>CM029017.1:192758300-194063300 GCA_016801055.1 Panax notoginseng
AAAATTTGCACATTTCACCCATAACCAAAGTATTATATCAAATTAACCCCTTATTATTCACAATAATATTTAGAGAAAATTTGATTTATTCATTAATAAATTGGTGTCTTACAGTATCTATCAAAGATTTACTTTGATACATACACAGGAGTATCAGGTAACCATAAAGATTAAATCATACCCCTCTGCAAGTACTTAGAGCCGGCCAACTCATTGTACCTTATATTATGCATAATACTTAACAGCGCGCAATGGTCGAATATACGACCCAAAATGTTCCTTTATATAAAAGGTTGTTCTTCTCAGTCTCAGAATCAAGATTTTTGATTTAACAACGAAATATTGTGATTTCAAATTCTATCTACTTATTGATCTAGCCGAAACAATTGGCATGGATCTATCAATAATAATTGATTTCTCTTCTCGTATTTATCAAGTAAACAAATGTTCGTCTAGCCAGAATAATTAGCTAAGGCATTTCTCAATATAATTTGACAATAAACAGGAATTATTTGTACTGTCAATATTAGTTTCTACAGATATAATATCCAACAACAGTAATTCTACGAATATATATTTTTCCGAATCCGTAATTCAGTTTAAATTATTAATCATGCACTAACTGCGAATAATCAACAATAAATTCCCTGGACATGGTATAATTATCAATAATTAACCATTAAAATAATTGAATAAATATAACTCAAGGTTGAGTTAGGAAACTTGTCTTTCGTATTGATTACAGCTACACAATATAATTAACTGCGTTCGTAAGACCTATAATCAACAATGTCGGTCTCACAATTAGCACAATCATTTATAACACGTAACACTGTATTCTACAGTCACACTTCTCCTAAGCACATTACCATATAGTCACATCAGTGTTTATAACCTATATAAACACTTAACAAGTCTAACTAGTTTAGTCTGATTGGATTTCGGTCCATTCTCGATGTTCTGGTCACCCTATCCGACAATTAACACATTGATTGTCAATCAAATTTGGTTCTAAGCTTCAATAATATTTTAGATAAGTCAAATATCGTTTTTAATATTTTCCGGAAGCTTTTAATAATTTATAAACAATTATTATAATTTATAATAATTTTTCAAACACTTAAATCATTTTAAATGATTTAATTATCAAATAATCTTATCATTATTAATATTTAATAATATAAAAATATTAATAGCATACTTGTCAAAATATTAAAGTTATTATTAATAACTTAAAATATTTTTAAATCATCAAATATTCTACTTAAATAATTTTTAAAGTAATTAAAATCATTTTTAAATCATCACCATTAATATTTAAATATTAATAAAATTATTATCAAAATATTAAAAGTCATTAATTATAACTTAAAATATTTTTAAAATATTTTTCTCATTTTTAAATGATTTTTAAATCAATAAAATTATTTTTAATTCATTATTTAATTTAATTAATAAATAATCTAATATCATTAATATTAAATTATTAATAAAAATTCTCCAAAAATATTAAAAATTATATTTTATAATTCAAAATACTTTTTAAATACATTATTCTTATTCAAAATAATTTTTAATAATACTAAATCATTTTTCTCTAATTTATTTAATACACTAATTAAATAAATATTTAAATAATTATAAATATTAAAGAAAAATATTCCAATTGGTCAAAAATTATTTTTCATAATTTAAAATAATTTTTAAAACTATTTTTGATAATTTTTAGAATTTATTTCTATTTTTAATTAATTTTTGGAATATTCAGAAATTAAAATAAATCAAACCATCGCTAAAGGGCTTTAGCGACACAAAGCGTCACTGTTGGTGTTCTTGAGCCTCAAGAACACTGACAGCTTCGTTAACAACCTGCCATGTTTGACCATAGATTAAACTCGATTCTTGTATGTTCTATTCAACCTAAAAGTCAGATGTTATAGTGCTTATGTCACTCTACAAGTTACAATACTTATCTTGATCAAACAACATCACCACAAGGAGATCAAAGCCTCCAAATGTGATGTCAGACGGTTTCTGGGTTTTTCAGAAACCCAGACAGTGCGAGTAGGTACTTTCATGCTCAAATTATTCTATGTTCTCGTTATTAAATGGCTCGATATTTGGTCCAAAACTGTAGTACTCATGACAAGGAACAATGAGATAACAATATCTCAGTCCAAAAATAACAGATCCACAATGTAACACTTGGTCAAAGTCTGTCAGAATCTTTGCTCATAACATTTCTGGAAATTCCAGAATTCAGAAGCAGAGCGAGTGGCCTACTTTGACCACTTGCCATGATCTTATGTTTCTTGTTTAAGAGTTATAAATCCATAAAGTTAAAGAACACATAGCAGGCTACAACGTGATTACCACACATCATTAAAACAATATCATAACTGACAGATCCAGACCTTTAAAACTCATGTCAGACACTGTTCTTGGCCTTTCTGGGTTACCCAGAATTGGCCCGGTCATGCCCGGTCAACGGGTTTTGACCGTTAATATCTCCTAATCCAGACATCACATGGTACTGATTCCACTTGCAGCTTAAAGATAACATAACCAGCTACCCATAACAACTTAAAAACATCAAAAACAACAAACGAACAAGAATCTGTGGCGCCTGACATTAGCTTGTCAGACCACAATTTTTGTTCTTGGACAGATTTGAAAAACTTCGATTTTTACCAACTTTGATGCTATGGATCCATCATGGATCAACATAGATCAACTAAAACATTATATAACATAAAATTAAACGCTTTAACACAAAATTTCTCTTAGCATACAAGATCAAAATAAGTGTTAGGTTTTATACATTTTCTTTAATATGCTTGATCTTGATCTTCTTAACTGATCTGGGGTGATCTGAGGGATGTTCTAGGGACTGATTTACTTATGATTTTCGTGGGTTTAGAAGAGAGAGAGAGAGAGTTGGTGAGAGCTTGTGTACAATATAAACCAAATACTAGACTTTCTCTCTCTAATTCTCTTATATAGCCTCAAGATGCAATGAATGATATGTTGTAGCTGTCAATTGAACATTAAATGGCTGAGATATCTGTCATGCAAGTCAAAATAGTTGGTAAACAACTAAAGTTTTTTGCCAATTTTGCAAGTTAACTTACTAAAATAAACAAAAGGACATTTTTGTCTTTCTCTAAAATTTTTAATGTCAAATTGGATAACAACCAAACTCTTAGGGTTTAGTGTTTGGGTTAGGGTTGAACCCTTTAGGGTTTAGGGTTTGAACCCTAGGTTTTCAATTTACTTTCCAAGATTTTCAATTTTTGGTTTACAAAATAGAAAATTAATAAAATTATAATTACGATTAAATAATTATATTAATATTTCTTAATCAAAAAATTCAATCTTACTAATTAGGATTAATATTCCTAATTAAAATTACTTAATTTAGCAATTAGGGTCAAAATGGTCATTAGGGTTAAACCCACGAATTAGGGTTTTAATTAGAGAAACAAATTTTCTAAATTACAATTAGGGTTTGTAAAATAGAAATTAAGATACTAAAATATAATTAGAGTTTTCTAATCATATTTAAGTTTAATACACACATAAGGCTTGTCAATTAGGATTAGGATTTTCTAATTTAGGGTTTAGGATTCCCGAATATAAAATTAGGGTTTCTCGGCGTACAATTAGGGTTTTCAACCATACAATTGATTTTCTAAATATGAGATGTGGGTTTCTAATCCCTTATTAGGGTTTATAAATTTTAAACCTTATCCGATCAATCATTGATCAAAATCTCTATACAATACAAACACGTACTCATTAATATAATTATTTTAATTATATTTTCTATCGAATTCCTTTCCAGAAATTAGAGTTAGGATTTCTAAAGCTGTTAAGCACAACTCTGCTCTAATTTTATTAGTCAATACATAAATTGACCTTCTCGATACACGTATCACCGATACTTGTCACATAATTGATAATTAATATTAATATTAAATAAAAAAAAATTATTCGCAAATTTTGATTATTCGAAATCTCGGGTTATCACAGCTAATAACATCCAGCAACAGCAAGGTCTCTGCAAAGAAGAGGAAGGCAAAGGACGTGGAAAGGAAGCTATCTAAATCTGATGACTCTGTATCTGTAGCAGCCACTCCCGTAAAGAAGAAATCTAAGAGTGTGATGAAATAAGAGACTCCACCAAGTAGTCTCTCCACTGACAAAAAAAACAGGGAGCAGGAGAAGAAAAAGCATTAACTGCAGAAACCCCAAAGAGAAGAAGGAGTAACAAATTACTCCAAGAGCCATCCAAGAAGAAAGCAAAGAGCAAGTCCAGCAATGAAGAAGAAGCTGAATCCATGAAAGAAATAGCTAAATTTAGTGATGAAGAAGAATGTACAAGTCCAATGGCTAACCCTCAGAGCAGCCACTCTGCTGATGAAGAAAGGTTGCAAGTTGACACAATTGCATCACCTCCTGCAAATGCTCTAACAAGTTCACATGATGGTTCAAAAGATGTTGAGTTAAAAGAAGAAGGACCTGCCCCTTCTGATGCTGAACATCAAGGAAGCTTATCTGGTGATTCAGAGGCTTCAAATTTGAAGATGATGAAAGGTCTAACTCTCCTATAGCTGACCCTCCAAAAAGAAGGAAGAGCAAGAGGCTGCTTGCTAAATCTGTCCCAAAGAAGAAAGGAGAATCATCTACTGCAATCATTGAAGTGAGTGATGATAAGTCTGAATCCAAGGAAGAAGATGCTGAAGAAGGTACTAGTAATGAAAATCAGCATGAAGGATTCACTGATGAATCAGATGAAAGAAATCAACATGATTCAAGCTCAGAAGGTGAAGAAATAGAAAAAGATTATAGTTCTGCAAATCAGGAATCAGAGGAACCAGCAGACTATCCTGTTCTTTCTCCTGCAAGAATTAGTAGAAGAATAGTGGTGGAAGTTTTTGCTGAACCACCAGATGTACCAGCAGAAAGATGGATAAGCTATGGAAATGAACAACTCAAGGTTAAAGGATGACTGCATATGATGTGTTTAACAACAGGAACAACTTGGAGTTAGACTGCACTATTATCCTCTACAATCCTGATGATCTTTTGATGAGATGGTTCTTCCCATGGATGCCCTAGTTAAAGGCATATACTGAAAAGGATGAAAGTTACTTCATCTGGTGTTACTCACAGTTTCCTAACCTAGAGCTGGTGTCACAGAACTTTCTAAGGGTAAAGAAGTTTGCAACCAAAATGATCAAAGACCAGTCTCACTTCAAAGTCTACCGACATGCTGGTAACCACTACATTCCCTATGATTGTAGAGTGGGTTCTGATGGCAGAAGGATTATGCCCAAGTGGATGATCGTAGAGTCCCTTCACTCTACCACTGAAGATGATTAAGTTCAGTTTGAGAAGCTTCCCTCTGTCCAAGCACAATTGTCTAATATTCCTTCAGCCTCCAACAGTGATTGACACTCAACGATTTACCAAATTCTCACTGCTTTTGAAAAACTGTCCGAGAATGAAAGTTGTAGAGTTCAATCTGGTGTTCAACAAGAGCCTACCCAACCACATGACCAAACTCCTACAGAGCGGAGTTATTGAAGAATTCTGATGAGTTGGTTGAGACGATATCCATCATCACTGCAGAGGCAAAGATGTTGTCAAAAGAAGGAGATAATGTGTTTCAAGACAAACTCTAAGCCACTATGTCTGATATATCTCTCAAAATCAAAGAGAGAGATCAAATCTATCTGAAGACTATGAATGATCAGAAGGAAGAAGCTCTACGAGCACAAAAGGTTAATGAAGAGAAAATCATATCCCTCTCTGACAAGATTGACAATCTGAATCTGAGTCTCTCTCCCTACAAATTGTGTCACACATGGAGCTACTTTCACAAGTGATTAATGACAAAAAGGGGAGAAAAAGAGACATAAGAAGAAGCACTCAAGGAGGAGCAAGGAGAACAAAAGAAAAGAAGACAAGAAGGCCAAGAGAAAGGAAAAGGAACATAATAAGAAGATAGCAGCAGCAGAAGTAGAATCATCATCTGAGGGGGAGCGGAGAAAAGTAATGAAATCACCATCCCAGGGGGAGAAGGAGAAAAAAGATGAGTAGCTGAGAAGCTGATCAATAGACTTCCTAGAAACACACATGGAGCCAAAAGGTACATCTCTATCTAGTTAGGTATGCTCTGGATCCAGGATGTAGAGTGTTAGAGTTTATGTAAGTTCATATTATTATCAATGACATTCATGATTATCGGTTTTAGAAATACAACTAATCACTGTATTTAAGATTCATTCATATCATGCATATGCACTAATTGTTTTTGTCATAATCAAATAGGGAGAGATTGTCAAGAATAAGCATGTAAATGATATTCCTATTTATATATGATTTGATTATGGTATATATGAATGAATCTGCAAGTATGCTTGTATTAAGAAAAGTTATAAAGTCCTTTAATAGATAATAGGAACATATGTAGAAGAACTTAGAATGAATTGATCAAATATGTTAGGTTGATCCTACATATGTAAAGCAGCTTTGTAAAGTCCTTAAAAAGAAATGATGTACAAGGACTATAAATATAGAAAGATCAAGCTTGTTAAGTTGATCTTATATTGTAATAGATAGGTTTGTCTGATCGTCGAGTACTACACCAAGAATCGTAGTCTGCCAGGAGAGTCAAGGAAAACTCGAGAGCTATCAAGGCGGAATCATAGTCTGCAAGATAGTAGATCTCGGAGTTCGTAGACTGCTAGGAGAAACGAGGAAGGATCGTAGTGTGTCGAGAATAACTTCCTCGAAGCCATAGTCTGCTGAAGAAGTCATGTTCAGTATCATAGAGACAACATGTCTAAGAGCCGAACGAGCATCTACCAAAGCCAAGTCAAGAATCGTAGACTACACTTAGAGTCGTAGAGTCTACTACTGTCATATAAGAGGTAGAAACCATAGTCGAGCCAGATCAGATGAAGACAACAAGCTTAAGGATATAAATCGTAGAGTGTCAACATCTGATCTCGGAGTCGTAGTGCCTGCAGAACCAAAGCTAAATCGTAGAGTGCAGAACTAAGACTTTAACAGAGGTGCTCATAACGCCAAGACAGAATCGTAGAGTAAACACGATTCTCAACAAATGAGCAATCCCAGAATATCCAAAGTAAGAAGCCTTTGGTCTGAGCTGTAAAGATATATTCCACCTGAAGGAAACCAGAGAGCACTCAACGAATGGCATGCAAGCTAACAGAAGATCTAAGCACCAACCCAATCAACATTTAGATTGAGTTGAGAAGCCATTCAAAGATGAAGTCTTCCACAAGTTGATCAGAAGAAGACTTCAGTAAAAGTGACTGACTAAGGAAATTCAGCAAGTGCAATAGCTGTCAAGTGATCTTGATGTCAATCAGGATCGTAGTGTTTGCCAAACAAAATAGGAACTGATAAAGTTTACACAAAGATACTGGCCAGCTTCTGAAGAGCGAAAGTGATTAAGCATTGGATCAGTTCATTGATGATAAGTGAACGGGAGATCACAAGGAGAAAGCGAGCTGGGCATGCCACAAATCTGATGTGTCTTGCTATTTAGAAGCGACCAAAACAAGAAGTCAAGCTATTAGTTCCTGGGATCAGTCGAGGCAAACAGAAGTGTTGAAGCACTGCATAAGAGAAGGAAGAGGTGTTCTATATTGAAGATCCAATGAACACTCTTCAGGATCGTAGTGTTATCTTAACCTGTCAATGAGCAACATTCAACAAGACATACTATGATCAGGTCCAAGAATAATTGCATCAGAATCGTAGAGTTCGGTCATATAAAGAT
This sequence comes from Panax notoginseng, assembly GCA_016801055.1. Lineage (NCBI taxonomy): Eukaryota > Viridiplantae > Streptophyta > Magnoliopsida > Apiales > Araliaceae > Panax > Panax notoginseng. Next base: position 192,766,117 of record CM029017.1, read on the forward strand.
TGAAGCATTGGCAACGGTTCAATTTGAAGATTGATATTCGAACATTGCTAGTTGAGAGCATCGATACAATAGGACAACTTCTAATGTTCTAATCGAGATATCAGAAAGAAGAAATAAAGTTGACTACCTGCCCGGGACATCAAAGTGACATCTCTGACAGGGTAGGTAAAACAGTAGACTGCAGTGTCAGAAAGATGAAAAAGGGATGTCATGTCACATCTGCAAGCTACATCAAATAACTCGAGATCTACGAAGCAATTCAAATAGCTTTCAACGGCTATATTCCAACGGGAAGATTGGGAAGGAGTATAAATTTGCCAAAGCTTCAAAGATCAAGAGTTGCTGAGTTGAAGGATCGTAGAGTTGTTGGAATGCTACATTGTTGACTCTACGAGTTCCACCAGAACTAAACAAAACAAGTCTTAGTGACAGTGAGACTACAAAGGTGGAAGTGAAGCAGCTTTGAAGAAGGACTTGAACAGACTAAAGCTTCACTCAACAAAGATGAGAATGCCACTAAAGATGGCAGCTAAGCTGAGAGTCGAGAATGCCAAGAAGATAGCATTCAGAAAAGTGGCAGAGCACAAAGAAGATTCAAAAAGTCACTCTACGAATCACCATGAACCAAAAGCTGAAACAAAACAAATGCAAAACCATGTCTACAAACCATTCAAGAAGGGTTCAAGGAATGCTAAGTGCCAGACGAAGTCTACCAAAAGCTCAAACACTTAGCAAACCTAAATGGTGATGGTGCACAGCTGACATCAGATGAAGATGAGTAGAACAGAATGAAGATCAGCTGCACTAGAGAAGATGTGGTCTAGACTCTACGAAGAATGCAAAGAGGACCACGCTAAGCTGCTAAGTACAGAAGATGTTCAAGCTTAAAGATATCTTAGCAGCAAGGCACAAACAACAACAACTACACCAACAAGTAGCCAGGGCTTGAGGGGTCCTTGTCCTGAGGGACTAAATGAAGTTCCAAGCTTGCTGGGCTTGAAGAGTTCCTAGGGAACTAGAGGAGTTCCAAGCCTACTGGGCTTGAAGAGTTCTTAGTGAACTGGAGTTCTAAGGTTGCTGGCCTTGAAGGAATCTTTATGATTCAGGGTGCTGCCCTTCCTTAGTAAAAATCTTGCTAGTTAAAGCAGAAGAGTAGATTAGGAGCTTGAGTCTCTGAACCACTTAAAATTTCTTGTGTCTTTTACATTCAATCGTTTACTTACTATCATTTACATTATGTACCTAACTGTTATAAATGTTATGTGTATTAACTGCTTACTAAACTAACTCTACGAATAATGTATGTATGTTCATGATTATATCAATGAAGGGGATCTTTTACTTATTATGCTGTGCTTGAAAAGATTCTTATGTTTGTCATATACTAAGTCATTAAAAATACAAAATAAACGAGAAAAGTATATGAAATTAAAAGGATCTATTAAACCCCCCTTCTAGATCTATTGTGTGCTTACTGGAACTTACAGATACTATTTGGACGCACAGTAAAGAAAAAATCACAGACTGCACAAGAAAAATTTTCACGGGAGCCATTCATCAGCACACATTTTAGTCCACCAATAAGAGAGTGCCCTCCCATGAAGGTAACTAGCAAAGTGGGAGATAAGGACCCATGGGGGAGCACCCTCTTTTGAAGGTAATTGAGTTTGGGAGATATGGACCAATGATGGAGCACCCTCATTCATAAGGCAGAGAACAGTAGCAACATAATTGAAAATTTTGGCCAAAACATCCGATCTTTGTAATTAATCTACCAATTAGATAACCTTATTTGAAGGTATTCAACTCGTATCCTCTAAAATTTAAATAGAACAAATACCAATTTAACAAGATAATTAAACAAACATCTTCCACTTATCAATTATTATTCATATCTCTAATCAACACGAACTTATTCATCATTAATATTATAACTCACAATATTAACAACCAGATCATTCATAGGAAAGAGGGGTCTTTCCTATAAGGATTTCTCCTTATTGGCGCGCAATTAGGTGACCAAACCCCTTTTCTCGATAGAACTTTCTAGACATTATCAATAATACAAATAATAATATGAATAACTTTGTCGTCTCAATTATTGATTTAATAATATAAAATATTTGTGCAGATGATACTGTGACAATAATTGAATCAATAATATGAGATACTATGCAGCAATTACTGTAACAATAATTGAGTAAAACTGAGTGACTTTTCACGTAAGCATCAATAATCAAAGACACTGTACAATACCGTGTGCTACTATGCAACCACGCGTATTACTGTACTTTTATCACCGGGTATTTCAACAGTTAACGATAAAACTTTCGCCGTTATTTTTATAAAAAGATATTTATGTCGTTTTCTAACTCCGACAGTAATTCCATTGTGTTGTCCACCAATGATTGTGTCGTCGTACGAATATTCCTTGATAAAATGAATATTTCCCGACCAAACGAATATTTTATGCCAGCTTGCTTACTTTGTAACATTTGTAAATATTACGCACAACTATAACATAATATCAAATCCACACCTTATTATTCAAAATAATATTAGAAAAATTAATCTTTATTCATAAAAGTTGGGGTCTTACACATAATCAGTTCGAGATTTCAAATTTACGAATACTGAGCAGTCAGTAAGGACTATGAACTTCTCCTAGAATTAACAGTAATATACTAAAAATTCTACAAAACGAGTACAACAGGTGATCAGCCTAAAGTACCCTATGTCATGCATAACATTTAATCATACTCATATGCGCACGTCGGTCTCCCGACAATTATAGTTTTCCCTTCAAAGAAGGTTGTTCATCTCAATCTATACAAGATTTCGCACCAATCAATTGGTTTGGATTGCTTTCAAATTATGATTTAGATCTAGAAGGAATATTTTGAGTCAACTCTAGACTTTGTGTTCCTAACGACTCTGATTTGAAGTATAAAATTATGATGGAAGCGCACAACACACCGTTTGCAATCCATCCTGGGAGTACCAAAATGTATCGTGATCTTCGACATACATTTTGGTGAATCAATATGAAGAGATAGATTGCGGAGTTTATCTCAAGGTGTTTATCTTGTCAACAAGTCAAGGCGAAGCATCAAGTACCAAAAGGAACATTGCAGCAACTTGAAATTCCAGAGTGAAAGTGGGAGCACATTAACATGAATTTCGTTACTGGTCTTCCCAAGGTTTCTTAAGGCATAAATGCAATTTGTGTCATTGTCGATAGATTAACAAAGTCTGTTCATTTCTTACCTATACGAGAAACTTATTCACTTGAACGTCTTGCTCGTATATACATAAATGAGATTGTAAGACTGCATGGTATGCCAGTATCCATAGTTTCTGATCGAGACCCAAGATTCACTTCACGATTTTGGGTTAGTTTACAGAAAATTATGTGGACGAATTTACAATTCAGTTCGGCATATCATCCTCAGACGAACTGGCAATCGGAGAGAACTATTCAAACTCTTGAAGATCTATTAAGACTCTATGTCCTAGACTTCAAAGGAAGTTTGTGACCCCCCAAAATAGGTATATACAACCCATTCTGAGTCGCCAAATACATAGTACATAATTTAAATACAAACTTCTTTTATACAATACGATAAAAATGTAGCTGAGGGTTTTATCATGAATATTATCTCGTAGACAATATCTAAACTCAAATGGAGTCCTCATTACATTTACTATCACACTATTTCATATAATAGTGAAGACTACTATAGCCACCATCTTGGACCATCACTCCATTTCCCGAATAGTCTCATTTATATTCTTATTTCCTGAAGAGAACAATGAAAGCAAAGGGTGAGCTCAACTAGCCCAGTAAAGAATATTATGACTAAGATAATGCAGAATAAATTATCGTTAGCCTTCAACAATGTTAAACTGATAGAATACAATCGATAACAAGTTAAACTGCAGCGGAACAAATAATCCATTAGAAGAGTCAAGTAGAGCATGATATCTATTATCTTCTATGATTTAAAAGTTCATCATCAATATTTTATCGTTGTAACACAGCTCAATAAATAATCCACATCACCGAATTATCCATGCACTACGGCCAAGGATATTCGTTAGTATCACATCCATGAATTATCCATGCACTACGGGCCAAGGATATTCATTATTATCATCAGTGGTCATGATCATGCCAACAACTGTTCATCAATGCACTACGGGCCAATGAAGACTTTTATCACATCATTTATAATATTACAGGTCATGATTATACTGATACATAGTTATAATCATACCAATCAACAGTTCATCTATGCACTACGAGCCGAAGATGATTTTCATCACAATATAAGCATGAGAATGATGACAATGATATAAAAATTTAATTAAGTAAGAGCAAGGATAAATTTTAAAGATTTATAAATCAATTTATCCAGAGTTCAAGAATGTCCAAATTGTCAACATGATAACTGCTTTGTGGAGTAAAATTCAAGAATAATATTCATATATCAAAAATAATTTGGACAGAAAAGAAATTAATTTTTATCGTGAATAGTACCCTGGGTGAACAGTACCAGAGTGAATAGTATCACATGAATAGTACTTTGTGAATAGTATCGTATAAATAGTACCGTATGTATGAATAGTGTCGTATGTATGAATAGTACCCATGAATAGTACTTCGGCATGAAAAGATTAAAATTTAACAAGAATGTCCAAAAAAATATTTCAGTGGAACGATACTAGATGAAGCGCAAATTTCAAGGATATTCTACTAATTTCAAGGAGTATAAAAGCAATACTTGTCAAAATAAGTGTAAAAATAGGAATATAAAACAAAATAATATTACTTACATACTACAGAGTATGGAAGAAAATATTATTTCTTACGAATACTGAAAAATAATATCCCTTACCTTAGTAGGAGAGTAATTCTGACTGGTATACTGGAGATATTTTGAAGAAAACTTGTACTATTTTCTACACTCAAAGCTTCCTTAACTCAAAAGAAATACGCTCAATATTATAGAAGAAGAATTCTCTGATTCTGGTATAATTTTCAATTCTAAACTAAGCATCCTATTTATAGGAGAATGACAGGATACTATTTAAGAAAAATCACGGGTGAACAAAAGAAAATTTTCACGAGCGCAACTCATCAGTGTTTGCAACCATCAACCAATAAGGGAGTGCCCTCCCATGAAGGTAACTAGACTTTGGGAGTTTTGGACCAATGAGGGAGCACCCTCATTCATAAGTCAGTGAACAGTAATGTATAATTTGGAAATTTTGGCCAACAATTTCATAATCAGCCAATCAAAGGATTACCTCATTTGAAGGTAATTGGGCCACATAAAATTATGCATCCTAAAAAAACTAAATGAACAAACACCAATTTAAAAGGATAATTGAACAAACATCTTCCACTCATCAATTATTATTCTTATCTTTAATCAACACGAACTTATTCGTCATTAACATTATAATTCACAATATTAACAACCAGATCATTCCCAGAAAAGAGGGGGCTTTCTGATAAGGACTTCTCCTTATTGGCGCGCAATTAGGTGACCAAACATCTTTCATCAACAGAACTTTCTAGACATTGTCAATAATGCAAATAATAATATGAATAACCTTGTCGTCTCAATTATTGATTTAATAATATAAAATATTATGCAGATGATATTGTGACAATAATTGAATCAATAATATGAGATACTATGCAGCAATTACTGTGGCAATAATTAAATAAAACTGAGTGACTTCTCACGTAATCATCAATAATCAAAGATAATGTACAATACCATATGCTACTAAGCAACTACGCGTATTACTGTACTTTTATCACCGAGTATTTCAATAGTTAACGGTAAAACTTTTGCCGTATTTTTATAAAAAGTTATTTATGTCGTTTTCTAACTCCGACAGTAATTTCGTTGTGTGGTCCACCAATGATTATGTCGTCGTACGAATATTCCCTGATAAAATGAATATTCTCCGACCAAACGAATATTTTATGATAACTTGCTTACTTTACAAAATTTGTAAATATTATCCATAACTATAACATTATATCAAATCTACACCTTATTATTCAAAAATAATATATAGAAAAAATTAAATTTTTATTCATAAAAATTGGGGTCTTACAAAGTTGGGACAAGTTCTTGCTATTAGTCAAATTCTCCTACAACAATAGTTGTATGGACGAAAGAGTCGTTCTCCAGTATACTGGGACGAGGTGGGTAAAACAACGTTGTTGGGACCAGAATTGGTACGCATGACAACGAAAAAGATTTAAATGATCCGGTAACGTATACAAACCTCACAAGATCGACAAAAGAGTTGTGACGATCTTCATCGAAGGGACGTGGAATTCAATGTTGGAGATCATATATTATTACGTGTTTCTCCATGGAAAGGAGTTACGAGATTTGGAAAGAGAGAAAAGCTCAATCCTCGATTCATTGGTCCATTTGAAATCCTTGATCGAGTAGGAAATGTGGCCTATAGACTCGCCTTACCGCCAAGTATGTCTCATGTTCATAACGTTTTTCACATATCTATGTTACGTAAATATGTGGAAGACCCGAGTCACATTATTGAATTAGAACCAGACGAGATAGCGGAAGATTTAACGTATGAAGAAGTACCTATTAAAATCTTAGATAAGAAGGAACATATTCTACGCTCAAAAGTTATACCTCAAGTCAAAGTTTTGTGGAGAAACCACGATATTGAGGAAATGACCTGGGAGTTAGAATCTGCAATGAAAACAAGGTAACCCCATCTCTTCGACATATCAGGTACGTACACCAATTTCGAGGACGAAATTTCATAAGAAGGGGAGGTTGTAAGACCCCAACTTTTATGAATAAAGAGTTAATTTTCTCTAAATATTATTTTAAATAATAAGGTGTGGATTTGATATAATGTTATTATTGTAGGTAATATTTACAAATTTTGCAAAGAAAGCAAGTTGTCATAAAATATTCGTTTTATCAGGGAATATTCGTATATGGACACAATCATTGGTGGACCCCACAACGGAATTATTGTCAGATTTAGAAAGCGACATAAATAATCTTTTTATAAAAATAACGACAAGACTTTTACCGTTAACTGTTGAAATACCCGGTGATAAAAGTACAGTAATACACGTGGTTGCATAGTAGCACACGATATTGTACAGTATCTTTAATTATTGATGCTTACGTGAGAAGTCACTCAGTTTTACTCAATTATTATTATAGTAATTGCTGCATAGTATCTCATATTATTGATTTAATTATTGTCACAGTATCATCTACATAATATTTTATATTATTAAATCAATAAATGAGACGACACAGTTATTCATATTATTATTTGCATTATTGACAATGTTTAGAAATTTCTGTCGAAGAAAATGGTTTGGTCATCTAATTGCGCGCTAATAAGGAGAAATTCATATCGGAAAGCCCCCTCTTTCCTAAGAATGATCTGGTTGTTAATATTGTGAGTTATAATATTAATGATGAATAAATATTGAAAGATTAAAAATATGTGTAGTCAAGTGAATTGTTATAAATAAAAGGGGTTTGTCATGAAGTATTTATTAAAATTTGGCTTATTACATGGACCCCCACTTACTAAGTTTTCAAAATCATCGATAAAAAGTTATCTTAGTTTTTATTTTACATTGCATAGTACTGCATAGTATTTGCATAGTACTGCATAGTGTCGCATAGTACTGCATAGTATTTGCATAATGCTGCATAGTAAAATCAGATAATTCGTCTATGAATTCTTAAATTTTCGCCCGTGATTGTACTGTTCACTCGTGATTAATTCAAATAGTGCCCTGCCATTCTCCTATAAATAGGATGCTTAGTTTAGAAATAAAAATCACACCAGAATCAGAGAATTCTTCTTCTATAATATTGAGCATATTTCTTTTGAGTTTAAGGAAGCTTTGAGTGTAGAAAATAGTAAAAATTTTCTTCAAGAATATCCCCGCTATACCAGTCAGAAGTACTCTCCTTTTAAGGTAAGGGATATTATTTTGTTCAATATTCGTAAGAAATAATATTTTCTACCATACTCTGTAGTATGTAAATAATATTATTTCGTTTCATATTCCTAAATCTACACTTATTTTGATAAATATTGCTTCTATACTCCTTGAAATCAGTAGAATATCCTTAAAATTTGCACTTCATCTAGTATCGTTTCACTGAAATATTTTTCTAGACATTCTTATTAAATTTTAAGCTTTTCATGCCGGAGTACTATTCATGGGTACTATTCATACATACGGCATTATTCATATATACGGTACTATTCATATGGTACTATTCATACATACGATACTATTTATAGGGAACTATTCACGAGATACTATTCACCCGGGGTACTATTCACGATAAAAATTGATTTCTTTTTTGTCTAAATTATTTTTGATACATGAATATTATTCTTGAATTTTACTCCACAAAGCAGTTATCATGTTGACAATTTGGACATTCTTAAACTCTGGATAAATTGAATTATAAATCTTTAATATTTATTCTTGATCTCACCTTATTAAATTCTTATATCATTGACATCATCATCATGCTTATATTGTGATGAAAGTCATCTTTGACCCGTAGTGCATAGATGGACTGTTGATTTGTATGATTATGACTAGGAATTATGTATCGATATAATCATGACCTGTAATGTTATAAATGATGTGATAAAAGTCCTCATTGGCCCGTAGTGCATTGATGGACAGTTGTTTGGCATGATCATGACCACTTGTGATAATAACGAATATCTTTGGCCCGTAGTGCATGGATAATTCGATGATGTGAATTATTTGTTGAGCTGTGTTACAGAGATAAAATATTGATGATGAACTTTTAAATCATAGAAGATAGTAGACATCATGCTATACTTGACTCTTCTAATGGATTATTTGTTCCGCTGCAGTTAAACGTGTTGTCTATTATATTCTATCAATTTTTATACTGTTGAAGACTAAGGATAATTTATTCTACATTATCTTAGTCATAATATTATTTACTGGGCTAGTTGAGCTCACCCTTTTCTTTCATTGTTCTCTTCAAGAAATGAGAATATAGCTGGGACTAGTCGGAGAATGGAGTAATGGTCCAAGATGGCGGCTATAGTAGTCATCATTATTCTATAAAATAGTATGATAATAATTGTAATGAGGACTCCATTTGAGTTTGGATATTATCTACGGGACAATATTCGTGTTAAAACACTCAGCCTATGTTTTGTCATATTTCGCACGACAGTTGTATAAATTAAGTTTGTATTTAAATTATATATCATATATCTGGCGACTCAGAATGAGTTGTGTATACCTATTTTGGGGGCGTCACACAAATTATTTTATCTTCCTTTATTATATGTTTGAAACTTTTCAGTAATCCGGCAATGGGTCTCAACAGGGAACAAATAAAAAGTTTCAAGGTAAATATTACATTTGTGACAAGCCCGGACATAGGGCAAAGGATTATCGTAAACGCAAAGACCAGAACAAGAAATTTGCATAAGCAAATGTAATGAAAGTGCATGGTCTTCTTCAAGATATTTATGAAATGAACTTTTCAGCGGTTGTTTCAGAAGTAAACATGGTTGAGAATACCAGGGAATGGTGGGTAGATACTGGAGCAACTCGTCATGTGTGTTCTAACATGAAGATATTCTCACATATCAAGATATTGAGCATGGAGAACAATTGTACATGAGAAAGTCTTCTTCATCCAAGATTATTGGACAAGGAAAGGTGGTTCTAAAGATGACATCTGGCAAGGAACTCATCCTCAACAAAATACAATTAATCTAGTAAAATAGTGAAGGGTTTACCGAATTGAATCCGAGATCAAGGAGGTAAATGCCGATTCTTGGTCTCCGTGTGGGGGATTCGAATTTTTCGAGCTAGGTTGGTTGAATCTGAAATAGGGGGACTCAAATTTGCTTGAATCTAAAATAGGGGATTCTTGGTTTTGTTTTGGTAGATGTCGATTTGTTTGGGGAGAGAGAGAACCACGATTTGGGTGGTGATTCTTGGTTTTGTTTTGGTAGATGTCGATTTGTTTGGAGAGAGAAAACCACGTTTGTGTATGAGGATTTGTTTTGTTGAAAAGTACGGATTTTGAATTCGAACCAAAAATAGGATAGCTTTATATAGGTATGTGATTTAAGGAGTATTGCTAGATAAGAGGAGTGCTTTTGATCCGGACTATATATATATATATATATATATATATATATATATATATATATATATATATATATATATATATATTTGGGCCCCTTTTGATCGGGGTCCACGACGGTCGACCCTCCTACCCATGCTATAACGGCTCTGTTCAAGTCATCATACATCCAATATATTGCTTCCAAGGGTGGAATATATAGTGAAGGACTCAAAGGGTTTCATCCTAAATTGGCAATGAAGTCCTTGTACACTTTAATTTAAAAAAATTGTGTGTTATATTCATGGTTTATCAAAGTAGATTCCCAACCCCATAAAACAAGAATAAATAAAATTTAAACAGAAAGAATTTATCATGGTAAGTCTTTACATTCAATTCACTTGTTGTTTGAGTGTGCTTTGTGATATATGATTTTAGTATGATCCTTTTATCATTTGTTTTTTCAAACCCCAAATGCTCATGGTTAACCCATGATACGAGTGTGAAATGTGGAAAGGGACTTCTGCAGATATTCATTACAAGAAAGAAAAGAAAAAGAAGAGAATGAAGGGGTAACCATTTATGATTTGGTGGAATATTAGTTGACAAACCTTTATAGAAACAGCTCTTTTTTAGAGCTATTCCCTTGGCCTCCATCGAGTGCTGTGGACTTCTTTTTGCGAAAATCTTGTATTTAACATGCAAACAAAACTATGAAGCAAAAAGAAACCTACATCATCATTTGTACAAGACAAAAGTCTCCCCACATAGTTTATACCACATGAACATGCATATTGTAGAACCAGAAGAATGGTTCACATCACATTATACAGAATAAAGAAGAGAACAACTAGAAGCAAAGTTCCCAACCCAAACCCATCATCATAACTAGAGCTCCCAATCTGCAGATTTCCAGCACGATTGTTCCGAACAGGAAAACATATAGTGAGCAAGTGTATTAGCACTAACAATATAATTGGAAGAATCAAAATTGCAAAAGAAGCAACAAGGCCTCCTTCCTCGTCTCCTCCTTGAAATAGCGGTATTATATATTCAGATAAGTAGAGTAAGCTCGGCCCAAAGATTATCAAACTAAGAACTCCCACCATCAGAGATGGAACCAGTGGCGATGGCCCTCTGTTTCTCATTTGAGTTTACGCTACTTTGGTGAATTCTGAAGAGGAGAATGATATACAAGGCAGGTAGTAGTTGCAGATGATCAACTGTTGGATGCTGAAATTCAGATATACACATATACACATGTATGTATTTTATATTGATACATATTAGTGGATTCACAAAAATGTCGCTTACCTAAACTGATCTTCCCTTTTCTATTTGTTTATATATACCATAGCAGATGCCTTTTAGACCAACCAAAACGAACTTGGTAATATATTAACCTTAATAATAAATTTAAGATGCTTACAAACATGTTTAGGAGTATGATAATAAAATACTACTAAATGTGACATGGATACTTTTTCCGATAACTTCAAGATGAGATAATAATCCATACTGATTATAAAAATGATAACCGAAAATGTTAAAAAAAAGATCATGTCAATATCATGAAAGAGAAAGTGAAACTGCTCCATAGGCAAATCTTATAGAAATTTCACAAGAGGAGCTTTGCTGCATGTCTGTACTTGGAGAATAGGTTCCTGTGAAACAGGAATACAGCAAACGTAGGAATAGTTTAACTAAGAAAATAGAAGACTTGATGATCAAAGACCTTGGCATCAGCAAATAAAATATTGTAGTTAAAATAAATGTTTTCAAATTGTAAGTGCAAACAAAGGAAATCTAATTCTGGAGATGTTTCCGCAATACAATCCATTTCATTTTCCTCAAGGGGCACAGTAATTTCAAAGTCAGACTTGCAGAAAAAGATACACGCATGTACACTAAAAACTCAGATAGTGATAGGTAAAAATGTGTAACAGCATTAATAAGCATCCCATGATTCAATCTAAATAATATCCACAAAAGATACTTGAATTCATATTACCAGAAAGTAAACAAGATATGCTGTTAAAGGAACTCCGGCTTTTCCATATTTGCTACCTGCCCTAAATAAGGTTGCATTGGTTAAACTGCACTAAAGCCTCCAGCTACAAAATTACAACATTATATCGAGAAAGACATTATACTGATCCATCTACATTTTCTACCTCCCAGATCTGTCCGGCCCTTATGCAGCAGGAGTATACTTCAAATGTCGTTCATAGAAGTTGATCAACTGGCATAATAGTATAAGAAATGTCACTTACACTAATATTAACAACAATACACAATAAATTGGAAGTCACTGCAACATTGACGAGGAAGAATAAAAACATGAAGTGATAATATGATAGAGATAATTACCAGAAGTGGATATTTCGCCTTGAGATATTTATTATCCACCATCACCTCTTTTCCATCAGACCTGTAAGCCAATGACAACATATAAATATTCAATTAAACCACATAAAGCTTCCCCTGAAGTGAAAGCCAAATAAGTGTCTAATCATCTTTCAATACAAGAGCTAAAGTATTACCTAAGTTCCAGATAAACAATACAGAGGAATAGAATAGATGCCGTTCAATACATTAACTAATTATAGTGGAAACAGAGCCTAATCAAGTTAAATGTATATTGTCCATCAAAGAATTGAAGCAAGTTGACATGACCAACCAACTTCAACCCTACCTAAACTCATATCTGAACTAAAAGGTCTTGTTACTAGAAAGAGAACTTCTGTTCTTAAGCTACACTTCCTGCTCCATATCACCCAAGCGTGAACCACATTTCGCCTAAGAATATGAGTACACTCTTCTCCTCAAGAAATTACAAATATTCCCTGCATTGAATTTTTATCAATGCATGTGATTGCTAATGAAGGTAAGGATGGAAAATTTTATTTTATTAAAATGAAGATATACAAAATAGAAATAAACAAATACATAAAACACATTTTCAAAACGGAGAATATATCAAAACATTAAAGCACCGAACTACATCTGCAACAATAGTTTAGTATGTTCAATCAATTACAGGAATTTTACTTTATGACAGGTAAATTTACAAGAAAGAAACATGCAAAAGACATGGAATCCAAATTTACTAGATAGAAACAAAAATCCAAAGTTCTTTTTAAAAATTCAGCCAAAAATAAAATAGACTATACCAAAGTTCAACCACCAAAAGAACACCCAGGCAGACAACTTCCCACTTACTCACTTAGAAACAAAAGCTATCATAATGCAAAGTCATGTAAGACCCCCGGAAAGGAATTAAGCCCTTGTGATACTCGTTCTGGAGCCAACAAAAGAAAAGGAACAAAAAAATAACCTTAACTTTAATGAATGAACATTAAAACCAAGAACTCTGAACTCCTTGTCCTCAAAACATATCCAGATATCCTAAAAAATTCCCTCCCAAACCAACTACAAGCCAAGACAACATGTGTGTCCCTTCAGCCATTCCCCCCCCCCCCCACCGTAGCACCACTCCAGCAGCATAATAATCCTTTAACCAAATGAAGGTATGACCCTCAATCATCCCAAATATCAGCAGCAATTTTTTAAATTGATAGGAAGGAAGGGTTTGACGGCCTATGGATGTAGGATATACACTAATGCCACAAGAAAAATTCGAATCGGGGTCTTGACATAACTTTTAGACAATATCATATTTTGAGAGTACGATCATTTAAAGAAAAGTCAACATTACAAACAAAGTTTAAATGCTGTTCACCTTTTTCCATAAATGGCTATTAAAAGAGTTAATAACAACTGTAGAGTGATGATGGCAAATTGGTACGTCAACAATCAATAATGCATATAGACACACACACACTCACTAACTATTAGTTAGATGAAGTTCAACATGACAAGTGTACAACTGTTGTTTCAAAATGCTTAAGAGGACGAAATCAGTATCGTTTAGACAAACAAAAACATATAGGTCAATCACATAGAAGTTCTCCAAAATAGCAAGAGATCCTAAACCATATTAGCAGATCACTTAGTCCAGTCAAGCACTAAACTACTCAAGCTGATAGACTACTTATATAAAAATAATAATAATAATAAAATTAAAATATAGTCATGCTGATGGCGATCCCAACCATTTATTGCCTACACAACTAGTGATCAAGCAATTTCTAGAATTACAACCATCCGATGTTCCTATATTATGTCCAGTGTCTTATCATAAATACAACCTGTCCAAATCCTAGAGAAGAATGTCTTTGTTTACTACGAATTAACACGGCTAAAGTTTAGCATAAAAGAGTAAGAAATCAAATTGTGGAATTAGAGATGCTTCTAAACAACACTAATTTATTTATTTTTTGGATATCCCTAATATCGATATTTAATACTTGTTTTTCCTCCCAATGAAACATTAAATCATATCAATATTATCTTTCATTCATTTCACTTGCGTTCTTACTATTTTCCAGTTTCCTAACTTATCCAGTATAAAATATATATTCTAACAAACAATACAATGACTCGCATGATATAAAAGAGCAATTTCTGTGGAAAAAACATCTTAAAAAGTGATCTCCTCCCCCTCTCCCTCCCCTACTCCTTCCTAATGTTTTGAAGGAATATAATTTATATCTTCCAACGAACAACACTATAATTCACTTGATACAGAGGAACAGTTTCTGAAAAGAAAAAAAAACCCCATATTTATAGATATCCTTTGAAAATTATCTCTCCCTCCCCCTCCTCCTGCCCTCCCACTTTCTCTACTCCTAATCGTGTATATTTGTTAGGGTTTCTTTTTTATTGGTGGGCGTGGGGAACCTGATAAAGCTCACAATAGACTGGAAGGGGAAAATGCAGAAGGTACCACAAAGAGATAAATAGTTAGATCCAGCAACAAAGTAATGCAAGAAATTATTGAACACTGATAGCTCTGCTCCTATGCCATTACTATGATATAACCACCGACTCACAAACACTTGATATGAATAGATACAGAGAACTCTCTTCAGAGATTGTTGAAGAAATATCTGCTACTTTTACTTCCAACACTCTATACTGTATACTGCGTGAGCATTATTGTGTACTTTTATCATGTAAGACCTATCACACTTAACTTAGAAAAGAAAACCTTTACCAATTTTAAGCAGCAAGTGAAATGGGGAAGGGTCTACCAAAAATAATCTAACAAAGAAAAGGTAGTACCAAGTGGAACCATAAATAATTCAATAAAAAAAACACTTAACCATCGAAACAAGCACAACCTTCTAAAAAATAATAATATAACAAGATTAAGTTAAAAGCAATGGCAAACCCGTTAAGCATAATTGTGTCATATCATAATAACAGCGTAAACACTCACTCCCCCTATTTTCATTTTGGACACAGAGAGAGAGAGAGAGAGAGAGAGAGAGAACCTTGATTGATATTTATAAGAATCAAAGGCAACACGAGAAGTGATTCACAACTTAAAACAAAATTTGATAAGGTTCTACTCCAGGTTGACATTGATTCAACAGATAAAACCTTATATGACGAACCATTTACCAATAAATTAAACTGAAAAACAACTATAAAATGCTCAGGTAGGCCTGAACTAATACTTTAGACTTATGTTGCATGCATATCCTATATAGTATGAAATCAACAAGAAGAATAATTTGCTAGTTTAATTTTTTTTCATTTGATCTGCAGTAACTAAGAAATTGAAGAAAGACCGGTGAAGGATGACCCATGTCTAATTATCAAAAAGACAAATACAAGATATTAATAAGCAGGTAGGTTCATGTAAGTAGCAGTTATCCTAAGGATTTCAATAAAATGATATTGTACCTAAGACACTCGGTTAACTTCTATATATTAATGTCGGTAGGAAAGATCTGATAAAGTTAATTTTTGAATACAAATTTTCAGAAGTTGGTGTTGTATCACAAACCTCATGGCCAAAAAGGTTACTGAGATGTCGTGCAAGTTATCTGATTCGGAAGATGCAAAGCTTATAGGCTTGATGAGCTCGGTGATGGCAAACATGCTTTTGATATTATCATACTTATTCTTGAAACTCAGATCATTACCCTTGTAAGCAGTACTTTGATCCCATTGCTGTCCAGTTATACCACACGAGCGAGTGTTTCTTGTCGTTACATCTTGTGCAGCATAATTTGTTACACACAGAGTTTGTTCTTGCTTAAACCTCTTCACAGAAGCAGCCTTCCTTCTTCTAGCTCCAATGCGGCGACCAGCATGAATTGGTTCCTCTCCATCAACATTCGACTGCCCATTCACAAGGCAAAATACTTCCGACATCTCCGACTCTTGGATATCTACGGCCAACTTTTCCACATTGCCCTCGTTGGTGACTAGTGTACCTTTAGATTCACTGAGGTTTACATCCTTTTCATTTTGCTCTTTCCCTTCTTCAACTTGTGGAGGTAGCATAACAGATTCACTTTCATGTTCTTTCTCAGCTGCTTCAACATAGTTAATGCCCCCCATATTAGTCTCACCACTATTCTTATGACTCTCATCATCAAGATAAGGAATGACAAAAGTATCCTCAATAAACTTTCCCTTCCCAGCTGGTACATTATAAGTAGCTGCAGCAGAAGAAAATTGTGGCTTCTTCTTAGCTTGAGGAGCAGGCCCCGCAGACTTGCGCTTACGTTTGCGTGATGACCTATGTTTTCCAGATCGCAAGCTACATATTTTAAATAAATCAAAAGCTAGTGATTAAGAAGGTAAGTAAGAAACAACTTGAGACAACTAACCAATCAACCATAAACTCGAATAAAAACATGAGTAGGAGTAAAAACCTCTCTTCAAATGCATCAATAACATCAGAACACGACATAAGATTCTCAAAGGGTTCCCAAGTATTAGCAGTCTCCGGCCAGCCACGCCTTTAACAAAAAACATATACAGCCTAGATCAGAATCAAACCATTCTACAAATACTCCACATAATTTTATCAATACAAGTTAAATTACGCAAGGATTCGCCTTCAAGTTAACACCAAAAGAATGCTACTCCCTATACGCAAGTAACCCACAAAAAAAAAACTTGCAAATAAAAGTTTCCGGTTCGGAAAATGCAAATAGCACACAAATAAGATAACCAAAAAAGTTAGGAAAATGCTAAAATCAGGGCACGTACCATTTGATGAGATACTGGACTTGTCCCTTTTAGAAGCAGCGTTTGTTATGCAAATCCACATGACAAAAACCCACAAAATCAGGGGGGAAAAGGAAATGTACAAAATATGTAAACAAGTATAACATAATAAAAACAAACTGAATATACATTTATATAGATATAGATAGAGAGAGAACAGGAAAGACCTTGCGAACCCTTCTTCTGCGTACAGCTTCAATCTCATAAAAACCCTCAGCAAGTTTTGGGGGCACAAATTCAGCTTCCCCCTCTAAATCTCCCTCTCCCTCGTCGATTTCCAGATGTTCAAATTGATCATAACCCTTTTCCTCTTCTCCCTCTTCATTTTCCCTCTCCTTGCCCTCCCCTTCTTTTTCAAATTCCTCCTCCCGCTGCAGCTCCTCCGTCGTCGTCTCCTCCGCATCAATAGCTTCTCCGTCCAGTCCGTCTGCGTACGGCGGACCAAGGAGGTGGTGTTGTTGAACGCCGGTGTCTGAACTACTGCTACCGCCGCTGGTCTTCTTTCTCCCTCCTTTCATTTCTCTCTCCAGAAATTTATTCACCTTCTCTCTCTAAAAAAAACTCTTTTAGTTTCTCCCTTCTTTTTTCCTGTTGATTTTTTCTCTTTTCTCTTGGACTGGGTATGGGGTATACTCACTTTAATGGAGACCCTTCTGGAATTTTTTGACAAAATTTCGAACTATAAAATATTTTTTTTCTTTAATTCTACTACGAGGTATATACATATTTAGCTGTAACCCAAAAAAATTGTTGTCACTGTGTACTCCACAATTATGTATATATATTTTTTCCTTCTAATATATATATATATATATATATATATATATATATGAAGTAATTGGTAAATAAATACTGCATCCATTCTAAAATACCATATGATAAATTTAATTTTAGAAGTTAATTCCAAATATTTTTAAATTTATATATTTATTAAGTTATTTAATTTTACATAATATAAGTATAAAATTATAATCTATCTAAAATTTTTGGTAAATCATAAGATTTAAAAAAAAAATTAGTCAAATTTTGAATGTATAAATATCTCAATTTAACTCTAAATATTCAACATTGATTTTATATTTTAGAACAAATAGAGTTTATGTATGTTTGGAATTTCAAACACACATAAAAATCTTATTCATCTAATAACAATTTATTTTAAACATAATTTATTTAACTCATAAACATATCATTTGAACATCAAACGCAACGCACCAAAATTAGTGCGGTGCGTTTCAAGGTCCAAATGTTACGGACGTTGATAGCCGAACAAACCTTATATAGTGTTTGTTCGTATACCATGTTTGGAGTATTTGTTACGTTTAGAGGTTCCAAACACACAAAACGCATTTGAAAATCTTGTTCGCTTACAAGTAACTTATTTCAAACGCAATTTATTTAATTCACAAACGTCGCGTTTGGGGTCCAAATGCAACACTATAAAAGTGGTTCGGTACGTTTGGATCTTCAAACACTACCTCTCTAACGTCAGTAGCCGAACATACCCATATAATTGATTTTCACATGTTTTTAAAAATTTGCAAGAAAAATAAACATAAAAGATCAAGTTAAGTTTTGACTTGTTGAACTAAAATTCGAGTAAAATTAAAAAAAAACAAGTTAATTAAACTATAAACGATCTTGGACGCTAATGTATAAACTTAGGATCGTCTAAAACGAGTTGCTCTCAAACCTTACAATGGGTCGAGTTGAGTTCAAATCAAAATTTATTTTTACTTTCGTAATTTCTTCAAAAATTTGAATAAATAAAAGTTAATTTTTTAAAAAAATAGATAATTGTTGTTATACAAACTGATAGAAGGTTGTGAAAGTTTGACTAGTAAATCGATAATGTTGTTGTAACTTATATAATAAGTTATTTAATCTTGTATTAAACTTTATAAACTTAAGTCAGCATATCTCAAGTTCCGTTTAAAGTTTTAAAACAAACTTACTAAAATAAAATAGGACAGTTCAAATTCAATGGGCAAAAAAGGTTAGGGAATGGATATTTAGGCAATAATAATGGATATTTCAACACGTAAGACCCACTTTTTTAATCATAGTTTGGTTAAATGGTGGGCCTTATTGTGGAAATATAAAAAATTATTGTAAAAATATAAAGAGCTGATATTTCCACAACAGTTTTTCATATTTCCACATATAGGGCCCATTTTTGTAACTATGATTTGGTTGAAAAGTAAACCCTACGCGTGGAAATATCAAAAATTGTTGTGGATTTATCTATTCCCAAAAGGTTACTCAAGTTTGAGTTTAAGGCTATAAAATTAACAAATAGTTCGGACTCGATTTGTATTCGCTCGACTTAAAGTTCGATTTGAACTTGACTCGAAATATAAATGATTCAAGTATGAACAAATTTTAAAATTCGATAAATTACTCGAACCTCCTCAAATTATAATTTTCTATTGATACTCGAATCATATTCGTTCAAAAAATTAAAACTGTTCGGACTCGATTCCAGATCATGCTCGTCTCGGTAACTAAACGAGTCTCAATCATACCTTATTATATACTCGATAAATTTTGTAAACCAAATCTGAGCAACTTAATACTCAGTTCAACTCGATTTATTTACATCCTTACTCAAGTTGTTAAATGAGTTTGAGCTATAGACTCACCAAGCCAAACATATTTGAGCTAAACTAACAAATTGTTCAATCCATATATAAATCTATTAAAATAGTGTAGATTTTTGAAATTATAGATAATTACAATATATATTCAAAAAAATATTAATATTAAACATTACTAACAAAAGTGTCTTGTTTTTTATTTGGTATCATTTAAGCATTTATCATTCCACAAAGAGGGAGACCAGTACAACTACTGTGCCAACACTTGATACTAACAAAAGTGTCTTTAATTGAGGTTCTATCAACAATTTTAATATTGCATTGTATCATATTGTAGTTGGCTGTATGAAAACAACAAAATTTAAATTAGAAAAAGTCATAGATTATTCTTCATTTCTAAAATATAGGACCATATTAATTTATTAAAGTCAATTTAAAATATTTTTTAATTTTAATTTTTGCATATAGATTAATTTAATTTAAAACTACGCAATTATGAAAAATTGTAAATCATCTAATTAAATTTATTGTTTCCAAAAATAAAACAAATCACATTACTTTTAAAATTTAAAATATCACAAGTTAACTTTATACTAATATTGTGTGACTTATAGAGTAACTTTGTACTAATATTGTGCGACTTTTCAAAAAACAAAAAGGGTTTGTAGACACTCGAAATTTCGTTTTCCATGGACTAACGTTGTAGGAGGGCAAAAGCGTCATTTCACTTCGAGACAACCTCGAGGTAGGGCAAAAGCATCATTTCACCCCAATGATAACCCCGAGGAGAGAGCAAAGTGCAAGGATGCCCAGACACGATGCGAACCGAACAAGGATCGCAGAGCTGAGTATGTGACCATAAGATTTTACCGCAGCAACCAATGAATTGCGATCTATCGAAGACGAGCCAATTGACGACCCTCAGGAGCCCTTTTAACTAATTGCATCATCATCTTCCCGGACTCCGAGTCAATCAGACTCAACTGCATTTCGCAGCCTTCCTCAAAGACTTTTCGAGATTTTCAGGTACGGAGCTCAACATTCATCGGACCGAGACCTAAGGCACGAACTTCGAGACAGCGGGACCTGTGGTGAAACAACCCGGGTCAAATCCCGAGTCCGGAACAAATCTTGGGTCAAATTCCAAGTCCGAATCGAATCAAATCCATCAAAATAAGGCCTCAAACTACTGGCCCAATAGTATCTTCTTAGGTCATCTTAGCCCACCACAGGCTCCCAAAAGGTCATGACTTGAAGGTACTATTGGTAGTAACTTATTTCCTTATATGCAGACAAATTTTTCTCTTCTCTTTCGATGTGGGACTAGGGTGTTACAAACTCCCCCACTTAAATTTCTGACTTCTCCGTCAGAATCCGATCACACACACAGCCCAAAGATCTTTGCATCTCTAGCCATTGTGGGATAATACCGGCTGGCTTCGTGTCCCCACCTCCGGACCTCTATCTCTCCATTGTGGGATAATACCACCAGCCTTCGTGTCCCCACCTCCGGCAACCCGATCGGATGACCCGACCCGATCGGATGACCCGACCCGAGCTTTCAATAGTCGGCTCTGATACCATATGAAACAACCCGGGTCAAATCCCGAGTCCGGAACAAATCTTGGGTCAAATTCCAAGTCCGAATCGAATCAAATCCATCAAAATAAGGCCTCAAACTACTGGCACAATAGTATCTTCTTAGGTCATCTTAGCCCACCACAGGCTCCCAAAAGGTCACGACTTGAAGGTACTATTGGTAGTAACTTATTTCCTTATATGCAGACAAATTTTTCCCTTCTCTTTTGATGTGGGACTGGGGTGTTACATGTGGGGCCCAGGCTCAGGTGTACTTGCTCACCTGTGGCTAAGCTTAAATGCCATAAGATTAGCAGCAACAACTCGTTAATTAGATACACGAAGATATACCCAAGAATAGAAAGCTAGAGAGAAGGAGCTCGGGTCTTGCATCTTTTCATCATATTTTTGTTGTTTGATCTTATATATCATACATATTATAAGTTTAGAGTGATATAAGTTGAATCCAAGCCAAAAGAAGTTTGTTCAAGCGTCCCCCAAGATGAAAAACACTCATTTTAGTCACTTTCTTTGTAAATTTTGTTATAAACACTACTACAAATCAGTAAAAAGATGACACTTAAACAATAATATTTTTATAAAAAACGTTGTAGTGTTTTGTGGCATAATATTTTTTGATAAAACCTTATAGATAAATATGAAAAAACTTTGTGGGTTGATTATATGTTGTGTTGGAAAATTGCATATTTAAATTTGATGTTGAAAGTAAATAATCATGCTTATATGTAAAGTCCTTCAAGAAATACATGTACAAGGACTTAGTGATAGATCAAAATTATTAGGTTTGATCTGTGCTTTATGTTTATCATTCTATAAATGAATGTATAGAAGAAAAAATCAAAGTTGTTAGGTTAATCTAATATTTGAGATGTAATAGATAGGCTTCAACAGAATCGTAGTTTGTCGAGCCAGTCAAGAGATTGCAGAAGCCAAGGTAGAATTGTAGAGTATCGAGAATCGTAGTCTGTCTGCTTTGGAGGGCCTCTCCCAGAATCGTAGAGTGGTCCAAACGTTTGCCGAGCTAACTCAAGAATCGTAGTGTGCTCTTGGAAGCGTAGAGTCTGCAAATCAAGTGAGCAAAAATCATAGTCTACTTGTACTTAAGAGAAATTGTAGCGTTCTCTTCTATCAGTACCGGATCAAGCACTAATGTGGCAAGACACCACGATCATGATCGTAGTGCATCATCTGTGACGCCCCCAAAATAGGTATACATCACCCATTCAGAGTCGCCAAATACATGATACAGAAACAAATACAACTTCAGTAATACAATTGTCGTGCAGAATACGACAACACATATACTGTGAGTTTGAATACAAATATTGTCTACTAGAGAGTATACAAACTCAAAAGGAGTCCTCATTACAATTATCACACTATTTCACAAAATAGTGAGAATTACTAATGCAACCATCTGGATCGTCAATCCATTTCCCGACTAGTCTCAGCTATATTCTCATTTCTTGAATAGTACAGTGAAAGAAAGGGTGAGCTCAACTAGCCCAGTAAGAAATATTATGACTAAGATAATGTACAACAAATTATCATTAGTCTTCAACAGGGAAAAATCTGATAAAATATAATAGACAACAAGTTTTAGATCAACAACTGCAACGGAAAAAGCAATCCATTAGAAGAGTCAAGTAGAGCATAAAACCTACTATCTTCTATGATTTAAAAGATTTATCATCAATTTTATTGCTGAGATTCAGCTTAATAAATAATCCACATCATCGAATCATCTCTGCACTATGGGCCAAAGATAATCGTGTTTTCATCAACGATCATGATCATGCCATAAAACAATTCATCTTTGCACCTTTGGCCGAAGAGAATCCATGGCCATAATCATACCAAAAATTATCCATCAATGCACTACGGGCCAATGAGGACTTTTACCACATCATTTGTAACATTACGGTCATGATTATATCGAATAATCCCTGGTCATAATCAGACCAAGTCCATCTATGCACTACAGGCTACAGATGACTTTTAACAGAATATAAACATGAGGATGATGACAATGATATAATAATTCAATTAAACAAGTTCAAGGATAAATTTTAAAGATTTATAATTTAATTTATTCAGAAATCAATAACGTCCAAATTGTCAACATGACACTACTTTGTGGAGTAAAATTCAAGAATAATACTCAGTTGGTCATGTTCATCTCAACACTTGTTCATCTTTGCACTACGGGCTAAAGATATTCATCAGGTAAACATTCATCTTTACACTACAGGCCAAAGATATTCAGTAATATCATCATTTAGGACTGAGGATGATGAAAAATATCTTAAAGAAAATAAATCCAGTGAGATAAAAGAACAAATATTAGGGATTCGTATTACAGTTTATCCAAATTCAATAATACTCCGAAATAACCAATTTCGAAGCAGAATTCAAAAATAATGATCAAAACATGGATACAATCAAAAGATAGTAACCATAATAGCCATCTTGGATAAAAAGAGGAAAATTTTATTTTTCGGTGAATAGTGCCGTATTCGTGAATAGTGTCGTATACGTGAATAGTGCCGTATACATGAATAGTAACCCCGACACAAAAAGTTCCAAATTTGATAAAAAGTTCAAACAAATATTTCGGCATAATGATATTGAAGAAAATAATATCATTTAAGAAGAAAATAACATCCCTTACCTCCGAATAACCGTACTTCTGACTGAATTTTGGATATAGTGCTGACAGAAACTTGCACTGAATAACAACTCTCAAAGTATCAAAATACTCACAAAATACGTTCGAAAAAATAGAAAGAGAAAGAGAGAAAACTTATGAATTCTGGTGTGATTTCCAATTCTAACTTAGCCCTCTATTTATAGAAAAATATTAGCACGCCGAAGCAGACTTGACCTGTAACCTGATGGCTTTACCTGCTACTATTGCCACCCACCACATTTGAAATAAAATTCAACACATTTCTTTACCAACCACAAGTGGGTCCCACTCAATTCTAGAATTTTTCACCAAAATTATTTATAAACCTAATTTCCGAATTAGTCACCTCTTAAAATTCATAACAAATCATACGTTCATTTTTAACAGTTCAAAATTTGTGGACATATACTCAACTTATATATGTATAACATATCCAAAAATCACAACGATCAAACGGTCGGATTAAAAATTATAACTCACGCAATATATCTGAAAAATACTGATTTGATTTTTAATACCTCCATTCCGACAGAAATATTGATAAAACACCTCAACATTAATTCCTTCAATAATAACCACATAAATAAACCCATCATTTATATCCACATCAAATAAATATTTCCTTATCATATAAATCAATAATTAATTATTCACAAATAATATTACAGAATCACAATTATGACAACCAGGCCGTTCCCAAGAAAGAGGGGGCTTTCCAATAAGGATTTCTCCTTACTGGCGCGCAATTAGGTGACCAAACCTCTCCATTGACAGAACTTTCTAGACATTGCCAATAATGCTATCTAATAATATTATTCAAATAATATGAATTATTGATCTGATAATGAGAAATATTGTGCAGTAACAATTATTGAAACAACAATAATATAAAATATCAACGCAACAATTATTGAATCAATAAAATAAAATATTGAACAGTAATTATTGTAACAATTATTGAGTAGTGCCTTCTTACGTAAGGATCAATAATTCAAAAATACTGTGCAAAATCGTGTGCTACTGTGCAACCACGGGTATTACTATATTTTAACCACCGGGTATTCCAACAGTGTTAACGGTAACAACTACGCCGTTATTTATAAAAACTCAATTTTGTCGTTTTCTTCATCCGACAGTTATTCTATTATGGGGCCCACAAATAACTGCGCCGTCGTACGAATATTCCCCGACAGCAGGAATATTCCACGACCAAACGAATATTCCCCGATAACAATGAATATTTTATAACCACTTGTTTATTTTGCAAAATTTGCACATTTTACCCATAACCAAACTATTATATCAAATTAACACCTTATTATTCACAATAATAATTAGAGAAAATTTGATTTTATTCATTAATAAGTTGGGGTCTTACATCATCTGTCTGCATCAGAAGCATCAAGCTTTTTCCATTTATTTAAGAATAAATTACAATAAATGTGGAATAGATTATAGACGTTGAAACTCTCGATAATCCCAATGACCCAACATTCATCCTTAGTATATAACAAAGAAACGTATTGAAAAAGCTAAGGAATGTACTACAGGTCAGCTGAAAACACCTTTTCAGGTGTTAGGTGAGATAACAGTCTGCTGTGTCAATGGGCCAGATGGTTAAACAGAAGATTTGCAGAAAGTCACCATCATTGCTTAGAAATGTCAAATACAATTAATGCTTCAACGGATGACTTCAAACGGATACATTTCAAAGGCACCTTATATACAAATCAGATGCAGATACATGAAGCAAGCAAGTAAATAACGAAAAGCTGAAGAACACTCAACGCTCAACTCTACGATCTAAAAAGAAAGCTTGCTCAGCTACTCAGTTCTTTCAAACACAAGCTTAATTGCAACTGAGTAGCACCATTCAAGAACTCAACTATCATTAAGTGAAGTAAGAAGTTCCAAGTCTGCTGGACTTGAAGAGTTCTAAGTGAACTAAGAAGCTCCAAGACTGCTGGTCTTGAAGGAATCTGTGAGATTCGAAGATTGTAAAGACATCCTTAGTGGATTTTCTACTCAAGGAGTAGAAGAGTGGACTACGAGCCTTGAGTGCTCTGAACCACTTAAATCCTCTGTGTCTTTTATATTCTTGCTTTAACTGCTATATCTGTTATAACTGCCTATTAACTACTAACTCAGTTTATCTCAAAGGGGAACGAACAAATTATATATTCCGCCAAAATTGATTAACAAATTTGACAAAGTATTTTGAATTTTTTTAAAAAAATATCTATCCAACTCCCCTTCTAGATAACTATTGTGCCTCTGGAAACTAACAATTGGTATCAGAGCAGGTTCTTTCAATCAGCCTACAAAGCTTGAGTAGATCCAATGGCACATCTGATAAGCTAATTAAAGACTGGAGGAGGTAGTAAGCCACCTATGTGCAACAAAGATAAATTTGCCAACTGAAAGATTCGTATGCAAGCATACATGGACTCAATAGATGAAAAGCTATTTGAAACTGTCATAAATGGGCCCTACATTCCAATAAAGATCGCACCAACTCCAGAAGATCCAAACAGAGTGCAAATCAAGGTCAAAGCTGAATGGACTGACAACGAAAAGAAAGCGATTCAACTCGACAAAAAGGCAAAGAACATTCTGTTCCAGTCTTTAGAAGATGACATGTTTGAAAATGTGGTCAACAACAGAACTGCAAAGGAAGTATGGGAAGCATTGCTCATTATGCACGAAGGAACTGAAGAAGTTAGAGAAAACAAACAATCTCTTTTGACTTAACAATACGAAATGTTTGCCCATGTTCCAGGTGAAAATGTCACTTCCACTTATGAAAGATTCAATGCTCTGCTCAACTATCTTCGAGCTTTTGGAAAGATCTATCTAAACAAAGATCTTATCATAAAGTTCATGAGAGCTTTACCAAGCAAGTAGGATGCCAAAACCACTGTCATCATAGAATTAAAGAATCTTCATGAAATGACTGTTCAACAACTCTATGGCAACCTTCTCACCTATGAACTAGAGCTGACTCAACGAGCAGAGACTCTATCTGAAGGAAAAAAGAAGGACAAAGGAATTGCTCTCAAAGCAACATATACCATCTCCAAAGCTAACACTGAAAATGACTCTGACTCTGAGGAAGATGATGATGAGGATATTGCAATGCTGGTAAAAAGACTCAAGAGGTTCATGAGTAAAGGCAGAAACAACAAACCTAAGAGATTCAATAACAACAACAACAGCCAGGAGCAGATAAATGACTTATGCTACAACTGCAAGAAGCCTGACCACTTCATTGCAAACTGCAACAAACCTCTTAGAGAAGAACTAAAGAGGAAATCAAATTCAAAGAAAGAATTCAAAGACAATAAGAGGCTCCAGAAGAAAGACAAAGGTCTTGTGGCCGGAGGATCATACAGTGACTCAGACAATGACACAACTCCTGAGTCTGGAGATGATGAAGATCCTCAAGTAGCAAATCTATGTCTAATTATGACGCCCCCAAGATAGGTATACATCACCTATTCTGAGTCGCCAAATACATGGTACAGAAATAAATACAACTTCATTAATACAATTATCGTACAAAATACGACAACACATACACTATTAGTATAAATACAAATATTGTCTAATAGACAGTATTCAAACTCAAAAGGAGTCCTCATTACAATTATTGATACACTATTTTACAAAAATAGTGAGGACTGCTAAAATAACTTTCTAGAACCATCACTCCATACCCCGGCTAATTACTGCTATGTTCTCACCTCCTGAGAAGAAAAATGGAACAAAAAAGAAAAAGGGTGAGCTCAACTAGCCCATTAAAGAATATTATGACTAAGATAATATACAACAAATTATCATTAGTCTTCAACAGGGAAAAATCTGATAGAATATAATAGACAACAAATTTTAGATCAACAACTGCAGCGAAAATAGCAATTCATTAGAAGAGTCAAGTACAGAATAAATTCTACTATCTTCTAAGATTTAAAAGTCAATCATCGATATTTTATCCGTGTAACATCAATCAATATATATCTTGAATCAAATATTCATCTTTGCAATACAGGGCAAAGATATTCATTTGTATCACCAGTTGGTCATGTTCATCTCAACACCTGTTCACCATTGCATTACGGGCCAAAGATATTCATCAGTTAATCATTCATCTTTACATTACATGTAAGACCCCGAATTTTATGAAATAAAAGTATTTAATTTTTCTTATAATTACAATTCAGTAAATGGTTAAATTGATAAAAAATTAAAGTTATGGGTGAAATGTGAAAATTTTTCAAAATAAACAAGTGGTTATAAAATAATCATTGTTGTCGGGAAATATTCGTTGGTCGTGGAATATTCTTTCTGTCGGGGAATATTCGTACGACGGCATAACTGTTTGTGGGCCCCATAACGGAAAACGGTCGGATGAAGATAACGACAAAAACTAAGTTTTTATAATTAACGACGTAGTTATTACCGTTAATACTATTGGAATACCCGGTGGTTAAAATACAGTAATACGCGTTATTGCACATTATTTTTGAAATTATTGATTCTTACGTAAGAAGGCACTACTGAATAATTGTCACAGTAATTACTGTTCAATATTTTATTTTATTGATTCAATAATTGCTGTGTTGATATTTTATATTATTATTGTTTCAATAATTGTTGCTGCACAGTATTTTTCATTATTAGATCAATAATTCATATTATTTGAATAATATTATTAGATAATATTATTGGCAATGTCTAGAAGGTTCTGTCTAAGGAGAGGTTTGGTCATCTAATTACGTGCCAGTAAGGAGAAATCCTTATTGGAAAGCCCCCTCTTTCCTGAGAACGGCCTAGTTGTCATAAATGTGATTATGTAATATTAATTGTGAATAATTAATTATTGATTCATATGATAAGGAAATATTTATTTTATGTGAATATAAATGTTGGATATATTTTGTGGTTAAAAATGAAGGAGTTAATGTTGAGGTGTTTTATTAGTATTTTTGTCGGAATGGAGGTATTAAAAATCAATCAGAGTTTTTGAGATATATTGCGGGGGTTATAATTTTTAATCCGACCGTTGGATCGTTGTGATTTTTGGATATGTTATACATATATAAGTT
The DNA here is from genome assembly GCA_016801055.1 of Panax notoginseng. NCBI lineage: Eukaryota > Viridiplantae > Streptophyta > Magnoliopsida > Apiales > Araliaceae > Panax > Panax notoginseng. The sequence continues at coordinate 192,795,437 of CM029017.1, forward strand.
GAGTATATGTTCACAAATTTTGAACCGTTAAAAATAAACGTATGATTTGTTATGAATTTTAAGAGATGACTAGTTCAGAAATTATTGAAGTTTCGGAATTTATCATTTTGGTGAAAAATTCTAGAATTGGTGAGCCCCACTCTTGGTTGGTGAAGAAATGTGTTGAGATTTTTATTCAAATGTGGTGGGTGGGAATAGTAACAGGTAAAGCCATCAGGTTGCAGGTTAAGTCTGCTTCGGCGTGCTAACATTTTTCTATAAATAGAGGGCTAAGTTAGAATTAAAAATCACACCAGAAACATAGGCTTTCTCTCTTTCTCTCTCTATATTATGAATAATATTTTGTGAGTATTTAGATACTTTGAGAGTTGCTATTCAGTGCAAATTTCCTTCGACTTTGCATTCCAGTCAGAAATACTGCACTTTTGAGGTAAGGGATAGTAAGGGATTTTAAGGGTTATTATATTTTTCATTTCGTACTTCTTCTGACCTTCAGAAAATTCTGAAAAAATTTGAAATGATATTTTGATGAGTTTTATTGATTTTTCCTAAAAATGGTGATTTTTGGATTTATAGATTAAGAGTTATGAATTTTACGGGAAAAGACTATTTTAAAAATAACCGCTTATAACTCCTTGTGGTTAACTCCAAAATTGATGAAATTTTTATTAGAAGTATATCTATATAATATCAATATACTATGTGAATTTCAAATTTTTTAGATAAAATTACAATTTATGATAAATGTCTAAATATTCGGCTGTTTTGGCCATATGAAAAATAGTAAATGAGTTTTAAAAATTCTGAGAAAAATATATGTTCAATATGGGACTATATTATGCTAAATCCCAGAAACGAAATATTTTTGGAACTGATTTGATGTTTTTCATGAAAATGGACTAGTTATGAGTAAATGAATTAAATATGTTATGTGAAGTAAGAAAATTGAAAAATAGGATTTTATGGTTTGAGAATCTTACATGAGGTATATGCAGATTTTTGATGAGGGTTTTGATTATTGGTAATGAAATCTTATGAGTTTGACATTTTAGGATGATTAAATGCATTATTTAGTAAAATGTAAACAATTAAAATAAATTGTTTATAAGCTTAAGAAATATTATTATTTCAATATCATTATACCAAAATATTGGTGTAGATTTTATTGTAAAATTTCTACCTTTTTCATGTCGAGTTACTATTCATGAGTTACTATTCATGAGTTACTATTCATGAGTTACTATTCACGAGTTACTATTCACGATAAAATTGATTTCTTTTTCTGACCAAATTATAGTTGATTTATGAATATTACTCTTAAGATTAAATCTATATGTTGGTCATATTATTTTTATTATCATATATAACATTTTTATAACCCTAATGATGATATTTCTCTTTGACTTGAGTGTAAAGATGGGTAGATTATTGGTATGATCATGACTATGGGTTCTCTTTGGCCAGTAGTGCAAAGTTGAATTGTTGACTGGTATGATCATGACCATTAAATTTATAATTGAATATCTTTAGCTTAAGTGCAAAGGTGAAATGATCAACATGGTTATAATTATTGTTTATATAAATTCTGAAATGATTATATATTCTTTGAGATATTAATATATTTGGCCTGTAGTGCAAATATGAACTGTTGAGGAATATATTTGGCCTGTAGTGTAAATATGAACTGTTGAGGAATATCTTTGGTCTGTAGTGCAAAGATGAATTGTTAAAGAATATCTTTGGCCTGTAGTGTAAAGATGAATTGTAGATGAATATCTTTGGCCTGTAGTGCAAAGATGGTCTGTTGATGAATATTTTTGGCCCGTAGTGCAAAGATGACATGTTGTTGAATATCTTTGGCCAGTAGTACAAAGATGAACAGGTGTTGAGATGAACATGACCAATTGGTGATACAAATGAATATCTTTGGCCGTAGTGCAAAGATGAAGTTATTAGTATGATTATGAACAGGAAATGTGATTTGGTGTAACCATGATCTTTGATATTTCAGGTAAAGATAGGTGATGAAAATTATATTCGTCCTGGATGAGAAGAGGAATTTAGAAATACAGTTATGATTATGAGTTATTCATATGATTGTGGACTAGAATTGTTGATTGATGTTACAGGGATAAAATATTGTTGGTGAATTTTTAATATGAAGAAGATAATAGACTTTATAGTCTATTTGACTCTTCTAATGGATTGGCCGTTCCGCTGCAACTATGGTTGAAATTTTTATCATCTACCATATGTTCTAAATCTCTGATTTAATTCTGTTGAAGGCTATTGATAACTTATTTATCTTTAGTCATGATATTCTTTACTGGGCTAGTTGTGCTCACCCTTCTGTTTCACAATTCCTTTCAGGTAATAAGAGTGTAGCTGGGTCGAGCGGGGGTAACAGGGGAATAGAACGGTGGTCATCATTTAGTAGTTATATTTGGTGAATCATCTAGGGTGAAGCGAACCCAACGTTGGAAGGGTGTTTTGCCACTATCATACAAGATGTCTAATGACATACAATCTCGTGTCATCATAAGACAGGATTGTGCTCATCCACTTGTTGAATATATTTACGAGCACTACCTATATAATCTTGGTGTTTGTTTGAAGTATAATTCTCAATTAGAGACAGTGGAGATAATGATAAGTCAAGAGAAGACTCACCATTGGGAAGAATATGATAGTAATCTTCTCGTTTTTCTTTAGGGTATATTGGGTCAACCAAGGATAATTCTGTGGTCATATGATATCTATCACAACCTAGAAGCATGGCCTCCCATGTACAAAGGTTTTCTTGAGCACTTCCCAAATATTCTAATTTCTAAAATAGTTTTTGACTATACCTTTATGTAAGGTATTATTGTGAGGTGCTGTCCACGGTTGGGACATGAGTCACATTTGATATATATTGTATCCAAACTCACAGCATATGTGTTGTTGTAATTTGCATGACAATTGTTGTAATAAAGTTGTAGTTATTTTCTGTACCATGTATTTGGCGACTCAGAATAGGTTGGATGGAATGAACCTATTTTGGGGTTGTCACATTTGGTATCAGAGCTTAGGGATATGATCTCTGGCGGAGATCGGGGAATATAACTAGGAGGGGAGAGATGAGTAATTCCTTTGCTAGTGTTTCCTACCTAAGCTTAATTGTTGGTTGGTCATAATATATGGATATTATGTGATACGTTAATTTGCTTAATTAACCCTTGTTTTATGGCAATATTTGAGAATGACAGCTGAGAATGCTAACAATGGAGTGAATGAGACTGTGGGGATACCTTTAATCACTAACCATGATAATGTGATGTCAGATGAAGAAGGAATTAGAGAAATCCATGTGGTGAGTGAAGAATTGATAGTTGCACCCGAAATGGTCGCAGAGGTAACAGCTGAGAAGAGGAAGAAGAGGTACCTGAGGAGAGTTTGTTAGAGGTATTATATGATCAAAATGTAGAATTGCAAAATCGTATTCATGAGTTAGAAGAGCAGGCTGAAGAACGACAGGCGGTCGTGGAGCAAAAGGATACAACAATTCAAGCCTGTGTTACCCGATATGTGATGCTTGAATAGAAGCATTCTTTGGCAGAGTATAAGATGATAAAGATGGAATCTGAGCTGAAAGAAGAAAAAACTGAACGAGTGAGAATAAGTGATGCATGGACAAAAGCCGCACGACATGTGGATATTGTGGAAAGAGATGTCCGATCTAAGAAGGCTAAAATAGATGATATGAATTTCTCTTTTTGGAAAGCAATTGGGAGAACCCAACATCGAGTTTTAAATTACCCTGTACAGAGCGGTCAACCTGAATTCGATATGGATCAAAGATTGATGATTCAGATCATGAATCAGGAGTACGACGAAGCAGTCGAGGGTGGAATATGCCCTATAGAAAAATATATTCCAACAATAGTGATGACACCAAATGCTGCCCCAGACAAGTCAAAGTCGAGTAGTTCGAGGGATAGCGGTTGTCATGACTTCCCAACAAATGAGGAACCCAAATGAAGTTATCATGGGAGATGAGCAATGGAGAAATCATGATGATCTGAGAGATAGAATCTGAAATGAAAGCAAGGTATTCTCAACTCTTTGAAATACCAGGTACGTAAATTTCAGGGAAGAAATTTCATAAGGAGGGGAGATTGTAAGACCCCGAATTTTATGAAATAAAAGTATTCAATTTTTCTTATAATTACAATTCAGTAAATGGTTAAATTGATAAAAAAATTAAAGTTATGGGTGAAATGTGAAAATTTTTCAAAATAAACAAGTGGTTATAAAATAATCATTGTTGTCGGGGAATATTCGTTGGTCGTGGAATATTCTTTCTGTCGGGAAATATTCGTACGACGGCATAACTGTTTGTGAGCCCCATAACGAAAAACGGTCGGATGAAGATAACGACAAAAATTGAGTTTTTATAATTAACGGCGTAGTTGTTACCGTTAACACTGTTGGAATACCCGGTGGTTAAAATACAGTAATACGCGTTATTGCACAGTATTTTTGAAATTATTGATTCTTACGTAAGAAGGCACTACTGAATAATTGTCACAGTAATTACTGTTCAATATTTTATTTTATTGATTCAATAATTACTGCGTTGATATTTTATATTATTGTTGTTTCAATAATTGTTGCTACACAGTATTTTCCATTATCAGATCAATAATTCATATTATTTGAATAATATTATTAGATAACATTATTGGCAATGTCTAGAAAGTTCTGTCTAAGGAGAGGTTTGGTCATCTAATTGCGCGCCAGTAAGGAGAAATCCTTATTGGAAAGCTCCCTCTTTTCTGGGAACGACCTAGTTGTCATAAATGTGATTCTGTAATATTAATTGTGAATAATTAATTATTGATTCATATGATAAGGAAATATTTATTTTATGTGAATATAAATGTTGGATATATTTTGTGGTTAAAAATGAAGGAGTTAATGTTGAGGTGTTTTATCAGTATTTTTGTCGGAATGGAGGTATTAAAAATCAATCAGGGTTTTTGAGATATATTGCGGGGGTTATAATTTTTAATCCGACCATTGGATCGTTGTGATTTTTGGATATGTTATACATATATAAGTTGAGTATATGTTCACAAATTTTGAACTGTTAAAAATAAACGTATGATTTGTTATGAATTTTAAGAGATGACTAGTTCAGAAATTATTGAAGTTTCGGAATTTATCATTTTGGTGAAAAATTCTAGAATTGGTGAGCCCCACTCTTGGTTGGTGAAGAAATGTGTTGAGATTTTTATTCAAATGTGGTGGGTGGGAATAGTAGCAGGTAAAGCCATCAGGTTGCAGGTTAAGTCTGCTTCGGCGTGCTAACATTTTTCTATAAATAGAGGGCTAAGTTAGAATTGAAAATCACACCAGAAACATAAGCTTTCTCTCTTTGTCTCTTTATATTATGAAGTATATTTTGTGAGTATTTAGATACTTTGAGAGTTGCTATTCAGTGCAAGTTTCCTTCGGCTTTGTATTCCAGTCAGAAATACTGCACTTTTGAGGTAAGGGATAGTAAGGGATTTTAAGGGTTATTATGTTTTTCAGTTCATACTTCTTCTGACCTTTAAAAAATTCTGGAAAAATTTGAAATGATATTTTGATAAGTTTTATTGATTTTGCCCAAAAATGGTGATTTTTGGATGTATAGATTAAGAGTTATGAATTTTACGGGAAAAGACTATTTTAAAAGTAACCGCTTATAACTCTTTGTGGTTAACTCCAAAATTGATGAAATTTTTATTGGAAGTATATCTATATAATATCAGTATACTATGTGAATTTCAAAATTTTTGGATAAAATTATAATTTATGATAAATGTCTAAATATTCAGCTGTTTTGGCCATATGAAAAATATTAAATGAGTTTTAAAAATTCTGAGAAAAATATATGTTCAATATGGGACTATATTATGCTAAATCCCAGAAAAAAAATATTTTTGGAATTGATTTGATATTTTTCATGAAAATGGACTAATTATGAGTAAATGAATTAAATATGTTATGTGAAGTAAAAAAATTAGAAAATAGGATTTTATGGCTTGAGAATCCTATATGAGGTATATGCAGATTTTTTATGAGGGTTTTGGTTTTTGGTAATGAAATCTTATGAATTTGGCATTTTAGGATGATTAAATACATTATTTAGTAAACTGTAAACAATTAAAATAAATTGTTTATAAGCTTAAGAAATATTATTATTTCAATATCATTATACCGAAATATTGGTATAGATTTTATTGTGGAATTTTTACCTTTTTCATGTCGAGTTACTATTCATGAGTTACTATTCACGAGTTACTATTCACGATAAAATTGATTTTTTTTTTTCTGATCAAATTATAGTTGATTTATGAATATTACTCTTAAGATTAAATCTATATGTTGGTCATATTATTTTTATTATCATATATAACATTTTTATAACCCTAATGATGATATTTCTCTTTGACTTGAGTGTAAAGATGGGTAGATTATTGGTATGATCATGACTATGAGTTCTCTTTGGCCAGTAGTGCAAAGTTGAATTGTTGACTGGTATGATCATAACCAATAAATTTATAATTGAATATCTTTAGCTTAAGTGCAAAGGTGAAATGATAAACATGGTTATAATTATTGTTTATATAAATTCTGAAATGATTATATATTCTTTGAGATATTAATATATTTGGCCTGTAGTGCAAATATGAACTGTTGAGGAATATATTTGGCCTGTAGTGCAAATATGAACTGTTGAGGAATATCTTTGGCCTGTAGTGCAAAGATGAATTGTTGAAGAATATCTTTGGCCTGTAGTGCAAAGATGAATTGTAGATGAATATCTTTGGCCTGTAGTGCAAAGATGGTCTGTTGATGAATATCTTTGGCCCGTAGTGCAAAGATGACATGTTGTTGAATATCTTTGGCCAGTAGTGCAAAGATGAACAGGTGTTGAGATGAACATGACCAATTGGTGATATAAATGAACATCTTTGGCTGTAGTGCAAAGATGAAGTTATTAGTATGATTATGAACAGGAAATGTGATTTGGTGTAACCATGATCTTTGATGTTTCAGGTAAAGACAGGTGATGAAAATTATATTCGTCCTGGATGAGAAGAGGAATTTAGAACTACAGTTATGATTATGAGTTATTCATATGATTGTGGACTAAAATTGTTGATTGATGTTATAGGGATAAAATATTGTTGGTGAATTTTTAACATGAAGAAGATAATAGACTTTATAATCTATTTGACTCTTCTAATGGATTGCTCGTTCCGTTACAACTATGGTTAAAATTTTTATCATCTACCATATGTTCTAAATCTCTGATTTAATTCTGTTAAAGGCTATTGATAACTTATTTATCTTTAGTCATGATATTCTTTACTGGGCTAGTTGTGCTCACCCTTCTGTTTCACAATTCCTTTCAGGTAATAAGAGTGTAGCTGGGTCGAGTGGTGTTAACAGGGGAATAGAACGGTGGTCATTATTTAGTAGTTATATTTGGTGAATCATCTAGGGTGAAGCGAACCCAACGTTGAAAGGGTGTTTTGCCACTATCATACATGTCTAATGACATACAACCTCGTGTCATCATAAGACATGATTGTGCTCATCCACTTGCTGAGTATATTTACGAGCACTACCTATATAATCTTGGTGTTTGTTTGAAGTATAATTCTCAATTAGAGACAGTGGAGATAATGATAAGTCAAGAGAAGACTCACAATTGGGAAGAATATGATAGTAATCTTCTCGTTTTTCTTTGGAGTATATTGGGTCAACCAAGGATAATTCTGTGGCCATATGATATCTATCACAACCTAGAAGCATGGCCTCCCATGTACAAAGATTTCCTTGAGCACTTTCCAAAGATTATAATTTCTAAAATAATTTTTGACTATACCTTTATATAAGGTGTCATTGTGAGGTACTGTCCACGGTTGGGACATGAGTCACATTTGATATATATTGTATCCAAACTCACAGCATATGTGTTGTTGTAATTTGCACGACAATTGTTGTAAGACCCCGAATTTTATGAAATAAAAGTATTTTTTTCTTCTTATAATTACTATTCAGTAAATGGTTAAATTGATAAAAAAGTTAAAGTTATGGGTGAAATGTGAAAACTTTTCAAAATACGCAAGTGCTTATAAAATATTCATTGTTGTCAGAGAATATTCGTTGTTCGTAGAATATTCTTTCTGTTGGGAAATATTCGTACGACGGCGCAGATATTTGTGGGCCCCATAACGAAAAACGGTCTGATGAAGATAACAACAAAAATTGAGTTTTTATAATTAACGGCGTAGTTGTTACCGTTAACACTGTTAGAATACCCGGTGGTTAAAATACAGTAATACGCGTTATTGCACAGTATTTTTGAAATTATTGATTCTTACGTAAGAAGGCACTACTGAATAATTGTCACAGTAATTACTGTTCAATATTTTATTTTATTGATTCAATAATTGTTGCGTTGATATTTTATATTATTGTTTTTTTAATAATTGTTGATGCACAGTATTTTCCATTATCAGATCAATAATTCATATTATTTGAATAATATTATTAGATAACATTATTGACAATGTCTAGAAAGTTCTGTCTAAGGAGATGTTTGGTCATCTAATTGCGCGCCAGTAAGGAGAAATCCTTATTGGAAAGTCCCCTCTTTACTGGGAACGGCCTGGTTGTCATAATTGTGACTCTGTAATATTATTTGTGAATAATTAATTATTGATTCATATGATAAGGAAATATTTATTTTATGTGGATATAAATGAGGGATATATTTTTGTGGTTAAAAATAAAGGAGTTAATGTTGAGGTTTTTATCAGTATTTTTATCGGACTGGAGGTATTAAAAATTAGGGTTTTTGAGATATTTTGCGGGGGTTATAACTTTTAATTCGACCGTTGGATCGTTGTGATTTTTGGATATGTTATATATATATAAGTTGAGTATATGTCCACAAATTTTGAACCGTTAAAAATAAACGTATGATATGTTATGAATTTTACGAGATGACTGGTTCAGAAATTATTAAATTTTCGGAGTTAATTATTTTGGTGGAAAATTCTAGAATTGGTGAGCCCCACTCTTGGTTGGTGAAGAAATGTGCTGAGATTTTTATTCAAATGTGGTGGGTGGGAATAGTAGCAGATAAAGCCATCAGGTAGCAGGTTAAGTCTGCTTCGGCGTGCTAACATTTTCCTATAAATAGAGGGCTAAGTTAGAATTGAAAATCACACCAGAAACATAAGCTTTCTCTCTTTCTCTCTCTATATTATGAAGCATATTTTGTGAGTATTTAGATATTTTGAGAGTTGCTATTCAGTGCAAGTTTCCTTCTGCTTTGCATTCCAGTCAGAAGTGCTGCTCTTTTGAGGTAAGGGATAGTAAGTGATTTTAAGGGTTATTATGTTTTTCAGTTCGTAATTCTTCTGACCTTCAGAAAATTTTGGAAAAATTTGAAATAATATTTTGATGAGTTTTATTGATTGTGTCCAAAAATAGTAATTTTTGGATGTATGGATTAAGAGTTATGAATTTTACGAGAAAAGACTATTTTAAAAGTAACCGCTTATAACTTCTTGTGGTTAACTCCAAAATTGATGAAATTTTTATTGGAAGTATATCTATATAATATCAGTGTACTCTGTGAATTTCGAAATTTTTGGATAAAAGCACAATTTATGATAAATGTCTAAATATTCGGCTATTTCGACCATATGAAAAATAGTAAATGAGTTTTAAAAATTTCGAGAAAAATATATGTTCAATATGGGACTATATTATGCTAAATTCCAGAAAAGAAAAATTGGTTACATTGATTTGGTATTTTTCATGAAAAGAGACTAGTTATGAGTAAATGAATTAAATATGTTATGTGAAGTAAGAAAATTAGAAAATAGGATTTTATGGCTTGAGAATCCTATATGAGGTATATGCGGATTTTTAATGAGGGTTTTGGTTATTGATAATGAAATCTTATGAGTTTGACATTTTAGGATGATTAAATGCATTATTTAGTAAAGTGTAAACAATTAAAATAAATTGTTTATAAGCTTAAGAAATATTATTATTTCAATATCATTATACCGAAATATTGGTATGTATTTTATTATGGAATTTATACCTTTTTGTGTCGGGTTTACTATTCATGAGTTACTATTCACGACAAAATTGGTTTCTTTTTCTAACCAAATTATAGTTGATTTATGAATATTACTCTTGAGATTAAATCCAGATGTTTTGATTATATTGATTTTACTATTATATATGACATTTCTCTTTGACTTAAGTGTAAAGATGGGTAGATTTTTGGTATGATCATGACTATGGGTTCTCTTTGGCCAGTAGTGCAAAGTTGAATTATTGACTGGTATGATCATGACCATTGAATTTATAATTGAATATCTTTAACTTACGCGCAAAGGTGAAATGATCAACATGGTTATAATTATTGTTTATATAAATTCTGAAATGATTATATATTTCTTTGAGATATTAATATCTTTGGCCTGTAGTGCAAAGATGAATTATTGATGAATATCTTTGGCCTGTAGTGCAAAGATGAACTGTTGATGAATATCTTTGGCCTGTAGTGCAAAGATGAACTGTTGTTGAATATCTTTGGCATGTAGTGCAAAGATGGTTTATTGATGAATATCTTTGCCCCGTAGTGCAAAGATGAAGTTATTAGAATGATTATGAACAGGAACTGCGATTTGGTATAACTATGATCTTTGATGTTTCAGGTAAAGACAGATGATGAAAATATTCCTCGTCCTGGGTGCGAAGAAAAATTTAGAATCACAATTATGATTATGAGTTATTCATATGATTGTGAAAAGGAATTGTTGAGTGATGTTACAGGGATAAAATATTGATGATGAACTTTTAAATCTTAAAAGATAGTAGAACTCATTCTCTACGTGACTCTTCTAATGGATTGCTCGTTCCGCTGCAACTATGGTTGAAATTTTTATCATCTACCATATGTTCTAAATCTCTGATTTATTACTGATGAAGACTATTGATAATTTATTTATCTTTAGTCATGATATTCTTTACTGGGCTAGTTGTGCTCACCCTTTTGTTTTACAATTCCTTTCAGGTAATAAGAGTGTAGCTGGGTCGAGCGGGGGTAACAAGAGAATAGAACGGTGGTCATCATTTAGTAGTTATATTTGGTGAAGAAAATAGGGTGAGGCGAACCCAACGTTGGAAGGGTGTTTTGTCACTATCATACAAGATGTCTAATGATATACAACCTCGTGTCATCATAAGACAGAGTTGTGCTCATCCACTTGCTGAGTATCTTTACGAGCACTACCTATATAATCTTGGTGTTTGTTTGAAGTATAATTCTCAATTAGAGACGGTGGAGATAATGATATATCAAGAGAAGACTCACCATTGGAAAGAATATGATAGTAAAATTCTCGTTTTTCTTTGGGGTCTATTGGGTCAACCAAGGATAATTCTGTAGCCATATAATATCTATCATAACCTAGACGCATAGCCTCCCATGTACGAAAGTTTCCTTGAGCACTTCTCAAAGATTCTAATTTCTAAAATAATTTTTGACTATACTTTTATGTAAGATGTCATTGTGAGGTGCTGTCCACGGTTGGGACATGAGTCATATTTGGTATATATTTATATCCAAACACACAGCATATGTGTTGTTGTATTTTGCACGACAATTGTTGTAATAAAGTTGTAGTTATTTTCTGTACCATGTATTTGGCGACTCAGAATAGGTTAGATGGAATGGACCTGTTTTGGGGTCGTTACAATTGTTGTAATAAAGTTGTAGTTATTTTTTGTACCATGTATTTAGCGACTCAGAATAGGTTGGATGGAATGGACCTATTTTGGGGTTGTCACACTACAGGCCAAAGATATTCATCAAGTATCATCATTAAGGACTGGTGATGATGAAAAATATTTTAGAGAACGAATCCAGTAAGATAAAAGGACAAAGATTAGATATTTGTACTTTAGATACTTCAAGTTTAAAAGTACTCCATAATAAATCATAGTAGAATAAAATTCAAGAATGAAGATCAAAACATGAATACAATCAAAGATAGTAACCATAATAGACATCTGGGACAAAGAAGAGAAAATTTTATTTTTCGGTGAATAGTGCCGTATTTGTGAATAGTGCCGTATACGTGAATAGCGCCGTATACGTAAATAGTAACCCAGACACAAAAAGATAAAAATTCCACAATAAAATTTATATTAATATTTTATCATAATAATATTGAAGAAAATAATATCATTTACGAAGAAAATAACATCCCTTACGTCAAAATAACAGTATTTTTGATCGAAATATCGGATGTAATGCCGAAGGAAACTTGCACTGAATAGCAACTCTCAAAGTATCTAAATACTCACAAAAATACGCTCGACAATATAGAGAGAGAAAACTTATGTTTCTGGAGTGATTTTTAATTCTAACTTAAGCTCCCTATTTATAGAAAAATGCTAGAACGCCAAATGAGACTAAATAATAAAATAATATTATTATTTTTTTTGTTCTACGCACATTTATTTGACCAAATCAAGCACTCCAATTCTGAACCAAAAATTCAGCACATTTTTTCACCAAAAACAAAAAGTGGGTCCCACCCATAATTTTAATAAAATATTTATTTCTGAAACTTCAATAATTCATAATAAATAGCCCTTTTATTAGAAAAATACGAATTTTATGTCCATTTCATAGGAAATCGAATTCTCTACAACTTTGTAAGTTTAAGTTTTTCTAAATTCCAAACAGAAAATGTCCGAAATCCACATTCGGACATTTTTTAACACCTCTTAAAATTCATAACAAATCATACGTTAATTTTTAGTGGTTCAAAATTTGTGGACATATACTCAACTTATATATGTATAACATATCCAAAAATCACAACGATCCAACGGTCGGATTAAAATTATAACTCACGCAATAGAGCTTTAAGAACACTGTTTTGATTTTTAATACCTCCATTCCGATAAAATACTAATAAAACACCTGAAAATTAAATCCTTCATTTATATCTAAATAAAAAATAAATATTTTCTTATCATATAAATTAATAATTAATTATTCACAAGTAATATTACAGAATCAAAATTATGACAACCAGGTCGTTCCCAGGAAAGAGGGGGCTTTCCGTTAAGGATTTCTCCTTACTGGCTTGCAATTAGGTGACCAAACCTCTCCTTAGACAGAACTTGCTTAGACATTGCCAATAATGCTATCTAATAATATTATTTAAATAATATGAATCATTGATCTGATAATAGAGATACTGTGCAGTGACAATTATTGAAACAATAATAATAAACAATATCAACGTAGCAATTATTGAAACAATAAAATAAAATATTGAACAGTAATTACTGTAACAATTATTGAGTAGTGCCTTCTTACGTAAGGATCAATAATTCATCAATACTGTGCAATACTGTGTGTTACTGTGCAACCACGCGTATTACTATATTTTAACCACCGGGTATTCCAACAGTGTTAACGGTAACAACTACGCCGTTATTTGTAAAAACTCAAATTTGTCATTTTCTTCATCCGACCATTTTCTGTTATGGGGCCCACAAATAGTTGCGCCGTTGTATGAATATTCCCCAACAGAAAGAATATTCCACGACCAAACGAATATTCCCCGACAACATTGAATATTTTATAACCACTTGCTTATTTTGCAAAATTTGCACATTTCACCCATAACCAAAGTATTATATCAAATTAACACCTTATTATTCACAATAATAATTAGAGGAAATTCGATTTTATTTATTAAAAAGTTGGGGTCTTACACTAATGGCCAAACATGCAAAGGATAAGAAAATCCCTGACAATCATGAAGTAAGTAATGATGAGGTATTTGACTTTAACTCTCCTGATGATATTGATGATTTAAGAACTGCACTACATGGCATAACATCTTATCTGCATCAATACATGAAATGCTTTAGAGTTCTGTCTAAAGATTATTCTCTTCTTCAAAAAGAGAAAGAGAAAGTCCAAGAAGAACTGGAAACAACTCTTCTAAGTGCTAACTCTCTCTCCAAATTTGAAGCTGAGAATAAACTCTTAAAATAGACCAATGAACTTAATGCACAAAGAGAGTCAAATCTAACCTCTAAGATTGAGGAACTAGAAGAGATAATCTTAACGTGGAATAGATCCTCCTTCATCCATGGGCTCCTTAATCTCCAGTCAGAGAAGTGCATCTGACAGAACATGTTTAGGTTTTGGGGAATCCACCTCAGAACCACATGTGGAAAAGTCAAAGGAAACTAGCATTAACAATGCTTCAAACCTCAATAGAAGCATTACATTTGTGAAATCCTCACAGAAGGAAGAACTAGCCCATCCATGCTCTTCTGATCCAATCTATGCTACAAGGCATAACGGATCCCATGTTGGCCTAGGATTCAGAAAAGAGAAGAGTAACTTAGTCATTGGTCTCCAACTTCGAAGGATTGTGGAGTCGAGCAAAATAAACTCTACGAACCAACCAGGTGGGAATAGTAGAGTTAAGTTATACTCTTCACAAATCATGAATCACAAGGACACATTGAAAGGGAAGAATTAGTATAAAGAAATGATTGCCAAAAATCCACATAAGTTCAAATGGAAAAAGAATCCTCACACACTCACAAGCATGCATCATGCTAGATATTTTGTATATGATAAGATTGGTCATAAGGCTGCAATATGTTACAATAATCCTATGTATATCAAACCCAAAGTCAAGCAAATTTGGGTTCTCAAGGGTACTAACAAGATAGGACCCATGCAAGAATGGGTACCAAAATAAGAGCTTAAATCTCAATGCAGGAACATAGCTCCACGATCACAACTTGGTACTTGGACAGTGGATGCTCACGACACATGACTAGGAACAAAGCCCTCCTGTCCAACTTCATAGAGAAAGAGGGTCCAATAGTCATCTTTGGAGACAATGACTCTGGCAAGACAAGAGGTTATGTCTCAGTTGGGAATGGTGCAGTATCCTTCAGCAAAGTAGCCTATGTGGAAGGACTAAAGCACAATCTTCTGAGTATAAGCCAGCTTTGCGACAAGGGTCATCAAGTTACCTTTCTTAACAATCAATGTCAAGTTAGAGACTTGAAGATCTCTTCCATAAAGCTGACCAGAACAGGAGAAGGAAACGTCTATACTGTTAATCTTGGTCAACTGAGTTCTGACGTGACAATATGCTTTATGGCTAAAGCCTCTAAAGAAATAAGCCGGCTATGGCATAGAAGGCTGTCTCATCTCAACTTCAAAAGTATGTCAAAAATGTCCTCCAAGGATCTAGTAGCAAGCTTACCAAACTTCAGTTTTGTAAAAGAAAGGTCATGCAACACTTGTCAACTTGGAAAACAAACTAGAAGCTCTTTCAAAAGAAAAACTATCAACTCAATTGATAAGCCCCTGCAGCTACTTCACATGGATCTATTTGGACCAATTCCAACAATGAGCCTTGGAGGGAAGATATACTCATTGGTCGTAGTGGATGACTACACAAGATTTACATGGGTGTTCTTTCTAAACTCAAAAGATGAAACAAGTTCCCAACTCATTAAGATGTTCAAGCTGGTGATGAACGAGAAAGGGGAGAAAATTAAGGCTATAAGGAGTGATCATGGTAGAGAATTCGACTTTTCTGAGATGGACCAGTTCTGCACAGAAAATGGCATCAGTCACAACTTCTCAGCTCCACGAACTCCATAGAAAAATGGAGTAGCTGAAAGAAAGAACAAAACGTTGATTGAACCTGAAAGAACTCTACTAGCAGCAACCCGTCTGCCTGAATACTTCTGGGCAGAAGCTGTCAACACAGTATGCTACACTTAGAATAGATCTCTTGTGCACTCTACGTTAAAGAAGACTCTCTACGAGCTGTGGAGAAGAAGAAAGCCTAATGTCAGCTACTTCCATTTGTTTGGTTGTGAATGCTATATTCTCAATAATGGAAAATAGTATCTGACTAAGTTTTAACCCAAGTCAGACGAAGGGATCTTTCTCAGATATGTCACAGACAGTAAGGCTTATAGAGTATTCAACAAAAAGACGTTAAGTGTTGAAGTCTCGATTCACATCATCTTCGATGAAACAGACTTAGACAAATCTGTGCCTCAAGACACTACTATCGACGACTTAGACTCTACGAACGAGGTCGTCGAGCTCAACACCATGATCGTAGCCCCAGAAGATGAAATCGTCGAGCCTGAAGAAGAGATCGTAGAGAGAACTACACCAGACAACGAACCTCCACATCAAGAAGCAGAGGTTGATCTTGAAGAATTCAGACAAGAAGGCATCAGGACAGATGTTTCAACAGGAAACAGATGGGCAAGAGATCACACTCAAGACCTAATCATTGGAGATCCAAATACAAGAGTCAAGACAGGATCTGCCACCCAGAATGAATGTTTCTATCTAAACTTTCTGTCACAAATGGAACCCAAGAAGATAGAAGATGCTATAGAAGACTCAAGTTGGATAGAAGCCATGCAAAAGGAACTAAATCAGTTTGAAAGAAGCAGAGTATGGAGATTAGTTCTAAGACCAAGAAGCCACCCAGTTATTGGCACCAAGTAGGTCTTCAAAAATAAGATGGATGAAGATGGGATAATAACAAGGAACAAGGCAAGACAAGTAGCCAAATGTTACTCCCAAGAGGAAGGCATCGACTACGATGAAACCTTCGCACATGTTACCAGATTAGAAGCCATCAGGATATTTCTTGCTTTTGCTGCCTACATGAAGTTCAAAGTCTTTCAAATGGATGTCAAAAGTGTATTTTTGAATGGTGAACTTCAAGAAAAAGTATATGTAGATCAACCTCTAGGTTTCATCAATCTAACTCTCTCTAATTATGTCTATAGATTAGACAAAGCCTTATATGGACTTAAACAAGCACCTAGAGCATGGTATGAAATACTAACTAACTTTCTTATTGAAAATGGCTTCACATTATTCCTTAGAAAGCACAAAAACAAAGTCCTATTAGTTCAAATATATGTAAATGACATTATCTTTGGCTCTACTAATGAAAAACTTTGCAAGAAATTTGTCAAGCTTATGCAGAGCAAGTTCAAAATGAGTATGATGGGTGAGCTGAATTTCTTCCTTGGATTACAAGTAAAGTAGACTGATGAAGGTATCTTCATTAATCAAGCCAAGTACATTAAATACTTACTTAAAAAGTATGGCATGGAATCAATATTTCCCATGAAAACGCCAATTGCTCCAGCAACTAAGCTTGACAAAGATGAAAAAGGTAAAAGTATTGACATTACTCAATATAGAGGTATGATAGGCTCGCTTCTATATCTAAGTGCCAGTAGACCAGACATAATGTTTGTAACATCTATATGTGCTAGATTTCAAGCAAATCATATCGAATCACACTTAACTGCTGTAAAAAGAATTTTCAGGTATCTCAAAGGCACACCTCACTTGGGACTCTGGTATCCCAATGAGTGCTCCTTTGAACTGACAGTATATACAGATGCTGATTTTACAGGGTGCAAGATCGATAGAAAAAGTACTAATGGCACCTAAATTCTTCCCTCGAACCTTAGCAGTCCTTCGATATCGATCCTGTATTTCACTTCACTACCCTCAACCACTCTTTCTTTGATTTCTCCACATTCTTCATCTTGTAGTTGAGCATTCTTTACCTTGTCCACCAAAGTTGGACTAGCTTCTATCTGGAATAGTCGTTCATCGGATTCTTTTGAAAATTTTATTTCCAGCTCTAATCTTGCCATTGCTGTAATGAGCTCCTCCTGGTTAGTTAACAACATCAACTTCTCACGACCCTTCCTACTCAAGGCATCTGCAACCACATTTTCTTTGCCCAGATGATAAAAGATCTCACAATCATAATCTTTTATTAATTTCATCTATCTCCTTTGACGCATGTTTAGGTCCTTCTGTGTGAAAATATACTTAAGACTCTTATGGTCTGTGTATATCTCACATTTCTCTCTATAGAGATAGTGTCACCATATCTTTAGAGCAAATACCACCGCAGCCAATTCTAAATCATGAGTCGGATACCCTTTGTCGTAATCCTTCAATTGCCTTGATGCATACGCAATGACTTTACCGTTCTGCATAAGGACACAACCTAATCCTTTATGTGAGGCATCACTATACACCACAAAGTTTCATGTATTATCAGGTAATTACAACACAGGTGCCACATTGAGCTTCTTCTTTAATTCTTTAAAACTTTCTTCACATTTTTCAGTCCAAACAAATCTTATAGCTTTTCTCGTCAAATTTGTCAACGGAGTGGCAATCTTGGAAAAATCCTGAATAAACTATCTGTAATAACTTGTCAATCCCAAGAAACTTCTTACTTCCGATGGAGTTCTTGGTTGTTCCCAATTTATCACAACTTCGACTTTTATTGGATCCACTGAAATCCCATCTTTATCAATTACATGGCCGAGAAATTGTACATGTTCCATCCAAAATTCACATTTAGAGAATTTCGCGTACAACTTTTCTTTTTTTAGTGTCTCCAGCGTCAAACGTAAATGTTCCATGTGTTCTTCTTGAGATTTGGAGTACACCAGAATATCATCGATAAATACCACCACAAACTTGTCTAAAAATGGTTTAAACACCATGTTCATCAAATCCATGAATGCAGCAGGGGTGTTGGTCAAACCAAAAGACATTACCAGAAAGTCGTAATGCCCATATCGAGTTCTGAATGCCGTCTTTGATACATCCTCCTTCCTTAATTTTAATTGATGATTTCCACTTCTCAAATCTATTTTTGAGAAATATCTAGCACTTTTCAATTGATCAAACAAGTCATCTATTATTGGCAATGGATTATCCTTAATAGTGACTTTGTTTAATTCCCTATAATCAATACAAAGACACATTGACCCATCCTTCTTCTTCACGAATAACATCGGCGCTCCCCACAGTGATACGCTTGGTTGAATATTCTTCTTATCTCTTGCAGTTGTACCATCAGTTCCTTCATCTCTACCAGAGCCATTCTATACGGGGACGTCGATATTGGAGCAGTTCCTGGCGCTAAGTCGATCACGAACTCGATCTCTCTGTCAGGCGGAAGTCCTGGCAAATCTTTCAGAAAAAACGTCCACAAAATCCCTAACCACTGGTATCTCTTTCAGTTTCACAACCTTCTTCTTTTGAGTATCGACTATGTAAGCTAGGTACCCTACATAGCCCTGACTCAACAACTTCTTGGCCTGCATAATCGTCAGACATCTCGTTTGTCTAGGCGATTTGCTACCATAGAAAACTACCTTTGACGGAGTCATAAGGTTTACACATTTCTTTTGGCAATCAATTATCGCTCCATAATTGAATAGCCAATCCATTTCCAATATTACATCAAACTCTCCAAGTTTAATCGGAATTAAATTTACTATCATGACATTCCCCTTAATATTCACCCTAAAATTCTTGTATACGAACTTAATAAGAATCACCTCCCTATTCGCAATTTCTATGTTTAAAGGAAAATTCAATTCTTCACTAGGTAATTCTAACTTCTTAGCAAATTCATCAGATATAAACGAGCAAGTAGCACCCGAATCAAATAATACATATGTATTTATATCATTGATTGGGATAATGCCTGACATGACATCTTTTGATTACACCTCGTCTTGCACTGTCATGTTGAAGGTTCTGGTTGTGGGCTTATTTGATGATGTTGGTCCAGCAATGGTCAATGTACCTCCGCTGCTACCTCCCATGCTTCCCGTTGTCTCTCCAGCTTTCTTCTTAGGACACTCACTAGCAAAATGATCCTTTGACCCGCAGGTGTAGCAAACATTCTTCTTGGGTTGATTGCAATTTGGAGCAATGTGACCCTCTTGGCCACAGTTAAAGCACACACGCTTCCCCCTTAAGCACATACCCATGTGAAATTTCCCGCATGTAGTATATAGTCAAACTTCTTATTCTGCTGGTTTCCCTGCTGATTTCCAGCTCCCACATTTGCATTCCACTTCCTCTTCAAGTTATTGTTACCATTTCCACCGCTACCACCACCATTCTTAGCTTTGCCCTCACTCTTCTTCTTTCTCTGCTCTTGATTGTACTTTATTACAGCCTCGCCTCCACCTTCAGCGAGAATTACATTTTCCAGCATTGCTATAAATGTCTTCAGCTGAAACATGGAAACCCTACTGTACAACCAGGGTTTCAGTCCTTGCTCAAACCTCTTAGCCTTGCGCTCATCTGTGTTGACTTGATATGGCGCAAACCTTGCCAATTCATTAAATTTTACGGCATACTCCGATACCGACATTGATCCTTGCTTCAGTTCTAAAAACTGCACTTCCATCTGATTCTTCGAACTCTCTGAAAAATAAGTCTCGAAAAATATCTCCTTAAACCTATCCCAAGTCATTAGCCCTTAACCTCCTCGAGTTTTATTGGCCTACCACCAATAACTAGCCTCTGCTTTCAACATAAATATTACAAAAGCAATCTTCTGATTCTCCCCTACTCTAGCAACATCGAAAACTTTCTCTATCTCCATGATCCAGGTCTGTGCCTCAACTGGACCCACGGACCCACGGAATTCTGGTGGTCCCAACTGCCTTGAAATCCTTAAAAGTTGTAGCTTGATTCTGCGATTGATTCTGCAATTCTCCCGTCAGTAACATCACTAACTGGTGACCTGGGTTAGCCTTAGCATTGTTGTTATTAGTAGATCCCTCAGGGGTCCTCTGTCGTGGTTGACGTCTTGGAGGCATTTTTTGTCAAAATATTCTCATTAGATTATTATTCAATCCTTTAAGTATTATGTACTTAATTTGCACATCACAAAATTACCATATAACACATAATATCTTGAATAGATACTAACTTTTATTCATTCATAATATTTTAAAACATAATAATGATAGCATTCTTGCTTTCTACATCACTTTTCTGAACTACTAAAGTTTCAGGATAACTTCATCATCATCATATCACATGGGTTACATCATACTCGGGATTTACATCTTATTTACTCACTAATCACATAATAATTACATTTATGATGACCTACTAAAACACTGCATAGCCTTACGACGCTCCTCTTCTATAATACGGAACACTGTTCGGCGATCTAACATGTACGATGGCAACATCTCGAACTGAATCGGATAACACATAACCCGATCTTGAGCTCGATTGATCACGGTGTTGAAAATACTATTCATCTCTTCCATCTTGATCTTCTTTACTTGTACCTCTCTCTCTGCTATCCCGGCTCGTTGATAAGCTTCCTCGTACACGTCTTCGGCTCTTCCCCTCATAGTAGATTCTTCTTTCAACTTGTTCGTCAGCTCTGCAATCACCTCTATCATTTTTTCATTCTCTCCTTCAGTGTGGATCAACTTCCCTTCGACATTATTCAGACGTTCATCTTGATCATGGATCTCGTTGTCCTTTTGCACCATTGCGATTTGCTGTTCAGCTACTACCTCTTCCAACTCCTCGACGGTATCCTGAAGTTTCACATTGCGGTTGTATACTTCATCATACATACGGGCAGTGATCGAGTTTAGTGGAATCTCTTCCTCGTCGTCCTCCTCATCCTCATTCGACTGTGGCAGCTCAACGGGGTCCTCCTCGTCCGTCTCTATCTCATCATCATCATCAGGTAAATCCTCCTGCTCAACCACTGTGACCAACGGAGATGTTTCTCGTGGTAGTAGTTGTTCCAAAACTGCCTGAATATCTCGAGGCTCTTCCTCTCTAGGCATCTGGGATCCTTCCTCCCTAGTCTGACTTGATTCTCCTACATTAGCCATCCTGACAACAAAATTTTAAGTTTCAATTACTAATCATTACTACTCGACACTCATGAGCACATAGGTTACAACCACATAAGCACATAAGCGTTTTATTACTTTTTCCTTAAAACTCAATAAGAGTTTATCACCACTATCTTTTCAAAGGTTACTTCCTAAGGCTTTTCCCCACCTAAGGTTCATCACCTAAAGCTTTGATACCAACTTGTGACACCCCAAAATCCGGGTACTTCATTCCCACAAGATTTGGTGTTCACTTTCCATACATTCATACTTACTACCCAAATATAATAGACAAACCATAAATCCTCCCATTAAAAAGGGTTACATCATTAAGTTCAATAAAAAAAATCTCTCAGGTTATCAAACCTTTAACATAAATCAAATATGGAAATAAAATAATTACATCACATCCTTTAAATAAAGTCTAACAATATAAAAACCAATAAATTACAAGTCTTCATCACTTGTACATTTTTCCTTTTCCTTTGTTTGTGGTAGGTTCATCGATCTTCTCAACTTTAGCTGCAATAATTATATTTATGCAAGAGTGAGCAAAATAAATGCTCACTAGATATAGCAATGAAAAACGTTAGAATATTAACTGTCAATGAATAAGCTCATTAGAACTGAATAATACTCTGTCAATGATAACCAAAAACTGAAATCAAAATATAAAATATCTGAGGGTCATAAGACCACGAACTATGTCCACGGTTACAAGTAATCTTTCAACTTTAACCTAAACAATTATACTGTAGGGACTTCACGTACTTAGGGGGATCAGCCCTTCGTACCATGTATTGTGCACAAACATCTAAACACTTACGCGTAAGTAATCCCCTATAATAGGGTTGTTCATCTCAATTTTAATATACGAGTCCGCACCGAAGGAAGTTTGGTTTGGATAAGCTTCAAGGTAATTTAGAGTTCAACGAACATCAACTAAGGATTAGTTGAATCAATATAGTTTAATATCACTTCAAGTGCTCGATAACAATACGATATGAAATAGTCATGAATTATAAGTGAATCAACATTATACATTGAAAACATGATTTAGAAATGAACTAGAAAGCATAGACATTGAATATTATACCAAACCTTGCTTGAACAATAATAAGCTAAGGCTATTAATCTTACTCAATAAAAGAAGTGAGTTAATGAACGTGCATGATTAATAACAAGTTGAGGAATAAAACTTGCTCAACATAAGAATAATAGAATTTAGGAACTTGCGTAATTAGAAGAACATTAAAGATAGGAACCCTTCTCAAAGTAAGAATTAGGTTGAAGAGTTTGCATGAACATAATCAAGTTAGAATAAATATATAAGTAGGTTTAGGAACTTGCTCAATGCATCAATAAGGTTTAAGCACTTGCACAATCGTAAAAGTAGAGTTAGAGAACTTGCCTCGTGCGTAGGTTAAACAATCACTACTCACGTTCACCACAAGTCTTACACATACCATATGTATTGACAATACACATTAGTTACACTAATATTAGCTTCATGAGTTTCTTTCCCACTTTTAGTATAGCTCACTAACTAAGTTTAAGTTTAAACAATATCACATCTTTTCATGAGCATCACATTTTAGCTTTATTACAACTACTTAAGTGATCATGTCATATATACACATTAACAACTTGATTTAACATCCTATTTCATTTCCAACATGTTATCATTCTCTTTAGATTAGGTTATACTAACACACAAAGGATTGCATTTGCATTCGTGCATCCTGACGCCCTCCGATGGCCTCCAAATGCACAACAGTCCTAAAGATATCCATTTTGACCCTTAATAAAATATCAAATTGAACAACTTAAAGAATAAAAGTTATAGGTCTACTCGTCCTCGTTCCGGATCATCTTGAATCGCATCAATCGGAGTTCGTATGAAAAAGTTATACTCATTTTAGTAAAACATGTCCGGTCAGTTTTTTTTTCTTCCAAAATTCGGTGCTAGACAGACTCCCCCCCCCCCGCCGGGGCGGGGGTTTTTTCTCTAGGGGAGCCCACTGGGGTGGGGGTCCCTTTTGCGTTTTCGCGACTTATGATCTAGAACACTACAAAAAGTCAAATTAAACCTATAAACTCTTTTCTAACAATCATACCAACCTAACCAAGGTGTAATATGTTTACAGAAACATAAACTAATATTTCTAACACGTTTTTAACCATCTAAACAACATAAACATCAAGATTACAACCTTTACTTTTCACTATTTCTCTTATTTCCTCTTCTTTTAACATTCATAGCGAAATTCTTCACTGTGAATTCATTTTACAACCAAAACAGTTAGTTTCAATTACTTTGCTTTCGTTTCTTCATATATTTTCATAATCAATAAACAATTTACACTTATACTATGAATTGAGTACCAATTTTAATTCAAATTTAAGCCATATTCATATATATCCATACAAATTAACTGTAATATGATTTCCTTCATAATTAAATACATTACATGAATCAATTTACTATAACTCATCTATAAACTTATGAAAACAATTTTATATCAACCAACTATCATATAAAAACTATATATAAAATTTTTACAGAAAACTTTTGAATAGAATAAAACTAAAACTTTGAAAAGTAGAAGGGTAGGATTATACCTTTGCTTTCTTGTTTAGGTTATCTAGAAGATGATAGCCACCTTTTGATTATCAAAACTCCTTCTCACAATTACTCTTTCAAAGTCTCTCTAGAATTCTCCCTTTTCTCTCTTCTTTCTCTTCTTTTTCTTCTTCTGTGTTCTTCCTCCCTTCTCTAAATTACGTACTTAGAAAAATATAACGTATATAATATAATAGGTATTAATTATATGTTATAAATATATATGTAACTGATATCAGTTACATCTTTTTTTTTGAAAATCAAAAGCCTTACGGCTTGTTTGGCTAAACCATTTTAAAACTTAATAACTTAAAATCCTTATGCCTTGTTTGGTAAAACCTATTTAAATTAAAGACTTAACATTCATTAAGCATTATTTGGCAAAACTGAATTAAATTCCTTTAATTTATTTTAATAACTCATTTATAGCATAGTTTATTGTCACACTTTTATTACCAAATTTGTGACGCCCCCAAAATTAGGTATACATCACCCATCTTGGGTCGTCAGATACAAAGTACAGAATACAAATATAACTTACTAATACAACTGTCGTGTACAATACGACAAAACATAAACTGTGAGTTTGAATACAAATATTATCTTCTAGAGAGTATTCATACTCAAAAGGAGTCCTCATTACATTTATTAACACACTATTACATAGAATAGTGAGGACTACTAACTAATACTATCATTCGAACCATCACTCCGTTCCCCGACTTGTCCCAGCTACGTTCTCATTTCCTGAAGAGAACAGTGAAAGAAAGGGTGAGCTCAACTAGCCCAGTAAGAAATATTATGACTAAGATAATGCAGAATAAATTATCATTAGCCTTCAACAATGTTAAACTGATAAAATATAATAGACATCAAGTTTAACTGCAGCGGGACAAGCAATCCATTAAAAGAGTCAAGTAGAAAATAAAACCTACTATCTTCTATGATTTAAAAATGTTTTCATCAACTTTTATCACTGAGACTCAGCTTAATAAATAAACCACATCTTCTAATCATCCCTGTATTACGGGCCAAGGATATTCATTAAATCATCAATGGTCATGACTATACCGAAAAATCTCTGGTCATAATCATACCAAAAACTGTCTATCAATGAATTACAGGCCACTGAGGACTTTTACCACACCACTTATAACATCACAGTTCATGATTATACCGAATGATCCCTGGTCATAATCATACTAAGTCCATCTATGCACGTAAGCCAAAGATGACTTCCAACATAAAATAAACATGAGGATGATGACAATGTTATAGGAATTCAATTAACAAGTTCAGGAATTAGTTTATCCAGGAACTAATAATATCCAAATTGTCAACATGATACTTCTTTGTAAAGTAACAGTCAAGAATGCTCAGAAGAATATTTTCATGAAAAGATACTGGATGAAGCGCAAATATCAAGGATATTCCACTAATTTCATGGAGTATAGAAATCAAAACTTTAACCAAATGAGTATAATAAAGAATATATGAAACTGCAAATGGATTTTCACCAGCCATGCGGTAATCCACGTATACAGATCATTTCCACAATTTAATAAGGAATGAATATAAAGGATCATTCACCATGCATGTGGCAATCCACATAGACAGGTTATTCCAACAGAATAATAAAGAATGGAATAACAGAAGGATTCACCATGCATGCGATAGAGACCGCACAGACAGGTTATTCCTAACAGAATAATAAATGCGGAATAATAAATATGGAACCAGGTCAGGTGAAATTCACACCGACAGGATATTTCGACAGAATAATAAATACGGAATAATAAATGATGGAACCAGGTCAGGTGAAATTCACACCGACAGGATATTCCGACAGAATCGTAAAGAACGGAATAATGAAAGAGTTTCACCAAGTATGCGGTACTTCGCATAAACAGGTTACTCCAACATAATAATAAAGAATGGAATAACAGAAGAAGATCACCAAGTATTGGGTAAACCGCATATACAGGTCATTCCACCAAGTATAGGGTAAACCACGCATACAGGTTATTCCAACAGAATAATAAAGAATGGAATAACATAAGGATTTCACCAAGTATAGGGTATACCGCGTATACAGGTCATGTATAGGGTATGCCACTTTTACAGGTTATTCCAACAGAATAATAAAGAATGGAATAACAGAAGTTCTCTTCATGAATAAGAAAGAATAACACCCCTTACCGTTTTAAAGAAGAAACTGAAATAAAGAAGTAGTTAAGTGGCAGAATACTCTTCTTCTTTCTCTCTATAGTTTCTCTCTCTAGAGTTCAGTGAATTCGTAAGAAATAATGAAGGAATGAGCTGCTATTTATAGAAAAATAGAATGCATAGTAACTAATCCATGAACGGTCCAGATTGATTACTTTAATCTGACGGTCCATATTTAAAGAAAAATCTTTTAAATAAAATATAATATATTCTATTTATAGAATAACTTTAATAAAGTATTCTGTTTTATATAAAAAGATGTTTCTGTTTTATTACGTTAATAATACGAATAAAACAAAACGTCATTATCGCTAAATAATTCATATTATTAACTGACAATAATTGAATCAAACTGAGTGACTTCTCACATAAGCATTAATAATCAATACTGTGTGCTACTATGCAACCACACGTATTACTGTACTTTTACTACCGAGTAGTTCAACAGTAACAATGGTAAAATTTCTGCCGTTATTTTTAATAAAATATTTTTGTCGTTTTCTCAATCCGACAATAATTCCGTTGTGGGGTCCACCAATGATTGTACCGTCATACAAATATTCCCCGACTAATCGAATATTTCCCGTGAATAGTAACTCGTGAATAGTACTCCGACACAAAAATTACCCCAAAACTCAAGTGAACAATACTAGAGTGAATAGTAACCGGATATTTTATGACAATTTGTCTACTTTAAAAAAATTTCACATATCACCTTTAACTTTAACCTTTTATCAATTTAACCATTTACCAAAATAGAAAAATTGAATACTTTTATTTCATAAAATTCGGGGTCTCACAATCTCCCCTCCTTATGAAATTTTGCCCTCGAAATTTACGTACGTACCTGGTATGACGAAGAGGTGAGGATACCTTGAATACCTTTATCGTTGAAAACATTAAATTCATCTTTGCAATACGGCCACAGATATTTATTAACAATTCATATTTTGCACTACATGCCAACTGTATAACCAATTATCAACAGTTCATCTTTGCACTACAGGTCAAAGATATACAACTGTAAAATCAATAATACTGAGACTCAGCTTAATAGTATCACGACCACGAATTATCCATGCACTACGTGCCAAAGATAATCGTATTTTCAATTACGGTCATGATTATACCGAACAATCCCTAGTCATAATCATACCAAGTTCATCTATGCACGTAAGCCACAGATGACTTTTACCACATCTATGAATTAATATTTCATTGCTGAGACTCAGCTCAATAATTAATCCACATCATCGAATCATCCATGCACTACAGGCCAAGGATATTCTTTAGTATCACGACCACGAATTATCCATGCACTACGTGCCAAAGATAATCGTGTTTTCAATTACGGTAATGATTATACCGAACAATCCCTGGTCATAATCATACCAAGTCCATCTATGCACGTAAGCCACAGATGACTTTTAACACAATATAAGCATGAGGATCATGACAATGATATAAAGAATCAATTAAATGAGATAAAGGATAAATATTAAACATTTATAATATAATTTATCCAGGGTTCAAGAGTATCCCAATGTTATCAATCACTTAATAATCTCATAATCTAATTTCATTAATATTATAACAATATTTTAATCACTTCTTAAACTTATAAACAATTTATTTCAGTTGTTTATGTTAGAGTTTATGCCCTAGAGGCCAATTATTTGATGTAATTGCTTAACATTTGATATTATTGTTGATTGAATAAATAAATGATTTTATTATGGTTTTAATTACTGCGTAATATAATTGTTAACATAATAAAATTCCTTAGAATAGTGATACAAATTATATAGTTTCAAGTATGTGACTTGAACATGAGATTATATAATTATAATTAGTATCATTGTTCTTAAATGTCTCTAGTCGAGTATCATTGTTGATGGGACAACAATGATGCATTGAGACTAGTATGTGGATTGACTGATGACCAAATCTCATTGGTCATAAATATATGAGATATTAAGTCAATGCATAGGTACATGTTAGAGAACAATGTACTGGACAGACCCACCATGAGAATTCTATATGGAGCATTATGCGAAGTGTCATTAGTAATTCTCATAGTGACAATGATGTAATGGTCCTCCGACCTGAAACCGCTATATTACTACACGAGAATATATGTACTTTGATATCATCAAATGTCACCTTTAATAGGGTGGACTATAAAGGTGATTATTGGGTTCATTATGAATCGTGTGAGTAATATGAGTGATCTAGATGGAATTTAACCATCCTATATTTTATAGGTGATATCCATAGGCCTCTTGATTGAGTAGGACTATGAAATGCATGGCCATGCTCAAATAGTGATTTGTTTCATATAGTCTACTCATTGATCAAGAAAACTCAGATTAAATTATGAAGAGTATGACACATTCCATGACTCGAGTTTAATCTAGGATATTAAGGTTAAAAGGATTAAATTACATTGAAACATTGGTCACGAAAAGGTTGCATCGAATCATCGATCTTATTATTACTTGGGTAGCAGTGATGCATTACTAGATGCCGCTCACTGTTTATAACTTTATAATATGATTTTAAGGTTATTGCCAACGTAATAATAACCTATAGGGTCACACACAAAGAACGTAATTAAAAGGAAATTAATTTAAATTGTAAAGATTTAAATATGTCAATATGATTGATATAATTTTAAATTACGAATTTAAATTAATAGGATAATTTATATATAGGTATATTAATTAAGTAAGACTTAATTAAGATATATATAAATTCGGATTTTAATAATATTAGGTTTTGATTAATTCCTCCTGACTGCTATATATATGATGTATATCAGACTTTAGGTTTTTACGTAAAAACAAAACCCTAGCCGCTCTTAGAGAGAGACTAGAGAAAACAGTTCCGAAAATCCTCATCCTTGGTGGCTAGTACCGCGATTCCTTCTTCTGCAGATCGTAAGACGATTCGCGGAGCGTTCGTGTGGATACCGTAGAGACGCAGTCGGTTTGTATTGCGTTGGAGATTCGAGGCGCAGTCGATTTCAGACTCTCGTTTTCATATTCGGTATAATCTCTAAACCTCTTAATTAATTGATTTTTCGCATGGATCCTGTTATAGGGTTTCGAAAATTGCTTTAAAATTTTAATTTCCGCTGTGCGTTTCTGTGCCGAAACCCTACAGTTTACACTTTACCAAATAATACGTTTAATCATTCAAACATGTCATACTCATAAGATTCCATCACCAATAATCAAATTCCTTATCAACAATCTACATATACCTTATATAGGATTTCCAAGTCATAAATTCCTATCTTCCAACTTTGTTACTTCACATAACACATTTAACTCATATGTTCGTAACTAAACTATTTTCATGAAAAATACCAAATCAGTTCCAAAAATAATTCTTTTCTGGGATTTAGCATAATATAGTCCCATAATGAAAATATATTTTTCTCAGAATTTTTAAAATTCATTTACTATTTTTCAAAAATCAATTTCTAATTAATTCCTTAAGAAATTAGCTACCTCAAGGTTAACTCCAAAAATTCTCAAATCTTGGCAGAATCTTACACATGTTAACATGAGCCTCCAGTTTAAATTTCATGGTCATCGGAGTTATAGAACTCCGGTTATAGCATTTTTTTGTCGAAAAAACCTAAATATTGAAATGGTCATAACTTGCTCATTTTAAGTCAGAATGAGCTCATTTTTGGACAGGAGGTACTTTATACCATATACTTTCATGTCTCAAAAGATCGGAATTTTTCTCACAAATAATGTGGCCGAAACAGCCCCTTTAAGTAGCTTTTTCGATTTTTACAGCTTTGGACTCCTTTGCTAAAAATAGTCCACACGCAAATCTACAACACCTTTTCCACTTGGAAAAGTTAGGAAACTCATAGATCTAACTCTAGAACTTGGCCAAACTCAAAAATTCAAAATATAATAGGAGATATGGTCAATTGAATTTCATGTTCCATTTTTACCAAAATCTGACTTTTTTTAACCCTTTGTGATTTCTAAGAAACTTTCATGTTTTCTCATAATAACAAACATAACTCATCATAACACTTACTAATACCACATATACCCATGATTTTTATTAGTCCAATGCTTTTATTATGACTTTCATCATAATCCACGTAAACAGATCATTTTAGTTAAAGAAATATTTGAGGGTTTTAGAAATGGGTTTTGTACTGGGGTCAATACAAAATTCGATTTCATGCTCTAGGGGTAGTTTAAGAAGTCTTCAAGAATACGTCAGGAAATTTATTAACAATAAGAATATCATTCAAAACTGTGACTCTCATCCAAGACTTGGATAGCACATGAAATGAAGGTTTCTCCTAACGGAGTTTCAACCGATAGGTCAAAGTCTAACTTCTTTAGAGTCAAATTTAAACGTTGAACGCAAGCAAGAGTGATAAAAGAATGGGTAGAACCGATATCTAATAGGATATAGACTTTGTAAGAATTTATAATTAACTAACCCGTGCTAACTTCGTTCGGTTTACTCGCTTTTTGAGAAGTCATGAAAAACGCTCTTCCTAAAACCAACGACTTTGTTTTGTCCGTATCCGCCTTTGGTGCCACCGTCCCAACTGGACTTGACTTTGGTGCACGACAAAATCGGGCTAAATGACCTTCTCTTCTTGCAATTTCCACTTCTATTATCTTTGCCAAGATTACCACCGAAGTGGTTACCATTCTTGGCATGATAATTTTCCCCACGATGGTTATCATTGTTCCGATAGCCGTTGCCACTAGTATGATTATTATCGTGTTGTTGGTCGTTACCTTTTGCTTGAGTTGAATCAACACTCTCATGTTCTTCATTGCTTATCTCAGCATTTTCAGATGTCATTCTCAAACACTAACACAAAACAAGGTTTAATTAACATATCACATTTTATCCCTATACTCTGACCGACCAATTAAATACCAAATAAACTTAGGTAGGTCATACTAGCGAAGGAATTTCCCGTCTCTCCCCTCCTAGTTCTTATCTCACATCTCAGCCAGGGATCATATCCCTAAGCTCTGATACCAACTGTGACGCCCCCAAAATTAGGTATACATCACCCATCTTGGGTCGTCAGATACAAAGTACAGAATACAAATACAACTTACTAATACAACTGTCGTGTACAATACGACAAAACATAAACTGTGAGTTTGAATACAAATATTATCTTCTAGAGAGTATTCATACTCAAAAGGAGTCCTCATTACATTTATTAACACACTATTACATAGAATAGTGAGGACTACTAACTAATACTATCATTCGAACCATCACTCCGTTCCCCGACTTGTCCCAGCTACGTTCTCATTTCCTGAAGAGAACAGTGAAAGAAAGGGTGAGCTCAACTAGCCCAGTAAGAAATATTATGACTACGATAATGCAGAATAAATTATCATTAGCCTTCAACAATGTTAAACTGATAAAATATAATAGACATCAAGTTTAACTGCAGCGGGACAAGCAATCCATTAAAAGAGTCAAGTAGAAAATAAAACCTACTATCTTCTATGATTTAAAAATGTTTTCATCAACTTTTATCACTGAGACTCAGCTTAATAAATAAACCACATCTTCTAATCATCCCTGTATTACGGGCCAAGGATATTCATTAAATCATCAATGGTCATGACTATACCGAAAAATACCTGGTCATAATCATACCAAAAACTGTCTATCAATGCATTACAGGCCACTGAGGACTTTTACCACACCACTTATAACATCACAGTTCATGATTATACCGAATGATCCCTGGTCATAATCATACTAAGTCCATCTATGCACGTAAGCAGTGGCGGAACCAGAACAAAATTTGAGGGGGGGCAAAATTTGAGGGCGATTAATGGAGGTCCGGAGCAACGACGTGTAGGAATTGAAGCGGTTGGCAGAAAAAGTGGCCGTTAAAGTGATTTTTTTTAACTGATGAAGCACTCAAACAACTTGAGTTAACTTATAACTCATGTATGTACATCAATTTACAGAGAGAACCCGTTAATTTTCATGTTTTAACCAAATTAATCTCTTTATGTCATTTATACAAACACATGGTATGTAAACTTTAAAAATCCTAGTTTCATGACATCCAAACATATAAACACATAACCTCCATACAATATTCCATTCTTATATCATCTAAACCTTTCATGGTTCCATAATCAAAACTCTCATAACCAATTTCAAATCAATAACAAATATATTCTATCCAATTTCTATAAACTTATTTTACATAACCAATTTTACATATTTTTTTCTTTATTTTTGTGTGTGTGACTGGCCGTCCCCCGCCCCCGCCCCCGCCCCGCCCCGCCCCTCCCCTCCCCTCGACCGGCCGGCTACCGGGGGCAGGTGCCCCCCCTGGCCCCCCTGGTTCTGCCAGTGCACGTAAGCCAAAGATGACTTCCAACATAAAATAAACATGAGGATGATGACAATGTTATAGGAATTCAATTAACAAGTTCAGGAATTAGTTTATCCAGGAACTAATAATATCCAAATTGTCAACATGATACTTCTTTGTAAAGTAACAGTCAAGAATGCTCAGAAGAATATTTTCATGAAAAGATACTGGATGAAGCGCAAATATCAAGGATATTCCACTAATTTCATGGAGTATAGAAATCAAAACTTTAACCAAATGAGTATAATAAAGAATATATGAAACTGCAAATGGATTTTCACCAGCCATGCGGTAATCCACGTATACAGATCATTTCCACAATTTAATAAGGAATGAATATAAAGGATCATTCACCATGCATGTGGCAATCCACATAGACAGGTTATTCCAACAGAATAATAAAGAATGGAATAACAGAAGGATTCACCATGCATGCGATAGAGACCGCACAGACAGGTTATTCCTAACAGAATAATAAATGCGGAATAATAAATATGGAACCAGGTCAGGTGAAATTCACACCGACAGGATATTTCGACAGAATAATAAATACGGAATAATAAATGATGGAACCAGGTCAGGTGAAATTCACACCGACAGGATATTCCGACAGAATCGTAAAGAACGGAATAATGAAAGAGTTTCACCAAGTATGCGGTACTTCGCATAAACAGGTTACTCCAACATAATAATAAAGAATGGAATAACAGAAGAAGATCACCAAGTATTGGGTAAACCGCATATACAGGTCATTCCACCAAGTATAGGGTAAACCACGCATACAGGTTATTCCAACAGAATAATAAAGAATGGAATAACATAAGGATTTCACCAAGTATAGGGTATGCCGCGTATACAGGTCATGTATAGGGTATGCCACTTTTACAGGTTATTCCAACAGAATAATAAAGAATGGAATAACAGAAGTTCTCTTCATGAATAAGAAAGAATAACACCCCTTACCGTTTTAAAGAAGAAACTGAAATAAAGAAGTAGTTAAGTGGCAGAATACTCTTCTTCTTTCTCTCTATAGTTTCTCTCTCTAGAGTTCAGTGAATTCGTAAGAAATAATGAAGGAATGAGCTGCTATTTATAGAAAAATAGAATGCATAGTAACTAATCCATGAACGGTCCAGATTGATTACTTTAATCTGACGGTCCATATTTAAAGAAAAATCTTTTAAATAAAATATAATATATTCTATTTATAGAATAACTTTAATAAAGTATTCTGTTTTATATAAAAAGATGTTTCTGTTTTATTACGTTAATAATACGAATAAAACAAAACGTCATTATCGCTAACTAATTCATATAATTAACTGACAATAATTGAATCAAACTGAGTGACTTCTCACATAAGCATTAATAATCAATATTGTGTGCTACTATGCAACCACACGTATTACTGTACTTTTTCTACCGAGTAGTTCAACAGTAACAATGGTAAAATTTCTGCCGTTATTTTTAATAAAATATTTTTGTCGTTTTCTCAATCCGACAATAATTCCGTTGTGGGGTCCACCAATGATTGTACCGTCGTACAAATATTCCCCGACTAATCGAATATTTCCCGTGAATAGTAACTCGTGAATAGTAACTCATGAATAGTACTCCGACACAAAAATTACCCCAAAACTCGAGTGAACAATACTAGAGTGAATAGTAACCGGATATTTTATGACAATTTGTCTACTTTAAAAAAATTTCACATATCACCTTTAACTTTAACCTTTTATCAATTTAACCATTTACCAAAATAGAAAAATTGAATACTTTTATTTCATAAAATTCGGGGTCTCACAAAATTAAATTAAAAATATTATAATAATCCATTTAATCCCTATCAACCCTCTAACTTAATTACTAAATTAAATTAGAATATTATCTCATAATAATTAATTTCCTTAACCCATTAATTATTTATTTAACAAATAAACAATCAAATCAAATTAAACAAATACTTATTCTACAATAAACACATCAATTCAAATATTTATATAATTCAATAAATATTTGAAATTACAATTTAAAATTCTGAATTGTTACAAGAATGCCATTAAGAATGTCAGCTAAGCTGAGAGCCGAGAAGGCCAAGAAGATAGCATTCAGAATATTGGCAGATCAAAGAGAAGATTCAAAGAGTCATTCTACAAATCACCATGAACCACCAAGAGCTGAAGAAGAACAGATACAGAACCAAATCTGTACACAAGTCAACCAAGGTTCGGGGGATGCTAAATGCTAGACAAAGTCTACCAAAAGTGTAAAGACTTAGCAAACCTCAAGTGGTGAAGGTGTGCAAGCTGAGATCAAATAAAGATAAGAACCAACCACAAGATCAGCTGCACCAAAGAAGAAGTGACAAACTGCTAAGTACTCAAAGAGAACGAGCTTCATGAACAACTTAGTAGTCTGTCCAATAATGATCCAGTCTCTATGCAGAATTCAAAGAGGATCACATCAAGCTGCTAAGTATCAAAGGATGAACAAGCTTAAAAGTCATCTTAGCAGCTCATCATCAACAACAACATCAACGAGAAGTCAGGGCTTGAGGGGTCCTTGTCCTAAGGACTAAACTGAGTTCCAAGTCTGCTGGACTTGAAGAGTTCTTAGTGAACTGAAGTTTCAAGTCTGCTGAACTTGAAGAGTTTTTAGTGAACTAAAGTTCCAAGGTTGTTGGCCTTGAAGGAATTTTAATGATTCAAAGATGTAAAGACCTCCTTAGTGGAATCCCTGCTTGTTGAAGCAGAAGAGTGGATTAGGAGCTTGAGTCTCTGAACCACTTACTACCATTTACATTACGAACCTATAACTGCTATAACTGCTATGAATATGATAACTACTTACATCTAAACTAACCCTAAAATAATGGTCAACAAAATATCTATAAAGGGGAACCTTAACTTATTCTGCTATGTTTGAAATAATTCTTAAGTTTGTCATCTGCTAATTACTTAGCAATGTAAACTAAAATGGAAAAGATTTTTAAAAACAAAAAGGATCTATTCAATCCCCCTTTCTAGATCTATTGTGTTCCCTCTAGGAACTAACAGAGGCTAAAGAGCACGAGACACAAATTTGGGTCAATTTAATACAAGCCCAATTCTAAACATCTTAGTAAAGCCAACATATTTTACATGCAAGAAAGTCCAAACGCGACAAGGATTATAATATTCTAGGAAATTAATTTTTTTAAAATTCTATTATAATTATGATTTCTTTTTAATTAGAATTTCTTTTCCAAATTGACTTCTATTTTCTTATAGAAATTAGGGTTATAGTTTATAAATTCCTATTAGGATTAGGATAATTTGTTCCTATTGTTATTAGAATTTGGATTTGGATTGTTCCTATTGTTATTAGGATTTGGATTGTTTTGAGTAGTATAAATAGAGGTCCAAGTTGATGTAATCAAACACATTATTCATTATTCAATATATTTGTGAGGTTATTCTCTACTTTTGGTTCTTTGAAGAATTCCTAAGTAATTCTTAGTTATTTCTTTGAGATTCAATCTGACTTATCATACAACAATTCATAGTTGTGTGTGACGTCTTCTACCACATCAATCGTCGATTGTACCGAGATTACCGCTTCAATATAAGCGAGGGGTCAAAGTGTCGTTGGTGTCCATTCAACGCAGATTTCCGAACGTGAACAATTGTGTCAAGATTATCGTCTACATATAGACGAGGGGTTAAGGTGTTGCAAGCAATTCACCCAACAACTGTGCTAGAAACGATCCGAACGACGACCACCTCACGCAAGCGTGTCGTGAAGTTTATCAGGCTGAATTCTCGTCGATTCAGGTTAGTAAAAATGTCGCCTTTCTAGTACTGATTAAGCCTTTTGTTTTGCTATCTCATTTGGGATTTGCTTTTGTTTAAATTGGTTGGACCAAGATTTGTGGCTTCTAAACAGATGAATTCTTGCTTTTATTGGAATCTTTGTTGTGATATATATACATGTATAAATGATAAGTATTTTGTTTGCTCTAATTCCTTTACTATACAAGAAGGCATACTAAGATTTACCTCAACGGCAGTAGAATTACTAGGTGGAGCTCTTCTTGCTCACTGATATCCTAGAGTATTTTCTTGGAATGGCCTTTCTTACACCCAATTTTCTATATACCATCCAAAAAGTTCAAGTTTTCTTAAAATAGGCCAAAATCAAAAATCATACGCCAATTCAAGTGGCGTTGGACCAAAACTAACAAATTCCCTTAATTAAATTATTATATTAACTTAATCAAACTTTTTTTTAAATAAACGTTTTTTTATAAATTTTTTGTTTTAAATAGACGTTTTTAAAAAAATGAATTTTTTTTTAAAAGGACTTAAACGCCAGATTAAGTGGCATTTGTTGTGAAATGTTTTGTTTTTTAATAAGCAACTTTGAAAAGGCAACGACTCACGTAGTAAATTCATACAATGTACTAACTGGTATATTTGATGTCAAAACTTCACGAGTCCGACGCGGTAACAATTGGAAGGGAAGCAATATACAAGTTGTGCGATTAAACGAATGGTCTTGTTCGTGCGGAAAATGGAAAGCAGAACGATGCCCTTGTTCCCATGTTTTTGCTGCATGTATGAAGATAAGAAAAGATTGGCGTTTGTACATTGCAGATCATCACAAGAATGTACAATATGCAAAAATGTGGGAACCTAACTTCCAGCCACTTATGCATCAAGACTATTGGATCTTCTCGCTACCAAATAATTGGGAAGTTTTTGGAATTTTAATACCTAATGCAAATTTGAAGAGGACAAAGAAAAAAGATGCAGAGAGAGGTGGCAGAACAAGAATTCACACAGAGATGGACATGTCCAATAGAGTTGTCCATTGTAGTGTATGTGGACAGGAAGGACACACAAAGCGTAGTAAATATTGTACTAAAGTACCACAACTTCGACGTCATTAAATATTATATGTAATAGAATTTTATATGCGAACGAATGTAGTTTTGTACTTATCCAACATTTTTCTTCATTTTCAACAAATACTTGTTCTTCCAGCTTTCCTAATTTAAATCTCTTGCATGTTATTTTTTTTATATAAATAAAAAGTTTAAAAAAAATTACAACGTTAGAAAAAAATTCTTTGAAAAATTAGAAATATGGCGTGGGTGAATTTTTTTTTATTAAAAAAATTCCATTGAACTTTCAGATTAGCATTAAATAAAAAAAATTGCAAAACGCCTCACATCTTTTTTTTTCCAAACTTGCAAAAAGCCTCATCTGACATCATTGCTTTAAAAAAAAAAAAAACCAAACGCCAATCTAATGGGCGTTTACCCTCTCTCTCTCTCCTCACCCAACTTTTCAAAGTTGGTTATTTAAAAAAAATTCATACGCCAAACGCCACTAAAACTGGCGTTTACGCCTTTAAATATATATTTTTTATTTTTAAAAACGTCTATTTAATTTTTTTTATAAAAAAACGTCTATTTACAAAAAAAATTAATTAAGTTAATATAATAATCTGATTAAGGTAATTAGTTAATTTTGGTCCAACGCCACTTGAATATTCAATTGGCGTTTGACCTATTTTAAGAAAAGTTGATTTTTTTTGCCAGTCAACTGCTGCTTCTTCTTTCTTCTTCTGCCATCATCATCTTTTTCTTTTTCAGTGCTGTGGACTCGGGCGAGTGGGACTGGGTTTGAGGAGAAGCTGAACTCGGCTCTTAGGGAGACCATCCCTTCTTTTCCACAAAACATCTCCATTCTGCTAAGCACGACCCTCACCATTTCTTTGCTGCAGTCCATCACCAACATACGAAAGGTAATCGTGTATTTCTTACTATGCATTTTCTCCCTCAAGGTAATTTTGATTTTAGTCAATTAGAAGCTATTTGTGGGTTAATTGTTTGGATTTGTGTATTTCTTACTGTGCATTGGTGTGATTTCCACTGTCGAAAATCTGGTTAGAGCTCTTTCAGGCAAGGTCTGTCGAGTTGGGTTTTCAGAGCGCACACAAGGTGTTCGATAATTTGCCTGAGAGAAAAGTTGGACTGTTTTGGCTTAGAATTAGTGGGTTTAATTGGGGATTTGTTGTGAATTGCTTCAAGGGTCGTTTCTGCAGAGAGTGGCACTGCTTAGGGACCGTTTGTGAACCAAACCAACTGAAATTCCGACATAGCACAAAAGAGGCAAGTGGTGGTATTAATAATTTCGACCCGCTTGGTTTAAAATTTTTGACCCCCCTACAAAAACATTCTAGTTCCGCCACTGCCCCCTTGTGTATTTCATGATGAGTGTTGCTCAAAAAAGATAAATATACTCCCTCCATTCCAAAGCTAAGATACATTTTTACATTTTAAGTCCATTTGCAAAAATCCTAATATTCATAATTGGTATTGTTAACGCCCGATTTTGTACGCCTGACGAAATCACCAAAACAGCAGGCCAAAATAGTGCCAACGGTTGATGGAATAATTGTTGTGAAATCAAACTCACAAAATACACTCACATAAACATAAATAAAGAGAGATAAAGTATGAACACAAGAATTTATGTGAAAACCCAATTGGGGAAAAACCACGGAGAGAGAGAGTAATCCACTATAATAATATTGAGAGTACAAGTTGTGTATTTGTGTTGTATCTCTTGTGTCCTTCCTCTTTCAATCCCTTGCATATTGATGTATTTATAGATAGGAGTAGGAGTCCTTTTCAGAATCACCTTATAACTGCAATTAATGGCTAATAGATTCCTTCCCAAATTAAACCTCCTTATCCCACCAAATAAGAAAATACAATCTTATTTTAATAAGGACTCTCTCACTATCCAAATAATCACACTCCAACATTGCCCCCCAGTCTCTTATTTACAAGGAACTTAAAATAAGAGACTATACAAAAAGTCTCCTCGAAATTTTTATCCTCGGGATTTATATCCGCTGGATTTATATCCGCTGAATTTTTATCCTCGGAATTTTTATCCTCGAAATTTTTATCATCCGAATTTTCTTCAGTCTGTGGTTGATGATGAAACCGAAGCTGCCTTTAAAGCACTTCAATGATATAAAAGCTTAAACTTTTATCTTTGCGCTGGCTGAATTCGTTACTGGTGCGGTGACTCAGCACCAATTTATCATCACCTGGACCAAAGTGTTAATGTTTAGATTTTACATACATCATGTGAATACTATCACTACATGCATAATATAAGTTAGAGAATATGTAAAATTGTATCAATAATCAATTACGATCATGCTTCAATTGCTATTGATATAATACATATATACACCCGTACAAGTATATATTTATTTTAATAAAAAAGAATCACTTATCTCCTTCGGTGAATCGGTGATTTTAAATCGACACTAGAACAAGTGTCTTGTTCCCACAGACGGCGCCAATGTTAACGCCCGATTTTGTACGCCTGACGAAATCACCAAAACAGCAGGCCAAAATAGCGCCAACGGTTGATGGAATAATTGTTGTAAAATCAAACTCACAAAATAAACTCACATAAACATAAATAAAGAGAGATAAAGTATGAACACAAGAATTTACGTGGAAACCCAATTGGGGAAAAACCACGGAGAGAGAGAGTAATCCACTATAATAATATTGAGAGTACAAGTTGTGTATTTGTGTTGTATCTCTTGTGTCCTTCCTCTTTCAATCCCTTGCATATTGATGTATTTATAGATAGGAGTAGGAGTCCTTTTCAGAATCACCTTATAACTGCAATTAATGGCTAATAGATTCCTTCCCAAATTAAACCTCCTTATCCCACCAAATAAGAAAATACAATCTTATTTTAATAAGGACTCTCTCACTATCCAAATAATCACACTCCAACATGTATAAATTCATTTAGGTTTCAAAAGCAACTATTATGGTAATTAGTAGCAAGTTTTAGTTTGCAAGTTTTCGAATATAAGGATTTCAAAAATTGACTTATAATGTCAAAAACGCATCTCTAATTTTGGAACAGAGGGATTACTTAAATTTCGATTTGAAATGTGAAGATCTCTGACCTTGCAGCTGGGACTCCTTATGAAAATGGTGTTTTTTGCATGAAGCTGATACTATCTCATGATTTCCCGCAATCTCCTCCTCTAAATTCGCGACGGCGAGATGAGCCTGCAGAGTTCAACCTAAGAGAATGGACTCTTAAGGCTCAAATGATTAGCCGCGAAAACACAAAATCAAGAAGGTTCTCATCATCTTATATTACAAGTTTTAGAGAAGATTCAAGGTCTTTCAGATCAAATATAAACATCTCTAGCACTGCTTCTTCCCCTGGCTACAACTTAAGAGCAGAGGTATGTATGATTCACCTTCCTCAATTTGGTTTTAATGCATATATATACGTATATTATGTTCTCACATTATATATTACTAATTTTTTCCCGACCCATCTACATACTCATTTTTGACAGAGATAATTCAAATCAATCTCTTGACCAATTCTCTCCTAATCTTATATGCTTACTGTTTGTAGATAATATTAGTTGTAAATGTTCCTTGATTTACTCCTTCTTCTCCTCCCATTATTCTTTTTAATTCAAATTGTAATTATATCTAGGATAACTGTTATCATCTGTATTCACACTATATGTTGTATATATACCTGACTAATATCAATAATAGAATAAACTTCATTTTATTATTTCCTCTTATAATTTTCCAGTGCACTCAGAGGTAAGCTCAATTTGTGCACTAGTTTCATGCGAATTTACTTGCTTGTTTTTTGTTGTTGGGTTTATGTGATGAATTTTGATTTGAAATGCAGCATTGCAGGCGAGATCAGTGAATACATGGGAGTGTTTATCACCAGAGGGATTTGCTCTAAACTCCAAGTGGAATGAGGCTGAGAAATACATATGCAACCCACTTTCAAGGGAACCTTAGCAGGGCCTGTTGGGAGTCATTGAGGAGTTTGTGTTTGAAAAGAAAATCAGATAAACACAAATCAAGAAACAAAATGAAGAAGACGAATATATTCCCTTTACCATGTTATAACAACAACAATAATTGTAATAATAGTGGATGCTAAAAATAGTTATTTTTTAGAAGGAAAACTAGGGGAGCTGCAGGACAAGCTATCAGTAGCTGGTTAAAATCAGCCCCTACATGATTCTCTCGTCCCCATACAGAGTATTGGCTACTGGACATGATGACGGTATGCTGGAATTCATACCGTCCAAGTCTTTAGCACAGGTATTAATCCTATAAAGGCTCATCTTAATATTACACTTTTCCAAGTCTTTAGAACAGGTATTATATCCTATTAAAGTGTCTTCTTCGTATATAGTGTAATCACTGTTTACACTTGCATCTTGCAGCTTCACATATGTCTAACTGAGTTGCAAAGCATCATTGTCACAGCCAATTTAAATGATTAATCTCTCTTCATAAAGTATGACAAAATGTAATCCTTACTATTGCCGACAATTATTGATTTTTTAATAATG
This sequence comes from Panax notoginseng, assembly GCA_016801055.1. NCBI lineage: Eukaryota > Viridiplantae > Streptophyta > Magnoliopsida > Apiales > Araliaceae > Panax > Panax notoginseng. The sequence continues at coordinate 192,838,015 of CM029017.1, forward strand.
CGGTTAATTTATTGACAATGTTGTTGCTCCATAATTTCTTTTTCAAATTTGAATGAATCACTTACGATCAGTTTCCTTCTTTTTAAGTGAATTCAACATACTTGTACTATTATACTTAAATTTTAATCCTTTTTATAAAGATAGCTGCTGCATTTTTGTTACTAGATTGTTATGTTTAATGGCTATTTATAGCTAAAGCTAAGACTCATGCTTCATTTTGTGGAAGCTAGTGTTAAATTCTTAATGCACTAAAAACAAAAGATACATAATATGAAAACTTGCTGTTTTTAAAATTCTGTCCTTATCAAATATAATTTAGTTAGATTAGAGTGACATAGTATCTTCTTGATCGGTTTAATACAATGTTACATTATCAATTCTTCTAATTTCCAGATTCTCTCAGAGAACTGTACTATTATAAGCTACCTGCAAAAGTTCCATCCTGACGAGGATGGACCATTTCGGATTACAACGATGTGTCTGGAAACATTCATAAAAAGCTGTGCTGGCTACCCAGTCATCACTTATATTCTCGGTATTGGAGATAAGTAATTTCAGTAGTGCTGAATAACATGACTTTTTTGGCTGCTTGATGCGTTCTTGACTTCCAGATGCATAAACTTTCTTGGCCTGCAGGCACCTCGACAATCTTCTACTCAGGGATGATGGTCACCTTTTCCATGTTGATTTTGGTTTTATTCTGGGCTGGGATCCAAAGCCCTTTCCACCACCTATGCAGCTTTGTAAAGAAATGGTTGAGGCTATGGGTGGAGCAGAAAGGTATATTGACTTTTTACAAGTAAATCTGGGAATGCTTGGTAGTTCGCATATATGTGATATTAACTGTACAAGTTCCTATCAGATCTGATACATGTGCAGCCGTGCAGGTATCGTCTCTGCTTGATCATTGACTTCCTTCGTGTGTGCATGTTGGTGAAATCTCACTGCCTCTCAATTATCAGTTGTTTGTAAATTCTATAAAAAGGGTTACTGGAATGTATATTAGTTGCTCGAAGTACATGTATTTATATGTTCTCCTTTGTGAACTAAACTGTACCCTAAAATAGGACGATATTTCCTTAGTTTGTAAAGCATATTTCCAGTAGTAGTTTGGTATATTTTGTGGATGTAGTCAAATTCACAATTTAATATAGTAGTAATTATATTGCAAAGTGAATTTGAAACTGTAAACGTATGGTACTATTGGGATGTATTTTGAAATTGAGAATGCTTGATACATTTTGGTTTTAAATGAGAATTTAGAGCTTTTTAGCCATATCATGACATTAGCAGTCAGCATTGTAGGTACTTCTAAAGCACCGTGAATTTTCAATTATAGGAAGAATATATAAACGTTGTATATGCATGTATATATTTCAATGTTTTTAAGTCAGAAACGTTGTGGAATCACACTATCTACACATTATCTACAACGTTTTTGACAAATACACAACGTTTTTTAGAAGAAAAAAAACTTGTGTAATGTGCAAATACACAATATTTTTTAGATAAAAACGTCGTGTAATGTGTCAAACTACAATATTTTAAAAACGTTGTATATTTATGTCTAATAGATGACACAGCTAGCCACGACGTTATTGGGGACCCAATTATAATTTTTTTTTAGAGTTATCTATTTACTTTTTTCTACTAGTGAAATACTATATCTATATGGATATAGCAGTTTCTACCGGTTAAATTTGTTGTTTTACATATATATTGCGTATTAGTGGGTAGACATTGAATTTCTACCGGTTAATTTATGCATATTCAATTGTAAATCAAGTTATCTAACTAGATCTACCTAGATCTAGTCAAATCTAGCACTTTGAACGGTTATGAAGCATGATGCTCTAAATTATATGCTAGATTGGCTTAGATCCATGGTAGATCTAGATGTTTTACTGCTTTTGGTCAATCACAATAACTCCGTAGAGCCTTAGATTTGTATCTAGAGGCAAGGAGGTCCTAATGGTTTGATATGAGAATTTCAACCTATGAAATCAACTAACATCAAGTCTAGAATATTGTATATACATATATAAGTATATAAATGTGAGCCTAAGATTCCTGGGAGGAATCATGGGGATCTACTGAATGGATCTTAACTAGATTCCCACAATGAAATTTTTGTTTAAATGTATTGTTTAAATACTGCAAATTGTTGTGTTGGGTATTACATATTTAAATTTGATGTTAAATGTAACTAGTCATGCTTATATGTAAAGTCCTTCGAGAAATACATGTACAAGGACTTAGTGGTAGATCAAAACTTGTTAGGTTTGACCTGTGCTTTATGTTTATCATTCTGTAAATGAATGTATAGAAGAAAAGATCAAAGTTGTTAGGTTGATCTATTTTGAGATATAATAGATAGGCTTCAACAGAATCGTAGTCTGTCGAGCTAGCCAAGAGTTTGCAGAAACCAAGGCAGAATCGTAGAGTACTAAGAATCGTAGTCTGTTTGCTTTGGAGGGCCTCTTCCAGAATCATAGAGTGGTCCAAACGTCTGCCGAGCCAAATCAAGTATCGTAGTCTGCTCTCAAAAGCGTAGAGTCTGTAAAGTCAAATAAGCAAAGATCGTAGTCTGCCAGTGCTTAAGAGAAATCGTAGTGTTCTCCTCTATCAGTCCGGATCAAGCACAAATGTGGCAAGACACCACGACCATGATCGTAGTGCATCATCTGTCTGCATCAGAAGCATCGAGCTTTGTCTATTTGTTTAAGAATAAATTACAACAAATGTGAAATGGATTATATACGTTGAGACTCTCGGGAATCCCAAAGTCACAACACGCATCCTTAGTATATAACAAAGAAACGTATTGAAGAAGCTAAGAAAAGTACTACATGTCAGTTGAAAATACCTTTTCAGGTGTTAGGTGAGATAGCAGTCTGCTATGTCAGTGGGCCAGACGGCTGGACAGAAGATTTTTAGGAAGTCACCATCAGTACTCAGAAATGTCAAATACAATTAATGTTTCAACGGATGCCTTCAAACGGACATATTTCAAAGGCACCTTATATACAAATCAGATGCAACAACTAAGCAAGTACACAACGAAAAGTTGAAGAACACTAAACGCTCAACTCTACGATCTAGAAAGAAAGCTTGCTCAGCTACTCAGTTCTTCAAAACACATGCTTAACAGCAACTGAGTAGCACAACCCAAAGAACTCAACTCTCATCAAGTGTATTCCAAGTCTGCTGGACTTGAAGAGTTCTAAGTGAACTAAGAAGTTCCAAGACTGTTGGTCTTGAAGGAATCTGTGAGATTTGAAGATTGTAAAGACATCCTTAGTGGATTTCCTACTCGAGGAGTAGAAGAGTGGACTAGGAGCCTTGAGTGCTCTGAACCACTTAAATTCTATGTGTCTTTTATATTCTTGCTTTAACTGCTATATTTGTTATAACTGCCTATTAACTACTAACTCAGTTTATCTTGAAGGGGAACAAAAAAATCGTATATTCCGCTAAAATTGATTAACAAATTTGACAAAGTATTTTGAAAAAGAAAATTTTAAAATATCTATTCAACCCCCCCTTCTAGATAACTATTGTGTCTCTGGGAACTAACATGTTGTACATGTAATACTAGATCTTAAAACGAGTTCAAGGGGTTAGTCCCTAGAATTCAGATTTAAGATCCCGTGATAGTGAAAAATTAGATTTGTGAGTGTTTAGATTCATTGAGATGACCTTCATGCCTGATGATAATTCGATCTCTTTTTGGCACTTTCTTTGCACGCATTATCACCCCAAAACGATTTTCTAATAAAATCACAAAGAGCTTTTATACAGAATAAAGTGATTTGGGTAGATCATGTAAGAAACATAAAGATAAAAGGAAGTATCAAAGGTCCTTGATTACTATTCGGGCGAAGGATTTGAAAATTATGTTTTTTTTCCAAAATATCATTTGAAATGTATATTTTGTCTAAAATGAACTTTTCGCTAAATCAAATCTTTCGTACATAGGTGCAAAAGAGGAACAACAATACTTTCAAACAACACAAATAAAGCCTAGAAAAGACTTTAAAATAAGAGCACTGAGCACAATAAAACACACACATACACACTTTATGCATAGAAAAACAATAAAATGCGATAACCGTGTTTTCACGGAAGTCGGGGGGTGCCTAACACCTTCCTCTCGCTTAAGCAGACCCTTGAACTATATGAATCTCGAGTTTTTAGACCAATCCTACAGAGTCACATATTAGAACATATTGCGAAAACCTTCAAAATTCGGATGAGTTGGTATATCTATTTAAACCATACCAACAGGCGGCTCTGTAAGACCCTAACTTTTTATGAATAAAGATTTAATTTTCTCTAAATATTATTTTGAATAATAAAGTGTTGATTTGATACAATGTTATAGTTATGGGTGATATGTGCAAATTTTTTTAAAGTAAGCAAAGTTGTCATAAAATATTCGTTTGGTTGAGAAATATTCGTACGACGTCACAATTATTGGTGGACCCCATAACGAAATAACTGTCGGATATATAAAGTAACAAAAATATCCTTTTTCATAAAATAACGGCAAGACTTTTACCGTTAAACTGTTGAAATATCCGGTGATTAAAGTACAGTAATACACGTTGTTGCACAATAGTGCACGGTATTACACAGTATCTCTGATTATTGATGCTTACATAATAAGCCACTCAGTTTCATTCAATAACTGTCACAGTAGTTGTTGCATAGTATCTCATATTATTAATTCAATTATTGTCACAGTATCATCTGCACAATATTTTATATTATTAAATCAATAATTAAGACGACACAGTTATTCATATTATTATTTGCATTATTAACAATGTCTAGAAAGTTCTGTCGAGGAAAGGAGTTAGGTTATTTAATTGCGTGCCAATAAGGAGAAATTCTTGTCGGAAAGCCCCCTCTTTCGTGGGAATGATCTGATTGTCAATATTGTGAGTTATAATATTATTGATGAAGAATTGTTGAAAGATTAAAAAATGTGTTGATTGAAGATAAAGTGATTTGTGGTAAATATTTATTCAATTTTTGATATAAATAAGAGGTTTTTTATGAGACGTTTGTTGTAAGTTTGATTTATTCTATGGGACCCATAGGTCACCATCTAAGACTCACTTTCGCCAATAATACTTGTCTTTACCAGACGTCAAACTACTTGTCATTTCACATTATAGGCGTCAAACCACTTGCTTTTTCATATTACAAGCGTCAAACCACTTGCCTTTTCACATTACCAGGTGTCAAGTCACTTGCCTCTTCACATTGCAAGAGCTAAGCTAGAATTCTTCTATAAATAGAAGATCATTCTTCCTTCATTCTCACCAATTCACTAAGAATCACAAGAGAAAACTATAGAGAGAGAATCAGAGAGAAAGAAAAAGAGTATTCTGCTACTACATTATTGCAGCATCCAATCTCCTACTAAGGTAAGGAGTATTATTTTTTTCGTATTCGTAAATGATGTTATTTTTTTCATACTCATAAGGGTTGTCATTCTATTCCTTATTAATCTGTGGGAATAACCTGTCTATGCGGAATACCACATGCATGATAAATAACCCTTCGTATTCATTCTTTATTAATCTATGGGAATAACCTGTCTACGCAGATTACCGCATGCATGGTGAAAAACCCTTCGTATTCATTCTTTATTAAGTTGTGGAAATGAGCTGTCAACGCGGATTACTGCATGACGGGTAAAAATTCATTTGCAGTTTCGTATATTATTTCATTTCATATTCCTAAATCTAAACTTACTATGGTAAGTATTACTTCTATAATTCTTAAAATAATTAGAAATTTCTTGAGGTTTGTGCTTCATCTAATATCATTTCATTAGAATATTTGTCTGAATTCTCTTATTAAAATTTTAATATTTTCATTCGGGGTACTATTCACGATAAAAATTGGTTTCTTTTCTGTCCAAATTATTTTTGATACATGAATATCACTCTTGAATTTTACTTCACAATTAGTTATCATATTGACAATTTGGACATTCTTGAACTCTGGATAAATTAAATTATAAATCTCTAATATTTATCCTTGATCTCACTTGATTGATTCTTTATATCATTGTCATCATCCTCATGTTTATATCATGCTGAAAGTCATCTTTGGTCCGTAGTGCAAAGATGAACTGTTGATTGGTATGATTATGATCAGAAACTGTGTATTGGTATAATCATGACATTTAATGTTACAGATAAAAATTTGGGGTGAAAGTCCTCTTTGGCTCGTAGTGTATAGATGAACAGGTGTTTGACATGATTATGATCACTGGTAATACAAACGATTATCTTTGGTCCGTAGTGCATAGATAATTCGTTGATTGAAAATAATTATTGATTGATGTTACAGGGATAAAATATTGATGATAGACTTTTAAATCATAGAAGATAGTAGACATCATGTTCTACTTGACTCTTCTAATGGATTGATATTTTCGCTGCAGTTGTTGATCTAAAACTTGGTGTCTATTGTATGCTATCATATTTTTCCTTATTGAGGACGAAGGATAATTTGTTCTACATTATTTTAGTTATAATATTCTTTACTGGGCTGAGGTCACCCTTTTCTTTTTGGTTCCATTGTTCTTCTCAGGAGGCGAGAATGTAGCTGGGACTAGTCGGGAAGTGGAGTAATGGTCCAAGATAGTTATTATAGTAGTTCTCTCTATTTTGTAAAATAGTATGACAATAATTGTAATGAGAACTTTATTTGAGTTTTGATATTGTCTGCGAGACAATATTTGTATTGAAACTAACAACTTATGTTTTTTCGTATTCAGTGGCGAAGCCAAGATTGGTTCGCAGTGGGGTCAATTATTAGAGTATCAGACAATTTCAGATTTTTTGGAGCATTTTGCAAAACAACATTGTTGATACTTTCATTGTGATTAGCAACAAATTGTAGAAGTTGTAAGAAATTTCCTCTATTACTTGAATCCTCATCTTCATCATGACCACGAAAGGGTAACACTTGATGCAAAAGAAATCTTATGCAATCAAGTGATGCATTTAAGTGAATTCGATATTCAAGTCTCGTTTGTTCAGATTGTTTAATAAAAACATTCTTAATGTTTTGCTTTGGTTTCATCAAATCTTGACATTTACTCCAAGCTTGGTTATGAGCACTATTAGGCCCTCCAACATGAATATCAAATCTCTCTTTCTTGTTCCATGTTGTGAAGTCGTTAGTATTGTAAGAATCACCACCCACTTGTTTTCCAGTGTCCGGCCTAAATAGATAGCAACATAAGTAAAATGTTGCATCAATAGCTATGATATACTCCAACCAATTTCCATATTCTTTAAACCAAGAAGGATTAAATCTACACAAGTATCCCCCAATTTGAGTCTGTGGGAAGTTATGTTTGAGAAGCTGACAAGGGCCCTTTAGCATGAATGTTCTTCTTACTTCATCTTGAATATTAGGATGATACTTTGATATTTTCTTTCGCAACCCAGGGTTTGCTTCAAGATTTCCCAAATATACTTTATCATCATCCTTTTTCTGATTTTTATTAGAACATGATTCTTCAAATGCAGAAGCTTTTCTGAATACAAATTTGTCCATATTGGCTGTTTAAAGAAGTAAAGATATTTTAAACTTAATTACAACAAAAAACAAAGTTGTGCCAAACTACCAATTTCATGAACTCAACTTTTGTTGAAAAAGGGACAGACGCATCCAATTTAATAATACTAACAAAAGGAGGAAATTACAACAAGAATAAACAAATTGAAACTGAATCACAGTGCAATCCCAATAAATAGTGAGATGAATCAGATGATTAGCAATTTAGCATAGATCTTATTCTTAAGCATACCCGGAGGACTGGAGTCTGGAGGAGAATTGGAGAAGAGAAGCACTTGGTGTCTTGTTGAATGACTGAATGGTGAGTTACTGACTTACTGAATTGGAGAAGAGAAGAAAAGCATTTCGCCAATCGCCACTGTTGGCGTCGCACCTCACACGCCTCACTTTGCAGTTTGCCCTTCTCTCTCTGTTTTGGGAATGATGAGTTATTGAGTTGGTGAATCCGTGAATGAGATTAAAGGGTTAGGTGCCTGACTGCTTTGTATCAAATTAAAAAAAATTTTAAGTGGGGTCAAAAATTGAGTGGGGTCAATTGACCCCACATTTTTTACATAGCTTCGCCCCTGGTCGTATTTTACACGATAATTAATAGATGTATAAATGAAATTTATATTTGATTTATGTACCATGTATTTGACAACTCAGAATGAGTTGTGTGGATCTATTTTGGGGAAGTTACAGACTCTGTCTCATTCGGTCCAATCATTAACATCAATAAAATTAAACTTTGGTAAAATAAGTCAAGTAAATGTTGGTCTTTTCCTAAATCCTTACCCTTTAATAAAATCAATTCACCTATCGAAATAGAAATTGTATAAACAAATCAAAAAGAGGAAAAAAGAAAAAACGAAACCACATAATACGAAATTTTTCCCGGCGTCGACATATGGCGACTCTGATGGGGACTACAGAGGGCATAAGCCGCTTTCAATCTTTTTGGTTTCCATTCTGTATGTACATTTTTGTGTGAATGATCTTTGTGTGTGATAAATATCTCTAATCTTTAAGTGCTTTATATTAGTGCCTCACACAATGTCATCATATTACATCCGGTGAGGACGATGAATGTATGTTGTGTGGTACCTCTATTAGGAGGCGAACCCGTCAATTATTTATTACTGGACTCTAAAGAGTGTTCAACTATTATGGTCAAACAGGAGCTGACCAGTTGGTGGGGTGTTACGATATCGCGTCGTGATGATGTTTCTTTCTTCTTTATGCAATTAATTGCATTTTTAAATTCTAATTGAGAGGACCTTTGTTTCTTCCATTTATTGATGATGGTGGATGAGGAGAGAGAGTTGAGACTTAAGAGTTGTTTTTTGTCATACCATATTTAAAAGTATTTTAATATTTTAATGAAAAATCATTTTCAAAATAAATATCTTAATTAGTTTCGGCATGTAAAGTTTTCTTTTACCTAAATTATTCTTTTTGATTACTTATTAATTGAAGTATTTTTTTTCACTTTTCTATGACCCCAATAATTATTTTTTCACTTTTCTATGACCACAATAATTGTTTTTTTTAACTTTTTTATGACCCTAATAATTACTCTTTCTTATGTCATTTAATTCTCTAGATATTTTTTTTGTAACTCTCGCATTCCCAATAAGTATATTAAATAGATTATGAGGGTATAAAAGGAAGAATAATATTAATATAGTTACTAATATAGAAATAAGACATTTATTTTGAAACATCCTAAAAAAAATTAGAACATTTAATATGGAACGGAGGGAATATAAAACTACTTGCCCGGTTAGAAAGTTATGTATTCCGGCCAATTTTTGTCGGAAATTGAATTTGAGAGGAACATTGTATGAAATTAATGTAACAATGTGCAAGTCCAATTAATTTAGAGGTCGAATTGTGAGGAAAGTGGAATTTATTGTAACAATTAGTTACAATAAATTTAGATATATTCTTTTGTAACTCACATTCCCAATAAGTATATTAAATAGTTTATGAGGGTATAAGAGGAATAATATGCTTAATATAGTTACTAATATAGAAATAAGATATTTATTTTAGAATATTCTAAAAAAAATTAGGACATTTAATATGGAACAGAGGTAATATAAAACTACTTGCCTGGTTAAAAAGTTATCTATTCCGGCCAATTTTTGCCAAAAATTGAATTTGAGAGGAATATTGTATGAAATTAATATAACAATGTGCAAGTCCAATTAATTTAGAGGTCGAATTATGAGCAAAGTGGAATTTATTGTAACAAAAGTGTATTTTGCCTAAGGGTGTAAACGAGTCGAATCGGAGCGAACAGAGAGCTACTCGAATTCGACTCGAAATAATAAATTCGTACTCGAATTCGGCTCAAATTCGAATTATATTTAAAAATTCCTACTCAGATTCAACTCGACTCGAATATTTATTACTCGAATTCAATTCGACTCGACTCGAATATTTATTCAAACTACTCGCGAGCTTCAAATTCAAGCTCGAATTCGAATCTCTACATAATAATTAGTTTTATAATAAATATAATTATAAATTGAATTTGCTATTTTACTTAAAAATGAGAAAATATTTTATTATTACACTTTACAAATATAAAATCACAAATTAAAATTAAAAACAAAACAAAATAATAATTAATTATCCTAATTTGATTTAAATTTGTCTATATTATAAGAGAATGTATCGAACATATAATCGAATATGTATTAACCGAGTATGTATCGAATCGCAAACAAAAATTCGAGTAGTTTGAATCTTAAACGAGTCGAGTATAACCTTGCTCAGATTTTACTCATATTTTTATTCGAACTATTTTTAATGCTCAAATTTGGATCATATTATTAACAAATTCGAAACTCACTCGTATTTTTTTGAGTCGAACTCGAATCGAGCCCGAACTGTGTTGGCTCGTTTCCGGCCTTAATTTTGCCCCCTCCCCCACTCCACACCCACACCCACACCCCCACCCCGACCCCCACCCCCACCCCCAACAAAAAAAGGGCTGAAGTTTTATTATTAGACTTGATAAAGAAACCTATCCTATTCGGCTAAAAATGGCTTCTTCGTTACAGTCCACCATGCCAATTGCGCGAGAAACTCTGTGCTTAGCGTTTTCTTTATCTCGCACCTTTTTCATAAACCCAATTCGCAAATTTACAATACGCACAACTGTATTAAGCCATAGTAGTAGTAAATGTCTTCAACTAAGTCGCAATTATAGTGAAAGTGAAAGCTTAGCTGCCATCTCTGCCCCTAAACAATGTCAACCAATTCGGAGCCCCGAACTCGTAGCCTTGGAGTACTCTGACCTCAATCTTCCCTATAACTCTTCTGAGGTAAGAATTCAAAAAAAAATCCTAAAATTTCACACTAACACTTCAATTCTTAACCACATTTATACATGTTTCTGTACCTAATTAGTGATTAAAAACTTTGTTTATGATTTGGGGTTCGTTTATTTGCATTTTATATGAATGTGGATATGGGTATATGTTTTTGTTAGTGTTTGTGTTTGTTGGTAGCAATATTTACAGCTTATGATATGTAATTTTAGCTTTTAGGAGGTACATTTTGGCTAATATAGTTAGTTATGGAGTAAATTTAACTAATATGTTTGCACTTACCATAATCTAATCTTAGTTTTTATCTCAAACTTTGCTCAAGATTTTTTTTTCTTTTTATTTGTTTTCGTTTTCTCTTTGGTTTGTTATTGATATAAATGTGGATATTGATATTTCAGGAGTTCGGTCATGTTCGAATCCGGCAGCATGTTAACCCTCTGAGCTCATCTTTCATGGTACCCTTCCCTTTCTTTATAAAACAGCTTATTATTTCTCTCTTTGTTTATAAAAACAGCTTATTATGTGAACCTACCGGCATTCTTTGTTAAATACTCTTCCGTTCCACAAAAAAGAGTCCCATTTGCAAAATAAATAAATAAATTGTTCCACAAAAAGAGTCTTTTTTTTCATTAATAGTAGTATGAAATGACATAATATACTCCAGTTTGTCACCTTAATTTCATTACAACACCACCATTACTAAACTAACAACTTATTTCTTTAGGGATAATCACGGATATGGGAATTTTGTAAATGGGACTCTTTTTGTGTAATGGAGGGAGTATGTTTCATGGTACATTTCTTTCCTCATTACGCCTTAATTTTTGTAGAATATTGTCTAAAACAATAGGTACCAGTATATAGTTCAAAGATCTCATTTTCTTTATTGTTGGTAGATTCCCGTGCAAGTTCCAGACTGGAATAAAGTATTCAAAGACGCTAATTTGCCACTAATGGTGGATATAGGGAGCGGTATCAAACTTAACCCTATTCTCTGGATGCCTAACATTTTGTCTTTTGATTTACTATCCTAAAAATTTGTCCAGTATGCTATTGTGTTTATGTCCATGCTTTGTTGATGTTTACTCAGAGCTATGTGCAAGAATATAAGCTGTAATAGGTTCAGAACAATAAGGAACAGCGATGTCTTTTAAGTTTGTTAGGTATTCTACTACACTTTTCCAGATAACAAGTATATTTGGCAACACTATTTTGAAAGACTGCAGACCTCTTAAGAGTGTAAATGCATAAATTATTAACTTGCACTTGATTGACTTGTGTTATATACGAAATACGATGTCTACAACCTGCATTTTTCATGGATTATTCTAAAAAGGCTCAGCTGCTTGCTCTGTTAATGGAAGCCCGTGGAAGGAGACGGAAGGAAACAATAAATATGTAGGATAATTCGAGAGCTTGTCATATGTCGGAATTGTTCTTGTGCACGTAGGAATATTTTATATTTCTTAGTCGCGTCACCTTTGTTGAGTGGACGTAACGACAGCCTTATCATTAATACTAAAATTGATATAGTTTCGTTCATTGTCAATGCTAAAATTTACCTACCATAATATATGTATACATATATACCCTTGAGTTTTTCTTTTGTGGGGACCAACTCATTCCATGTGATGACAATGCATTTCAATTCTTGCTGCTTTAATTTTTCATCCTCACATTAAATTATGGATCCAGATAGAGTTGGAAGCTTATTGCTGTTTAATATCCTTTTAATAATGTAAATGATTGCAGGTAGTGGCAGATTTCTTATGTGGCTTGCCAAAAGAAATCCTGATTCCAAGAATTATTTAGGACTGGAGATACGAAAGAAGGTATGCAGCTAACTGGATTACTTGTAATCCTTTTGAGAATTCCTCTGATTAAGTTGATGTATAATTACTTGGTCCTTCTTTCCCAAGTCTAAAGAATATGAGTTTGGTTCCTTTCATTTCGTTGTGCAGTTGGCTGTACGTGCTGAGAGTTGGGCAAAGGAGCTGGGTCTTTGTAATTTGTAAGTTTTTGAATGTTATCTTATTTCTGTTTGTGGAAATAGATAAATCAATATTTATTGGAAAATTACTGATATTATATTTAATTAAATGCAGACATTACATGTTTGCCAATGCCACGGTTTCTTTTAAACAACTTGTTTCGACATATCCTGGACCCTTAATGTTAGTTTCCATACTGGTGAGTGCGGGTTGACCTTCTCAAAATTAACAACATTTTATTTTAATGTGTGGATGATCTTCTCAAAATTTTATTTAATCTTATTATTTTATCTTTGGGATGAATGATTATTGTTTAAATTCTAATGGAATTTAAGCTTAAATATGCAGTGTCCAGATCCTCATTTCAAGAAGAAACATCATAAAAGAAGGGTTTTGCAGAAGCCTTTAGTGGATTCAATTGTAGATATTATAGCCCCTGGTGGACAGGTAACTCATGATTTTAACTATATTTCAAGAAACGCAATATGCATTTGATGATGCTTATTATTTTGATACCCAACTATTTTTTTTGGAAGCTGGATGAACTCCTTTTTTGACACCTAGATATGTTTCAGGAGCTAAAATATGAATTGAATTGTTTAAATTTGACCCCCCTGGATGATGTGAGTTGCAAACTTCTTGGGACCATTTATGATTTTGACTTAAATGAATAATTTATGAACTGCTTGCATTAAACTTCGGTTCTTACTTCTTAAAACACACACAAAATGTATCTTTGTTGGTTCAACTTAAATTTGAAAGAAAATCAATTGGTAATGTGCTACTCTTTGCCTGCTTTAGAAGTCATGCTCCCCCTCCTCCCACCCCACCCGCCCCGCCCAAAAAAAACAAACTTTAGCCGTGAAGAAGAAGCTTAAATGAGCTTTTCCCCAGCATGATATTACAGTTATGTGCTAGCTATTACTGACGAGATCATATTTTTCTAAATGACAAGATTTATAACTGTTAAACAGATGTTTATTCAATCTGATGTTCTGGAAGTTGCACTTGACATGAGGAATCATTTTGATGCTGAGTCAGATAAACTTCCACATGTTGATTACATCGACTCAGGTCTTATCTGTGATGATGAGGGTTGGTTATTGAGTAATCCAATGGGAATAAGGACAGAAAGAGAAATCCATGCTGAGTTCGAAGGTGCAAAAATTTACAGAAGGATGTACCAAAAGCGGATGTAGTTTTGCTGCAAATTTATCCCTTGTTCTATTACTTAAGGTTTAAAATGAAAGAACGGGACAGTTCCCTTGGTGCTTTAAGGGTTGATAGTCTCTTAGCCTGATTGAGCTATCCGGCTTTCTTTGGTGAAGTCTTCTCATGTATACACGCCCTGTCTAAGATGATTTCTTAACCTCTCTTCACTATGCGTCCGTGGTTCTCACTGAACAGCTGGGTTTTGGACTGCTGGAAATTTCACGATGTTCAAGAGTTAGATTTATTGCCTGTAAAGCAAAACGGCGGATCATCACTCCCAATGGTTTAATCCCCTGATCACTTTGAAACACTATATGTCAAGTTTGTTGTTCTAAAAATTTTCTTCTTTTACTTTATCCATAGCTTCTAATTACAACTGAAAGGATTTAGTTCCGCGCCAAATTTTGTGCAATGTTTGAAGTTGCTCCTGCCATATTCGCAAATCCTTAGCCAGAAAGGGTGGCTTGTTATGTAGGCCAAGGTACAGTGTTTAAAACTTGGAGGAAGAAGCCATATCAAACCAAAGAGAAGCTGAGCCTGTTAGGGAGGGAATGCAGTTGAGATTTGGTTTATAACTATGTTAATTGAGATTTGGGACCATAATTTTTTGGAAATCAAACAGCAGTTTCTTTGTTGTTCCTTTGTGGGAGTTTAGAATGTACATATATGGTAGGGAAACCAACTCAACCTAACAATTTGCAGGAAGATGTCATGCATCTACTCTCTCTCTCTCTCTCTCCAAAGAGCTTTTCATTTTTTCTTCAATTTCACGAGGAAAATACTAGTGGATAACCCTTCAAGAATTTTATTTTATTTTAAAAATTAATAAATTATGAAAGCGTGTGTATAAAGTAATATTAGAATGGATACACTTGGGAATTGGGATATTACAGAAAAAAGGAAAAGAAAAAAACATAAAATATAAGATTAAAAACACAATTAACAATTGGACCACGAGTACACTTCTTTGAAAAATCGAATAAGTACCACATCTTTCCGAGTTTTATATTTACAATTAAAATGATAACTTAAATTAACTAAAACTGATTGAGATTTTGTCACAAAAATATTTTTTTATGCAAATATTATACTAAACCACATAAAATTATTTAATGATTAAATTATATAAGTTTTACTTTTATAATAAAAAGTACTCCTATAATGTTAAACTTTAGTGTCCAACTTAATTTCAATTTTCAATTAATTGAAGGACCAATCGAGTTAATACGGTAGTGATTCATGTTATCCTACCTAGTTGACTTGGTAGTAATAAATGGTGTGTTTAATAATTACAATTGAGTCAATAATTGTTAATATTATGCTCAATTATTAGTTTGCTGCATTAATTTTTATAATTTGTTTTAGTTATTGATGATAGGTGCGGAATTTTAGCATTGATTGAATACTCATGTCTGTTAGTATGAGTTGTTATGATTTTCTACACAAATTACCCAAAAGAAAAGAAAGAAGTAAAAGAGAATTAGAAATTTACTGGATATTTTGCAGGAATCTGAGATCCGTTTTATAGGGAAGCCCACAAATTCATTAACAAAAACTCTATTGGGGTTAAAATATAAAATTCAAATATACTCATGTCATATTTTCATGTTTACCTAGAAGAGCTAATTCATTAAGTATTTTATTTTTTGTTATTGAGTTCAATAGTACTTAGTTTAATATTTTTGGGTTCTTTACAGAAATATACAACAATTAGAGAGTAATTACACTATTAGTGCATTAAAAAATAATTACAAAAATAATACACTTTCTCATAATTTATTTATAATATTAATGCAATTAGGATTTCTTAATTTAGGGCACTAATATAGGACTCAATTCTTAAATCTAAAATCAAGGAGAAATAACTGCCATAATTAATAATTCAAATTCAAATTCAAATTCAAATATCTTGGATCTAACAACAAAAATAAATTCAAATTCAAAAATTATAATTCAAATTCAAATATTCAAAGTTTGACAACGTCATCTTCCTCCTCCTATTCGCCGATCATCTTCCTTCTCCCTTCGCCGATGAGACCCAATTTCATGTCCAAAAGAAAATAAGAACACTGCATAAGAAAGAGAGAGATAAGAGAGTGATGTGTAATGTAATGTTGATAACCAAACCTTCTTAAAAAAGGTAACCAAATTTTTATACTAAGGTAACAAAACCTTTATACCAAGGTAACCAATCTATCTACTGGTTATCTTGGTCTGAAAGTTTGAAAACCAACTACATGAAGGTTTGGCTACCAACTGCATCACATTCAAAATAAATTGGTAACCTAATAACACTAAATTGGTTACTTTCGTATGAATGTTTGGCTACCAACTGCACTATGAAAAAATTATCAAACAAAGCCTGCCTTTTATCCAACTGAAAATATCAAACTCTTTTCAAAGTTTGCTTGCTTTTTACAAATAAGCCTCAGAACTCAGAAGCTGCTGTATTTTCAGAATTAATCTCGCTTTTTCTCTCTCCAACTTCATGTCTTCCTCTATAAAATTCGACAACCCATAAAATCAAACCAAATGGGTGGACCACTGCCGGAACCAAAGCATCGACCCTGTCCACGCTGCGATTCAACCAATACAAAGTTTTACTACTACAACTACAACTTCTCGGAGCTATTGTGTTTCTATCCTTAATGTTCCAGAATACCTTGGTTGCCAAACCAATGTTATGACACTTTGCGTACATGTCAACCATTGCACTTTGTACAAGGATATTAGGCTCGAAACTGGTCTTCACAATATATCCATGGATTTCATTCCCTTGGATTTATGGATAACAATGGAGACTAAGTTTGTGTTTCTGAGGGAGAGAAGAAGAGAAAGAGGAGTTTACTTATTAATTACTTAATTTAATAAGTAAATCAATATTTATCCCCTAAATTAAAGAATCCTAATTGCATACTAATTCCCTAAATTAAGGAATCCTAATTGCACTAATATTATAAATAAATATGAAAAATATATTAATTGTGTAAATATTTTATGAGTGCACTATTGTTGTAATTATTTTAAAAAATATAATAGAATATGTAATTGATCCAATATTTACGTGGGTTATACTTGGGCCCAATTTAAAATGATTGATTAAAACTGACAAATACTGTATTATATGTAAGGCTATAAATTGAACCAAACAGTTCGAGTTTGATTCGAAAAAATGTAAGTGAGAGTCGAATTCGTTAATAATTTGATTCAAATATGAAAATAAAAAATTAGTTCGAATAAAAATACGAGTCTGAGTAAAATTATACTCGTTCGTTTAGGATTTAAACTTTTTGAATTCTTGATCATGATTCGATATATACTTGAGTGATACATACAAGATAGATTCTCTTATATATGCACAATTTAATAAAATTAGAATAAATACTTATTATTTATTTAATTTTAATTGTATTTTGATTGTAAATTTTGTTATTTTATACATAAAGATTGTTGAATTATCCACAAAAATTATAAAATGACTAAAAAACAATGAACGGTAGCCTTGCATCGGCTAATAGACTAGTCTATTTAAAAAAGTTATCATTCATATTTATTACAAAACTGACAATAAAAAAATCGACCCATAAAATCACAGATATAATTTCATCTCATGTAATAATCAATCTATTAAAGGTATTTTGAGCAGCAGTGTGGGATCTGCTCATAGCAAGTTTTTTTTTTTTTCCGAAAGGAAGTCTTTTTTAAAAATTAAAAAACGATGACCAAATTCTTTTTATTAAAAAATAATAATTTATTTTCTTTTTCCCACCCTTTCCAATCTCCATTTCCAAATTTCAAGATCGAGAAAAAAGATAACATGTACACTAAATGGACGCGCGTAAGCTAACGTGTATCTCCTTACAAGACAAATAAATAAATAAATAAATATATATATATATATATATATATATATATATATATATATATATATATATATAGGGTCAGGATCAGGTAAGGGATCCCTTACTTTCTTAAAATGAGAGATTTTTTTTTTGTTTTTTTTTGCTTTTTTTTTTAAAACAACTAAAAAAAAGTTTAATATTTTATGGAACTGAAGTTTTTTCATAATACAGTGTTTTGGGTGTGATTTAGGTACGTATAACAAAACATGTATGTACAGTCTGGGCAGACTATACCACCATTTTTTGGTATAGGTATTCAAAACACGCCCAAAACATTGTATTATGGAAAAATTTCAGTTCCATAAAATATTAAACTTTTTTTTAGTTATTTTAAAAAAAAAAAAAAAAAAAACAAAAAAAAAGTCTCTTATTTTAAGAAAGTAAAGGATCCCTTATTTGATCATTTCTATATATATATATATATATATTCTTTCAAGAGAGAGTTCTCCAGTTAATTTCTGTTGAAGCAAATTCATATTCCGGACTTGGGTAACCTATCTTTCCTCTGTATAATAATAGTACATATATACATGTAATTATATAGATAAAACTCTTTTTGATGGTAAAGTGCGGGTGATCAATATAATCCCTTTTCTCTTCTGGGTTTTGTTTATTTATATTTTGTTTGTTTTTTGATCATTAATTTATTGCTGTTAATTGTTTGAGATTGATCAGCAGTCTTGATAATATTTTCTTTTTTGATCTTTTATGTTTTTGGGCATGCAGTTGTTGTTTGTGTATGTTGGAATGGGCAATTGGGTGGGTGGTAATAGGGCTAAATAGCCTACATTCATTACAGTTGTTGCCTGTAATATTTACCAGTTTAATACTTATTGATCCCTAGATTTTTGTATGCAAATTGTGTGGTTCTAGGCTTCTAGCCCTATATAAACAAGTATGTGGTATGCTTAGTAAGTTGGAATTCTATGGAGATGGTAATAATTTCTTATTATTCTTTTTGATGATGATTATGAAGGTGATGGTAGTATCAAGAAACAAATTGTACTGTAAGTGTGAATGTCGTGGTCATATGTTAGTTGTGATTGTAACAACCCGGGTCAAATTTCGAGTTCGTAACAAATTTTGGGTCAAATTCCAAGTCCGAATCGAATCAAATCCATCCAAATCTAAATATGGCCTTAAACTACTAGCTCAATAGTATATTCTTAAGTCATCTTAGTCCACCACAAGTGTAAGACCTCAAATTATTAATAAATGAAATTTAATTTCCTCTATTTATTATTCTGGAATAGTAAGAGTTGATTTGATTAATGTGGTTAGTTATGGGTAAAATGCGCAAATATTTTAAATAAGCAAGTGGTTATAAAATATTCATTGTTGTCGGGGAATATTTGTTTGGTCGTGGAATATTCTTGTTGTCGGGGAATATTCGTACGACGGCGCAGCCTTGTGTGGGCCCCATAACAGAAAACGATTGGATGAAGAAAACGACAAAAATAAGTTATTTATAAATAACGGCGTAGTTGTTACCATTAATACTGTTGGAATACCCGGTGGTTAAAACACGGTAATACGCGTAGCACACGGTATTGCACCAATTATTGATTCTTACGTAAGAAGGCACTACTCAATAATTGTTACAGTAATTACTGTTCAATATTGTATTTTATTGATTCAATAATTGCTGCGTTGATATTTTATATTACTGTTGTTTCAATAATTGTCACTACGCAGTATTTTTCATTATCGGAGCAATAATTCATATTATCTGAATAATATTATTAGATAACATTATTGGCAATGTCTAAAAAGTTCTGTCTAAGGAGAGGTTTGGTCATCTAATTGCGCGCCAGTAAGGAGAGATCCTTATTGGAAAGCCCCCTCTTTCCTGGGAACGGCCTAGTTGCCAGTACTGTGATTCTGTAATATTATTTGTGTATAATTAATTATTAATTTATATGATGAGGAAAATATTGATTTTATGTGGATATAGATGGAGAAAATTTTTAATGTGACAATTATTGAAAATTAATATTTTATCTTTTTCTGATAAAATAATTCATTTAAATATATTATTTTAATAATATATTGATGGAGATATTTTTACAATGAATGTGGAATATATGAGTATATGAGGAGGAAGAATATTTTTGTGGCATTAAATGATTAACACATGTTTTGTGTGTTGGTGGACACAATTCTTGATCGAAAATTTATTATTGACTGTAAAATTGCCCGTTTGCGGATTTCGGTCAATTTCTGTTTGGAATTTAGAAAAACTTTCTTCTGCAAAGTTGTAGAGAATTGAATTTCCTATAAAAACTCGCGAGATTCAAATTTTTTGATAAAAGGGCTATTTATTATGAATTATTGAAGTTCTGAAGTTCCGAAATAATTGATTTTTGGAAGTTTTATTTATTAGTTTGAAGAAAAACATTTTTTGTATTTTGTTGGACATCATTAACATGTGTGGCTGGTATTTTTGACCAAAGGTGGGCTAAGGAAAATTTGTATAATTATATTAATATTATATTCAATTTTCTGCTTTGGTGTTCTAAGCATTTTCTTATAAATAGGGTGCTTAGGTTAGAATTGAAATCACACCAGAAACACAAGTTTCTCTCTATTTCTCTCTCTATAACGAGCGTATTCTTGTGAGTATTTGATACTTTGAGTGTTGCTTTACGGTGCAAGTTTCCTTCAGCACTATATCTAGTATTCCAGTCAGAAGTACCGTCTTTCCGAGGTAAGGGATGTTATTTCTTCTTAAATGATATTATTTTCTTCAATATCATTATGCCGAAGTATTGATCTGAATTTTTATCAAATTTGGAACTTTTCATGTCGGGGTTACTATTCATGAGTTACTATTCACGAGTTACTATTCACGAGTTACTATTCACCGAAAAATGAAATTTCCTTCTTTTCGTCCAAATATCTATTCTGGATACTAGCTTTGATTGTATCCATGTTTTGATCATTCTTGAATTTTACTTTACTATGATAAGGTATTTTTGGACATGGATAAATTGAAATACGAATCCTTAATATTTGTTATTTTGCTTCACTGGATTCGTTTTCTTTAAAATATTTTTCATCATCCTCAGTCTTAAATGATGATATAACTGAATATCTTTGGCCTGTAGTGCAAAGATGAATAATTTCTGATGAATATCTTTGGCCCGTAGTGCAAAGATGAACAGGTGTTGAGGTGAACATGACCAACTGATGGATATCTTTGGCCTGTAGTGCAAAGATGACTATTTGATTCAAGATATTTATTGATTGATGTTACAGGGATAAAATGTTGATGATGGGCTTTTAAATTCATAGATAATCGTAGATTTCATTCTCTACGTAACTTCTCTATGAATTATTATTTTCCGCTGCGAATATTGAATTAAAACTTGTTGTCTATTGTATTCTATTAAATTTTTCCCTGTTGAAGACTAACGATAATTTGTTGTATATTATCTTAGTCATAATATTCTTTACTGGGCTAGTTGAGCTCACCCTTTTCCTTGTTGTTCCATTTTCTTCTCAGGAGGCGAGAATGTAGCAGGTACTAGTCGGGGTATGGAATGAAGGTTCTAGGAAGTTGTTTTAGTAGTCCTCACCATTTTTTTTTGTAAAATATTGTTCCAATAATTGTAATGAGGACTTATTTGAGTGTGGATATTGTCTAGATGACAATATTTGTATTTACACTCATAGTTTTTATGTTGTATTAATAAAGTTGTAGTTGTTTCTGTACCATGTTATTGACGACTCAGAATAGGTGTTGTATACCTGTTTTGGGGGCGTCACAGTTGGTATCAGAGCTTAGGGATATGATCTCTGGCGGAGATCGGGGAATAGAACTAGGAGGGGAGAGACGAGTAAATCCTTCGCTAGTGTGTCCTACCTAAGCTTATTTGTTAGTTGGTCATAATATAGGGATATTATGTGATTTGTTAATTTGTTAAATTAACCCTTGTTTTATGGCAGTATTTGAGAATGTCGACTGAGAATGTTAACAGTGGAGTAAATGAAACCGTGGAGACACCTGTACTCACCAACGAGGAGAACGTGCAACAGGCTGGCAATGTTCCTCCTGTGAACAACACCACTGAGCAGACGGTGAACGATGAGATGTTTAGAAGTTTTTTGCGATTCATGCAAAACCAGACGAAGGAGATTCCTGTTCAAAATATAGGAAGAAACAATGGCAACGCACAGCTGGTCACAACCAAGTAGTTCAAAGAGTTGGGACCACCAGAATTCTGGGGAAAGCCGGATCCGATTAAGGCGGAGACATGGTTCAAGCAAATTACCAAGATATTTGATGTCTTGGGATGCACGGAGGAACAGAAGGTTCCATTTGCCACCTTTATGTTCCGTGGCGAGGCAGACTACTGGTGGGAATCTGTGAAGCGTACCCATCCAGCTGCACTCAGCATGTCTTGGGAGATATTTCAGAAGCTATTCAATGACAAGTACTTTTCTGAAAGTATTCGTCATATGAAGGAGGTAGAGTTTATTAGACTGGAGCAGAATAACATGACGGTGTCCCAGTACGAGGCGAAGTTTGCGGAGTTGCCCAGGTTTGCACCTCATTTGGTGGAGAATGAGGAACGTATGACGCGGATGTTTCTGAGAGGTTTGAAACCCGACATACGTCAATATCTCATTTCTCATAAATTTTCTCTCTATTCAGATGTTGTCAACAGGGCTCAATTATTAGAGCGAGATAACGAGTACGGTCAACCGAGGGACCACAACCAGGATCATATCGGTGACAACAGTCATCAGAACAATGATAATCAGCGGAGAAAGAAAAATACAGACAAGAACGGCAACCACTCTGGTGGTAATCGTGGCTATGAAAATAGAAGAAGCGAGTCGGGAGGAGATTTTAAAAAGAGGAGATTCAACAATGACAATACGAAGACGTCAGCACCAGCAACAACTGGTTCCAAGGGAGGAGAACGACCACCGGTCATATGCTATAAATGTGGAAAAGAGGGACATATCAGCCCAAACTGTCCACAACAGTTCAAGGTATGCTATAATTGTGGAAAGGAAGGACATATCGCTCGAGATTGTACGATAGCGAAACCAAGTTCAGCGGGGACGGTGACTCAAAAGGCTACCCCAGAAAAGTCAAAGTCAACGGTTCCTGGAAGAGCGTTTGTCGTGACTGGTCAACATGCGAGGAACCCAAACGAGGTGATCACGGGTAAGCTAATCATAAATTCATGTGAAGTTTATACCTTACTAGATACCGGTGCTACCCATTCATTTATTTCTCCTGCTTGTGCTCAACGTTTAAACTTGACTCCAGAGAAATTAGACTTTGATTTATCTGTGGAGACTCCGTTAGGGGAAACTTTCATCACATCCACTGTTTATAAATCTTGTTTGATCCAAGTTGGAACCATCACCTTACCTGTTGACCTTATCTCTTTAAAGATACTTGCATTTGACGTGATTTTAGGAATTGATTGGTTAACTACTCATCATGCCAAAATTGATTGTTTTCGTAAGGTGATTAGTTTTCATATTCCTAATCAACCTGTTGTTCGAATTCAAGCAACAAAGCCATTAAAATCATTCACTGTCATATCAAGTCATAAAGCCATTCGTTTATTGAAAAACGGATGTCAAGCTTTCTTAGCCCATGTTATGGATTTGAATAAAGACACGTTAAATTTGAATAATATTCCTGTTGTTAGTAACTTTCCTGACGTATTTCCTGAAGAACTTTCCGGTCTACCCCCGGAACGTGAAGTTGAATTCTTTATTGATCTTGAACCTGGTACAAAGTCTATTTCTAAAACCCCATATCGAATGGCTCCTATTGAACTTCAGGAGTTAAAAGTCCAACTACAAGAGTTGTTGGACATCGGTTTCATTCGTCCTAGTACATCTCCTTGGGGTGCTCCTGTTTTATTTGTAAAGAAGAAAGACGGGAGTATGCGACTTTGTATCGATTACCGGGAATTAAACCATGTCACCATCAAGAATAGGTATCTGCTACCTCGTATTGATGACCTGTTTGACCAGTTACAAGGAGCACAATTCTTTTCAAAAATCGATCTTCGTTCTGGATATCATCAGCTGAAGGTTAAAACTGAGGATATTTCGAAGACTGCCTTTAGAACTCGGTACGGGCATTATGAATTCTTAGTCATGTCTTTTGGATTGACTAATGCTCCTGCGGCTTTCATGGATATGATGAACCGAGTATTCAAGGATTATTTGGATCAGTTCGTTGTTGTCTTTATTGATGACATCCTCATATATTCTAAAAGCCGTGAAGATCATGAGCACCATTTGAAGCTGGTACTCCAAAGGCTGCGTGAAAACAAGTTATATGCTAAGTTGAAGAAATGCGAGTTCTGGCTTGAGGAAGTAGCATTCCCAGGGCACGTGGTGTCAAAACATGGAGTATCTGTGGACCCGGCGAAGATTGAAGCAATACAAAGCTGGGAGCAACCGAAGACGGTGACCGATGTACGTAGCTTTCTAGGCTTAGCTGGTTATTATCGGAGATTCGTAGAAGGGTTTTCTCGAATCGCTACCCCGTTAACTCAGCTGACTCGGAAGGATATCAAATTCGTATGGAGCGAAGAATGCGAGAAGAGTTTCCAAGAGCTTAAGAGGAGACTCATTTCGGCACCTGTTCTGACAATACCATCTGGTTCGGATGGATTTGTTATCTACAGCGATGCTTCAGGCAAAGGGTTAGGATGTGTTCTCATGTAACGTGGGAAAGTCATAGCCTATGCCTCGCGACAACTTAAAGAATATGAGAGGAATTATCCTACTCATGATCTAGAGTTGGCAGCAGTCGTTTTCGCACTAAAGATCTGGAGGCACTATCTATATGGGGAGAAGGTGGAGATATATTCAGACCATAAAAGCCTCAAATATTTCTTCACTCAAAAAGAACTCAACATGCGGCAACGACGTTGGCTCGAGCTGTTGAAAGATTACGACCACACTATTCAATACCATCCTGGAAAAGCAAACGTGGTAGCTGACGCGTTGAGTAGAAGATCATATGCAGGAACGAGTGCGATGATGTCAAGTATTCGCGTAGAACCAACTTTAATCGATAAAGTTAAAGTTGCTCAAGCTACAGACCCGGAGCTGATGCGTATGAAGAAGAAAGTGCAAGAAGGTGCTATTCCAGAAGCAAGAATCGATGAAGAAGGAATACTTCGAGTCCACTCTAGACTTTGTGTTCCTAACGATTCTGATTTAAAGTACAAGATCATGATGGAGGCACACAATACACCATTTGCAATCCATCCTGGAAGTACTAAAATGTATCGTGATCTTCGACATACATTTTGGTGGAACAATATGAAGAGAGAGATTGCAAAGTTTATCTCGAGGTGTTTAACTTGTCAACGTGTAAAGGCGGAGCATCAAGTACCAAAGGGTCCATTGCAACCACTTGAGATTCCGAAATGGAAGTGGGAACACATTACCATGGATTTTGTTACGGGTCTTCCCACGGTTTCTCAAGGTATAAATGCTATTTGGGTTATAGTTGATAGATTAACCAAGTCTGCTCATTTCTTGCCGATACGGGAGACTTATTCCCTTGAACGTCTTGCTAGTATGTACGTGAATGAGATTGTAAGGTTGCATGGCATGCCAGTATCCATAGTTTCAGATCGTGACCCAAGATTCACTTCAAGATTTTGGGTTAGCTTGCAAAAAGCTATGGGCACAGATTTACGGTTCAGTTCGGAATACCATCCTCAAACGGACGGGCAATCAGAGAGGACTATTCAAACTCTTAAAGATTTATTAAGACTTTGTGTCCTAGATTTCAAAGGAAGTTGGGATAAGTACCTACCATTGGTGGAATTCTCCTACAACAACAGTTATCAGGCAAGTATAGGTGTGGCTCCCTTTGAAGCATTGTATGGACGAAAGTGTCGCTCTCCAGTATGTTGGGATGAGGTGGGAGAATCAACGTTGTTGGGACCAGAGTTGGTACGAATGACTACAGAGAAGATCCAAACGATTCGACAACGTATACAAACGGCACAGGATCGACAAAAGAGTTATGTGGATCTTCATCGAAAGGACGTAAAATTTGACATTGGGGATCATGTATTATTACGTGTAGCTCCATGGAAAGGAGTTACAAGATTTGGGAAGAGAGGAAAGCTCAATCCACGATTTATTGGTCCATTTCAGATTCTTGACCGAGTAGGAAATGTGGCCTATAGACTTGCGTTACCTCCAAGTATGTCTCGTGTTCATAATATTTTTCATATATCTGTGCTTCGTAAATATGTGAAAGACCCGAACAATGTTATTGAGTTAGAACCGGACGAGATAGCTGAAGACTTAACGTACGAGGAGGTACCTGTCAAGATCATGGATAAGAAGGAGCATGTCCTACGCACGAAGGTCATACCACAAGTTAAAATTTTGTGGAGAAACCATGCTATTGAGGAAATGACCTGGGAGTTGAAAACGGAAATGAAAGCGAGGTATCCTCATCTTTTCGAAACACCAGGTACGTATGTCAATTTCGAGGACGAAATTTCATAAGGAGAGGAGGTTGTAAGACCCCAAATTATTAATAAATGAAATTTAATTTCCTCTATTTATTATTCTGAAATAGTAAGAGTTGATTTGATTAATGTAGTTAGTTATGGGTAAAATGCGCAAATATTTTAAATAAGCAAGTGGTTATAAAATATTCATTGTTGTCGGGGAATATTTGTTTGGTCGTGGAATATTCTTGTTGTCGGGGAATATTCGTACGACGGCGCAGCCTTGTGTGGGCCCCATAACAGAAAACGATTGGATGAAGAAAACGACAAAAATAAGTTGTTTATAAATAACGGCGTAGTTGTTACCATTAATACTGTTAGAATACCCGGTGGTTAAAACACGGTAATACGCGTAGCACACGGTATTGCACCAATTATTGATTCTTACGTAAGAAGGCACTACTCAATAATTGTTACAGTAATTACTGTTCAATATTGTATTTTATTGATTCAATAATTGCTGCGTTGATATTTTATATTACTGTTGTTTCAATAATTGTCACTACGTAGTATTTTTCATTATCGGAGCAATAATTCATATTATCTGAATAATATTATTAGATAATATTATTGGCAATGTCTAAAAAGTTCTGTCTAAGGAGAGGTTTGGTCATCTAACTGCGCGCCAGTAAGGAGAGATCCTTATTGGAAAGCCCCCTCTTTCCTGGGAACGGCCTAGTTGCCAGTACTGCGATTCTGTAATATTATTTGTGTATAATTAATTATTAATTTATATGATGAGAAAAATATTGATTTTATGTGGATATAGATGGAGAAAATTTTTAATGTGACAATTGTTGAAAATTAATATTTTATCTTTTTCTGATAAAATAATTTATTTAAATATATTATTTTAATAATATATTGACGGTGATATTTTTACAGTGAATGTGAAATATATGAGTATATGAGGAGGAAGAGTATTTTTGTGGCATTAAATGATTAACACATGTTTTGTGTGTTGGTGGACACAATTCTTGACCGAAAATTTATTATTGACTGTAAAATTGCCCGTTTGTGGATTTCGGTCAATTTCTGTTTGGAATTTGGAAAAATTTTCTTCTGCAAAGTTGTAGAGAATTGAATTTCCTATAAAAACTTGATAGATTCGAATTTTTTGATAAAAGAGCTATTTATTATGAATTATTGAAGTTCTGAAGTTCCGAAATAATTGATTTTTGGAAGTTTTATTTATTAGTTTGAAGAAAAACGTTTTTTGTATTTTGTTGGACATCATTAACATGTGTGGCTGGTGTTTTTGACCAAAGGTGGGCTAAGGAAAATTTGTATAATTATATTAATATTATATTCAATTTTCTGCTTTGGTGTTCTAAGCATTTTCCTATAAATAGGGTGCTTAGGTTAGAATTGAAATCACACCAGAAACACAAGTTTCTCTCTATTTCTCTCTCTATAACGAGCGTATTCTTGTGAGTATTTGATACTTTGAGTGTTGCTTTACGGTGCAAGTTTCCTTCAGCACTATATCTAGTATTCCAGTCAGAAGTACCGTCTTTCCGAGGTAAGAGATGTTATTTCTTCTTAAATGATATTATTTTTTTCAATATCATTATGCCGAAGTATTGATCTGAATTTTTATCAAATTTGAAACTTTTCATGTCAGGGTTACTATTCATGAGTTACTATTCACGAGTTACTATTCACCGAAAAATAAAATTTCCTTCTTTTCGTCCAAATATCTATTCTGGATACTAGCTTTGATTGTATCCATGTTTTGATTATTCTTGAATTTTACTTTACTATGATAAGGCATTTTTGGACATGGATAAATTGAAATACGAATCCTTAATATTTGTTATTTTGCTTCACTGGATTCGTTTTCTTTAAAATATTTTTCATCATCCTCAGTCTTAAATGATGATATAACTGAATATCTTTGGCCTGTAGTGCAAAGATGAATAATTTTTGATGAATATCTTTGGCCCGTAGTGCAAAGATGAACATGTGTTGAGGTGAATATGACCAACTGATGGATATCTTTGGCCTGTAGTGCAAAGATGACTATTTGATTCAAGATATTTATTGATTGATGTTACAGGGATAAAATGTTGATGATGGGCTTTTAAATTCATAGATAATCGTAGATTTCATTCTCTACGTAACTTCTCTATGAATTATTATTTTCCGCTGCGAATATTGAATTAAAACTTGTTGTCTATTGTATTCTATTAAATTTTTCCCTGTTGAAGACTAACGATAATTTGTTGTATATTATCTTAGTCATAATATTCTTTACTGGGCTAGTTGAGCTCACCCTTTTCCTTGTTGTTCCATTTTCTTCTCAGGAGGCGAGAATGTAGCAGGTACTAGTCGGGGTATGGAATGAAGGTTCTAGGAAGTTGTTTTAGTAGTCCTCACCATTTTTTTTTGTAAAATATTGTTCCAATAATTGTAATGAGGACTTATTTGAGTGTGGATATTGTCTAGATGACAATATTTGTATTTACACTCACAGTTTTTATGTTGTATTAATAAAGTTGTAGTTGTTTCTGTACCATGTTATTGACGACTCAGAATAGGTGTTGTATACCTGTTTTGGGGGCGTCACAACAAGTTCACCAAAAAGGTCTGAAAGTGGACTAAGATGAGCCAAAAGATGATATTGAGGTGGTTTAACGCCTTATTTGGATGAATTTGATTCGATTCGGACTTGGAATTTGATCCAAGATTTATTCTGGACTCGGGATTTAATTCGGGTTGTTACATATGGTATCAGAGCCGACTTTATAAAGTTTGGGTCGCGTTATCCGTTTGGGTTGCCGAATGTGGGGACACGAAAGCTGGTGGTATTATCTCACAATGGAGAGAGGTCTGGAAGTGGGGACACGAAGCCAGTTGGTATTATCCCACAATAGCTAGAGAGGCAAAGATCTGTGGACCGTTAGTGTGATCGATTTTGACGGGACGTTAAAAATCTGAGTGAGTGAGTTTGTTACACCCCAGTCCCACATCGAAAGATATGGGAAAAAATTGTTTGTATATAATGAATTAAGTTACTACCAATAGTACATTCAGTCATGACCTTTTGGGTGAGCTTGTGGTAGACTAAGATGACTCAATAATATATTATTGGGCTAGCGGTTTAGGCTTTGTTTGGATGAATTTAATTTGATTCGGACTTGAGATTTGACCCAATATTTGTTCCAGACTCGGGATTTGACCCGGGTTGTTTCGGTGATTGTGCAGGAATTGTTTTCTTCTATATATCGAAAGATATGAAAAAAATTTGTCTATATAAGGAATGATAAGAAATTAAGGTACTAACAATAGTACCTTCTAGTAGTTTAAACCATGTTTGGATGGATTTAATTCTAACAAAAAAGTGTTCTAACTAATACTCCCTCCATTCCAAAAAAAGAGTCTCACTTGACTTTGATCCTAGTTAGGTTGTGAAATTGTAGTATTCAAATTGCGATATGAATTTATTTTCATTTTTAAAACAACAATTTTGTACTTAGTAATAATAACTTTTAAGTGGATTACAATGTTAACTATTGCATTAATCAAAATCAAATAAATACACATCATGAATCTATGATTTCGTAGATTGACTAGGAAAAATCAAATATGACTCTTTTTGTGTGACGGAGGGAGTATAAAATAGGCATGTGCTTTGGATTACTTGTTAAATTAGCTTTTCCCATTTCCCTTGCATCCCAAGTGATGCACATATAGTCAGGAGCGGACCTGCATTAAGTTTATATTACCTTTTCTATAGTTGCACCACACACTTTTTTTTAGCATATATTTCCATGAAAATAGTGTCAGTGTTTATCTTATGCAACACCATCAATTATCATATTGATACCTTCACTTGTAAGGTTTTCCTTTGCCGTGAATGCAGATTGTTGTAAAACTTCTTTTTTTCACAAACATGAAGAAATTGATTCAAATGCATGAATTATGACGAATTCAATGTGTTTTCTCATGTTAGTTGATTGGGTAGTGCTTTTTGTTGTGCTTTTGGAAAACCAGCATTAACTGTCATTTCTTTCCCTTGTAAAAGTTCTGATCATTTACATGTTATAGTTTCATGACCTATTATTTCGGGTGATAATTTCCTTCAACTATTATTTCGGTTGATAACTTTTCCTAGAGCCAGGTCATCTCGCAAAGTACACCAATTAAACCTTTCTTTGCTATGTCTCCAACCCTATCAATCTTTCATCTTTCCCTACTCATAGTATTGTTATTAGTGGTGACATCAATCTTTCTCACTGGTACAGCTATTTATCTTTGCTGCACATGCTCAAACCATTGTAGTCTATTTTCACTTAACTCAATCTTTTTTTGTGGCACTAGTACCATGTCAAGTATATAAGGTCTCCTTTTATCTTTTATTATTGTTTGTCTTAGTACATGTCAGTCTCAGAGTCCGCATGTTGGTCTCACTGAATTCAGTAAAACCTATTCTCATTGGCCATTTTATATGGTCTCCTTCCCTTTTCTAGATATACCAAAACTATCTCAGATTTGAATGTAAAGTTGTATAAGATCTAGTTATTTACTTGTATTAGTGTTTTGGCTATGAATATGCGTAAGGTTAGGAACCCATCAACTCGCCACATATCATGTCAATTGTAAATTTCCATGAACGGTGGAATTTGAACATGGCATAATTTTTATATGGTCTCCTTGGTTTCTTCAAGCGCGAGATATTCTAATGGGGCTTTTGGGGACATCTAACTGGGATTGAATGACAGGGTACTTATAGTTGTGGGTACTGTCTCACTGCTGGTCATAGTTGATTTATAGAAAGTTAGAAACTCTTAATTTAAGTTTCATTAGCATGCACCTATCAAACTAAATTTACAGAACCACTTCTCGGCTTCATCAGCCTGCTTTAGCTCTATGAGCAATGGGATATTTTTGTTCTCAATACATAGCTGCATTCACTACCACGTAGCAACTAATTTATCTAAAACAATCGTATAAGCTTCTATTGACCTCTACTTACAGTTTCTGTAGTACAATCTTAAGTTGAACAAAATGGACGGTGGAGAGCATAATAACAATGACAAAGGTCTGTTCTCATCTCTTGTTGGATATGCTGCTGGGCACGGGCACTACCCTCCGGCCCCTGGGGCATATCCTCCTCAAGGATATCCTTATCTTCCACAAGGCTATCCACCAGCTGGATACCCTCCACCCAGCAGTGGCGGAACCAGAACATTTTTAGAGGGGGTCAAAATACATCAATAAAAAAAATTATTTATTGACGCTTGCAGTGCTTCTTTCAAATTTATTTTGCTCAATTATAATATTTCACAACATTCTATTCCAATCATTGTAAACCTATGAGTTGTGAGTCTAATAACTTTAAATGTGTGTGTGTGTGTGTGTGTGTGTGTGTGTGTGTGTGTATATATATATATATATATATATATATATATTAATTTCTCCCGAACTATGAGAATTTGAATTTTTTAGTCAACTGATTAACTAATTTTATAAATAAATTATAAATCATAATATTATATATTCAAAACTTTATATTGTGATTCTGGTCATCTTCTTTGGAGACAACTGAGAGTAGCCACTCAAAGCAAGAAAATGAATTAAGTTATTCTCATTTACAAAAAAATTGATACCAATGTATGATTAAGTCAGTAAGACAAATTAGTGTAATATTAATTAATTAATTATCAAATTTATTTAACATTATTTTATCTTATAGTAATATTGTTAATTTATTATAGGTGAAAAGACATGAAAAAATAAATAAATTAATACCATTTCATAACAAAGATCAAATTTAATTAATATTAACATGCTTCAGATTCTAGGGTTGGGGGGTCATATGACCCCCTCGTCCCCCCCTAATTCCGCCCATGGCACCCGGTAGATACCCGACCCTGGGTGGATACCATCCACATGCATATCCTCCCCCGGGTGGATATCCGCCACCAGGTTATCCTGGTCCATCAGCTGCACATCATTCGGGTAATCTTTGTGAAGAAACTTTTTAGCATCTCACCTTGCTAATATAGTCGTGTGAATATAAAATGTAATTCATTTGATTCCTTCTAATTATCTTTGTTGGAAAATAAAAATGTCCGGAAGTTGAACCCTTAATTTTTGGTGATTGCAAGCCAAAAAGGACCTAATAATAGGATTACTTGAAGCTATTCTAGTATCTTATTAACAGTCTTATAATATTCTTGTTTGGAATTGTCAAATATAAGAGCTCTGGATGTATATGACACTAAATGTGTTGTTATCTTCACGACTTGTTAAAAATGCTCCAGACATATTGGTGAGAAGAAAATACACTAGGAACTTACTAAACATTCTGTTGCTATGTCTGCCCAGTGTTTTTGTGTACTTAATTTGTATTGTATCCACCAAGACGGTTCTTATTGCAGAGAATAAATCACTATTGTGATACTAGTATTTGAAATCTTATTCACTCCAATTTAGGCAATAAGTAATTAATTTCTGAATGGTGGACAGTAAAATCTTTACGGTCAAAACTAATGTATTTATAATTATTTCAGTTGCATTGTTCTGTGCTACATCATTTCATTGATCATTCACTTGTATCATGTATTTATGTGCATAACTTTTAGTACAGGGCATGGACTTGGCATGGGAGGACTATTAGCTGGGGGAGCCGCCGCCGCTGCCGCTGCTTATGGTGCTCACCATCTGGCGCACAGTCATACAGTACATCATGGGTATTACGGCCATCATGGGAAGTTTAAGCATGGTAAGTTCAAGCACGGGAAGTTTGGAAAGCGATGGAAGCATGGCCATGGAATGTTTGGAAAGCATAAGTTCAAGATGTGGAAGTGATTTATGTGTTGGTCTAAATGGTGGTTATCTGAATTACCGTGTTCTTCTCCTTGTGGATTAGTAATGTAGCTTTAGGATTTGCGCACTCTTATGATATAATAACAGCTTCTAACTAATTTAGCTCATGTAAAAATGTGAACAAATCAGCTTCTGGTGGTTGAATTTTACCATTTAAGCTTCTGTATATACTACTAATCTTGTCAAACCTTTATGAGGATTGCAATACTAGTGTGAAATATTCATTCGGCCAATGGCTTGTGTGTGGTTTGTTCCAATAGCTTCTTTTACATGATGAAATGACTTCCATAGCTTTGTGGGTTGTGGCATCCATAGAAGAAGTTTGGGGCTACTTTCAAAATAGGAATGGAATGAAAAAACACGCGTTTGGTTTGCATGAATCAAGATAGGAATGGAATGAAAAAACGCGCGTATTGAAATAGAATGAACTATTCTTAATTTTACCAAATTTGTGAATTTTATTAATTACTTGGGTGAGAGAGTATGGAATGTCTCATTTCAATAAGAAGGGAAATGTCAATTCGCTGTACATTTCATTCACTCTTTATTCTATTCCTTTTAGTAATTTCATTTCTTTAATTCAGACGTAATATAAGATCTTTAAATCAAGGCCTAAGAGTAAAATATAACCTTCATTCTAATAAATTATATAGTTTGTACTTGTATGTTCTAGTTTTTTTTTTCTTTTTCTTTTTTCAAGTATTGGATGAGCAGCTTTGTACTAGCACTAAGTGAGGTCGCTTAAAACTATGATGGCTTTAACAAAGCTCAGTCTATGAAGCATGAAATATTCAGGCAAAAACTAAAATATTTCTCCCAATACATATAGGACAGTCCATTAAACATTACCCTAAAGCCTCAATGGGGCCTA
This sequence comes from Panax notoginseng, assembly GCA_016801055.1. Classification (NCBI taxonomy): domain Eukaryota; kingdom Viridiplantae; phylum Streptophyta; class Magnoliopsida; order Apiales; family Araliaceae; genus Panax; species Panax notoginseng. The sequence continues at coordinate 192,872,281 of CM029017.1, forward strand.
AGGATCCCATCATGTAGCATTGCAGCAAGCCTAGTGCAAGCCCTGATTACAGCTACAGATTTTATTTTTATTTTCAATAATTTTTTGGAGAACACTATCTCGCATGAGTTTTTAATATTTCCGCATGACCCCTCTCACATGAAGGTGGAACCCACTTTCTTCTCATGTGAGAGAAGACTATGTGAAAATATCAGTTTCGTAATTTTTTTATGCTCATCAACTTTAGTACATATAGGGAAAGGCAATGGATATGGACAAGTGAATTGACACCCCTAGCCAATCCTTCACTCACATGCATGGAAACTGGAAAGCTCATATAATTTGATGTTTCACTTCTTGTCTTCTCTCACATCCAACAAATTCAAATAATGTAGGGAGAAGAATTTACAGATCAGAAAGTTCCCATGCTTTTTTCTTTATTCATTTACTGTAATTATTTTGATAAAAACAAAAATGGAAACTTCGCAGTGAAAAACACAAGCCTAGTGAACTACATTGCATCTTCATAACTACCGGCATCATATAAAAAGGAAATTGATATTTCCACAAACAAAAGTGATAATTCCATAAGCTCCCTTTCATATGAATAGTAAATAGGTTCCATACCTATGTGAAAATATCAATTTTTACTTGCGGAAATAAAAATTCTCTGTGAAAATATCGCGTTTTATTTCTAGCAAAGTTTAAATACTATCAAAAGTTATTTTTATTTTTTAATTTTGTTTTTATCTTCAATCCTTTCTAAATTATGATTTTTTTAAAAAAAATATTTATTTCAAGATTTTTAAATATGGTTGTAGCAGCATGGGTCACTAGACAATTTAATAAGGTTGTCTTTGTATTTTGCAAGCCTAATGGAATGCAATGAGTTGGGGGTACTTGCAAGCTGGAATAAGTGTCCCCCAATTTTAATGTCTTGGTTCCATATTTTGTGGCACATTTATCATTTGTTTGTGATAGAAAACATTTGTAGGTTAAGCTTTGTAGAGCTGCTAGCTAGCTAGAAAATTCAATGTGTTAATACATTTCTTTGGGCTACCATGTGCTGTTTTGTGGCTCTTATCCCTCTAGCCTTTATTGCAATATCCACACATTTACCCCTTTTCCCACTAGGTGTCCTGAGAAAATTCTTAGTACATTGTATGTGTTTTGGCATAGTTGGAAAGAAAATGTTTTTTCTTGGAAAGTGATATTTCTATTTTCACATGAGTCTCTCGTACATTGATGTGGGACTTAGGGACGAAACAAGAATTTGATCTTAAGGAGGGCCAATAATTTTTTTAACAACATAATATATATTCATCACTAAAAAGTAAAGTTTCACCATTACAAAACATATTTTTACTAAAACAAAGATAATGTAGTAATAGAATTTGTTTTGACAAAGATAACAAAACATACAAGTATTCTAAATGAGTTTTATAGAATGACAAAAGTACTCTACCAAAACAGTTTTTTAAACTAACATTAACATGTTGTTTTTCTTAAAATAGCTTTCCCACTTAACTTAATTCATACAAATCATTTAATTAGCTATATATAATGTCCTTACACTTATTCTTAGTATCAATCTTCACTCAATTTCAACATTTGAACAAAATAGTCCCTATTAGGAGGACTTTTAACAAACACCATGCGATCGTCCATTTCCAAAGCAGAGGTCAGAGATGTTTGCATCTATTCTTATGCTATAATTTCCTCCCTTATTGCTTCGCACAACAACAACAAAGCTCCTTTACTAATACTTAGATACCACAGTCGCAATTCACGTTATATCAACTACTTTATTATGAACTTTCTAATACTATTTTCTAACTTCATATGTAACACATAAACAGAATACTAACCTTAATCTTGTTTTGAATTGAATGATATTATATCATCTTCGGCTCCTTCCTTGCTCAGCACAATCAAAACAACAATCTATTTTAATTCCTTGCTTAATTTGGTTTGGTAATTCTAGTCGAAAGAAAAGAAGTTGGGTATGTTTTGAACAAATGGGTGTTATAAAATTTTCAAATCTTGGAGGGCCATGGCCCCCTCCAGCCATACTGTGGTTTCATCCCTGGTGGGACCCATTCATTATTGATGCGAGATATATAATGTGAAAATATTATTTTTTTCATGTAAAAATATTAGTTCCCTTTTTCTTTCTTTTACTCCATTTTCTTTTCATTAAAACTTTTCCCATCCAAAAGAGGAAAAGAGAAGAGAGAATTTTTTCGTAAGGATAAATACTTCGTATTTCAGGAATCATGTATACCGGTTACGACATTCGTTTCATAAATGTAGTCTTATTTGTGAAGTTTGTCATTATAAAAATATATTATGTCATGGTAAAAACAATAAGTTATTAGTTTTGTAGTGTTATTAGTTTATTATGTCTTTATGAAATTAATTTGAGAAATTTTATAATTTTATATTACTATCACTAAAAAAATGACTAATTTTATTAATATAAAATATTTAGAAGATGGAACTCTTTTTTAGACCGAAAGAAGGTATGATAATTACGTTACTTTCCATTTTTTCTCTTCATTTATTTCTTCTTAGAATATGTCTTCCCATAAGTAACTTCTTCTTATGGATAGAGAATTTTTAAGTTGTAGTTATTTATCCTTTTTGGAACTCATAGGTGTAGTTTAAGTACTAGTTATATATATATACAGTCCACTTCTCCAGTGAATTGAAGGGAGTGAACAAAAAACGAACCGGCTATAGCGACGGTTTTTTCCGTCGCTATAACATAGAAAGCCGGTTTTTTATGCTATAGCGATGGAAAAAACCGTCACTATAACCGGTTCGTTTTTAGTTCGCTCCCTCCAGTTCGCTGGAAAAAACCGAACTATATATATATAATGATATATATATGGGAGGTCATTCACCGTCCATAACATGATCCAAGCGGCAAGTAAAGACGGACTAGCGGCAGGGATAAAACAATTTTGATCTTGTTTTTAATTATAATAAAGGTTTGCCGCTAGTAGGAGTAGCGGCACACGAAATGACATCGTTTTGCCGCTACTCTTACTAGCAGCAGGGCTCAAATCGCAATTCCTTCTCCAAATTTGCTCGTTGTTGTTGTTAACGTTTGTCGAGAAGAAGAATAGAAGATTGCTGCTCTTACAAAAAAACTTGAAAATCTACAAAAGTCCTTCCTTTTTTAATTTGTGACCGGTGCAACATATTATAGTACAAATAAGATTATTTCTATCAATTGGTTTTTTTAAAGAAACATTATGATATATTTTGAAGAATTTTATGTAGACAAAATTACTCCATGTGAATTTTAGGGAAAATTAGTGAGCGTGTCTTTTTGTGTGTGTGTGTGTGTGTGTGTGTGTATATATATATATATATATATATATATATGCATGTAAATTGTGGGAAAAATTAGTGATGTTTTTGTATAAATGCATGTGATTTTTAAGGGAAAATAGTTAGTATATGCATTTTTGTGTGTGTGGATGTAAAAGTAAATAAAATATACAACATGTAATTTTTTTGGCGTTAAATTATTGTGAATATAGTATTTAATTAACAAATTACCAAATGATTTTATGTTATTTTTTAGGTCAAATATTATATGATCAAAAAAATCGTGTCGGGAAAGTTATGAGCGAGTAATGATCGGGGGAAACTTGTATCATCCCAAACTACGACAATAACATAATGGAATTTAACAAAGGCATAATTTTTTTATTACATTAGTGTGGGTTTGGAGTTGCCCACCTGGCCATTATAACGAAAACTGATATTAGTCTCGTTTTCGTCCTAGTGGATGTTTATTTTATATTTGGGTTGCCGACAATAATTTTAGAGGATGTTTATTTTATATTTGGGTTGCCGATATTGAGCAAACTCTTAACTTGTCCCCAATTTGACACCCCATTATCACATTTTAACAAATGTTTTGGGTCAGCCCTCGTTTCTGAATATGAGGATGTCAAAAAGGTTTTATTTCAATGGTTTGGTTGCACCAATTTTTTTTTCGAATTTCCCTCCTAGTGCAAGTAAGGACGAGGTTGGCCGACACACAAAGACATGCATGACAAATATGAAAGATTGTGTTACGTATGTCTGGGGTGCAACATAGTTGACGTATTTATATACGGGTTTGTATATAGTCACTAAAAGAGGTTCTAAGTATATCAATGGTTGTGTAATATTATTACAAATTTGAGTCTACGAGCATTTATTAGTTAGAAGGCCAAATCCTGGAACTCAATTTGGACTATGATTACCTAGGGTAACAGCATGGGCATACTTTGTTACCCACAAATATCTCGATAGAAGAGATAATCCCCGTCACCATCTTGCATTCTATCGCGGAGAGTTAGAAATGCAACATACATGATATGTTGTTTGGCGCCCTTACATGAAATGTAATGATGTATTGACGAGATATAATTTTGAAGGAAGGTTGGTGGGATCCGCTTAGATCCTTTTGATACACTTTAATATTGTCGAATATCAGATGCCAGACTGGGTTATAAGACAATACGGGTACTTGCAAGGTATACACTCTTCGACCAAAAATCATGATGGGTTTAGAAAGCCCAAGGAACATAGGTTTGACGTTGATTGTGATATCCTGAATATTAGTAATATTTCTTTTAAGGGAAATATTAAATGATTAAATAAAGGTTAGAGATTTAACCTAATTATTAATAAAGAAAATGTGAAAAGAGTGGATTAAGTTTTTTTTTTATTTTATCTATGTGCTTATAAAGAGCCCATATGGTATAAAATGATTGGGAAGAGAGACTTTTAATATAAAAGTCTCTAACAAAGAATGTACGAGACAGTATAAATATTACTTACTGATAATGAAAAAAAATTAATATGTGGGGTTGAATAAATTTTATGAGATGTAGTAAGCAATGGTATTATTAAATGTATACCTTGATTATTCAAAATGAAAAGAAAAGCGACTTAATTGAGAAATATTCTTGGCATAAATTGTAAGACCCCAACTTATTATTAAATGAAATTAAATTTCCTCTATTTATTATTTTGAAACAGTAAGGGTTGATTTGATTAATATGGTTAGTTATGGGTAAAATGCACAAATATTTCAAATAAGCAAGTGGTTATAAAATATTCATTTTTGTCGATGAATATTCCTTTGGTCGTGGAATATTCTTGCTGTCGGGGAATATTCGTACGACGGCGCAGCCTTGTGTGGGCCCCATAACGGAAAGCGATTGGATGAAAAAAACGACAAGTATAAGTTGTTTATAAATAACGGCATAGTTGTTACCGTTAATACTGTTGAAATATCTGGTGGTTAAAATACAGTAGCACACGGTATTATACCAATTATTGATTCTTACGTAAGAAGGCACTACTTAATAATTGTTACAGTAATTACTGTTTAATATTTTATTTTATTGATTCAATAATTGCTACGTTGATATTTTATATTATTGTTGTTTCAATAATTGTCGTTGCACAGTATTTTCTATTATCAGATCAATAATTCATATTATTTAAATAATATTATTAAATAGCATTATTGGTAATGTCTAGAAAGTTCTGTCTAAGAAGAGGTTTGGTCATCTAATTTCGCGCCAATAAGGAGAAATCCTTATTGGAAAGCCCCCTCTTTCCTGGAAGCGGCCTGGTTGTCATAATTGTGATTCTGTAATATTATTTGTAAATAATTAATTATTAATTTATATGATAAGAAAATATTTATTTGATGTGGATATAAATGATGGATTTATTTATGTGCTTATTAATGAAGAAATTAATGTTGAGGTATTTTATCAAGTATTTTGTCGGATTGGAGGTATTAAAAGATCGAATCGGTGTTTTTAAAGCTCTATTGCGTGAGTTCTAATTTTAATCCGACCGTTGGATCATTGTGATTTTTGTATATGTTATACATATATAAGTTGAGTATATATCCACAAATTTTGAACCGTTAAAAATGAACGAATAATTTGTTATGGATTTTATGATGTGTTGAAAATCATCCGTTTATGGATTTCGGATATTTTCTGTTTGGAATTTGAAAAAACTTAAAGCTATAAAGTTGTAGAGAATTTAATTTCGTGTGGAATGGACATAAAATTCGTATTTTTTTGATAAACGGGCTATTTTCTATGAATTATTGAAGTTTCGAAAATTAAAATAATTTTTATTAATTTATGGGTGGGACCCACTTTTGGTTGGTGTTGAATACACATGGGCTGCTATTTTTCTTCCATGTTGGCTGGCTTGGTTGGTGGAGGATGCGTAGAGAAAAAAAAAAGAATAATAATATTTTATTATTTTAGTCTCCTTTGGCGTTTTAGCATTTTTTTATAAATAGGCGTTTAGGTTAGAAATGAAAATCACACTAGAAACAAGTTTTCTTTCTCTCTATATTGTCGAGCGTATTTTGGTGAGTATTTAGATACTTTGAGAGTTGCTATTCAATACAAGCTTCCTTCGGCTTTACATCCGATATTCCGATCAGAAGTATTGATATTTTGAGTTAAGAGATATTATTTTCTTCTTAAATGATATTATTTTCTTCAATATTATTATGCTGAAATATTGATATGAATTTTTTACCAAATTTAGAACTTTTTGTGTCGGGGTTACTATTCACGTATACGGCACTATTCACGAATACGGCACTATTCATCAAAAAAAAAAAATTTGTCCAAGATGTCTACTATGGTTACTATCTTTTATTGTACCCATGTTTTAATCTTTATTTTTGAATTCTGCTTCACAATTGATTATTATAAAGTAGTATTGATCTTGGATAAACTGTTATACGAATCCCTACTATTTGTCCATCTGTCTCATTGGATTCGTTTTCTTTAAGATATTTTTCATCATCCTCAGTCCTAAATGTTGATATTACTGAATATCTTTGGCCTGTAGTGCAAAGATGAATGATTAATTGATGAATATCTTTGGCCCGTAGTGCAAATATGAACATGACCGACTGGTGATACAAATGAATATCTTTGGCCTGTAGTGCAAAGATGAATATTTGATTAAAGATGGTTATTGATTGTTGTTACAGGGATAAAATATTGATGATGGACTTTTAAATTCATAGATGATAGTAGATTTCATTCTCTACTTAACTCTTCTAATGAATTATTGTTTCCGCTGCAGTTGTTGATCTAAAACTTGTTGTCTATTATATTTTATCAGATTTTTCTCTGTTAAAGACTAATGATAATTTGTTGTATATTATCTTAGTCATAATATTCTTTACTGGGCTAGTTGAGCTCACCCTTTTCTTTTTTGTTCCATTTTTCTTCTCAGGAGGTGTGAATATAGCAGGATCTATGTGACGCCCCCAAAATTAGGTATACATCACCCATCTTGGGTCGTCAGATACATAGTATAGAATACAAATACAACTTACTAATACAATTGTCGTGTACAATACGACAAAACATAAACTGTGAGTTTGAATACAAATATTATCTTCTAGAGAGTATTCATACTCAAAAGGAGTCCTCATTATATTTATTAACACACTATTACATAGAATAGTGAGGACTACTAACTAATACTATCATTCGGACCATCACTCCGTTCCCCGACTTGTCCCAACTACGTTCTCATTTCCTGAAGAGAACAGTGAAAGAAAAGGTGAGCTCAACTAGCCCAGTAAGAAATATTATGACTAAGATAATGCAGAATAAATTATCATTAGCCTTCAACAATGTTAAACTGATAAAATATAATAGACATCAAGTTTAACTGCAGCGGAACAAGCAATCCATTAAAAGAGTCAAGTAGAAAATAAACTCTACTATCTTTTATGATTTAAAAAGTTTTTCAACATTGTGATCGCTGGGACTCAACTTAATAAAATAATCCACATCATCGAATCACCCCTGCACTACGGCCAAGGATATTCGTGTATTCATTAATGGTCATGATCATGCCAACAACTGTCCATCAATGCACTACGGGCCAATGAGGACTTTTACCACATCATTTGTAACATTACGGTCATGATTATACCGAATAATCCCTGGTCATAATCATACCAAGTCCATCTATGCACTACAGGCCACAGATGACTTTCAACATTTTATAAACATGAGGATGATGACAATGATATAAGAATTCAATAAAACAAGTTCAAGAATTAATTTATCCAAGAATTAACAACGTCCAAATTGTCAACATGATACTGCTTTGTGGAGTAAAATTCAAGAATACTTAGAAGAATATTTTCATGAAAAGATACTGGATGAACCGCAATTATCAAGGATATTCCACTAATTTCATGGAGTATAGAAGTCAAAACTTAACCAACTGAGTATAATAAAGAATGGAATAACAAAAGAAATCACCCGGCATGCGATAGACCGCACAGACAGGTTATTCCAACAGAATAATAAATAATGGAACCAGGTCCGGCGTAAACGCACAGACAGGATATTCCGACAGAATAATAAATAATGGAACCAGGTCCGGTGTAAAACCCACAGACAGGATGTTCCAACAGAATAATAACAAGACGGAACCAGGTCCGGTGTAAAACACACAGACAGGATGTTCCAACAGAATAATAATAAAAACGGAACCAGGTCCGGTGTAAAATACACAGACAGGATGTTCCAACAGAATAATATTAAAAACGGAACGAGGTCCGGTGTAAAACACACAGACAGGATGTTCCAACAGAATAATAGAAGAATGTCACCTAGTATAGGGTAGACCGCGTATACAGGTTATTCCAACAGAATAATAAGAAATGGAATAACAACAGTTCTCTTCATGAATAAGAAAGAATAACACCCCTTACCGTTTTAAAGAAGAGCTGAAATAAGGAAGTAGTTAAGTAGTAGAATACTCTTCTTCTCTCTCTCTATAGTTTCTCTCTATAGTTTCTCTCTCTAGAGTTCAGTGAATTCGTAAGAAATAATGAAGGAATGAGCTGCTATTTATAGAAAAATAGAATGCATAGTAACTAATCCATGAACGGTCCAGATTGATTACTTTAATCTGACGGTCCATATTTAAAGAAAAATCTTTTAAATAAAATATAATATATTCTATTTATAGAATAACTTTAATAAAGTATTTTATTTTATATAAAAAGATGTTTCTGTTTTATTACGTTAATAATACGAATAAAACAAAACGTCATTATCGCTAAATAATTCATATTATTAACTGACAATAATTGAATCAATCTGAGTGACTTCTCACATAAGCATTAATAATCAATACCGTGTGCTACTATGCAACCACACGTATTACTGTACTTTTACTACCGAGTAGTTCAACAGTATCAATGGTAAAACTTCCGCCGTTATTTTTAATAAAATATTTTTGTCGTTTTCTCAATCCGACAATAATTTCGTTGTGGGGTCCACCAATGATTGTACCGTTGTACGAATATTTCCTGTTAAAACGAATATTCCCCGACCAATCGAATATTATATAACAACTTGCGTACTTTGCAAAATTTATAAATATTACCCACAACTATAACATTATATCAAATTAACTCCATAATATTCAAAAATGATATTTATAGAAAATTCATCTTTATTTATAAAAGTTGGGGTCTTACAACCTCCCCTTCTTATGAAATTTTGCCCTCGAAATTAGGGTACGTACCTGGTATGTCGAAGAGGTAAGGATACCTTGATTTCATTTCAGATTCTAACTCCCAAGTCATTTCCTCAACATCGTGGTTTCTCCACAAAACCTTAACTTGAGGTATAACCTTGGAGCGTAGAATATGTTCCTTCTTATCCAAGATTTGAACAGGAACTTCTTTATACGTCAATACTTCGGCTATTTCGTCCGGTTCTAACTCAATAATGTGGTTCGGGTCTTCCACATATTTGCGTAACATGGATATGTGAAAAACGTTATGAACACGAGACATACTTGGCGGTAAAGCGAGTTTATAAGCCACAGTTCCTACTCGATCGAGGATTAAAAATGGACCGATGAATCGAGGATTGAGCTTTCCTCTCTTTCTAAATCTCGTAACTCCTTTTCATGGAGCAACACGTAAGAACACATGATCTCCTACATCAAATTCCACGTCCTTTCGATGAAGATCAGCATAACTCTTTTGTCGATCTTGTGAGGTTTTTATACGTTGTCGGATCGTTTGAATCTTTTCTATAGTCATACGTACCAACTCCGGTCCCAACAACGTTGCTTCACCCACCTCATCCCAGCATACTGGAGAACGACATTTTCTTCCATACAATGCTTCGAATGGAGCCATGCCAATACTTGCTTGATAACTGTTGTTGTAGGAAAACTCCACCAATGGTAAGAACTTGTCCCAACTTCCCTTGAAGTCAAGGACACAGAGTCTTAATAAATCTTCTAGAGTTTGAATAGTCCTCTCTGATTGTCCGTCCGTCTGAGGATGATATGCCGAACTAAATCGTAAATCTGTGCCCATAGCTTTTTGTAAACTAACCCAAAATCGTGAAGTGAAGCTTGGGTCTCGATCAGAAACTATGGATACTGGCATACCATGCAGTCTTACAATCTCGTTTATGTACATACGAGCAAGACATTCAAGTGTATAAGTTTCTCGTATCGGTAAGAAATGAGCAGACTTGGTCAATCTATCAACAATGACCCAAATCGTATCAATACCTTGAGAAACCCTAGAAAGACCGGTAACGAAATCCATGGTAATGTGCTCCCACTTCTATTTTGGAATTTCAAGTGGTTGCAATGGACCTTTTGGTACTTGATGATCCACTTTGACTCGTTGACAAGTTAAACACCTTGAGATAAACAGCGCTATCTCTCTCTTCATATTGCTCCACCAAAATGTATGACGAAGATCATGATACATTTTGGTACTTCCAGGATGGATTGCAAACGGTGTGTTGTGCGCCTCCATCATGATTACATACTTTAAATCAGGGTTGTTAGGAACACAAAGTCTGGAGTTGACTCGAAGTATTCCTTCTTCATCGATTCTTGCTTCCGACATAGCACCTTCTTGCACTTTCTTCCTCATACGCATCAGCTCCAGGTCTGTAGCTTGAGCAGCTTTAACTTTATCGATTAAAGTTGGTTCTACTCGTATATTCGTCATCATCACATGGGTCCCTGGAGTCTTTAACTCTATCTCCATCCTTTGCAAGTCACACAAAATGGGCCTTTGTGTTGACAATATCGCACTCGTACTTGCATATGATCTTCTACTCAATGCGTCAGCTACCACGTTCGCTTTTCCAGGATGGTATTGAATGGTATGATCATAATCTTTCAACAGTTCAAGCCAACGTCGTTGTCGCATGTTGAGTTCCTTTTGAGTGAAGAAATATTTGAGGCTTTTATGATCCGTAAAGATCTCCACCTTCTCCCCATACAAGTAATGCCTCCAAATTTTAAGTGCAAAGACAACAGCTGCCAACTCTAGATCATGAGTAGGATAATTCCTCTCATATTCCTTGAGTTGTCTTGATGCATAGGCTATGACTTTTCCATGTTGCATGAGAACGCATCCCAACCCTTTGCTCGAAGCATCACTGTAGATGACAAATCCCTCCGAGCCAGATGGTATTGTTAGAACAGGTGCTGAAATGAGTCTCCTCTTGAGTTCTTGAAAACTCTGCTCACATTCTTCGCTCCAACCGAACTTTGTATCTTTCCGAGTCAGCTGAGTTAATGGAGTAGCGATTCGAGAAAATCCTTCCACGAATCTCCGATAATAACCAGCTAAACCAAGAAAGCTACGTACTTCGGTCACTGATTTAGGTTGCTCCCAGCTTTGAATAGCTTCAATCTTTGCCGGGTCAACCGATATTCCACGACTTGATACTACGTGCCCAAGGAATGCTACCTCCTCCAGCCAGAACTCGCATTTCTTCAACTTGGCATAAAGCTTGTATTCACGAAGCTTTTGGAGTACCAGCCTCAAGTGTTGCTCATGATCTTCACGGCTTTTGGAATAAATAAGGATGTCATCAATAAAGACGACCACAAAGTGATCCAAATATTCCTTGAATACCCGGTTCATCATATCCATGAAGGCAGCAGGAGCATTAGTCAATCCAAAGGACATGACTAGGAATTCATAATGCCCGTACCGAGTTCTGAAAGCCGTCTTTGGAATATCCTCAGTTCTAACCTTCAGCTGATGATATCCAGAACGAAGATCGATCTTTGAAAAGAATTATGCTCCTTACAACTGGTCAAACAGGTCATCAATACGTGGCAATGGGTACCTGTTTTTTGATGGTGACATGATTCAACTCCCGATAATCAATACAAAGTCGCATACTTCCATCTTTCTTCTTCACGAATAGCACAGGAGCACCCCAAGGAGAAGTACTAGGACGAATAAAGTCAATGTCTAACAATTCCTGCAGTTGGATCTTTAACTCCTGAAGTTCAATAGGAGCCATTCGATATGGGGCTTTGGAAATGAGTTTTGTACCGGGTTCAAAGTCGATACAAAATTCAATTTCACACTCTGGGGGTAGGCCAGGAAGTTCTTCAGGGAATACGTCAGGGAATTTATTAACAATAGAAATATCATTCAAAACTGACGTATTTTTGTTTAGATCCGTGACATGAGCTAAGAAAGCTTGACATCCGTTTTTCAATAAACGAATAGCTTTATGGCTTGAGATGACAGCGATTGATTTTAATGGTTTGGTTGCTTGAATTCGTATAATAGGTCGATTAGGAATATGAAAGCTAACAACCTTACGAAAACAATCAATTTTTGCATGATGAGTAGTTAACCAATCAATCTCTAGAATCACGTCAAATGGAAGTATTTTTAATGAAATCAGATCGACAGGTAATGTGTGGGTACCAACTTGAACCAAACAAGACTTATAAACCGTGGATGTAATGAAGGTTTCTCCCAATGGAGTTTCAACAGATAAATCAAAGTCTAATTTCTCCGGAGTCAAATTTAATCGATGAGCGCAAGTAGGAGAAATAAAAGAATGGGTAGAACCGGTATCAAATAAAGTATAGACTTCGTTAGAGTTTATGATAAGCTTACCCGTGATGACCTCATTCGGGTTCCTTGCTTTCTGGGAGGTCACAACAAACGCTCTCCCTTGCACTACCGGTTTTGACTTTTCTGGGACGGCCTTTGGTGTCTCCATCTTGGCTGAACTTGTTTTTGGTAAACGACAAAATCGAGCTAAATGACCTTCTCTTCCATAATTATAACATGCTTTAGACGGCATCGCGCATTTGGACTGATGTGTCCCCTCCCCTCCGCATTTGAAACATATGATAGGTGGTCGTTCTCCTTCCTTAACAACGGGTGCTGGTGCTGACGTCTTTCCATCATTGTTGAATCTCCTCTTCTTGAAATGACAATTCTTATTATTTTGGCCCTGATTACCACCGAAATGGTTACCATTTCTGGCCTATTGATTCCCTCCACGCTTGTTGTCACCGCTTCGATGACTGCTCTCACTGGTATTATCATTTTGCCGACTGCTCTCTTTTGGTTGCGTTGACTCGTTATCGCGCTCCACTAACTGAGCCCTATTCACAACATCTGAATACAAACACAGTTTATGAGAAATAAGATGTTGACGTATCTCAGGTTTCAAACCTCGCAAAAACATTCGCGTCATTCGCTCTTCATTATCCACCAAGTGGGACGCAAACCGGGACAACTCAACAAATTTAGCCTCATACTGCGACACGGTCATATTATTCTGCTCCAATTTGATGAACTCCACCTCCTTCATGTGACGAACACTTTCGGGAAAGTATTTGTCATTGAACAGCTCTTGGAACTTCTCCCAAGACATCTTCAGTGCGGCAGGTTGAGTACGCTTAATCGATTCCCACCAGTAATCTGCCTCTCCTCGCAACATAAAGGCGGCAAAGGGAACCTTTTGCTCCTCGGAGCATCCCAAGACATCAAATATCTTGGTAATCTGCTTTATCCATGTTTTCGCTATAAGTGATTTTGGCTCTCCCTTAAACTCTGGTGGTCCCAGCTCCTTGAACTGTTTAGCGGTGACCGTCCGAGAGTTTTCAGTGTTTCCACCTATATTTTGGACAGGAGCCGCTCTCGCCTGTTGTTGCATGAACTGCATAAAGTTTCTGAACATTCCATCATTCGTCATCTGGTCAGTATTGTTGTTTGCATGAGGATTGTCACCTTCCTGATGCACATTATCCTGATTATTGATATGTGGTGAATCAACAGTCGCCTGTGCTCCATTGCTATTCTCAACATTCTCATATGCTATTTTCAGATACTGCCACAAAATAAAAGTTAATTGATATGTCATATATTATCCTTATATTATGACCGACCAATTAAATACCATGCAAATAAACTCAGGTAGGTCATACTAGCGAAGGAATTCCCCGTCTCTCCCCTCCTAGTTCTATTCTCAAATCTTAGCCAGGGATCATATCCCTAAGCTCTGATACCAACTGTGACGCCCCCAAAATTAGGTATACATCACCCATCTTGGGTCGTCAGATACATAGTATAAAATACAAATATAACTTACTAATACAACTGTCGTGTACAATACGACAAAATATAAACTGTGAGTTTGAATACAAATATTATCTTCTAGAGAGTATTCATACTCAAAAGGAGTCATCATTACATTTATTAACACACTATTACATAGAATAGTGAGGACTACTAACTAATACTATCATTCGGACCATCACTCCGTTCCCCGACTTACCCCAGCTACGTTCTCATTTCCTGAAGAGAACAGTGAAAGAAAGGGTGAGCTCAACTAGCCCAGTAAGAAATATTATGACTAAGATAATGCAGAATAAATTATCATTAGCCTTCAATAATGTTAAACTGATAAAATATAATAGACATCAAGTTTAACTGCAGCGGAACAAGCAATCCATTAAAAGAGTCAAGTAGAAAATAAACTCTACTATCTTTTATGATTTAAAAAGTTTTTCAACATTGTGATCGCTGGGACTCAGCTTAATAAAATAATCCACATCATCGAATCACCCCTGCACTACGGCCAAGGATATTCGTGTATTCATTAATGGTCATGATCATGCCAACAACTGTCCATCAATGCACTACGGGCCAATGAGGACTTTTACCACATCATTTGTAACATTACGGTCATGATTATACCGAATAATCCCTGGTCATAATCATACCAAGTCCATCTATGCACTACAGGCCACAGATGACTTTCAACATTTTATAAACATGAGGATGATGACAATGATATAAGAATTCAATAAAACAAGTTCAAGAATTAATTTATCCAAGAATTAACAACGTCCAAATTGTCAACATGATACTGCTTTGTGGAGTAAAATTTAAGAATACTTAGAAGAATATTTTCATGAAAAGATACTGGATGAACCGCAATTATCAAGGATATTCCACTAATTTCATGGAGTATAGAAGTCAAAACTTAACCAACTGAGTATAATAAAGAATGGAATAACAAAAAAAATCACCCGACATGCGATAGACCGCACAGACATGTTATTCCAACAGAATAATAAATAATGGAACCAGGTCCGGCGTAAACGCACAGACAGGATATTCCGACAGAATAATAAATAATGGAACCAGGTCCGGTGTAAAATTCACAGACAGAATGTTTCAACAGAATAATAACAAGACGGAACCAGGTCCGGTGTAAAACACACAGACAGGATGTTCCAACAGAATAATAATAAAAACGGAACCAGGTCCGGTGTAAAATACACAGACAGGATGTTCCAACATAATAATAGAAGAATGTCACCAAGTATAGGGTAGACCGCGTATACAGGTTATTCCAATAGAATAATAAGAGATGGAATAACAACAGTTCTCTTCATGAATAAGAAAGAATAACACCCCTTACCGTTTTAAAAAAGAGCTGAAATAAGGAAGTAGTTAAGTAGTAGAATACTCTTCTTCTCTCTCTCTATAGTTTCTCTCTCTAGAGTTCAGTGAATTCGTAAGAAATAATGAAGAAATGAGCTGCTATTTATAGAAAAATAGAATGCATAGTAACTAATCCATGAACGGTCCAGATTGATTACTTTAATCTGACGATCCATATTTAAAGAAAAATCTTTTAAATAAAATATAATATATTCTATTTATAGAATAACTTTAATAAAGTATTTTGTTTTATATAAAAAGATGTTTCTGTTTTATTACGTTAATAATACGAATAAAACAAAATGTCATTATCGCTAAATAATTCATATTATTAACTGACAATAATTGAATCAATCTGAGTGACTTTTCACATAAGCATTAATAATCAATACCGTATACTACTATGCAACCACACGTATTACTGTACTTTTACTACCGAGTAGTTCAACAGTATCAATGGTAAAACTTCCGCCGTTATTTTTAATAAAATATTTTTGTCTTTTTCTCAATCCGACAATAATTTCGTTGTGGGGTCCACCAATGATTGTGCCGTTGTACGAATATTTCCTGTTAAAACGAATATTCCCCGACCAATCGAATATTATATAACAACTTGCGTACTTTGCAAAATTTATAAATATTACCCACAACTATAACATTATATCAAATTAACTCCATAATATTCAAAAATGATATTTATAGAAAATTCATCTTTATTTATAAAAGTTGGGGTCTTACAATCTAGTCGGGGTATGGAGTGATGGTTCTAGAAAGATGTTTTAGTAGTCCTCACTATTTCTGTAAAATAGTGTTTGAATAATTGTAATGAGGACTTATTTGAGTGTGAATATTGTATAGAAGACAATATTTGTATTTAAACTCACAGTATGTGTTGTCGTATTTTGCACGACAATTGTATTATTGAAGTTGTAGTCTACTTTTTGTACCATGTATTTGGCGACTCAGAATGGGTGTTGTATAACTATTTTGGGGGCGTCACAGTTGGTATCAGAGCTTAGGGATATGGTCTCTGGCGGAGATCGGGGAATAAAACTAGGAGGGGAGAAATGAGTGAATCCTTCGCTAATGTGTCCTATCTAAGCTTAATTGTTGGTCGGTCATAATATAGAGATATTATGTGATATGTTGATCTGTTTAATTAACCCTTATTTTATGGCAGTATTTAAGAATGGCTGCTGAGAACGTTAACAATGGAGTGTGTGAGACTGTGGAACAACCTTTAGTCACAAACCAGGAGAACGTACAACAGGAAGGCAATATTCCTCCTGTAAACAACACTACCAAGTAAACGATGAATGATTGTCGGATTGAGAAAACGACAAAAATATTTTATGAAAATAACGGCAGAAGTTTTACCGTTAATACTGTTGAACTACTCGGTAGTAAAAGTACAGTAATACGTGTGGTTGCATAGTATTATAAGGTATTGATTATTGAGGCTTACGTGATAAGTCACTCAGTTTTGTTTTATTAGTATTATTAACATAATAAAACAGAAAAGTTTTTTATATAAAACAGAATACTTTTATAAAGTTATTCGTTTTATTAGGCTAATAGTAAATTTTTTATATATAAAACAGAATACTTTTATAAAGTTATCTATTTTATTAGACAATAATTAGAATATATTATATTTTATTATGCATAGTATTTGCATAGTGCCTGTATAGTGTTTGCATAGTAAAATCTTTTATAAAGTTATTCGTTTTATTAGATTATAAATAGAATATATTATATTTTATTTAAAAGATTTTACTTTAAATATGGACCGTCAGATTAAAGTAAATCAATCTCGACCGTTCATGAGTTAGTTACTATGCAGTCCATTTTTCTATAAATAAAAGCTCATTCCTTTATTATTTTCTTACGAATTCACTGAAACTCTAGAGAGAGAAACAATAGAGAGAAAGAAAAAAAGTATTCTGCTACTTCACTACTCCGATATCAAATTTTTTTTATGGTAAGGGATATTATTTGTTGTACCCGTAAGGGATATTATTTCATTTGTATTCATGAAGAGAACTTCTGTTATTCCATTCTTTATTATTCTGTTGGAATAACCTATATACGCGGACTACCCTATACTTGGTGAAATTCTTCTGTTATTCCATTCTTTATTATTATGTTGGAATAACCTGTTTATGCGAAGTACCGCATACATGGTGAAATTCTTCTATTATTCTGTCGGAATATCCTGTCTGTGCGTTTATGTCGGACCTGGTTCTATTATTTATTATTCTGTCGGAATATCATGTCTGTGCGTTTTACGCCAGACCTGGTTCCATTATTTATTATTCTGTCGGAATATCCTGTCTGTGCATTTTATGCCGGACCTGGTTCCATTCTTTATTATTCTGTTAGAATATCCTGTCTGTGCGTTTTACGCTGGACTTGGTTCCGTTATTTATTATTCTGTTGGTTATACTATCTACCTTCAGGATCAATACAATCATGGACTGATATGCAAAGGTTATTCTTGGAGAGGTATTTTCCTACATCAAGAGTTACCGATATAAGAAAGGAGATATGTGGAATCAGGCAGTTCAATGGAGAGAATCTCTATGAGTATTGGGAAAGGTTCAAGAAGTTGTGTTCCAGCTGTCCACCTCATGGAATAGATGAACATTACTTGATCTAGTACTTCTATGAGGGGTTGCTACCAATGGAAAGAAGCATGATTGATGCAACAAGTGGGGGAGCACTGGTAGATAAGACTCTAGAAGCGGCAAAGAACTTAATTGCAAACATGGCAGCTAACTCACAGCAGTATGGAACTAAGATGGATCACACACCACAAAGGGTAAATGGGGTAAGCACGAGAGACTTGGAGCAACAGATTTCTGATTTAACTATTTTAGTTCGACAAATGGCTGCAAGGAATACACAAGGTATTCAGTAAGCTCAACCTCAGTACCACTCAAAAAACCAAGAAGTACCTGTCAATTTTGGGACATCTATGGAGGATATGTTCAAGGCATTCATGAACCAAACACAACAGTTTAGAGTCAGACACAACAATTCCAGTAAGAGACAAGAACTTCTGTTCAAGATCTGAGGGACCAAGTTGGTCAACTTGCAACCACAGTAGGAAGGTCACTTTCTCAAACTGTTGAGAATGTAAGTGCCATAACATTGAGATGTGGTACAGAGGATCAGCAGCAAGAAAAGTCAATATAAAACAAGTCAGACAATAGTGAAACAAATAGCAGTGATGTACTCGAGCATAAATTTTCACCTCTTTCAGCTTATGAACCGAAACTACCTTTTCCCCAAGTTCTAACAAGGAATTGGAAAGTTGGAAAAAAATTAACGTGGTATAGAGAGTCTAATGAAAAATTCCTAGAAGAAATCTCGAATAGGGAACAAGAACTTAAAGATGATGAGGAGTTTACTAGTGGAAACCAATTGGAAGTGCTTGAGGCTACTACTGAATTTGAAGAAAAAATCAGGTATTCAAAGTCTAAAAAGGATGAACAAGAGGAAGAGGAGAACAATTTGATAAGTTCTGCAGATATTTACAAAGAGGATATAGAGGATACATTGGTGCAAACAATAAAAATACTACATGATACATACCATTGGACCTTAACTATGGAATTGGATGAGGCACATGTCCAGTTCAGCATATATGAAGTTAAAAGGTATCTTGGTAATATTAATTCTATTTTTTCTACTGATGTTGTTGACTCTATAGTGCAGGAATCTTTTAATCAAATACAATTATACAAGTAGGATTTGAGGGCTGGAATGGAGCAAAATCAGGATCTGAAGGATGCTCCTAATGAAGAATTGAAATTATTACCAGTCCACTTGAAGTACACAAGTCCAATTACATAGGATGAGAAGGATGATGTCAGGCCAATGACAATAAACAAGGGCAGCTGCTTGGGAGACAACCTAAGATCTCAGATTTGATTTTTCTATCCCTTCACTTTTTAGTTTTTTTTATTGCATGTTAGCTAGTAGTATTTTCTTCTTTGCATGATTTTCTTACATTGGGGACAATGTAAGGTTTGAGTGTGGGGGGAAGATTTAGGTTTTTATTTTACTTAGGAATATTGATCCGATTTTGATGGGGAATTTGAAAAAAATTAATGCTTTTGACAAAAAATTTGGTTTCATGATTCTATTTGGCTATGTGTTAAAAGGTTAAAGTCAAAAATTGAAAATTAATACTAAATTTCAAAATCTATTTAATGCTTAGTTGGTTAATGAATGATGAAGACTAAGCCATGATCCATAGTAATTGATTTTGTGATTCATGAATACTTGAATATGAGAAGCATGTTTATTTGGCTAAGTTATTTGTGGAGTTGTCTATATGCACTGATTTCATGACTTAGAACTGTTTAACTTGCTTATGTTGTTGCAGAACCATATGAAAAAAATGATGAATGAAAAAAAAAGAAAAAAAAATTGAAAATCTGCTTCAATGTCCATTGTGCGAAATAACTGGGTATCTAAGCCTCGGGAAGCATCGGTATTCACGCTGAAAAGTGCGATGGATAAAAGCAGCTTGTCTAGTCGACTTTTGTGGCCTTTGTTACTTAAATAAGTAAGTCTTAGGGGTGTCTCTACACCTAGCGCCCTAAGATCATCTGGTTTGGGAGTCGTTGGTGGAAAGTTCGCTAATGGGTAACTCTGAAAAGCCTAAGAAAAGAAGACATTGCACATGTCAAGAAAAAAAATATACGAAATAAAATAAGCATGAAAATACATTCATCTGTGCTAAAAAAAATGGTTCTATGAAAAAAATTAAAAAGCAAAAAAAAAAATTGTTCTTGGTTGCGAGTCAGTATGCACGATTTTTACTCCATGGTAACTAAGTTGAGTAAGTATGTAGATTTTAGGAAAGTTTCTTATGTGGTTACAATTTGGTTTAATGAAATTCATTGGTGAAATAGTAAGGTTGTTCATTGTGAGTTAACTGACAAGAAATTGATTAGATTTTTGCAAATTTAGTGTTAATAGTCATGATTTGTACCTTGAAATCTTTTGACATTATGGTTGAATAGAATTTTTCTAGAAATCAAATTTTTGGTTTACATGAGGACGTGTAAAAAGACAAGTGTGGGGGAATTTGATGAGTATGAAATATGTTATATTTTTATTTCTTAATACTTAATCTTTTGTATTTATTTTGTGCCTAAATAAACTCATTATTCTTATATTTTTATTTTAGGTACAATTGAAGGGGTTTCATGATTTTGGAAATAAATTGGAGGAGGTTTACGGGATTCATAGCAAATCAAGGATTCAACAATTAGTATCATAAATGGATTTGAATTCACGCGGCAATGAGTTTAAGCACATGGCAATTGTGGGATTTAATCCCAATTTTAAATCTGAATTTTAGACTCTAGAAGAATAGATTTTACAATTCTATTGTAATTAGGATTTCTTTTAGACTAAGATTTATTTCCAAATTGAATTCTATTTCTTTATGGAAATTAGTGTAATTTGTAATTTATTTTAGGATTTGGAATTCTACTTCACATAGGATTTAGGACTTTATCTAGCACTATAAATAGAGGATGAGAGTCAGGATTTTATGGATTCAACATCTACTATATTCTCTCATCTACAACATTGGAGAATTGAAGACATGAGCTAAGTTATTTTTATTCAATTCTAAGGGATGTTGAACCTTATTTATAATTAATGGTTAATTGAGTATTCATTATTTATTCTTTCTAACATGAAATTCATTCTTGATAATCTGATTTAAATTCTGAATGCTATTTGGCTTAACTGATATGATTTCTGCAGGATTGAGTTGGTTAACAAATATCATATGCTAGATCAAGGAATAATATTACGTGTAATTGATATTGTTTCTAATCACAAGTAGTAATTAGTAATATCTGATTGTGGACAAGCTTTTGAGTATTGCTATGATTATCAGAAGACAAGTTAAATAATACGAGCTTATGTGTTTGTTGCTTGGAATAGTCTAATTTCCTAGTTCTTAATGATGCTATTATATTAAATCTAGAGAGCTTATTCTAGGTTATATAATTGTTAGAATCTTGTGAAGAGCTTGTTTCATTGAGTGACAATCTAAGGGGAGTTTCGAGTAGCAAAGCTTGTTGTTACCTAGGGCTATTAGTTTCATTGAAGGATAAATAATGTTACACTTGACTAATCCATTGTTGTAAAAAGGTGATACTGAACTGAAGAACTGAAGCTTTTTATTCATTGTTTATTCTTATTAGTTTATTCTTGATAATTTAGTTAATTAATTAAAAATCCTCTTTTCATTAGAAATCATAGGATAAATATAAAATAAATCACTCTCTGTGGGATCGATCCTTGCTTACAATTGTGCTAATTGTTTAAATTTGTAAAGTGAAAGTGAGGTTAATTTAGGAGTGTAAACGACAGCTCCCACATGCATGGTGATTTCTTTTGTTATTTCATTCTTTGTTATACTCAGTTGGTTAAAACTTTGACTTCTATACTCCATGAAATTAGTGGAATATCCTTGATACTTGCTCTTTATCTAGTATCTTTTCATGGAAATATTCTTCTGAGCATTCTTGAATTTTGCTCTACAAAGCAGTATCATGTTGACAATTTGGACGTTATTAGTTCCTATATAAATTAATTCTTGAACTTGTATTATTGAATTCTTATATCATTGTCATCATCCTCATGTTTATATTTTGTTGAAAGTCATCTATGGCCTGTAGTGCATAGATGGATTTGGTATGATTATGACCAGGAATTATTCGGTGTAATCATGACCGTAATGTTACAAATAATGTGGAAAAAATCCTCATTGGCCCGTAGTGCATTGATGGACAGTTTTTGGTATGATTATGGCTATGGATTCTCTTTGCCCGTAGTGCAAAGATGAATTGTTTTATGGCATGATCAGGACCGTTGATGAAAACATGATTATCTTTAGCCGTAGTGCATGGATAATTCGTGGTCGTGATACTAAAGAATATCATTGGCCGTAGTGCAGGGGTGATTCGATGATGTGGATTATTTATTAAGTTGAGTCCCAGCGATAAAAGTCATGAAAAATCTTTTAAATCATAGAGGATAGTAGATTTTATTCCCTACTTGACTCTTCTAATGGATTGCTTGTTCCGCTATAGTTAAACTTGGTAGTTACTGTATTTTATCAGTTTAACACTGTTGAAGGCTAATGATAATTTATTCTGCATTATCTTAGTCATAATATTTCTTACTAGGCTAGTTGAGCTCACCCTTTCTTTCACTGTTCTCTTCAGAAAATGAGAACGTAGCTGGGACTAGTCGGAGAACAGAGCGATAATCCTAGATGTTTGCATTAGTAGTCCTCACTATTCTGTGAAATAGTGTGATAATAATTGTAATGAGGATTTCTTTTGAGTTTGTATACTCTCTAGTAGCCAATATTTGTATTCAAACTCACAGTTTATGTTTTGTCGTATTGTACACGACAGTTGTATTTGAATTTTGTACCATGTTTCTGGCGACTCAAGATGGGTGATGTATACTTATTTTGGGACAAACTGTGACGCCCCCAAAATTAGGTAGACATCACCTATTCTAAGTCGCCAAATACATGGTACAAAATTCAAATACAACTTAATAATACAACTGTCGTGTACAATACGACAAAATATAAACTGTGAGTTTGAATACAAATATTGTCTACTAGAGAGTATACAAACTCAAAAGGAGTCCTCATTACAATTATTATCACACTATTTCACAGAATAGTGAGGACTACTAATGCACCATCTAGGACCATCACTCTGTTTCCCGACTAGTCCCAGCTACGTTCTCATTTCCTGAAGAGAACAGTGAAAGAAAGGGTGAGCTCAACTAGCCCAGTAAGAAATATTATGACTAAGATAATTTAGAATAAACTATCATTAGTCTTCAACAGTGTTAAACTGATAAAATATAACAAACATCAAGTTTAACTGCAGCGGAACAAGCAATCCATTAGAAGAGTCAAGTAGGGAATAAAATCTACTATGTTCTATGATTTAAAAGGTTTTTCATCACTTTTATCGCTGGGACTCAGCTTAATAATTAATCCACATCATCGAATCACCCCTGCACTACGGCCAAGGATATTCTTTAGTATCATGACCACGAATTATCCATGCACTACGGCTAAAGATAATCATGTTTTCATCAACGGTCCTGATCATGCCATAAAATAATTCATCTTTGCACTACGACCAAAGAGAATCTATAGCCATAATCATACCAAAAACTGTTCATCAATGCACTACGGGCCAACTTTTTTTTCCACATCATTTGTAACATTACGGTTATGATTATACCGAATAATCCTTAGTCATAATCATACCAAGTCCATCTATGCACTACAGGCTACAGATGACTTTCAACATAGTATAAGCATGAAGATGATGACAATGATATAAGAATTCAATAAAACAAGTTCAAGAATTAATTTATCTAGGAACTGATAACGTCCAAATTGTCAACATGATACTGCTTTGTAGAGTAAAATTCAAGAATGCTCAAAAGAATATTTACTTGAAAAGATACTGGTTGAAGCGCAAATATCAATGATATTCCACTAATTTCATGGAGTATAGAAGTCAAAGTTTTAACCAACTGAGTGTAATAAAGAATGAAATAACAAAAGAAATCACCATGCATGCGATAGACCGCACAGGCAGGTTATTCCAACAGAATAATAAATAACGGAACCAGGTCCGGCGTAAAACGCACAGACAGGATATTCCAACAGAATAATAAAGAATGGAACTAGGTCCGGCGTAAACGCACAGACATGATATTCCAACAGAATAATAAAGATTGAAACAACAGAAGAATTTCACCAAGTATAGGGTAGCCCGCATATACAGGTTATTCTAACAGAATAATAAATAATGGAATAACAGAAGTTCTCTTCATGAATATAAAAGAAATAATACCCCTTACGAGTACAAAAAATAACACCCCTTACCTTTGAAAGAAGAGTATTCCGACTGGTAGGGCGAGAATATACTCGAAGAAACTTGTACTACGCTCAAAACTTTCTTAAACTCTAAAGAAATGCGCTCAAGATTATAGAAGAAGACCTCTCTCTATAGTTTTTCTCTCTAGGGTTTCAGTGAATTCGTAAGAAAATAATGAAGGAATGAGCTTCTATTTATAGAAAAATGGACTGCATAATAACTAACTCATGAACGGTCTAGATTGATTTATTTTAATCTGATGGTCCATATTTAAAGCAAAATCTTTTAAATAAAATATAATATATCCTATTTATAATCTAATAAAACGAATAACTTTATAAAAGATTTTACTATGCAAACACTATACAGGCACTATACAAATACTATGCATAATAAAATATAATATATTCTATTTATAGAATAACTTTATAAAAGTATTCTGTTTTATATAAAAAGATTTTACTATTAAAACTTAAAGCAATGGTCCATACTGATTCACTATTAAAACTTTAAAGCAACGGTCCATACTGATTCACTATTAAAACTTTACGTACGTACGTAAATTTCAAGGACGAAATTTCATAAGGAGGGGAGATTGTAAAACCCCAGATTTTATGAATAAAGATTTATTTTTTTGAAATATTTTTTTAAATATTATGGTGTGAATTTGAGATAATGTTATAGTTGTGGGTAGTATTTATAAATTTTACAAAGTATGCAAGTTGTTGTATTATATTCGATTGGTCGGAAAATATTATTTTTGTCGAGAAATATTCGTACGACTGCACAATTATTGGTGGACCCCACAACGTAATTATTGTCGGATTGAGAAAACGACAAAAATATTTTATGAAAATAACGGCGGAAGTTTTACCGTTAATACTGTTGAACTACTCGGTAGTAAAAGTACAGTAATACGTGTGGTTGCATAGTAGCATACGGTATTGATTATTGAGGCATACGTGATAAGTCACTTAGTTTTGTTTTATTAGTATTATTAACGTAATAAAACAGAAAAGCTTTTTATATAAAATAGAATACTTTTATAAAGTTATTCGTTTTATTAGGCTAATAGTAAAATCTTTTTATATAAAATAGAATATTTTTATAAAGTTATCTGTTTTATTAGACAATAATTAGAATATATTATATTTTATTATGCATAGTGTTTGCATAGTGCCTGCATAGTTTTTGCATAATAAAATCTTTTATAAAGTTATTCGTTTTATTATATTATAAATAGAATATATTATATTTTATTTAAAAGATTTTGCTTTAAATATGGACCGTCAGATTAAAGTAAATCAATCTCGACCGTTCATGAGTTAGTTACTTTGCATTCCATTTTTCTATAAATAGAAGCTCATTCCTTCATTATTTTCTTACGAATTCACTGAAACTCTAGAGAGAGAAACTATAGAGAGAAAGAAGAAAAGTATTCTGCTACTTCTCTACTCCGATATCAAATTTTTTTTACGGTAAGGGATATTATTTGTTGTACCCATAAGGGATATTATTTCTTTTGTATTCATGAAGGGAACTTCTGTTATTCCCTTCTTTATTATTCTGTTGGAATAACCTGTACACGCGGACTACCCTATACTTGGTTAAATTCTTCTGTTATTCCATTCTTTATTATTATGTTGGAATAACTTGTTTATGCGAAGTACCGCATACATTGTGAAATTCTTCTATTATTATGTTCTTTATTATTCTGTCGGAATATCCTGTCTGTGCTTTTACACCGGACCTGGTTCCATTATTTATTATACTGTCGGAATATCCTATCTGTGCGTTTTACGCCGGACCTGATTCCATTCTTTATTATTCTGTTGGAATATCCTGTCTGTGCGTTTTACGCCGGACCTGATTCCGTTATTTATTATTCTATTGGAATAACCTGCCTGTGCGGTCTATCGCATGCATGGCGATTTTTTTTGTTATTCCATTCTTTGTTATACTCAGTTGGTTAAAACTTTGACTTCTATACTCCATGAAATTAGTGGAATATCCTTGATATTTGCGCTTCATTTAGTATACTCTCTAGTAGACAATATTTGTATTCAAACTCACAGTTTATATTTTGTCGTATTGTACACGACAGTTGTATTATTAAGTTATATTTGAATTTTGTACCATGTATTTGGTGACTCAGAATAGGTGATGTATACCTATTTTGGGGGCGTCACAACAACAATTCAAGGTATGTTATAACTGTAGAAAGGAGGGTCATATAGCTCGAGAGTGTTCTGTAGCAAAACCAAGTTCAGCAGGGATGGTGACTCCAAAGGCTGTCCCGGATAAGTTGAAATCAGCGGTTCCTGGAAGGGCGTTTGTCGTGACTGGCCAAAACGCGAGAAACCCAAACGAAGTGATCACGGGTAAGCTAATCTTGAATTCTTACGAAGTTTATACTTTACTAGATACCGGTTCTACCCATTCTTTTATCTCTCCTGCTTGTGCTCAACGTTTGAACTTGACTCCGGAGAAATTGAACTTTGACTTATCTGTTGAAACTCCGTTGGGTGAAACCTTCGTTACATCTACAGCTTATAAATCTTGCTTAATCCAAGTTGGCACCATCACATTACCTGTTGATCTTATTTCTTTAAAGATACTTGCATTTTATGTGATTTTAGGGATTGATTGGCTAACTACTCATTATGCCAAAATTGATTGCTTTCGTAAGGTTGTTAGTTTTCATATTCCTAACCAACCTGTTATGCAAATTCAAGCAACTAAACCACTAAAAGCAATCACTGTCAAATCCAGCCATAAAGCTATTCGTTTATTGAAAAACGGATGTCAAGTTTTCTTAGCCCATGTTATGAATTTGTATAAAGACACGTCATATTTGAATAAAATTTATGTTGTTAGTGAATTTCCTGACGTATTTCCTGAAGAACTTCCTGGTCTACCTCCAGAACGTGAAGTTGAATTCTTTATTGACCTTGATCCCGGTACTAAGCCCATTTCTAAAATCCCATATCGAATGGCTCCTATTGAACTTCAGGAGTTAAAAGTCCAATTACAGGAATTGTTAGACATCGATTTCATTCGTCCTAGTACGTCTCCTTGGGGTGCTCCAGTTTTATTCGTAAAGAAGAAAGACAGGAGTATGCGGCTTTGTATCGACTATAGGGAATTGAACCATGTCACCATCAAGAATAGGTATCCGCTACCTCGTATTGATGACCTGTTCGACCAGTTGCAAGGAGCACAATTCTTTTCAAAGATCGATCTTCGTTATGGATATCATCAGCTGAAGATTAAAACTGAGAATATTCCAAAGACTGCCTTTAGAACTCGGTACGGGAATTATGAATTCTTAGTCATGTCTTTTAGATTGACTAATGCTCCTGCTGCTTTTATGGATATGATGAACCGTGTGTTCAAAGAATATTTGGATCAGTTCGTTGTTGTCTTTATTGATGACATCCTCATCTATTCCAAAAGCCGTGAAGATCATGAGGGCCATTTGAAGCTGGTACTGCAAAGGCTTCGCAATAACAAGATTTATGCCAAGCTGAAGAAATGATAGTTCTGGCTTGAGGAAGTAGCATTCCTTGGGCAAGTGGTGTCAAAACATGGAGTATTTGTCGACCCGACGAAGATTGAAGCCATACAAAGTTGGGAGCAACCGAAGTCGGTGACCGAAGTACGTAATTTTTTGGGCTTAGCTGGTTATTATCGGAGATTTGTGGAAGGATTTTCTCGAATCGCTACTCCGTTAACTCAGCTGACTCGGAATGATACAAAATTCTTATGGAGCGAAGAATGCGAGAAGAGTTTCCAAGAGCTCAAGAGGAGACTCATTTCGGCACCTGTTCTGACAATACCATCTGGTTCGGATGGATTTGTTATCTACAGCGATGCTTCAGGAAAAGGGTTAGGATGTGTTCTCATGCAACATGGGAAAGTCATAGCCTATGCCTCGCGACAACTCAAAGAATATGAGAGGAATTATCTTACTCATGCTTTAGAGTTGGCAGCAGTCGTTTTCACATTGAAGATCTGGAGACACTACCTGTATAGGGAGAAAGTGGAGATTTATACGGATCATAAGAGCCTCAAATATTTCTTCACCCAAAAGGAACTCAACATGCGACAACGACGTTGGCTCGAGTTGTTGAAAGATTACGACCATACCATTCAATAACATCCTGAAAAAGCGAACGTAGTAGCTGATGCATTAAGTAGAAGATCATATGCGGGTACGAGTGCGATATTGTCAAAGCAAAGACCCATTTTGTATGACTTACAAAGGATGGACATAGAGGTAAAGGCTCTAAGTACCCATGTGATGATATCAATTATACGAGTATAACTGACTTTAATCGATAAAGTTAAAGTTGATCAATCTACGGACCTGGAGCTGATGCGTATGAAGAAGAAAGTGCAAGAAGGTGTTATTCCAGAAGTAAGAATCGATGAAGAAGGAATACTTAGAGTCAACTCCAGACTTTGTGTTCCTAACGACTCTGATTTGAAGCACAAAATCATGATAGAGACACACAACACACTATTTGTAATCCATCCTGGGAGTACCAAAATGTATCATGATCTTCGATATATATTTTGGTGGAGTAATATGAAGAGAGAGATCGCAGAGTTTATCTCGAGGTGTTTAACTTGTCAACGAGTAAAGGCGGAGCATCAAGTGCCAAAGGGTCTATTGCAAACACTTGAGATTCCAAAATGGAAGTGGAAACACATTACCATGGATTTTGTTACGGGTCTTCTCAAGGTTTCTCAAGGTATAGATGCGATTTGAGTTATTGTTGATAGATTAACCAAGTTTGCTCATTTCTTGCCTATACGTGAGACTTATTTCCTTGAACGTCTTGCTCGTATGTACGTGAATGAGATTGTGAGATTGCATGGCATGCCAGTATCCATAGTTTCAGATCGTGACCCAAGATTCACTTCACGATTTTGGGTTAGCTTGCAGAAAGCTATGGGCACGGATTTACAATTCAGTTCAGCATACCATCCTCAAACGGACGGGCAATCAGAGAGGTCTATTCAAACTTTTGAAGATCTATTAAGACTCTGTGTTCTAGATTTCAAAGAAAGTTGGGATAAGTACTTGCCACTGGTGGAATTCTCCTACAATAACAGTTATCAAGCAAGTATAGGCATGACTCCATTTGAGGCGTTGTATGGACGAAAGTGTCGTTCTCTAGTATGCTAGGACGAGGTGGGTGAACCAACTTTGTTGGGAACAGAATTAGTACACATGACTATAGAAAAGATCCTAATGATTCGACAACGTATACAAACGGCACATGATCGACAAAAGAGTTATGCGGATCTTCATCGAAAGGACATAGAATTTAATATTGGGGATTATGTATTGTTACGTATTGCTCCATGGAAGGGAGTTACAAGATTTGGGAAGAGAGAAAAGCTCAATACAAGATTTGTTGGTCCATTTGAAATTCTTGACCGAATAAGAAATGTGGCCTATAGACTCGCATTACCTCCAAACATGTCTCGTGTTCATAATGTTTTTCACATATCTATGCTTCGTAAATATGTTAAAGACCCGAACCACATTATTGAGTTAGAACCAGATGAGATAGTCGAAGATTTAACGTACGAGGAGGTACCTGTTAAGATCTTGGATATGAAAGAGCATGTCCTGCGCACAAAGGTTATACCACAAGTTAAGATTTTGTGGAGAAACCATGCTATTGAAGAAATGACCTGGGAGTTGGAATCAGAAATAAAAGCGAGGTATCCTCACCTTTTCGAAATATCAGGTACGTACGTCAATTTCGAGGACGAAATTTTATAAGGAGGGGAGGTTGTAAGACCCCAACTTATTATTAAATGAAATTAAATTTCCTCTATTTATTATTTTGAAACAGTAAGGGTTGATTTGATTAACGTGGTTAGTTATGGGTAAAATGCGCAAAAATTTCAAATAAGCAAGTGGTTATAAAATATTCATTTTTGTCGGTGAATATTCTTTTGGTCGTGAAATATTCTTGCTGTCGGGGAATATTCGTACGGAGGCGCAGCTTTGTGTGGGCCCCATAACGAAAAACGATTGGATGAAGAAAACGACAAGTATAAGTTGCTTATAAATAACGGCGTAGTTGTTACCGTTAATACTGTTAGAATATCTGGTGGTTAAAACACAGTAGCACACGGTATTGCACCAATTATTGATTTTTACGTAAGAAGGCACTACTTAATAATTGTTACAGTAATTACTGTTTAATATTTTATTTTATTAATTCAATAATTGCTACGTTAATATTTTATATTATTATTGTTTTAATAATTGTCGATGCACAGTATTTTCCATTATCAGATCAATAATTCATATTATTTGAATAATATTATTAGATAGCATTATTGGTAATGTCTAGAAAGTTCTGCCTAAGGAGAGGTTTGGTCATCTAATTACGCGCCAGTAAGGAGAAATCCTTATTGGAAAGCCCCCTCTTTCCTAGGAACGGCCTGGTTGTCATAATTGTGATTCTGTAATATTATTTGTAAATAATTAATTATTGATTTATATGATAAGAAAATATTTATTTGATGTGGATATAAATGATGGATTTATTTATGTGGTTATTAATGAAGGAATTAATGTTGAGGTGTTTTATCAAGTATTTAGTCGGATTGGAGGTATTAAAAGATCAAATCGGTATTTTTAAAGCTCTATTGCGTGAGTTATAATTTTAATCCGACCGTTGGATCGTTGTGATTTTTGGATATGTTATACATATATAAGTTGAGTATATATCCACAAATTTTGAACCGTTAAAAATGAACGAATGATTTGTTATGGATTTTATGAGGTGTTAAAAATTATCCGTTTGTGGATTTTGGATATTTTCTGTTTAGAATTTGGAAAAACTTAAAGCTACAAAGTTGTAGAGAATTCAATTTCGTGTGGAATGGACATAAAATTCGTATTTTTCTGATAAACGGACTATTTTCTATGAATTATTGAAGTTTCGAAAAATAAAATAATTTTTATTAATTTATGGGTGGGATCCACTTTTGGTTGGTGTTGAATACACATGGGCTGCTATTTTTCTTCCATTTTGGCTGGCTTGGTTGGTGGAGGATGCGTAGAGAAAAAAAAAGAATATTAATATTTTATTATTTTAGTCTCATTTGGCGTTCTAGCATTTTTCTATAAATAGGCGCTTAGATTAGAATTGAAAATCACACCAGAAACAAGTTTTCTTTTTCTCTATATTGTCGAGTGTATTTTAGTAAGTATTTAGATACTTTGAGAGTTGCTATTCAGTACAAGCTTACTTCGGCTTTACATCCGATATTCCGATCAGAAGTACTGATATTTTGAGGTAAGGGATATTATTATCTTCTTAAATGATATTATTTTCTTCAATATTAATATGTTGAAATATTGATATGAACTTTTTATCAAATTTGGAACTTTTTATGTCGGGGTTACTATTCACGTATACGACACTATTCACGAATACGACACTATTCATCGAAAAATAAAAAATTTTCTTTTTTTCCACGATGTCTACTATGGTTACTATCTTTGATTGTGTCCATGTTTTAATCTTTATTTTTGAATTCTACTTCACAATTGATTATTATAAAGTAGTATTGATCTTGGATAAACTGTTATACGAATCCCTACTATTTGTCCTTCTGTCTCTTTGAATTCGATTTTTTTAAGATATTTTTCATCATCCTCAGTCCTAAATGATGATATTACTGAATATCTTTGGCCTGTAGTGCAAAGATGAATGATTAACTGATGAATATCTTTGGTTCGTAGTGCAAAGA
This sequence comes from Panax notoginseng, assembly GCA_016801055.1. Lineage (NCBI taxonomy): Eukaryota > Viridiplantae > Streptophyta > Magnoliopsida > Apiales > Araliaceae > Panax > Panax notoginseng. The sequence goes on from CM029017.1 coordinate 192,904,855, forward strand.
TGAACAGGTGTTAAGATGAACATGACCGACTGGTGATACAAATGAATATCTTTGGCATGTAGTGCAAAGATGAATATTTAATTAAAGATGGTTATTGATTGTTGTTACAGGAATAAAATATTGATGATAGACTTTTAAATTCATAAATGATAGTAGATTTCATTTTCTACTTAACTCTTTTAATGAATTGTTGTTTCCGCTGCAGTTGTTGATCTAAAACTTGTTGTCTATTATATTTTATTAGATTTTTCCCTGTTGAAGACTAATGATAATTTGTTGTATATTATCTTAGTCATAATATTCTTTACTGGGCTAGTTGAGCTCACCTTTTTTCTTTTTGTTCTATTTTTTTTCTCAGGAGGTGAGAACATAGCAGGATCTAGTCGGGGTATGGAGTGATGGTTCTAGAAAGATGTTTTAGCAGTCCTCACTATTTCTGTAAAATAGTGTTTGAATAATTGTAATGAGGACTTATTTGAGTGTGGATATTGTCTAGAAGACAATATTTGTATTTAAACTCACAGTATGTATTGTCGTATTTTGCACGATAATTGTATTATTGAAGTTGTAGTTTACTTTTTATACCATGTATTTGGCGACTCAGAATAGGTGTTATATACCTATTTTGGGGGCGTCACATAAATCCACATATGAGATCAATGAAATAATTATATTATATTATAATTAATTTCGTTCAAAAGTATTATTTAGTGACAAATAAGGAAAATGGTGGGTATTACCATGAAGTATTTAAATTACATAGAGCCATCATTTTTAATGATGTATGTGTTAACTATTTTACTAGAAATGTGGTGGATAAAAATCCTTGTATATTAATATGTAATATAAGTTCATATTAATTATTGGACCATATCAAATTTGCTAGGTGTGCTTGCAAACAAATTAGTGTTATAGACCATTACCTTACGTAAAGAAGGGTAATAAGAGTCCAAGTTATATAAAGTGGGTTAAATTAATTTTTCCATGTAGGCTTTCAAGCCTTCTTTATTTTAATTAATATGATATGAGTACATTGAGCCCAAAACAAAATGGTGCCCAGCCTTGCATTAGGCCTAATTTGGCAGCCCATATTGAAGAGAAAAGGAACTATTAGTTCAAATTAAAATAGCAGTGAGATGGTTGTTGGTCAATCAGTAAGCTAACAATTAATTAGCGATTTATTTAGTAGCTATAAGGTGTAGAGTGGCTATAGGAGCCAAGTTCATTGCATGATCCAAGTAGCTACTAGAGGACTGAATAGGGGCCAAGTAGACTGCAGAGTATTAGGAGGCTGCTAAGCCTTGTAGGGGTTGTGTAGTGGTAATGATGAAGGCCAATATAGGGGTCGGGTAGGAGCTAAAGAGAGCAGTCAGGTAGAGATAATGATGGAAAGTAGCAATAGGGCAAGTAGGCTGATTGAGAGAGAGAAAGCTCAACCATATACGGCCATACAATGCACCTGAAATCAGATAACTTCTATACTTATCTGAGTTCCAAAAGCAATATCAATAGTAGTCCATTAGATAGAGAGATTAACAAAGCTACGACTGGAAGGGAAGGAAGGATTGAGCAGCAAAGCTACTTCAATCTCTAGAAGTTAGCAAGGTAAGCAAGCTTAAACTCTTTCCATTCCTTTTCCATTTCATATTTGATAGTAGAATGGGTTGTTAGTGACTATAGTATTAAATAAGACTATGATGGTTGTTATGATAATATTAGAGCTTTGTGTAGTTGTTGAGGCATTACATAGAGACCCTTAATAAATCAAAAGCCAAAAGGCTGGGGAAAATGGATAGAAAATTTGTGGTTACATGTAAATAAAATCATGCTCACCAATTATTGATTAAATGTCCAAGTAGGGACTTTTATAGTATAAAAGCATGCTAGCTATGAATTAGAGACCAAATCATGTCTACGGACTCATACATTGAGATGAATGCCTCAAACATGCTTCTATGCTTAAAAATACCATGTAGTATAACTTACAAGCTATAATAATTTTATATTAGATAGTAGAGTACCTTATTCCACGATCATAGATATCAACTTAAGAGTCATCTATGGACCCCCACTTTGAGTCTCAAATTGGAATACTATAAATTGATGTTCCCAGACCAATGAAAGAAGAATTAAAAGCATATTAGGGACTGTTTTGAACAAAAGATAGAATCCCTGCATTTAGATGTATTAAACCATGAACATATAGTATACAGAAAGTACTTGTTGTGATAAAACTTGTACTTGAAAGCTTGAAGGTTGTTATGGTGGTTTAGTACTAACTCATGCTAATAATGTCTAGAAATGAGTTGTTTTGGTATTGATACATGAGAAAAGTTTCAAGCTTGTTAAAGTATGTGATGATGAGTTTTAAGGATAATTTGAAATTTATATGAATGCTTAGATAACCCTTGAATCATAACTTGGGAACTGTTTGTGAGTAATAGCCAAAATTGAACTTAAACTCTAGATTAGAAGACTGTTTTGGTCAAGGACAGTACCTGAACTTTTGGGTCAGTAAGGAGACCATAATATGTCCATAATTAACATTTAAAAGTTGTTTCTTAACTTAGTTCATATCCATATTGAGTACTACTCAATTTTCATGTTTAGGGCTATGAAAAGTAAGCTTTAAAGTGTCATCTAACACTTAAAGGAAGAGAGGCCACGCCTGAACCTTGTAGGTAAGTTTCAATAGCTATAATATGGCATAAGTATGTAGGGATTTCGGCACATAAAACACAGCAGAATATAAAATTTTCAAAGATAATTCTGAAACCCTAAAACAAGATCCATGCGAAAACATATTGATTCAGTGATTAGATATTATACCGATTATAGAAAAATTCTGTAACGGCTTCGAATCTCCAACGGAACTGCGTCTCTACGGTATCCACACGAACGTCCCACGAATCGTCACACGATCTATAGTAAAGAGAGTCGCGGTACTAGACACCAAAGATATGGATTTTTCGAAGCTTTTTCTCTCTAGTCTCTCTCTAAGAGCGGCTAGGGTTTTTTAGGTTAATGATGTAATACATAAAATGGCTTATATATCGTATATATAGCAGTCCAAAAGAATTAATCAAAACCTAATTCAATAAAAAAATCCGAATTTATATATATTATATCTTAATTAAGTCTTACTTAATTAATATACATATATACAAATTATCCTATTAATTTAAATTCGTAATTTAAATGCTATCAATCATATAGACATATTTAAATCCTTACAATTTAAATTAATTCCCTTTAAATTACGTTCTAAGTGTGTGACCCTATAGGTTATTATTACGTTGACAATAATTTTAAAATCATATTATAAAATTATAAACAGTGAGCGACATCTAGTAATGCATTACTACTACCCAAGTAATAATAAGATCGATGATTCGATGCAACCTTTTTCGTGACCAATGTTTCAATGTAATTTAATCCTTTTAACCTTGACATCCTAGATTAAACTCGAGTCATGGAATGTGGCATACTCTTCATAATTTAATCTGAGTTCTCTTAATCAATGAGTAGACTATATGAAATAAATCACTATTTGAACATGGCCATGCATTTCATAGTCATACTCAATCAAGAGGTCTATGGATATCACCCCTAATATATAAGAGGGTTAAATTCCATCTATATCGCTCATATTCCTCACACGATTCATGATGTACCCAATAATCACCTGTCCACCCTATTAAAGGTAACTTTTGATGGTATCAAAGTACATAAATTTTCGTGTAGTAATATAGTGATTTCAGGTCAGAGGATCATTACATCATTGTCACTATGAGAATCACTAATGACACTTTTCATAATGCTCCACATAGAATTCTCATGGTGGGTCTGTCCAGTACATCGTTCTCTAACATGTACCTATGCATTGACTCAATATCTAATATATTTATGACCAATGAGATTTTGTCATCAATCAATCCACATACTAGTCTCAATGTATCATTATTGTCCCATTAACAATAATACTCGACTAAGGACATTTAAGAGCAATGATACTAATTGTAATTATATAATCTCATGTTCAAGTCACATACTTGAAGCTATATAATTTGTATCACTATTCTAAGGACTTTTATTATGCTAACATTTATATAACGTAGTAAATAAAATCATAATAAAATAATTCATTTATTCAATCAAATATAATATCAAAAATGTTAAGCAATTATATCAAATAATTGGCCTCTAGGGTATAAACTCTAACAAAGTAAGCTACACAAGTTAAAGAAAACAAGTCTAAACCGTTTTAAATATTGGACTTGTTAAAAATCACGTTTTAGGCCAAAAGTGGTGTGTTTTGAGTAAATTTTAGTACCTAAATTTGTAAGACTGTAATGAACTCATATAAAGTTGCTAATGCATGCTTGTGATGATTCCTAATCATTGCCATTACCAAAGCTAGTAAAAAAACCAAGTTAGGATCTATTTTTCAAGCCTAAAGTGAGCTTTGATAGGTCAAAATTGGTTAGATACCTAAACAAAGTGAGATAATGATAAAAGTAATCTTAGGCAACTAAAATATACCTACTTAGACTGTCCAAGTAGCCAAAATTGAAAGAAATTTAAGAAGTGTCAAAATCAGTTTTGGGAAAAAAGTGCTAAACTGTCCAGTTTGAGCCTCAGTTAAAGTAGACCTAATTGATATGAATGAGGAATCTAAACCCTTATTAAAATACCTTGGTATGTGGTTTAGAAGTAGGGCCAGATGGTCGAGCCAAAAGCTTAACCAAGAAATTCCAATAAATCATCAAATTAGGCAGTAAACTCAATTCTGCAACAGTTGGGTAGTAGAGTGGCTCTACATATAGTAGAGTGGTTCAGCAGATAGTAGAGTGGTCTCTAAAAATCGTAGAGTGAACTCTAAAAATCGTAGAATGGCTCTTGAAATTGCAGAGTGAACTCTGAAAATCGTTGAGTGAAAATCGTTGAGTGAACTCTAAAAATCGTAGAGTCGTAGAGTGAACTCTGAAAATCGTAGAGTGAAAATAGTAGAGTGCAGATAGTAGAGTGAAAATAGATAAACACCCTAGTTTGTGCCCAATTTTGGTTAACTTCCATAACTGAATTTAAGAAACCAAACTCATGAAAAAATCCTATGATATATGATCTAAATACTTACACAAACAAAAGATCAAATGGACTAACTCATAAAGTCCAAAAGTATCATCAAAGTGGCCTAAAAATTAACTTTTGCTGCAGTTGGTAGTAGAGTGAAAATGTAAATTACCCATTTTGAAGCACTATCTTAAGAAGCCTTAAGAGGTTGTTTCAGTTGACTAACTATAAAATTAAATACTATGATGTATAATCTAAAAGCTTATTCAAACATGGAAGTCAAAAACTCATTACAAAGATTCATAAAAATCCCCAAAGTACCCTAGGAAATCATATTTTCTATTTTTGAACTATGATGGAATAATGGGATTTGATTCCTAGAAATGTCACAGCATAACGTAAGATAATATTTGAAGTGTATAATGACTAATGTATCATGTTATGATTGGACCAAAATGAGTGTATTTGAGAATGTATAAAAAATAAGTATCCAATGTATACCCTGTACGTATGATCACAAAGTGATGAACGAAGGTTATATGCCTAATCCAAGTCTAAGGAACTTAGATGAGTAATGTTTAACCAAATACGATATGTTGTAGTGGTGTGATACACACACAGTAAACTATAAGTGCGATAAGCTAGCACATGCAGCGATGAAAAGGGAAATAAAGTTGAGTTATATAAATAACGAAGTTGAATATAAAGGTGGTACAAGGACAATATAAGTTAAAGTAGGTTATTAAAGTAAGGTTACCCATGAGATCAAGTATTGATTGTGTTTATTATCAATATCACATACCGTGTAAGTCATGCAGAGGAACACGACAGGTTAGTATAATGGTAAAACGCCGGTACAGGAAAGTTTTCAGAACTTATTTTTATATGTGAACTTGTTAATTATAATGTGTATATAGTCCTTATATTATATTTACTTCTTGTGAATAAATTGAGATGTGCATTATGTGCTATACTGTGATATAAATCTATTTAATCAAGTTAATGATTGATGTGGATTGAGTTATAGAAACTTACAATTGTTCATCCTTGTTATAAATAATTGTTTTCAGCTAAACCAGAGCGGATCGAACGATTCGAGATAGACAAAGGAAAAAGGAAGAAGTACTTATTGAAGTTGTTCATATATCTCTAGCTATGCTAGATAACGTTCATATGACATATTGTAATTGCATAGTCAAAGAACATTGTATAGAAGAATAGTTAAGTATAGTTGTGAGTTCATGGACACTTAAAATCAATATATCCAAATGAAAAATATTATTTATAACTTGAAATATATAATTTAAATCAATATGATTTAAAAGTGTAACACCAGTCTGTAAAGGTTGCGGATTCTGGAAATAGAATGAATTAATGTATTAATTGGTATCAAAGTGAGGTTATATTCATTTTTTTATGAATAAATGTTATAAATATTCATATGAAGGTTTTATAGTAATGCATCAAGTCCGAGGTCCAAGGGACCCGAATTTGGAGGTGTTACATTGATGATAACATGATTTTGAAAAAAATAAGTTGTACATGGATCATCTTGTGGGTCAAACTTTGGAGGTTGCAAACTACGGGAAAATTGAAAATTATACGAAGTGGTACGGAAATATTACACTTAAACATCTGCATCTACCTCAACGCGAAGGCGACCCAAACACATCTTATGAGCCTAGGGTCGTATACAGCCAGCATCACCTTATTAACATGGTAAGAAAATATACTTGCCTATGTTTTTTAGTATATATATACAATGCTAATGATTTTTGTTCAATCTATTTGACATTTTGAGAGTGAAAAATTCCTTTTGGATAAGTGTTTTAAGTTCAAGATGCCACCTGAGTATGTTTTGGAAAGAGGGATGAGACCACCATTACGCCATGGAGAAAGATGTCAATGGTCTTCTTTCTTACTATGGACAACGAGTATTCTATCTTTGGATAATGTGCATCCTATAGAGTTTCTATGTCTAATTAATTTATCTTTATTACATTCATCATATGGTAAACTCTTTACAACTGTTGGTCTACTGACATTTTTACATACATATAACCTAGAGGAAAAATTATTCGAACGAGCATGTTTATGACTTGTTGCAATTCTAATCTCAAATTTATTTCTATGAGAATAGGCTTTATAAACAAATTCAGCTTTTTTTAACTTAGAGAACAATTGACCAACGTATGGAATCATTTTAGATTTACTACTATCAACTTCATTTACAAACTCAGATGTGTTTGTACAATCTAAATTACCAAGAGATTCTGAAGAACTATATAAAAACATATTATGAGCAAACATTTTTGCCATTGTAGGAGACTTACCAAGATCTTGAAGGAAAAAACAATTTGTGTGCTAAATTTAGCTAGAGATTTCGTCGGAGTTGGATTACTTCAACTGTTTCTTTGATGTATAATTATTTGATGATAGAAATAAGCAAACGAACATATCAGGAGAATGAAATAAGATCTAAGCTTTGTCATTAGTAAGAGTAGCGGCATGCAAAACGATGTTGTTTTGTGTGCCGCTACTCTTACTAGTTGCAAGACCTTTATGAAAGTAGTATGCCCTCAAGCCAATCACATAGGATGTGATAAACATTTACGTTGTAATCTTGTTCATTTATTAATTAAAAAAATTATTTAATTAAAGATATTCTTTATCCATATTTAATTGGTTGAATTAAATAAATGTGATAAACTCATAGTTTTGAAGCAATACTTTTAGAATCATGATGTTGATTATGCTAATTAAATCTAAAATCTAGATACCTCAAAACTAAAATGTTCTTAATCGTTGGATCACTAATGTGGGGTTACAGATTTCGGATAGATTAGTGCGTACTATGTTTGCTCTGTTGAAAAGGATGATTGATCTCATAATCATTTGTGTAGAGACACTAAAGTAAGTATATATATGCTTATTGGAGAATAAGTTCACTGAACATAACTCGCTTTAGAAACGCCTAATGGAGTTTTACTTGTCTGACAGTAGGAGTTCCTATAGTGATAGTTGTACAAATGATACTTGGACTTGAGATCATCATAGTACCTTGTATATTCTGAGTTATACTTTTTCATATTCCTTAAGAATCTTTCGATATATCAAAGGATATGTTCAGGTATAATAAAGTGTACATGGAGGTAGGTGAATGATCAACAAAGGATCTACCACTTCCAGTAAAGGGAGATAACATCCTATGCGATTCAATAAAAATAACAACTAAAAAATTCCTAGCCAAGGTGAATGAAAATTAAAAACGAGTTTTTAATTTACATTAATTAGAGTTGTGCATTTGAGAATCAAAATGCATAAGATCAAATAAATAAGACTTGTTAGTAATTTCATATCTTATGTTTGATTGAGGCATAGAATAATAAGAGGAGACTTATTATTATTATTATTATTATTATTATTATTATTATTATTATTATTATTATTATTATAAATAATTTAGTTTCTAAATAGTTTGATAATTAAATTAAAATCCTAATTCCTAAAGAGTTTAGGAGGAGAAAAAGTATATATAAAGAGAGACCTTATGATAGATTAATGGAGACACAATTATGAGTATAGAGATACCATGCTATAATTCTTTGCAACCCAAAGAGCTAGGAGTGGGAGCGAGAATTAGGGCTAGCCACCCAATGTATTGTAGAACTTAAATTTACTTCTTCAATCAATATGCTATTGATGGATCACCTTTAGAGCGCTACACACACTAAGTACCATGCGTTTAATTCGTGAATCTGAATAAGCGTGGAAGAACAAAAAGATCGGAACTTAGGAGTTGATTCATTTTTGTAAAAGTATGTCTTTTATCCTTGCTCGATTAATAATATTGCATCAAGGTGATCCTAAGATTGTTGAAAATTTTTAAATATAATTTATGTTATGTTTTTGTTGTTTTACAATGTTGATTGTATGTATGTTAATGTTTTTGCAAACAAACACTTTATTATATTTAAAAACATGGTCAAAAATGGTTTTACCTCTACCGCCAGACGGACTAGCGACAAGATTTTTAAAAAGTTTATTCTTGACCCTTGGATCATGCTATGAAAGGTGTAGGATCTAGTTGCTAGAATAATGCCTCCAACAAATATTTGCTATGAATAGACACCCTATATATATATATATATATATATATATATATATATATATATATATATATATATATAGGAAATTGGTATTTTCATATGACTTTTTGATATTTTCACATGAAAACTGTCGCTATAGATCTTATAGTGACGATTTTTACCATTGCTATACATCTATAGCGACACTTGCTAGAATAGTGCCTCCAACAAATATTTGCTATGAATAGATCTTATAGTGACGATTTTTACCATCGCTATACACCTATAGCGATACTTTTCATGTGGAAATATCAAAAAGTCACGTGAAAATATCAATTTCCTATATATATACTGTGACGCCCCCAAAATAGGTATACATCACCTATTTTGAGACGTCAAATACATGGTACAAAATACAAATATAACCTTAAATATACAACATGAGCTGTGAGTTTTAATACAAATATTGTCTTCTAGACAGTTTTCAAACATAAATTAAGTCCTCAATACATTTATTATCACACTATTTCATAGAATAGTGAGACCTACTAATGCTATCATCTGGTCCGTCACTCCGTTCCCCGACTAGTCCCTGCTACGTTTTTATTTCCTGAAGAGAAGAATGAAAGCAAAAGGGTGAGCTCAACTAGCCCAGTAAGAAATATTACGACTAAGATAATCCAGAATAAATTATCATTAGTCTTCAACAGTGTTAAACTGATAAAATATAACAAACATCAAGTTTAACTGCAGCGGAACAAGCAATCTATTAGAAGAGTCAAGTAGAGAATAAAATCTACTATCTTCTATGATTTAAAAGATTTTTCATGACTGTTATCGCTGAGACTTAGCTTAATAAATAATCCACATCATCCCTGCACTACGGTCAAGGATATTCATTAGTATCACAACCACAAATTATCCATGCACTACGGCCAAGGATAGTCGTGTATTCATCAATGGTCATGATCATACCAACAACTGTCCATCAATGCACTACGGGCCAATGAGGACTTTTACCACATCATTTGTAACATTACGGTCATGATTATACCGAATAATCCCTGGTCATAATCATACCAAGTCCATCTATGCACTACAGGCCACAGATGACTTTCAACATAATATAAACATGAGGATGATGACAATGATATAAGAATTCAATAAAACAAGTTCAAGAATTAATTTATCTAGGAACTAATAACGTCCAAATTGTCAACATGATACTGCTTTGTAGAGTAAAATTCAAGAATGCTCAGAAGAATATTTCCATGAAAAGATATTGGATGAAGCACAAATATAAAGGATATTCCACTAATTTCATGAAGTATAGAAGTCAAAACTTTAACCAACTGAGTATAATAAAGAATGGAATAACAAAAGAAGTCACCATGCATGCGATAGACCGCACAGACAGGTTATTCCAACAGAATAATAAATAATGAAACCAGGTCATGTGTAAACGCACAGACAGGATATTCCAACAGAATAATAAACAACGGAACCAGGTTATGCGTAAACGCACAGACAGGATGTTCCAACAGAATCATAAATAACGGAACCAGGTCATGCGTAACGCACAGACAGGATGTTCCAACAGAATAATAAAGAATGGAGTAACAGAAGAATTTCACCAAGTATAGGGTAGCCCGCGTATACAGGTTATTCCAACAGAATAATAAAGAATGGAATAACAAAAATTCTCTTCATGAATACAAACGAAATAGTACCCCTTACGAGTACAATAAATAATATCCCTTACCTTAAGAAGAAGAGTACTGGATATAGGAGTAGTGAAGTAGCATAATACTTTTCTTCTTTCTCTCTATAGTTTCTCTCTCTAGAGTTTCAGTGAATTCGTAAGAAATAATGAAGGAATGAGATTCTATTTATAGAAGAATGGACTGCATAGTAACTAATTCATGAACGATCCAGATTGATTTACTTTTAAACGAACGGTCCATAAAATATTCTAATAAAATAAAATCTTTTAAATAAAATATAATATATATTATATATTATATATATAAAAACTCACGGGTCATTACCCCCGTGATACAATCTGCCAATTTCTGTGTCTGCTAACTATCAAATTATCACCTGTATATATATATATATATATATATATATATATATATATATATAAACTAAAAGTACTTCCCTCCTAATTATTTCCCCCCCCCCCATTTCCAGTAATCAAAATGTCTTCCAACCAAGACTTTGCCAAACACATGGATCCCACTCGTGGGCCCCACCTTTTATTATATATATAACCTCCTACCGATTATTTTAAAAAATGGGTAAATGGGGGTCCGTAAAAATAAGCAAAACTTCATAAAAATTACCTTAATAATTTTAACAACATTTATCACCTTTATTATAATTTACAATATTAATCGACCAGGTCGTTCCCAGGAAAGAGGGGGCTTTCCAATAAGGATTTTTCCCTATTGGCGCGCAATTAGGTGACCAAACCTCTCCTTGACAGAACTTCTAGACATCGTTAATATTGCAAATAATAATATTAATAACTTTGTCATCTCAATTATTGATTTAATAATATATAAAATATCGACAATAATTGAATCAAATAACGTGAGATACTATGCAGCAATTACTGTAACAATAATTAAACAAAACTGAGTGACTTCTCACGTAAGCATCAATGAGTAATACCGTGTGCTACTATACAATCACGCGTATTACTATACTTTTAACACCGGGTGTTTCAACAGTTAACGGTAAAACTTTTGTCGTTATTTTCATAAAATATTTTTTGTCATTTTCTCAATCCGATAATAATTTCATTGTGGGGTCCACCAATGATTGTGCCGTTGTACGAATATTTCCTGTTAAAACAAATATTCCCCGACCAATCGAATATTATATAACAACTTGCGTAATTTGCAAAATTTATAAATATTACCCACAACTATAACATTATATCAAATTCATTCTATAATATTCAAAAATGATATTTATAGAAAATTCATATTTATTCAAAAAGTTGGGGTCTTAGAACCTCCCATTCTTATGAAATTTCACCCTCAAAATTAGGGTACGTACCTGATATGTCGAAGAGGTAAGGATACCTTGATTTTATTTCAGATTCTAACTCCCAGGTTATTTTCTCAACATCGTTGTTTCTCCACAAAACTTTGACTTGAGGTATAACTTTGGAGCGTAGAATATGTTCCTTCTTATCCAAGATTTGAACAGGAACCTCTTCATATGTTAAATCTTCCGCTATTTCGTCTAGTTCTAACTCAATAATGTGGTTCGGGTCTTCCACATATTTACGTAACATGGATATATGAAAAATGTTATGAACACGGGACATACTTGGCGGTAAAGCGAGTCTATAGGCCACAGTTCCTACTCGATCGAGGATTAAAAATGGGCCGATGAATCGAGGATTGAGCTTTCCTCTCTTTCTAAATCTCATAACTCCTTTCCAGAGAGCAACACGTAACAACACATAATCTCTTATATCGAATTCCACGTCCTTTCGATGAAGATCAACATAACTCTTTTGTCGATCTTGTGAGGTTTTTATACGTTATTGGATCGTTTGAATCTTTTTCGTAGTCATACGTACCAACTCTGGTCCCAACAACGTTGCTTCACCCACCTCATCCCAGCATACTGGAGAACGACACTTTCTTCCATACAATGCTTCGAAAGGAGCCATGCCAATACTTGCTTGATAGCTGTTGTTGTAGAAAAATTCCACCAATGGTAAGAACTTGTCCCAACTTCACTTGAAGTCCAGGACACAGAGTCTTAATAAATTTTCCAGAGTTTGAATTGTCCTCTCCGACTGCCCGTCCGTCTGAGGATGATATGCCGAGCTAAATCGTAAATTCGTGCCCATAGCTTTTTGCAAACTAACCCAAAATCTTGAAGTGAATCTTGGGTCTCGATCAGAAACTATGGATATTGGCATACCATGCAATCTTACAATCTCGTTTATGTACATACGAGCAAGACGTTCAAGTGTATAAATTTCTCGTATCGGTAAGAAATGAGCAAACTTGGTCAATCTATCAACAATGACCCAAATCGCATCTATGCCTTGAGAAACCTTGGGAAGACCGATAACAAAATCCATGGTAATGTGCTCTCATTTCCATTCTGGAATTTTAAGTGGTTGCAATGGACCTTTTGGTACTTGATGCTCCGCCTTGACTCGTTGACAAGTTAGACACCTTGAGATAAACAGCGCTATCTCTCTCTTCATATTGCTCTACCAAAATGTATGACGAAGATCACGATACATTTTGGTACTCCCAGGATGGATTGCAAACGGTGTGTTGTGCGCCTCCATCATGATTTTATACTTTAAATATGTATACATCACCTATTTTGAGTTGCCCCCAAAATAGGTATACATCACCTATTTTGAGTCGCAAAATACATGGTACAGAATACAAATATAACCTTAAATATACAATATGAGCTGTGAGTTTTAATATAAATATTGTCTTCTAGACAGTATTCAAACTCAAAATAAGTCATCAATACATTTATTATCACACTATTTCATAGAATAGTGAGGACTACTAATGCTATCATCTGGTCCGTCACTCCGTTCCCCAACTAGTCCCTGCTACGTTCTCATTTCCTGAAGAGAACAATGAAAGCAAAAGGGTGAGCTCAACTAGCCCAGTAAGAAATATTACGACTAAGATAATGCAGAATAAATTATCATTAGCCTTCAACAGTGTTAAACTGATAAAATATAACAAACATCAAGTTTAACTGCAGCGGAACAAGCAATCCATTAGAAGAGTAAAGTAGAGTATAAAATCTACTATCTTCTATAATTTAAAAAGTTTTTCATGACTGTTATTGCTGAGACTCAGCTTAATAAATAATCCACATCATCCCTGCACTACGGCCAAGGATATTCATTAGTATCACAACCACAAATTATCCATGCACTACGACCAAGGATAGTCGTGTATTCATCAATGGTCATGATCATGCCAACAACTGTCCATCAATGCACTACGGGCCAATGAGGACTTTTACCACATTATTTGTAACATTACGATCATGATTATACCGAATAATCCCTTGTCATAATCATACCAAGTCCATCTATGCACTACAGGCCACAGATGACATTCAACATAATATAAACATGAGGATGATGACAATGATATAAGAATTCAATAAAACAAGTTCAAGAATTAATTTATCTAGGAACTAATAACGTCCAAATTGTCAACATGATACTACTTTGTAGAGTAAAATTCAAGAATGCTCAGAAGAATATTTCCATGAAAAGATACTGGATGAAGCGCAAATATAAAAGATATTCCACTAATTTCATGGAGTATAGAAGTCAAAACTTTAACCAACTGATTATAATAAAGAATGAAATAACAAAAGAAGTCACCAGACATACGATAGACCGCACAGACAGGTTATTCCAACAGAATAATAAATAATGGAACCAGGTCATGCGTAAATGCACAGACAGGATATTCCAACAGAATAATAAACAACGGAACCAGGTCATGCGTAAATGCACAGACAGAATGTTCCAACAGAATCATAAATAACGGAACTAGGTCATGCGTAACGCACAGATAGGATGTTCCAACAGAATAATAAAGAATGGAGTAACAGAAGAATTTCACCAAGTATAGGGTAGCCCGCGTATAAAGGTTATTCCAACAGAATAATAAAGAATGGAATAACAGAAATTCTCTTCATGAATACAAACGAAATAATACCCCTTACGAGTACAACAAATAATATCCCTTACCTTAAGAAGAAGAGTACTGGATATAGGAGTAGTGAAGTAGCAGAATACTTTTCTTGTTTCTCTCTCTAGAGTTTCAGTGAATTCGTAAGAAATAATGAAGGAATGAGCTTCTATTTATAGAAGAATGGACTGCATAGTAACTAATTCATGAACGGTCCAGATTGATTTACTTTTAAACGGACGGTCCATAAAATATTCTAATAAAATAAAAATTTTTAAATAAAATATAATATATATTATATATTATATATATAAAAACTCACGGGTCATTACCCCCGTGATACAATCTGCCAATTTCCGTGTCTGCTAACTTTCAAATTATCACATGTATATATATATATATATATATATATATATATATATATATATATATATAATAATAAGTACCCCTTTCCCTTGTCAAACATTATATATATATCTACAAGTACCCCCCAAATTATTCCCCCCCAAATTTCCCGTAACCAAAATGTCTTCCAACCAAGACTTTGCCAAACACATGGGTTGTAAGACCCTAAATTATTAATAAATAAAATTTAATTTTCTCTATTTATTATTTTGAAATAGTAAGGGTTGAATTGATTAATGAGGTTAGTTATGGGTAAAATGCGCAAATATTTTAAATAAGCAAGTGGTTATAAAATATTCATTGTTGTCGGGGAATATTCGTTTGGTCGTGGAATATTCTTCCTGTCGGGGAATATTCGTATGACGGCGCAATCTTTTGTGGGCCCTATAACGGAAAGCGATTAGATGAAGAAAACGACAAGTATAAGTTGTTTATAAATAACGGCGTAGTTGTTACCGTTAATACTGTTGGAATACCCGGTGGTTAAAACACAGTAATACGCGTTGTTGCACAGTAGCACACGGTATTGCACCAATTATGGATTCTTACGTAAGAAGGCACTACTCAATAATTGTTACAGTAATTACTGTTCAGTATTTTATTAATTCAATAATTGTTGCGTTGATATTTTATATTACTATTTTTTCAATAATTGTCACTACACAACATTTTCTATTATCGAAGCAATAATTCATATTATCTGAATAATATTATTAGATAACATTATTGGCAATATCTAGAAAGTTATGTCTAAGGAGAGGCTTGGTCATCTAATTACACGCCAGTAAGGAGAAATGTGACGCCCCCAAAATAGGTCCAATCCATCCAACCCATTCTGAGTCGCCAAATACATGAAACAAAAAATAACAACTTTATTATTATAATTGTCATGCAAAATACGACAACACATATACTGTGAGTTTAAATACAAATATTGTCATCTAAACAGTATTCATACTCAATTAAGTCCTCATTATACTTATTGATACACTATTTTACAAAATAGTGAGGACTACTAAAATAACTTCTTGAACCATCATTCCACACCCCGACTAGTACTCGCTACATTCTCGCCTCCTGAGAAGAAAAATGGAACAACAAGGAAAAGGGTGAGCTCAACTAGCCCAGTAAAGATTATTATGACTAAGATAATATACAACAAGTTATCGTTAGTCTTCAACAGGGAAAAATTTAATAGAATACAATAGACAATAAGTTTTAAATCAATATTCGCAGCGGAAAATAATAATTCATAGAAGAGTTACATAGAGAATGAAATCTACGATTATCTATGAATTTAAAAGTCCATCATCAACATTTTATCCCTGTAACATCAATAAATATCTGGAATCAAATAGTCATCTTTGCACTACAGGCCAAAGATATTCATCAGTTGGTCATGTTCATCTCAACACCTGTTCATCTTTGCACTACGGGCCAAAGATATTCATCATAAATCATTCATCTTTGCACTACAGGCCAAAGATATTCAGTTATATCATCATTTAGGTCCGATGATGATGAAAAATATTTTAAAGGAAACGAATCCAGTGAAACAAAATAATAAATATTAAGATTCGTATTTCAGCTATTTCATGTCCAAAAATACCTCATAAATAATCATAGTGGAGTAAAATTCAAGAATGATCAAAATATGGATACAATCAAAGCTAGTATCCAGAATAGATATTTTGGACGAAAAGAAGAAAATTTCATTTTTCGGTGAATAGTAACTCGTGAATAGTAACTCGTAAATAGTAACTCATGAATAGTAACTCCGACATGAAAAGTTCTAAATTTGATAAAAAGTTCAGATCAATACTTCGGCATAATGATATTGAAGAAAATAATATCATTAAAGAAGAAATAACATCCCTTACCTCGTAAAAACAGTACTTCTAGTTGAAACACCGGATATAGGCTATGACTTGAACTTGCACCGTATAGCAATACTCAAAGTATTAGAATACTCACAAGAATACACTCACTAATATAGAGAGAGAAAGAGAGAGAAGATTTCAGTTTCTGGTGTGATTTTCAATTCTAACCTAAGCACCATATTTATAGGAAAATGCTTAGAACACCAAAGCAGAAAATTGAATATAATAATATTATATTTACAAAATTGTCAAGCCCACCTTAGAATATCTGAATTCAGCCCATTCTTATCACATGTTGAGCCCACTAATTTGCAAAAAACGTTTTTCTTTAAAATAATAATTAAAACTTCCAAAAATCAATTATTTCGAAATTTTAGAACTTCAATAATTCATAATAAACAGTCCTTTTATCAGAAAATTCGAATCTCGCAAGTTTTTATAGGAAATTCAATGCTCTACAACTTTGTAGAAGAAAGTTTTTCTAAATTCCAAACAGAAATTGACCGAAATCCACAAACGGACGATATTACAGTCAATAATAAATTTTCGGTCAAGAATTGTATCCACCAACACACAAAACATGTGTTAATCATTTAATGCCACAAAAATACTCTTCCTCCTCATTTATTTATATATCCCACATTCATTGTAAAAATATCACCATCAATATATATGAATTATTTTATCAGAAAAAGATAAAATATTAATTTTTAACAATTGTCACTTTAAAAATTTTCTCCATCTATATCCACATAAAATTAATATTTTTCTCATCATATCAATAATTAATTATACACAAATAATATTACAGAATCACAGTACTGGCAACCAGGCCGTTCCCAGGAAAGAGGGGGCTTTCCAATAAGGATTTCTCCTTACTGGCGCGTAATTAGATGACCAAACCTCTCCTTAGACAGAACTTTCTAGACATTACCAATAATATTATCTAATAATATTATTCAGATAATATGAATTATTGCTCCGATAATGGAAAATACTGTGTAGTGACAATTATAAAATTCAACGTAGCAATTATTTAATCAATAAAATATTGAACAGTAATTACTGTAATTATTATTGAGCAGTGCCTTCTTACGTAAGAATCAATAATTGGTGCAATACCGTGTGCTACTGTGCAATAACGCGTATTACCGTGCTTTAACCACCGGGTATTCCAACAGTATTAACGGTAACAACTACGCCGTTATTTGTAAACAACTTATTTTTGTCGTTTTCTTCATCCAATCACTTTTCGTTATGAGACCCACAAAAGACTGCGCCGTCGTACGAATATTCTCCGACAGTAAAAATATTCCACGACCAAGCGAATATTCCCCGACAACAATGAATATTTTATAACCACTTGCTTATTTAAAATATTTGTACATTTTACCCACAACTAACCACATTAATCAAATCAACCCTTACTATTTCAGAATAATAAATAGAAGAAATTAAATTTTATTTATTAATAATTTGGGGTCTTACAAGAAATCCTTATTAGAAAGCCCCCTCTTTCTTGGGAACTGTCTGGTTGTCAGTATTGTGATTTGGTAATATTATTTGTGAATAATTAATTATTGATTTATATGATAAGAAAAATATTCATTTTATATGGATATAGATGGAGAAAATTTTTAAAGTGACCATTGTTGAAAATCGATATTTTATCTTTTCTGATAAAATAATATTTTATTATATTATTATAATATAATAATGATGATATTTTTACAATGAATGTGGAATATATGAGTATATGAGGAGGAAGAGTATTTTTGTTGCAAAAGTTATTTAATACATGTTAAACATGTTTGTGGGCCCATTTCTTGACTGAAATTTGATTATAGCCTATAGAATTGTCCGTTTATGGATTTTGGTCAATTTATGTTTAGAATTTAGAAAAACTTTCTTCTGCAAAGTTGTAGATAATGAAATTTCCTATTAAAAAACATGTGATTTAAATTTATCTGACAAAAGCGCTATTTATTATGAATTATTGAAGTTCCAAAATAATTGATTTTTGAAGTTTTAAATATTTTTTTAAGAAAAATGTTTTTTTTTATTTAGGTGAGGTGTGGTGGCTGATTTGAATCAAATTGTGTGTGTGTAAGAATTTAATAAATATATATTAATATTTTATTAAATTTTCTGCTTTGGTATTCTATGCATTTTCCTATCTTAGGTTAGAATTAAAAATCACACCAGAAATTAAAGTTTTCTCTCTTTTTCTCTCTATATTATCGAGCGTATTCTTGTGAGTATTTTAATACTTTGAGTGTTGCTATACGGTGCAAGTTCCCTTAGCTCTATATCCAGTATTCCAGTCAGAAGTACTGTCTTTCGAGGTAAGGAATATTATTTTTTTTATATGAATGATATTATTTCTTTCAATATCATTATGCCGAAATATTGATCTAAATTTTTATCAAATTTAGAACTTTTTGTGTCGGAATTACTATTCACGTATACGGTACTATTCACGTAT
Source organism: Panax notoginseng (assembly GCA_016801055.1). NCBI lineage: Eukaryota > Viridiplantae > Streptophyta > Magnoliopsida > Apiales > Araliaceae > Panax > Panax notoginseng. The sequence goes on from CM029017.1 coordinate 192,924,503, forward strand.
ACGGCACTATTCACGAAAACGACACAATTCACAGAAAAATTAAAGTTTTATTTTTCGTCCAAAATATCTATTATGGATACTAGCTTTGATTGTATCCATATTTTGATCATTCTTGAATTTTACTCCACTATAATTACTTATGAGGTATTTTTAATCATAGATAAACCGAAATACGAATCCTTAATATTTGTTATTTAGTTTCACTGGATTCGTTTCCTTTAAAATATTTTTCATCATCCTCAGTCCTAAATGATGATATTACTGAATATCTTTGGCCTGTAGTGCAAAGATAAATGATTTCTGATGAATATCTTTGGCCCGTAGTACAAAGATGAACAGGTGTTGAGATGAACATGACCAACTGATGAATATCTTTGGCCTGTAGTGCAAAGATGAATATTTGATTCAAGATGTTTATTGATTGATGTTACAGGGATAAAATATTATTGATGAACTTTTAAATTCATAGATGATAGTAGATTTCATCCTCTACTTAACTCTTCTAATGAATTATTATTTTCGCTGCGAATATTGATTTAAAACTTGTTTTCTATTGTATTCTTTTAATTTTTTTTCATGTTGAACACTAACGATAATTTGTTCTATATTATCTTAGTCGTAATATTCTTTACTAAGCTAGTTGAGCTCACACTTTTCCTTTTTGTTCTATTTTTCTTCTCAGGAGGTGAGAATGTAGCGAGTACTAGTCGGGGTATGGAATGAAGGTTTTAGAAAGTTGTTTTAGTAGTCCTCACTATTTTTCTAAAATAATATATCAATAATTATAATGAGGACTTATTTGAATGTGGATATTGTCTAGATGACAATATTTGTATTTAAACTCACAATTTTTATGTTGTATTAATAAAGTTGTACTTGTTTCTGTACCATGTATTTTGACGACTCAGAATGGGTGTTGTATACCTATTTTGGGGGTGTCACAGTTGGTATCAGAGCTTAGGAATATGATCTCTGACGGAGATCGGGGAATAGAACTAGGAAGGAGAGACGAGTAAATCCTTCGCTAGTGTGTCCTACCTAAGCTTATTTGTTGGTCGGTCATAATATAGGGATATTATGTGATATGTTAATTTGTTAAATTAACCCTTGTTTTATGGCAGTATTTGAGAATATCGACTGAGAATCTTAACAGTGGAGTAAATGAGACCGTGTAGACACCTTTGCTCACCAACGAGGAGAACGTGCAATAGGCTGGCAATGTTCCTCCTATAAACAACACTGAGCAGACGATGAACGATGGGATATTTAGAAGCTTTTTGCGGTTCATGCAAAACCAAACGAGGGAGACTCCTGTTCAAAATACAGGTAGGAACAATGGCAACGCACAGCTGGTCACAGCCAAGCAGTTCAAAGAGTTGGGACCACCAGAATTCTGGGGAAAGCCGGATCCGATTAAGGCGGAGACGTGGGTCAAATAAATTACCAAGATATTCGATGTCTTGGGATGTACGGAGGAACAAAAAGTTTCATTCGCCACTTTTATATTCTGTAATGAGGCAGATTACTGGTGGAAATCTGTAAAGCGTACCCATCCAGTCGCGCTTGGCATTTCTTGGGAAATGTTTCAGAAACTGTTCAATGACAAGTACTTTCCTGAAAGTATTCGTCATATGAAGGAGGTAGAGTTTATTAGACTGGAGCAGAATAACATGACAATGTCCCAGTACGAGGCGAAGTTTGCAGAGTTGTCCAGGTTTGCACCTCATTTGGTGGAGAATGAGAAACGTATGACACGGATGTTTCTAAGAGGTTTGAAACCCGGCATACGTCAATATCTCATTTCACATAAATTTTCTCTCTATTCAGATGTTATCAACAGGGTTAAATTATTTGAACGAGATAACGAGTACGGTCAACCGAGGGACCACAACCAGGATTATACCAGTGATAGTAGTCATCAGAACAACGATAACCAACGGAGAAAGAAAAATACGGACAAGAGTGGCAACCACTCTGATGGTAATCGTGGCCATGAAAATAGAAGAAGCGAGTCGGGAGGAGATTTTAAAAAGAGGAGATTCAACAATGACAATACGAAGACGTCGGCACCAGCAGCAACTGGTTCCAATGGAGGAGAACGACCACCGGTCATATGCTATAAGTGTAAAAAAAAAAGGACATATCAGCCCAAACTGCCCACAACAGTTTAAGGTATGTTATAACTATGGAAAGGAAGGACATATTGTTCGAGATTGCACTGTAGCGAAACTAAGTACAGCGGGGATAGTGACTCAAAAGGCTATCCCAGAAAAGTCAATGTCAACGGTTTCTGGAAGAGCGTTTGTCGTGACTGGTCAACATGCGAGGAACCCAAACGAGGTGATCACGGGTAAGCTAATCATAAATTCTTGCGAAGTTTATACCTTACTAGATACCGGTGCTACCCATTCATTTATCTCTCCTACTTGTGCTCAACGTTTAAACTTGACTCCGGAGAAATTAGACTTTGATTTATCTATTGAGACTCCGTTAGGAGAAACTTTCATCACATCCACTGTTTATAAATCTTGTTTGATCCAAGTTAGCACCATCACCTTACCTGTTGACCTTATCTCTTTAAAGATACTTGCATTTGACGTGATTTTAGGAATTGATTGGTTAACTACTCATCATGCCAAAATTGATTGTTTTCGTAAGGTTGTTAATTTTTATATTCCTAACCAACCTGTTGTGTGAATTCAAGCAACTAATCCATTAAAATCAATCACTGCTATATCAAGTCATAAAGCTATTCGTTTATTAAAAAATGGATGTCAAGCTTTCTTAGCCCATGTTATGGATTTGAATAAAGACACGTCATATTTGAATAATATTCCTGTTGTTATTGACTTTCCTGACGTATTTCCTGAAGAACTTCTCGGTCTACCCCCAGAACGGGAAGTTGAATTCTTTATTGATCTTGAACCTGGTACAAAGCCCATTTCTAAAACCCCATATCGAATGACTCCTATTGAACTTCAGGAGTTAAAGGTCCAATTACAGGAGTTGTTGGACATCGGTTTCATTCGTCCTAGGACATCTCCTTGGGGTGCTCCTGTTTTATTTGTAAAGAAGAAAGACGGAAGTATGCAACTTTGTATCGACTACCGGGAATTAAACCATGTCACTATCAAGAATAGGTATCCGCTACCTCGTATTGATGACCTGTTTGACTAGTTACAAGGAGCACAATTCTTTTCAAAAATCGATCTTCGTTCTGGATATCATCAGCTGAAGATTAGAACTGAGGATATTCCAAAGACTTCCTTTAGAACTCGGTACGGGCATTATGAATTCTTAGTCATGTCTTTTGGATTGACTAATGCTCCTGCGGCTTTCATGAATATGATGAACTGAGTATTCAAGGAATATTTGGATCAGTTCGTTGTTGTTTTTATTGATGACATCCTCATATATTCCAAAAGTCGTGAAGATCATGAATACCATTTAAAGCTGGTACTCCAAAGGCTTCGTGAAAACAAGTTATATGCCAAGTTGAAGAAATATGAGTTCTGGCTTGAGAAAGTAGCATTCCTTGGGCACGTGGTGTCAAAACATGGAGTATCTATTGACCCGGCAAAGATTGAAGCAATACAAAGTTGGGAACAACTGAAGTCGGTGACCGAAGTACGTAGCTTTCTGGACTTAGCTGGTTATTATCGGAGATTCGTGGAAGGATTTTCTCGAATCTCTACTCTATTAACTCAGCTGACTCGGAAAGATATCAAATTCGTATGGAGCGAGGAATGCGAGAAGAGTTTCCAAGAGCTTAAGGTGAGACTCATTTTGGCACCTATTTTGACCATACCATCTGGTTCGGATGGATTTGTTATCTACAGCGATGCTTCAGGCAAAGGGCTAGGATGTGTTCTCATGCAACGTGGGAAAGTCATAGCCTATGCCTCGCGACAACTTAAAGAATATGAGAGGAATTATCCTACTCATGATCTAAAGTTGGCAGCAGTCGTTTTCGCGCTAAAGATCTGGAGGCACTATCTATATGGGGAGAAAGTGGAGATATATTCAGACCATAAAAGTCTCAAATATTTCTTCACTCAAAAAGAGCTCAATATGCGGCAACGATGTTGGCTCGAGCTGTTGAAAGACTACGACCATACCATTCAATACCATCCTGGAAAAGCGAACGTGGTAGCCGACACATTGAGTAGAAGATCATACGCGGGAACGAGTGCGATGTTGTCAACGCAAAGGCCCATTTGGTGTGATTTACAAAAGATGAAGATAGAATTCAAGACTCCGGGGACCCATGCAATAATGTCAAGTATACGTATAGAATCAACTTTAATCAAAAAAGTTAAAGTTGCTCAAGCCACAGACCCGGAGCTGATGCGTATGAAGAAGAAAGTGCAAGAAGGTGCTATTCCAGAAGCAAGAATCGATGAAGAAGGAATACTTCGAGTCCATTGCAGACTTTGTGTTCCTAACGATTTTGATTTGAAGTACAAGATCATGATGGAGGCACATAATACACCGTTTGCAATTCATCTTGGAAGTACAAAAATGTATCGTGATCTTCGACATACATTTTGGTGAAACAATATGAAGAGAGAGATTGCAAAGTTTATCTCGAGGTGTTTAACTTGTCAACGTGTAAAGGTAGAGCATCAAGTGCCAAAGGGTCCATTGCAACCACTTGAGATTCTGAAATGAAAATGGGAACATATTACCATGGATTTCGTTACGGGTCTTCCCACGGTTTCTCAAGGCATAAATGTTATTTGGGTTATTGTTGATAGATTAACCAAGTCTGCTCATTTCTTGTCGATACGGGAGACTTATTCCCTTGAACGCCTTACTCATATGTATGTAAATGAGATTGTAAGATTGCATGACATGCCAGTATCCATAGTTTCGGATCGTGACCCAAGATTCACTTCAAGATTTTGGGTTAGCTTGCAAAAAGCTATGGGCACGGATTTACGATTTCGTTCGGCATACCATCCTCAAGCGATTGGATGAAGAAAACGACAATTATAAGTTGTTTATAAATAACGGCGTAGTTGTTACCGTTAATACTGTTAGAATACCCGGTGGTTAAAACACAGTAATACGCATTGTTGCACAGTAGCACACGGTATTGCACCAATTATGGATTCTTACGTAAGAAGGCACTACTCAATAATTGTTACAGTAATTACTGTTCAGTAATTTATTAATTCAATAATTGTTGCGTTGATATTTTATATTACTGTTGTTTCAATAATTGTCACTACACAGTATTTTCCATTATCGAAGCAATAATTCATATTATCTGAATAATATTATTAGATAATATTATTGGTAATGTCTAGAAAGTTCTGTCTAAGGAGAGGTTTGGTCATCTAATTGCGCGCCAGTAAGGAGAAATCCTTATTGGAAAGCTCCCTCTTTCCGGGAACTGTCTGGTTGTCAGTATTGTGATTTGGTAATATTATTTGTGAATAATTAATTATTGATTTATATGATGAGAAAAATATTTATTTTATGTGGATATAGATGGAGAAAATTTTTAAAGTGACCATTGTTGAAAATCGATATTTTATCTTTTCTGATAAAATAATATTTTATTATATTATTATAATATAATAATAATGATATTTTTACAATGAATGTGGAATATATGAGTATATGAGAAGGAAGAGTATTTTTGTTACAAAAGTTGTTTAAAACATGTTAAACATGTCTGTGGGCCCATTTCTTGACTGAAATTTGATTATAGCCTATAGAATTGCCCGTTTATGAATTTCGGTCAATTTCTGTTTGGAATTTGAAAAAACTTTCTTCTGCAAAGTTGTAGATAATGAAATTTCCTATGAAAAAGACATGTGATTCAAATGTTTTTGACAAAAGGGCTATTTATTATGAATTATTGAAGTTCCGAAGTTCTGAAATAATTGATTTTTGAAGTTTTAATTATTTTTTATAAGAAAAACATTTTTTTTTATTTAGGTGAGGCGTGGTGGCTGATTTGAATCAGATTGTGTGTGCATAAGAATTTAATAAATACATATTAATATTTTATTAAATTTTCTACTTTGGTGTTCTAAGTATTTTTCTATAAATAGGGTGCTTAGGTTAGAATTGAAAATCACACCAGAAATTAAAGTTTTCTCTCTCTTTTTCTCTCTATATTATCGAGCGTATTCTTGTGAGTATTTTAAGAATTTGAGTGTTGCTATACGGTACAAGTTCCCTTCAGCTCTATATCCAGTATTCCAGTCAGAAGTACTGTCTTTCGAGGTAAGGGATATTTTTTTTTATATAAATGATATTATTTCTTTCAATATCATTATGCCGAAATATTGAACTGAATTTTTATCAAATTTAGAACTTTTTGTGTCGGGGTTACTATTCACGTATACGGTACTATTCACGTATACGGCACTATTCACGAATACGACACTATTCACAGAAAAATTAAATTTTTATTTTTCGTCCAAAATATCTATTATGGATATTAGCTTTGATTGTATCCATATTTTGATCATTCTTGAATTTTACTCCACTATGATTACTTATGAGGTATTTTTAGACATGGATAAATCGAAATACGAATTCTTAATATTTGTTATTTAGTTTCACTGGATTCGTTTCCTTTAAAATATTTTTCATCATCCTCAGTCCTAAATGATGATATTACTGAATATATTTGGCATGTAGTGCAAAGATAAATGATTCTGATGAATATCTTTAGCCCGTAGTGCAAAGATGAACAGGTGTTGAGATGAACATGACCAACTGATGAATATCTTTGGCCTGTAGTGCGAAGATGAATATTTGATTCAAGATATTTATTGATTGATGTTACAGGGATAAAATATTGTTGATGAACTTTTAAATTCATAGATGATAGTAGATTTTATCCTCTACTTAACTCTTCTAATGAATTATTATTTCCGCTGCAAATATTGATTTAAAACTTGTTGTCTATTGTATTCTATTAAAAATTTTTCCTGTTGAAGACTAACGATAATTTATTCTATATTATCTTAGTCATAATATTCTTTACTAGGCTAGTTGAGCTCACCTTTTTCCTTTTCGTTCCATTTTTCTTCTCAGTAGGCGAGAATGTAGCGAGTACTAGTCGAGGTATGGAATGAAGGTTCTAGAAAGTTATTTTAGTAGTCCTCACCATTTTTGTAAAATAATATATCAATAATTATAATGAGAACTTATTTGAGTATGGATATTGTCTAGATTACAATATTTGTATTTAAACTCACAGTTTTTATGTTTTATTAATAAAGTTGTAGTTATTTCTGTACCATGTATTTTGACGACTCTGAATGGGTGTTGTATACCTATTTTGGAGGTGTCACATGGGTCCCACTCGTGGGCCCCTACCTTTTATTATATATATAACCTCCTACCGATTATTTTGAAAAATGGATAAATAGGTGTCCGTAAAAATAAGCAAAACTTCATAAAAATCACTTTAATAATTTTAACAACATTTATCACCTTTATTATAATTCACAATATTAATCTACCAGGTCGTTCCCAGGAAAGAGGGGGCTTTTCAATAAGGATTTTTCCTTATTGGCGCGCAATTAGGTGACCAAACCTCTACTTGACAGAACTTCTAGACATCGTTAATATTACAAATATTAATATTAATAACTTTGTCATCTCAATTATTGATTTAATAATATATAAAATATTGGCAATAATTGAATCAAATAACGTGAAACACTATGCAGCAATTACTGTAACAATAATTGAACAAAACTGAGTGACTTCTCACGTAAGCATCAATGAGTAATACCGTGTGCTACTATGCAACCAAGCGTATTACTGTACTTTTAACACCGGGTGTTTCAACAGTTAACGGTAAAACTTCCGCCATTATTTTCATAAAGTATTTTTGTCGTTTTCTCAATCCGACTGTGAGACCACGAATTTTATGAAATAAAAGTATTCAATTTTTCTATTTTGGTAAATGGTTAAATTGATAAAAGGTTAAAGTTAAGGGTGATATGTAAAAAAAAATTTAAAGTAAACAAGTTGTCATAAAATACATGGTCACTATTCACGAGTTACTATTCACGGGTTACTATTCACCCAAATTACTATTCACTCTAGTATCGTTCACTCGAGTATTTGGGACACTTTTTGTGTCGGAGTACTATTCATGAGTTACTATTCACAAATTACTATTCACCCAAATTACTATTCACTCTAGTATTGTTCACTCGAGTATTTAGGACACTTTTTGTGTCGGAGTTACTATTCATGAGTTACTATTCACGAGTTACTATTCACGGGTTACTATTCATCTAAATTACTATTCACTCTAGTATTATTCACTCGAGTATTTGAGACACTTTTTTGTGTCAGAGTTACTATTCACGAGTTACTATTCACAAGTTACTATTCACGAGTTAATATTCAGGAGTTACTATTCATAAGTTACTATTCACCCGGACAATATATTTATTTTCGGTCCAAATCATTTTTGGGTACAATATTATTCCATGAGGAAATGTGCTAATTTTTCAGACCGTTGGTTGAAATTATATTAGTAAATCAATAATTCATTTAAATATATTATTATAATATTATATAATAGTAGTATAATGTGATTATATGATAGTATGTTTTTTTTATAATTTGAATGGTAACATTATTATAGTAAATTCATGGTATACAAGTAAAATAAGGTGCAAGAGAACAATTTGAATTTGAATTCTGATGATGTAAGCGATGATGTCATCGGAACGATGAGGTAAGCAATGATGTCATCAGAAGAATGATGTAAGTAATGATGTCATTTGATCGATGATGTATGCAATGATGTCATCTGATCGATGATGTAAGCGATGATGTCATAAATTATGGCGAAAAGACTATTTTACCCTTACTCTACCAAGCTTATAAATAGAAGCTCATTCCTTTATTATTTCTTAAGAATTCACTGAACTCTAGAGAGAGAAACTATAGAGAGAAAGAAGAAGAGTATTCTGCCACTTAACTACTTCTTTATTTCAGTTCTTCTTTAAAATTGTAAGGGGTGTTATTCTTTCTTATTCATGAAGAGAACTGTTGTTATTCCATTTTTTATTATTCTGTTGGAATAACCTGTATACGCGGTCTATCCTATACTTGGTGACATTCTTCTGTTATTCTGTTGGAACATCCTGTCTGTGTGTTTTACACCAGACCTGGTTCCGTCTTTATTATTATTCTGTTGGAACATCCTGTCTGTGTGTTTTACACCGGACCTAGTTCCGTCTTTATTATTATTCTGTTGGAATATCCTGTCTGTGCGTTTTACGCCGGACCTGGTTCCTTTATTTATTATTCTGTCGGAATATCCTGTCGGTGTGAATTTCACCTGACCTGGTTCCATATTTATTATTTCGTTATTTATTATTCTGTTGGGAATAACCTGTCTGTGCGGTCTCTATCGCATGCATGGTGAATCCTTCTGCTATTCCATTCTTTATTATTCTGTTGGAATAACCTGTCTATGTGGATTGCCACATGCATGGTGAATGATCCTTTATATTCATTTCTTATTAAATTGTGGAAATGATCTGTATACGTGAATTACCGTATGGCTGGTGAAAATCCATTTGCAGTTTCATATATTCTTTATTATACTCATTTGGTTAAAGTTTTGATTTCTATACTCCATGAAATTAGTGAAATATCCTTGATATTTGCGCTTCATCCAGTATCTTTTCATGAAAATATTCTTCTGAGCATTCTTGACTGTTACTTTACAAAGAAGTATCATGTTGACAATTTGGATATTATTAGTTTCTGGATAAACTAATTCTTGAACTTGTTTAATTGAATTCCTATAACATTGTCATCATCCTCATTTTTATTTTATTTTAAAAGTCATCTTTGGCTTACGTGTATAAATGGACTTAGTATGATTATGACCAGGGATCATTCGGTATAATCATGAACTGTGATGTTATAAGTGGTGTGGTAAAAGTCCCCAGTGGCTTGTAATGCATTGATAGACAGTTTGTGGTATGATTATGACCAGGGATTTTTCGGTATAGTCATGATCATTGATGATTTAATGAATATCCTTGGCCCGTAATACAAGGATGATTAGAAGATGTGGTTTATTTATTAAGCTGAGTCTCAGTGATAAAAGTTGATGAAAATATTTTTAAATCATAAAAGATAGTAGGTTTTATTCTCTACTTGACTCTTCTAATGGATTGCTTATTCCGCTACAGTTAAACTTGATGTCTATTGTATTTTATTAGTTTAACATTGTTGAAGACTATTGATAATTTTTTCTTCATTATCTTGGTCATAATATTTCTTACTGGGCTAGTTGAGCTCACCCTTTCTTTCAATGTTCTCTTCAGGAAATGAGAATATAGCTGGGACGAGTCAGGGAAAGGAGTGATGGTCCAAAAGATAGCATTAGTAGTCCTCACCATTCTGTTAAATAGTGTGACAATAAATGTAATGAGGACTCCTTGAGTATGGATATTGTCTAGATGAAAATATTCCTATTAGAACTCTCAGTTTATGTATTGTCGTATGTTACACGACATTTGTATAATTAAGTTTGTATTTATATTTTGTACCATGTATCTGACGACCCAAGATGGGTGATAAATACATAATTTTGGGGGCGTCACATTAAATCATGATGGAGACGCACAACACACCATTTGCAATCCATCCTGGAAGTACCAAAATGTATCATGATCTTCGTCATACATTTTGGTGGAGCAATATGAAGAGAGAGATAGCGTTGTTTATCTCAAGGTGTCTAACTTGTCAACGAGTCAAAGCGGAGCATCAAGTACCAAAAGGTCCATTGCAACAACTTGAAATTCCAGAATGGAAGTGGGAGCACATTACCATGGATTTCGTTACCGGTCTTCCTAGGGTTTCTCAAGGTATTGATGCGATTTGGGTCATTGTTGATAGATTGACCAAGTCTGCTCATTTCTTACCGATACGAGAAACTTATACACTTGAACGTCTTGCTCGTATGTACATAAATGAGATTGTAAGACTGCATGGTATGCCAGTATCCATAGTTTCTGACCGAGACCCAAGATTCACTTCACGATTTTGGGTTAGTTTACAAAAAGCTATGGGCACGGATTTACGATTTAGTTCAGCATATCATCCTCAGACGGACGGACAATCAGAGAGGACTATTCAAACTCTTGAAGATCTATTAAGACTCTGTGTCTTTGACTTCAAGGGAAGTTGGGACAAGTTCTTACCATTGGTGGAGTTTTCCTACAACAACAGTTATCAAGCAAGTATTGGCATGGCTCCATTCGAAGCATTGTATGGAAGAAAATGTCGTTCTCCAGTATGCTGGGATGAGGTGGGTGAAGCAACGTTGTTGGGACCGGAGTTGGTACGTATGACTACAGAAAAGATTCAAACGATCCGACAACGTATAAAAACCTCACAAGATCGACAAAAGAGTTATGCTAATCTTCATCGAAAGGACGTGGAATTTGATGTAGGAGATCATGTGTTCTTACGTGTTGCTCCATGGAAAGGAGTTACGAGATTTGGAAAGAGAGGAAAGCTCAATCCTCGATTCATCGGTCCATTTTTAATCCTCGATCGAGTAGGAACTGTGGCTTATAGACTCGCTTTACCACCAAGTATGTCTCGTGTTCATAACGTTTTTCACATATCCATGTTACGCAAATATGTGGAAGACCCGAACCACATTATTGAGTTAGAACCGGACAAAATAGAGGAGGATTTGACGTATGAAGAAGTTCTTGTTCAAATCTTGGATAAGAAGGAACATATTCTACGCTCCAAGGTTATACCTCAAGTCAAAGTTCTGTGGAGAAACCACGATGTTGAGGAAATGACTTGGGAGTTAGAATCTGAAATGAAATCAAGGTATCCTTATCTCTTCGACATACCAGGTACGTACCCTAATTTCGAGGGCGAAATTTCATAAGAAGGGGAGGTTGTAAGACCCCAACTTTTATAAATAAAGATGAATTTTCTATAAATATCATTTTTGAATATTATGGAGTTAATTTGATATAATGTTATAGTTGTGGGTAATATTTATAAATTTTGCAAAGTACGCAAGTTGTTATATAATATTCGATTGGTCGGGGAATATTCGTTTTAACAGGGAATATTCGTACAACGACACAATCATTGGTGGACCCCACAACGGAATTATTGTCGGATTGAGAAAACGACAAAAATATTTTATTAAAAATAACGGCGGAAGTTTTACCATTGTTACTATTGAACTACTCGGTAGTAAAAGTACAGTAATACGTGTGGTTGCATAGTAGCACACGGTATTGATTATTAATGCTTATGTGAGAAGTCACTCAGTTTGATTCAATTATTGTCAGTTAATAATATGAATTATTTAGCGATAATGACGTTTTGTTTTATTCGTATTATTAACGTAATAAAACAGAAACATCTTTTTATATAAAACAGAATACTTTATTAAAGTTATTCTATAAATAGAATATAATATATTTTATTTAAAAGATTTTTCTTTAAATATGGACCGTCAGATTAAAGTAATCAATCTGGACCGTTCATGGATTAATTACTATGCATTCTATTTTTCTATAAATAGCAGCTCATTCCTTCATTATTTCTTACGAATTCACTGAACTCTAGAGAGAGAAACTATAGAGAGAAACTATAGAGAGAGAAGAAGAGTATTCTGCTACTTAAGTACTTCCTTATTTCAGCTCTTCTTTAAAACGGTAAGGGATATTATTTTCTTCTTAATGATATTTTTTTCTTCAATATCATTATGCTGAAATATTGATATGAGTTTTTATCAAATTTGAAACTTTTTGTGTCGGGGTTACTATTCACGTATATGGCACTATTCACGTATACAATACTATTCACGAATACGGCACTATTCACCGAAAAATAAAAATTTTCTCTTTTTGTCCAAGATGTCTATTATGGTTACTATCTTTGATTGTATCCATGTTTTGATCTTTAATTTTGAACTCCGCTTCACAATTGATTATTATGAAGTATTATTGATCTTGGATAAACTGTTATACGAATCCCTAATATTTGTCCTTCAGTCTCACTGGATTCGTTCTCTTTAAGATATTTTTCATCATCCTCAGTCTTAAATGATGATATTACTGAATATCTTTGGCCTGTAGTGCAAAGATGTATGATTACTTGATGAATATCTTTGGCCTGTAGTGTAAAGATGAACAGGTGTTGAGATGAACATGACTGACAGGTGATACAAATGAATATCTTTGGCCTGTAGTACAAAGATGAATAATTGGATAAAGATGATTATTAATTGATGTTACAGGGATAAAATATTGATGATGGACTTTTAAATCTTAGAAGATAGTAGAATTCTTTCTCTACTTGACTCTTCTAATGGTTTGTTGTTTCCGCTGCAGTTGTTGATCTAAAACTTGTTGTCGATTATATTCTATCAGATTTTTCCCTGTTGAAGACTAACGATAATTTGTTGTATATTATCTTAGTCATAATATTCTTTACTAGGCTAGTTGAGCTCACCCTTTTTCTTTTTGTTCCATTTTTTCTTCTCAAGAGGTGAGAACATAGCAGGATCTAGTTGGGGTATGGAGTGATGGTTCTAGAAATATGTTTTAGCAGTCCTCACTATTTCTATAAAATAGTGTTTGAATAATTGTAATGAGGATTTATTTGAGTGTGGATATTGTCCAGAAGATAATATTTGTATTTAAACTCACAGTATGTGTTGTCGTATTTTGCACGACAATCGTATTATTGAAGTTGTAGTTTGTTTTCTGTACCATGTATTTGGCGACTCAGAATGGGTTGGATGAAATGGGCCTATTTTGGGGTTGTCAACTGTGACTCCCCCAAAATTAGGTATACATCACCCATCTTGGGTCGTCAGATACATAGTACAAAATACAAATACAACTTACTAATACAACTGTCGTGTACAATACGACAAAACATAAACTGTGAGTTTGAATACAAATATTATCTTCTAGAGAGTATTCATACTCAAAAGGAGTCCTCATTACATTTATTAACACACTATTATATAGAATAGTGAGGACTACTAACTAATACTATCATTCGAACCATCACTCCGTTCCCCGACTTGCCCCAGCTACGTTCTCATTTCCTGAAGAGAACAGTGAAAGAAAGGGTGAGCTCAACTAGCCCAGTAAGAAATATTATGACTAAGATAATGCAGAATAAATTATCATTAGCCTTCAACAATGTTAAACTGATAAAATATAATAGACATTAAGTTTAACTGCAGTGGAACAAGCAATCCATTAAAAGAGTCAAGTAGAAAATAAACTCTACTATCTTTTATGATTTAAAAGGTTTTTCAACACTGTTATCGCTGTGACTCAGCTTAATAAAATAATCCACATCATCGAATCACCCCTGCACTACGGCCAAGGATATTCGTGTATTCATTAATGGTCATGATCATGCCAACAACTGTCCATCAACGCACTACCGGCCAATGAGGAATTTTACCACATCATTTGTAACATTACGGTCATGATTATACCGAATAATCCCTGGTCATAATCATACCAAGTCCATCTATGCACTACAGGCCACAGATGACTTTCAATATTTTATAAACATGAGGATGATGACAATGATATAAGAATTCAATAAAACAAGTTCAAGAATTAATTTATCCAAGAATTAATAACATCCAAATTGTCAACATGATACTGCTTTGTGGAGTAAAATTCAAGAATGCTTAGAAGAATATTTTCATGAAAAGATACTGGATGAAACGCAATTATCAAGGATATTCCACAAATTTCATGGAGTATAGAAGTCAAAACTTAACCAACTGAGTACAATAAAGAATGGATAACAAAAAAAATCACCATGCATGCGATAGACCGCACAGACAGGTTATTTCAACAAAATAATAAATAATGGAACCAGGTCCGGCGTAAACGCACAGACAGGATATTCCGACAGAATAATAAATAATGGAACCAGGTCCGGCGTAAACGCACAGACAGGATATTCCGACAGAATAATAAATAATGGAACCAGGTCCGGTGTAAAACACACAGACAGGATGTTCCAACAGAATAATAACAAGACGAAACCAGGTTCGGTGTAAAACACACAGACAGAATGTTCCAACAGAATAATAACAAAACGGAACCAGGTCCGGTGTAAAACACACAGACAGGATGTTCCAACAGAATAATAGAAGAATGTCACCAAGTATAGGGTAGACCGCGTATACAGGTTATTCCAACAGAATAATAAGAAATGGAATAACAACAGTTCTCTTCATGAATAAGAAAGAATAACACCCCTTACCGTTTTAAAGAAGAGCTGAAATAAGGAAGTAGTTAAGTAGCAGAATACTCTTCTTCTCTCTCTCTATAGTTTCTCTCTATAGTTTCTCTCTCTAGAGTTCAGTGAATTCGTAAGAAATAATGAAGGAATGAGCTGCTATTTATAGAAAAATAGAATGCATAGTAATTAATCCATGAACGGTCCAGATTGATTACTTTAATCTGACGGTCCATATTTAAAGAAAAATCTTTTAAATAAAATATAATATATTCTATTTATAGAATAACTTTAATAAAGTATTCTGTTTTATATAAAAAGATGTTTCTGTTTTATTACGTTAATAATACGAATAAAACAAAACGTCATTATCGCTAAATAATTCATATTATTAACTGACAATAATTGAATCAAACTGAGTGACTTCTCACATAAGCATTAATAATCAATACCGTGTGCTACTATGCAACCACACGTATTACTGTACTTTTACTACCGAGTAGTTCAACAGTAACAATGGTAAAACTTCCGCCGTTATTTTTAATAAAATATTTTTGTCGTTTTCTCAATCCGACAATAATTCCGTTGTGGGGTCCACCAATGATTGTGTCGTTGAACGAATATTCCCTGTTAAAACGAATATTCCCCGACCAATCGAATATTATATAACAACTTTCGTACTTTGCAAAATTTATAAATATTATCCACAACTATAACATTATATCAAATTAACTCCATAATATTCAAAAATGATATTTATAGAAAATTCATCTTTATTTATAAAAGTTGGGGTCTTACAACCTCCCCTTCTTATGAAATTTCACCCTCGAAATTAGGGTACATACCTGGTATGTCGAAGAGGTAAGGATACCTTGATTTCATTTCAGATTATAACTCCCAGGTCATTTCCTCAACATCGTGGTTTCTCCACAAAACTTTGACTTGAGGTATAACCTTGGAGCGTAGAATATGTTCCTTCTTATCTAAGATTTGAACAGAAACTTCTTCATACGTCAAATCTTCCGCTATTTCGTCCGGTTCTAACTCAATAATGTGGTTCGGGTCTTCCACATATTTGCGTAACATGGATATGTGAAAAACGTTATGAACACGAGACATACTTGGCGGTAAAGCGAGTTTATAAGCCATAGTTCCTACTCGATCGAGGATCAAAAATGGACCGATGAATCGAGGATTGAGCTTTCCTCTCTTTCCAAATCTCGTAAATCCTTTCCATGGAGCAACACGTAAGAACACATGATCTCCTACATCAAATTCCACGTCCTTTCGATGAAGATCAGCATAACTCTTTTGTCGATCTTGTGAGGTTTTTATACGTTGTCGGATCGTTTGAATCTTTCCTGTAGTCATACGTACCAACTCCGGTCCCAACAACGTTACTTCACCCACCTCATTCCAGCATACTAGAGAACGACATTTTCTTCCATACAATGCTTCGAATGGAGCCATGCCAATACTTGCTTGATAACTGTTGTTGTAGGAAAACTCCACCAATGGTAAGAACTTGTCCCAACTTCCCCTGAAGTCAAAGACACAGAGTCTTAATAGATCTTCCAGAGTTTGAATAGTCCTCTCTGATTGTCTGTCCGTCTGAGGATGATATGCTGAACTAAATCGTAAATCCGTGCCCATAGCTTTTTGTAAACTAACCCAAAATCGTGAAGTTAATCTTGGGTCTCGATCAAAAACTATGGATACTGGCATACCATGCAGTCTTACAATCTCGTTTATGTACATACGAGCAAGACGTTCAAGTGTATAAGTTTCTCGTATCGGTAAGAAATGAGCAGACTTGGTCAATCTATCAATAATGACCCAAATCGCATCTATATCTTGAGAAACCTTAGGAAGACCGGTAACAAAATCCATGGTAATGTGCTCCCACTTCTATTCTGAAATTTCAAGTGGTTTCAATGGACCTTTTGGTACTTGATGCTCCGCTTTGACTCGTTAACAAGTTAGACACCTTGAGATAAACAACGCTATCTCTCTCTTTATATTGCTCCACCAAAATGTATGACGAAGATCATGATATATTTTGGTACTTCCAGGATGGATTGCAAACGGTGTGTTGTGCGCCTCCATCATGATTTCATACTTTAAATCAGGGTTGTTAGGAACACAAAGTCTGGAGTTGACTCGAAGTATTCCTTCTTCATCGATTCTTGCTTCCGGCATAGAACCTTCTTGCACTTTCTTCCTCATACGCATCAGCTCCAGGTCTGTAGCTTGAGCAGCTTTAACTTTATCGATTAAAGTTGGTTCTACTCGTATATTCGCCATCATCACATGGGTCCCTGGAGTCTTTAACTCTATCTCCATCCTTTGTAAATCACACAAAATGGGCCTTTGTGTTGATAATATCGCACTCGTACTTGCATTTGACGTGATTCTAGGGATTGATTGGTTAACTACTCATCATGCAAAAATTGATTGTTTTCGTAAGGTTGTTAGCTTTCATATTCGTAATCGACCTATTATGCGAATTCAAGCAACCAAACCATTAAAATCAATCGCTGTCATCTCAAGCCATAAAGCTATTCGTTTATTGAAAAATGGATGTCAAGCTTTCTTAGCTCATGTCACAGATCTAAACAAAAATACGTCAGCTTTGAATGATATTTCTGTTGTTAATAAATTTCCTGACGTATTTCCCGAAGAACTTCCTAGCCTACCCCCAGAGCGTGAAATTGAATTTTGTATCGACCTTGAACCCGGTACAAAACCCATTTCCAAAGCCCCATATCGAATGACTCCTATTAAACTTCAGGAGTTAAAGACCCAACTGCAGGAATTGTTAGACATTGGTTTTATTCGTCCTAGTACTTCTCCTTGGGGTGCTCCTGTTCTGTTCGTGAAGAAGAAAGATGGGAGTATGCGACTTTGTATTGATTATCGGGAGTTGAATCATGTCACCATCAAAAATAGGTACCCATTGCCACGTATTGATGACCTGTTTGACCAGTTGCAAGGAGCACAATTCTTTTTAAAGATCGATCTTCGTTCTGGATATCATCAGCTGAAGGTTAGAACTGAGGATATTCCAAAGACTGCCTTCAGAACTCGGTATGGGCATTATGAATTCTTAGTTATGTCTTTTGGAGTGACTAATGCTCCTGCTGCCTTCATGGATATGATGAACAGGGTATTCAAGGAATATTTGGATCACTTTGTGGTCGTCTTTATCGATGACATCCTTATTTATTCCAAAAGTCGTGAAGATCATGAGCAACACTTGAAGTTGGTACTCCAAAAGCTTCGTGAATACAAACTTTGTGCCAAGTTGAAGAAATGCGAGTTCTGGCTGGAAGAGGTAGCATTCCTTGGGCACATAGTATCAAGTCGTGGAATATCGGTTGACCCGGAAAAGATTGAAGCTATTCAAAGCTGGGAGCAACCTAAATCAGTGACCGAAGTACGTAGCTTTCTTGGTTTGGCTGGTTATTATCGGAGATTCGTGGAAGGTACCAACTGTGACACCCCCAAAATTAGGTATACATCACCCATCTTGGGTCGTCAAATACATAGTACAGAATACAAATACAACTTACTAATACAACTGTCGTGTACAATACGACAAAACATAAACTGTGAGTTTGAATATAAATATTATCTTCTAGAGAGTATTCATACTCAAAAGGAGTCCTCATTACATTTATTAACACACTATTACATAGAATAGTGAGGACTACTAACTAATACTATCATTCAAATCATCACTCCGTTCCCCGACTAGCCCCAGCTACGTTCTCATTTCCTGAAGAGAACAGTGAAAGAAAGGGTGAGCTCAACTAGCCCAGTAAGAAATATTATGACTAAGATAATGCAGAATAAATTATCATTAGCCTTCAACAATGTTAAACTGATAAAATATAATAGACATCAAGTTTAACTGCAGTGGAACAAGCAATCCATTAAAAGAGTCAAGTAGAAAATAAATTCTACTATCTTTTATGATTTAAAAGATTTTTCAACACTGTTATCGCTGTGACTCAGCTTAATAAAATAATCCACATCATCGAATCACCCCTGCACTACGGCCAAGGATATTCGTGTATTCATTAATGGTCATGATCATGCCAACAACTGTCAATCAATGCACTACGGGCCAATGATGACTTTTACCATATCATTTGTAACATTACGGTCATGATTATACCGAATAATCCCTGGTCATAATCATACCAAGTCCATCTATGCACTACATGCAACAGATGACTTTCAACATTTTATAAACATGAGGATGATGACAATGATATAAGAATTCAATAAAACAAGTTCAAGAATTAATTTATCCAAGAATTAACAACGTCCAAATTGTCAACATGATACTGCTTTGTGGAGTAAAATTCAAGAATGCTTAGAAGAATATTTTCATGAAAAGATACTGGATGAAACGCAATTATCAAGGATATTCCACAAATTTCATAGAGTATAGAAGTCAAAACTTAACCAACTGAGTACAATAAAGAATGGAATAACAAAAGAAATCACCATGCATGCGATAGACCGCACAGACAGGTTATTCTTAACATAATAATAATAATGGAACCAGGTCCGGCGTGAACGCACAGACAGGATATTCCGACAGAATAATAAATAATGGAACCAGGTCCGGCGTAAACGCACAGACAGGATATTCTGACAGAATAATAAATAATGGAACCAGGTCCGGTGTAAAACACACAGACAGGATGTTCCAACAAAATAATAACAAGACGGAACCAGGTTCGGTGTAAAACACACAGACAGAATGTTCCAACAGAATAATTACAAAAACGGAACCAGGTCCGGTGTAAAACACACAGACAGGATGTTCCAACAGAATAATAGAAGAATGTCACCAAGTATAGGGTAGACCGCGTATACAGGTTATTCCAATAGAATAATAAGAAATGGAATAACAACAGTTCTCTTCATGAATAAGAAAGAATAACACCCCTTACCATTTTAAATAAGAGCTGAAATAAGGAAGTAGTTAAGTAGCAGAATACTCTTCTTCTCTCTTTCTATAGTTTCTCTCTATAGTTTCTCTCTCTAGAGTTCAGTGAATTCGTAAGAAATAATGAAGGAATGAGCTGCTATTTATAGAAAAATAGAATGCATAGTAACTAATCCATTAACGGTCCAGATTGATTACTTTAATCTGACGGTCCATATTTAAAGAAAAATCTTTTAAATAAAATATAATATATTCTATTTATAGAATAACTTTAATAAAGTATTCTGTTTTATATAAAAAGATGTTTCTGTTTTATTACGTTAATAATACGAATAAAACAAAACGTCATTATCGCTAAATAATTCATATTATTAACTGACAATAATTGAATCAAACTGAGTGACTTCTCACATAAGCATTAATAATCAATACCGTGTGCTACTATGCAACCACACGTATTACTGTACTTTTACTACCGAGTAGTTCAACAGTATCAATGGTAAAACTTTCGCCGTTATTTTTAATAAAATATTTTTGTCGTTTTCTCAATCCGACAATAATTTCGTTGTGGGATCCACCAATGATTGTGCCGTTGTACAAATATTCCCTGTTAAAATGAATATTCTCCGACCAATCGAATATTATATAACAACTTGCGTACTTTGTAAAATTTATAAATATTACCCATAACTATAGCATTAAATCAAATTAACTCCATAATATTCAAAAATGATATTTATAGAAAATTCATCTTTATTTATAAAAGTTGGGGTCTTACAACCTCCCCTTCTTATGAAATTTCGCCCTCGAAATTAGGGTACGTACCTGGTATGTCGAAGAGATAAGGATACCTTGATTTCATTTCAGATTCTAACTCCCAAGTCATTTTCTCAACATCGTGGTTTCTCCACAAAACTTTGACTTGAGGTATAACCTTGGAGTGTAGAATATGTTCCTTCTTGTCCAATATTTGAACAGGAACTTCTTCATACGTCAAATCCTCCGTTGTTTTGTCCGGTTCTAACTCAATAATGTGGTTCGGGTCTTCCACATATTTGCGTAACCCTTTATTTCAATGTTCTCTTCAGGAAATGTGAATATAGCTGGGACGAGTCAGGGAAAGGAGTGATGGTCCAGAAGATAGCATTAGTAGTCCTCACCATTCTGTTAAATAGTGTGACAATAAATGTAATGAGGACTCCTTGAGTATGGATATTGTCTAGATGACAATATTCCTATTAGAACTCTCAGTTTATGTATTGTCGTATGTTACACGACATTTGTATAATTAAGTTTGTATTTGTATTTTGTACCATGTATTCAATTTTTCTATTTTGGTAAATGGTTAAATTGATAAAAGGTTAAACTTAAGGGTGATATGTGAATTTTTTTTTAAAGTAAACAAGTTGTCATAAAATACATGGTCACTATTCACGAGTTACTATTCACGGGTTACTATTCACCCAAATTACTATTCACTCTAGTATCGTTCACTCGAGTATTTGGGATACTTTTTGTGTCGGAGTACTATTCACGAATTACTATTCACGAATTACTATTTACAGGTTACTATTCACCCAAATTACTATTCACTCTAGTATTGTTCACTCGAGTATTTAGGACACTTTTTGTGTCGGAGTTACTATTCATGAGTTACTATTCACGAGTTACTATTCACGGGTTACTATTCATCTAAATTACTATTCACTCTAGTATTATTCACTCGAGTATTTGAGACACTTTTTGTGTCGGAGTTACTATTCACGAGTTACTATTCACGGGTTACTATTCACCCAAATTACTATTCACTCTAGTATTGTTCACTCGAGTATTTGGGACACTTTTTGTGTCGAAGTACTATTCACGAGTTACTATTTACGGAGAATATTCGTACGACGGTACAATCATTGGTGGACCCCACAACGGAATTATTGTCAGATTGAGAAAACGACAAAAAAATTTATTAAAAATAACGGCGGAAGTTTTACCGTTGATACTGTTGAACTACTCGGTAGTAAAAGTACAGTAATACGCGTGGTTGCATTGTAGCACACGGTATTGATGCTTATGTGAGAAGTCACTCAGTTTGATTCAATTATTGTCAATTAATAATATGAATTATTTAGCGATAATGAAGTTTTGTTTTATTCGTATTATTAACGTAATAAAATAGAAACATCTTTTTATATAAAACAGAATACTTTATTAAAGTTATTCTATAAATAGAATATATTATATTCTATTGTGCATAGTGTTTTGCATAGTAAAATCTTTTTATATAAAAACAGAATACTTTATTAAAGTTATTCTATAAATAGAATATATTATATTTTATTTAAAAGATTTTTCTTTAAATATGGACCGTCAGATTAAAGTAAATCAATCTGGACCGTTCATGGATTAGTTACTATGCATTCCATTTTCCTATAAATAGAAGCTCATTCCTTCATTATTTTCTTACGAATTCACTGAACTCTAGAGAGAGAAACTATAGAGAGAAAGAAGAAGAGTATTCTGCCACTTAACTACTTCTTTATTTCAGTTCTTCTTTAAAATGGTAAGGGGTGTTATTCTTTCTTATTCATGAAGAGAACTTATGTTATTCCATTCTTTATTATTCTGTTGGAATAACCTGTATGCGTGGTTTACCCTATACTTGGTGGAATGACCTGTATATATGGTTTACCCAATACTTTGTGATCTTCTTCTGTTATTCCATTCTTTATTATTATGTTGGAATAACCTGTTTATGCGAAATACTGCATACTTGGTGAAATTCTTTTATTATTCCGTTCTTTACGATTCTGTCGAATATCCTGTCGGTGTGAATTTCACCTGACCTGGTTCCATCATTTATTATTACGCATTTATTATTCTGTCGGAATATCCTGTCGGTGTGAATTTCACCTGACCTGGTTCCATATTTATTATTCCGTATTTATTATTCTGTTGGGAATAACCTGTCTGTGCGGTCTCTATCGCATGCATGGTGAATCCTTCTGCTATTTCATTCTTTATTATTCTGTTGGAATAACCTGTCTATGTGGATTGCCACATGCATGGTGAATGATCCTTTATATTCATTCCTTATTAAATTGTGGAAATGATCTGTATACGTGGATTACCGCATGGCTGGTGAAAATCCATTTGCAGTTTCATATATTCTTTATTATACTCATTTGGTTAAAGTTTTGATTTCTATACTCCATGAAATTAGTGGAATATCCTTGATATTTGCGCTTCATCCAGTATCTTTTCATGAAAATATTCTTCTGAGCATTCTTGACTGTTATTTTACAAAGAAGTATCATGTTGACAATTTGGATATTATTAGTTCCTGGATAAACTAATTCTTGAACTTGGTTAATTGAATTCCTATAACATTGTCATCATCCTCATGTTTATTTTATGTTAAAAGTCATCTTTGGCTTACGTGCATAGATGGACTTAGTATGATTATGACCGGGGATCATTCGGTATAATCATGAACTGTGATGTTATAAGTGGTGTGGTAAAAGTCCTCAGTGGCTTGTAATGCATTGATAGACAGTTTGTGGTATGATTATGACCAGGGATTTTTCGTATAGTCATGATCATTGATGATTTAATGAATATCCTTGGCCCGTAATACAAGGATGATTAGAAGATGTGGTTTATTTATTAAGCTGAGTCTCAGTGATAAAAGTTGATGAAAATATTTTTAAATCATAGAAGATAGTAGGTTATATTCTCTACTTGACTCTTCTAATGGATTGCTTATTTCGCTGCAGTTAAACTTGATGTCTATTATATTTTATCAGTTTAACATTGTTGAAGACTATTGATAATTTATTCTTCATTATCTTAGTCATAATATTTCTTACTGGGCTAGTTGAGCTCACCCTTTCTTTCAATGTTCTCTTCAGGAAATGAGAATATAGCTGGGACGAGTCAGGGAAAGGAGTGATGGTCCAAAAGATAGCATTAGTAGTCCTCACCATTCTGTTAAATAGTGTGACAATAAATTTAATGAGGACTCCTTGAGTATGGATATTGTCTAGATGACAATATTCCTATTAGAACTCTCAGTTTATGTATTGTCGTATGTTACACGATATTTGTATAATTAAGTTTGTATTTGTATTTTGTACCATGTATCTGACGACCCAAGATGGGCGATGTATACCTAATTTTGGGGGCGTCACAGTTGGTATCAAAGCTTAGGGATATGATCCCTGGCTGAGATGTAAGATAAGAACTAGGAGGGGAGAGACGGGGAATTCCTTCGCTAGTATGACCTACCTAAGTTTATTTGGTATTTAATTGGTCGGTCAGAGTATAGGGATAATATGTGATATGTTAATTAACCCTTGTTTTGTGGCAGTGTTTGAAAATGGCATCTAACAATGTTGAGATAAGTATTGGAGCAAAATAATATGACCATATCGCAGTACGAGGTTAAGTTTGCGGAGTTATCCCGATTTGCATCCCATTTGGTCGATAATGAGGAGAGAATGACGCGAAAGTTTCTAAGAGGTTTGAAACCCTATATACATCAATACCTCATTCTCATGTTTATATTTTGTTGAAAGTCATCTGTGGCCTGTAGTGCACAAATGGACTTGGTATGATTATGACCAGGGATTATTCGGTATAATCACGACCGTAATGTTACAAATGATGTGGAAAAAGTCCTCATTGGCCCGTAATGCATTGATGGACAGTTTTTGGTATGATTATGACTATGGATTCTCTTTGGCCGTAGTGCAAAGACTAATTGTTTTATGGCATGATCAGGACCGTTGATGGAAACACGATTATCTTTAGCCGTAGTGCATGCATAATTCGTGGTCGTGATACTAAAGAATATCCTTAGCCGGAGTGCAAGGGTGATTCGATGATGTGGATTAATTATTGAGCTGAGTCTCAGCAGTGAAATATTAATTCATAGATGTGGTAAAAGTTATCTGTGGCTTACGTGCATAGATGGACTTGGTATGATTATGACCAGGGATTATTCGGTATAATCATTACCGTAATTGAAAACACGATTATCTTTGGCACGTAGTGCATGGATAATTCATGGTCGTGATACTAAAGAATATCCTTGGCCTGTAGTGCAGGGATGATTCGATGATGTGGATTAATTATTGAGCTGAGTCTCAGCAATGAAATATTAATTCATAGATGTGGTAAAAGTCATATGTGGCTTACGTGCATAGATGGACTTGGTATGATTATGACCAGGGATTGTTTGGTATAATCATGACCGTAATTGAAAACACGATTATCTTTGGCACGTAGTGCATGGATAATTCGTGGTCGTGATACTATTAAGCTGAGTCTCAGCATTATTGATTTTACAGTTGTATATCCTTGGCCTGTAGTGCGAAGATTAACTGTTGATTATTGGTTATACAGTTGTAAATCTTTAGCCGTAGTGCAAAGATGAATTTATTAGTATGATTATGAGCAGGAATTGTGATTTGGTATAACCATGATTTTTGATGTTTCAGGTGAAGATAGGTGATGTAAATTTTCTTCTTCCTGGGTGCGAAAAGTAATTCAGAATCACAATTATGATTATGAGCTATTCATATGATTGTGGACAGAAATTGTTGATTGATGTTATAGGGATATGGTCACTGACGGAGATATTAGTCTAGAAGACGAGTAATATACTTCGCTAGGGTGTGACTTACCTAAACTGAAATTGTTTACTTAATAAGTGGATAAATTGTGGTATGTCGATTAACCTTTGTTTTGAAGGTATATTCTAGAATGTATTCGAAATACAGGAGATGAGAAATGGAAAAATCATGATAGAGCGGAATTATCCGGAAAGGTACAATCCAAAAAGAAAGTAAGGTATTGTGACAACCCCAAAATAGGTCCATTCCACCCAACCCATTCTGAGTCGTCAAATACATGGTACAGAAAACAACTACAACTTTATTACAACAATTGTCGTGCAAAATACAACAACACATATGATGTGAGTTTGGATACAAATATATACCAAATGTGACTCATGTTCCAACCGTGGACATCACCTCACAATAACACCTTACATAAAGGTATAGTCAAAAACTGTTTTAGAAATTAGAATCTTTGAGAAGTGCTCAAGGAAACCTTCGTACATGGGAGGCCACGCGTCTAGGTTATGATAGATATCATATGGCCACAGAATTATCCTTGGTTGACCCAATAGACCCCAAAGAAAAACGAGAAGATTACTATCATATTCTTCCCAATGGTGAGTCTTCTCTTGACTTATCATTATCTCCACTGTCTCTAATTGAGAATTATACTTCAAACAAACACCAAGATTATATAGGTAGTGCTCGTAGATATACTCAGCAAGTGGATGAGCACAACCCTGTCTTATGATGACACGAGGTTGTATGTCATTAGACATCTTGTATGATAGTGACAAAACACCCTTCCAACGTTGGGTTCGCCTCACCCTATTTTCTTCACCAAATATAACTACTAAATGATGACCACCGTTCTATTCCCTTGTTACCCCCGCTCGACCCAGCTACACTCTTATTACCTGAAAGGAATTGTGAAGCAAAAGGGTGAGCACAACTAGCTCAGTAAAGAATATCATGACTAAAGATAATTAAATTATCAATAGCCTTCATCAATAATAAATCAGAGATTTAGAACATATGGTAAATGATAAAAATTTCAACCATAGTTGCAGCGGAACGAGCAATCCATTAGAAGAGTCAAATAGACCATAAAGTCTATTATCTCCTCCATGTTAAAAATCTACCAACAATGTTTTATCCATGTAACATCACTCATCAGTTCCTTTCCACAATCATATGAATAACTCATAATCATAATTGTGACTCTAAATTTTTCTTCGCACCCAGGACGAAGAATATTTTCATCACCTGTCTTTACCTGAAACATCAAAGATCATGGTTATACCAAATCACAGTTCTTGTTCATAATCATACTAATAGCTTCATCTTTGCACTACGGCCAAAGATATTCATTTGTATCACCAGTTGGTCATGTTCATCTCAACATCTGTTCATCTTTGCACTACTGGCCAAAGATATTCAACAACATGTCATCTTTGCACTACGGGCCAAAGATATTCATCAACAATTCATCTTTGCACTACAGGCCAAAGATATTCCTCAACAGTTCATATTTGCACTACGGCCAAATATATTCATCAACAGTTCATATTTGCACTACAGGCTAAATATATTAATATCTCAAAGAAATATATAATCATTTCAGAATTTATATAAACAATAATTATAACCATGTTGATCAATTCACCTTTGCACTTAAGCTAAAGATATTCACTTATAAATTCAATGGTCATGATCATACCAGTCAACAATTCAACTTTGCACTACTGGCCAAAGAGAACCCATAGTCATGATCATACCAAAAATCTACCCATCTTTACACTCAAGTCAAAGAGAAATATCATCATTAGGGTTATAAAAATGTTATATATAATAATAAAAATAATATGATCAACATCTAGTTTTAATCTCAAGAGTAATATTCGTAAATCAACTATAATTTGGTTAGAAAAAGAAACTAATTTTTATCGTGAATAGTAACTCGTGAATAGTAACTCATGAATAGTAACTCGTGAATAGTAACTCATGAATAGTAACTCGTGAATAGTAACTCATGAATAGTAATCCCGACACAAAAAGGTAGAAATTCCACAATAAAATACATACCAATATTTCGGTATAATGATATTGAAAGAATAATATTTCTTAAGCTTATAAACAATTTATTTTAATTGTTTACACTTTACTAAATAATGCATTTAATCATTCTAAAATGCCAAACTCATAAGATTTCATCACCAATAACCAAAACCCTCATCAAAAATCTGCATATACCTCATATAGGATTCTCAAGTCATAAAATCTTATTTTCTAATTTTCTTACTTCACAAAACATATTTAATTCATTTACTCATAACTAGACCATTTTTATGAAAAATACCAAATCAGTTCCAAAAATATTTCTTTTCTGGGATTTAGCATAATATAGTCTCATAGTGAACATATATTTTTCTCAGAATTTTTAAAAGTCATTTACTATTTTTCATATGGCCAAAATAGCCGAATATTTAGACATTTATCAAAAATTATACTTTTGTCCAAAAATTTTGAAATTTACAGAGTATACTTCTATCATATACATGTACTCCCAATAAAAATTTCATCAATTTTGGAGTTAACCACAAGGAATTATAAGCGATTACTTTTAAAATAGTCTTTTCTCATAAAATTCATAACTCTCAATCTATACATCCAAAAATCACCATTTTTGGACACAATCAAGAAAACTCATCAAAATATCATTTCAAATTTTTCCAAAATTTTTGAAGGTCAGAAAAATTACGAAACTGAAAAACATAACAACCCTTAAAATTACTTACTATCCCTTACTATCCCTTACCTCAAAAGAGCAGTACTTCTGATCGGTATGCAAAGCCGAAGGAAACTCCCACTGAATAGCAACTCTCAAAGTATCTAAATACTCACAAAATATGATTCATAATATAGAGAGAGAAAGAGAGAAAGCTTATGTTTCTGGTGTGATTTTCAATTCTAACTTAGCCCTCTATTTATAGGAAGATTTTGGTAGGTTTGACCTGCAACCTGATGGCTTTACCTGCTACTATTCCCACCCACCACATTTGAAATATAATTCAGCACATTTCTTCACCAACCACAAGTGGGGCCCACCAATTCTAGAATTTTCCACCAAAATGATAAACTCTGAAAATTCAACAATTTCTGAACCAGTCATCTCGTAAAATTCATAATAAATCATACATTCATTTTTAACGGTTCAAAATTTGTGGACATATAATCAACTTATATATGTATAACATATCCAAAAATTACCACGATCCAACGGTCGGATTAAAAATTATAACCCCCGCAAAATATCTCAAAAACCCTGATTTTTAATACCTCCATTCCGACAAAAATACTGATAAAAATCTCAACATTAACTCCTTCATTTTTAACCACAAAAATATATCCCTCATTTATATCCACATAAATAAATATTTCCTTATCATATGAATCAATAATTAATTATTCACAAATAATATTACAGAATCACATTTATGACAACCAGGCCGTTCCCAGGAAAGAGGGGGCTTTCCAATAAGGATTTCTCCTTACTGGCGCGCAATTAGATGACCAAACCTCTCCTTAGACAGAACTTTCTAGACATTGTCAATAATGTTATCTAATAATATTATTCAAATAATATGAATTATTGATCTGATAAAGGAAAATACTGTGCAGCAACAATTATTGAACAACAATAATATAAAATTTCAACGTAGCAATTATTGAATCAATAAAATAAAATATTGAACAGTAATTACTGTAACAATTATTGAGTAGTTCCTTCTTACGTAAGAATCAATAATTGAAAAAAATACTGTGCAATACCGTGTGCTACTGTGCAACTACGCGTATTACTGTATTTTAACCACCAGGTATTCTAACAGTGTTAACGGTAACAACTACGCCGTTATTTGTAAAAACTCAAATTTGTCGTTTTCTTCACCCGACAGTTATTCTGTTATGGGGCCCACAATGGCTGCGCCGTCGTACGAATATTCCCCGACAGAAAGAATATTCCACGACCAAACGAATATTCCCCGACAACAATGATTATTTTATAACCACTTGCTTATTTTGAAAAAAATTCATATTTCACCCATAACTTTAAACTTTTATCAATTTAACCATTTACTGAATAGTAATTATAAGAAAAATTGAATACTTTTATTTCATAAAATTCGGGGTCTTACAATCTCCCCTCCTTATGAAATTTCGTCCCCGAAATTTACGTACCTGGTATTTCGAAGAGTTGAGAATACCTTACTTCCATTTTAGATTCTATCTCTCAGATTATCATGATTTCTCCATTGCTCATCTCCCATGATAACTTCATTTGGGTTCCTCATTTGTTGGGAAGTCATGACAACTGCCATCCCTCGAAATACTCGGCTTTGACTTGTCTGGAGCAGCATTTGGCGTCATCATTACCGTTGGAATATACCTTTCTATAGGACATATTTCTCCCTCAACTGCCTCTTCGTACTCCTCATTCATGATCTGAATCATCAATCTTCGATCCATATCGGATTCAGGTTGACCGCTATGTACAGGGTAATTCAAAACTCGATGTTGGGTTCTCCCAATTGCTTTCTAAAAAGAGAAATTCATATCATCTATTTTAGCCTTTTTAGATCGAACATCTCTTTCCATAATATCCACGTGTCGTGCGGCTTTTGCCCATGCATCACTTATTCTCACTCGTTCAGTTTTTTCTTCTCTCAGCTCAGATTCCATTTTTATCATCTTATATTCTGCCAAAGAATGCTTCTGTTCAAGCATCACATATCGGGTAACACAAGCTTGAATTGTTGCATCCTTTTGTTCCACGACCGCCTGTCGTTCTTCTGCCTGCTCTTCTAACTCATGAATACGATTTTGAAATTCTACATTTTGATCATATAATACCTCTAATAAACTCTCCTCAGGTACTTCTTCTTCCTCTTCTTCCTCAGTCTCAGCTGTTACCTCTGTGACTATCTCGGGTGCAACTATCAATTCTTCACTCACCACATGGATATCTCTAATTCCTTCTTCGTCTGACATCACATTATCACGGTTAGTGATTAGAGGTATTCCCACAGTCTCATTCACTCCATTGTTATCATTCTCAGCTGCCATTCTCAAATATTATCATAAAACAAGGGTTAATTAAACAAATTAACATATCACATAATATCCCAATATTATGACTGACCAACAAATAAGCTTAGGTAGGACACACTAGCGAAGGATTTACTCATCTCTCCCCTCCTAGTTGTATTCCCCGATCTCCGCCAGAGATCATATCCCTAAGCTCGGATACCACCTGTGACAACCCCAAAATAGGTCCATTCCACCCAACCCATTCTGAGTCGTCAAATACATGGTACAGAAAATAACTACAACTTTATTACAACAATTGTCGTGCAAAATACAACAACACATATGCTGTGAGTTTGGATACAAATATATACCAAATGTGACTCATGTTCCAACCGTGGACATCACCTCACAATAACACCTTACATAAAGGTATAGTCAAAAACTGTTTTAGAAATTAGAATCTTTGGGAAGTGCTCAAGGAAACCTTCGTACATGGGAGGCCACGCGTCTAGGTTATGATAGATATCATATGGCCACAGAATTATCCTTGGTTGACCCAATAGACCCCAAAGAAAAACGAGAAGATTACTATCATATTCTTCCCAATGGTGAGTCTTCTCTTGACTTATCATTATCTCCACTGTCTCTAATTGAGAATTATACTTCAAACAAACACCAAGATTATATAGGTAGTGCTCGTAGATATACTCAGCAAGTGGATGAGCACAACCCTGTCTTATGATGACACGAGGTTGTATGTCATTAGACATCTTGTATGATAGTGACAAAACACCCTTCCAACGTTGGGTTCGCCTCAACCTATTTTCTTCACCAAATATAACTACTAAATGATGACCACCGTTCTATTTCCTTGTTACCCCCGCTCGACCCAGCTACACTCTTATTACCTGAAAGGAATTGTGAAGCAAAAGGGTGAGCACAACTAGCTCAGTAAAGAATATCATGACTAAAAATATTAAATTATCAATAGCCTTCATCAATAATAAATCAGAGATTTAGAACATATGGTAAATGATAAAAATTTTAACCATAGTTACAGCGGAACGAGCAATCCATTAGAAGAGTCAAATAGACCATAAAGTCTATTATCTCCTCCATGTTAAAAATCTACCAACAATGTTTTATCCATGTAACATCACTCATCAGTTCCTTTCCACAATCATATGAATAACTCATAATCATAATTGTGACTCTAAATTTTTCTTCGCACCCAGGACGAAGAATATTTT
Organism: Panax notoginseng; assembly: GCA_016801055.1. Taxonomy (NCBI): domain Eukaryota; kingdom Viridiplantae; phylum Streptophyta; class Magnoliopsida; order Apiales; family Araliaceae; genus Panax; species Panax notoginseng. The sequence goes on from CM029017.1 coordinate 192,956,692, forward strand.
CATCACCTGTCTTTACCTGAAATATCAAAGATCATGGTTATACCAAATCACAGTTCTTGTTCATAATCATACTAATAGCTTCATCTTTGCACTACGGCCAAAGATATTCATTTGTATCACCAGTTGGTCATGTTCATCTCAACATCTGTTCATCTTTGCACTACTGACCAAAGATATTCAACAACATGTCATCTTTGCACTACGGGCCAAAGATATTTATCAACAATTCATCTTTGCACTACAGGCCAAAGATATTCCTCAACAGTTCATATTTGCACTACGGCCAAATATATTCATCAACAGTTCATATTTGCACTACAGGCCAAATATATTAATATCTCAAAGAAATATATAATCATTTCAGAATTTATATAAACAATAATTATAACCATGTTGATCAATTCACCTTTGCACTTAAGCTAAAGATATTCACTTATAAATTCAATGGTCATGATCATACCAGTCAACAATTCAACTTTGCACTACTGGCCAAAGAGAACCCATAGTCATGATCATACCAAAAATCTACTCATCTTTACACTCAAGTCAAAGAGAAATATCATCATTAGGGTTATAAAAATGTTATATATAATAATAAAAATAATATGATCAACATCTAGTTTTAATCTCAAGAGTAATATTCGTAAATCAACTATAATTTGATTAGAAAAAGAAACTAATTTTTATCGTGAATAGTAACTCGTGAATAGTAACTCATGAATAGTAACTCGAATAGTAACTCGTGAATAGTAACTCATGAATAGTAACCCCGACACAAAAAGGTAGAAATTCCACAATAAAATACATACCAATATTTCGGTATAATGATATTGAAAGAATAATATTTCTTAAGCTTATAAACAATTTATTTTAATTGTTTACACTTTACTAAATAATGCATTTAATCATTCTAAAATGCCAAACTCATAAGATTTCATCACCAATAACCAAAACCCTCATCAAAAATCTGCATATACCTCATATAGGATTCTCAAGTCATAAAATCCTATTTTCTAATTTTCTTACTTCACAAAACATATTTAATTCATTTACTCATAACTAGACCATTTTTATAAAAAATACCAAATCAGTTCCAAAAATATTTCTTTTCTGGGATTTAGCATAATATAGTCTCATAGTGAACATATATTTTTCTCAGAATTTTTAAAAGTCATTTACTATTTTTCATATGGCCAAAATAGCCGAATATTTAGACATTTATCAAAAATTATACTTTTGTCTAAAAATTCTGAAATTTACAGAGTATACTTCTATCATATACATGTACTCCCAATAAAAATTTCATCAATTTTGGAGTTAACCACAAGGAATTATAAGCGATTACTTTTAAAATAGTCTTTTCTCATAAAATTCATAACTCTCAATCTATACATCCAAAAATCACCATTTTTGGACACAATCAAGAAAACTCATCAAAATATCATTTCAAATTTTTCTAGAATTTTTGAAGGTCAGAAAAATTACGAAACTGAAAAACATAACAACCCTTAAAATTACTTACTATCCCTTACAATCCCTTACTATCCCTTACCTCAAAAGAGCAGTACTTCTGATCGGTATGCAAAGACGAAGGAAACTCCCACTGAATAGCAACTCTCAAAGTATCTAAATACTCACAAAATATGATTCATAATATAGAGAGAGAAAGAGAGAAAGCTTATGTTTCTGGTGTGATTTTCAATTCTAACTTAGCCCTCTATTTATAGGAAGATTTTGGTAGGTTTGACCTGCAACCTGATGGCTTTACCTGCTACTATTCCCACCCACCACATTTGAAATATAATTCAGCACATTTCTTCACCAACCACAAGTGGGGCCCACCAATTCTAGAATTTTCTACCAAAATGATAAACTCTGAAAATTCAACAATTTCTGAACCAGTCATCTCGTAAAATTCATAATAAATCATACATTCATTTTTAACGGTTCAAAATTTGTGGACATATAATCAACTTATATATGTAAAACATATCCAAAAATTACCACGATCCAACGGTCGGATTAAAAATTATAACCCCCGCAAAATATCTCAAAAACCCTGATTTTTAATACCTCCATTCCGACAAAAATACTTATAAAAATCTCAACATTAACTCCTTCATTTTTAACCACAAAAATATATCCCTCATTTATATCCACATAAAATAAATATTAGCTTATCATATGAATCAATAATTAATTATTCACAAATAATATTATAGAATCACATTTATGACAACCAGGCCGTTCCCAGGAAAGAGGGGGCTTTCCAATAAGGATTTCTCCTTACTGGCGCGCAATTAGATGACCAAACCTCTCCTTAGACAGAACTTTCTAGACATTGTCAATAATGTTATCTAATAATATTATTCAAATAATATGAATTATTGATCTGATAAAGAAAAATACTGTGCAGTAACAATTATTGAACAACAATAATATAAAATTTCAACGTAGCAATTATTGAATCAATAAAATAAAATATTGAACAGTAATTACTGTAACAATTATTGAGTAGTTCCTTCTTACGTAAGAATCAATAATTGAAAAAAATACTGTGCAATACCGTGTGCTACTGTGCAACTACGCGTATTACTGTATTTTAACCACCAGGTATTCCAACAGTGTTAACGGTAACAACTACGTCGTTATTTGTAAAAACTCAAATTTGTTATTTTCTTCACCCGACAGTTATTCTATTATGGGGCCCACAATGGCTGCGCCGTCGTACGAATATTTCCCGACAGAAAGAATATTCTACGACCAAACGAATATTCCCCGACAACAATGATTATTTTATAACCACTTGCTTATTTTGAAAAAAAATTCATATTTCACCCATAACTTTAAACTTTTATCAATTTAACCATTTACTGAATAGTAATTATAAGAAAAATTGAATACTTTTATTTTATAAAATTCGGGGTCTTACAGGTATTCTCATCTCTACGAATATCAGGTACGTACGTTAATTTCGAGGGCGAAATTCCATAAGGAGTGGAGATTGTGAGACCCCGAATTTTATGAAATAAAAGTATTCAATTTTTCTATTTTGGTGAATGGTTAAATTGATAAAAGATTAAATTGATAAAAGGTTAAACTTAAGGGTGATATGTGAATTTTTTTTTAAAGTAAACAAGTTGTCATAAAATACATGGTCACTATTCACGAGTTACTATTCACGGGTTACTATTCACCCAAATTTCTATTCACTCTAGTATCGTTCACTCGAGTATTTGGGACATTTTTTGTGTCGGAGTACTATTCATGAGTTACTATTCACGAATTACTATTCACAGGTTACTATTCACCTAAATTACTATTCACTCTAGTATTGTTCACTCGAGTATTTAGGACACTTTTTGTGTCAGAGTTATTATTCATGAGTTACTATTCACGAGTTACTATTCACGGGTGACTATTCATCTAAATTACTATTCACTCTAGTATTATTCACTCGAGTATTTGAGACACTTTTTGTGTCGGAGTTACTATTCACGAGTTACTATTCACGGGTTACTATTCACCTAAATTACTATTCACTCTAGTATTGTTCACTCGAGTATTTGAGACACTTTTTGTGTCGAAGTACTATTCACGAGTTATTATTTACGGAGAATATTCGTACGACGGTACAATCATTGGTGGACCCCACAACGGAATTATTGTCAGATTGAGAAAACGACAAAAATATTTTATTAAAAATAACGGCGGAAGTTTTACCGTTGATACTGTTGAACTACTCGGTAGTAAAAGTACAGTAATACGTGTGGTTGCATAGTAGCACACGGTATTGATGCTTATGTGAGAAGTCACTCAGTTTGATTCAATTATTGTCAATTAATAATATGAATTATTTAGCGATAATGAAGTTTTGTTTTATTCGTATTATTAACGTAATAAAACAGAAACACCTTTTTATATAAAACATAATACTTTATTAAAGTTATTCTACAAATAGAATATATTATATTCTATTGTGCATAGTGTTTTGCATAGTAAAATCTTTTTATATAAAATAGAATACTTTATTAAAGTTATTCTATAAATAGAATATATTATATTTTATTTAAAAGATTTTTCTTTAAATATGGACCGTCAGATTAAAGTAAATCAATCTGGACCGTTCATGGATTAGTTACTATGCATTCCATTTTCCTATAAATAGAAGCTCATTCCTTCATTATTTTCTTACGAATTCACTGAACTCTAGAGAGAGAAACTATAGAGAGAAAGAAGAAGAGTATTCTGCCACTTAACTACTTCTTTATTTCAGTTCTTCTTTAAAATGGTAAGGGGTGTTATTCTTTCTTATTCATGAAGAGAACTTATGTTATTCCATTCTTTATTATTCTGTTGGAATAACCTGTATGCGTGGTTTACCCTATACTTGGCGGAATGATCTGTATATGCGGTTTACCCAATACTTGGTGATCTTCTTCTGTTATTTCATTCTTTATTATTATGTTGGAATAACCTGTTTATGCGAAGTACTGCATACTTGGTGAAATTCTTTTATTATTTCGTTCTTTACGATTCTGTCGGAATATCCTATCGGTGTGAATTTCACCTGACCTGGTTCCATCATTTATTATTCCGCATTTATTATTCTGTCGAAATATCCTGTCGGTGTGAATTTCACCTGACCTGGTTCCATATTTATTATTCCGCATTTATTATTCTGTTGGGAATAACCTGTCTGTGTGGTCTCTATCGCATGCATGGTGAATCCTTCTGCTATTTCATTCTTTATTATTCTGTTGGAATAACCTGTCTATGTGGATTGCCACATGCATGATGAATGATCCTTTATATTCATTCCTTATTAAATTGTGAAAATGATCTGTATACGTGGATTACCGCATGGCTGGTGAACATCCATTTGCAGTTTCATATATTCTTTATTATACTCATTTGGTTAAAGTTTCGATTTCTATACTCCATGAAATTAGTGGAATATCCTTGATATTTGCGCTTCATCTAGTATCTTTTCATGAAAATATTCTTCTGAGCATTCTTGACTGTTACTTTACAAAGAAGTATCATGTTGACAATTTGGATATTATTAGTTCCTGGATAAACTAATTCTTGAACTTGTTTAATTGAATTCCTATAACATTGTCATCATCCTCGTGTTTATTTTATGTTAAAAGTCATCTTTGGCTTACGTGCATAGATGGACTTAGTATGATTATGACCAGGGATCATTCGGTATAATCATGAACTGTGATGTTATAAGTGGTGTGGTAAAAGTCCTCAGTGGCTTGTAATGCATTGATAGACAGTTTGTGGTATGATTATGACCAGGGATTTTTCGGTATAGTCATGATCATTGATGATTTAATGAATATCCTTGGCCCGTAATACAAGGATGATTAGAAGATGTGGTTTATTTATTAAGCTGAGTCTCAGTGATAAAAGTTGATGAAAATATTTTTAAATCATAGAAGATAGTAGGTTTTATTCTCTACTTGACTCTTCTAATGGATTGCTTATTCCGCTGCAGTTAAACTTGATGTCTATTGTATTTTATCAGTTTAACATTGTTGAAGACTATTTACGGGGAATATTCATACGACGATACACTCATTGGTGGACCCCACAACGGAATTATTGTCAGATTGAGAAAACGACAAAAATATTTTATTAAAAATAACGGCGGAAGTTTTACCGTTGGTACTGTTGAACTACTCGGTAGTAAAAGTACAGTAATACGTGTGGTTGCATAGTAGCACACGGTATTGATGCTTATGTGAGAAGTCACTCAGTTTGATTCAATTATTGTCAATTAATAATATGAATTATTTAACGATAATGAAGTTTTGTTTTATTCGTATTATTAACGTAATAAAACAGAAACATCTTTTTATATAAAACAGAATACTTTATTAAAGTTATTCTATAAATAGAATATATTATATTCTATTGTGCATAGTGTTTTGCATAGTAAAATCTTTTTATATAAAACAGAATACTTTATTAAAGTTATTCTATAAATAGAATATATTATATTTTATTTAAAAGATTTTTCTTTAAATATGGACCGTCAGATTAAAGTAAATCAATCTGGACCGTTCATGGATTAGTTACTATGCATTCCATTTTCCTATAAATAGAAGCTCATTCCTTCATTATTTTCTTACGAATTCACTGAACTCTAGAGAGAGAAACTTTAGAGAGAAAGAAGAAGAGTATTCTGCCACTTAACTACTTCATTATTTCAGTTCTTCTTTAAAATGGTAAGGGGTGTTATTCTTTCTTATTCATGAAGAGAACTTATGTTATTCCATTCTTTATTATTCTGTTGGAATAGCATGTATGCGTGGTTTACCCTATACTTGGTGGAATTACCTGTATATGCGATTTACACAGTACTTGGTGATCTTCTTCTGTTATTCCATTCTTTATTATTATGTTGAAATAACCTGTTTATGCGAAGTACCGCATACTTGGTGAAATTCTTTTATTATTCCGTTCTTTACGATTCTGTCAGAATATCCTGTCGGTGTGAATTTCACTTGTCCTGGTTCCATCATTTATTATTCCGCATTTATTATTCTGTCGGAATATCATGTCGGTGTGAATTTCACCTGACCTGGTTCATATTTATTATTTCGCATTTATTATTCTGTTGGGAATAACTTGTCTGTGCGGTCTCTATCGCATGCATGGTGAATCCTTCTGTTATTTCATTCTTTATTATTCTGTTGGAATAACCTGTCTATGTGGATTGCCACATGCATGGTGAATGATCCTTTATATTCATTCCTTATTAAATTGTGGAAATGATCTGTATACGTGGATTACCGCATGGCTGGTGAAAATCCATTTGCAGTTTCATATATTCTTTATAATACTCATTTGGTTAAAATTTTGATTTCTATACTCCATGAAATTAGTGGAATATCCTTGATATTTGCGCTTCATCCAGTATCTTTTCATAAAAATATTCTTCTGAGCATTCTTGACTGTTACTTTACAAAGAAGTATCATGTTGACAATTTGGATATTATTAGTTCCTGGATAAACTAATTCTTGAACTTGTTTAATTGAATTCCTATAACATTGTCATCATCCTCATGTTTATTTTATGTTAAAAGTCATCTTTGGCTTACGTGCATAGATGGACTTAGTATGATTATGACCAGGGATCATTCGGTATAATCATGAACTGTGATGTTATAAGTGGTGTGGTAAAAGTCCTCAGTGGCTTGTAATGCATTGATAGACAGTTTGTGGTATGATTATGACCAGGGATTTTTCGGTATAGTCATGATCATTGATGATTTAATGAATATCCTTGGCCCGTAATACAAGGATGATTAGAAGATGTGGTTTATTTATTAAGCTGAGTCTCAGTAATAAAAGTTGATGAAAATATTTTTAAATCATAGAAGATAGTAGGTTTTATTCTCTACTTGACTCTTCTAATGGATTGCTTATTCCGCTGCAGTTAAACTTGATGTCTATTGTATTTTATCAGTTTAACATTGTTGAAGACTATTTACGGGGAATATTCATACGACGATACAATCATTGGTGGACCCCACAACGGAATTATTGTCAGATTGAGAAAACGACAAAAATATTTTATTAAAAATAACGGCGGAAGTTTTACCGTTGGTACTGTTGAACTACTCGGTAGTAAAAGTACAGTAATACGTGTGGTTGCATAGTAGCACACGGTATTGATGCTTATGTGAGAAGTCACTCAGTTTGATTCAATTATTGTCAATTAATAATATGAATTATTTAACGATAATGAAGTTTTGTTTTATTCGTATTATTAACGTAATAAAACAGAAACATCTTTTTATATAAAACAGAATACTTTATTAAAGTTATTCTATAAATAGAATATATTATATTCTATTGTGCATAGTGTTTTGCATAGTAAAATCTTTTTATATAAAACAGAATACTTTATTAAAGTTATTCTATAAATAGAATATATTATATTTTATTTAAAAGATTTTTCTTTAAATATGGACCGTCAGATTAAAGTAAATCAATCTGGACCGTTCATGGATTAGTTACTATGCATTCCATTTTCCTATAAATAGAAGCTCATTCCTTCATTATTTTCTTACGAATTCACTGAACTCTAGAGAGAGAAACTATAGAGAGAAAGAAGAAGAGTATTCTGCCACTTAACTACTTCATTATTTCAGTTCTTCTTTAAAATGGTAAGGGGTGTTATTCTTTCTTATTCATGAAGAGAACTTATGTTATTCCATTCTTTATTATTCTGTTGGAATAACATGTATGCGTGGTTTACCCTATACTTGGTGGAATTACCTGTATATGCGATTTACACAGTACTTGGTGATCTTCTTCTGTTATTCCATTCTTTATTATTATGTTGAAATAACCTGTTTATGCGAAGTACCGCATACTTGGTGAAATTCTTTTATTATTCCGTTCTTTACGATTCTGTCAGAATATCCTGTCGGTGTGAATTTCACTTGTCCTGGTTCCATCATTTATTATTCCGCATTTATTATTCTGTCGGAATATCCTGTCGGTGTGAATTTCACCTGACCTGGTTCATATTTATTATTTCGCATTTATTATTCTGTTGGGAATAACTTGTCTGTGCGGTCTCTATCGCATGCATGGTGAATCCTTCTGTTATTTCATTCTTTATTATTCTGTTGGAATAACCTGTCTATGTGGATTGCCACATGCATGGTGAATGATCCTTTATATTCATTCCTTATTAAATTGTGGAAATGATCTGTATACGTGGATTACCGCATGGCTGGTGAAAATCCATTTGCAGTTTCATATATTCTTTATTATACTCATTTGGTTAAAATTTTGATTTCTATACTCCATGAAATTAGTGGAATATCCTTGATATTTGCGCTTCATCCAGTATCTTTTCATAAAAATATTCTTCTGAGCATTCTTGACTGTTACTTTACAAAGAAGTATCATGTTGACAATTTGGATATTATTAGTTCCTGGATAAACTAATTCTTGAACTTGTTTAATTGAATTCCTATAACATTGTCATCATCCTCATGTTTATTTTATGTTAAAAGTCATCTTTGGCTTACGTGCATAGATGGACTTAGTATGATTATGACCAGGGATCATTCGGTATAATCATGAACTGTGATGTTATAAGTGGTGTGGTAAAAGTCCTCAGTGGCTTGTAATGCATTGATAGACAGTTTGTGGTATGATTATGACCAGGGATTTTTCGGTATAGTCATGATCATTGATGATTTAATGAATATCCTTGGCCCGTAATACAAGGATGATTAGAAGATGTGGTTTATTTATTAAGCTGAGTCTCAGTAATAAAAGTTGATGAAAATATTTTTAAATCATAGAAGATAGTAGGTTTTATTCTCTACTTGACTCTTCTAATGGATTGCTTATTCCGCTGCAGTTAAACTTGATGTCTATTGTATTTATCAGTTTAACATTGTTGAAGACTATTGATAATTTATTCTTCATTATTTTAGTCATAATATTTCTTACTGGGCTAGTTGAGCTCACCCTTTCTTTCAATGTTCTCTTCAGGAAATGAGAATATAGCTGGGACGAGTCAGGGAAAGGAGTGATGGTCCAGAAGATAGCATTAGTAGTCCTCACCATTCTGTTAAATAGTGTGACAATAAATGTAATGAGGACTCCTTGAGTATGGATATTGTCTAGATGACAATATTCCTATTAGAACTCTCAGTTTATGTATTGTCGTATGTTACACGACATCTGTATAATTAAGTTTGTATTTATATTTTGTACCATGTATCTGACGACCCAAGATGGGTGATAAATACCTAATTTTGGAGGCGTCACAGTTGGTATCAGAGCTTAGGGATATGATCCCTGGCTGAGATGTAAGATAAGAACTAGGAGGGGAGAGACGGGGAATTCTTTCGCTAGTATGACCTACGTAAGTTTATTTGGTATTTAATTGGTCGGTCAGAGTATAGGGATAATATGTGATATGTTAATTAACCCTTGTTTTGTGGCAGTGTTTGAAAATGGCATCTAACAATGTTGAGATAAGCATTGGAGCAAAATAATATGACCATATCGCAGTACGAGGTTAAGTTTGTGAAGTTATCCCGGTTTGCATCCCATTTGGTCGATAATGAGGAGCGAATGATGCGAAAGTTTCTAAGAGGTTTGAAACCCTATATACGTCAATACCTCATTCTCATGTTTATATTTTGTTGAAAGTCATCTGTGGCCTGTAGTGCACAGATGGACTTGGTATGATTATGACTAGGGATTATTCGGTATAATCATGACCGTAATGTTACAAATGATGTGAAAAAAGTCCTCATTGGCCCGTAATGCATTGATGGACAGTTTTTGGTATGATTATGGCTATGGATTCTCTTTGGCCGTAGTGCAAAGACTAATTATTTTATGGCATGATCAGGACCGTTGATGAAAACACGATTATCTTTAGCCGTAGTGCATGCATAATTCGTGGTCGTGATACTAAAGAATATCCTTAGCCGGAGTGCAAGGGTGATTCGATGATGTGGATTAATTATTGAGCTGAGTCTCAGCAGTGAAATATTAATTCATAGATGTGGTAAAAGTCATCTGTGGCTTACGTGCATAGATGGACTTGGTATGATTATGACCAGGGATTGTTCGGTATAATCATTACCGTAATTAAAAATACGATTATCTTTGGCACGTAGTGCATGGATAATTCGTGGTCGTGATACTAAAGAATATCCTTGGCCTGTAGTGCAGGGATGATTCGATAATGTGGATTAATTATTGAGCTGAGTCTCAGCAATGAAATATTAATTCATAGATGTGGTAAAAGTCATATGTGGCTTACGTGCATAGATGGACTTGGTATGATTATGACCAGGGATTGTTTGGTATAATCATGACCGTAATTGAAAACACGATTATCTTTGGCACGTAGTGCATGGATAATTCGTGGTCGTGATACTATTAAGCTGAGTCTCAGCATTATTGATTTTACAGTTGTATATCCTTGGCCTGTAGTGCGAAGATTAACTATTGATTATTGGTTATACAGTTGTAAATCTTTAGCCGTAGTGCAAAGATGAATTTATTAGTATGATTATGAGCAGGAATTGTGATTTGGTATAACCATGATTTTAGATGTTTCAGGTGAAGATAGGTGATGTAAATTTTCTTCTTCCTGGGTGCGAAAAGTAATTCAGAATCACAATTATGATTATGAGTTATTCATATGATTGTGGACAGAAATTGTTGATTGATGTTACAGGGATATGGTCACTGACAGAGATATTAGTCTAGAAGACGAGTAATATACTTCGTTAGGGTGTGACTTACCTAAGCTGAAATTATTTACTTAATAAGTGGATAAATTGTGGTATGTCGATTAACCTTTGTTTTGAAGGTATATTCTAGAATGATATTCGAAATATAGGAGATGAGAAATGGAAAAATCTTGATAGAGCGGAATTATCCGGAAAGGTACAATCCGAAAAGAAAGTAAGGTATTCTCATCTCTTCGAATATCAGGTACGTACGTTAATTTCGAGGGCGAAATTCCATAAGGAGGGGAGATTGTGAGACCCCGAATTTTATGAAATAAAAGTATTCAATTTTTCTATTTTGGTAAATGGTTAAATTGATAAAAGGTTAAAGTTAAGGGTGATATGTGAATTTTTTTTTAAAGTAAACAAGTTGTCATAAAATACATGGTCACTACTCACGAGTTACTATTCACGGGTTACTATTCACCCAAATTTCTATTCACTCTAGTATCGTTCACTCGAGTATTTGGGACACTTTTTGTGTCGGAGTACTATTCATGAGTTACTATTCACGAATTACTATTCACAGGTTGCTATTCACCCAAATTACTATTCACTCTAGTATTGTTCACTCGAGTATTTAGGACACTTTTTGTGTCAGAGTTACTATTCATGAGTTACTATTCACGAGTTACTATTCACGGGTTACTATTCATCTAAATTACTATTCACTCTAGTATTATTCACTCGAGTATTTGAGACACTTTTTGTGTCGGAGTTACTATTCAGGAGTTACTATTCACGAGTTACTATTCACGGGTTACTATTCACCCAAATTACTATTCACTCTAGTATTGTTCACTCTAGTATTTGGGACACTTTTTTTGCCGAAGTACTATTCACGAGTTACTATTTACGGGAAATATTCGTACGACGATACAATCATTGGTGGACTCCACAACAGAATTATTGTCAGATTGAGAAAACGACAAAAATATTTTATTAAAAATAACGGCGAAAGTTTTACCGTTGATACTGTTGAACTACTCGGTAGTAAAAGTACAGTAATACGTGTGGTTGCATAGTAGCACACGGTATTGATGCTTACGTGAGAAGTCACTCAGTTTGATTCAATTATTGTCAATTAATAATATGAATTATTTAGCGATAATGAAGTTTTGTTTTATTCGTATTATTAACGTAATAAAACAGAAACATCTTTTTATATAAAACAGAATACTTTATTAAAGTTATTCTATAAATAGAATATATTATATTCTATTGTGCATAGTATTTTGCATAGTAAAATCTTTTTATTTAAAACAGAATACTTTATTAAAGTTATTCTATAAATAGAATATATTATATTTTATTTAAAAGATTTTTCTTTAAATATGGACCGTCAGATTAAAGTAAATCAATCTGGACCGTTCATGGATTAGTTACTATGCATTCCATTTTCCTATAAATAGAAGCTCATTCCTTCATTATTTTCTTACGAATTCACTGAACTCTAGAAAGAGAAACTATAGAGAGAAAGAAGAAGAGTATTCTGCCACTTAACTACTTCTTTATTTTAGTTCTTCTTTAAAATTGTAAGGGGTGTTATTCTTTCTTATTCATGAAGAGAACTTATGTTATTCCATTCTTTATTATTCTGTTAGAATAACCTATATGCGTGGTTTACCCTATACTTCGTGGAATGACCTGTATATGCGGTTTACACAATACTTGGTGATCTTTTTCTGTTATTCCATTCTTTATTATTATGTTGAAATAACCTGTTTATGCGAAGTACCGCATACTTGGTGAAATTCTTTTATTATTCCATTCTTTACGATTCTGTCGGAATATCCTGTCGGTGTGAATTTCACCTGACCTGGTTCCATCATTTATTATTCCGCATTTATTATTCTGTCGGAATATCCTGTCGGTGTGAATTTCACCTGACCTGGTTCCATATTTATTATTCCGTATTTATTATTCTGTTGGGAATAACCTGTCTGTGCGGTCTCTATCGCATGCATGGTGAATCCTTCTGTTATTCCATTCTTTATTATTCTGTTGGATTAACCTGTCTATGTGGATTGCCACATGCATGGTGAATGATTCTTTATATTCATTCCTTATTAAATTGTGGAAATGATCTGTATACGTGGATTACCGCATGGCTGGTGAAAATTCATTTGTAGTTTCATATATTCTTTATTATACTCATTTGGTTAAAATTTTGATTTCTATACTCCATGAAATTAGTGGAATATCCTTGATATTTGCGCTTCATCCAGTATCTATTCATGAAAATATTCTTCTGAGCATTCTTGACTGTTACTTTACAAAGAAGTATCATGTTGACAATTTGGATATTATTAGTTCCTGAATAAACTAATTCTTGAACTTGTTTAATTGAATTCCTATAACATTGTCATCATCCTCATGTTTATTTTATGTTAAAAGTCATCTTTGGCTTACGTGCATAGATAGACTTAGTATGATTATGACCAGGGATCATTCGGTATAATCATGAACTGTGATGTTATAAGTGGTGTGGTAAAAGTCCTCAGTGACTTGTAATGCATTGATAGACAGTTTGTGGTATGATTATGACCAGGGATTTTTCGGTATAGTCATGATCATTGATGATTTAATGAATATCATTGGCCCGTAATACAAGGATGATTAGAAGATGTGGTTTATTTATTAAGCTGAGTCTCAGTGATAAAAGTTGATGAAAATATTTTTAAATCATAGAAGATAGTAGGTTTTATTCTCTACTTGACTCTTCTAATGGATTGCTTATTCCGCTGCAGTTAAACTTGATGTCTATTGTATTTATCAGTTTAACATTGTTGAAGACTATTGATAATTTATTCTTCATTATCTTAGTCATAATATTTCTTACTGGGCTAGTTGAGCTCACCCTTTCTTTCAATGTTCTCTTCAGGAAATGAGAATATAGCTGGGACGAGTCTGGGAAAGGAGTGATGGTCCAGAAGATAGCATTAGTAGTCATCACCATTCTGTTAAATAGTGTGACAATAAATATAATGAGGACTCCTTGAGTATGGATATTGTCTAGATGACAATATTTCTATTAGAACTCTCAGTTTATGTATTGTCGTATGTTACACGACATTTGTATAATTAAGTTTGTATTTGTATTTTGTACCATGTATCTGACGACCCAAGATGGGTGATAAATACCTAATTTTGGGGGCGTCACAGTAATAATTCCGTTGTGGGGTCCACCAATGATTGTGCCGTTGTACGAATATTTCCTGTTAAAACGAATATTTCCCGACCAATCGAATATTATATAACAACTTGCGTACTTTGCAAAATTTATAAATATTACCCACAACTATAACATTATATCAAATTCATTTTATAATATTCAAAAATGATATTTATAGAAAATTTATCTTTATTCAAAAAGTTGGGGTCTTACATATACATCATCTCTATTGTCCATTACAAGAATAAACGGTCTGGATTAGAACTGAAAAATTTACGTCCATATATATATATATATATATATATATATATATATATATATATATATATATATATATATATATAATATGAGAATTTAAGTTATGAAGTTATAAAGGATAGATTTCCTTATTGATATTATGATAAAGTAAATCAGGTACTATGAATGTTAAAAACAAAATGTGCAGTACCAATATCATTTCTTTAAATGCATTTGTTGAATAATGTTATGTTTGACAAAATATGGATATTAAAAAAATAAACATAGAATTATGTATTTAAAAAATTAATTGATTGATGATTTATTATTTATAGATGATCCTGATATTTAAAATAATTACATCTCGATACATCATTTTATATACAATTTTTGTATTTATGGTGACATTATTGACAAATGCTCAAGCGGATCATGTTTGAAAGTATAGTAATGTTAGGGTTTTTAAATTTGTTGTCTTAAATTTTTCTTAAATAATATGACATTAAATATTTTAAGGATAATTTATAGTATAGTTACATGAGATCTATTAAAGCAATGTTATGAGTTATAAAATTTTTGTTAGAATTAGGACCACACACGCACACGATAATAGAGAATTAACACAGATTTACCTGGTTTCTCAATTTGGGTACTCTGTATTTTTATTGATGATTTCAGTTACATAGAGCTTTACAATAGATAGCATTTATAGTTACTAATTCTATTCCAACTCTAATTCACATTATGGCTCAAATACCCATAATATCCTTCCAACAAACGAATCAATAAAACTCTGTCCGCCGACCGGGGTGCCCCGTGCCGCTTCCAAATCGCCACTGACGCGCCCCACACCACACATACAGAACCTGTATCGATCCTGGCACGCCCCGCCCCATACATGCAGAAACTTTGTACTGTACCGCGGGGCCTTCGCCCTCCGCACCCCCCGCAACTTTCAGGCTAGTGCGTCGCTTCGCCCCCTTGCTCCGCTAGTCTTTTTCAATAATTCCTAAGTAATAAGTGACAAGTTTCAACAATTTTGATACCCCTAATTTTGAGACCCTTGAAAATAAGGGACTAGAGGTTTTGTTTGCTTAACGGGTAAGATTTCTTTCGATTGAATTGCCTTTACTCTATTAGACGTGACCTTTTAAAAGTTGTATACATAATTTTCACGATAAAAATGAGTTATGTCGAAAAGAATAACAGAATATATAACCAATCTACTCAAAGTCATATTTTACAAGCAGCTTAAATGATTTTATCCCACTTTTGGGTGGAAATATAAAGTTATCTCTCTATTTTTATTTTGTAACTATTTGACCGACACAAAAGAAATTCTTATTCAACACTTTGATAAAATGAAAGAAATAAAATAAAAAATAAAAAACTATATGTATACAAAAGGGAGAAAAAAAAATCCACAAAAAGGGAAAATAATTTATTAAATCAAAATAAGAGAGATCTAAGAAATAGTATGTTTTAAAAGAGAGTACTCTCCATGTCTAAGATGAAAGTTAGGGTTTTTGACTATAGCAAAAAAAAAAGATTTGTAGAACAAATTTTATTTAATTTTATTCTTGAAGTGGAGCGCAAGCAGTAACAATTATATCTCATTTTTCAACTCTTTCAAGAAAATTATATGCAGGAATATTGAGTATATTGCTCGACTTCGATCAGGCTCGATTGACTTTTAATTTGGAAAAATAAATTGAATTTAAATGAGCAAAATTAAGAGATTTTGAACAAAACATTTGTATAATTTTTCATTAGTCGTATATTGAACTCTTTTATTTTACACAATTATTTGTTCATAAAATATAAGAAGACTATTGATTATTTTTATTTTATTCTTTTTTAAATTTTTTTGTTTTCCAAAAACTACTTTTACCTTCCTTTTTTTTTGAGAAGCATGAAAAGTCCTCATTTTTTGCCTCTTGTCAAATGGAAGGCTCAAGAATTTTGACAAAATGGAAAAACCTAAACCATCACACTCAAAGCAAAGGCATAGAATCCCAAGACCTTTTTCCATATTATTAGTAGTTATTCAAAAAATTTGGTTGGTTAAAACCAAACTCCTCTGTTTGGCAGCTCTTTCATTTTTTGGGCAGTAGTAGAGTAAATATAAAATTAAAAAAAGAATGATGTATATCTTTATAAATATTTGACGAAATTAGATTGCGATCAACATATGCGATAAAATAAAATAAATTAAAATAAGATGATGTTTGATAAAATTAAATAATTAAGATCTGAATGGTTAATACATCTTAATAAATTAGATCATCTGAATCTAAAAAACTGTTTGATAACTAAAAAGTGTAAAATATCTAAATGACACTATCTTACCATTTTAACCCTCTATGTTATTTAAAATTTTAATGGAATGATCTTAAAATTTGAAATTGAAATAGTGCAATATTTATTGAGGCTATTTTTGTCCATAATTTTTAATAAACTATTAAGAAACAGATCTTAATAGTTAAGATTTAAGTTTATATCTTAGCGATTAAGAAGCATCAAGCGGCCAAAAAAAATTTACCAAACAAGATTTGCCTCTGACCAAATCAGAGACAGGTAAATTAAGAGATATTCAGACACAAACAAACACCACCTAAGACTATTCTTAATTCTTATCTATTATTCCCTCCGTTCCTAAAAGATTATCGTTTTAGAACAAAAAATTTGTTTCAAAATATTTGTCGTTTACAACTTTCGAGAAAAATAAATTATTTATTTTCTTATATTACCCCTACCTTCTCTCATTGTTTAAAAAAAATTTCTCTCCTGTATTAATAGTTTTCAATTTTCTATAAAGGGATAGTGATAAAATTTTAAATAAATTTTATTTGATAAATGATATTTTCTTAATTTATATATAAAAATCTTAAACGATAAACTTTAAAAAACGGAGGTAGGACATTCACGTCACATGTAATGTTTGGCAATAAAGTCGTCTATTATGGGCCCGACCAGCCCCGCTACCTTCACATGCAAATGAAATGTCCAATCATCTTATTTGTGCCACTATTTTGACCTTTTGGATTTCCTTCAACGTTATTCTTCAAATGTGTTGTACTAATTTGTGTCCCAAATTATCCTCTCTCTTTTTCTTCTATACAATTAAAATTTCATTTTACAACCATTTAGGAGGCTTCTATCTTATGGTATTTGTCATGCAATGTCTCATATTATTGAAGTTAATGTTTGGTGGTATGTGGCAAATTATTTACTTACATTACTACCTCGTGTCTGATGTATTTATATGTGTCAATATCGGATACTTCCTCCATCCCATAATAATTGTCGTTTTAACTTGATATACATGGATTAAAAAAGTCATTTAGTACTATCATTTTTTAATTAAAATTGGTGTGAAATTTCATCACTACCCCTTTATGGGAAGTTAAAAACTATTAATACAAGGGAAAAATTTCTTGGGACAATGAGAGAAGGTAGGGGTGATATAGAAAAGTAAATAATTTATTCTTCTAGAAAGTTATAAACGACAAATAAATTGGAAAAAAAATTTCCTTCTAAAACGACAGTTATTATAGGATGGAGGTAGTATTTATATAAATTTACATCATATATAACAATACTTTTAATATTTAATTAGGGTATTTCAAAACTCAATTATTTTTGACAATAAAATATTATTGTTCATATTTAACTTTGTGAATAAATAATCTTAAATTTTATATTTTATACAATTATATAAGTAAAGTATAAGATTACTAAGTAAGTATTATTTTTGTCAAATTAAAGATTGTATAAGTTCTTGTTTTTCTTATTTTCCATATACTATTTTGTTATATTAATGAGTCATTCTAGGGCGACATTCTAGCGAATTTTTTATTTTTTTTTGGTTTTTTTTAGTAATTCTAAAAAAATATATAGTATTTATTCTAACTATAATTTTTATAAAAAAATAGTATTTTATGTGTAATTTAGATACATGCAAGAAACAATGTATGTACAGACTGTATAAATTCTAGTTGAAATAAATACTATATATTTTTCTCCCTGTACAGATTGTAAAGATTGTATAAATTCTAGTTGAAATAAATAATATAAATTTTTTGGGAGGTATTTTAAAAAAAATCCAAAAAAAATCGCCAAAAATGTCACTAGAATAATATCCCTCTAGACTTATTGTATATTAATTTCTCTCATATATATTAACATGAAATTTGTTTAGTATTTCAGTACAAGAGAACTTGCGATATATGGAACTATATTTTTAAAGTAAAAAGACTTTCAAATGATACCTATGGAATACGAAATACTCCCTCCGTCCCAAATTAACTGCTCAATTTTGACTTTTTTAAGTCAAATTGACTATTCTTAGAATTAATAATTAAGCACATATAAATATATTTCTAAAATTATAAAAATTAGGATTAGTAATAAATTGTATATACTTTCTTTTGGTTATAATCTCTTCACCTATATTTTAACAAAAATAGTAAAAATATTAATTTTAAAAATGGTCAATTTGACTTTAAAAAGTCAAAACTGAGCAATTAATTTGGGACGGAGGGAGTAGTGATTGATACTAAAGAATGAAAAAGATGGTTTTGGTAAAATATAACTAGTGGCAAAATATATTTTTTGTCCTTAGTTTTGTTTTAAGTTAAAATGGTCCCTTTGTTGTAGTTTTGTTTCATGTTTGCACCTCTCTCTATCTCACGCAAAAGCTCTATGTTCTATGTATCAAATTTTGCTTTCTACATAAATATAAGGGGTTGTTTGTTTAGGACTGAATACATCTGAATGACTAAATCGGTCAGTCATTAAGTGCATTTGTTTTGAAAAAAATTCGTCTAAATGGCTGAATCGGTTAGATGATTGAGCTGAATGGCTACGTCAGATTTTTTTGACTGAATGACTAAATAAGCAGCTGAATAAAGTAAAAAAAATTATAAAATTATAAAAAAAATATTAACTATTATATTAAGTAATATTAAATTAATTTACAACAACTTTGAATTTTTTCAGATGAGTAAAATAATAAAATTATATCATTAAGATGTTTCAAACATGTTAATTATCAAACAACTTTTTTCATTCAGATTCAGCTCATTCAGATTCAGATTCATTCAATCTTTATCAAACACCCCCTAAGTTTACAAAATTTTGTCAAATATAAGTTTGTATTCTCCCTTTACCAAAATTACTTTTATTTAAATTTATTAAACAATTGAGCTTAATTTAATAGATTATATACCCCAATCAATAATTTTAATGTTCAAGAAAAATTTTCCAATACTGTTGATGATGTGTTTAAAATTATCTCCGGTGAGGAATATGGTTGTAAGGTAGTCGAGATGAGTTTAGCAATATTTAGTTTTATAAGCTATTAAATTTTTATGAAAATTTAAACGTGACACTTTTTTGTAAGATTTAGCCGTTGAGTATCGACTTGACATACAACTGACTAGATTATAGTATATGACTAAGAACATATGTTTGGAGTTTGAAAATATAAAAAAGCAATAAGGGAAAAGAAACTAAATAAAAATTAAAAATCTCTAATAATCTAAGTTTAGTTATCTATATTTAAATTGTTTTAAACTCAAAAAAAAAGTTTCAATAAATTATAATTGAGTCGTGCTATGTATTACGATAAATTTAAGCCGAATTACGATTGTAAAATTTATCAATACACGAGATAAATAGGAATTATATACATTTCTTTAAAAAAATTATCACTAATATTTATTCACGTAATTGATAATTAAATAAATTGAGATAAACATCGGCAATATTTATATTATTTTCCATTATAAATTTTCCTCGTGAATTTTCGAAGTAAAATAAGTAAACAGTTCGGGCTCGATTCGTACTCGCTCGACTAAAAGTTCGATTCGAGCTCGACTCGAAATATAAATTAGTCAAATATGAGTAAATTTTAAAATTCGATAAATAATTCAAACCTCCTCAAATTGTAATTTTCTATTGATACTCGGATCATATTCATTCGAAAAAATCAAACTGTACGGGCGAAATCGTCAAAATGGGTCTCAATCAAATTTTATTTTATATTCGATAAATTTTATGAATCAAATTTAAGTAACTCAATACTCGTCTCGATTCGATTCGTTTACATTTTTATTGAAAGATAGCATAAAGCTTTGATTATGGATTGTAAGAATCAATTCATGCAAGAAGGTGTTAGTTGAATGGGGCACAACCACAAAACCCCATGCACACAAAAACTCGTGTACATAAAACAATTATGCCGCTAAAGCTTTGTTGGCCAGCTACATTGAATCAAATGAATAATCATTGGAAATATACAATAATGAGAATCAAATATTATAATATAACCCATTAGGTATCAATTATCCTGTATTCACGAACAAATGACTAACTTTTACTACTACTTTTCATATGGGCAGGCAGTCGGCAGATCCATTTGTCTAAACTTTTACTCATGTGGATGAGATTTGAGTTGAAATATGCAATCTATTCATGGTCAAATGAACAGAGTAGGTGTGAGGAAATTATATAATTTATTTTGATAAAAAAATTGTTTTATGGTACGGTACTCTCTTGGGTTGCTTCTCGAATTATATTTTGAAAAAATTTACTAATATAAAAAGAAAAACTCTTATTTTTAATAAGAACATTATTTTAGAAAGTAATCTGTTTATAGTAAGAGTTTTATTTTATAAGTGTCTCATTTTGAATAGGAATAGAAGAATTGTGGATACTTTATAAATAAAATATTATATTGAGTTGTTAAAGTGTAGCACAACCAAAAGTCATGCAGCATCCTAAGAGTTGAGAGAGAGTGCAAGTAGATTTTGTGTTTGTATGAAAGGAAAGATTTTTGCAGCTTTTATTCCGTACAAAAAGTTGTGTCGCAGTATTGTGGAACCTCAAGTTTTAGTGCATAAAACTTGGAAGAATTATTGTAAGCCCATTATTTTGATATAGTGGATATTCGGAGTTTGGCATGTGATTTTTCCCTTTAAAAGTTTTCTACATTAAATCTTGTGTTTTTTTTATCTCTTTATAATTATTATTTTGTGTAGCTTGCGTTGACTTTTCCCAACAAGTGTTTTCAAGAAATAGGTTGATTGGATTCATGGTAGAAGGAGAATTAGTCGAATTGGTGTGACAAATGAATGGAGTGAAGATTGAAAGAGTTGGTGTTCATCGTGATGTTGATGAATAAGAGATTATGCGTTTATGGAGGATCACCGTTGAAGCCGCTAGATGAAGATAAAGATGATGATGATGAAGATGATGCGGATAATACAAATTATGCATATGGTGCGGATAACATGAATGATCCGAATAGTGTGTGTATGTTACGGATGACGCAGATGATGCGGAATATACAAATGATGCGGATGATGGTGACGACTACAACAACGGTGACAGTGATGAAGTTAAAGTGTTTGCGAATTCGATTCATGAGAGGAATTGTTAAGATACTCATCGAATCCTATTCAGATATAAAGTTAAAGTATTCGGGAATTTGAGTCGAGGGAGGAATTGTTGGGTTACTCTTCGAATTTAATTAAGAAAAGAATTACTAATATGGAAAGGAAGAACTCTTATTTTTAAAATCTATTTGTAGTAAGAGTTTTATTTTGGAAGTATCTTATTTTGAATAGAAAGAGGAGAATTGTGGGTACTCTATAAATGGAGTACTATGTTAAGTTGTTGAAATGTAATATAACAAAAAGTCATGTAATATCTTGAGAGTTGAGAGAATGTGTGAGTAAATTTTGTGTTTGTGTGAGGAGAGAATTTTTACAGTTTTTAGTTCGTACAAAAAATTGTGTTGCGGTATTTGTGGAACCTCATGTTTTATTAAAACTTGGGAGGATTATTGTAAGTCCATTATTTTGATATAGTGCAGATTCAAAATTTGGCCTATAGGTTTTCCTTTTAAAAGTTTTTCACATTAAATCTTGTGTTGTTTTATCTCTCTTTATAATTATTTTATTGTGTGTTTTGCGTTGACTTAATTCTCAACGAGAAATTATTGGCTCTTGGTTGATCAAACACTTAATATATTGAAGAGGGTGACTCGTATGGGCTAATGCTCAAAAGAGTATGACTAAAGTTCAAGGGGGAGCTCGGTGTCGATGTGGATGGAGAGATCACGTGTTAAGGGGAAGACTGTCGAGATACTGCGTGATGGTATAAATTTCCATATGAAAACAAGAAAAAAGATTAAGAAATACATGCTCTAATGGACCATAGACCTAATAGATTAACCTTTTGAGTCAAGATATTATAAGCTCAGATAAACATATATAGACCGAATATTCCCAACAGGTACAACTTATTTTTATATTCTCAATAACAGATGTCATAAGTGTGGAATTTTAATAATATTTTGGTGACAAAAATAATTTCAAAAATGAGATATAAAATGATGTGTATAATTGTGATTGGTTACAACTATTGGATTCACCCATTTATGATGGATCATCTACTAATTTCACATTAACACATCATTTTATAAGTTATTTTTTATAAGAATTTTTTATAAGTGTAGTAATACTCCTGAAAGTTATGTAATTTTAGTCATATTTCATGAAGGGCATTGTTCTCATGAAATTTTATGCAAATTTGTATATGATATACACTGACGTTTTGAGCACAAGAAGTAGTAATATCTTAGAACAAAATATACAACATTTATACACAATACAAGCTCATAATGCATATTTTGTGTTGAAAAAGAAAATTTTTGTTCTGGAGCTATCATTTTTCTCTATTAATTATAATTAATTTTTATAAAAACGTTTTTATAAGAATTATTAAATGCAATTTTATATTATGAACATATACTATTGCATTCAAAATTAAGAAATTATGAGAATATGAAGGAAGGAAGGAAGGAAGGGACTAGGAAAGAAAAAAAGGAAATGTAAATTTTGTACAGATTTTACTAAAAATAGACTAAAATAATTAAATAAAATGCATGCGCTTTTTTGTGAAGAGATCTCCACCTAAATCATCACACAATAATTAATGCATCCTTTGACTATTTTTCTCACCCTAATCTTTATTCCAAATAACCATAGCAATCTTATATCAAAGATAAAGCGAGATATAAGTTAATTATTTATGTTAAAACTCAATTTGAAATATTTTTAAGTATTAAATTGATGTGTTTTTATTTGAGATTGAAAAAAATAAATCTTTAAAGTAGTAGTAGTAATTTTCAAATAATTTCTAGTACTTGAACAGACTAAAATTTGATACTCTTATAATTTTTAATTTAAAAAAATATTTAAACTGTATTTATAAAAGTTAATAATGATCTTATTTTTTAAATTAGAATGATTGAATTTTATTGTTAAAAAAAGTACTATATCTTTATAATAATAAATTTAATATATGTTTAATAAAATAATATATGAAACTTATATTTTCATATGTATTTTTGATATTTTCAAATGATTCTCTCTCATATGAACATGCAGTGAATTTCATAATCATATGAAAAAAAATTATATAAAAATAATAAAAACACACATAAAAATAGTGTTCTCATGTGCTAATTCTCATTTTAGGGGGTGTATTCAATTAAGATTTTTAAATACTTTAAATGTTTTGTTGTATTCAATCAAGATGAGTTTGTAAAAGTTTAGTGGTATTCAATTACAATTCTTTTAATGTCTTTAAAAGTTAGGTGGTATTGAATTAAGATTTTTATAAAGTCTATAAAAGTATTTTGGTATTCAAAAAGTCATAGATTTTAAAGATTTCTATCAAATGGTAGAGTTTGACAGACTTTAAAATAAGAATTATAACTATCAACCCATATCCAAAGTCTTACCTCATCTCTAAATATTTTTAAAGACTTCTAAATAAACACAAAAATAGATAAAATTAGTTAATAATTGGACTTTGTCTTTTATTAGGTCAAATTAGTTATTTATTTTATATGAGCTAATAAATATTAATATGTGATGGATAAATAATTTGGTAAAAGTTGGGCCATAAAAATAATTGGATTTATTATAATTTTATTATAAGAGAATTAACAAGATATATTAATAAGTAAACAAATAAATAGACCTAATCTGAATTGGTGAGGGAAAAACAGCCGTTCGAAAGCTTCTAATAGAAAGAGAAAAGAGATTTGTTCAACAAAGGTGAGATAAAATCATAAAACTCTCATATCAATTGTAAAGATTTTGCATTATAATATATGAAAATAAAAAATATATGATGTGTATGTGTCTATTTTTTTTATTAATATTTTGACATTTTAAACGAAGGAAATCACTGTTAATTTTTGAGATATCCTCCATATTCGTCTTCAAGTGTCTTTGGTGTATCATAGTGAAATAATGTAACATGTGGCTGTATTTTTGCATGACAAATTGACAGAATCGTTATCTTTCCCTTATAAAAAAAGGAAAAACGCACTGCTTCGATATATGTTAGGTGCATAAAAAAGGTATACACAATCAAACAAATTTAGCAACAATTAAGATGAAAAATTGAGTTGACAAAATTACAAAATCACAAAATCACACAATCAACACACACACACACACACACACACACACACACACACACACACACACACACACACACACACACACACACATATATATATATACACACAGCCGATCAAGTCCGGGAGTCCGGATTTTTTTAAAATCCGGACCTTTTTTTTTTTTTTGCTTTTTTTTTAAATAACTAAAAAAAAATATTTAATATTTTATAGAACTGAAATTTTTTCATAATACAATGTTTTGGACCTGTTTTGAATACCTATATCAAAAAGTGATGGTACAGTCTGCACAGACAGTACCACCATGTTTTGTTATACGTACCCAAATCACATCCAAAACACTGTATTATGAAAAAATTTCAATTCCATAAATTTTTTTTTTTTAGTTGTTTCAAAAAAAAAAGCAAAAAAAAAATAAAATAAAATAGTCCGTATTTTATAGAGTCCGGGATCCCGGACGGGATCCGGACTCTCTATATATATATATATATATATATATATATATATATATATATATATATTAGTAAAACAATCAATTATTAGTAAAAAGCGTACGCATATACATAAAATATATATTTAGCTCAATGAAAAGTGAACTTAATTTTTGTATTGCGTCTGTAGTTTTTAAAATTTTATTGGTATCTGAGTATTCAAATGTATCATGAAATAAGTAGAATAGTGTGAACGCTTTCAACATATATAAAATCTCATGCCACAATAATATAATAAAATTTACTCTAGTTCATAAAAAAAGAGGGAGAGATTGTACACATGAGTTAATTAACAATTAATATAAGTTACAAGATATATTAGAAATATACAAAAGTCTATCACAGTCTTGATAAAAAATTTATAAAAGTCTGTTACTTATTTCATGAAATTTATAAAAATCATTTTAAAAAAATCTTTAAAATCTATGAAAGTCATTAAAATCTCACAAATTTTATAAAAAATATGTCACTTAAAAAAATATTTAAAAATTTTAATTGAATACCCCCTTAATATTTAATTATACAGAGTTATGGTAATGAAGTCAGGCTTACTATCACCCACATGCGTGCCTGAAAACGATCCTCTCCCCAACAGTGTGAAGAAGCGTTGTTTACAGCTGTATCCAATTTATACGACCTGCCTTCCTCCATTAGTCTTTTATACATGTATATATTTTATATTTATTTATTTTCCAACAAGAAGAAATTATTATTATCTGATGTTTCATTTGTTGCCATCTCATTTTTTCTTGTTCTCTCTCCCACATTACTATATTTGTATAGTGACACTGTTTTATTTTATGTACAATTCATTTGTTTGATGGTTTCTCATACTATACTATATAATTAAATTAATTATTTTCCTTTACTTTCTCCGCCTGTTTCGTCCCAAATAATGCATTAGCCTTTTTTCTCTCCCTCTGTTTTTATTAAATTAATTATTTATATATGTGGAGAGATGTATGTATGGCGTTTCTCGTGATCCGTGCACAGTCTACGTGATATTCTTGGAGGGGTTTAAGTGTTTTGGTCCAATTATTCATCACACCCAGTTTTCTTTAATTTTACATCATTATTTGATCTGGGTGTTTTTTTCATACATACATATATTTACATTTAGAGAGAGAAAAGAGCGTGGGGGAGAGTCATTGGGGGTGTTTGGATGAGAGTGAAGGAATTTTGATCTTGAATGTTGTTTTCGCTAATTTGGGTCATTGGTTTCAAGTGATTAAATGAAAAGGGTAGTATGAAGATTTCCCCCAATTTTTGTAAGAATTGGAGTGATTCCAGGTTCAAAGGTGGCTTTGGGGGTGCTTTTAAGGAAGAGAAAGCTTCAAAGTAAAGGTGGGTATTTTTCTTTTGGTTTATTTTCCTGTTTTAGACTTCCATACACTATAATTTTGTGGGTTTTTTTTAGTGACCTTGACTTTGGTTATTTGTTAGTATTATTTGGGCATGTTTGTGTACAAATGGCATAGTTAGTTGGTAGTTTAAGTTCAAGCTTTTTGGTTGGGGCTTAATTGTTTGTTTGCATTTTACATGGGGTTTTTCTTATTTTAAGTCCATCAATTGCTTAAATTTGGAGTCTTTGAGGCTAGATAGATAGGAAAAGCAAATTTAGTGGTAATTTGATTAGAGACTTGGGTATGTCTTCTAAATCCAAAATTTAAGTGAGAGTTTATGTGAAGATAATGCAATTCAAGGAATATGTTATTTATTTAGTAGAAGGAAAGATCACCAAATTAGGTGATCCGTGTGTGTACTTTCATTCATCTCGGTTTAATTGCATTATTGAAACTATACCGAAATTGGGAAGTGGAAGATGTGTAGAGCACAAACACATACCACGCACACAAAAAAAACAATGATTACAAATATTTCCATTATCTTCACTTTATGAGATTATTTTGAGTCCATTAAGTCTTATGGTAAACCAGAGAAGAAAACATGTTTAGTGTCTGTGAAGGGGCTTCCCTGCTAAGTGTTTCCTTGAATTTTCTTTATAGTCTTTCGATTATCTATGTCCGCTGAAGAGTACTAGATAATAAAAGAATGAACATGTGAACAGGTATTTTCATGAATTTAGTATCCTCTGTTTTGGGAAAAATGTGGTAGAAGATTAACTTTTGGGATAGCTGATGCTCATAATAATCTAGCCGATATTGGAGTGAGCTTGATAAGCTCATTGTTTAGTTAGATCAGGCCTGTACAAGAAATTATGATTACCAAGTTTTTCAGAGAAAGATTTAATTTTTGGTGTGTAACTTCTTTATTTATTGTCGCCTTAATTCCTCTAACAACCTCTGAGTGGCTATTAGAGTTTCGGTCTTTCGAATCATCCGTGCCTATTGTTGAGAATATGTATATGTTCTCTACCTAGCAATTCTCATGGGTTATATTTTATCCCCATTTTTGCAAGTTAATATATTTAATATATTATGGCTTACATATACTCATAAACGTAACCCTTAAGGTTGGAGGTATGTTGACATAGTGATAAGGTCATAATATGAAGGATACCTATGATATGGATATCGTTTTTGTTTGAAGAATGGAAACGTGGTACAGCGCATAATATATAATTTTATACTTGTGGGTTTTTTTTGGGGGGGTGTAGGTTTCTTATAATTCATATTTGAAAAATGTTTTGAGGTGTTTCTATTTGTGGACATGGTTTTTCTTTAGAAATTAAATGATACTAGGAATAAATCCAATTTCAGGAAACTACAATGTAGAAAGATATGATCCTTTATGGAATAATCCATCTTATATTAAGTTAATCAATCGATAGTAAAATGTTGTTTTGGATTTCCTAATTTAGTGTTCCGAACGACAATGTAACATTTTTAGGACCAAACTATAGTTCACTGTCATATTAGTGTTTTCTTCTAAATTCAGGCCATATTACATTGAAAAAACAAAAAAAGCTACAAACCTTATAGTAATGGGCTCCATATATATATTATGTCATGCACGGTGTATGGGATCAATCAACTGGGATGGTATTTTCTTTAAGAGGAGGATTTATTTTTCTCCCTTAAACTTGTAAGGTAATATATTAAGGAGCTGCTCTTCATACTAACTCATAAAGGGTGGGTAGAAGTGCCTTTATGCTGATCCAGTTCCTTGGCTCCCTTAACCCCTTTCCCTTACTTCTTAGGAACATTTGCATTTTGTGTTAATTTAGTTAAAAAGAGAATTCACATTTTTGGATTATTAATTAGTTGTCACTTATCCATCATACCCTTAATTTGAATCATAGTTGTCATGGCATCGCCATGGCGACGACTAGGCGTCCTTACTTTGGAGAAGGGTAAGACAACGCCTTGGACACCGAGCCGCCAAGGCTCACGTATTGGTAGCGGGTTCAAGTTAAGTGATTAAATCATTTTTTACCTTGACTCATCATAACTTATAGACTTTTTCAATTGCCTAAGTAATTCAACCCATGACCTTAACCTAACCCATGACCTTAATCTTTTGAATGAAAGTAATGCTCGTGAGGGAGACGGAAATGACTTCATAGTTGATGACTCTACTTTGTGATATGACTAAAACCAGAGTGGAGAGTAAATATTTTTTCATAGTGTTAGTTATTATGTTTTGGGTTTTGATATATATAAAATTTTATTGTGTAATATACTTTTGAAATAAAATAAATAATGTATAAATTACACATTGTTAACGACTTGTCCGCCATGGCAGACGCTTTATCACCTAGGCGTCCTGACGGTCAACTACTGCCAAGTCCCGCTTTGACGCCGTGACAACTATGATTTAAATAAATATTTGAAAGACGGAAAAATCAGCAGCAATACAAGATAGAGGAGAAAATTAAACACGAGTAAAAGCACAAAAGTGAAGATATAAATTTTCATGTCCAACATTGCTAAACAATAATAGCACCATCAACACTTTAGAGGTGGTGACTTACAGTGGTCAAAGGATTTTTTTCATCAACGATCGTGATGGCCCTGCTGTTTCCCTGTGGTGGCGACAGAGATGCATATGACAATTGATGATGAAGAATAGCAAGAGGTAGCATAATCATCTCTAAGTTTAGATTGTCCAAATGTATCAAATAAATTTTAATTTAAGGATAAACGAGCTTAAGAGATGATTAGATGTTCCTTGGATTGTAACTTACTGTATGTTGAATGAAAACGGGAACGGAAAGCGTCACTTTCTGTGGTACGAACTATAAAGTATAGTAAAAGTATATTTTTTCGGATCGCTTAGTCGGTACAAAATATGTATATTTGGAAAGTGGTACGCGGAGAATATATTTCTTAAATGATATAGTTAAAATACTCTCTTAGTTCCAAAATATAGGATAAAGTTTGGTCTTTTGAAGTCAATATAAGATGAGATTTTTTTTAATTCAAAATTGATGTTAATTTGTTTAATTTTGGCAAGACAATTATTAAAATCGTAAATTATCTAAAACGTACAACTAAGAAAAGTTTATTGTTTTCACAAGTTAAATTAATAACATCAATTTTGAAATTGAAATTATATCAAATTGACTTTAAAAGTCAATATTGATTTTGTATTTCGGAACTGAGGGAGTAGTTGACTTGAGATATAGTTGGAACTGATTAAGTTGTTTCTAAGAGTAAGGTTATAACTTGCATTTTCAAGGAGTTTGGGCCTTGTTATTTAAACTTGCATAATGCGAATTTTATTTTATATTTATGATGAATCTGTCTAGGAACTTTGGCTTTTTGTGTTAAAACTTGTGTCACACCAGATTGAGAAATTATATATATATATATATATATATATATATATTTGCTTTTTCCTTTTTCTTTGTTTTCCTTATCTTAGAAATGATGTGATACCATATGTCCTACGGCGATCACCGATACTGGTACATATCGTACTAATTAGGAAAAAGTAAACTACTTCCCTGAAATGGTATCTATAATGTCAACCAGTAGTGTCAATATTTTCTATTTTAGCCTACTCAAAAGTTTGCACACCTGATCTTAAGCATCTGCTGACCGACTTCACAGGCCTTCTGAACTGTTCAAGATTAGAGCTTGTGATAAATGCTGAAGGACTATTGACCAGAATGGATCCTCAGGCTTTTATCAGGTTGTCAATAGGTTCACTGGGGTTGAGATTTCCTTTGACAACTTTAAATGGTAGAAAATCTGATATCCATGCATTTTCTTCGCCATGTTTGTGTGAGATTCGTCTGCGAGGTTTTCCAGTACAGACAACACCTATCCCCTTCATATCATCTCCTGAAGCTGCACCAGATTCTCATAGCATTGCCTCAAGCTTTTATCTTGAAAAAGCAGACCTGAAAGCATTGCTGACACCTGGATGTTTCTACGCTCCTCATGCATGTCTGGAGATAATTGTTTTTACGGGGCGGAAGGGGTCCCACTGTGGCGTTGGGATAAAGAGGCAGCAAATTGGAACATTCAAGTTGGATGTCAGTCCTGAATGGGGGGAAGGGAAGCCTGTAATTCTTTTCAGTGGCTGGATAGGTATCGGCAAGAGCAAGCAGGAGAGCGGAAAACCTGGAGCAGAGCTTCATTTAAGAGTGAAACTGGATCCTGACCCAAGATATGTTTTCCAATTTGAAGACGAGACTAAATTGAGTCCTCAGATAGTACAGCTTCAAGGCACCATCAGGCAGCCCATATTCAGTTGCAAATTTAGCCGAGACAGGTGATTTAAATCATGGAATTCCTTCTGCATTTTGGTTGAGATATTTATGGAAATAAGATGTAGGCATTTTCTCTTTCAAATTTGAAGGATTTGAGAGAACGACATATAATATAGGCAAAGCTAAAGTTCCTTATCAAGTTTATCTGTTTCTGTGCTAGCTTTTAATGCTGTAGCATGGATAATTTTCCTTGTGTTTTTGTCGGCCTCGTAGATTAAACGGCCGACTTAATTTGATTTTAATCGCGGGGGTGCAAGGAAAAGTAATTGGATTAAGCAGCCCCGAACGAAAATTCTCTAAAGCATTCAGTGGTCTTTCTTCCATACGCATTTTATTTTACAGAAAACTAAATCAAGTGATTTTTCTTTTGGGATGGGGATGGAGTTGAAATTTGTATATTGTCAACATCATTTGCATCTGTTATAAATGGATATACGAACAGAACAAAAGGCTTGATCTTTCAGTTATTGGTTTGTCTGTAATTGCTGTTAGTTATTATGACTTTACAGGTTATCCCAGGCAGATCCATTGAGCGCCTACGGTTCAAGTTATGTTAAAAGTTCCGAGCAAGAGGCCGACAGAAGAGAAAGGAAAGGATGGAAGGTGACGATACATGATCTCTCTGGCTCTGCTGTTGCAGCAGCCTTCATAACAACTCCATTTGTGCCGTCAACAGGTTGTGATTGGGTTGCCAGATCAAATCCAGGAGCTTGGTTGATTGTTCGACCCGATGCTTGCAGACCCGAAAGTTGGCTGCCATGGGGTAAACTCGAGGCATGGCGTGAACGTGGCATCAGAGACTCCATTTGCTGCCGTTTTCACCTACTGTCTGAAGGTCAGGAAGGAGGCGAGCTTCTTATGTCCGAGATCCTCATTGGTGCTGAAAAGGGTGGCGAGTTTTACATAGATACCGACAGACAGGTTCGAGCGGCGGCAACTCCCATTCCAAGCCCACAAAGCAGCGGCGACTTTGCAGCACTAAGTCCTGTTGTAGGTGGGTTTGTCATGAGCTGTAGAGTGCAAGGGGAAGGGAAGAGCAGCAAGCCATTGGTACAACTGGCCATGCGACACGTGACATGTGTGGAGGATGCCGCCATCTTTATGGCTCTTGCGGCCGCTGTTGACCTCAGCATCGAGGCATGCCGGCCTTTTCGTAGGAGGATCAGAAGAGGGAACCGCCATTCTTGGTAAGCGCAAAATATTAGGTGGTGATGATTTGCATGAACCAAACACTCGCCTACTCCACTTTTTTTGCTTGCTTGTTGTAACATTTGACATAATGTACAGGTGGATCTTGTTTATGACATTCCTTTGGAAATTAGTTCAACTAAATCATAGTTCTTGAGCCTGACATTTTTCATTGGGCTTAATCACTTATCCTTCAGTTAAATTGCTGTAGAAGAGAATAGGGCTAAATGGGATTAGGAGTTCTCCAAATAATGATGAATAAGTAAACACGGATAGGACAGGAAAATTGAACAGGTATAACAAAATCGATTTGTTCCTGCAAAATCGATTCAAGCAATATTTTAAATTGATTTTGTTCTACGTGTACAATTTTTCTGTCCGTGTAGAAGGTGTCTATAATGATTCAAGAACATGAAAAACCACCACAATATTTTCCTTAATATTTTTGGTCTCAAATACGCGTATCTTTTCCAGTTATTACGTGTATATGTAATGTTCCAAAATTTAAAACCTGAACTTTAATATTATTCCTTGAATGTGGGGACATTTGGTAACTTCTATTGGTCCTGCTGACATGTTCGAGTAATTAAACATTTTACTTTAGTTGGATTTATTGTCATAATCTGTGTTTTTCAACAGAATTGATTGGTTAATTAATCTTTACAGATGGGTTGTGTGTGTTAGAGTTGAGCTAATGTAAGTAGATTTCGTCAGAGTATTGGTTGTTTTCATTAAATTGGATCCTTACAGCAAATGCAGGCTAATTAGATATCCGATAAGTTCACAATTATGTACTTCCTCCATTCCTTAACATAGGTCGTTTTAGAGTTGTGCACAAGTATTAAGGTAATGATTGTATAATATTAACTATAATATCAATTGTCTATATTGCCCTTATATTGGAATAAGAGATTGTTATTTATTGGATAAAAAATAGTGAGAGAACCAAAGTTACATTTAATACTTGGGGTAATATTGGAAATTAAGCAATTAATGCTTATTTGAAATTCTAAAACGACTTATATTAAGGAACAAAAATATTTCTTTAAAACGACTTATATTAAGGAACGGATGGAGTAATTTGGATTAGTGCTTGTTTAGGCTTAAACCTCAATTTAGGACAACTCCAACTAATCCGGCTTAAGATGTATACCTGCTCGATCAGTGAGCTATTACGCACTCTTTCAAGGGTGGCAAGTGCTTGTTCGTCTACCAGCATTTGGTGCATTTTGGAGTTTCAAATGCACTTGAAAATCATCATGTAATTTAAAATACAATTTGGTGCTTTTAGTGCATTTGGAGTATTAGTGCTTATTTCAAATGCAAATAAGTAATTTCAAGCGCAACTTATTTAAGTCAATAAAACAGCGCTGGAAACATAAAGATTTAGAGAAAATTGCCAAGAACATGGAAATAATTACATAACTAAGGCAAATCTCCCTACATCAAAATTCAAGCCCAACCCAAACAAGAGGAAAACACCTGTATTGTAGTTGATATATGGTACAAAAGGAGGAGCTCTGTACTTGATATTCAAAAGAAAAACCTGAATAACTTGGCTGCCATATGACTTGGATTTACCCATGTGATTTGAAAAATACAACACTAATTTCTTCAAGAATTAAAACTCCTTCCTAGCCCAAGTTGGGGGCGTCCGGTACAAATGTACCGGACTAAGGTCAGGTGCAGTATTATTATTATTATTATTATTTTTTTAGATTTTTACCATAATTATGAGAAAAAAAAATAAAAAATAATAGAGCAAGTTTGAACAAAAAATTTTAAAATTTTTTACCACAATTTTACAGTGTTTTTTCAATAAAAAATGTAATTCTTTTTATAATTTTTTGTTCAAACTTGCTCTATTATTATTTATTTATTTTTCTCATAATTGTGGTAAAAAAAAAAATTAAAAAAATTTAACACATGCACCGGACGGTACCGGTCATTAAGATGCACCGGACCGCCCCCCAATTTAAAATTGGCGTGGTGCTTTTGGACCTCAAACAGCTATCAATCCAAATGCACCAAACAAACCCTTTGACGCCCAAATTTTAGTAAAACTTCATTATATATATATATATATATATATATATATATATATATATATATATATATATAGAGTCCGGATCAGATCCGGACTCCCGGATCGGACTAAAATCCGAACCTTTTTTTTTTTGCTTTTTTTAAACAAATAAAAATAAATAAATAAAAAATTATGGAATTGAAGTTTTTTATAATACAGTGTTTTGGATGTGATTTGGGTACGTATAACAAAACATGGTGGTACAGTCTGTGCAGACTGTACCACTATTTTTTGGTATAGGTATTCAAAACACACCCAAAATATTGTATTATGGAAAAATTTCAGTTCCATAAAATATTAATTTTTTTTAGTTGTTTTAAAAAAAAAGTAAAAAAAAAAGTCCATTTTTTATCAGGTCCAGACTCCCGGACCTGATCCATTCTATATATATATATATATATATATATATATATATATATATATATATATATATATATATATGTGTGTGTGGAAAAAATGTATGTACACAGCTGTATAATACACAGTCGGCTATGACGACGGTTTTCTGAGCTATGACGACGATTTTCTGGGCTATAACGATGGTTTGATCCGTCGCCATATCTATTATGGGCTACGGCGACGGGTGAACCGTCATCATAACTCAAAAAACCCGTCGTCATAGCCAGACTTTGTACTACACAGCTTTGTATATACATATAACCCTTTATATATATATATAGTGGCAAATTATTTTCATAAATAATTTTCTTAAAAATTTTAAACATGATTAAGATTGTAAAAAAATATAATAAAAAATCCATCCATGAATCTAATTAATAGAAATCTATGGCATAAAAAGGATTTTTATTTAGGATTAATTACATATCTTAGTACATTTTTAGAAATAATTACAATAATGGTGCATAGATAAAATAATCACAAAAGTAATACAATTTTTCATATTTATTTACAAAATTAATATAATTGAGTATCCTTTAATCGTGTCCCACGATTATCTCCCTTATCTCTTCCCGTTAATTATTATCACTCTTATCTCTGTTTCTATCTCTTTTTTCCCAAATAATTCACGCCATCCTCTTCGTTTCTCTCTCTGTCATCTTCCTTTTATACTTCAACCCCATTTGCACATCTTTCGAGTCTCTCGCCCTCCCCGGCGACGTCGCACGATTCGCTGCCGGATTCACAACCAGTTTGCATAGTCTAATAGTCCTTTATTTTTTTGATTGTTTTTTAATTTACTTTTGCTGCACTTGTTGATTCACAGGTTGTTCAAGTTAGTGAGAAGAAAGTTTTGGATCAGAAAGCGTACATGTTGTTCTATTATCGAGATAATAGAAATTTTATTTCAAACAAGCCTCTTGATGTTGCTTAGAAAGAGATCATGGCGACAAATGTCATGGGAAGAAATAAACCTTATTTCAATTTCAATCAAGAATTAAAAGGAACCATTGAAAGTGGTCGAATTGATGCAAGAGTAAATGATAAAATGTCTGCTACTGCGGTTGCTCAGAGAAATTCATTAAATGCAGGTGCATCCTTGGAGACCCTAACCAATGATGTCCCTAATCAGACTCTTAGTAGCTTTAAGAAAACAGAGTGCTGAGCACCTATCAAGGACACTCCCTTTGAACTTTCTTCAAGAATACCACCGGTAAAGGATTCTGTGAGGGGATCTTCCGTTACAAGCCGAAAAGATGGAGAATGTTTGCCGCAACAGGATTCTTCTGTTAACCAAACCGTCATACCAAGGTAACCAAACTTTCATACCAACGTAACCAATCCACAACAGGATTCCGCAACAAGATGGTAACCAAACCTTCATACCAAGGTAAACAAACCGTCATATCAAGGTAACCAATCCACCTCAACACCTTTAGTTGGTAGCCAAACCTTCATACCAAGGTAATAAAACCTTCATACTAAGGTAACCAATCCACATCCACACCTGCAACTTTTTCATAGTATAGTGGGTAGCCAAACATTCATACCAAGGTAATCAATTCAGTGTTATTAGGTTACCAATTTATTTTGAATGTGATGCAGTTGGTAGCCAAACCTTCATGCAGTGGGTAGTCAAACTTTCATACCAAGGTAACCAATTCAGTTTTATTAAGTTACCAATTTATTTTGAATGTGATGCAGTTGGTAGCCAAACCTTCATGCAGTTGGTTGCCAAACTTTCAGACCAAGGTAACCAATTCATACTGCAGGTATGGAGGTAGAGTGGTTACCTTGGTATAAAGGTTTGGTTACCTTGGTATAGAAGTTTGGTTACCTTGGTACGAAAGTTTGGTTATTAACATTACATTACACATCACTCTCTAATCTCTCTATTTCCTATGCAGTGTTCTTATTTTCCTTTGGACATGAAATTGGAATTGAAATTTTCGGACATGAAGAAATTGGAATTTCGCTGCGGAGTAGCGGAGGAGATGGCTACTGTAAGGGAGATGAAGATTTGAATTCTAATTATTATCTTGAATTTGAATTTTTTGTTGTTGTTAGATTCTAGATATTTGAATTTGAATTATTAGTTATGACAGTTATTTCTCCTTAATTTTAGGTTTCCTTATTAATATGAATTGCGTTATTTTTTGTAATTATTTTGTGTATGCATTATTTTTGTAAATACTTTCTAATTATAGTATATTAGTGTTAAGGACCCTTTTATTTATTACCATAGTAGCTAGAGAGGGGCATCGAACCTAACCCAAAATCCTACAAAAATGGTCATATTGATTACAATATAATGCCTTTTTTGTTGTTTTATTCTACTTATTCGCACCAATAGAGGATCCAATACTTACTTGAGCTACTTTACTTTACTTAATGTGTAAAAAATGTACTTAGGACACCTTTCAGAAGATTGAGAAGGAAGTAATACTTATCCGCGTAACTGAAAACAAAAAAAAATGACACAGATATTTTTAATACTAGAAATTTTTTTATGAAAATTTAAAAAGCAATAGTGTACAATAAGAAGAGTGAACTCCTCACCAAATAATTCATGACACACATTGCCATTGCAGGTGCAATAAAAGTAGGTTGGGTATTTTGGAAATGGCTAACAAATACTCTCTCCGTTCCTTAATATAAGTCGTTTTAGAGAAATATTTTTGTTCTTTAATATAAGTTGTTTGAAAATTTCAAGTAAGCATTAATTGCTTAGTTTCTAATATTATCCCAAGTATTAAATGTAACTTTGGTTGTGCCACTATTTTTTGTCCAATAAATAACAATCTCTTATTCCAATACAAGGGCAATATAGACAATTGATATTATAGTTAATGCTATACAATCTGATGAGTGAATTTTATACCCATGAATTGAATGTGTTTAAGCTTAAGCTTTTGGATGTTTTTAAGTGTTTGTGTCTATTCATGCATGTTTTACGTTGTTTTGTAGGAATTGAGACAAAAGTTACTTGAATCGACGTTTGGGGTGGCTAGATTCGCGTTTTTGGCTTGTTATTTACAAAGCAGTCACTTCAGAGCCAATTTCAGTATTTCTCCAGACCTTATTTTGAAAAATTCAAAGAATGAAAGTTTTAGATCTACGTCTCCTCTTTTTGGAACATCTTGAATCATCGAAATCGGAGTTCGGACGAAGAAGTTATGGCCATTTTGTGAGACCCCAAATTTTATGAATAAAGATTTAATTTTCTCGCCATAATATTTTAAATATTATGGTGTGGATTTGATATAATGTTATAGTTGTGGGTAATATTTACAAATTTTGTAAAGTATGCAAGTTGTTATATAATATTCAATTGATCGGAGAATATTCGTTTTAACAGGGAATATTCGTACAACGGCACAATCATTGGTGGACCCCCACAACGGAATTATTGTCGGATTGAGAAAACGACAAAAATACTTTATGAAAATAACGGCAGAAGTTTTACCGTTAACTGTTGAAACACCCGGTGTAAAAAGTACAGTAATACGCGTGGTTGCATAGTAGCACACGGTATTGATTATTGATGCTTACGTGTGAAGTCACTCAGTTATACTCAATTATTACTACAGTAATTGCTGCATCATATCTCTCATATTATTGATTCGATTATTGTCACAGTAGCATCTGCATAATATGTTATTTTATTAAATCAATAATTGAGACGGCAAAGTTATTCATATTATTAAATTACAATATTTACAACGTCTAGAAGTTCTGTCAAGGAGAGGTTTGGTCACCTAATTGCGCGCCAATAGGGAGAAATTCTTATTAGAAAGCCCCCTCTTTCATGGGAACGATCTGGTTGATAAATATTGTGAGTTATAATATTAATGATGAATGTTATTAAAATTAAAGTTGTGTTCGGAGTTGAATTTGGAGACGCGGACGTGATATTTGAGTCCGGAACAATGAAATTAGTAAAAATAGTCTATAAACACAAAATTTTCCAGAATTCACTATTTGGTCAAAAAGTCAACAGTTGACTTTTTCGGGAAAAGTCAAACTTCAAAATTTCAAAATTTATATTTTTGATAAAAATGGTTTCATTGTGTTGGAATTATTTGTGTTAGTGAAAATCGACACTTATTTCGATGATAACTGATGTCTGGGGGTTATATTGATAAATCGGGTAATTAATCGGATAAATGAGCAATTAATTGCTACTAATTCACATGCTTATATAACTATTTGTTCACATGTGGGTACTATTAAATCACATTCATGTACTATTAGAGGAATTGGTGCAAGATTGATAATACTTGCATGACTAAGTTAAAAATGGAGGTATAGATGGAGGTACTATACTATAATTCGTATTTTTCACATGATTATACTATTGATTCACATGATTGAACTATTGATTCACATTATTTACTACTAGGGGAGCTGGTGCAAGTTTGATAATACTTGCAGGACTAAATTAAAAATAAAAGAAAAGTTGGAGGTATTGTACTGTAAATTTTCGAGCCCCAAAACGTGCAATTATCGAAACTATATTTTTCTATAAATAAAAGCTCATTTTTCCTTCATTTCTCAGCAATTCACAAAAGCTTTAGAGCGATTATTATAGGGAGAAATTATAGAAAGAAGAAGAGAAGTCTGCTATCTCACTATTCCAGTATCTAATTTTTCTAAGGTAGGGGATATTATTCCTTTCCTTCGTCTTCATGAAGAGAACTTCTGTTATTCCATTCTTTGTTATTATGTTGGAATAACCTGTCTATGCGAAGTACCGCATACTTGGTGAAATTCTTCTATTATTCCATTCTTTATTATTCTGTTGGAATATCCTGTTTGTGCATTCTACGCCGGATCTGGTTCCGTCTTTATTACTCTGTTGAAATATCCTGTCTGTGCGTTCTACACCGAACCTGGTTTCGTCTTTATTATTCTGTTGGAATATCCTGTCTGTGCATTTTACGCCGGACCTGATTTCGTTGTTTATTATTCTGTTGGAATAACCTGCCTGTGCGGTCTATCGCATGCCTGATGATTTCTTTTGTTATTCCATTCCTTATTATACTCATTGGTTAAAGTTTTGACTTCTATACTCCATAAAATTTGTAGAATATCATTGATATTTACGCTTCATCCAGTATCTTTTCATGGAAATATTCTTCTGAGTATTCTTGAATTTTACTCTACAAAGCAGTATCATGTTGACAATTTGAACGTTATTGGTTCCTGGACAAATTAATTCTTGAACTTGTTTTATTGAATTCTTATATTATTGTCGTCATCCTCATGTTTATAAATTGTTGAAAGTTATCTGTGGCCTGTAGTGCATAAATGGACTTGGTATGATTATGACCAGGGATTATTCGGTATAATCATGACCGTAATGTTACAAATGATGTGGTAAAAGTCCTCATTGGCCCATAGTGCATTGATAGACAGTTGTTGGCATGATCATGACCATTGATTAATACACAAATATTCTTGGCCCGTAGTCCATGGATAACTGTGGTCGTGATACTAAAGAATATCCTTGGCCGTAGTCCAGGGGTGATTCGATGATGTGGATTATTTATTAAGCTGAGTCCTAGCGATAAAAGTGATGAAAAACCTTTTAAATCATAAAAGATAGTAGATTTTATTCTCTACTTGACTCTTTTAATGGATTGCTTGTTCCGCTGCAGTTAAACTTGATATTTGTTATATTTTATCTGTTTAACACTGTTGAAGGCTAATGATAATATATTCTGCATTATCTTAGTCATAATATTTCCTACTGGGCTAGTTGAGCTCACCCTTTTACTTTCATTGTTCTCTTTAGGAAATGAGAACATAGCAGGGACTAGTAGGGAAACGGAGTGACGAACCGGATAATAGCATTAGTAGTCCTCACTATTCAGTGAAATAGTGGAAAAATAAATGTAATAATATTGAATTTGAGTTTTTATACTGTCTAGAAGACAATGTTTGTATTAAAACTCACAACTCATGTTATATATTTAAGATTGAATTTGTATTCTGTACCATGTATTTGGCGACTCAAGATGGGTGATGTATACCTAATTTTGGAGGCGTCACAGTTGGTATCAAAGCTAAGGGATATGATCCCTGGCTAAGATGTGAGACAAGAACTAAGAGGGGAGAGACGGGGAATTCTTTCGCTAGTATGATCTACCTAAGTTTATTTGGTATTTAGTTGATCGGTCAGATTATAGGGATAATATGTGATATATTAATTAACCCTTGTTTTGTTGCAGTATTTGTAAATGGCATCCGAAAATGTTGAGATAATCAATGAAGCACATGAGACCATTAAGTCTCTAACGATCAGTGCTCAGGGTAATGTGCAACCAGAGGACAATAATCCTCATGAAAACAATAACACCTATGAAATGGTGAATGATGGGATGGTCAGAGGCTTTATGCAATTCATGCAACAACAGGCGAAGGCAGCTCCTGTCCAAAATGCAGGTAGAAACACTGATAACTCTCGAACGGTCACCGCTAAGCAGTTCAAGGAGCAATTCATGCAACAACGGGCGAAGGAAGCTCCTGTCCATAATGCAGGTGGAAACAATGGCAACCCACAGTTGGTCACCGCTAAGCAGTTCAAGGAGCTGGGACCACCGGAGTTTTTGGGAGAGCCAGAACCACTTAAGGCGGAGACGTGGTTAAAGCAAATCGCCAAGATATTTGATATCTTGGGATGCTCCGAGGAGCAAAAGGTTCCCTTTGCCACCTTCATATTGCGAGGAGAGGCGGATCACTGGTGGAAATCTGTAAAACGTACCCAGCCTGACGCACTCAAAATGTCTTGGGAGAAGTTCCAAGAGCTGTTCAATGATAAATACTTTCCCGAAAGCATTCGTCACATGAAGGAGGTGGAATTTATCAAGTTGGAACAAAACAACATGACTGTATCGCAGTACGAAGCCAAGTTTGCCGAGTTGTCCCGGTTTGCGTCCCATTTGGTTGATAATGAGGAGAGAATGACGCGGATGTTTCTAAGAGGTTTGAAACCGGAGATACGTCAATATATTATTTTTCATAAACTGTGTTTATACTCAGATTTTGTAAATAGGGCTCAGTTATTGGAGCGCGATAATGAGTCAATGCAACCAAGGGAAAGCAGCCGGCAGCATGAAAATACCAATGATAACAGTCATCGAAACGGTGACAACAAGCGTGGAGAGAATCAATATGCCAGAAATGGTAACCACTTCGGTGGTAATCATAGCCAAGACAATAAGAATGGACATTTTAAGAAGAGAAAATTCAACAATGATGGAAAGACGTCAGCACCAGCAACCGTTGTTAAGGATGGAGAACGACCACCTATCATATGATTCAAATGCGGAGGAGAGGGACATATCAGTCCAAACTACGCGATGCCGTCCAAGGCATGTTATAATTGTGGAAGAGAAGGTCACCTAGCCCGATTTTGTCGTTCACCGAAGATAAGTTCAGCTAGGATGGAGGCACCAAAGACCGTTCCAGAAAAGTCAAAACCGGTAGTGCAAGGGAGAGCGTTTTTCGTGACTTCTCAAAAAATGAGTAACCCGAACGAAGTTAGCACGGGTTAGTTAAATTGTGAAGTCTATACCTTATAAGACACCGATTCTACCTATTATTTTATCTCTCTTGCTTGCGTTCAACGTTTAAATTTGACTCCGGAGAAGTTAAACTTTGACTTATTGGTTAAAAATTCGTTAGTGGGAGCCTTCGTTACCTCTACTATTTTTAAATCTTGTTTGATTCAAATAAACACTTTCACGTTACCTGTCGATTTTATCTCTTTGAAAAATACTTGCATTGATGTGATTTTTGGAAACGATTGGTTAACTACTAATCATGCTTTTTGTAAGGTTGTTAGCTTTCATACTCCTAACCAACCTGTTATGCGAATTTAAGCAATCAAACCACTAAATCATTGTCATATCAAGCCATAAGTAAAGAGCCCCGATCCTTTCGTTGTTGACTTCCTTGTGTGGAATGTACCGAAGTCAGACTTTCTGTAGGCAACATTGTGAATGAAGATGGCAAGTTGATAGGTATCATTGTGAGGTGCTATCCAGGTTAAGGGATAGAAGTCACAGTTGATATCGTTAATAAATTTTCGGACGTATTCCTGAAGACTTCTTAGCCTACCCTAGAGCGTGAAATCAAATTTTGTATTGACCCCAGAACAAAACCCATTTCTCAAACCCTCAAATATTTCTTCAACCAAAACAAACGTATAATGCGCCAAAGACGTTGACTCAAGCTGTTGAAGATTACGATCGTACCATTCAATACCATCGTGGGAAAGCAAACGTGATAGCTGACGCATTGAGTAGAAGATCGTATGCGTTTACAAGTACAAATATACGAACCCCCATGAAGATAACGAATATACGAGTAGAATCGACTTTAATCGATAAAGTTAAAGCCTCTCAAGCTACACACCTGGAGCTGATGAATGTGAAGAATTAAGAAGGTTCAAGAGGGCGTTATTCTAGAAGCAAGAATCGACGAAGAGAAGAAATATCAACCCTCGATTTAATTGGCCCATTTGAAATCCTCGATAGAGTAGGAACTGTGGCTTATAGACTCGTTTTACCGTCAAGTATGTCACGTGTTCATTACGTTTTTAACGTATCAACGTTACGTAAATATGTGGAAGACCCGAACCATATTATTAATTTAGAACTGGACGAGATATCAGAAGTTTTAACGTATGAGGAGATACGTGTTAAAATCTTGGATAAAGAAGGATCGTATTCGACGCTCAAAGGTTATACCTCAAGAGTTAGAATTTGAAGTGAAGTCAAGGTATCCTCACATGTTCGGCATACCAGGTACGTACGTAAATTTCGAGGGCAAAATTTCATAAGGAGGAGAGATTGTGAGACCCCAGATTTTATGAATAAAGATTTAATTTTCTCGAAATAATCTTTTAAATATTATGGTGTGGATTTGATATAATATTATAGTTGTGGGTAATATTTAAAAATTTTGCAAAGTATGCAAGTTGTTATATAATATTCAATTAGTCGGGGAATATTCGTTTTAACAGGTAATATTCGTACAACGGCACAATCATTGGTGGACCCCCACAACGGAATTATTGTCGGATTGAGAAAACGATAAAAATACTTTATGAAAATAACGGCGGAAGTTTTACCGTTAACTGTTGAAACACCCGGTGTTAAAAGTACAGTAATACGCGTGGTTGCATAGTAGCACACGGTATTGATTATTGATGCTTACGTGAGAAGTCACTCAGTTATACTCAATTATTGCTACAGTAATTACTGCATCATATCTCTCATATTATTGATTCGATTATTGTCACAGTAGCATCTGCATAATATGTTATTTTATTAAATCAATAATTGAGACGACAAAGTTATTCATATTATTAAATTACAATATTTACAACGTCTAGAAGTTCTGTCAAGGAGAGGTTTGGTCACCTAATTGCGCGCCAATAGGGAGAAATTCTTATTAGAAAGCCCCCTCTTTCATGGGAACGATCTGGTTGATAAATATTGTGAGTTATAATATTAATGATGAATGTTATTAAAATTAAAGTTGTGTTCGGAGTTGAATTTGGAGACGCGGACGTGATATTTGAGTCCGGAACGATGAAATTAGTAAAAATAGTCTATAAACACAAAATTTTCCGGAATTCACTATTTGGTCAAAAAGTCAACAGTTGACTTTTTCGGGAAAAGTCAAACTTCAAA
Source organism: Panax notoginseng (assembly GCA_016801055.1). Lineage (NCBI taxonomy): Eukaryota > Viridiplantae > Streptophyta > Magnoliopsida > Apiales > Araliaceae > Panax > Panax notoginseng. Next base: position 193,001,450 of record CM029017.1, read on the forward strand.
ATTTCAAAATTTATATTTTTGATAAAAATGGTTTCATTGTGTTGGAATTATTTGTGTTAGTGAAAATCGACACTTATTTCGATGATAACTGATGTCTGGGGGTTATATTGATAAATCGGGTAATTAATCGGATAAATGAGCAATTAATTGCTACTAATTCACATGCTTATATAACTATTTGTTTACATGTGGGTACTATTGAATCACATTCATGTACTATTAGAGGAATTGGTGCAAGATTGATAATACTTGCATGACTAAGTTAAAAATGGAGGTATAGATGGAGGTACTATACTATAATTCGTATTTTTCACATGATTATACTATTGATTCACATGATTGAACTATTGATTCACATTATTTACTACTAGGGGAGCTGGTGCAAGTTTGATAATACTTGCAGGACTAAATTAAAAATAAAAGAAAAGTTGGAGGTATTGTACTGTAAATTTTCGAGCCCCAAAACGTGCAATTATCGAAACTATATTTTTCTATAAATAGAAGCTCATTTTTCCTTCATTTCTCAGCAATTCACAAAAGCTTTAGAGCGATTATTATAGGGAGAAATTATAGAAAGAAGAAGAGAAGTCTGCTACCTCACTATTCCAGTATCTAATTTTTCTAAGGTAGGGGATATTATTTCTTTCCTTCGTCTTCATGAAGAGAACTTCTGTTATTTCATTCTTTGTTATTATGTTGGAATAACCTGTCTATGCGAAGTACCGTATACTTGGTGAAATTCTTCTATTATTCTATTCTTTATTATTCTGTTGGAATATCCTGTCTGTGCATTCTACGCCGGACCTAGTTCCGTCTTTATTACTCTGTTGGAATATCCTGTCTGTGCGTTCTACGTCGGACCTGGTTCCGTCTTTATTATTCTGTTGGAATATCCTGTCTGTGCGTTTTACGCCGGACCTGATTCCGTTGTTTATTATTCTGTTGGAATAACCTGCCTGTGCGGTCTATCGCATGCCTAGGGATTTCTTTTGTTATTCCATTCCTTATTATACTCAGTTGGTTAAAGTTTTGACTTCTATACTTCATGAAATTGGTAGAATATCATTGATATTTGCGCTTCATTCAGTATCTTTTCATGAAAATATTCTTCTAAGCATTCTTGAATTTTACTCTATAAAGCAGTATCATGTTGACAATTTGAACGTTATTGGTTCCTGGACAAATTAATTCTTGAACTTGTTTTATTGAATTCTTATATCATTGTCATCATCCTCATGTTTATAAAATGTTGAAAGTCATCTGTGGCCTGTAGTGTATAGATGGACTTGGTATGATTATGACCAGGGATTATTCGGTATAATCATGACCATAATATTACAAATGATGTGGTAAAAGTCCTCATTGGCCCGTAGTGCATTGATGGACAGTTGTTGGCATGATCATGACTATTGATTAATACACAAATATTCTTGGCCCGTAGTGCATGGATAATTGTGATCGTGATACTAAAGAATATCCTTGGCCGTAGTGCAAGGGTGATTCGATGATGTGGATTATTTATTAAACTGAGTCCCAGAGATAAAAGTGATGAAAAACTTTTTAAATCATAAAAGATAGTAGATTTTATTCTCTACTTGACTCTTTTAATGGATTGCTTGTTCCGCTGCAGTTAAACTTGATGTTTGTTATATTTTATCAGTTTAACACTGTTGAAGGCTAATGATAATATATTCTGCATTATCTTAGTCATAATATTTCCTACTGGGCTAGTTGAGCTCACCCTTTTACTTTCATTGTTCTCTTCAGAAAATGAGAACGTAGCAGGGACTAGTAGGGGAACGGAGTGACGAACCGGATAATAGCATTAGTAGTCCTCACTATTCAGTGAAATAGTGGAAAAATAAATGTAATAATATTGAATTTGAGTTTTTATACTGTCTAGAAGACAATGTTTGTATTAAAACTCACAGCTCATGTTATATATTTAAGATTGTATTTGTATTCTGTACCATGTATTTGGCGACTAATGATGGGTGATGTATACCTAATTTTGGGGGTGTCACAGTTGGTATCAAAGCTTAGGGATATGATCCCTGGCTAAGATATGAGACAAGAACTAGGAGGGGAGAGACGGGAAATTCCTTCGCTAGTATGATCTACCTAAGTTTATTTGGTATTTAGTTGATCGGTCAGATTATAGGGATAAAATGTGATATATTAATTAACCCTTGTTTTGTTGCAGTATTTTTAAATGGCATCCGAAAATGTTGAGATAATCAATGAAGCACATGAGACCATTAAGTCACCAACGATCAGTGCTCAGGGTAATGTGCAACCAGAGGACAATAATCCTCATGAAAATAATAACACCGATGAAATGGTGAATGATGGGATGGTCAGAGGCTTTATGCAATTCATGCAACAACAGGCGAAGGCAGCTCCTGTCCAAAATGCAGGTAGAAACACTGATAACTCAAGAACGGTCACCGCTAAGCAGTTCAAGGAGCAATTCATGCAACAACGGGCGAAGGAAGCTCCTGTCCATAATGCAGGTGGAAACAATGGCAACCTACGGTTGGTCACCGCTAAGCAGTTCAAGGAGCTGGGACCACCGGAGTTTTTGGGAGAGCCAGAACCACTTAAGGCGGAGACGTGGTTAAAGCAAATCGCCAAGATATTTGATATCTTGGGATGCTCCGAGGAGCAAAAGGTTCCCTTTGCCACCTTCATATTGCGAGGAGAGGCGGATCACTGGTGGAAATCTGTAAAACGTACCCAGCTTGACGCACTCAAAATGTCTTGGGAGAAGTTCCAAGAGCTGTTCAATGATAAATACTTTCCCGAAAGCATTCGTCACATGAAGGAGGTGGAATTTATCAAGTTGGAACAAAACAACATGACTGTATCGGAGTACGAAGCCAAGTTTGTCGAGTTGTCCCGGTTTGTATCCCATTTGGTTGATAATGAGGAGAGAATGACGCGGATGTTTCTAATAGGTTTGAAACCGGAGATACGTCAATATCTTATTTCTCATAAACTGTGTTTATACTCAGATTTTGTAAATAGGGCTCAGTTATTGGAGCGCGATAACGAGTCAACGCAACCAAGGGAAAGCAGCCGGCAGCATAAAAATACCAATGGCAACAGTCATCAAAACGGTGACAACAAGCGTGGAGAGAATCAACATGCCAGAAATGGTAACCACTTCGGTGGTAATCATAGCCAAGACAATAAGAATGGACATTTTAAGAAAAGAAAATTCAACAATGATGGAAAGACGTCAGCACCAGCAACCGTTGTTAAGGATGGAGAACGACCACCTATCATATGATTCAAATGCGGAGGAGAGGGAAATATCAGTCCAAACTACGCGATGCCGTCCAAGGCATGTTATAATTATGGAAGAGAAGGTCACCTAGCCCGATTTTGTCGTTCACCGAAGATAAGTTCAGCTAGAATGGAGGCACCAAAGACCGTTCCAGAAAAGTCAAAACCGGTAGTGCAAGGGAGAGCGTTTTTCGTGACTTCTCAAAAAACGAGTAACCCAAACGAAGTTAGCACGGGTTAGTTAAATTGTGAAGTCTATACCTTATAACATACCGATTCTACCTATTATTTTATCTCTCTTGCTTGCGTTCAACGTTTAAATTTGACTCCGGAGAAGTTAAACTTTGACTTATTGGTTGAAAATTCGTTAGTAGGAGCCTTCGTTACCTCTACTATTTTTAAATGTTGTTTGATTCAAATAAACACTTTCACGTTACCTGTCGATCTTATCTCTTTGAAAAATACTTGCATTGATGTGATTTTTGGAAACGATTGGTTAACTACTCATCATACTTTTTGTAAGGTTGTTAGCTTTCATACTCCTAACCAACCTGTTATGCGAATTCAAGCAATCAAACCACTAAATCATTGTCATATCAAGCCATAAGTAAAGAGCCCCGATGCTTTCGTTGTTGACTTCCTTGTGTGGAATGCACCGAAGCCAGACTTTCTGTAGGCAACATTGTGAATGAAGATGGCAAGTTTATAGGTATCATTGTGAGGTGCTATCCAGGTTAAGGGATAGAAGTCACAATTGGTATCGTTAATAAATTTTCGGACGTATTCCTGAAGACTTCCTAGCCTACCCTAGAGCGTGAAATCGAATTTTGTATTGACCCAAGTACAAAACCCATTTCTTAAACCCTCAAGTATTTTTTCAACCAAAACAAACGTATAATGCGCCAAAGACGTTGACTCAAGCTATTGAAGATTACGATCGTGCCATTCAATACCATCATGGGAAAGCAAACGTGGTAGCTGACGCGTTGAGTAGAAGATCGTATGCGTTTACAAGTACAAATATACAAACCCCCGTGAAGATAACGAATATACGAGTAGAATCGACTTTAATCGATAAAGTTAAAGCCGCTCAAGCTACACACCTGGAGCTGATGAATGTGAAGAATTAAGAAGGTTCAAGAGGGCGTTATTCTAGAAGCAAGAATCGATGAAGAGAAGAAATCTCAACCCTCGATTTAATTGGCCCATTTGAAATCCTCGATAGAGTAGGAACTGTGGCTTATAGACTCGTTTTACCGCCAAGTATGTCACGTGTTCATTACGTTTTTAACGTATCAATGTTACGTAAATATGTGGACGACCCGAACCATATTATTAATTTAGAACCGGACGAGATATCAGAAGATTTAACGTATGAGGAGATACGTGTTAAAATCTTGAATAAAGAAGGATCATATTCGACGCTCAAAGGTTATACCTCAAGAGTTAGAATTTGAAGTGAAGTCAAGGTATCCTCACCTGTTCGGCATACCAGGTACGTACGTAAATTTCGAGGGCGAAATTCCATAAGGAGGGGAGATTGTGAGACCCCAGATTTTATGAATAAAGATTTAATTTTCTCGAAATAATTTTTTAAATATTATGGTGTGGATTTGATATAATGTTATAGTTGTGGGTAATATTTACAAATTTTGCAAAGTATGCAAGTTGTTATATAATATTCAATTGGTCGGGGAATATTCATTTTAACAGGGAATATTCGTACAACGACACAATCATTGGTGGACCCCCACAACGGAATTATTGTCGGATTGAGAAAACGACAAAAATACTTTATGAAAATAACGGCGGAAGTTTTACCGTTAACTGTTGAAACACCCGGTGTTAAAAATACAGTAATACGCGTGATTGCATAGTAGCACACGGTATTGATTTTTGATGCTTACGTGAGAAGTCACTCAGTTATACTCAATTATTGCTACAGTAATTACTGCATCATATCTCTCATATTATTGATTCGATTATTGTCACAGTAGCATCTGCATAATATGTTATTTTATTAAATCAATAATTGAGATGACAAAGTTATTTATATTATTAAATTACAATATTTACAACGTCTAGAAGTTCTGTCAAGGAGAGGTTTGGTCACCTAATTGCGCGCCAATAGGGAGAAATCCTTATTAGATAGCCCTCTCTTTCATGGGAACGATCTGGTTGATAAATATTGTGAGTTATAATATTAACGATAAATGTTATTAAAATTGAAGTTGTGTTCGGAGTTGAATTTGGAGACGCAGACGTGATATTTGAGTCCGGAACGATGAAATTAGTAAAAATAGTCTATAAACACAAAATTTTCTGGAATTCACTATTTGGTCAAAAAGTCAACAGTTGACTTTTTTGTGAAAAGTCAAACTTTGAAATTTCAAAATTTATATTTTTGATAAAAATGGTTTCATTGTGTTGGAATTATTTGTGTTAGTGAAAATCGACACTTATTTCAATGATAACTGATGTCTGGGGGTTATATTGATAAATCGGATAATTAATCGGATAAATGAACAATTAATTGCTACTAATTCACATGCTTATATAACTATTTGTTCACATGTGGGTACTATTGAATCACATTCATGTACTATTAGGGGAATTGGTGCAAGATTGATAATACTTGCATGACTAAGTTAAAAATGGAGGTATAAAAGGAGGTACTATACTGTAATTCGTATTTTTCACATGATTATACTATTGATTCACATGATTGAACTATTGATTCACATTATTTACTATTAGGGGAGCTGGTGCAAGTTTGATAATACTTGCAGGACTAAATTAAAAATGAAAGAAAAGTTAGAGGTATTGTACTGTAAATTTTCGAGCCCCAAAGCGTGCAATTATCGAAACTATATTTTTCTATAAATAGAAGCCCATTCTTCCTTCATTTCTCAGCAATTCACAAAAGCTTTAGAGCGATTATTATAGAGAGAAATTATAGAAAGAAGAAGAGAAGTCTGCTACCTCACTATAACAGTATCTAATTTTTCTAAGGTAGGGGATATTATTTCTTTCCTTCGTCTTCATGAAGAGAACTTCTGTTATTCCATTCTTTGTTATTATGTTGGAATAACCTGTCTATGCGAAGTACCGCATACTTGGTGAAATTCTTCTATTATTCCATTCTTTATTATTCTGTTGGAATATCCTGTCTGTGCGTTCTACGCCGGACCTGGTTCCGTCTTTATTACTCTGTTGGAATATCCTGTCTGTGCGTTCTACGCCGGACCTGGTTTCGTCTTTATTATTCTGTTAGAATATCCTGTCTGTGCGTTTTACGCCGGACCTGATTCCGTTGTTTATTATTCTGTTGGAATAACCTGCCTGTGCGGTCTATCGCATGCCTGGTGATTTCTTTTGTTATTCCATTCCTTATTATACTCAGTTGGTTAAAGTTTTGACTTCTATACTCCATGAAATTGGTAGAATATCATTGATATTTGCGATTCATTCAGTATCTTTTCATGAAAATATTCTTCTGAGCATTCTTGAATTTTACTCTACAAAGCAGTATCATGTTGACAATTTGAACGTTATTGGTTCCTGGACAAATTAATTCTTGAACTTGTTTTATTGAATTCTTATATCATTGTCATCATCCTCATGTTTATAAAATGTTGAAAGTCATCTGTGGCATGTAGTGCATAGATGGGCTTGGTATGATTATGATCAGAGATTATTTAGTATAATCATGACCGTAATGTTACAAATGATGTGGTAAAAGTCCTCATTGGCCCGTAGTACATTGATGGACAGTTGTTGGCATGATAATGACCATTGATTAATACACAAATATTCTTGGCCCGTAGTGCATGGATAATTGTGGTCATGATACTAAAGAATATCTTTGGCCGTAGTGCAGGGGTGATTCGATGATGTGGATTCTTTATTAAGCTGAGTCCCAGAGATAAAAGTGATGAAAAACCTTTTAAATCATAAAAGATAGTAGATTTTATTCTCTACTTGACTCTTTTAATGGATTGCTTGTTCCGCTGCAGTTAAAATTGATGTTTGTTATATTTTATCAGTTTAACACTGTTGAAGGCTAATGATAATATATTCTGCATTATCTTAGTCATAATATTTCCTACTGGGCTAGTTGAGCTCACCCTTTTACTTTCATTGTTCTCTTCAGAAAATGAGAACGTAGCAGGGACTAGTCGGGGAACGGAGTGACGAACCGGATAATAGCATTAGTAGTCCTCACTATTCAGTGAAATAGTGGAAAAATAAATGTAATAATATTGAATTTGAGTTTTTATACTGTCTAGAAGATAATGTTTGTATTAAACTCACAGCTCATGTTATATATTTAAGATTGTATTTGTATTCTGTACCATGTATTTGGCGAATCAAGATGGGTGATGTATACCTAATTTTGGGGGCGTCACACATTTTCCCAAAGGATGTCAGGCAACTGCTAGAGGTGTTTGGCTTATTACTGTAGCAATTCAGATGAGTTATGTTTATTGACTAGCCTTTTTCTTTTCTGGTAATCTTCAATCACACATTATCAGCTGCTTCTCCTGAATATTTGCATTGCAAATGATGTATGTTTTCTGAAATCAACTACTGGTAATCTGCAGATATTGGGAGAATGGGAAGATTCGGCTTGACTACAGGCCTATTCACATGTACACATTAGATGATGAGATTGAAACAATCCCACCAAAGGCTCGCGTGTATTATTATAATGCTCTAAAGAAAACAATTGGGTGGTCAAGAAGATGATCTGGTTGCTGTTTGTTCTAATAAGTCATTTGCTGTTTGTTCTAATAAGTCATTTGAACTGAGAATTTTTTTTAAATAAGTATCAAGGCCAATTTGATTCAACTCAAGTGTGCATAAGTCTGAAAATCATTTTGATGTAGCTTTTGTATCCTCTATGATAATAACTTGTGTATTTCTTTCTTGTAGTTTGATACTTGGAAAGTATGGCAGGCCGGATACTGGAACATTTAAAGAATTTAGGGTGTGGAGGTAATTTATGAATCTTCACCAGTAAAATATATGTATGTACTTGCAGATTTGAATATGGTGGCATTAAAATTAACCATAATATCTTATTATTTCTTTCATGTTTGCAAATATTCATGACAATTGCAGATATCATTCACCATAATATGCAATAGAAGTACCCCTTTCACGTACAGTTTTTGCTATGCTAAGCAAACCTTGGGTTTGAGGCAATAAGTACTAGTTTACTTGTGCCACTTTGTCTCATAACAGAGTTGTCATGCCTACTTTGTTGAATTACTGATATTTTTTTGTTTATTTTCTCTCTTCTATAAAGAATAAGTTGGTTTTCTTAAATGGTAGTATTAGTGGTCCTTTGTATCCATAGTAAAACTAGTTCAGTTGCACAACATTCACAGTGTTCAGGGTATTTCTTGACTGCTCAACGTGACTGTGTGCAGGGCTCATAGTGCAAATTATGGCAGTTCTTGCTTTACCTCCTAGAGAGTTTTGTAGTATGCGTGTCAGCTTGGAATTTCTGTAAGGTACATGTCCATTTTCCCCTTTGCTTCACCCAGACATAGCAATATACTCACAATAAATAAATATAAACACTCCAAACAATATAGAGTTTGTGAGGTCATCAGGCCAAAAAAGTGAGCATGGATTGCAATTCACTAGTGTAATTGCCTGCTTGTTGTTTGAACAATTGTTATCACACACATGAAGAGAACAATAAGAACTCCCCAAAGGATACCCACTCCCAAAATGCATCAAATGGCCTCACTATATAAAGTATCTCAACACAATCTCCCTCATTAATACTATGTATTTGTTTGCTTGAAGTATGGAGTTCTGCTTATCGAAAGTAAAGATTAAGGTACAGAATTCTGAATCCTAGAGTTGTCATCTTCACTGTTGATGGTTGTATGTTTATTTTTGTTTCCCACAACTCTTGTTGAAAATGTGCATTCCATGAGAGTGTCAATCTCTTGTTCTTATTTCTGCTGTTTAGGATGGATATGGGTGATCCTAATGCCGAGATGTAAGACCCCAACTTATTAATGAATAAAATCAAATTTTCTCTAAATATTATTGTGAATAATAAGGTGTTAATTTGATATAATACTTTGGTTATGGGTAAAATATGCAAATTTTGCAAAATAAGCAAGTGGTTATAAAATATTCATTTTGTCGGAGAATATTCATTTGGTCGTGGAATATTCTTGCTGTCGGGGAATATTCGTACGACGGCGCAGCCTTGTGTGGGCCCCATAACAGAAAGCGATTGGATGAAGAAAACGACAAGTATAAGTTGTTTATAAATAACGGCGTAGTTGTTACCGTTAATACTGTTGGAATACCCGGTGGTTAAAATACAGTAGCACACGGTATTGCACCAATTATTGATTCTTACGTAAGAAGGCACTACTCAATAATTGTTACAGTAGTTATTATTCAATATTTTATTTTATTGATTCAATAATTGCTGCGTTGATATTTTATATTATTGTTGTTTCAATAATTATTGCTGCACAGTATTTTCCTTTATCAGATCAATAATTCATATTATTTGAATAATATTATTAGATAACATTATTGGCAATGTCTAGAAAGTTCTGTCTAATGAGAGGTTTGGTCATCTAATTGCGCGCCAGTAAGGAAAAATCCTTATTGGAAAGCCCCCTCTTTCCTGGGAACGGCCTGATTGTCATAAATGTGATTCTGTAATATTATTTGTGAATAATTAATTATTGATTCATATGATAAGGAAATATTTATTTTATGTGGATATAAATGAGGGATATATTTTTGTGGTTAAAATGAAGGAGTTAATGTTGAGGTTTTTATCAGTATTTTTGTCGGAATGGAGGTATTAAAAATCAGGATTTTTGAGATATTTTGCGGGGGTTATAATTTTTAATCCGACCGTTGGATCGTGGTAATTTTTGGATATGTTATACATATATAAGTTGAGTATATGTCCACAAATTTTGAACCGTTAAAAATGAACGTATGATTTATTATGAATTTTACGAGATGACTGGTTCAGAAATTGTTGAATTTTTGGAGTTAATCATTTTGGTAGAAAATTCTAGAATTGGTGGGCCCCACTCTTGGTTGGTGAAGAAATGTGCTGAGATTTTTATTCAAATGTGGTGGGTGGGAATAGTAGCAGATAAAGCCATCAGGTTGCAGGTTAAGTCTGCTTCGGCGTGCTAACATTTTCTTATAAATAGAGGGCTAAGTTAGAATTGAAAATCACACCAGAATTCATAAATTTTCTCTCTTTCTCTCTCTAGATTATTGAGTATATTTTATGAGTATTTAGATACTTTGAGAGTTTCTATTCATCAGAGCAAGTTTCTTTCAGCCTTATACCGGTATTCCAACCAGAAGTACTGATATTTTGAGGTAAGGAATATTATTTTCTTCTTAAATGATATTATTTTCTTCAATATCATAATGCTGAAATATTAACATGAGTTTTTATCAAATTTGGAATTTTTTGTGTCGGGGTTACTATTCACGTATACGATACTATTCACGTATACGGCACTATTCACGAATACGGCACTATTCACCGAAAAATAAAATTTTCCCTTTTTGTCCAAGATGTCTATTATGGTTACTATCTTTGATTGTATCCATGTTTTGATCTTTATTTTTGAATTCTGCTTCACAATTGATTATTATGAAGTATTATTGATATTGGATAAACTATTATACGAATCCCTACTATTTGTCCTTCTGTCTCACTGGATTCGTTCTCTTTAAGATATTTTTCATCATCCTCAGTCCTAAATGATGATATTACAGAATATCTTTGGCCTGTAGTGCAAAGATGTATGATTACTTGATGAATATCTTTGGCCTGTAGTGCAAAGATGAACAGGTGTTGAGATGAACATGACTGACAGGTGATACAAATGAATATCTTTGGCCTGTAGTGCAAAGATGAATATTTGGATAAAGATGATTATTAATTGATGTTACAGGGATAAAATATTGATGATGGACTTTTAAATCTTAGAAGATAGTAGAATTCATTCTCTACTTGACTCTTCTAATGGTTTGCTATTTTCGCTGCAGTTGTTGATCTAAAACTTATTGTCGATTATATTCTGTCAGATTTTTTCCTGTTGAATACTAATGATAATTTGTTGTATATTATCTTAGTCATAATATTCTTTACTGGGCTAGTTGAGCTCACCCTTTTCCTTTTTGTTCCATTTTTCTTCTCAGGAGGTGAGAACATAATAAGATCTAGTCGGGGTATGGAGTGATGGTTCAAGAAAGATGTTTTAGCAGTCCTCACTATTTCTGTAAAATAGTATTTGAATAATTGTATTGAGGACTTATTTGAGTGTGGATATTGTCTAGAAGACAATATTTGTATTTAAACTCACAGTATGTGTTGTCGTATTTTGCACGACAATTGTATTATTGAAGTTTTAGTTTGCTTTCTGTACCATGTATTTGGCGACTCAGAATGAGTGTTGTATACCTATTTTGGGGGCGTCACACGAGACCTATCAAGATTTGTGCTATAATGACACCTGTGTGTGTGTGGTGAAAAATTGAAGAAAACAACAAAATCATGAAGAAGGATTTGAAGTGTGCATTTTTGAATTGTGGACAAAGAACAGAAGGATGGAGAAAAAGAATAATATATTATCAATTCATTAAGGGAATATTTAATCTTTAAGGTCTGATCTTGATTTTTTCCAATTTGTTACATGCTTAGTCTAAAATTTTAAAAAATGTTCGAAGTTAACTAACACAATTTCATGTGTGGTTTGTGATACCTGCTGTATGTGTATTCGTGGCTTGGGGATTTTCTTTAGACCATGTGGCTTATTTTTTGGTATGAAGACCAGTTATACCTCCTTTTATGTGTACCGGGATGTGAAACCCAGATCAAAGTGATAAAGCTGCTTTGCTATTTCCCTCCCTCTTCATTGATGTAGTACTTGTCTGTGTATACCTTATATACCAGTAGTTTTAGGTTGATTGACATATCTTATATTAAATCTGGTTGTTGCTGCTTATTAGTTGCTTGCTCTTCCCCAATTATGAATTAGTAAAAAGCTTAATTGTTTTGAGAATGTGACTCTTCTTGTTGTGGGCTTGGGCTGAACCAGATATGAATTGGCACCAGAGTGAGACATGTTAAAGTTGTTCTTGAAATCCATTTCAGTTATTTGTCTAAATTGAAGCGGTTATCAATCTTAATTGATATCCCTGCTCTATTAACAAACGGCTATATGCTAAAATCACTGGACTGCTTTTGTTTGAATACTCAACGGGTCTGAATGTATAAATCTATAAAAGGGAATGTGTTGGCTCAATATCTTCCAACTGAAGCAATAGAAAATCAATGCTATATACAAACAGTACCTACTGCCTTGTTGATTTTTAAACTACTCTTCTTCATGCCTTGTTGAAGCTTGATGATTCAGAAGGGGCCAATATTGCATATTCAAAATCAATCAGCCTTTTTAAGAACTTTCCTAAAGGCTGGATTAGCTGGGGAAATTATTGTGACAAGGTACTCATTTTCTATTTTTCTTATTAAACCATATATTTACTTGTAATTTTAGAATTTTAATATCTAATCTGGTCTAGTGTTGTATCTATGTTTCAGGCTTACAAAGAAACCAATTATGAGATTTGGTTACAATATGCAGTGAGTTGTTTTCTTCAAGATATAAAATTTGGCATGCTTCCGAGTAGAGCTTGGGTAAACAATTGTGACTGCTAACCTATATAGTTAAATTTTTATTACAGTTGCAAATGTCTGTAGTACCTTAGTAACTTGTGAATTTTTTTTTATCTGTTCTATCTGTAATTATCCAGAATTTGATTCGCCACACTTGTTCCCTGCTTATGTATGACTAAGGTGCTTCTGTCCTTGATGCAGAGAATTTTCGTTATCAAATTCTTGAGTGATGAGGTATTGAGCTCTGCCATCTTGCGTGACCACCTGTATCGGTGTGCCTTTGTGTCTGCGGATTTGCAGCAGAAACTCCGGTCGCTCACTTCTGAATGGAAGTCTATGGTTTGCCCCAGTTCTTGATTGCCACACCTCTCACAATGCTGTCAAGTTTGCTGAGCTCTTGACCAAGATCGACAGCTTAGGTAGTGCACCACAATTTAGGTAGTGCTCCACAACTTAATTTTATGGATAGTTTGGTATATTTTGTGGATGTAGTAATTTGAAACTATAAACGAATGATATTATTGGGATGTATTTTGAATGGTTGATACATTTTGGCTTTAAATTTAAATGAGAATTTAGACCTTTTAGCTATATATCATGGCATTAGCTTATTGCAGGTGCATTGATAATATAGGTGAACCACAACCTTTTTTTTTTCTTTTTTTTCTTTATATACAACATTTTAAAAATATTGTATAAATTGGTTAAAAACGTTGTCTGATATATTAAACTACAACGTTTTTATCCAGAAAACGTTGTGGAATCATACATTCTACAACGTTTTTAAGCATCTGCTAATTTATGAAAAACAAATCTACAACATTTTTTTCTTAAAAACGTTGTGTAATGTGCTTAACTACAACGTTTTAAAAACGTTGTGTAAGGGTGTCAAATAGATGACACTCTTAACCACGACGTTTTTCTGACTGAAATCACAACGTTTTTTTCGCGTTGTCTATTTACTATTTTGTAGTAGTGTGTCTAAAAAGTTCGGTCGAGAAAAGGGGTTTGGTCACCTAATTGCGCGCCAATAAGGAAAAGTCCTTATCAGAAAGCCCCATCTTTCCTGAGAATGATCTAGTTGTTAATATTGTGAGTTATAATATTAATGATGAATAAATATTATTAAAAATGTGTTTAGTGAAGTCAAGTGAATTGAGATAAATAGAGGGGTTTTATGAAGTATTTATTATAAATTTGGCTTATTACACGGACTCCCACTTACTCATTTTTTAAAATCATCAGTAAAAAATTATCTCAATTTTATTTTATTACTTATATATATATATATATATATATATATATATATATATATATATATAATGTGTGTTAGTGTGTGTGTGTGTGTGAGTAATATATATATTATAAGTTTTATTTTATTAGATTATAAATAAAATATATTATATTTTATTTAAAATTTTTATTTTATTAGAATATTTTATTACATAGTGCAGCATAGTAAAATTAAAATTTCAAAGTTTCAGTTGAACGAATTCGCCCGTGAATTCGTTATCTACAGTCCGTGATTTTTCTTTTCAAATAGTTCCATGTCATTCTCCTATAAATAGGATGCTTAGTTTAGAAATAAAAATCACACCAGAATCAGAGAATTCTTTTTCTATAATATTGAGATTATTTCTTTTGAGTTTAAGGAAGCTTTGAGTGTAGAAAATAGTACAAGTTTTTTTCAAGAATATTCCCGTCATACCAGTCAGAAATACTCTCCTTTTAAGGTAAGGGATATTATTTTTGTTCAATATTCGTAAGAAATAATATTTTCTTCCATACTCTGTAGTATGTAAGTAATATTATTTTGTTTCATATTCCTAATTTTACACTCATTTTGATAAGTATTGTTTTTATACTCTTTGAAATTAATAGAATATCCTTGAAATTTGCGCTTCATCTAGTATCTTTTAACGAAAATATTTTTCTGAACATTCTTGTTAAATTTTAATCTTTTCATGTCCGGGTACTATTCACCCAGGATACTATTCACGATAAAAAATTAATTTTTTTTCTGTCTAAATTATTTTTGATACATGGATATTATTCTTAAATTTTGCTCCCCAAAGCAGTTATCATGTTGACAATTTGGACATTCTTGAACTCTGGATAAATTGAATTATAAATCTTTAAAATTTATCCTTGCTCTCACTTAATTGAATTCTTATATCATTGTCATCATCCTTATGCTTATATTGTGATGAAAGTCATCTTTGGCCCGTAGTGCATAGATGGACTGTTGATTGGTATGATTATGACCAGGAATTATGTATTGATATAATCATGACTTGTAATGTTACAAATGATGTGGTAAAAGTCCTCATTGGCCCGTAGTGCATTGATTGACAGTTGTTGGCATGATCATGACTACTGGTGATATTAACGAATATCCTTGGCCCGTAGTGCATGGATAATTCGATGATGTAGATTATTTATTTGGATATGTTACAGAGATAAAATATTGATGATGAACTTTTAAATTATAGAAGATAGTAAATATCACGCTCTACTTGACTCTTCTAATGGATTGCTTATTCTGCTGCAGTTAAACTTGTTGTCTATTTTATTCTATCAGTTTTACATTGCTAAAGGCTAAGAATAATTTATTCTGCATTATCTTAGTCATAATATTCTTTACTAGGCTAGTTGAGCCCACCCTTTGCTTTCATTGTTCTTTTCATGAAATGAGAACATAGCTGGGACTAGTCAGGGAATGGAATGACGGTCCGAGATGGTGGTTGTAGTAGTCCTCACTATTCTATAAAATAGTGTGATAATAATTGTAATGAGGACTCCATTTGAGTTTGAATATTGTCTACGAGATAATATTCGTGTTAAAATTCTCAGCTTATGTTTTGTCGTATTTTGCACGACAATTGTATAATTTTGTTTGTATTTGAATTCTGTACCATGTATTTGGCGACTCAGAATGAGTTATGCATGTATACCTATTTTGGGGGCGTCACAGTAAAGTTATTTGGTAAAATTTTATTTCTCTTATATTCTCTTAATCGGTAAGATGGAGATATACATCTAAATCATTAAGA
The DNA here is from genome assembly GCA_016801055.1 of Panax notoginseng. Taxonomy (NCBI): domain Eukaryota; kingdom Viridiplantae; phylum Streptophyta; class Magnoliopsida; order Apiales; family Araliaceae; genus Panax; species Panax notoginseng. The sequence continues at coordinate 193,017,488 of CM029017.1, forward strand.
GTTGTCTCTTAATGAAAAAATTAAATCCATGAAGCCTCTATAAATATTGTATTTCATCAATTTCAAATTTTAAGATCATTATTTATTTTTAAAAAAATCAATTTGAGATATTTTTAAATTATAAAGGCATTCATGTTTTATAGTTTTTAGTTACCAAACTGCGTTTTAAGTTCAGATGTTATTTCACCCAGATGAACTAATTTATTAACATATACTAACCATTCAGATCTTAATTACTTAATTAGTTTTATCAAATATCACCTTAGTTTGTACTTCCATCTGTTCGATGCGGACAAATAAATTTAATCAAGGGTGGTTAATATTTTAACCTAAGAAATATGATTATGAAAAAAGAAGAAGTGAATATATATATATATATATATATATATATATATATATATATATATATATATATAATATTATAAATAAAATCACATAATATAAATTACACCAAAATTGAATACAATTTATTACAAAATCATTCTTCTGTGTTTCATTTCTTGAAATTGTTACATAATTTCTTCATCTTTAATAGTATCACATACATTTTTTTTCAATGTAAGTACTAAGTCATACTCTCTCCGTTCGAAAATATAATATCATTATTGACTGTTGAAAATAAATTTAATATATTTTAAATTCAAAAGTAATTTAAAATAATTTTATTTTAAACAATACAATTATGAAATTGTAAACAATCTAAGTAGATTTATAGTTTAAAAATATTAACAAATCATATCAATTTTAAATTTTTTTAAAAAAATCTCAAATTAACTTTAAAATGTCAAATTTAGTTATTTATTTTGGAACTGGGTTAAATGCAAAGCCGACCACTGAACTTTTATGATATTTGGGTATTGAGCCCCTTTCTTCCGGTCAACGCAAACTAAGTCCATTTCTATTCAAAAATTTGGACTTTGAACCCCCAAGAGCTACATGTGCATTGACCTACTGATGTGGCACACGTGACGCTTACGTGACACACGTGGCATGTCTGACGTGATATTTAATATTATAATTTAACATGTGTCAGCTACTGACGTGACGTCTTTTGAATTTTTCTCAAAAATTATCTTTCCTTAGATTCGAACTCGCAACCTCTTATATGAAATTTTAGTCATATGACCACTGAAGCACCACAAGTCATCTGTTAATATTTTGCAATGATTAATATTTATATCAAAACTTGAGATTTCTCCCATATATTAATTTCTTCTCCTTCACTACATAATATAACTAATTGCGTAATAATAATAATAATAATAATAATAATAATAATAATAATAATAATAATAATAATAATAATAACAACAACAACAACAACAACAACAACAATAACAATAATAATAATAATAGTACTAATAATAATAATAATAATAACTTTAATAATAATAATAATAACATCAATAATAACAATAATAATAATAATAATAATAATAATAATAATAACAATAATAAAAATAAAATAAAATAAAATAGTAATAATAAAATAAAATAAAATAGTAATAATAATAAAAATAAAATAAAATAATAGTGATAATAATAATAACTGTAACTTATAACAAGTCATGTCATTTATTGGAAACTGATACAAAGATAATGTGTTTGAGAATCAAAAGACTTATTCTCTTCCACTTTGTGATGTTTTTCCTTGGCAACCAAGCATGAAAAAAATAGTTAGTTCAACTGGATTTTCTCCTAATTTGTTTCAAAGATTATATTGCTTTGATACGTGCCATTTATTATCACCCAATTAGTTCAATTAGTTATGGTATGTAGTGAAGGAGAAGAAATGAATATATGGGAGAAATCTCAGGTTTTGATTTAAATATTAATCATTGCAAGATATTAATAGATGACTTGTGGTGCTCCAGCGGTCATATGACCAAAATTCCAAACAAGAGGTTGTGAGTTTGAATATGAGGAAAAATAATTTTTGGAAAAATTCAAAAGACGCCACGTCAGCAGCTGACACATGTCAAATTACAATATTAAATACCACGTCAGACCACGTCAGCAAGTCAACGCACATGTGGCGCTTGGGGGCTCAAAGTCCAAATCTTTGAATAGAAAGGGGCTCAGTTTGCTTTGACCGGAAGAAACGGGCTCAATACCCAAATATCAAAAAAGTTCAGTGGTCGACTTTGCCTTTAACCCTTTTGGAACTAGAGAATACTATTTAGGGTGAGCATTTTTTTTCTATACTTTTATATTTTTCTTAATTTAGTAGTAATAAATTAAAAAAATAAATATGGGTGGTCAATTGACCACCCTTGCCCAAGTGTGGATCCGTCAATGATCTGGCCTATCTATATTAATAAGATAGAACCCAATTTGAATTTGGACAGAAAAGCACAAGTACGATTCAGATTCATTCTAATTGATTTGGACGGGAAAAGGTGATGGGAGAGGAAGGAGGAGAGAGAGGAAATAAAAGTGAGATTGTTAAAACGGAGAGATGGAGAATTTCGTTATGTCGTGCCTTCAAGCACGGACAATTACTAGTAATTAATATTGGAGCACATTTTTTTTTAACAATGGGTCGCGAGTCTACTCATTTATAAGAACTCAGAATTCATCGAAGCTACATACTCCCTTCATTTCTAAATATGTGACGTTTAAGATTTTTACACAGAGATTAAGGAAGTTAAAACTCTTAAAATTACTCCATTAAAAGTACTATGTATTACCAAAAACTCACTTGCGTAGATAAATGAAAAGCTAAATTGTAGGTGATAAAGGCGAGAGAGAAAATTGTTAGAGGATAGAGAAAATATAGGAATTAAAGAAAGTATACGGGTAAGATATTAAAAGAGAGAAAAAATAGTTTTAGAAAAATAGGAGAGAATTAAAGAGAGTATTAAGTAGGGTGTATTCAATTAATACTTTTAAAGTTTGGTTGCATTCAATCAAGACATTTAAAGAGTTTATAAATTTACTAGTATTCAATTACAACTTTTGTAATGTCTTTAAAAGTTTGGTAGTATTGAATTGAGACTTTTACAACGTCTATAAAAGTATTTTGGTATTCAAAAAGTCATAAATTTTTCAGATTTCTCAAATGATAAATTTTGACAGACTTTAAAAGAAGAGATACTCATATCCAAAGTCTAGTCTCATCTCTAAAGATTTTCAAAATCTTCCAAATATTTGAGAAAGGGAGAAGATGAATAGAGGCAAAAGAAAAAGAGAAAGAGATGGAGATTAAACAAATATATAGAGCAAAGGCCTATTTATAGCATGTGAGGAGAGATAAAAGGGAGGAGTGGTTAAAAAAAGGGAGTAGAGTTAAGGGTTTCAAATAGAACCAAGGGTATAAATTGAGATAACAAATATTTTAATATTATTTTGTATTTCTTCTCTCCCATAAAAAAAACTCATTTATTATATTTATAAGTATTAAGGATGTATTTTTTTTATGTTTATTTTTAAAAGTAATAAATTTGTTAATTTTGTTATTTGTTAAAAATTATAAATTGTTAGTTTAGTAATAATGACTTGATAAGAAAAAGACAATGATTAGTTTTAAAATCGAGATTGTTATTTTATATTACTGTTAGTAGAAAATAACTTTTTTTTATGAAATATAAAAAATTATTAAATAAGACATTTTCTTGTAATAGGCTGGATATGATCTAATAATTTAACTTCAACAACGCCTTTTATTTCAAATTAGATTGAGATATGGTCAAAATATTTTAATATTATTTAATATCGTACTCATTTTATCTAAAATATAAGATCTTTGTTGACTTTTTAACACTTAAATAAGCTGTAAGATATATTAAAAGTATACAAATATCTATCAAAGTCTTGGTAAAAAATCTATAAAAGTCTGTCAATTATTTCATCAAGTCTTTAAAAGTCATTAAAATTCACAAATTCTACAAAAATATGTCACTTAAAAAAAGTCTTTAAAATTTTTTATTGAATACACCCTCCTAAATGTTTTGGGATAATTAAGGAAATAATGTAACCAATTCTCTTAGAAATTCTATAACGTCATATATTTAAGAACAAAAGAACTGTCCTAAAACGTCAGTTACTAAGGAATGGAGGGAGTAGAAGATTAAAAAATTTAAGTTTTCCTAAGGCTATATTTTTTTGCAAAAATTATAATCCCGGGATTATAATCCCAGGACTATTAATCCTAGGATTATAATCCCGGGATTATAATTATAATCTCAAGACAATTAAGTCATTTTATAGTCCCTAGTCGAATAGTCCCAAGTCTAAATTTGAAAACAAACAATACACTTGGGTTATGTTTGTTTGCAAGGATTATAATCCGGAGAAAATAATTCATGGGATTATAATCCGGGGATTACAATTCATGGGATTATTGTGACGTCTCCAAAACAGGTCCATTCCATCCAACCCATTCTGAGTCGCCAAATACATGGTACAGAAAATAACTACAACTTTATTACAACAATTATCGTGCAAAATACAACAACACATATGCTGTGAGTTTGGATACAAATATATATCAACTGTGACTCATGTCCCAACCGTGGACAGCACCTCATAATGACACCTTACATAAAGGTATAGTCGAAAACTGTTTTAAAAATTAGAATATTTGGGAAGTGCTCAAGGAAACCTTCGTACATGGGAGGCCATGCTTCTAGGTTATGATAGACATCATATGGTCACAGAATTATCCTTGGTTGACCCAATAGACCCCAAAGAAAAATGAGAAGATTACTATCATATTCTTCCCAATGACGAGTCTTCTCTTGACATATCATTATCTCCACTGTCTCTAATTGGGAGTTATATTTCAGATAGACTCCAAGATCATATAGGTAGTGTAGGTAGATATACTCAGCAAGTGGATGAGCACAACCTTGTCTTATGATGACACGAGGTTGTATGTCATTATACATCCTGTAAGATAGTGGCAAAATACCCTTTCAAGTTAAATTCACCTCACCCTCAATATCTATAGACCACCGTTCTATTCCCTTGTTATCCCTCGCTCGACCCAGCTACACTTTTATTATCTGAAAGGAATTGTGAAGCAAAAGGGTGAGCACAACTAGCTCAGTAAAGAATATCATGACTAAAGATAAATTATCAATAGTCTTCAACAGTAATAAATCAGAGATTTAGAACATATGGTAGATGATAAAACTTTTCAACCATAGTTGCAGCGGAACGAGCAATCCATTAGAAGAGTCACATATACCATAAAGTCTATTATCTTCTCCATGTTAAAAGTCCACCAACAATGTTTTATCCCTGTAACATCAATCAACAGTTCATTTTCACAATCATATAAATAACTCATAATCATAATTGTAGTTCTAAATTTCTCTTCGCATTCAGGATGAAGATAATTTTCATCACCTGTCTTTACCTGAAACATCAAAGATCATGATTATACCAAATCACAGTTCCTGTTCATAATCATACTAATAAATTCATCTTTGCACTACAGGCCAAAGATATTCATCAACAGTTCATCTTTGCACTACAGGCCAAAAGATATTCAACAACAGGTCATCTTTGCACTACAGGCCAAAGACATTCATATATCAAAGAAATACATAATCATTTCAGAATTTATATAAACAATAATTATAACCATGTTGATAAATTCACATTTTCACTTAAGCTAAAGATATTTAATATAAATTCAATGGTCATGATCATACCAGTCACAATTCAACTTTTCACTAATGGCCAAAGAGAACCGTAGTCATGATCATACCAATAATCTACCCATCTTTACACTCTAGTGAAAGAGAATTTCAACATCAGGGTTATAAAATATTATATATGATAATAAAAACAATATAATCAATATATAGTTTTAATCTCCAGAGTAATATTCATAAATCAACTATAATTTGGTTAGAAAAAAAAACCAATTTTGTCATGAATAGTACCCGTAAATAGTAACTCGTGAATAGTAACTCGTGAATAGTAACTCGTGAATAGTAACTCATGAATAGTAACTCGTGAATAGTAACCCCGACTCAAAAAGGTAAAAATTCCACAATAAAATACATACCAATATTTCGGTATAATGATATTGGAAGAATAACATTTCTTAAACTTATAAACAATTTATTTTAATTGTTTACACCTTACTAAATAATGCATTTAATCATCTTAAAATGTCAAACTCATAAGATTTCATCACCAATAACCAAAAACTCTCATCAAAAATCTGCATATACCTCATATAGGATTCTCAAGCCATAAAATCCTATTTTCTAATTTTCTTACTTCACAAAACATATTTAATTCATTTACTCATAACTAGACCATTTTTATGAAAAATATCAAATCAGTTCCAAAAATATTTCTTTTCTGAGATTTAGCATAATATAGTCCCATAGTGAACATATATTTTTCTCAGAATTTTTAAAAGTCATTTACTATTTTTCATATGGCCAAAACAGCCGAATATTTAGACATTTATCAAAAATTGTACTTTTATCTAAAAATTCTGAAATTCACAGAGTATACTTCTATCATATACATGTACTCCCAATAAAAATTTCATCAATTTTAAAGTTAACCACAAGGAATTATAAGCGGTTACTTTTAAAATAGTATTTTCTCATAAAATCCACAACCCTTAATCCATACATCCAAAAATCTCTATTTTTGGACACAATCAATAAAACTCATCAAAATATCATCTCAAATTTTTCTAGAATTTTTGAAGGTCCGAAAAATTACGAAATTGAAAAATATAACAACACTTAAAATCCCTTACTATCCCTTACTATCACTTACCTCAAAAGAGCAATACTTCTGACTGGAATAACGCTGAACGAACTTGCACCGTATAGCAACACTCAAAGTATCAAAATACTCACAAGAATATGCTCAATATATCGAGAGAGAAATAGAGAGAAAACTTCAGTTTCTGGTGTGATTTTTAATTCTAACCTAAGCACCCTATTTATAGGAAAATACTTAGAACACCAAAGCAGAAAATTTAATATAATATTAATATATTTATAAAATTTTCCTTAGCCCACCTCTAGACATCTGATCTCAGTCCATTTATATCACATGTTAGCCCACTTAAATGCCAAAAAATGTTTTTCTTCAAAATAATAAATAAAACTTCCAAAAATCAATTATTTCGGAACTTCAGAACTTCAATAATTCATAATAAATAGCCCTTTCATCAGAAAATTCGAATCTCGCGAGTTTTTATAGGAAATTCAATTCTCTACAACTTTGCAGAAGAAAGTTTTTCTAAATTCTAAACAGAAATTGACCAAAATTTACAAACGGACGATTTTACAGTCTATAATAAATTTTTGGTCAAGAATTGTGTACACCAACACATAAAACATGTGTTAAATATTTAATCCAACAAAAATACTCTTCTTCCTCATTTATTCATATATCCCACATTCATTGTAAAAATATCACCATTAATATATTATTAAAATAATATATTTAATTGAATTATTTTATGAGAAAAAGATAAAATATTAATTTACAATAATTGTCACATTAAAAATTTTCTCCATCTATATCCACATAAAATCAAAATTTTTCTCATCATATAAATCAATAATTAATTATTCACAAATAATATTACAGAATCACATTATTGACAGCCAGGCAGTTCCCAGGAAAGAGGGGGCTTTCCAATAAGGATCTCTTCCTTACTGGCGCGTAATTAGATGACCAAACCTCTCCTTAGACAGAACTTTCTAGACATTGCCAATAATGTTATCTAATAATATTATTCAGATAATATGAATTATTGCTCCGATAATAGAAAATACTGTGTAGTGACAATTATGAAAATAACAGTAATATAAAATATCAACGCAGCAATTATTGAATCAATAAAATAAAATATTGAACTGTAACTACTGTAACAATTATTGAGTAGTGTCTTCTTACGTAAGAATCAATAATTGGTGCAATACCGTGTGCTACTGTATTTTAACCACCGGGTATTCCAACAGTATTAACGGTAACAACTACGCCGTTACTTATAAATAACTTATACTTGTCATTTTCTTTATCCAATTGCTTTCCATTATGGGGCCCACAAAAGGCTGCGCAGTCGTATTAATATTTCCCGACAGTAAGAATATTCCACGATCAAACGAATATTCCCCGACAATAATGAATATTTTATAACCACTTGTGTATTTCGAAAAAAATTCATATATCACCCTTAACTTTAATATTTATCAATTTAACCATTTACTGAATAGTAATTATAAGAAAAATTGAATACTTTTATTTCATAAAATTCAGGGTCTTACAATCTTCCCTCCTTATAAAATTTCGTCCTCGAAATTTACGTACCTGGTATTTTAAAGAGTTGAGAATACCTTGCTTTCATTTCAGATTCCATCTTTTCTGTCATCATGATTTTTTAATTGCTCATCTCCTGTATTTCAGATATCATTCTAGAATACAGCTTCAAAAACAAAGGTTAATTTAACAAATTAACATATCACATAATATCCCGATATTATGACTGACCAACAAATAAGCTTAGGTAGGATACACTAGCGAAGGATTTACTCGTCTCTCCCCTCCTAGTTCTATTCCACGATCTCCGCCAGAGATCATATCCCTAAGCTCTGATACCAACTGTGATATTAGACATCATCATGTGTCAGCACCTCACAAAGGTACCTATCAACTTGCCACCGCAGAACGGCATCCCCTACGGAGAATCTGGCTTCTGTGCATTCCCCATCAACAGGATGTCACCAGATAGAGGCTCGGGGCTCTTTACGTATGGCTCTGATACCAACTGTGACGCCCCCAAAACAGGAATACAACACCTATTCTGAGTCGCCAAATACATGGTATAGAAAATAACTACAACTTTATTACAATAATTATCGTGCAAAATACAACAACACATATGCTGTGAGTTTGGATACAAATATATATCAACTGTGACTCATGTCCCAACCGTGGACAGCACCTCATAATGACACCTTACATAAAGGTATAGTAGAAAACTGTTTTAAAAATTAGAATCTTTGAGAAGTGCTCAAGGAAACCTTCGTACATGGGAGGCCATGCTTCTAGGTTATGATAGACATCATATGGCTACAGAATTATCCTTGGTTGACCCAATAGACCCCAAAGAAAAATGAGAAGATTACTATCATATTCTTCCCAATGGCGAGTCTTCTCTTGACATATCATTATCTCCACTGTCTCTAATTGGGAGTTATATTTCAGATAGACTCCAAGATCATATAGGTAGTGCTGGTAGATATACTCAGCAAGTTGATGAGCACAACCTTGTCTTATGATGACACGAGGTTGTATGTCATTATACATCCTGTAAGATAGTGGCAAAACACCCTTTCAAGTTAAATTCACCTCACCTTCAATATCTATAGACCACCGTTCTATTCCCTTGTTATCCCTCACTCGATCCAGCTACACTTTTATTATCTGAAAGGAATTGTGAAGCAAAAGGGTGAGCACAACTAGCTCAGTAAAGAATATCATGACTAAAGATAAATTATCAATAGTCTTTAACAGTAATAAATCAGAGATTTAGAACATATGGTAGATGATAAAACTTTTCAACCATAGTTGCAGCGGAACGAGCAATCCATTAGAAGAGTCACATAGACCATAAAGTCTATTATCTTCTCCATATTAAAAGTCCACCAACAATATTTTATCCCTGTAACATCAATCAACAGTTCCTTTTCACAATCATATAAATAACTCATAATCATAATTGTAGTTCTAAATTTCTCTTCGCATTCAGGACGAAGATAATTTTCATCACCTGTCTTTACCTGAAACATCAAAGATCATGATTATACCAAATCACAGTTCCTGTTCATAATCATACTAATAAATTCATCTTTGCACTACAGGCCAAAGATATTCATCAACAGTTCATCTTTGCACTACAGGCCAAAAGATATTTAACAACAGGTCATCTTTACACTACAGGCCAAAGACATTCATATATCAAAGAAATACATAATCATTTCAGAATTTATATAAACAATAATTATAACCATGTTAATAAATTCACATTTTCACTTAAGCTAAAGATATTCAATATAAATTCAATGGTCATGATCATACCAGTCACAATTCAACTTTTCACTACTGGCCAAAGAGAACCCTAGTCATGATCATACCAATAATCTACCCATCTTTACACTCTAGTGAAAGAGAATTTTAACATCAGGGTTATAAAATGTTATATATGATAATAAAAATAATATAATCAATATATAGTTTTAATCTCCAGAGTAATATTCATAAATCAACTATAATTTGGTTAAAAAAAGAAACCAATTTTGTCATAAATAGTACCCGTGAATAGTAACTCGTGAATAGTAACTCGTGAATATCTGCATATATCTCATATAGGATTCTCAAGCCATAAAATCCTATTTTCTAATTTTCTTACTTCACAAAACATATTTAATTTATTTACTCATAACTAGACTATTTTCATGAAAAATACCAAATCAGTTCCAAAAATATTTCTTTTCTGAAATTTAGCATAATATAGTCCCATAGTGAACATATATTTTTTTCAGAATTTTTAAAAGTCATTTACTATTTTAATATGGCCAAAACAGCCGAATATTTAGACATTTATCAAAAATTGTACTTTTATCTAAAAATTTTGAAATTCACAGAGTATACTTCTATCATATACATGTACTCCCAATAAAAATTTTATCAATTTTAGAGTTAACCACAAGAAATTATAAGCGGTTACTTTTAAAATAGTATTTTCTCATAAAATCCACAACTCTTAATTCATACATCCAAAAATCGCCATTTTTGGACACAATCAATAAAACTCATCAAAATATCATCTCAAATTTTTCCAGAATTTTTGAAGGTCCGAAAAATTACGAAATTGAAAAATATAACAACACTTAAAATCCCTTACTATCCCTTACCTCAAAAGAGCGGTACTTCTGACTGGAATAACGCTGAACGAACTTGCACCGTATAACAACACTCAAAGTATCAAAATACTCACAAGAATACGCTCAATATATCGAGAGAGAAATAGAGAGAAAACTTCAGTTTCTGGTGTGATTTTTAATTCTAACCTAAGCACCCTATTTATAGGAAAATGCTTAGAACACCAAAGCAGAAAATTTAATATAATATTAATATATTTATAAAATTTTCCTTAGCCCACCTCTAGACATCTGATCTCAGCCCATTTATATCACATGTTAGCCCACTTAAATGCCAAAAAATATTTTTCTTCAAAATAATAAATAAAACTTCCAAAAATCAATTATTTCGGAACTTCAGAACTTCAATAATTCATAATAAATAGTCCTTTTATCAAAAAATTCGAATCTCGCGAGTTTTTATAGGAAATTCAATTCTCTACAACTTTGCAGAAGAAAGTTTTTCCAAATTCTAAACAGAAATTGACCGAAATTTACAAACGGACGATTTTACAGTATATAATAAATTTTCGGTCAAGAATTGTGTCCACCAACACACAAAACATGTGTTAAATATTTAATCCAACAAAAATACTCTTCCTCCTCATTTATTCATATATCCCATATTCATTGTAAAAATATCACCATTAATATATTATTAAAATAATATATTTAATTGAATTATTTTATGAGAAAAAGATAAAATATTAATTTACAATAATTGTCACATTAAAAATTTTCTCCATCTATATCCACATAAAATCAAAATTTTCCTCATCATATAAATCAATAATTAATTATTCACAAATAATATTACAGAATCACATTATTGACAGTCAGGCAGTTCCCAGGAAAGAGGGGGCTTTCCAATAAGGATCTCTTCCTTACTGGCGCACAATTAGATGACCAAACCTCTCCTTAGACAGAACTTTCTAGACATTGCCAATAATGTTATCTAATAATATTATTCAGATAATATGAATTATTGCTCCGATAATAGAAAATACTGTGTAGTGACAATTATGAAAATAACAGTAATATAAAATATCAACGCAGCAATTATTGAATCAATAAAATAAAATATTGAACAGTAACTACTGTAACAATTATTGAGTAGTGTCTTCTTACGTAAGAATCAATAATTGGTGCAATACCGTGTGCTACTGTATTTTAACCACCGGGTATTCCAACAGTATTAACGATAACAACTACGCCGTTACTTATAAATAACTTATACTTGTCATTTTTTTATCCAATTGCTTTCCATTATGGGGTCCACAAAAGGCTGCGCCGTCGTATGAATATTCCCCGACAGTAAGAATATTCCACGATCAAACGAATATTTTCCTACAACAATGAATATTTTATAACCACTTGTGTATTTCGAAAAAAATTTATATATCACCATTAACTTTAACATTTATCAATTTAACCATTTATTGAATAGTAATTATAAAAAAAATTGAATACTTTTATTTCATAAAATTCGGGGTCTTACAATTATAATCCCAAGACTATAAATTCTAGGATTATAATCTCGGAATTATAATTATAATGTCAAAACTATTAAGTCATTTTATAATCTCGAGACTAATAGTCTCAAGTCTTAATTTAAAAACAAATAAGACACTTGAGATTGATAGTCATATCCTAAATATAATATTTGCAAACAAACATAGTTTTAAAATTAATAGTCATATCCCAAGTATAATCCTTACAAACAAAAATAATTTAATTTTCTACCTAGTTTCCTTTTCTAACGGTCTTCTTAGGCTCCCCTACATTGTAAGGTGTTAGTATTTTGAGGTTCATTTAATTTGTCTATGTATTTCTAATTGTTCATTTGTGCTTCTCACTATTTAATAAGTATGTTTGTATGTTAGCTAGGGGTGAGCATGGTGCGGTTTGGTGTCCAAACCGCACACGAAACTACTTAAGTGCGATTTGATAAATCTAGAACCGCACATGAAATTTTTTGTGATTGGTGTGGTGCGGTATTGAATCGTGCTGTGCGATTTTATTTAGTGCGATTTTGGTTTCAAAACTAATTTAAACAACAAATTTTATGTAATTTAAATTAATAATTTAATATAACAAAATATTAAAGTTGTAAAAGAGATCAAAGCAAAGGCACCAGAGTTTTTATCCCTCGTTTTACACATGTACAAAGGAAAAACAAATAACAAAGAAGAAAATTCAGTATTATTTCATCTAACACCGAGTTTCAGAAGCACGCTGATAACTCAAGAGGGCTGCCTCATAATTTGTCTAATTCCAATAACTTCAATTCTTTTAACGATAAAAGATATTGAATCCAAATAATTAAATATATATATATATATATATATATATATATATATATATATATATATATAATTTATGAAATATATATACATATATATGCTCAAGCAGTGTGTAGTCCAATAATATTCTACAAGAGATAATTGTATGAGATTTGTATGGTGATGGTGATCATATAGATCGATACCATCCAAATTCAGAATTGTAATTTTTATGGGAGGTTCATTACATAAGGTTAATTTAAACATCTCTCCATTAATAGGATTGTATAATTAATTAATTTTTATAGTGCGGTTTGGTTTCGATTTTATGCGTGCGGTTTTGGCTAGTAACCAAACCGAAACTGTAAATTTAGTTTTTCAACCCACCTAAAACTGCCACATACGTCGGAACAGTTGGTACAATTTTAATTGATGTGGTTTATGCGGTTTTTGGTGCGATTTCGATTCCAATTTAGTTCTTTGCTCAGCTCTAATGTTAACAACTAAACGCTTCAGAGTTACTAATTTATTTTACTATATTTTTTTGAAGTCTTATTTTGGAAAGTATAATATAATCTTATAATTGAATACATTAAAATTATTACAATATCAGTACCCAGTCAAATCTCATAACATAGAAAGAAATAAGTCACACATAAAGAGGAAATAATTTTTCATAAAAAAATTACTTAAATGAGAATTGAACCATTGGTTAATTAATCTTTGCCTTAGGTAAATAGATTTGGTCTGGTCCTGTTGTGTGTTGTGGGTTTATACTTTATTGGTTGCGTTGAGTTTTCTTTTGTTTTTTTTTTCGTTTGTAATTAATGACAACTTTTTAATTTATCTAAATTGATAACCCATGGTCCTTTTTTATTTATCGTAAATAATGATTCATTACACATATTATACCAAATTCCCCTCGGTGTATTTTTAGTGTAACACCACATTTAATCCATGATGTGTGATCGACATATGGTACAAAGTACAATAGATTTTGAATAAAATAATATTTTATCTGTCCCTTAGTATATGTCATTTTAAAATTATACACAAGTATTAAAAAAATAATTATATAGTATAAAATAAAATATAATTTGTTTATATTGTCTTTGTATCTGAAAAAGAGGGTGTTATTTATTAGGTATAAAATAGTAAGAGAACCAAAATTATATTTAATACTTGAGATAGTATTGAAAACTGAACAATTAATGCTTAATTAAAATTCTCAAATGATAAATATTAAAAGACAAAAATATTTCTCTAAAACGACATTTAAAAAGTGACGGAGGGAGTAATGAATTACTATAGAGATTTAGGGGCTGTTTGATTAGCACTGAATGGTTGAATGGCTAACCGATTTAGGGGGTGTTTGATAAAAATTGAATAAATCTGAATCTGAATCTAAATGAACTGAATCTGAATCTGAATGAAAAAAGCTGTTTGATAATTGATATGTCTGAAACATCTGAATGGCAAAACTTTATTATTTTACCCCCTCTAAAAAAATTCAAAATTGATGTAAATTTATTTAATATTACTTAATATAATAGTTAATATTTTTTTAAAAAAATTTTATTTTTTTTAATTTTTTTATTTCATTCAGCTGCTCATTCAGCCATTCAGCTAAAAAAATTTGTCTTAGCCATTCAACTCGTCTATCTTACCGATTCAGCCATTGAGACCAAAACAAACGCACTGACTGATTCAGCCATTCAGATTCAGCTTCATTTAGCTCTAAACAAACACCCCCTCAGTCATTCAATACGTTTGTTTTTGAAAAAAAAAATCATCTGAATGGCTAATTGGCTGAATCGATCAGCCATTCAGACGATTTGGTCTGAATGGCTAAGAGGCTGTTTGTTTAGGACTGAATGGCCGAATTGGTCAGTTATTCAGTGAGTTTGTTTTGAAAAAAAATATCGTCGTTGGCTGAATAGGCTGAATTAAGTTTTTTTTTTTACAATATTAACTATTATTTTAAGTAATATTAAATGAATTTACAACAATGTTGAATTTTTTTAGAGGGGTAAATAGTAAAAATATGTTATTCAGATGTTTCAGACATGTTAATTATCAAACAACTTTCTTCATTTAGATTTAGATTCATCAGATTAAGATTCAAATTTATTCAATTTTTATCAAGCACCCCCTAAGTCCCATTTTTTTAGTTGAATGGGCTGAATGAATATTTTTTTTTACAATATTAACTATTATATTATATTAAGTAATATTAAATAAATTACAACAATTTTAAATTTTTCTAGAAGGGTAAAATAATAAAATTTTGTTATTCAAATATTTGTCAATTATCAAACAATTTTTTTTATTCAAATTCAGATTAATCTCATTCAAATTCAAATTCATCTAATTTTTATCAAACACTCCTTTAATTAATTGTAAAGTAATAAAACGAGACTCCATGAAAAACTCTTCATGAAGTAATATTAGTTAACGTTACTAATAATAACGAAACGTTACTCTTCATGAAGTAATATTGCGTTAATAATATTACTTAAGGTTAATATTATTTAACGTTAATTATTATTACTTAATGTTACTTACGTTAACGTTAATATGTAGTAACGTTAATATTACTTAACGTTAAGTAATGTTTGCGTTAATTAGTAATGCGTTAATTGCGTTAGTATTGCGTTAATTAATATTGCGTTAATATTTTTTCCTTAGTTACTTAGTTAATTGTTAGCTTTTTATGAAGTAATATTGCGTTATTATTGATTATCTACTTTGTGCTAAAATTTATGCCATCTCAAATTCTCCTCCCTCCAACTTTTATTGTAAAATGTGTGTTTTTTTTTCTTTTGAATATGGCATGACATGACCTTTTTACATGGAATCAAGGTGTATGTATAGTGTCACTTGGTTAAGTAGGGTCAAATTTGAAAAAAAAATTCTCAATAAAAAATAAAAATAAAAATATAATATAATAAATCACAAAATTAAATAATGCTCATATATTGTTTATAATAACATTTTTTGAGACTCCATAATTTAAAATTGTTGCATGATAATCTCATTTTCAATAAATACAAAAATATCATGTTCAATAATGTAAGTTACTAAAAAATTAGTCATCCATTCATCTTTGAATTTTTTTTATAGGTCGACATTGTTGTAAAAATATCACGATAGCCTCATTTTAAACAATTGCAAAAATTCACAAACAATTACTAAATTTGTGAAATTATAAAAAAAAAATTAGAATATGCTTTAATGAATTTTTCTTTGATAGGTTAACGTTGTGAGTAGATGACAGAAAAAAATAAAATGTGTACAAATTTTAGATATTCATTAATTTTTTAGGCAAACATTTTATATAGAATGTAGAGAGAGGAGGACAAATTGAACTCCCCCCCCCCCCGCACCCCCCGTCCCCAATTTTTTATTTCTTTCTTTCTTATATATAAAGCATGCTCAAGATAGAAAAAATATTTAATCCATGAATCTATATATATATATATATATATATATATATATATATATATATATACGTAGAGGCTCTAAAGCGAACCAAAGACAAACCGTCGTCTTTGGTGTCTATGACGACGGTTCGACCCGTCGCCAAAGACTACATGGCTATGGCGACGGGTCGAACCGTCGCCATAGACACCAAAAGACGACGGTTCGTCTTTGGTTCACTCTTTAAGGTTCGCTTTAGAGACGGACCGTATATATATATATACACAGAGAGGATCAGGTAAGGGATCTCGCATTTTTTTTTTGGCCTTTATTTTAAAACAACTAAAAAAAAAAATTTAATATTTTATGGAACTGAAATTTTTTCATAATATAGTGCTTTTGGCGTGATTTGGATACCTATACCAAAAAATATATGTACGGTCTGCACAGACTGTACAGACCTGTTTTGTTATATGTATCCAAATCACGCCCAAAACTGTATTATGGAAAAATTTCAGTTCCATAAAAATTTGAACTTTTTTTTTAGTTATTTTTTAAAAAAAAAGGCCAAAAAAAAAGTCCGCATTTGAGTATCGTAAGGGAGTCCTTACCTGATCCGGACTTATATATATATATATATATATATATATATATATATATATATATATATATATATATATGGTTTTAATCCATGACAAACGTTTGTCATGAACAGTGTTCAACAACCAAGTTGATTACCGTTGATCTGGACAATGAAAGGCTGGGATTGGTCAACAATTTCTCCTGCCACTACAGCTTGTAGCGGCAGTCCTTTTTTTTTGTCTGTTAGCTTATTACATTACTGTCCCTAACAATATAATACATGTCCGCCGCTATAGGCTGTAGCGGCAGTGTGGGTCTCACCCATATGACTATGATTAAAGATGAGTTTATTTTAATGTATACATAATGTAAAAATAAAAGATAATGTAAAGATACATAATGTAAAAATAAAAGATAATGTAAAAGTAAGTCTGAATAAAAGATAAATTTATTTTTATGTATACATAATGTAAAAATAAGATAAATTTGAATAAAAGATAAATTTATCTTATTATACCCATGTATTCAAACTTATCTTATTTTTATATTATGTATACATGGGTACACCCTTCATCCCAAAAATAAGATAAGTTTGAATTATAAAATTTATATAAATTATTTTTAGATTTAAAATTCTTGTAATTTATTTATAATTTTTAAAAATATAAATTTATGATTTAATTAATATTTTCAAATAATTTATAATTTTCATAATATTATAAATTATTTGAAAATAGTAATAAATATATCTTTTATAATAAAATAAATTTATCTTTTATTCAAACTTATCTTATTTTTACATTATGTATACATAAAAATAAATTTAGCGATAGACTGAATCGTCGTCCGGTCCGTCGCTAAAGGAGATGAACAAGGTAAACTAGATAAGGGGTGAGCTTAAGATCCAAACTATATATATATATATATATATATATATATATATATATATATATATATATATATATATAAACTCTTATTACTCTAGTAGGTAGAGGGGACATTTAGAAAGGCCATCTTGATTACAATATAATGCCTTTCTTGTGGTTTAAATCCTAGTAATTCCCACCAATGTGGATCCAATAGTAGTATTTGAGCTAAAACTCATTTTTATTTATTCCTCTTATCATTAATTCTTTTTCTCTCTCATCCAACTTTAGGAAGTAACTCCACACGACCATTCTCATCAACATAGATCAGAACTCGGTTGCAGCACAATATTTCAACTTCCACAAATCCTTGTGGGACTATAACCCCACTCACATATGGATTGTCGTTCTCAATTTGGGTCTTGGCTACATTCGGATCAGCTCCAACCAACTCTGGCCATTCTGCTTTGTATCCTATTAATAGAAGAGAGATAATTTATTCGCGACTTAAGCATATCAATTGCAGGGACAGGGACAGGACAAAAACCATGAATTTTTTTTTTTTAAAAAAAATAATAATTTAGTAGGATCAGTGGGCACTGTTCGCAATCCAAATTTTGTGGACTACGTTATACTTTTTATGTGGAAATATAAACTCGGCCATTCGTGTTTGAAACCTATTAACAGAAACGTACACAATTCATGGACAATTTTTATAGAAATTCTCGTATGAATGTGAGATTCACTCACCGTTCATATGATAGATTATGTGAAAACGTCATTTTTCCATGTAGATTTCTAAAAGGTCTTAAAATTGCAAAAGAGGTCCCTAACTCCAAGTTGTCACCCAATTTCAGATCGACCCTTTAAGCGACGAAGATCTTAATTTAGCCCTTCAAGTGGCTAATTTGATTCAATTGAGTCTTTCATTACAAAAATATCAATCGAGTCGAAACCAACGGCAGGAGTCGATTAATCAAATTGGTCACTTGAAGGAGTAGAATAAGAGTTAAACCACAGAGAGTTAAACCACATAAAGGACCAAATCGGAATTGAGTGGCAACCTGGAGGTAACTAAATAAAATTTGACAAAAATTTAAAAAGAAATATTGTACAATAAGAAGAGTGAAGTCCTCACCTAGACCACACTGATTACCAGAGCATGAGCAATAAGCGCAGGGTGGGTATTTTGTAAGTTCTGCAGACATCTCCTCTTTCACCTCTTTTACCTAGCTTAATCCAAATTTATAATAGCTATGCGAGTGTATGTAGAAATACCACATTGACCTTTTTATGGCTAAAAAATATTTATCTTTTTTCATCATAGGTTTTTCTTACTATCTAAGACTGCATTTATCCGTGGGGATTCTAATAATCGGATTATGACAACCGGATTGGTTAAATATAGTAAATTAATATTTTCACGTGAAAAAAATATATGATAATTTTACATGAAATAAATAAATGATATTTTCGTATAAATCTCTAACATGAATGTGAGATTCACTCGACACTAATGTGAAAAAATATTATCACCAAATACTAAATTTGTTTAAGGTTCCCTTTACTAGATTAAGGGGTTATTTGTTTAGGTCTGAATGACTGAATCGATCAGCCATTAAGTGCGTTTGTTTTGAAAAAAAAAGTCGTCTGAATGACTGAATCGGTCAGCCATTCAGGCGATTTAGGCTGAATGGTTTAGTGCCATTTTTTTGGCTGAATGGGCTAAATGAAGGCTGAATAAAGTTTTTTTTTTTTTACAATATTAACTATTATATTAAGTAATATTAAATATATGTATAACAATTTTGAATTTTTTTAGAGGTGTAAAATAATAAAAATATGTTATTCAGATGTTGACATGTCAATTATAAAATAACTTTTTTCATTCAGATTCAACTCATTCAGATTCAGATTCATTTAGTTTTTATCAAACACCCCTAATATAGATACGTATCATCACACACTTCGACGCTACTTTTTAATTGATGCGTAAAAAAAATGTTATTAATGTTTTTGTGTAATATAGGGATTATATGAGAAATTAACAAAGTTATTAATATTTTCTTGAAATTAATAAAAGATAGATAAAAAGAAACAAAATTTTCTTTTTACAAAGACAAATAAAAAGAAACAAAAGGAGTACAAAGTCATTTTATAATCCTTAGACTAATAGTCTCAAATCTAAATTTGAAAACAAGCAAGATACTTGTGATTAATTTTGTCATTTCACATCTTTTATGTAAGACCTCAACTTTTATGAATAAAGATTATTTTTTTCTCTAAATATCATTTTGAATATTATGGTGTGGATTTAATATAATGTTATAGTTGTGGGTAATATTTATAAATTTTGTAAAGTAAGCAAGTTATTATAAAATATTCGTTTGGTCGGAAAATATTCTTTTTATTGGAGAATATTCGTACGATAGCACAATCATTGGTGAACCCCACAACAGAATTATTGTCGGAGTTAGAAAACGACAGAAATATCTTTTTACAAAAAATAACGGCGAAAGTTTTACCGTTAACTGTCGAAATACTCGGTGGTAAAAGTACAGTAATACGCGTGGTCGCATAGTAGCACACGGTATTGATTATTGATACTTACGTAAGAAGCCACCCAGTTATACTGAATTATTGCTACAGTAATTTCTGCATAGTATCTCATATTATTGATTCAATTATTATCACAGTATCACATGCATAATATTTTATATTACCAAATCAATAATTGAGACGATAAAGCTATTCATATTATTATTTATAATATTGACGATGTCTAGAAAATTCTGTCGAGGAGAGGTTTGGTCACCTAATTGCCCGCCAATAGGGAGAAATCCTTATCGGAAAGCCCCCTCTTTCATAGGAATGATCTGGTTGTTAAATATTGTGAGTTATAATATTAATGATGAATAATTATTGAAAGATTAAAAATGTGTTGATTGAAGATAAAATAATTTGTTGTAATATTTATTCAATCTTTGATATAAATAAGAAGTCTGTTATGAGACGTTTGTGGTAAGTTTGATTTTTTCTATGGGAGCCCATATGTCATCATCTAAGAGTCATTTTCGCCAATAGTAATTGCCTTTACCAGACGTCGAACCACTTGTCATTTCATATTACAGGCGTCGAACCACTTGTCGTTTCACATTACAGGCGTCGAACCACTTGTCGTTTCATATTACAGGCGTCGAACCACTTGTTGTTTCATATTGCAGGCGTCGAACCACCTGATGTTTCACATTACAGGCGTCAAACCACTTTTCTTTTCACATCACCAGTCGTCAAGCCACTTGTCTCTTCACATTGTAAGGGCTATGCTAGAAATCTTCTATAAATAGAAGCTTATTTCTTCTTTCATTCTTACTAATTCACTACGACTCATAAGAGAATTCTATAGAGAGAGAATCAGAGAGAAAGAAGAAGAGTATTCTGTTACTACACTATTTCTGTATCCAATATCCTACTAAGGTAAGGGGTATTATTTCTTTCGTATTCGTAAGGGATATTATTTTTGTTCAATATTCGTATGAAATAATATTTTCTTCCATACTCTGTAGTATGTAAGTAATATTATTTCGTTTCAAATTTTGAATTTTACACTTATGTTGTTAAGTATTGCTTCTATACTCCTTGAAATTAGTAGAATATCTTTAAAATTTGCGTTTCATCTAGTATCGTTTCACAATGATATTTTTTTTGAACATTCTTGTTAAAATTTAATATTTTCATGCCAGAGTACTATTCACAGGGTACTATTCACGAAGTATTACTCACAGGGTACAATTCATGACAAAAATTAATTTCTTTTCTGTCTAAATTATTTTTGATACAATATTATTCTTGAATTTTACTACACAAAGAAGTATCATATTGGCAATTTGGACATTATTGAATTCTAGATAAATTGAATTATAAATCTTTAAAATTTATCCTTTCTCTCATTTAAATTGATTTCTTATATCATTGTCATCATCCTCATGCTTATATTGTGATGAAAGTCATCTTTGGCCGTAGTGCATAGATAAACTGTTGATTGGTATGATTATGACCTGTGATTATTCAGTATAATCATGACCGTAATGTTACAAATGATGTGATAAAAGTCCTCATTGGCCCGTAGTGTATTGATGGACAGTTGTTGGAATGATCATAACCATTGGTGAAAACACGATTATCCTTGGCCCGTAGTGCATGAATAATTCGTGGTTGTGATACTATTGAATATCATTGGCCCATAGTACAGGGATGATTCGATGATGTGGATTATTTATTAAGCTGAGTCCCAGCGATAAAAATGTTGATAAACTTTTTAAATCATAGAAGATAGTAGATATCATGCTCTACTTGACTCATCTAATGGATTGCTTGTTCCGCTGTTGTTAAACTTGATGTTTATTATATTTTATCAGTTTAACAATGTTGAAGGCTAACGATAATTTATTTTACATTATCTTAGTCATAATATTTCTTACTGGGCTAGTTGAGCTCACCCTTTGCTTTCATTGTTCTCTTCAGGAAATGAGAATATAGCTGGGACTAGTCGAGAAACGGAGTGACGGTCCAGATGTTTGCATCAGTAGTCCTCACTACTATGTAAAATAGTGTGATAATAAATATAATGAGGACTTATTTTGAGTTTGAATAATGTCTAGAAGATAATATTTGTATTAAAACTCACAACTTATGTTTTGTTGTATTCTACACGACACTTAACAATTGTATAAACTAAGTTTGTATTTGTATTCTGTACCATGTATTTGGCGACTCAGAATGGGTGATGTATATCTATTGTGGGGGCGTCACAGTTGCTATCAAAGTTTAGGGATATGATCCCTTGCTAAGATGTGGGACTAGAACTAGGGGGAGAGACGGGAAAATCCTTCGCTAGGATGACCTACCTAAGTTTATTTGTTATTTAATTAGTCGGTCATAATATAGGGATAATATGTGGCATGTCAATTAACCCATGTTTTGTGGCAGTGTTTGAAAATGACATCCGAGAATGTCGAGTTAAGCAATGGTGCACATGAGACTCTTGAGTCACCACTGCTCAATAATCAAGATAATGTGCATCAAGAAGGCAATAATCCTCAGGTGAACAACAACACTGACCAAATGATGAACGACGGAATGTTTAGGAGCTTTCTGCAATTCGTGCAACATCAGGCAAGAGAAACTCATATTCAAAATGCAGATGGAAATACTGACAACTCTCGGATGGTCACCGCTAAGCAGTTCAAGGAATTGGGACCACCAGAGTTTTTAGGAGAGCCAAAACCACTTAAGGCAAAGGCATGGATAAAGCAGATCACCAAGATATTTGATGTCTTGGGATGCTCCGAGGAGCAAAAGGTTCCCTTTGCCACCTTTATGTTGCGAGGAGAGGCATATTACTGGTGGGAATCTATAAAGCGTACCCAACCTGCCGCACTGAAGATGTCTTGGGAGAAGTTTCAAGAACAGTTCAACGACAAGTACTTTCCCGAAAGTACTCGTCACATGAAGGAGGTAGAGTTCATCAAGTTGGAACAAAACAATATGACAGTGTCGCAATACGAAGCTAAGTTTGTCGAGTTGTCCCGATTTGCGTCCCACTTGGTTGATAATGAGGAGAGAATGATGCGGATGTTTCTAAGAGGTTTGAAACCTGAGATACGTCAATACCTAATTTCTCACAAACTGTGTTTGTATTCAAATGATGTAAATAGAGCTCAGTTATTGAAACGTGATAATGAGTCAACACAACCAAGAGATAACAGTCGGCAAATTGGTAATACCAGTGGTAGCAGTCATCGAAGCAGTGACAACAAACGTAGAGGGAATCAACATGCCAGAAATAGTAACCACTTCGGTGGTAATCATGGCCAAGATAATAAAAGTGGAAATTTTAAGAAGAAGAAATTCAATAATGATTGAAAGACGTCAGCACCAACACCTGTTGTTAAGGAAAGAGAACGACCGCCGGTCGTATATTACAAATGCTGAGGGGAGGGACACATCAGTCCAAACTTTACGCAGCAGTTCAAAGCATGTTACAATTATGGAAGAGAAGGTCACCTAGCCCGATTTTGTCGTGCACCAAAGTCAAGTCCAGCTGGGATGGAGGCATCAAAGGCCGTCCCAGACAAAACAAACCCGGTAGTTCAAGAGAGAGCGTTTGTCGTAACCTCCTAAAAAGCGAGGAATCCGAACAAGGTGATCACGGGTAAGCTAATCATAAACTCTAGCGAAGTCTATACCTTATTTGATACCGGTTCTACCCATTCTTTTATTTTTTCTACTTGCGCTCAACGTTTAAATTTAACTCTGTAGAAATTACACTTTGATTTATCTGTTAAAACTCCGTTGGGAGAAACCTTCATTACATCCACTATTTATAAGTCTTGTTTAATTCAAATCGGTAACCGCACATTACCTATCGATCTTATCTCTTTAAAAATACTTGCATTTGATGTGATTTTAGGGATTGATTGGTTAACTACGCATCATGCTAAAATCAATTATTTTCGTAAGGTTGTTAGCTTTCATATTCCTAACCAACCTATTATGCGAATTCAAGCAACCAAACCACTTAAGTTAATCACTGTCATATCAAGCCAGAAATCTATTCGTTTATTGAAAAACGGATGTCAAGTTTCTTAGCCCATGTCACGGATTTTGATGAGTGTGAAATATATTATATTTTTATCCCTTAATGCTTAATCTTTTATATTTATTTTGTGCATAAATATATTGTAAGACCCCAACTTTTATAAATAAAGATGAATTTTCTATAAATATCATTTTTGAATATTATGGAGTTAATTTGATATAATGTTATAGTTGTGGGTAATATTTATAAATTTTGCAAAATACGCAAGTTGTTATATAATATTCGATTGGTCGGGGAATATTCGTTTTAACAGGGAATATTCGTACAACGACACAATCATTGGTGGACCCTACAACGAAATTATTGTCGGATTGAGAAAACGACAAAGATATTTTATTAAAAATAACGGCGGAAGTTTTACCATTGTTACTGTTGAACTACTCGGTAGTAAAAGTACCGTAATACGTGTGGTTGCATAGTAGCACACGGTATTGATTATTAATGCTTATGTGAGAAGTCACTCAGTTTGATTCAATTATTGTCAGTTAATAATATGAATTATTTAGCGATAATGACGTTTTGTTTTATTCGTATTATTAACGTAATAAAATAGAAACATCTTTTTATATAAAACAGAATACTTTATTAAAGTTATTCTATAAATAGAATATATTATATTTTATTTAAAAGATTTTTCTTTAAATATGGACCGTCAGATTAAAGTAATCAATCTGGACCGTTCATGGATTAGTTACTATGCATTCTATTTTTCTATAAATAGCAGCTCATTCCTTCATTATTTCTTACGAATTCACTGAACTCTAGAGAGAGAAACTATAGAGAGAGAAGAAGAGTATTCTGCTACTTAACTACTTCCTTATTTCAGCTCTTCTTTAAAACGGTAAGGGGTGTTATTCTTTCTTATTCATGAAGAGAACTGTTGTTATTCCATTTCTTATTATTCTGTTGGAATAACCTGTATACGCGGTCTACCCTATACTTGGTGACATTCTTCTATTATTCTGTTGGAACATCCTGTCTGTGTGTTTTACACCGGACCTGGTTCCATTATTTATTATTCTGTTGGAACATCATGTTTGTGTGTTTTACATCGGACCTGGTTCCATTATTTATTATTCTGTCGGAATATCCTGTCTGTGCGTTTACGCCGGACCTGGTTCCATTATTTATTATTCTGTCGGAATATCCTGTCTGTGCGTTTACGCCGGACCTGGTTTCATTATTTATTATTCTGTTGGAATAACCTGTCTGTGCGGTCTATCGCATGCATGGTGATTTCTTTTGTTATTCCATTCTTTATTGTACTCAGTTGGTTAAGTTTTGACTTCTATACTCCATGAAATTTGTGGAATATCCTTGATAATTGCGTTTCATCCAGTATCTTTTCATGAAAATATTCTTCTAAGCATTCTTGAATTTTACTCCACAAAGCAGTATCATGTTGACAATTTGGACGTTGTTAATTCTTGGATAAATTAATTCTTGAACTTGTTTTATTGAATTCTTATATCATTGTCATCATCCTCATGTTTATAAAATGTTGAAAGTCATCTGTGGCATGTAGTGCATAGATGGACTTGGTATGATTATGACCAGGGATTATTCGGTATAATCATGACCGTAATGTTACAAATGATGTGGTAAAAGTCCTCATTGGCCCGTAGTGCATTGATGGACAGTTGTTGGCATGATCATGACCATTAATGAATAAACGAATATCCTTGGCCGTAGTGCAGGGGTGATTCGATGATGTGGATTATTTTATTAAGCTGAGTCTCAGCGATAACAGTGTTGAAAAACCTTTTAAATCATAAAAGATAGTAGAGTTTATTTTCTACTTGACTCTTTTAATGGATTGCTTGTTCCGCTGCAGTTAAACTTGATGTCTATTATATTTTATCAGTTTAACATTGTTGAAGGCTAATGATAATTTATTCTGCATTATCTTAGTCATAATATTTCTTACTGGGCTAGTTGAGCTCACCCTTTCTTTCACTGTTCTCTTCAGGAAATGAGAACGTAGCTGGGGCAAGTCGGGGAACGGAGTGATGGTTCGAATGATAGTATTAGTTAGTAGTCCTCACTATTCTATGTAATAGTGTGTTAATAAATGTAATGAGGACTCCTTTTGAGTATGAATACTCTCTAGAAGATAATATTTGTATTCAAACTCACAGTTTATGTTTTGTCGTATTGTACACGACAGTTGTATTAGTAAGTTGTATTTGTATTCTGTACTATGTATCTGACGACCCAAGATGGGTGATGTATACCTATTTTTGGGGGCGTCACAGTTGGTATCAGAGCTTAGGGATATGATCCCTGGCTAAGATGTGAGAATAGAACTAGGAGGGGAGAGACGGGAAATTCCTTCGCTAGTATGACCTACCTAAGTTTATTTGCATGGTATTTAATTGGTCGGTCATAATATAAGGATAATATATGACATATCAATTAACTTTTATTTTGTGGCAGTATCTGAAAATGGCATCTGAGAATGTTGAGAATAGCAATGGAGCACAGGCGACTGTTGATTCACCACATATCAATAATCAGGATAATGTGCATCAGGAAGGTGACAATCCTCATGTAAATAACAACACTGACCAGATGATGAATGATGGAATGTTCAGAGATTTTATGCAATTCATGCAACAACAGGTGAAAGCGGCTCCTGTCCACAACGTAGGTGGAAATACTGGAAACTCTCAGGCGGTCACCGCTAAACAGTTTAAGGAGCTGGGACCACCGGAGTTTAAGGGAGAACCCAAACCACTTGTAGCTGAAACATGGATAAAGCAGATCACCAAGATATTTGATGTCTTGGGTTGCTCCGAGGAGCAAAAGGTTCCCTTTGCCGCCTTTATGTTGCGAGGAGAGGCAGATTACTGGTGGGAATCGATAAAGCGTACTCAACCTGCCGCACTGAAGATGTCTTGGGAGAAGTTCCAAGAGCTGTTTAACGACAAATACTTTCCCGAGAGTATTCGTCACATGAAGGAGGTGGAGTTCATCAAATTGGAGCAGAATAATATGACCGTGTCGCAGTACGAGGCAAAATTTGCGGAGTTATCCCGGTTTGCGTCCCACCTGGTGGATAATGAAGAAAGAATGACGCGGATGTTTTTAAGAGGTTTGAAGCCGGAGATACGTCAACATCTTGTTTCTCATAAACTGTGTTTGTATTCAGATGTTGTAAATAGGGCTCAGTTGGTGGAGCGCGATAACGAGACAACGCAACCAAAAGAGAGCAGCCGGCAAAATGATAATACCAGTGAAAGCAGTCATCGAAGCGGTGACAACAAGCGTGGAGGGAATCAACAGGCCAGAAATGGTAACCACTTCGGTGGTAATCAGGGCCAAAACAATAAGAATGGACATTTCAAGAAGAGGAGATTCAACAATGATGGAAAGACGTCAGCACCAGCACCTGTCGTTAAGGAAGGAGAACGACCACCTATCATATGTTTCAAATGCGGAGGGGAGGGGCACATCAGTCCAAACTGCGCGATGCCGTCCAAAGCATGTTATAATTGTGGAAGAGAAGGTCATTTAGCCCGATTTTGTCGTTTACCGAAGACAAATTCAGCTAGGATGGAGGCACCAAAGGCCGTCCCAGAAAAGTCAAAACCGGTTGTGCAAGGGAGAGCGTTTGTTGTGAACTCCCAGAGAGCAAGGAACCCGAATGAGGTCATCACGGGTAAGCTTATCATAAACTCTAACGAAGTCTATACTTTATTTGATACCGGTTCTACCCATTCTTTTATTTCTCCTACTTGCGCTCATCGATTAAATTTGATTCCGGAGAAATTAGACTTTGACTTAGCAGTTGAAACTCCATTGGGAGAAACCTTCATTACATCCACGGTTTATAAGTCTTGTTTGGTTCAAGTTGGTACCCACACATTACCTGTCGATCTTATTTCATTAAAAATACTTGCATTTGACGTGATTCTAGGGATTGATTGGTTAACTACTCATCATGCAAAAATTGATTATTTTCGTAAGGTTGTTAGCTTTCATATTCCTAATCGACCTATTATGCGAATTCAAGCAACCAAACCATTAAAATCAATCGCTGTCATCTCAAGCCATAAAGCTATTCGTTTATTGAAAAACGGATGTCAAGCTTTCTTAGCTCATGTCACAGATCTAAACAAAAATACGTCAGCTTTGAATGATATTTCTGTTGTTAATAAATTTCCTGACGTATTTCCCGAAGAACTTCCTGGCCTACCCCCAGAGCGTGAAATTGAATTTTGTATCGACCTTGAACCCGGTACAAAACCCATTTCCAAAGCCCCATATCGAATGGCTCCTATTGAACTTCAGGAGTTAAAGACCCAACTGCAGGAATTGTTAGACATTGGTTTTATTCGTCCTAGTACTTCTCCTTGGGGTGCTCCTGTTCTGTTCGTGAAGAAGAAAGATGGGAGTATGCGACTTTGTATTGATTATCGGGAGTTGAATCATGTCACCATCAAAAATAGGTACCCATTGCCACGTATTGATGACCTGTTTGACCAGTTGCAAGGAGCACAATTCTTTTCAAAGATCGATCTTCGTTCTGGATATCATCAGCTGAAGGTTAGAACTGAGGATATTCCAAAGACTGCCTTCAGAACTCGGTATGGGCATTATGAATTCTTAGTTATGTCTTTTGGATTGACTAATGCTCCTGCTGCCTTCATGGATATGATGAACAGGGTATTCAAGGAATATTTGGATCACTTTGTGGTCGTCTTTATCGATGACATCCTTGTTTATTCCAAAAGCCGTGAAGATCATGAGCAACACTTGAGGTTGGTACTCCAAAAGCTTCGTGAATACAAACTTTATGCCAAGTTGAAGAAATGCGAGTTCTGGCTGGAAGAGGTAGCATTCCTTGGGCACGTAGTATCAAGTCGTGGAATATCGGTTGACCCGGCAAAGATTGAAGCTATTCAAAGCTGGGAGCAACCTAAATCAGTGACCGAAGTACGTAGCTTTCTTGGTTTAGCTGGTTATTATCGGAGATTCGTGGAAGGATTTTCTCGAATCGCTACTCCATTAACTCAGCTGACTCGGAAAGATACAAAGTTCGGTTGGAGCGAAGAATGTGAGCAGAGTTTTCAAGAACTCAAGAGGAGACTCATTTCAGCACCTGTTCTAACAATACCATCTGGCTCGGAGGGATTTGTCATCTACAGTGATGCTTCGAGCAAAGGGTTGGGATGCGTTCTCATGCAACATGGAAAAGTCATAGCCTATGCATCAAGACAACTCAAGGAATATGAGAGGAATTATCCTACTCATGATCTAGAGTTGGCAGCTGTTGTCTTTGCACTTAAAATTTGGAGGCATTACTTGTATGGGGAGAAGGTGGAGATCTTTACGGATCATAAAAGCCTCAAATATTTCTTCACTCAAAAGGAACTCAACATGCGACAACGACGTTGGCTTGAACTGTTGAAAGATTATGATCATACCATTCAATACCATCCTGGAAAAGCGAACGTGGTAGCTGACGCATTGAGTAGAAGATCATATGCAAGTACGAGTGCGATATTGTCAACACAAAGGCCCATTTTGTGTGATTTGCAAAGGATGGAGATAGAGTTAAAGACTCCAGGGACCCATGTGATGATGGCGAATATACGAGTAGAACCGACTTTAATCGATAAAGTTAAAGCTGCTCAAGCTACAGACCTGGAGCTGATGCGTATAAGGAAGAAAGTGCAAGAAGGTGCTATGCCGGAAGCAAGAATCGATGAAGAAGGAATACTTCGAGTCAACTCCAGACTTTGTGTTCCTAACAACCCTGATTTAAAGTATGAAATCATGATGGAGGCGCACAACACACCGTTTGCAATCCATCCTGGAAGTACCAAAATGTATCATGATCTTCGTCATACATTTTGGTGGAGCAATATGAAGAGAGAGATAGCGTTGTTTATCTCAAGGTGTCTAACTTGTCAACGAGTCAAAGCGGAGCATCAAGTACCAAAAGGTCCATTGCAACCACTTGAAATTCCAGAATGGAAGTGGGAGCACATTACCATGGATTTCGTTACCGGTCTTCCTAGGGTTTCTCAAGGTATTGATGCGATTTGGGTCATTGTTGATAGATTGACCAAGTCTGCTCATTTCTTACCGATACGAGAAACTTATACACTTGAACGTCTTGCTCGTATGTACATAAACGAGATTGTAAGACTGCATGGTATGCCAGTATCCATAGTTTCTGACCGAGACCCAAGATTCACTTCACGATTTTGGGTTAGTTTACAAAAAGCTATGGGCACGGATTTACGATTTAGTTCAGCATATCATCCTCAGACGGACGGACAATCAGAGAGGACTATTCAAACTCTTGAAGATCTATTAAGACTCTGTGTCTTTGACTTCAAGGGAAGTTGGGACAAGTTCTTACCATTGGTGGAGTTTTCCTACAACAACAGTTATCAAGCAAGTATTGGCATGGCTCCATTCGAAGCATTGTATGGAAGAAAATGTCGTTCTCCAGTATGCTGGGATGAGGTGGGTGAAGCAACGTTGTTGGGACCGGAGTTGGTACGTATGACTACAGAAAAGATTCAAACGATCCGACAACGTATAAAAACCTCACAAGATCGACAAAAGAGTTATGCTGATCTTCATCGAAAGGACGTGGAATTTGATGTAGGAGATCATGTGTTCTTACGTGTTGCTCCATGGAAAGGAGTTACGAGATTTGGAAAGAGAGGAAAGCTCAATCCTCGATTCATCGGTCCATTTTTAATCCTCGATCGAGTAGGAACTGTGGCTTATAGACTCGCTTTACCGCCAAGTATGTCTCGTGTTCATAACGTTTTTCACATATCCATGTTACGCAAATATGTGGAAGACCCGAACCACATTATTGAGTTAGAACCGGACGAAATAGCGGAGGATTTGACGTATGAAGAAGTTCCTGTTCAAATCTTGGATAAGAAGGAACATATTCTACGCTCCAAGGTTATACCTCAAGTCAAAGTTTTGTGGAGAAACCACGATGTTGAGGAAATGACTTGGGAGTTAGAATCTGAAATGAAATCAAGGTATCCTTACCTCTTCGACATACCAGGTACGTACCCTAATTTCGAGGGCGAAATTTCATAAGAAGGGGAGGTTGTAAGACCCCAACTTTTATAAATAAAGATGAATTTTCTATAAATATCATTTTTGAATATTATGGAGTTAATTTGATATAATGTTATAGTTGTGGGTAATATTTATAAATTTTGCAAAGTACGCAAGTTGTTATATAATATTCGATTGGTCGGGGAATATTCGTTTTAACAGGGAATATTCGTACAACGACACAATCATTGGTGGACCCCACAACGAAATTATTGTCGGATTGAGAAAACGACAAAAATATTTTATTAAAAATAACGGCGGAAGTTTTACCATTGTTACTGTTGAACTACTCGGTAGTAAAAGTACAGTAATACGTGTGGTTGCATAGTAGCACACGGTATTGATTATTAATGCTTATGTGAGAAGTCACTCAGTTTGATTCAATTATTGTCAGTTAATAATATGAATTATTTAGCGATAATGACGTTTTATTTTATTCGTATTATTAACGTAATAAAACAGAAACATCTTTTTATATAAAACAGAATACTTTATTAAAGTTATTCTATAAATAAAATATATTATATTTTATTTAAAAGATTTTTCTTTAAATATGGACCGTCAGATTAAAGTAATCAATCTGGACCGTTCATGGATTAGTTACTATGCATTCAATTTTTCTATAAATAGCAGCTCATTCCTTCATTATTTCTTACGAATTCACTGAACTCTAGAGAGAGAAACTATAGAGAGAGAAGAAGAGTATTCTGCTACTTAACTACTTCCTTATTTCAGCTCTTCTTTAAAACAGTAAGGGGTGTTATTCTTTCTTATTCATGAAGAGAACTGTTGTTATTCCATTTCTTATTATTCTGTTGGAATAACCTGTATACGCGGTCTACCCTATACTTGGTGACATTCTTCTATTATTCTGTTGGAACATCCTGTCTGTGTGTTTTACACCGGACCTGGTTCCATTATTTATTATTCTGTTAGAACATCCTGTCTGTGTGTTTTACACCGGACCTGGTTCCATTATTTATTATTCTGTTGGAATATCCTGTTTGTGCGTTTACGCCGGACCTGGTTCCATTATTTATTATTCTGTCGGAATATCCTGTCTGTGCGTTTACGCCGGACCTGGTTCCATTATTTATTATTCTGTTGGAATAACCTGTTTGTGCGGTCTATCGCATGCATGGTAATTTCTTTTGTTATTCCATTCTTTATTGTACTCAGTTGGTTAAGTTTTGACTTCTATACTCCATGAAATTTGTGGAATATCCTTGATAATTGCGTTTCATCCAGTATCTTTTCATGAAAATATTCTTCTAAGCATTCTTGAATTTTACTCCACAAAGCAGTATCATGTTGACAATTTGGACGTTGTTAATTCTTGGATAAATTAATTCTTGAACTTGTTTTATTGAATTCTTATATCATTGTCATCATCCTCATGTTTATAAAATGTTGAAAGTCATCTGTGGCATGTAGTGCATAGATGGACTTGGTATGATTATGACCAGGGATTATTCGGTATAATCATGACCGTAATGTTACAAATGATGTGGTAAAAGTCCTCATTGGCCCGTAGTGCATTGATGGACAGTTGTTGGCATGATCATGACCATTAATGAATACACGAATATCCTTGGCCGTAGTGCAGGGGTGATTCGATGATGTGGATTATTTTATTAAGCTGAGTCACAGCGATAACAGTGTTGAAAAACCTTTTAAATCATAAAAGATAGTAGAGTTTATTTTCTACTTGACTCTTTTAATGGATTGCTTGTTCCGCTACAGTTAAACTTGATGTCTATTATATTTTATCAGTTTAACATTGTTGAAGGCTAATGATAATTTATTCTGCATTATCTTAGTCATAATATTTCTTACTGGGCTAGTTAAGCTCACCCTTTCTTTCACTGTTCTCTTCAGGAAATGAGAACGTAGCTGGGGCAAGTCGGGGAACGGAGTGATGGTTCGAATGATAGTATTAGTTAGTAGTCCTCACTATTCTATGTAATAGTGTGTTAATAAATGTAATGAGGACTCCTTTTGAGTATGAATACTCTCTAGAAGATAATATTTATATTCAAACTCACAGTTTATGTTTTGTAGTATTGTACACGACAGTTGTATTAGTAAGTTGTATTTGTATTCTGTACTATGTATCTGACGACCCGAAATAGGTGATGTATATCTATTTTTGGGGGCGTCACATATATTTATTATTTTTGTATATTTATTTTAGGTACAATTGATGGGCTATGTGATTTTGAAAATAATTCGGAGGCAAATTATTCATTTTTTTGGAAGAAGGGAGAACAATTCCATTATTATTGGGTTGACCCAATTAAGCCATTCAATTAAGAGCCATTAAAAGTCATGTGGGCCAACGTGGGAGATATATCACATATCCAGGAAAAGAAAAAAAGGAAGCATGCAGATAGTACATTGCTACATTATATACATGTGGGCCATGGTTTTTTATTACTTAGCATATTCAATCTGATTCATGGAAGGAGCAATGCACGGATTCCAAACTTGCAAAGGATTGATAAAATAAATATTAGCAAACGACGTTCATGCAATTCACGCGAAAAGAGTACAATCCGAAGGCGGCAAGGACTTTGACCATACAGCATAATGTGGAATTTAATTCCAACTTCAATTCTGATTTTTGGATTCTAGAAGATTAATTTTTACAATTGTATTAAAATTAGGATTTCTTTTAGAATAAGATTTATTTCCAAATTGAATTCTATTTCTTTATGAAAATTAATACAATTTGTAATTCCTTTAGGATTTGGATTTCTACTTCCTATAGGATTTAGGACTTTGTCTAGCACTATAAATATAGGATGAGAGTCATGGTTTTATTCATTCAATTATCAACTATCATCTATTGGAGTGCAGACTCAAGAGCATGTCAGGCTAGTTCTTTTCATTCAGTTCTAAAGGGAGGTGAATCCTTGTTACAAGTAATTGATTAATTTAGTATTATTATTTATTCCTTCTTGTGTGAAATTTCTTTTGATAATCTGTTTTCATTGATTGCCTTCTAATTGATCTAATTAATTTAATATGGCCAATTAAATTAGTTTGATCATTATCATATGCTAGATTAAGATTGGTATTACGTGTAATTGATATATATCTTCATCATAAGTAGTAACTTGGTAATAATAATTGTGGACAAGCTTTTGTTTATTACTAAGATTATCAGAAAACAAGTTAAACAAATCGAGCTTATGTGTTTGTTGCTTGGATTAGCCTAATTCTCTATTTCTTAATGCTTCTATCATATTAAATCTAGAGAGCTTGTTCTAGGTTGTATGCTAGTTAGAATCTGGTGGAGAGCTTATTTCATACAGTGATAATCTAAGGAGAATTTCGGATAGCAGAGCTTATTGTTATCTAGGGCTAATAGTTTCATTGAAGGAAAAAATAATAATAACTTGATTAATTAATTGTTGTACTTGGTGAAACTGAACTGCAGAACTGAAGTTTTTACATATTTGGTTAAATCATTAATTTTTGTCGTTCTCTTAGTTTAAAAATAATTTTTAAAAAATCCACATCTTTATTTTCTGTTGAAATAATAGAATAATTCTAAAATAACTTTACTCTCTGTGGGATCGATCCTTACTTGCTACTGTGCTAATTATTATAAATTGTGAAGTGAAAGTGAGGTTAATTTAGGAATGTCAACGATAGCTCCCAAATTTTGGCGCCGTTACCGGGGAGTAATTTGGCGTTTTGTTTTTATTCTATTATTTGCTTTGTTCTTGTTTTATGACTCGATCTTCTCAGGCTACTATATTAGATTTTGATCCAAAAATTGAGAAGACTGCAAGGAGGCTAAAGAAGAAAAAACTTAAACGGTCTTCTACAGATATAGACGAGGCTTCTGCATCATCACTAGGCCTCAACTTAGCTTTGGAATTATTATCCAACAAATCATCCACCGAATCTGATAAAGAAGAAGAGATGGCGATTCAAAACAACAATAGAACTCTCAAGGAGTTGGCAACTCTTAATTTAAATTAACAACCTCTGTGCATTGAATATCCTAATTTAGATGCTGCATTTGAACTTAAATCGGGACTAATCCATTTACTGCCTACTTTTCGTGGTCTTACAGGTGAGGACCCCTACAAACATCTAAAGGAATTTCATGTGGTGTGCGCCACCATGAAACCAAACGGAATAACCGAAGAGCAAATCAAGCTGAGAGCATTCCCATTCTCCCTAGCAGATTTGGCAAATTGGTTGTACTACCTACCCTCAGGTTCAATACAGTCATGGAATGATATGAAGAAGTTGTTCTTGGAAAAATACTTTCCAGCCTCAAGAGTAGCCAACATAAGGAAGGAGATCTGTGGGATTAGACAATTCAGTGGGGAGACACTATACAACTATTGGGAAAGATTCAAAAAGCTTTGTTCCAGCGGTCCACCGCATCAAATAGATGAACAACACCTGATCCAATATTTCTACGAAGGGTTGGTACCGATGGATAGAAGCATGATCGATGCAGCTAGCGGAGGAGCACTAGTTGACAAGACCCCAGAGGATGCAAAGAATTTAATTGCAAACATGGCAGCAAACTCGCAACAATATGGCACTAGAACAAATCATGCACCAGTAAGGGTAAGTGCGGTAAGCACTTGTGATTATAGTCAACAAATTTCTGAATTAACTGCTATGGTTAGACAATTAGCTACAGGTCAACTGCCAATTGCAAAGGTTTGTGGAATATGTCTACAACCAAATCACAATACAGATGAATGCCCAACATTACAAGATGACGAGGCTGTGCAACAAGCTAATGCAATGGGAAATTATCAGCCACCACCTCAAAAAAAGTATGATCCGTACTCAAACACATATAATCCAGGATGGAGGGATCATCCAAATTTGAGTTATGGGAGCAAGCAAGCGGAACCACCTGCATTTCCACCTAGGCAGCAGGGCTTCCAACCTGCCCAACCTGAATATCAACCGAAGCAAGCAGTC
The DNA here is from genome assembly GCA_016801055.1 of Panax notoginseng. Classification (NCBI taxonomy): domain Eukaryota; kingdom Viridiplantae; phylum Streptophyta; class Magnoliopsida; order Apiales; family Araliaceae; genus Panax; species Panax notoginseng. The sequence continues at coordinate 193,054,275 of CM029017.1, forward strand.
CCTACACCTACTGGAACATCATTGGAGGATATATTTAAAGCATTCATGGGACAGACATAACAGTTCATGAATCAGACACAGCAGTTCCAGCAAGAGACAAAAACTTCGGTTCAAGATTTGAGGAACCAAGTAGGACAACTGGCTACAACTGTGGGGATATTGGAATCCAGGGGCTCAGGAAAATTACCATTTTAAATAGTAGTCAACCCAAGGGAGAATGCAAGTGCCATAACTTTTCGGAATGAAACACAGTTGGATACACCACCGACCCCCGTAGAGTTTGAGGAGGAAGCAGCTAAGGAGAAAACAGAAAAATCCAAGGTATAACCTAACCCTCCTAATCAGCTTAAAAACATTCCTCTTCCATTTCCTCTCAGAAATTCTAAAAACTCAAAGAAAGATGAAAAAGAAAAAGAAATTTTGGAAACTTTTAGAAAAGTAGAAGTGAACATCCCTCTTCTTGATGCAATTAAACAAGTGCCACGGTATGCTAAATTTTTAAAAGAATTATGCACTAATAAAAGAAAATTGCAAAATGATAAAAGAGTCACAGTTGGAGAAAATATATCTGCTGTTCTTCAAAGAAAAATGCCTCCTAAATGTAAAGATCCAGGAATGTTCACAATCCCTTGCAAAATAGGAAACACTAGATTTGAAAAAGCCATGATAGATTTAGGAGCTTCAATTAATGTTATGCCTTTATCTGTTTATGCTTCCTTAAATCTAGGCCCTTTGAAAAATACTGGTGTGATTATCCAATTGGCAGATCGTACTAACACTTACCCCCGAGGGGTAATTGAAGATGTCTTAGTGCAGGTGAACGAACTAATCTTTCCTGTAGATTTTTACATTGTGGATATGGAAGATGATACATCACCAAACCCTTCCCACATCTTGTTAGGAAGACCCTTCCTGAAAACAGCAAGAACCATGATTGATGTGCATAATGGGACCTTGACTATGGAGTTTGATGGTGAGAAGATTCAGTTTAACATTTATGATTCCATGAGGTACCCTAGTGATATAGGACAGGCTTTTGCTATCGATGTGAGAGACTCCTTGGTGCATAGAGCTTTTGAACAACTACAAAGGGACAATTTGGAAATTGCAATCACCAACAGTTTGGACATGGACAGGGAATAAGAGATTGCGTAAACCCAGGAATTGAAAGAGAATGTAGCTGCATTACATTCATTGTCAAAATTCTCAAATAAGTCAACGGTATATTCTATTCAATTTCCTGTTTCTCATCAAAAGTTATTACCTTCTGTTGTACAAGCCCCAACTCTAGAATTGAAACAATTACCTACTCATTTGAAATATGTATATTTGGGGACTAATGACACTTTTCTTGTAATTATTGCTAGTAATCTAACCAAGGTGCAGGAAGAAAAATTGCTGAGAGTCCTAAGGGACCATGTTACAGTTTTTGGATGGACAATAGCGAATATCAAGGGTATTAGTCCGGCCATGTGCATGCATCGGATATTGTTAGAGGATGGAGCTAAGCCTACAAGAGATGCACAAAGGAGATTGAATCCACCCATGATGGAGGTGGTGAAAAAAGAGGTGCTCAAACTGCTTGATGCCAGTATCATCTATCCCATCTCCGATTGTCAATGGGTGAGTCCAGTGCAGGTAGTCCCAAAGAAATCCGGAATCACCATTGTCAAGAACGATGATAATGAGTTGGTGCCCACACGAATGCAAACAGGGTGGAGAGTGTGTATAGATTATAGAAAATTGAATGTTGTAACAAGAAAAGATCACTTTTCTCTTTCTTTTATTGATCAAATGTTGGAGAGATTAGCTGGGCACACTTATTATTGTTTTCGAGATGGTTTTTCAGGATATAACAAGATTGTAATTGCACCCGAGAACCAAGAGAAGACAACATTCACATATCCCTTTGGTACTTTTGCTTATCGACGGATGTCTTTTGGACTGTGTAATGCCCCAGGTACTTTTCAGCGATGCATGGTAAGCATTTTTTTGGATCTTTTAGAAGAATGCATCGAGGTTTTTATGGATGATTTCACAGTTCATGGTGATTCCTTGGATGCATGCTTAGATAATTTAAATCGTGTTCTAAAGAGATGCATGGAAATTAATCTTGTTTGAAATTGGGAAAAATGTCATTTCATGGTAGAACAGGGAATAGTACTTGGTCATGTCGTGTCATCTAAAGGTCTTGAAGTTGATAAAGTTAAGATAGAAGTTATATCTGCTTTGCCTTACCCCGTCAGCGTGCGGGAGATTCACTATTTTCTTGGTCACGCAGGATTTTATCGAAGATTTATCAAGAACTTCTCGAAGATTGCATTACCCTTATGTAAGTTGCTGCAAAAAGATGTGAACTTTCAGTTTGATGATGAATGCAAGGAGGCTTTTGACACTTTAAAAAAATTATTAACTTCTGCTCCTGTCATTCAACCGCCAAATTAGAAATTGCCATTTGAGATCATGTGTGACGCAAGTAACTATGTAGTGGGAGCTGTTTTGGGACAAAGAATTGATAAAGCCGTTCATGCCATCTACTATGCTTCGAGGACTTTGAATGAGGCTCAGATAAACTATTCCACAACTGAAAAAAAAACTTTTATCTGTGGTTTTTGCTTTATATAAATTTCGTTCATATTTGCTTGGTACTAAAGTTATAGTTTATTCTGACCATGCTGCTCTCAGGTATTTGCTCACCAAGAAGGATTCTAAGCCAAGAATTATTCGATGGATTCTGCTCCTACAAGAATTCGACTTAGAGATCAAGGATAAGAAAGGTGCGAATAACTTAGTAGCGGATCACTTGAGTAGGTTATTGAGAGACGAAGAGGAGCTACCGTTACATGATTCTTTCCCAGATGAGCAGTTACTTTCCATCCATGCTGAGATTCCCTGGTATGCAGATATAGTGAATTATTTGGTAGGTGCATATTTTCCTAAAGAATTTTCCAAATCCCAAAAGGAAAAGTTAAAAAGTGATGCTAGACACTATGTTTGGGATGATCCATACTTATGGAAATTTTGTGCTGACCAGATAGTTAGACGATGTGTGCCTAACAATGAATTTCAATCTATCCTTTCCTTTTGTCATTCTTATGCTTGTGGAGGACATTTTGGTCCAAAAAGAACTGCTAATAAAGTTTTGGAAAGTGGTTTTTATTGGTCATCGCTTTTTAAAGATTCCTATTTGTTTTGTAAAACATGTGTTAATTTCCAAAGGACGGGGAATATTTCTCAACGAAATCAAATGCCCCAAACTCCTATATTAATTGTTGAAATTTTTGATGTTTGGGGTATAGATTTTATGGGACCTTTTCCTTCATCTTTTGGGAATTTATATATTCTTTTGGCAATTGATTATGTCTCAAAATGGGTGAAAGATAAAGCCACTAGGACTGACGATTCTAAAGTTGTTGCAGATTTTGTTAGGACTAACATATTTGTCAGGTTTGGAACACCACGAGCCATCATTAGTGATCGAGGAACCCATTTTTGCAACAGGGCGTTAGCGGCTTTGTTCAAGAAATACAATGCTCTGTACAAGGTTTCTACATCCTACCATCCGTAGAGTAATGGTCAAGCTGAGGTGTCTAACCGAGAGATCAAATCTATTTTGGAGAAGGTAGTCAACTCGAGCAGAAAGGATTGGTGTATGAGATTAGATGATGCACTTTGGGCCTATAGAACTACATACAAAACACCTATTGGGATGTCACCATACAGGATTGTGTTTGGAAAACCATGCCACTTACCTGTTGAGTTGGAGCATAGGGCTTTTTAGGCAATCAAGCAGTGCAACATGAATTTGGAAGCAGCTGGAGTACACAGGAAATTGCAGTTACAAGAGTTGGAAGAATTGAGGAATGAAGCCTATGAAAGTTCAAAGATTTACAAGGAAAAGACCAAAGCTTTTCATGATAAGCAGATTGTGCGAAAAACCTTTATTGTGGGACAAAAAAGTTTTGCTATATCATTCTCGGCTTAAGTTATTTCCAGGTAAATTGAGATCTAGATGGGTTGGTCCTTTTGTTATCACTAATGTGTTTCCTCATGGTGCAGTTGAGATTCAAAGCCCAAGCACAAGCAAGACCTTTAAGGTGAATGGACATAGATTAAAGGCTTTCTATGAGGGGCATCATGTGGAAAATATTGAGATGGTGGAGCTAGACGATCCGATCTATGAAAGCTGAGAAGAGAGGCATGACGTCGAGCCAAAGACGTTAAACACGGGCAGCTGCTTGGGAGGCAACCCAAGATTCTAGATTTGATTTTTCTATCCCTTTACTTTTTAGTATTTGCATGTTAGTAAGTAGTTTCTTTCTTCTTTGCATAATTTCTTACATTGGGGATAATGTAAGGTTTAAGTGTGGGGGGAAGATTTAGGTTTTCATTTTATTTAGGAATATTGATCCGATTTTGATGGGGAATTTGAAAAATTGATGCTTTTGAATTTTTTTTTTTAAATTTGGTTTCATGATTTTATTTGCCTATGTGTTCGAAGGTTAAAGTCAAAGATTGAAAATTGATGCTAAAATTCAGAATTTGTTTGATGTTTAATTTGTTAATGAATGATGACAACTAAGCCATGATCCATAGTAATTGATTTGAATTGAATTTGTGATACATGAGTACTTGAATATGAGAAGCATGTTTATTTGGCTAAGTTATTTGTGGAGTTGTCTATGTGCACTGATTTAATGACTTAGAACTGTTTAACTTGTTTATGTTGTTGCAGAACCATGTGGAAAAAAAATGATGAATGAAAAAAAAAGAAAGAAAAAAAAAGAAAATTGAAAATCTGCTTCAATGTCCATTATGCGAAATAACTGAGTATCTAAGCCTCGGGAAGCATCGGTATTCACTCTGAAAAGTGTGATGGATAAAAGCAGCTTGACTAGTCGACTTTTGTGGCCTTTGTTACTTGAATAAGTAAGCCCTTAGGGGTGTCTCTACACCTAGCGCCCTAAGATCATCTGGTTTGGGAGTCGTTGGTGGAAAGTTCGCTAATGGGTAACTCTGAAAAGCCTAAGAAAAGGAGACATTGCACATGTCAAGAAAAGAAAAAAAAATATACGAAAAAAAGAAGCATGAAAATACATTCATCTGTGCAAAAAAGAAGGTTCTATGAAAAAACTTAAAAAGCAAGAAAAATTTATTCTTGGTTGTGAGTCAGTGTGCACGATTTTTGTTCCATGGTAACTAAGTTGAGTAAATATGTAGATTTTGGAAAAGTTTCTTATGTGGTTACAATTTGGTTTAATGAAATTCATTGGTGAAATAGTAAGGTTGTTCATTGTGAGTTAACTGACAAGGCATTGATTAAATTTTTACAAATTTAGTGTTGATAGTCATGATTTATACTTTTAAATCTTTTGACATTATGATTGAATAGAATTTTTCTGGAAATCAAATTTTTGGTTTACACGAGGACGTGTAAAAAGATAAGTATGGGGGAATTTGATGAGTGTGAAATATATTATATTTTTATCCCTTAATGCTTAATCTTTTATATTTATTTTGTGCATAAATATATTTATTATTTTTGTATTTTTATTTTAGGTACAATTGATGGGCTATGTGATTTTAAAAATAATTCGGAGGCAAATTGTTCATTTTTTTGGAAGAAGGGAGAACAATTCCATTATTATTGGGTTGACCCAATTAAGCCATTCAATTAAGAGCCATTAAAAGTCATGTGGGCCAACGTGGGAGATATATCACATATCCAGGAAAAGAAAAAAAGGAAGCATGCAGATAGTACATTGCTACATTATATACATGTGGGCCATGGTTTTTTATTACTCAGCATATTCAACCTGATTCATGGAAGGAGCAATGCACGGATTCCAAACTTGCAAAGGATTGATAAAATAAATATTAGCAAATGACGTTCATGCAATTCACACGAAAAGAGTACAATCCGAAGGCGGCAAGGACTTTGACCATACAGCAAAATGTGGAATTTAATTCCAACTTCAGTTCTGATTTTTGGATTCTAGAAGATTAATTTTTACAATTGTATTAAAATTAGGATTTCTTTTAGAATAAGATTTATTTTCAAATTGAATTCTATTTCTTTATGAAAATTAGTATAATTTGTAATTCCTTTAGGATTTGGATTTTTACTTCCTATAGGATTTAGGACTTTGTCTAGCACTATAAATAGAGGATGAGAGTCATAGTTTTATTCATTCAATTATCAACTATCATCTATTGGAGTGCAGACTCAAGAGCATGTCAGGCTAGTTCTTTTCATTCAGTTCTAAAGGGAGGTGAATCCTTGTTACAAGTAATTGATTAATTGAGTATTATTATTTATTCCTTCTTTTGTGAAATTTCTTTTGATAATCTGTTTTCATTGATTGCATTCTAATTGATCTAATTAATTTAATATGGCCAATTGAATTAGTTTGATCATTATCATATGCTAGAGTAAGATTGGTATTACGTGTAATTGATATATGTCTTCATCATAAGTAGCAACTTGGTAATAATAATTGTGGACAAACTTTTGTTTATTACTAAGATTATCAGAAAATAAGTTAAACAAATCGAGCTTATGTGTTTGTTGCTTGGATTAGCCTAATTCTCTATTTCTTAATGCTTCTATCATATTAAATCTAGAGAGCTTGTTCTAGGTTGTATGCTAGTTAGAATCTGGTGGAGAGCTTGTTTCATACAGTGATAATCTAAGGAGAATTTCGGATAGCAGAGCTTATTGTTATCTAGGGCTAATAGTTTCATTGAAGGAAAAAATAATAATAACTTGATTAATTGATTGTTGTACTTGGTGAAACTGAACTGCAGAACTGAAGTTTTTACATATTTGGTTAAATCATTAATTTTTGTCGTTCTCTTAATTTAAAAATAATTTTTAAAAAACCCACATCTTTATTTTCTGTTGAAATAATAGAATAATTCTAAAATAACTTTACTCTCAGTGGGATCGATCCTTACTTGCTACTGTGCTAATTATTATAAATTGTGAAGTGAAAGTGAGGTTAATTTAGGAGTGTCAACGACAGCACCCAGATTTAAATAAAAATACGTCAGATTTGAATGATATTTCTATTGTTAATAAATTTCCTACACGTATTCCCTGAAGAACTTTCTGGCGTACCCCCAGAGCGTGAAATTGAATTTTTTATCGACCTTGAATCCGGTACAAAACCCATTTTCAAAGCCCCATATCGAATGACTCCTATTGAACTTCAGGAGTTAAAAATCCAACTACAGGAATTATTAGACATTGGTTTCATTCGTCCTAGTACGTCTCCTTGGGATGCTCCTGTTTTATTCGTGAAGAAGAAAGATGGAAGTATGCGACTTTGTATTGACTATTAGGAGTTAAATCATGTCATCGTCAAAAATAGGTACCCGTTACCTCGAATTGATGACCTGTTTGACCAGTTGCAAGGTGTTAAATTCTTTTCAAATATCGATCTTCGTTCCGGATATCATCAGTTAAAAGTTAAAACTGATGACATTCCAAAGACTGCTTTTAGAACTCGGTACGGGCATTACGAATTTCTAGTTATGTCTTTTGGATTGATTAATGCCCTTGCGGCGTTCATGGATATGATTAGACCTGGCAAACGGGCCCAAGGCCCGCGGGCCGGCCTGGCCCGCTCGCCAAAAACTGGGCTTTGGGGCCGCATTTTTTCAGCCCACCAAAACCCGGGCCTTTTTGGCCCAGCCCGTTTTTGGACCGGCCCGTGAAGGCCCGGCCCGGCCCGTGGCCCATGAACTTTTTTTTAAATAAAATGTTACTACTTGTGTGGCCCATGTATAGCTACTATTCATTTGTTTGAAATATTAGTCTATTATGTGATTCTGTCTATTCAATGTTCTTCCATTTATTTTTGTTGGATGCAATAAATATAAACAAAAAACAAATATTTTTTAATTAGTTTGCCTATCAATCAAAACCATGATTATGACATTCACTGCGAAAATGAAGGAGAAATTCAACCTTATGCTAACGGCTGCGTCAAGCAATCGTGTCTTCTTGATAGGGGGGCAGTGTACCCAGCTTCAAAATTCTGCAAAATTTCAAATGTACGTTTCAATAAATAATCAACAAAATTTCTCTATTTCAAAATTCAAAACTCTTTTAAGTGACTTGGAACTTTAAAACAAAAATGTAAAAACATGGGGTTGAAGTAGTCTAGATAAAAAGAATTTAGTGCCCATTTTCTTGAAATATAAAATAAAGTCATTTGGACCTCATTTTAGTTAATATCAACAAGAAAATCCAATGACAATAGCAGTTTCTCTTCATCCTTTTAAATTGAACACCCTACATTTATGTTTGTTTGAAAAAATGAAATTCATATATCAATTTATTATTATTTTTAAATTATAATTAAGATGTAGTTAATGTAGATAATTAATTAATAATATTAATTTATAATACTATTAAAATTTTAATTGATTGAAATATGTAGTTAATGTAGGTAATTAATTAATCGTGTTTGTTTGTATTATTGTTTATTATTAATTATTAATTATTTTTAATATTTATTATTATTACTATTTCTGGTGTAGCAAAGAGTTTGCAAAAAAAAAAATTTAAGGGGAGAAGCCCGCGGGCCGGCCCGCCACGAGCCACTGGCCTAATATTTCTAGCCCACCAAAACCCGGGTCTTTTTGGCCCGGCCCGCCCATTTGCCAAGTCTAGATATGATGAACCGAGTATTCAAGGAATATTTGGATCATTTTGTTGTTGTCTTTATTGATGACATCCTCATATACTCCAAAAGCCGTGAAGATCATGATCAACACTTGAGGCTAATACTCTAAAAGTTTCGTGAAAACAAGCTATATGTCAAGTTGAAGAAATGCGAGTTCTGGCTTGAGTAAGTAACATTCCTTGGGCATGTGATATCAAATCATGAAATATATGTTGACCTGACAAAGATTGAAGCAATTCAAAGCTGGGAGAACCTTAGTTAGTTACCGAAGTACGTAGCTTTCTGGGCTTAGCTGGTTATTATTGGAGATTCGTGGAAGAATTTTCTTGAATCGCTACTCCATTAACTCAGCTGACTCGAAAAGATACAAAATTCGGTTAGAGCGAAGAGTGTGAGAAGTGTTTCAAGAACTCAAGAGGAGACTCATTTTAGCAGCTATTCTGACAATACCATCTGGTTCGGAGGGATATGTCATCTACAGTGATGCTTCAGGCAGAGGTTTAAGATGTGTTCTCATGCAACATGGGAAAGGCATAGCCTATGCCTCGCGACAACTCAAAGAATATTAGAGGAATTATCCTACTCATGATCTAGAGTTGGCAGCTGTCGTTTTCGCACTTAAAATCTGGAGGCATTACCTGTATGGGGAGAAAGTGGAGATCTTTACGGATCATAAAAGCCTCAAATATTTCTTCACTCAAAAGGAACTTAACATGCGGCAACGACGTTGGCTTGAACTGTTGAAAGATTATGATCATACTATTCAATACCATTTTGGAAAAGTGAACGTGGTTGCTGACGTATTGAGTAGAAGAACATATGCGGGTACGAGTGCTATATTGTCAACGCACAAGCCCATTTTGTATGACTTACAAAGGATGAACATAGAGATAAAGACTCCAGGGACCCACATGATGATGACAAATATACGAGTAGAACCGACTTTAATCGATAAAATTAAAGTTGCTCAAACTACAGACCTGGAGCTGATGCGTATAAAGAAGAAAGTGCAAGAAGGTGCTATTTCGGAAGCAAGAATTGATGTAGAAGGAATACTTAGAGTTAACTCCAGACTTTGTGTTCCTAAAAACTCTGATTTGAAGTATAAAATCATGATGGAGGCGCACAACACACCATTTGTAATCCATCCTTGAAGTACCAAAATATATTGTGATCTTCGACATACATTTTGGTGGAGCAATATGAAGAGGGAGATCGTGGAGTTTATCTCAAGGTGTGTAACGTGTCAACGTGTCAAGGCGGAGTATCAAGTGCCAAAAGGTCCATTGCAATCACTTAAAATTTCAGAATGGAAGTGGGAGCACATTACCATGGATTTCGTTACTGGTCTTCCCAAGGTTTCTCAAGGCATAGATGCAATTTGGGTCATTGTTGATAGATTGACCTAGTCTGCTCATTTCTTACCTATACGAGAAACTTATTCACTTGAACGTCTTGCTCGTATGTACATAAATGAGATTGTAAGACTGCATGGTATGCCAGTATCCAAAGTTTCTGATTGAGACCCAAGATTCACTTCACGGTTTTGGGTTAGTTTGCAAAAACCTATAGGCACAGATTTATGATTTAGTTCGGTATATCATCCTTAAATGGATGGACAGTCGGAGAGGACTATTCAAACTCTTAAAGATCTATTAGGACTCTATGTCCTTGATTTCAAATGAAGTTGGGACAAGTTCTTGCCATTGGTGGAATTCTCCTACAACAACAGTTATCAAGCAAGTATTGTCATGGCTCCATTTGAGGCGTTGAATGGATGCAAGTGTTTTTCTCCAGTATGCTGGAATGAGGCGGGTGAAGCAACGTTTTTGGGACCAGAATTGGTACGTATGACAACAGAAAGATTCAAATGATTCGATAACGTATAAAAACCTCACAAGATAGACAAAAGAGTTATGATGATCTTCATCGAAAAGACGTGGAGTTCAATGTTGGAGATCATGTGTTGTTATGGGTTGCTCCATGGAAAGGAGTTACGAGATTTGGAAAGAGAGGAAAGCTCAATCCTCGATTTATTGGCCCATTCGAAATCCTCGATCGAGTAGGAACTGTGGCTTATAGACTCTCCTTACCACCAATTATGTCTCGTATTCATAACGGTTTTCACATATCCATGTTACGTAAATATGTGAAAGACCCAAACCACATTATTGAGTTAGAACTAGATGAAATAGCGGAGGATTTAACGTATGAAGAGGTACCTGTTAAAATCTTGGATAAGAAGGAACATATTCTACGCTCCAAGGTTATACCTCATGTCAAAGTTTTGTGGAGAAACCACGATGTTGAGGAAATGACCTGGGAGTTAGAATCTGAAATGAAATCAAGGTATCCTCACCTCTTCGACATACCAAGTATGTACCCTAATTTTGAGGACGAAATTTCATAAGAATGAGAGGTTGTAAGACCCCAACTTTTATGAATAAAGAAGTTTTTTTCTCTAAATATCATTTTGAATATTATGGTGTGGATTTGATATAATGTTATAGTTGTTGGTAATATTTATAAATTTTACAAAGTAAGTAAGTTGTTATAAAATATTCATTTGGTCGGGGAATATTCTTTTTATCGGAGAATATTCGTACGATGGCACAATCATTGGTGGACCCCGCAACAAAATTATTGTCGGAGTTAGAAAATGACAAAAATATCTTTTTACAAAAAATAACGGCGAAAGTTTTACCGTTAACTGTCGAAATACTCGGTGGTAAAAGTATAGTGATACGCGTGGTTGCATAGTAGCACACGATATTGATTATTGATGCTTACGTAAGAAGTCACTCAGTTATACTGAATTATTGATATAGTAATTACTGCATAGTATCTCATATTATTGATTCAATTATTGTCACAGTATCATCTGCATAATATTTTATATTATCAAATCAATAATTGAGACGATAAAGTTATTCATATTATTATTTATAATATTGATGATGTCTAGAAATTTCTGTCGATCGGAGGTTTGGTCACTTAATTGCGCGCCAACAGGGAGAAATTCTTATCGGAAAGCCCCCTCTTTCTTGAGAATGATCTGGTTGTTAAATATTGTGAGTTATAATATTAATGATGAATAATTGTTGGAAGATTAAAAATGTGTTGATTGAAGATAAAATGGTTTGTGGTAATATTTATTCAATCTTTGATATAAATAAGAAGTCTGTTATGAGACGTTTGTGGTAAGTTTGGTTTTTTCTATGGGGGCCCATATGTCATCATCTAAGAGTCACTTTCGCCAATAGTAATTACTTTTACCAAACGTCGAACCACTTGTCTTTCATATTACAGGCGTCAAACCACTTGTCGTTTCACATTACAGGCGTCGAACCACTTGTCGTTTCATATTACATGCGTCGAACCACTTGTCGTTTCATATTGCAGGCGTCGAACCACTTGTTGTTTCACATTACAGGCGTCAAACCACTTTTCTTTTCACATTAACAGTCGTCAAGCCACTTGTCTCTTCACATTGCAAGGGATAAGCTAGAAATCTTCTATAAATAGAAGCTTATTTCTTCTTTAATTCTCACCAATTCACTACGACTCACAAGAGAATTCTATAGAGAGGGAATATGTGAGAAAGAAGAAGAGTATTTTGTTACTACACTATTTCAGTATCCAATATCCTATTAATGTAAGGGGTATTATTTCTTTCGTATTCGTAAGGGATATTATTTTTGTTCAATATTTATATGAAATAATATTTTCTTCCATACTCTGTAGTATGTAAGTAATATTATTTCGTTTCAGATTTTAAATTCTACACTCATGTTGTTAAGTATTGCTTTTATACTCCTTGAAATTAGTAGAATATCCTTGAAATTTGCGCTTCATCTAATATCGTTTCACAAGGATATTTTTCTAAACATTCTTGTTAAAGTTTAATCTTTTCATACCGGAGTACTATTCATGAAGTACTATTCACGGGATACTATTCATGACAAAAATTAATTTCTTTTCTGTCCAAATTATTTTTGATACAATATTATTCTTGAATTTTACTCCACAAAGCAGTATCATGTTGGTAATTTGGATATTATTGAATTTTGGATAAATTGAATTATAAATCTTTAAAATTTATCCTTGCTCTCATTTAAATTGATTTGTTATATCATTGTCATCATCCTCATACTTATATTGTGATGAAAGTCATCTTTGGCCGTAGTGCATAGATGGACTGTTGATTGGTATGATTATGACCAGAGATTATTCAGTATAATCATGACCGTAATGTTACAAATGATATCGTAAAAGTTCTCATTGACCCATAGTGCATTGATGGACAGTTGTTAGAATGATCATGACCATTGGTGAAAACACGATTATCCTTGGCCCGTAGTGCATGAATAATTCTTGGTTGTGATACTAATGAATATCCTTGGCCCGTAGTGCAGGGATGATTCGATGATGTGTGTAAGACCCCGAATTTTATGAAATAAAAGTATTCAATTTTTCTTATAATTACTATTTAGCAAATGGTTAAATTGATAAAAAGAAAAGTTAAAGGTGTTATATTATTTTTTCAAAATAAGTAAGTGGTTATAAAATATTTATTGTTGTCGGGAAATATTCGTTTGGTCGTGGAATATTCTTTCTGTCGGGGAATATTCGTATGACGGCGCAACCATTTGTGGGCCCCATAACAGAATAACTGTCGGATGAAAAAAACGACAAATTTAAATTTTTATAAATAACGGCGTAATCGTTACCGTTAACACTGTTGGAATACCCGGTGGGTAAAGTAAAGTAATACGCGTTGTTGCACAGTAGCACACGGTATTGCACAGTATTTTTGAATTATTGATTCTTACGTAAGAAGGCACTACTCAATAATTGTTATAGTAATTACTGTTAAGTATTTTATTTTATTGATTCAATAATTGCTACGTTGATATTTTATATTATTGTTGTTTCAATAATTGTCACTGCACAGTATTTTTCATTATCAGATCAATAATTCATATTATTTGAATAATATTATTAGATAGCATTATTGGCAATATCTAGAAAGTTCTGTCTAAGGAGAGGTTTGGTCATCTAATTGCGCGCCAGTAAGGAGAAATTCTTATTAGAAAGCCCCCTCTTTCCTGGGAACTGCCTAATTGTCAGTATTGTGAGTCTGTAATATTGTTTGTGAATAATTAATTATTGATTTATATGATGAGAAAAATATTCATTGTATGTGGATATAGATGGAGAAATTTTTTAATGTGACAATTGTTGAAAATTAATATTTTATCTTTTTTCATAAAAATTCATTTAAATATATTATTATATTATAATAATATAATAATGATGATATTTTTACAATGAATGTGGGATATATGAATAAATGAGGAAGAGTATTTTTGTTACTAAAAATATTTAAAACATGTTTGTCATGTTTGTGGACCCTATTTCTTGACTGAAATTTGATTATAGCCTGTAAAATCGCCCGTTTGTGGATTTCGGTCAATTTTTGTTTAGAATTTGGAAAAACTTTCTTCTGCAAAGTTGTAGAGAATGGAATTTCCTATGAATAGGACATGAGGTTTGAATTTTTCTGATAAAAAGACTATTTATTATGAATTATTGAAGTTCCGATGTTCTGGAATAATTGATTTTTGGAAGTTTTAATTGTTTTATTCAAGAAAAACGTTTTTTGCAATCCCACATGTGTGGTAAATGAGCTGAATTCAGATTCTTTGGTGGTGGGCTTGAATATTTAATAAATAAAATTATTTTATTAAATTTTCTGTTTTGGTGTTCTAAGCATTTTTTTTATAAATAGGGTGCTTAGGTTAGAATTAAAAATCATACCAAAAACTAAAATTTTCTCTCTCTTTCTCTCTCTATATTATCGAGTGTATTCTTGTGAGTATTTTAAGACTTTGAGTGTTGTTATACGGTGCAAGTTCACTTCAGTACTATATTTGATATTCCAGTCAGAAGTACTATTCTTTTGAGGTAAGGGATATTATTTTTTTTATAAATGATATTATTTATTTCAATATCATTATACCGGAATATTGGTAAGATTTTTCTTGTAAAATTCTTATCTTTTCATGTCGGGGTTACTATTTATAAGTTACTATTCACGAGTTACTATTCATGAGTTATTATTCATGAGTTATTATTCACGAGTACTATTCACGAAGCATGATATTTTTTTTTTCTTGTGAAATTTTTACCTTTTAGTGTCGGAGTTACTATTCACGTATACGACACTATTCGCGTATACGACACTATTCACAAATACGACACTATTCACAGAAAAATTAAATTTTCTTTTCTGTGTTCAAGATTATCTGTTATGGTTCCTATCTTTGATTGGATCTATATTTTGATTTTTATTTTTAAATTCTGCTCCACAATAGTTTATCATGGAGTATTTTTAAACATGGATAAACCGAAGTACGAATCTTTACTATTTGTTTTTTTGTCTCACTGGATTCGTTTTCTTTAAAATATATTTTTCATCATCCTCAGTCCTAAATGATGATATTACTGAATATCTTTGGCCTGTAGTGCAAAGATAAATGATTTCTTGATGAATATCTTTGGCCCGTAGTGCAAAGATGAACAGGTGTTGAGATGAACATGACCGACTGATTAATATCTTTGGCCTGTAGTGCAAAGATGACTATTTGATTCAAGATGTATATTGATTGATGTTATAGGGATAAAATATTGATGGTGGACTTTTAAATTCATAGATGATAGTAGATTTTATTCTCTACTTAACTCTTCTAATGAATTATTATTTTCGCTGCAGTTGTTGATCTAACACTTGTTGTCTATTCTATTCTATCAGATTTTTCCCTGTTGAAGACTAAGGATAATTTGTTGTATATTATCTTTGTCGTAATATTTTTTACTGGGCTAGTTGAGCTCACCCTTTTCCTTTTTGTTCCATTTTTTCTCAGGAGACGAGAATATAGCGGGAACTAGTCGGGGTATGGAGTGATGATGCAAGATAGTTATTTTAGTAGTCCTCACTATTTTGTAAAATAGTGTATCAATAATTGTAATGAGGATTTATTTGAGTGTGGATATTGTCTAGAAGACAATATTTATATTTTAACTCACAATTTATGTGTTGTCGTATTTTGCACGATAATTGTCATAATAAAGTTGTAGTTATTTTCGTACTATGTATTTGGCGACTCAGAATAGGTTGGGTGGAATGGACCTATTTTGGGGGCGTCACAATGTGGATTATTTATAAAACTGAGTCTCAGCGATAAAACTGTTGATAGACTTTTTAAATCATAGAAGATAGTAGATATCATGCTCTACTTGACTCTTCTAATGGATTGCTTGTTCCGGTGCAGTTAAACTTGATGTTTATTATATTTTATCAGTTTAACAATGTTGAAGGCTAACGATAATTTATTCTGCATTATCTTAGTCATAATATTTCTTATTGGGCTAGTTGAGCTCACCCTTTACTTTCATTGTTCTCTTCAGGAAATGAGAATATAGCTGGGACTAGTCGGAGAATGGAGTGAATGTCCAGATGTTTGATTAGTAGTCCTCACTATTCTGTAATAGTGTGATAATAAATATAATGAGGACTTATTTTGAGTTTGAATAATGTCTAGAAGATAATATTTATATTAAAACTCATAGCTTATGTTTTGTCGTATTCTACACGACACTAAACAGTTGTATAAACTAAGTTTGTATTTGTATTCTGTACTATGTATTTGGCGACTCAGAATGGATGATGTATATCTATTTTGGGGGCTTCACACATGCAGTCCTTTTCCTTAGCATCTTCAATAAGCTTCTTTGATACATACTAAGGATGTGCATTGGGATTCCCGAAAGTCTCAACGTCTATAATCCATTCTTCATCTGTAGTATTTTATTCTTCAGTTAATGGACAAGGCTCGATGCTTTTGAAGCTGAAATGAGATACACTACGATCATGATCGTGGTGTCTTGTTACATTCGTGCTTGATTCGGATTGATAAAGGAGAACAATACAATTTCTATAAGGTACTGGTAGACTACGATCCTTGACTTGCTTGTTTTTGCAGACTCTACGCTTCTGAGAGCAGATTACGATTCTTGACTTGGCTCTGCAGGCGCTTGGACCAACTCTACGATTCTGAGTGAGGCCCTCCAAAGCAGACTACGATTCTCTAGCAACTTTCTTGATACTCTAGGTGTGACGCCCCCAAAATAGGTATACATAACCCATTCTGAGTCGCCAAATACATGGTACAGAAATAAATACAATTTTATTAATACAATTGTCGTGCAAAATACGACAACACATATACTGTGAGTTTAAATACAAATATTGTCTAATAGACAGTATTCAAACTCAAAAGGAGTCCTCATTATAATTATTGATACACTATTTTACAAAAATAGTGAGGACTGCTAAAATAACTTTCTAGAATCATCACTCCATATCCCGACTAGTTCCTGCTAAATTCTCACCTCTTGAGAAGAAAAATAGAACAAAAAGGAAAAGGGTGAGCTC
This sequence comes from Panax notoginseng, assembly GCA_016801055.1. NCBI lineage: Eukaryota > Viridiplantae > Streptophyta > Magnoliopsida > Apiales > Araliaceae > Panax > Panax notoginseng. The sequence goes on from CM029017.1 coordinate 193,071,465, forward strand.
AACTAGCCCAGTAAAGAATATTATGACTAAGATAATATACAACAAATTATCATTAGTCTTCAACAGAAAAAAATCTGATAGAATATAATAGATAACAAGTTTTAGATCAACAACTGCAGCGGAAACAACAATCCATCAGAAGAGTCAAGTAGAGAATGAATTCTACTATCTTCTAAGATTTAAAAGTCTATCATCAATATTTTATCCCTGTAACATCAATCAATATACATCTTGAATCAAATATTCATCTTTGTACTACAGGCCAAAGATATTCATTTGTATCACCAGTTGATCATGTTCATCTCAACACCTGTTCATCTTTGCACTACGGGCCAAAAATATTCATCAGTTAATCAGTTATCTTTGCACTACAGGCCAAAGATATTCAATAATATCATCATTTAGGATTGAGGATGATGAAAAATATCTTAAAGAAAATGAATTCAGTGAGACAAAATGATAAATATTAGGGATTTATACTACAGTTTATCCAAGTTTAGAAACGCTCCATAATAAACCATAGTGGAGTAAAATTCAAGAATGAATATCAAAATATGGATACAATCAAAGATAGTAATCATAATAAACATATTGGACAAAGAAGAGAAAATTTTATTTTTCTGTGAATAGTGTTGTATTCGTGAATAGTGCCGTACACGTGAATAGTGTCGTATACGTGCGACACAAAAAAGTAAAAATTTCACAATAAAATTCATATCAATATTTCGGCATAATGAAATTGAAGAAAATAATATCATTTACGAAGAAAATAACATCCCTTACCTCAAAAGAACAGTACTTCTGACTGAAATATCGGATATAGTGCTGAAGAAAACTTACACTGAATAGCAACTCTCAAAGTATCTAAATACTCACAAAATACGCTCGATAATATATATATATATATATATATAGAGAGAAAAAACTTATTTCTACTGTGATTTTCAATTCTAACTAAGCACCGTATTTATAAGAAAATGCTAGAACGCCAAAGCAGACTAAATTAATAAAATATTATTATTATTTTTTTCTTCTACGCATGCCAAGTTGCCAACTAAGACCAGCCACCTTTGAACAAAAATTTCCAGCACATGTTTTCAAAAAAATAAAAGTGGGTTCCACCTATAATTTTAATAAAAATATTTAATTTTTGAAACTTCAATAATTCATAATAAATGGCCCTTTTATTAGAAAAATACGAATTTTATGTCCATTCCATAGAAAATTAAATTCTCTACAACTTTATAGATTTAAGTTTTTTCAAATTCCAAACAGAAAATCTCCGAAATTCACATTCGAATGATTTTTAATACCTCCATACCGACAAAATACTGATAAAACACCTCAGCATTAATTCTTTCATTTAAATCCACAAAAAAATAAATATGTTCTTATCATATAAATTAATAATTAATTATTCACAAATAATATTACAGAATCACAATAATGACAACCAGGTCGTTCCCAGGAAAGATGGTCTTTCCGATAAGGATTTCTCCTTACTGGCATGCAATTAGGCGACCAAACCTCTCCTTAGACAGAACTTCCTTATACATTGCCAATAATGCTATCTAATAATATTATTCAAATAATATGAATTATTGATCTGATAATGGGAAATATCGTGCAATGACAATTATTGAAACAACAATAATATAAAATATCAACGTAGCAATTATTGAATCAATAAAATAAAATATTGAACAGTAATTACTGTAACAATTATTGAGTAGTGCCTTCTTATGTAAGAATCAATAATCCAATAATACTGTGCAATACCGTGTGCTACTGTGCAACCACGAGTATTACTGTATTTTAACCACCGGGTATTCCAACAGTGTTAACGATAACGATTACGCCGTTATTTATAAAAACTCAAACTTGTCGTTTTCTTCATCCGACCGTTTTCCATTATGAGGCCCACAAATGGCTACGCCATCGTATGAATATTCTCCGACAACAAGAATATTCCACGACCAAACGAATATTCCCCGACAACAATAAATATTTTATAATCACTTGCTTATTTTGTAAAATTTGCACATTTCACCCATAACAAAAGCATTATATCAAATTAACACCATATTATTCAAAATAATAAATAGAGGAAATTTGATTTTATTTATAAAAAGTTGGGGTCTTACACTAGGATTCTGTCTTGGCTTCTGCAATCCCTCGACTGGCTCGACGGACTACGATTCTGTTGATGCCTATCTATTACATCTCAAAATAGATCAACCTGACAACTTTGTTCTTTTCTTCTATACATTCATTTACAGAATGATAAACATAAAGCACAGATCAACCTAACAATTTTGATCTATCACCTAAGTCCTTATATATATGTTCTTTGAAGGAATTTACATATAAGCATGTTTATTTACTTTCAACATCAAATTTGAATATGCAATTCCCTACAGGGTTGAACTTCAAAGATTTCGTATAGAGATGAAAACAATTCACATAGCAAGTATGAGATGTTTAGACACTAATGCTACAAGTATAGACATCGATAAGAATGATTCGATAGGAAATAGACAGCAAATGAGCATAAGTATAGATGAGGAATTAAGCATTCCTCGAGACTAATTGTGTTATGAAGTGAAATATTTAAATAATAATGAGCATAAGTATAATTCTTTTTTTACAACTCAAAGTGAGTACTCCATTAGATGATGATTAGTTGTTTACAGAGAACTGAATACTCTTGTCTATTTCATGATGTTATTTCTTCAGATCTGCTGCATGTGGATTATAAATACCTTTTCCTTTATCCATATAATCATATATATAAGCAGAAGGAACAAACAAGTGAAAATGGTTTCTGAGATGAATAAGAAGTACTTGAACAAAGCATTACCAAACAGTACAATTGTTACCTCAAGTAAAATGAAGATCGCACAATTAAGCTGCATATGAATGAAGACTGCTGCGCTCTATTCAACTCAAGCACTTGAATGAGCAATGAAATATCAAGTACGGATACATCAAGTATGTAGAGATGACCTAATTTAATTTTTTTTTAGAATAGAAATGAGCTAAGCTCAAGCTTCTTACAGATAGCACGATCAGACCTAAGCACATGTACCAAAAAAAAAGGTAAAAGTATGAACAAAGCAATAACTGGAAGAATATAATTCATTATTTCATCCCCATGAATAACTGGTATGCAGTTTCTCTTTAAAAACCAATACTTGTAATAAAAAATTTAGATTTCAGTTTTCCAAACAGAAATGGTGGACAAACTAAGAGCAACAACTTCAAGAAAACTAAAATTTACAAATATGATCAAGCCCCGGGATTTCTAAAGAAACTTGAAAATATATCTAAATTCTTCAAAATATTATACTTTATCCATACAAGGTGCAACTTACAAGAGCACTTTTTTCAGTATAACACCCTTTTCAAACCTCAACTTAGTAATTTTCCATGTGTTGCTAGTTTAGTGTACATCATTAAGGAAGCCTTCGAGAACTCTGACATGGAATCTAAAGCAGAAGAGAAGCTTGTCTGAAATCCACTCAAAATGACTTTCTTCGTCTCTTGTATGCTATCATGGTGCTTTGCCTTCTCTGCGTCAAGCCTATTCCTGAACATATCTAATACACCTTTCTTCTCTGCTAAGCAATCAGTTCGATGTCGCACATCTAACTCTATCTTTTGTTCAAAAAGCTTCATATCCAGGATTTTTTTCTCTGCCTTCTTAAATACTACAACCCGTTTGTCAAGTTCCCTAGCAAGGCCATCAAACTTCCTCTTTTGTTGCTGTTCCGCTCCTTATAGAAACCACAAAGCGCTGATTTCACTCCCAAAGCTTTTCATAGCATATGCTACAGCTTCATAAGGCAACTTCTTCATGGAAGCTAACCAATCATGATAGATCGAGAGCAGTTGTGGCACATTGATTTTGCAATGTGGGACTAACAATTCGCCAAAGTAAGATTCATTTTATGGAACTCTGAACATGGATAGCCATCCATTGAGAACTTCAATATATGCTTTTTGAGCAGTAACATATCCAGTAAAACAAGCTCGCCAGTTTTGAAGTGCTGCTATAAGTTGAAGAGTGGCAAGACGATGAGAATCATTACTTAACTTCCCCAAAGTAGGATAGATGAAAGATTTGACTTCAGACATGGTTTTGTTCTGGGTTTGATGGACTTCGAACATTATCTTCAAAGTTCTCGTTAGGCTGAACAAGTGGGAGTAAGAGCCTAAGTACACAACGGACACTGAAATTATAGGACTGCTAAAATTTCAGTATGCACAAGGGGAACTTCTGCGAATCTTTCCATTTGAATGCTTCTGGGTGGAGTTAGAATATAGAACAATGATATTTTAAGATTCACAGAAGTTCCCCTCCTCAAAAACAAAACTAGAGTCAAATAGAACACATGTCAACATCTTTAAGGGAAAAAAATGAGATTAACTGATACATTAGAAATACAACAATGATATTTCAAGATGTCATTGAATATAGTACTATAACATTCAGGGGTGGAATATATTCCAACAGGATAAATCATTCCCTTCCCCGCTGGGGTAAATTGGAAGAGGAGCATGCCATGAATAGACATAAATAAAATCTACATCAACAAATTCCAGGCTAATGCAGAAGTTAGGAAGAGTAACATATGACTTTTTAACACAAATGAAGATTTGTGAAGCTACCTCCTTAAACATAAAATATCAATCTTAAATTTTAATATTAATATTTTTTTCAAAAGAATATCTATTAGAGATTGGTGGTAGACTACATGATTTTTATTAAAAATTATTTTTTTATATTAAAAAAAAGTCTGGAAAACAATTCCTGAGAAATTTTCTCCAATTCGATTTAGAAAATCAACACTAATGTTCCCACAAAATAATTGAAAACATAGCAAACGTTTATCACATTTCTTACTTATCAATCAGAGTATACACAGTAAAGTTCAAATTTTGGACTATAATTTTCTCAATCTGATAAATACATATCTTCTCAAACATTAAAACAAACACAAACCCAGAATGGCAATTACTGGAAAATCAGAGTAAATGATAAAAACTTATTCAATTTCAAGAAATAAAATATGCCCAATTTTGTATCGGATTCCTTCGATCGCCCAATCTGAGCTTAACGAACCCAAAACTAGGACCCATTTGGTGCTTCATCATCTCCGCTTGAATCTTGGTGAAATCCGTTCCGAGAAATCAATCTGCGGCGGATCAAACTCCAGCATCAGCGATTTTTTGGCGCCCTATTCCTCCTAATCCTCGATTTCCGGCGGCGATTAGGAGGATGAGGAGGAGAAAAGTAGGACGAATTTCTGATTTGGGAGGAGAAACCATTTTCATCGATCTCTGATTCGAAAGAAAGAAGCCCTGACTTGTTTTAGGGGAGAGAACGCGTGTTTTTTTAAAACAAAAGGACAGTTTGCAGATTGTGTACAAAACAAAATATAGACCGGTGTGTATGCCCATTATCCCATATATATATATATATATATATATATATATATATATATATGATTTTCAATATTTAATCGAAGATTTTGATTTTGGTTCTAGGAATACTTCTTTTTCGATGAATGTATTCTCATATATTTTCTTGTAGTCGAACTTCTCGTATATTTAGTTGTAGTCAAAATTCTCATATATTTTACAACTATTATGTTTTAAACTCTGAAAATATATTTTTTTATACAACTTGTACTTTTTATTAATTTATTTTTACATTTTTTACGTGGAGACAATATTTTGAATAGGATATTATTTTTATTTTTTGCCCTGGGCCTCCAAAATCTCAGGAACAACCTTGCTTATAAGTAAAAGCGTTCGACGCCAATTTGACTTATAAATAAAAAATTAAGTTAAAACAAATTATGATATAAGTCATTTTAAAATAAGTTATAAATACTTACTTTTTTTTACTTCAAACTCAACTTATACATTAAAAAAAAAGTTTTTCCCGAATAGACAAATAGCAACAAATGACTTAGAAGTTAGTTTAACCAACTTATAAGTCATTCCAAAACATTTTAAGATAATTTATCAAAGTTTATAGTAGCTATATGAATGCACATAGAAATGCAACTTTAAGTTTTTATAGGTATTTATATGTAGAATAGTATTTGGTTTTTTTCGTCCTAATTTAACACCAAGGGCCATGCATTACTTGTGACGACCCCAAAATAAGTCCATTCCATCCAATCCATTCTGAGTCGCCAAATACATGGTACAGAAAATGTGACGCCCCCAAAATTAGGTATACATCACCCATCTTGGGTCGTCAGATACATAGTACAGAATACAAATACAACTGATTAATACATCTGTCGTGTACAATACGACAAAACATAAACTGTGAGTTTGAATACAAATATTATCTTCTAGAGAGTATTCATACTCAAAATGAGTCCTCATTACATTTATTAACACACCATTACATAGAATAGTGAGGACTACTAACTAATACTATCATTCGGACCATCACTCCGTACCCCGACTTGTCCCAGCTACGTTCTCATTTCCTGAAGAGAACAGTGAAAGAAAGGGTGAGCTCAACTAGCCCAGTAAGAAATATTATGACTAAGATAATGCAGAATAAATTATCATTAGCCTTCAACAATGTTAAACTGATAAAATATAATAGACATCAAGTTTAACTGTAGCGGAACAAGCAATCCATTAAAAGAGTCAAGTAGAAAATAAACTCTACTATCTTTTATGATTTAAAAGATTTTCCAACACTGTGATCGCTGAGACTCAGCTTAATAAAATAATCCACATCATCGAATCACCCCTGCACTACGGCCAAGGATATTCGTATATTCATTAATGGTCATGATCATGCCAACAACTGTCCATCAATGCACTACGGGCCAATGAGGACTTTTACCACATCATTTGTAACATTACGGTCATGATTATACCGAATAATCCCTGGTCATAATCATACCAAGTCCATCTATGCACTACGGCCACAGATGACTTTCAACATTTTATAAACATGAGGATGATGACAATGATATAAGAATTCAATAAAACAAGTTCAAGAATTAATTTATCCAAGAATTAACAACGTCCAAATTGTCAACATGATACTGCTTTGTGGAGTAAAATTCAAGAATGATTAGAAGAATATTTTCATGAAAAGATACTGGATGAAACGCAAATATCAAGGATATTCCACTAATTTCATGGAGTATAGAAGTCAAAACTTAACCAACTGAGTACAATAAAGAATGGAATAACAAAAGAAATCACCATGCATGCGATAGACCGCACAGACAGGTTATTCCAACAGAATAATAAATAATGGAACCAGGTCCGGCGTAAACGCACAGACAGGATATTCCGACAGAATAATAATAAAAACGGAACCAGGTCCGGTGTAAAACACACAGACAGGATGTTCCAACAGAATAATAATAAAAACGGAACCAGGTCCGGTGTAAAACACACAGACAGGATGTTCCAACAGAATAATAAACGGAACCAGGTCCGGTGTAAAACACACAGACAGGATGTTCCAACAGAATAATAGAAGAATGTCACCAAGTATAGGGTAGACCGCGTATACAGGTTATTCCAACAGAATAATAAGAAATGGAATAACAACAGTTCTCTTCATGAATAAGAAAGAATAACACCCCTTACCGTTTTAAAGACGAGCTGAAATAAGGAAATAGTTAAGTAGCAGAATACTCTTCTTCTCTTTCTCTATAGTTTCTCTCTATAGTTTCTCTCTCTAGAGTTCAGTGAATTCGTAAGAAATAATGAAGGAATGAGCTGCTATTTATAGAAAAATAGAATGCATAGTAACTAATCCATGAACGGTCCAGATTGATTACTTTAATCTGACGGTCCATATTTAAAGAAAAATCTTTTAAATAAAATATAATATATTCTATTTATAGAATAACTTTAATAAAGTATTTTGTTTTATATAAAAAGATGTTTCTGTTTTATTACGTTAATAATACGAATAAAACAAAACGTCATTATCGCTAAATAATTCATATTATTAACTGACAATAATGGAATCAAACTGAGTGACTTCTCACATAAGCATTAATAATCAATACCGTGTGCTACTATGCAACCACACGTATTACTGTACTTTTACTACCGAGTAGTTCAACAGTAACAATGGTAAAACTTCCGCCGTTATTTTTAATAAAATATTTTTGTCGTTTTCTCAATCCGACAATAATTCCGTTGTGGGGTCCACCAATGATTGTGCCGTCGTACGAATATTCCCCGACAAAAAGAATATTTCCGACCAAACGAATATTTTATAACAACTTGCTTACTTTGCAAAATTTATAAATATTACCCACAACTATAACATTATATCAAATTAACTCCATAATATTCAAAAATGATATTTATAGAAAATTCATCTTTATTTATAAAAGTTGGGGTCTTACAACCTCCCCTTCTTATGAAATTTCGCCCTCGAAATTAGGGTACGTACCTGGTATGTCGAAGAGGTAAGGATACCTTGATTTCATTTCAGATTCTAACTCCCAAGTCATTTCCTCAACATCGTGGTTTCTCCACAAAACTTTGACTTGAGGTATAACCTTGGAGCGTAGAATATGTTCCTTCTTATCCAAGATTTGAACAGGAACTTCTTCATACGTCAAATCTTCCGCTATTTCGTCCGGTTCTAACTCAATAATGTGGTTCGGGTCTTCCACATATTTGCGTAACATGGATATGTGAAAAACGTTATGAACACGAGACATACTTGGCGGTAAAGCGAGTCTATAAGCCACAGTTCCTACTCGATCGAGGATTAAAAATGGACCGATGAATCGAGGATTGAGCTTTCCTCTCTTTCCAAATCTCGTAACTCCTTTCCATGGAGCAACACGTAAGAACACATGATCTCCTACATCAAATTCCACGTCCTTTCGATGAAGATCAGCATAACTCTTTTGTCGATCTTGTGAGGTTTTTATACGTTGTCGGATCGTTTGAATCTTTTCTGTAGTCATACGTACCAACTCCGGTCCCAACAACGTTGCTTCGCCCACCTCATCCCAGCATACTGGAGAACGACATTTTCTTCCATACAATGCTTCGAATGGAGCCATGCCAATACTTGCTTGATAACTGTTGTTGTAGGAAAACTCCACCAATGGTAAGAACTTGTCCCAACTTCCTTTGAAGTCAAAGACACAGAGTCTTAATAGATCTTCAAGAGTTTGAATAGTCCTCTCTGATTGTCCGTCCGTCTGAGGATGATATGCTGAACTAAATCGTAAATCCGTGCCCATAGCTTTTTGTAAACTAACCCAAAATCGTGAAGTGAATCTTGGGTCTCGGTCAGAAACTATGGATACTGGCATACCATGCAGTCTTACAATCTCGTTTATGTACATACGAGCAAGACGTTCAAGTGTATAAGTTTCTCGTATCGGTAAGAAATGAGCAGACTTGGTCAATCTATCAACAATGACCCAAATCGCATCAATACCTTGAGAAACCCTAGGAAGACCGGTAACGAAATCCATGGTAATGTGCTCCCACTTCCATTCTGGAATTTCAAGTGGTTGCAATGGACCTTTTGGTACTTGATGCTCCGCTTTGACTCGTTGACAAGTTAGACACCTTGAGATAAACAACGCTATCTCTCTCTTCATATTGCTCCACCAAAATGTATGACGAAGATCATGATACATTTTGGTACTTCCAGGATGGATTGCAAACGGTGTGTTGTGCGCCTCCATCATGATTTCATACTTTAAATCAGGGTTGTTAGGAACACAAAGTCTGGAGTTGACTCGAAGTATTCCTTCTTCATCGATTCTTGCTTCCGGCATAGCACCTTCTTGCACTTTCTTCCTCATACGCATCAGCTCCAGGTCTGTAGCTTGAGCAGCTTTAACTTTATCGATTAAAGTCGGTTCTACTCGTATATTCGCCATCATCACATGGGTCCCTGGAGTCTTTAACTCTATCTCCATCCTTTGCAAGTCACACAAAATGGGCCTTTGCGTTGTTAATATTGCACTTGTACCGCATATGATCTTCTACTCAATGCGTCAGCTACCACGTTCGCTTTTCCAGGATGGTATTGAATGGTATGATCATAATCTTTCAACAGTTCAAGCCAACGTCGTTGTCGCATGTTGAGTTCCTTTTGAGTGAAGAAATATTTGAGGCTTTTATGATCCGTAAAGATCTCCACCTTCTCCCCATACAAGTAATGCCTCCAAATTTTAAGTGCAAAGACAACAGCTGCCAACTCTAGATCATGAGTAGGATAATTCCTCTCATATTCCTTGAGTTGTCTTGATGCATAGGCTATGACTTTTCCATGTTGCATGAGAACGCATCCCAACCCTTTGCTCGAAGCATCACTGTAGATGACAAATCCCTCCGAGCCAGATGGTATTGTTAGAACAGGTGCTGAAATGAGTCTCCTCTTGAGTTCTTGAAAACTCTGCTCACATTCTTCGCTCCAACCAAACTTTGTATCTTTCCGAGTCAGCTGAGTTAATGGAGTAGCGATTCGAGAAAATCCTTCCACGAATCTCCGATAATAACCAGCTAAACCAAGAAAGCTACGTACCTCGGTCACTGATTTAGGTTGCTCCCAGCTTTGAATAGCTTCAATCTTTGCCGGGTCAACAGATATTCCACGACTTGATACTACGTGCCCAAGGAATGCTACCTCTTCCAGCCAGAACTCGCATTTCTTCAACTTGGCATAAAGTTTGTATTCACGAAGCTTTTGGAGTACCAGCCTCAAGTGTTGCTCATGATCTTCACGGCTTTTGGAATAAATAAGGATGTCATCAATAAAGACGACCACAAAGTGATCCAAATATTCCTTGAATACCCGGTTCATCATATCCATGAAGGCAGCAGGAGCATTAGTCAATCCAAAGGACATGACTAGGAATTCATAATGCCCGTACCGAGTTCTAAAAGCCGTCTTTGGAATATCCTCAGTTCTAACCTTCAGCTGATGATATCCAGAACGAAGATCGATCTTTGAAAAGAATTGTGCTCCTTGCAACTGGTCAAACAGGTCATCAATACGTGGCAATGGGTACCTATTTTTGATGGTGACATGATTCAACTCCCGATAATCAATACAAAGTCGCATACTCCCATCTTTCTTCTTCACGAACAGAACAGGAGCACCCCAAGGAGAAGTACTAGGACGAATAAAACCAATGTCTAACAATTCCTGCAGTTGGGTCTTTAACTCCTGAAGTTCAATAGGAGCCATTCGATATGGGGCTTTGGAAATGGGTTTTGTACCGGGTTCAAGGTCGATACAAAATTCAATTTCACGCTCTGGGGGTAGGCCAGGAAGTTCTTCAGGGAATACGTCAGGGAATTTATTAACAATAGAAATATCATTCAAAACTGACGTATTTTTGTTTAGATCTGTGACATGAGCTAAGAAAGCTTGACATCCGTTTTTCAATAAACGAATAGCTTTATGGCTTGAGATGACAGCGATTGATTTTAATGGTTTGGTTGCTTGAATTCGCATAATAGGTCGATTAGGAATATGAAAGCTAACAACCTTACGAAAACAATCAATTTTTGCATGATGAGTAGTTAACCAATCAATCCCTAGAATCACGTCAAATGCAAGTATTTTTAATGAAATAAGATCGACAGGTAATGTGTGGGTACCAACTTGAACCAAACAAGACTTATAAACCGTGGATGTAATGAAGGTTTCTCCCAATGGAGTTTCAACTGCTAAGTCAAAGTCTAATTTCTCCGGAATCAAATTTAATCGATGAGCGCAAGTAGGAGAAATAAAAGAATGGGTAGAACCGGTATCAAATAAAGTATAGACTTCGTTAGAGTTTATGATAAGCTTACCCGTGATGACCTCATTCGGGTTCCTTGCTCTCTGGGAGTTCACAACAAACGCTCTCCCTTGCACAACCGGTTTTGACTTTTCTGGGACGGCCTTTGGTGCCTCCATCCTAGCTGAATTTGTCTTCGGTAAACGACAAAATCGGGCTAAATGACCTTCTCTTCCACAATTATAACATGCTTTGGACGGCATCGCGCAGTTTGGACTGATGTGCCCCTCCCCTCCGCATTTGAAACATATGATAGGTGGTCGTTCTCCTTCCTTAACGACAGGTGCTGGTGCTGACGTCTTTCCATCATTGTTGAATCTCCTCTTCTTGAAATGCCCATTCTTATTGTTTTGGCCCTGATTACCACCGAAGTGGTTACCATTTCTGGCCTGTTGATTCCCTCCACGCTTGTTGTCACCGCTTCGATGACTGCTCTCACTGGTATTATCATTTTGCCGGCTGCTCTCTTTTGGTTGCGTTGTCTCGTTATCGCGCTCCACCAACTGAGCCCTATTTACAACATCTGAATACAAACACAGTTTATGAGAAACAAGATGTTGACGTATCTCCGGCTTCAAACCTCTTAAAAACATCCGCGTCATTCTTTCTTCATTATCCACCAGGTGGGACGCAAACCGGGATAACTCCGCAAATTTTGCCTCGTACTGCGACACGGTCATATTATTCTGCTCCAATTTGATGAACTCCACCTCCTTCATGTGACGAATACTCTCGGGAAAGTATTTGTCGTTAAACAGCTCTTGGAACTTCTCCCAAGACATCTTCAGTGCGGCAGGTTGAGTACGCTTTATCGATTCCCACCAGTAATCTGCCTCTCCTCGCAACATAAAGGCGGCAAAGGGAACCTTTTGCTCCTCGGAGCAACCCAAGACATCAAATATCTTGGTGATCTGCTTTATCCATGTTTCAGCTACAAGTGGTTTGGGTTCTCCCTTAAACTCCGGTGGTCCCAGCTCCTTAAACTGTTTAGCGGTGACCGCCTGAGAGTTTCCAGTATTTCCACCTACGTTGTGGACAGGAGCCGCTTTCACCTGTTGTTGCATGAATTGCATAAAACTTCTGAACATTCCATCATTCATCATCTGGTCAGTGTTGTTGTTTGCATGAGGATTGTCACCTTCCTGATGCACATTATCCTGATTATTGATATGTGGTGAATCAATAATCGTCTGTGCTCCATTGCTATTCTCAACATTCTCAGATGCCATTTTCAGATACTGCCACAAAATAAAAGTTAATTGATATGTCATATATTATCCTTATATTATGACCGACCAATTAAATACCATGCAAATAAACTTAGGTAGGTCATACTAGCGAAGGAATTCCCCGTCTCTCCCCTCCTAGTTCTATTCTCACATCTTAGCCAGGGATCATATCCCTAAGCTCTGATACCAACTGTGACGCCCCCAAAATTAGGTATACATCACCCATCTTGGGTCGTCAGATACATAGTACAGAATACAAATACAACTTATTAATACAACTGTCGTGTACAATACGACAAAACATAAACTGTGAGTTTGAATACAAATATTATCTTCTAGAGAGTATTCATACTCAAAAGGAGTCCTCATTACATTTATTAACACACCATTACATAGAATAGTGAGGACTACTAACTAATACTATCATTCGGACCATCACTCCGTACCCCGACTTGTCCCAGCTACGTTCTCATTTCCTGAAGAGAACAGTGAAAGAAAGGGTGAGCTCAACTAGCCCAGTAAGAAATATTATGACTAAGATAATGCAGAATAAATTATCATTAGCCTTCAACAATGTTAAACTGATAAAATATAATAGACATCAAGTTTAACTGTAGCGGAACAAGCAATCCATTAAAAGAGTCAAGTAGAAAATAAACTCTACTATCTTTTATGATTTAAAAGATTTTCCAACACTGTGATCGCTGAGACTCAGCTTAATAAAATAATCCACATCATCGAATCACCCCTGCACTACGGCCAAGGATATTCGTATATTCATTAATGGTCATGATCATGCCAACAACTGTCCATCAATGCACTACGGGCCAATGAGGACTTTTACCACATCATTTGTAACATTACGGTCATGATTATACCGAATAATCCCTGGTCATAATCATACCAAGTCCATCTATGCACTACAGGCCACAGATGACTTTCAACATTTTATAAACATGAGGATGATGACAATGATATAAGAATTCAATAAAACAAGTTCAAGAATTAATTTATCCAAGAATTAACAACGTCCAAATTGTCAACATGATACTGCTTTGTGGAGTAAAATTCAAGAATGATCAGGAGAATATTTTCATGAATAGATACTGGATGAAGCGCAAATATCAAGGATATTCCACTAATTTCATGGAGTATAGAAGTCAAAACTTAACCAACTGAGTACAATAAAGAATGGAATAACAAAAGAAATCACCATGCATGCGATAGACCGCACAGACAGGTTATTCCAACAGAATAATAAATAATGGAACCAGGTCCGGCGTAAACGCACAGACAGGATATTCCAACAGAATAATAATAAAAACGGAACCAGGTCCGGTGTAAAACACACAGACAGGATGTTCCAACAGAATAATAATAAAAACGGAACCAGGTCCGGTGTAAAACACACAGACAGGATGTTCCAACAGAATAATAAACGGAACCAGGTCCGGTGTAAAACACACAGACAGGATGTTCCAACAGAATAATAGAAGAATGTCACCAAGTATAGGGTATACCGCGTATACAGGTTATTCCAACAGAATAATAAGAAATGGAATAACAACAGTTCTCTTCATGAATAAGAAAGAATAACACCCCTTACCGTTTTAAAGACGAGCTGAAATAAGGAAATAGTTAAGTAGCAGAATACTCTTCTTCTCTTTCTCTATAGTTTCTCTCTATAGTTTCTCTCTCTAGAGTTCAGTGAATTCGTAAGAAATAATGAAGGAATGAGCTGCTATTTATAGAAAAATAGAATGCATAGTAACTAATCCATGAACGGTCCAGATTGATTACTTTAATCTGACGGTCCATATTTAAAGAAAAATCTTTTAAATAAAATATAATATATTCTATTTATAGAATAACTTTAATAAAGTATTTTGTTTTATATAAAAAGATGTTTCTGTTTTATTACGTTAATAATACGAATAAAACAAAACGTCATTATCGCTAAATAATTCATATTATTAACTGACAATAATGGAATCAAACTGAGTGACTTCTCACATAAGCATTAATAATCAATACCGTGTGCTACTATGCAACCACACGTATTACTGTACTTTTACTACCGAGTAGTTCAACAGTAACAATGGTAAAACTTCCGCCGTTATTTTTTAATAAAATATTTTTGTCGTTTTCTCAATCCGACAATAATTCCGTTGTGGGGTCCACCAATGATTGTGCCGTCGTACGAATATTCCCCGACAAAAAGAATATTTTCCGACCAAACGAATATTTTATAACAACTTGCTTACTTTGCAAAATTTTATAAATATTACCCACAACTATAACATTATATCAAATTAACTTCATAATATTCAAAAATGATATTTATAGAAAATTCATCTTTATTTATAAAAGTTGGGGTCTTACAGAAAATAACTACAACTTTATTACAACAATTGTCGTATACAATACAACAACACATATGCTGTGAGTTTGGATACAAATATATATCAAATGTGACACAAGTCCCAACCGTGGACAGCACCTCACAGTGGCACCTTACATAAAGGTATAGTCAAAAACTGTTTTAGAAATTAGAATCTTTGGGAAGTGCTCAAGGAAACCTTCGTACATGGGAGACCATGCTTTTAGGTTATGATAGATATCATATGGCCACAGAATTACCCTTGGTTGACCCAATAGACCCCAAAGAAAAACGAGAAGATTACTATCATATTCTTTCCAATGGTGAGTCTTCTCTTGACTTATCATTATCTCCACTGTCTCTAATTGAAAATTATACTTCAAACAAACACCAAGATTATATAGGTAGTGCTCGTAAAGATACTCAGCAAGTGGATGAGCACAACCCTGTCTTATGATGACACGAGGTTGTATGTCGTTAGACATCTTGTATGATAGTGGCAAACTACCCTTCCAACGTTGGGTACACCTTACCCTATTGGATTCACCAAATAAAACTACTAAATGAACTTTTCTATACTGCTTTAGGAGAACATCCACAGCTAGAGACCACCGTTCTATTTCCCCGTTACCCTCGCTCGACCCAGCTACACTCTTATTACCTGAAAGGAATTGTGAAGCAAAAGGGTGAGCACAACTAGCTCAGTAAAGAATATCATGACTAAAGATAATTAAATTTTCAATAGCCTTTATCAATAATAAATCAGAGATTTAGAACATATGGTAAATGATAAAAATTTCAACCATAGTTGCAGCGGAACGAGCAATCCATTAGAAGAGTCAAATAGACTATAAAGTCTATTATCTTCTCCATGTTAAAAATCCACCAACAATGTTTTATCCCTGTAACATCAATCAATAATTCTGGTCCACAATCATATGAATAACTCATAATCATAACTGTAGTTCTAAATTCCTCTTCTCATCCAGGATGAAGATAATTTTTATCACCTGAAACATCAAAGATCATGGTTACACCAAATCACATTTCCTGTTCATAATCATACTAATAACTTCATCTTTGCACTACGGCCAAAGATATTCATTTTTATCACCAGTTGGTCATATTTATCTCAACATCTGTTCATCTTTGTACTACTGACAAAAGATATTCAACAACATGTCATCTTTGCACTATGGGCCAAAGATATTCATCAACAATTCATCTTTGCACTACAGGCCAAAGATATTCATCAATATTTCATCTTTGCATTATAGGCCAAAGATATTCCTCAACAGTTCATATTTGCACTATGGCCAAATATATTCATCAGCAGTTCATATTTGCACTACAGGCCAAATATATTAATATCTCAAAGAAATATATAATCATTTATATAAACAATAATTATAACCATGTTGATCATTTCACCTTTGCACTTAAGCTGAAGATATTCAATTATAAATTCAATGGTCATGATCATACCAGTTAACAATTCAACTTTGCACTACTGGCCAAAGAGAACCCATAGTCATGATCATACCAGAAATCTACCCATCTTTACACTCAAGTCAAAGAGAAATATCATCATTAGGGTTATAAAAATATTATATATGATAATAAAATCAATATAATCAACATATAGATTTAATCTCAAGAGTAATATTCATAAACCAACTATAATTTGGTCAAAAAAAAAACTAATTTTGTCGTGAATAGTAACTCGTGAATAGTAACTCATGAATAGTAAGTAACTCATGAATAGTAAACTCGACACAAAAAGATAGAAATTTTATAATAAAATACATACCAATATTTCGGTATAATGATATTGAAAGAATAATATTTCTTAAGCTTATAAACAATTTATTTTAATTGTTTATACTTTACAAAATAATGCATTTAATCATCCTAAAATGTCAAACTCATAAGATTTCATCACCAATAATCAAAAACCCTCATCAAAAATCTGTATATATCTCATATAGGATTCTCAAGCCATAAAATCCTATTTTTTAATTTTCTTACTTCACATAACATATTTAATTCATTTACTCATAACTAGACCATTTTCATGAAAAAATATCAAATCAGTTCCAAAAATATTTCTTTTCTGGGATTTAGCATAATATAGTCCCATAGTGAACATATATTTTTTTCAGAATTTTTAAAAGTCATTTACTATTTTTCATATGGCCAAAACAGCCGAATATTTAGACATTTATCAAAAATTGTACTTTTATCTAAAAATTCTGAAATTCACAGAGTATACTCCTATCATATACATGTACTCCCAATAAAAATTTTATCAACTTTGGAGTTAACCACAAGAAGTTATAAGCGGTTACTTTTAAAATAGTCTTTTCTTATAAAATTCATAACTCTTAATCTATACATCCAAAAATCACCATTTTTGGACACAATCAAGAAAACTCATCAAAATATCATTTCAAATTTTTTCAAAATTTTTGAAGGTCAAAAAAATTACGAAACTGAAAAACATAACAACCCTGAAAATCCCTTACTATCCCTTACCTCAAAAGAGCAGTATTTCTGATCGGTATAAGGCTGAAGGAAACTTGCACTGATGAATAAAAACTCTCAAAGTATTTAAATACTCACAAAATATGCTTCATAATATAAAGAGAGAAAGAGAGAAAGCTTATGTTTCTGGTGTGATTTTCAATTCTAACTTAGCCCTCTATTTATAGGAAAATGATAGCACGCCGAAACAGACTTAACCTGCAACCTGATGGCTTTATCTGCTACTATTCCCACCCACCACATTTGAATAAAAATCTCATCACATTTCTTCACCAACCAAGAGTGGGGCCCACCAATTCTAGAATTTTCCACCAAAATAATAAACTCCAAAAATTCAACAATTTCTGAACCAGTCATCTCGTAAAATTCATAATAAATTATACGTTCATTTTTAACGGTTCAAAATTTGTGGACATATACTCAACTTATATATGTATAACATATCCAAAAATTACCACGATCCAACGGTCGGATTAAAAATTATAACCCCCGCAAAATATCTCAAAAACCCTAATTTTTAATACCTCCATTCCGATAAAAATACTGATAAAAACCTCAATATTAACTCCTTCATTTTTAACCACAAAAATATATCCCTCATTTATATCCACAAAAAATAAATATTTCCTTATCATATGAATCAATAATTAATTATTCACAAATAATATTACAGAGTCACAATTATGACAACCAGGCCGTTCCCAGGAATGATGGGGCTTTCCAATAAGAATTTCTCCTTACTAGCGCGCAATTAGATGACCAAACCTCTCCTTAGACAGAACTTTCTAGACATTGCCAATAATGCTATCTAATAATATTATTTAAATATTATTAATTATTGATCTGATAATGGGAAATACTGTGCAACAACAATTATTGAACAACAATAATATAAAATTTCAACGTAGCAATTATTGAATCAATAAAATAAAATATTAAACAGTAATTACTGTAACAATTATTGAGTAGTGCCTTCTTACGTAAGAATCAATAATTGAAAAAAATACTGTGCAATACCGTGTGCTACTGTGCAACTACGCGTATTACTGTATTTTAACCACTGGGTATTCCAACAGTGTTAACGGTAACAATTACACCGTTATTTATAAAAACTCAAATTTGTCATTTTATTCATCCGACAGTTATTCTGTTATGGGGCCCACAAATGTCTGCGCCGTCGTACGAATATTCCCCGACAGAAAGAATATTCCACGACCAAACGAATATTCCCCGACAACAATGATTATTTTATAACCACTTGTTTATTTTGAAAAAAATTCACATTTCACCCATAACTTTAACTTTTTATCAATTTAACCATTTACTGAATTGTAATTATAAGAAAAATTGAATACTTTTATTTCATAAAATTCGGGGTCTTACATTACTGTTTAGAGATGCTCATATTTATAATTAGATTATGAGAACATAAAATTTATAAGTACATGACTTTAAATACAATTATTAACGCCGAGATCCGTTCACGTGCTCCAATCACCAAGCGCGTCAAATCCTGCACAGAAACGGGTAAACACCAAAAGCTTGACGACCTTTGCTATCGGGGGATAGCTCCGGTGTGAGAATAAGTACAGATTAAATAAGGTTAACAATGGAGGCTCAATGATCTATTGCTAGAATATAATAATGTGTATACCTTGTAATTAGGGTAAAAGCCTCGTATTTATAGTGATCTCACCACCTTCATATAGTCCTTCCCCGTATTGGATTTAAGTTCCTCCTTAAATACGATTCCTAAACGGAATCGAATAAGATCTTCTAAACATAAGGAAGTGGATCCAAATCCCAATACCTTCTCTTTATATTTAGAAACTAAACATAATTAAGGATTACTTGATTCATTAAAATACTCTAACTTCCAAACTAAAGTGCCATATGGGTCAAAATCAACCCCACATGAACTGCAACCCTTCATACCATCCAGACCCGAATAATCATGGCCCAACATTGCCCCCCCAGTCTTGCCTTCAAATAAAATATTTAAAGGAAGAGTATCCAAGTACGGCTCAATGACCATTATTATAGAGCCCGGAAATTAACAAAGGCCGCATTTTATATCAGACCACGACTCCTCATCTTTCCCCATGTCCTTAATCATGACAACCATTCAATGCGCTGCCCCTCTGTAAGAGCCCAAATTTTATGAAATAAAAGTATTCAATTTTTCTATTTTGGTAAATAGTTAAATTGATAAAAGTTTAAAGTTAAGGATAATATTTAAAAATTTTGCAAAGTAAGTAAGTTGTTATAAAATATTCGTTGTGTCGGGAAATATTCGTTTGGTCGGGGAATATTCTTTTTGTCAGAGAATATTTGTACGACGACACCATCATTGGTGGACCCTACAACGAAATAACTGTCGGAGTTAGAAAATGACAGAAATAACTTTTTATAAAAAATAACGGTGAAAGTTTTTACCGTTAAACTATTAAAATACCCAGTGATAAAAGTACAGTAATATGCGTGGTTGCATAGTAGCACACGGTATTGATTATTGATGCTTACGTAAGAAGCCACTCAGTTTACTCAATTATTGCAACAGTAATTATTGCATATTATCTCACGTTATTTGATTCAATTATTGTCACAATATCATCTGCATAATATTTTATAATACTAAATCAATAATTGAGACAACAAAATTATTCATATTATTGTTTGTAATATTGACGATGTCTAGAAAGTTCTGTCGAGGAGAGGTTTGGTCACCTAATTGCGCGCCAATAGGGAGAAATCCTTATCGGAAAGCCCCCTTTTTTCTGGAAATAATCTGGTTGTTAAATATTGTGAGTTATAATATTAATGATGAATAATTGTTAAAAGATTAAAAATGTGTTTATTAAGATAAATGATTTGTGGTAAATATTTATTCAATTTTTGATATAAATAAAGGTGTTTGTTATAAGTTTGACTTATTATTCCATGAGAAGATATGCTAATTTTTCAGACCGTTGGTTGAAATTATAATAGTAAATCAATATGGATCGTTGGTTAAAGATATAATAGTAAATTAATATGGATCGCTGGTGGAAAGTTATAATAGTAAATCAATATGGATCGCTGGTTTAAAGTAAATCAGTATGGACTGTTGCTTTAAGTTTTAATAGTAAATCAATATGGACCGTCCGTTTAAAAGTAAATTAATCTGGGCCGTTTATGAATTAGTTACTATTCAGTCCTTTTTCCTATAAATAGAAGCTCATTCCTTCATTATCTCTTACGAATTCACTGAAACTCTAGAGAGAGAAACTATAGAGAGAAAGAAGAGGAGTATTCTGCTACTACCCTACTTCAGTATTCAATCTTCTACTAAGGTAAGGGGTGTTAATTATTTTATATTCGTAAGGGGTGTTATTTATTTTGTATTCGTAAGGGATATTATTTGTTATATTCGTAAGGGGTATTATTTCTTTCGTATTCAGGAAGAGAGTTATTTTCTTTCAATACTCGTAAGGGTTGTTATTCCATTCTTTATTATTATGTTGGAATAACCTGTCTACGCGGACTACCGTATGCATGGTGAAATCTTTTGTTATTTCATTCTTTATTATTCTGTGAGAATAACCTGTCTACGCGGACTACCGCATGCATGGTGATATCCTTTTGTTATTCTATTCTTTATTATTCTGTTAGAATAACTCGTCTACGCAGACTACCGCATGCATGGTGAAATCTTTTGTTATTCTATTCTTTATTATTCTGTGGGAATAACTTGTCTACGCGGACTACCGCATGTATAGTGAATAACCCTTCGTATTCATTTTTACTAATATACGGGAGTAACTAGTCTACGCGGATTACCGTATGCATGGTGAATGACCCTTAGTATTCATTCTTTATTAAATTGTGGAAATGATCTGTCTACGTAGATTACTGCATAGTGGGTGAAAATCTATTTGCAGTTCGTATATTCTTTTATACTCGTATGAGATATTATTTTGTTTGTACTCGTCATGAAATATCGTTGTCTTTTGTATTTTCCTTTTATGATTACTATTCACGGATTACTATTCACGTATACGATACTATTCACGTATACGACGTTATTCACGTATACAGAGTACTATTCACGGGTTACTATTCACAAGTTACTATTCATGAGTTATTATTCACGGGGTACTATTCATGATAAAATTGGTTTCTTTTTCTGACCAAATTATCGTTGATTTATGAATCTTACTCTTGAAATTAAATCCATGTTTTGATTATATTGTTTTTATTATCATATATAACATTTTTATAACCCTGATGTTAAAATTTCTTTTTCACTTGAGTGTAAAGATGGGTATATTATTGGTATGATCGTGACTATGGGTTCTCTTTGGCCAGTAGTGCAAAGATGAATTGTTGACTGGTATGATCATGGCCATTGAATTTATAATCGAATATCTTTAGCTTAAATGCAAAGGTGAATTGATCAACATGGTTATAATTATTGTTTATATAAATTCTGAAATTATTTTATATTTTGTTGAGATATGAATATCTTTGGCCCGTAGTGCAAAGATGACCTGTTGTTGAATATCTTTGGCCCGTAGTGCAAAGATGACCTGTTGTTGAATATCTTTGGCCTGTAGTGCAAAGATGAACTGTTGATGAATATCTTTGGCCCGTAGTGCAAAGATGAATTTATTAGTATGACTATGAACATGATCTGTGATTTGGTATAACCATGATCTTTGATGTTTCAGGTAAAGACAAGTGATGAAAATTATCTTCGTCCTGGATGAGAAGAGAAATTTAGAACTACAATTATGATTATGAGTTATTCACATGATTGTGGACAGGAACTGTTGATTGATGTTACAGGGCTAAAACATTATTGGTGGACTTTAAACATGGAGAAGATAATAGACTTTATGGTCTATTTGACTCTTCTAATGGATTTCTCAATCCGCTGCAACTATGGTTGAAAAGTTTTATCATCTACCATATGATCTAAATCTCTGATTCATTACTGATGAAGGCTATTGATAATTTAATTATCTTCAGTCGTGATATTCTTTACAGGGCTAGTTGTGCTCACCCTTTTATTTCACAATTCCTTTCAGGTAATAAGAGTATAGCTGGGTCGAGCGGGGGTAACAAGGGAATAGAACGGTGGTCAATAGCTGTTGAGGTTTTCTTAAAATAGTATGAAAATAATTTTATTGAGAATTTTAGATAAGTGTGTCATATTTTATACGTCATTTTAACCGTTGATTTTGGTGAACCGAATAGGATGAGGTAAACCCAACTTTGGAAGGGTGTTTTGCCACTATCATACAAGATGTCTAATGACCTACGACTTTGTGTTATCATAAGACAGGGTTGTGCACATCCACTTGCTAATTATATCTACGAGCACTACCTATATAATCTCGGAGTCTGGTTGAAATATAATTCTCAATTGAAGACAATAGAGATAATTATATGTCAAGAGAAGACTCACCATTGAAAAGAACATGTTAGTGATCTTCTCATTTTTCTTTGGGGTTTATTGGGTCAACCAAGGATAATTCTTGAGTCATATGATATTTATCATAACTTAGATGCATGGCTTCCCATGTACGAAGATTTTCTTGAGCATTTTCTAAAGATTTTAATTTTCTAAAATATTTATTGATTGTACCTTTATGTAAGGTACCTTTGTAAGGTATCACTGTGAGATGCTATCCAAGTAAAGGGATGAGAGTTACAGTTGGTATACACAACATATGTGTTGTCGTACTCTGCACGACAGTTCAACAATTGTATAAATGAAGTTTGTATTTGATATCTGTAGTGTGATATCTGGCGACTCAGAATGGGTCGTGTGGACCTATTTTGGGGGCGTCACACCCTCGGTATAAGAAAAAATTGAAAATAAAATCAACAAAAACTCCAACCCCTCAAATCAAACAATTTCACCATCTCATTTCTAAAACATAAGACTATTTCTCTCTTTTCAAATCCCCGGTTATCTTCCTCCAAATCTGCAACAAATGGCCTCCTCCAAAAACCCAGAGAACACTTCATCTGGAAACACCAACCCTATCCACATAACTCCTCTATCAAGCACCCCCATTCCTTCTACAACTGCGTCCACCTCCTCCACTGTCACTCCTAACCCCATCATCAGCGCCATGCCCATCGAACCTACCAGTGTAGCCACTTCCTCCATCCATCCTATCACTCAAAACCCCATGGAAATAGACTTTTAAAAGATGATGCGCGAATATCCCAACGAGAAACAATTCCCACACGCTAACACCCCTTCCCAGATCACTGACTCGGATCTCCTCATAATCTGAAAGCACTACCAAATTCCCGAAACCTATCACTTCAAAGCGTCCACGCCCACAGATCGAATGTACCACCGATCCAACAGCTAGACTACCATACCCCTCCCTCTTCTAGAGAAAGGAGTTTGATTAACCTTACATGCTTTTATCATCACTCTCCTAGGGTTTATCGGTATCGGCTTCTCCCAACTAGTGTCAAACTTTTATATCAGTATCATTCTGCCACGAAGTAGGCGTCCCACCATCCATCGACTTTTTCTTTACTCTGTACCAACTTGGAAACTCCAGAGAACCTGGCTTAAAGGTGCTGAGCAAACAACCCCCAAAATCCAAATCCAAGTTTGATAAACGCCCGCTGATGGATTCCCCTTCAAGTAACAGAGGATGGCACAAAGACTGGTTCTTCGATAAAGGACCAGAAACACTCAAACTTCCAAACTGGGCCTCTTACAAATTTCCTAACATTGACTTCAGCGACACCCCTCCCGAACGAGTGATTGAAATGGCAAAGCTAATCGAGAAATTACCAATGAAAGAATGGAGCTACAACCTCCTAACCAAACAAGCGTGGCTATGCGATCACCAATGTAAGTTTCGATCTTTCTACTTCGATTAATCTTATCTTTCTTACCTGTCATTACCCTGAGATTTTCTTCCTAGTGCAGTATCCCTCATCAAACCAACCTTTGCAGAGAGGAAAGACCACGAAGAATTCTTCTTCGGCAAATCCACTGAAAAGTTTGCCGACCCCCCAACCGTCAAAGTTGTCCCTACCAAGAGCACCCCTGAAGAGCCGACCACCACCTGACTCAAAAGGTGGGAGGTTAAAAAACTAAAAAACACTCCAACCCCTATTCTTACAGAAAGCCTCCTTGACATGCCGACCTTCGAAAGGACAGAGATCCTTCGGATCAAGAAGAAACGGGCGAAGGTCACACCTCTGTCCCCCGAAGAGCTGCGGGTCCCCTCGACCGAAGCCAGCCAACAGAAGAACATTTCAACCAATCCTGCCGATCCCATTCCCCAATTAATTAGAAAACAAAAAGAATCCAACAACACCAACCAAGTCCCACACCGCGAGTTCTTCCGAACATCCTACTTCGCCCACCAAACAAACATCCCCAAACCACTCACCCGAAAAAAGTTGTAATTACCTTTATGTACTAGTTGACCTTAATGAATACATCATTTACTTTTTCCAAAAAAGCTTTTTGCAAAACAAATAAAAATCTTCTTAACAAATAGATAAACATCCACTCAAAATAAATAAAAAGGTTCGTCCAAAAGATCGAAACCCTACAAAAAAGACTCCATTCGCAGAACTCAACACTTAATCAAAATAAAACAGAGTACTCATTTCTAAGGACTGAATGCTCCTAAAACCATATAGGAACCAAACGTTCGCCGAACAAGAGCCGAACACATTCCTCTAAATGCTAAAAATATTTGCTCCCAGGAGGTGAACATATACCCCTGAACACATCAAATCACTGTTCACCCCCAGGGGTTGAACAGATTCCTCCTAACTCCAAAAAATCGTGTTCGCTCCAAGAAGCCGAACATATACCACCAAACACCAAAAAATCTTGTTCGCTCCCAAGACCTGAACACCAAAAAATCTCGTTCGCGCCCAGGAGCCGAACAGATACCACTGAACACCAAAAAATCTAGTTCGCTCCCAGGAGCCAAACAGAAACCACCGAACACCAAAAAATCTCGTTTGCTCCCAATAGCCGAACAGATATCATACGAAACATCAAACAAAGAATCAAACATTGGAGTTAACACTATTTGTTAAGGAACCAAATACTCATTTTATTAATAATCTTTTGATGAATTACAAAATTAACCCCACTAGTCAGGTCCTACTAATAGTATTTTCGGGGCCTACACCCGCATGTCATGTATTCTTGATCTCTGTTTTATCTAGTGCTCGAAGCCGATAAGTGTCTAGTTTTGGTACTTCGATAACCTCATAAGGTCCCTCCCAATTCGGCATTATCTTCCCCAAATTCTGAGGCATTGAAGCTTCTACTTCCTGAAGGACCATATCTCCTATATCGAACCTTCTGAATTTAACCCCTTTGTTGTAGTGTCGAGCCACTCTTTTCTAATAAGCCGCCAACTTTACCAGAGCCGCCTCCCTAAATTTGTTCGACAGATCCAGATTGGTACGAAGCCCCTCATCTCCACTGGGACTAAGGCGTCAGTACCATAAGCTAATCTGAACGGTGAATCCCCTGTCGTCGTTCTTGGCGTCGTCCGATAAGCCCATAACACACTGAATAACTCTTCAAGTCATGTCCCTTTTGCCTCATCGAGTCTCCTTTTTATCCCATTCAACAATGTTATGTTGGTCAGTTCGACCTGTTCATTCAATTGAGGATGGGCTACAGAAGTCTTTCGATGCTAAATCCCTAATTCTTTCAAAAAAGCTTCGAACCTCGACCCAACAAACTGTTTACCATTACCCAAAACCACTACTAAAGGGATGCCAAACTGAAAAACCACGAATTCTTTTAGAAACTTCAAACACTCCTGCTCCATGATTTGTCGACGGGTGCCTCTACCCATTTGGTCATATATTCGATGGCCACAATCACAAAACTGACTTGACCTTTTGCCTTCGTCAGTGGACCCAATATGTCAACCCCCTGTTGCCTAATTTTTTAATAGCACTTTAACACGCAAGTATACGCGTTCAATTGTAATATTCAGCAAGCAAGGATATCGTTCCCACGAGGAAATATACTAATATTTATCAATTACTAATTTCAATGCAATTAATCCTATTTTAAACTACAAAAGATTGTTTGTGATTTGAAAATTAAACTTAACAAAACTAATAATTAAAATCAGAATTTCACAAGAATAACTGCAGATTTAACAAATTAAGATTACAACTTCCCTTAGTATTTCATTTAAACCAATTTACTTCCCATTTAAATCAATTAATTAATATGAATCATTATCCAAGAATGTTTTATGGAATTCACGCGTTTCTTCCAAAAACACGTGAACAAATCCTCCTAACTCCAATCCTTAAGACACAGAATTACAAGGAACACCCCAGTTAATCAACTCACTATATTCCTATGTGAATCAAGTTAATTAGGGTTTACGCACAAATTCTTTCAAAGGATACAAAAGACATATAGGTATATTCCTATCCTACATGCTAATCATATTAACCCTATTCAGATTATATGAACAGATGTTATCATATCCAGATCTCAATCTATACTCCATCTTCCAACTTTATATAGATTATCACAGTAATTGTTGGCCAAACAATTAATCAATAAGCAAAAGATATAATAAATAATTCAATAAAAACCAACTTTCATTCAATGGGAAGATTTAATTTAAACTACATACCAAGTTCCGTTGCAATCTTAATAAAAATTTAGTTCATGATAATAATAAAGAAAAACATCATCCAGATGAATAATCCAAACATCCCAGATAATTACAAAAGATAAAACTAAAGAAAAGAAGAAGAAACTCTGAATTTGCTCCAATAATCTCTCTTTGATCTTCAACCCTTGCAATTCTCCTTCGTGTTTTCCTTCGTTGTTCTCTCTGCAAATCTCTTGAGAAATTAAGTTGTCACTCTTTTCTAAAGTCTTCCCCTATTTGTATTAGATCTGCCCTCTTTGTAGATTCCTTCTTGGCTTCTAAAACCCACTTAGCAATAGAAAAACTCTTATTTTTCCGCACATGAGCGCCTAGGCGCTCATCATAGGCCATTTCCAAGCGCCTAGGCGCTTGCTCAGGATAGCGTAATTACAAAAATGCCACTCAGCTTTAATTTTAATGAATTTTGACCTTTTTCTTCTCCCAAATGACCAATTTGTCCCTCCAGCTCCAACCTACAAGAAATAAACACAAAACACATAAAAAGATACTAAAAAATAATTAAAGATAGCAATAATTAAGTTTAATAATATCGGATTCATAGGTATAAAACCTACTCATCAAATACCCCCAAACTTAACCAATTGCTACAAGAAATAAACACAAAACACATAAAAAGATACTAAAAAATAATTAAAGATAGCAATAATTAAGTTTAATAATATCGGATTCATAGGTATAAAACCTACTCATCAAATACCCCCAAACTTAATCAATTGCTTGTCCCCAAGCAACAAAACACAATGCAATAACTAAATATGCAATGCAAATGCAAATGCAGCTATCTACATGCCTAAAATTCCAGCTGCCAAACAGAATAAAATCTATTCATCACGCCTCAGAGAAATCACAATAAACATGCTAGTACATCATACCAAGACAGATCAATAATTTCCTAGTCAATCATCAAATCTTACCCTGTCATTACTGATATAGTGCGTGTGTGTTCAACAACAATGCAAACTAATATAAGGTTAAATACAACACATACTAGATCTCTTTAAAGGCATCATACAGTATAAACTCACAAAATTCACGAACAAGCTAGATCCAACTAAAGTCAAACATCCACCAAATTCAAGAGTCCAATCCGGGATACTTATGCTTTACTTATCATTACGGGGGCTTTTTGCTCTTTTCCCTTTTTCTCCTTTTTTTTTGAATGATGGATAGTGAGTGCGTTTTACGCTCCATCTCACGCCTGTGTTTATGGGGAGGAGTGTATTCACGCTTATTCTCGACCCACCACAGGACTCAATTTATTCAACTCAATATCTTTTTTTCTTTTTTTTTTAGCTTATGTACCCCAAATATTCCCCCAAACTTAAGTTTTTGTCTAAATTCAGTCATCTCCGCCTATTCATGTCTTTCATTCATTCAAACTAGTATTATCCTCAAGAAGTCCATTGCGTGTCAATTTAGACTCAATCAGTCAACATAGTTATTTTTACTGTGCTATCCTTATTATATCAGTTTCAAACAGGTAAAGATTCAAATCATGACAAGAAATCACATCAAAGTCTTAACAGTCAATACTATACTTGTCTACTCAATTCCAATCTCATCATTGGCCAAAACAGACTTAAACTATCTAACAGCTGGAAACATGCAAATACTTGAATTTTTCTCTCTTTTTTTTTCAAAAATATTCGAATGAAAACTAATGAAAAACTACAAAATGAATACTAAATGAATGCAACTGGAACTGGAAGAATGCACCCCCAAACTTAACATATGCAATGTCCTCATTGTATAAAAAAACATAAGAAATTAGGCACTGAGGACTTCCCTGAAAGATCGACGCTCTATTCCTCGTCAGTATCCTCTTCTTCTTCTTCATCAACCTCATCCTCAGGGGGTAAATCAGCCGGGGGATATGCAGACAAGGGTGGAAATTGGTAGGGAGCGCCTGCTGGATTCATGCGGTCGAACATATCTAGAAATGCTGCGCTACAGTTCTGACACATCTCTGATTGTCGCTGAGCCAAGCTATCCTGATTTCTTTCCACCCGGGTCAATCCATACTGAACTCGATTAGCCACCATGTCAATCCTTCGAGTTTGATTTCTTAATTCTTGACGAATGTCTTCAAAAAAATTTTGTGGTGGCCCAGAACTTCCAGCAGCAGTAGTAGGATTGTCATGTGACTGTTGATTAGGCTCGTCTGCAGGCTCGGGAGGCACAATAATGAAACCTAACCCTCTCGGGTGTGGTATTCCCCCTCCCCATACCTTGTACTTTTTTATCACTGAGTGGTCAATTGCGGCTAAAGGAGGTTGTGTAGCTTCTTCAGCATCCCATTTTACTCCAGCTTGTCGACATAGACCAATAATCAAAGATGGATGAGGTAGTCCACCTGAGGTCCCTCCTTTAATTGCTCTATCAATTGAATCATGTATAACCTGACCTACATCTATAGATTTTCCTTGTGCAATACAGAAAAGCAATGCTGCCCGTCGATTTATAACATCACTTGTATGTCTACACGGCATCAACTTGGCACAAATAAAGGCATGCCATGCTTTCCCGTAATTACTTAGTGCGGATGTAGGGAACAAAACAGCTTCTTGTTGATCTGTTAATTTCCATTGTGTTCCAGGTACACACAAGGCTTGAATGACTTCACTGTAGTCCAACTCGTGATCTAAATATTGAATGAAGCCATTATTGGGTATTGTGTTTAAGCCGTAGTAAGCATTTATTGACCCGAAACTGACTTCCACTGATTTTCCGCGAACCCAAATCATGTTACCAATATGATCTTTTGCATTGGCGTAGAATTCCTTAACAATTTTAACAACCGATGAATCTGGTTGGGCTGTAAAGTTCGCCCATCTTCTACCACCAATCATTTGTAGTAACTCCCCATCTTCTACCTCTGGACATAATCCACGCTCAGGAATTAGCGTTTTACTAGAGAGTGAATTATAATATTTGTCGGACGCACTAGCACTTGTAAATCTCTTTTTGTCATACTTAGTCGATGTGCCCGAAGTCTCGCCTCTTTGCCTTTTAGTAGCCATGAGTCGTGTGTGTGAATTGCTTACCCAATAGATGATGTTCAGAGGCTTAGTATGGGTCAATCCTCTTTATGACAATATATCAAACACTTGGTGTGCACAAATTTTGAATACTATTGGTAGGCACTCCCCCAAACTTAATTTTCACCAAATTTGTCAATAACTAAGCACACTAGTCTTCCAATGCACTACAAGCAACAATTAACAGTACCCAAACCCACTTGAGCCAACACAATAAAAGAACTAACTTCAACTTCCTACCTTGGCTACTCTCCAAGCAAATCCAAATAATTTGTAATAAAACTTTGTGCACTTACTTGGTTATCGCCATAATTGATGTTCCAAGCAAAGTTGTAGGAGTTTGAACACTTACGTCAGCGAGATGAGGTTAGCATGTGAGTTGGTGCCCGGATTGGTGATGATGACCCCGAATTGGTGATGAAGGATGACCATATGGAGATTAATTGCCTTTGAGTTTGGGTAGGAGATTGAGTATTTGGTTATCCTTAGTCAAGAAGAAGATTATTATCGTGGCTAGATTAGAGGAGGGATGGGAGTTGAGTGAGTTTGAGTTGGAGTGGGAGAGCAAGAGAGTTGTAGAAGTTGTGCCCGATTAGGGCTTTAATATTTTTTTTTCTTCGCTGCAGTAGGAGCGCCTAGGCGCTTGGGATTACACTGGTTGGACCGCCTAGGCGCTTGGGGCTCGTTGTGGCTACTGACTTGGAGTGCTTAGGCGCTGCATGATGCCTAATTTGGAGCGCTTAGGCGCTTGGGGCGGCATCTCAGCTACTGTATTGAGGCGCCTAGGCGCTTGTTTTGTACTGGGCTTGGGCGCCTAGGCGGTTGGGAATGTCTTGGGGAACTGTTTGCTTCTTTGTGCTCCCAACCTGCATACCACAGCTTAAATTAAGACTTATTCTAAAACCATAACTAAGATAAACTACATAATTAACTAAACTAACATACTAAGAAAGAAAAACACAAACAAGATACCCTACACCACTAAGCAATTCAATAACACAAAAAAATGAAGGACATGATTAGAAATCTGAGAATTTGACAAATGAATATTCTTCTATTGAGCTCATAAGTGCTTGGCTTCCAGGGGGCGCTGTCCCCTTGCAACCCCCGCCAGCTCACCGGCGAGCGAGACCCCCGACTGGGTAGTCGTAGTGGCCATTAGTCGAACCCGCCAAATATGAAATCTTGTTTCCTATCCTGAAATCAATTAAATATCGTGTTAGAGAACATAAGGGGTGTAACAAACCCTAAACTATAAAAGTTTAACCACTTAATAAACTAACAGTAACGAAAAAAAAAAAAAAATAACAATAAAATTTCCTGGGTTGCCTCCCAGTTAGCGCTTGGTTTATAGTCTTCAGCCTGACTTTCTTCTTTGTTCTAATCAGCAAGGTTGACCGATTTCTTTTCACGATCAACACAACCCCCATAGTAATGCTTCAATCTCTGACCGTTGACTTTGAAATTATGTTTGGCATCCGGGTCTTCCACCTCCACAGCTCCGTGAGGATAAACTTTTGTAATGATAAATGGCCCTGACCAACGGGATTTCAACTTTCCTGGAAATAGTTTAAGCCTTGAATTGTATAATAGCACTGTTTGCCCTGCTTCGAACTTTCTTTCCAGAATTTTTGCATCATGCCACCTCTTAATCTTTTCTTTATATAACTTCGCGTTCTCGTATGATTGGAGTCTGAATTCATCCATTTGGTTCAATTGTAAGAGGCGATTCTCTCCCGCAGCAGACATATCAAAGTTTAACTTCTGAATTGCCCAATAAGAATTGTGTTCTAGTTCAACCGGAAGATGGCATGCCTTCCCATATACTAACCTGTACGGAGACATCCCTATCGGAGTTTTGAATGCTGTACGGTATGCCCATAAAGCATCATCTAACTTACTAGCCCAATCTTTCCGATTAGGGTTCACTATCTTCTCAAGGATTCGTTTTACTTCTCGGTTTGATACCTCGGCTTGACCACTTGTTTGTGGATGGTAAGCAGTAGCTATCTTATGAGTGACTCCGTACTTAGCGAGAATAGCTGAGAACTGCTTATTACAGAAGTGCGTGCCTTCATCACTAATGATTGCACGAGGAGTGCCAAATCTAGAGAAAATATTCTTCCGAATGAACTTAACCACAACCTTAGCATCATTGGTGGGCGATGCTATAGCTTCTACCCACTTCGAAACATAATCCACCGCTAGAAGTATATAAGAGTTGCTAAAAGATGATGGAAATGGTCCCATGAAGTCGATTCCCCAAACATCAAACAATTCGACTTCTAAGATCATGTTTAGTGGCATCTCTTGTCGGTTTGATATATTACCAACTCTTTGGCATCTGTCACATTTCAATGAAAACACACGGGCATCCTTAAAGAGTGTTGGCCAGAAGAATCCACATTGAAGTACCTTAGCGGCCGTTCTTTCTCCCGCAAAATGTCCACCATAGGCAGATGCATGACATTGGTGTAGAATATTCTCCATTTCAATTTCCGGAACGCACCTTCTTATTACTTGATCTCCACACTGTTTAAATAAAAACGGCTCGTCCCATAAATACTGTTTCACATCATGGAGAAATTTCTTCTTCTGTTGACTTGTCAAATCTGGTGGAAACACCTTACTCACAATGAAATTTACATAATCTGCATACCATGGTATATCCATCCTTACCGCAAACAGTTGTTCATCCGGGAAAAATTCATTGACCACTGTTGTGTCATCTTTCTTTAGTTTTGCATTTTCTAATCGTGATAAATGATCAGCAACCTAATTTTCTGTTCCTTTTCGGTCCCTGATCTCCAAGTCGAACTCTTGTAGCAATAATACCCATCTAATTAATCTCGGCTTCGCATATTTCTTTGTTATTAAGTACTTAATTGCCGAATGATCTGTAAACACGATCACTTTTGTCCCAATCAAATATGCGCGAAATTTATCAAATGCATAAACAACTGCTAATAGCTCTTTCTCGGTAGTGGTATAATTTAGCTGGGCATCCGTTAGCGTCTTACTAGCATAGTATATAGCGTGGAAAATTTTATCTTTTCGTTGGCCAAGAACTGCACCAATTGCAAAGTCGCTAGCATCACACATTAATTCGAACGGGATACCCCAATCTGGCGCTATGATTACAGGTGTGGTGACTAGTTTCTTCTTCAACACATCAAAAGCTTCAAGGCATGCTTGATCAAAGTTGAATGGGACATCCTTCTTCAAAAGATTACAAAGTGGTTTCGTGATTTTGGAGAAGTCTTTTATAAATCTTCTATAAAAACCAGCGTGTCCCAAAAAACTTCGAATACCCTTTACTGAAACTGGTGGCGGTAGGTTCTCAATGGTTTCGATCTTAGCTCTATCAACCTCAATTCCTTTTGATGACACTCGGTGACCCAAGATTATCCCCTCTTGCACCATAAAATGACATTTCTCCCAATTTAAAACCAAATTCGTTTCCATACACCGTTTAAGCACAAGAGTGAGATTTTCCAAACAATAATCAAACGAATCCCCAAAAACTGAGAAATCATCCATAAATACCTCAAGATTTTGTTCGACCATATCGGAGAAAATAGCCATCATACACCGTTGAAATGTCGCCGGCGCGTTACATAATCCAAAAGACATTATGCGAAAAGCAAAAGTACCATATGGGCATGTGAATGTCGTCTTCTCCTGATCCTCGGGTGCAATGGCAATTTGGTTATAACCTGAGTATCCATCCAAAAGACAATAATACTCATGTCCTGCAAGCCTGTCCAACATCTGATCTATGAATGGTAGAGGAAAATGGTCCTTACGAGTGGCCTTATTTAACTTTCTATAATCCATACACACCCGCCAACCCGTAACTGTTCGAGTAGGGATCAATTCATTATGTTCATTTGTAACTACTGTCATTCCCCCTTTCTTTGGCACACATTGGACTGGACTTACCCATGAGCTATCTGAGATAGGGTAGATAATTCCCGCATCCAACCATTTAATGATTTCCTTTTTGACAACTTCCTTCATGATGGGATTGAGTCTTCGTTGTTGTTCAATAGTTGGTTTCGCTTCATCATCCAATAAAATCTTATGCATGCAAATTGATGGGCTTATCCCCTTGATATCCGCAAGAGTCCATCCAAGAGCAGTCTTGTATTGCCGAAGTACCCTTAGTAGCTTTTCTTCTTGAACCTTATCAAGTGATGCAGAAATAATAACTGGAAAGGTAGAAGAAGAACCAAGGTAGGCATACCGTAGATGGTTAGGCAATGGCTTAAGTTCCAAGCTGGGCGGTTCTTCTAAGGATGATTTCACCTTTTCATCCGGTTTTCCCCAATAATCCAGAGATTCAAATTTTTGCAAGCATCGTGTGAACTTCGGAGCTGAATCTAGCATTTGAACCCATTCTAGCACAGTTAAATCATCAGATAAATTTTCACTTACCAATGCAGTTTTAAGAGGGTCTTCATTCACAGACACACTAAATACCTCCCTTGTCACTCCTTCAATCAGATCAACTTTAAAACACTCTTCCTCTCCCTTTGGAAATTTCATAGCCTTGAAAATATTAAAAGTTACTTCTTCATCTTGGACTCTCATCGTTAACTCTCCCTTTTGTACATCAATTAATGTCCTTCCAGTGGCTAAAAATGGTCTTCCAAGGATAATGGGTATGTCTTTATCCTCTTCATAGTCCAACACAATGAAGTCGGCTGGAAATATGAATTTGTCCACCTTCACTAATATGTCTTCCACAATGCCCCTCGGGTATGTCACTGATCTATCTGCGAGCTGTAAAGAGATATTTGTTGGCTTCGGTGCTGGTAATCCCAACTGAGTGTAGATCAAAAGCGGCATCAAGTTAATACTCGCACCCAAATCGCACAAACATCTATTAAAGAACTGGGGTCCAATCGTGCACGGTACGGTGAAGCTACCCGGATCCTTCAACTTCGGTGGTAACTTTCTTTGCAGAATTGCGCTACATTCTTCTGTCAACACTACAGTTTCGAACTCCCCTAGCTTCCTCTTCCTTGCTAAAATATCTTTCATGAATTTCGCATAGCTAGGCATTTGTTCTAAAGCATCTGCGAATTGAATGTTGATTTGCAGCTTTTTGAAAACTTCTAAAAATTTCGAAAACTGTCTATCTAATTTCTGCTTTTGCAATCTTTGAGGAAATGGCACAGGTGGTGCAACTGTTGTTTGCTTATCTTCTTGTTGTTTTTGTACAACTTTTTCCCAGATTTACTTTCCAAATTTCCACTCTCTTTTTCATCATTCTCAGCAGGAATTATTTTCTTTTGTCCGTCTAAACCTGTAGTCAACTCCTTCCCACTTCTAAGTGTAACTGCCTTACAATGTTCATTTTCATCATTCCTTGGATTTTTCTCCGTATCACTAGGTAAAGAACCTGGAGTTCTAGTATTCAAAGCACTAGCTATTTGTCCAATTTGGTTCTCAAGATTCTTTATTGCAGCTGATTGGTTTTTCGTTGTGGCTTCAAACTGAGTTGCCAATCTTGCCAACAATTCTTCCATTTGTGATAGCTTGTCAGGTTGATGAGGTTGTGGATGTTGTTGAGATTGTTGATGTGGCTGAAATCCAGGTGGATATGATTGCCTTGGAGCTTGTGCTTGAGCATGTGACTGATTATTACTCCAAGAAAAATTTGAGTTGTTTCTCACTCCTGGATTGTAACTGTTCGGATAACTGCCCTGCTGCCTATTATAACTGGAAACAAACTGGACTGATTCAGGATTTATTGCACATTGATCACTTGAGTGGCTACCGGCACATATTTCACAAATTGTTTCCATTTTCTGAACTGGTTGTACCCCAAGTGCATCTATCTTCTTTGTAAGAGCAGAAATCTGAGCTGTCACTTGAGCTGATAATGCTGTCATCGCATCCACTTCATCAACCCCTACTGTCCTTGGCTGAGTCGTTCTTGCTGTTGGCCACTGATAATTATTAGCTGCCATGGTTTCAAGCAACTGATACCCCTCATCACAATTCTTGGCCATAATAGCTCCTCCCGCTGCAGCATCTATACTTGATCTCACTGTGCTGAATAAACCGTTATAAAAAGTTTGCACCTGAAGCCATTTAGGAATCCCATGGTGTGGACATTTTCGCAATGAGTCTTTAAATCTCTCCCATGCTTCATATAGTGATTCTGAATCGTGCTGAACGAAAGAAAAGATATCGTTCCGTAACTTTGCTGTTTTTGCAGGTGGGAAAAACTTTGCAAGAAATTTCTGAGCTAGGTCGTTCCTTGTAGTAATCGAGCCTGGTGGTAGTGAATGGAGCCAACTCTTAGCCTTATCCCTGAGAGTAAATGGAAACAGCCTTAGCCTTATTGCATCCTCTGACACATTATTGTACTTGAAAGTATCGCAGATTTCTATAAAGCTGACTATGTGATCGTTCGGATCATCATTCGGTAACCCTCCAAACTGACATGAATTTTGAATCATCTGTATTGTCCCCGGTTTTATCTCAAAACTTGTAGCAGTAATGGCAGGCCTCGTAATACTTGACTGAATTTCAGTAACCCGCGGCGTAGCATAATCCCGCAGTGCTTTTTGCTCTTCTTCAGCCATAGTATCGTTCTTATCAAGTGCCTCTTTGGTTTCTTTAACCCACTGACGCAACCGCTGAAACCTTTTTTCGATGTCGTCCTCGTAAGGCAATAAATCAGGCTTCTTCGATCGCGTTTGCATAAACTAATCAAGAACACCTGAATAGAATAGAAAAGAAAAAGTTTAAATTAAGATTAACACTATAAAAATCAATAATGACAAAATATTTTAAACTAATCTCCCCGGCAGCGGCGCCAAAAACTTGTTGCCTAATTTTTTAATAGCACTTTAACACGCAAGTATACGCGTTCAATTGTAATATTCAGCAAGCAAGGATATCGTTCCCACGAGGAAATAGACTAATATTTATCAATTACTAATTTCAATGCAATTAATCCTATTTTAAACTACAAAAGATTATTTGTGATTTGAAAATTAAACTTAACAAAACTAATAATTAAAATCAGAATTTCACAAGAATAACTGCAGATTTAACAAATTAAGATTACAACTTCCCTTAGTATTTCATTTAAACCAATTTACTTCCCATTTAAATCAATTAATTAATATGAATCATTATCCAAGAATGTTTTATGGAATTCACGCGTTTCTTCCAAAAACACGTGAACAAATCCTCCTAACTCCAATCCTTAAGACATAGAATTACAAGGAACACCCCAGTTAATCAACTCACTATATTCCTATGTGAATCAAGTTAATTAGGGTTTACGCACAAATTCTTTCAAAGGATACAAAAGACATATAGGTATATTCCTATCCTACATGCTAATCATATTAACCCTATTCAGATTATATGAACAGATGTTATCATATCCAGATCTCAATCTATACTCCATCTTCCAACTTTATATAGATTATCACAGTAATTGTTGGCCAAACAATTAATCAATAAGCAAAAGATATAATAAATAATTCAATAAAAACCAACTTTCATTCAATGGGAAGATTTAATTTAAACTACATACCAAGTTCCGTTGCAATCTTAATAAAAATTTAGTTCATGATAATAATAAAGAAAAACATCATCCAGATGAATAATCCAAACATCCCAGATAATTACAAAAGATAAAACTAAAGAAAAGAAGAAGAAACTCTGAATTTGCTCCAATAATCTCTCTTTGATCTTCAACCCTTGCAATTCTCCTTCGTGTTTTTCTTCGTTGTTCTCTCTGCAAATCTCTTGAGAAATTAAGTTGTCACTCTTTTCTAAAGTCTTCCCCTATTTGTATTAGATCTGCCCTCTTTGTAGATTCCTTCTTGGCTTCTAAAACCCACTTAGCAATAGAAAAACTCTCATTTTTCCGCACATGAGCGCCTAGGCGCTCATCATAGGCCATTTCCAAGCGCCTAGGCGCTTGCTCAGGATAGCGTAATTACAAAAATGCCACTCAGCTTTAATTTTAATGAATTTTGACCTTTTTCTTCTCCCAAATGACCAATTTGTCCCTCCAGCTCCAACCTACAAGAAATAAACACAAAACACATAAAAAGATACTAAAAAATAATTAAAGATAGCAATAATTAAGTTTAATAATATCGGATTCATAGGTATAAAACCTACTCATCACCCCCCAAAACAGCAAAAGGAATTGGAGAAAGAACTGAGTACAACTCTTCCGACATTTAATGCATTTCTTCACATACTCAGTCGGTTCCTTGAAAATTATAGGCCAATAGTATCCTTGTCGAAGTACTTTGTAAGCCAATATCTTCGCTGCCATATGATCACCATAAATCCCTTCATGGACCTCCCGAAGAATATACTCCGCCTCGGATGGGACCAAACACTTTAGTAAAGGAAAAGAATATGGCCTTCAATATAGATCTCCGTCGATGAGCACAAAATTGGAGCTCCTATACTTAACTTTCTTTTCCAATATCCAATCAGACGGTAAGACGCCATCCTCCAGGTAATCCAAGTAGGGCGTCATCCAATAATTTGATCTTTCCACGTATATTACCTTTGTATGCTGCACATTAGGCTGATTTAAAACATCCAAATAGACCGACCCACTAAACGCACTCACATCTGTGGAAGCTAATCGCGCAAGAGTATCTGTTGTAGTGTTTTCTGATCTATCTACCTCTTGAAAAGTAAACGAGCCAAAATACTAAAGCCGATCCTTTACCTCTGCTAAATATTTTATCATTTTTGCCCCCCAGGCTTCGTACTCCCTCGAAATCTATTTGACCACCAACTAGGAATCACTAAAGATCATCAACCTCTGAACCTCAAGGCTCTTCGCCAACCAAAGTCCTATCAAGATCACCTCGTACTCTGCCTCGTTATTAGTCGCTCTGAATTTGAAACGGATTGCCTGCTGTACTTTAAACCCCTTTGGGCTCGTCAAGATTATTCCAGCCCCACTAGCATCCACAGTTAAAAATCCATCCGCAAAAAATGTCCACGAACTCTGAGCCTGTAGATTCGCGAATGTCTTACCAACCCCTTCTAAAATCTCTGTAGAATCATCTGCCTCGATAAAAGAACACTTTACCATAAATTCTACCAGAGCCTGACCCTTTAACGCTATGTGAGGATAATATTCTAGTACGAACTGAGTTAATTCCATTGCCCACGCTGCAAGCCAGTCTGAGACATCTGGCTTACCCAACACCTTCTTCAACGGCTGATCCGTATACACCACAATCAATTGACCTTGGAAGTACTGCCGAAGCTTACGACTAACAATAATGAGCGCATAGGCAAACTTCTCAAGATTTGGGTACCTGGTCTCTACATCTCGAAGAACATGATTCACGTAATAAATTGGGTGTTGTATGCCACCAATTTACCGAACCAACACCGCTCTGATTGCTAACAAACTAGCTGTTAAATATAGGTACAATGGTTCAGACGGAACTGGTTTCACTAATAACGAGGCTATTGACAAGTACCTTTTTATACCTTGGAAGGCATCCTCACATTTTGAAGTCCACTGGAAGGTCTTCGCATTCTTCGGCCCTTTCAACGTGTCAAAAAATGGTAAACACCTTTCTGCTAATTTGGACATGAATCGCCTCAAAGCTGCAATTCGACCCGTCAAACATTGAACATACGTAAACGATTGGGGTGACTTCATGTCCAAGATCGCTTTTATCTTCTTCGGGTTTGCCTTAATCCCCCTTTCATTGATGAGGTACCCCAAAAACTTTCTCGTACCTAATCCGAAGGTACATTTCGTCGGATTTAATCTGAGTTTATACTGCCTGACTGTCTCAAAGCAATCCTTCAGATCATCCAGATGACCTCGTACTGACATGCTTTTGACAATCATATCATCTACATAGACCTCCATGCTTCTTCCTAGCTATTTAGAGAACACCATGTTTATCATCCTCTGGTATATAGCCCCGACATTTAATAGTCCGAAGGTCATCTTCTTATAAGCATAGACCGACCTATGTGTGTTGAATGTTATCTTCGGGATATCTTCCTTACACATTAAGATATGATGGTATCTCGAAAAGGCATCCATAAAATTGAGACAAGAATACCCTGATGTGGCGTCGATCAACTGGTCAATGTGAGGGAGTGGGTAAAAATCCTTTGGACACGTCTTGTTCAAGTTCGTGTAGTCGATGCAGACCAGCTACTTCTCATTCTGCTTTTGAACCAACACCACATTTGCCATCCACTCGGGATAATCAATCTTTGAGATGAAGTCCACTGCTAAGAGCTTTGCAATCACCTCGTCAATTATTTTTTATCGTTTTGGGGCAAAGATACTCCTTTTCTGCCAAACCGATTTCTTTGATGGGTCCACGTGTAGCCTATGTACAGTCACCTTCTAATCTACCCCGACATGTCATTGGGACCCAAGCAAATATGTCTGCATAACACTGCATTAACTCTAACAAATTTGTCCAAAAAGGTTCCTGCAACCCAGTCCCGATCCTGACTGTCTTATCCTTGTTCCCTGGTATCAGCTCTACTTCCTCCGTTTCTTCGGCAAGCATGACCTGTGGTTCTGTACTGCCTTAGGTAAAGGGCTCAATTTTAATAGCCATGGCTGGCTTCTAGTTGCTTACACCCACCCTCGAAGAGATCAGCGAGTTCCTGTAACATCTTCTTGCCAAATTCAGATCTCCAACCACCTCACCGACACCATTCGGCTTTGGGAATTTAATTTTGAAGTGAGGGATGGATGTCACCTCCTGTAGTGCTGACAAAGCTGGTCTTCCCAAGATGGCTTTATATGCCAAATCCATATGCACTACAAAGAATCTACACATAACTTCCCAAAGACCACTGGCAGTCCGATGGTCCCTATAACTTTCACCAACTCGTTGCTGAAGCCATACAAAGGTGGATCCTTCCCGATCTCCATTTTCCTTCCGCCTAAGTCCATCTTCTGATAGGCGTGGACGTATAAAATATCCACTGACGAACCGTTGTCTATCATCATTCGCTTCATATCCACAAAGCCTACTTTTGCCGTGATCACCAAAGCCCCCTCATGTGGTTCAATTAGTTCTGTGGGGAAGTCTTCATTCGTAAATGATATGTCCAAACCCAAGTATAGTCTTTCCCTCCGAGCTGGTTGTTCGGATATTGACATCACTGCATCTAGAAACCCTCGTCATTTCTTGCATGTGACCTTTCATACTGATACTCTTGTAATCACATCTACCACCTGGCGAACTACTTGGACCTGATCCTGCTACTGTGGTTGGGTATTTGGATTTGGCGCCGGGGGATTACTGGGTTGTTGTGCCCCCACAGTCTCCTGACCCGCCACGTATTCTACCAGTGTTCCATTTTGTACGTTCTTCTCGATCAGATCCATGAGGCCCCATCATGTGTC
This sequence comes from Panax notoginseng, assembly GCA_016801055.1. Taxonomy (NCBI): domain Eukaryota; kingdom Viridiplantae; phylum Streptophyta; class Magnoliopsida; order Apiales; family Araliaceae; genus Panax; species Panax notoginseng. Next base: position 193,113,595 of record CM029017.1, read on the forward strand.
TGTGGAGTGTCTGGCAGCCCCGTGGTAGTCGCAATACTTTCTTAAGTTCCCCTTACCTACGTATATGTTATTTTTCGGTTGTTCAAAATAAGGCTTATCTCTGATACGTTCCAGGATGGTAGCCCAGTCAGTGTTTAGCCTTGTATAAATTTTGTTAACAGTGGCCTTTGGGTAAAGAGGATGGCCCGATCCCAAACCTGGTTTATCATTGTTGAACTTTCTCTGGTACCCGTCCTACCTATTGTTGTCCCCCTTATAACTGATTTTGTCTTTTTCTTTTGGTTTCTCTGAAGGACATTACTTCAAACTGCTCATCGCCTCTTCCACGACTATGAAGCCCTCGACTTTTTTGAAAGCTTCTACCAAGCTCTTCAGGTGGTTGAACATCAATTTCTTTACTAGCTTTTCCAACCTCACAAGGTCTAACCCATTCTGAAACAATCCCACCGCCTGAAGGTCGTTCAGATCTGTGACCTGACCGACTACCTCGTGGAATTGCTTAACATATTGGCCTAAGGTCTCGTTAGAATACTGTCGAACCTGAGATAATGATCCGGTCGGCTTTCCCCTTCATTTATTACTGTCGAACCGAGTGTGGAACTTGTCGCACATGTGACAATCCAGATTTTTGGAAATTAATAAAATAAGAATATAATAAATAAAATTCTTATTATGAGATGTTAATTTTGAGTTTGGGTATGTGTATATATGTGATATATATTGTGAAATATATGGTTTGGTGTGAAGAGAACTATATATATTCATGTATTGGGAAAAGAAGTTGAATAGTTAATTAAACTATTGAAGAAATTAAATGTAATTGTTATAAAAAAAATAACTGAGTGATATTAGTTAATTTGTTTAAGTTAAAATTATATTATGAGAGAATATAATTATTATTACGATGATGGAAATTATTATGAATTAAGTTTCATAAATAATGTGAGTAATTCACTTAATTTAAATAGTGAATTAATATAATTATTTTTAATAAAATGAGAATGTATTATATTACATATAAATGTAATTTGATTGTCAGTCTCGTAAACAGTTAAAATATTTATTGAATAGATTGAATATTTTAGTTGGAATATTTATGGAATAAATGGTCGACGGAAATTATTAGGGAATAATTTGTTTAAATATGTTAATATTGACTTAATTTATGTTAAACGATTTTATAATTGGTGCGTATTTTATTACGCTAATCTAATTTAGTTAAATAATTAAATTATAAAATTTAAGATTTGTTAATTAAATTGTAATTGTTTTGGGATAAATGTTCAAATAAAATGAAGTGTGTCATTTGTGAACCATATGATAAAAGGATTATTAAAATAAATTAGTAAGATGTTGTTAGGGTTCTAACCAAACATGGCCTAGAGACCCTTTGTATTTGCAACTGCCGTGTAACTGGCCAAGCCACATTTAAGGTGAAGTTCAGTTTATGTTTATGCTATATTCCTAAGGCTAAGAGTTAAAAAACAGAGAAAAAGAGAGGAAGAGAGAAATTAAGAGAGAAAGAGAAGAAATTCTCTGTAAATTGAGAAGAGGTTCTGTAAATTCAAAGAAGGAAGAGGATTCAACCAAAATTGCTCTAATCATTTTGCTAATCTAAACAAGAATCAAATGTAATAATCTATCTTTGAGTTCTTAGTTTTATATTGCTTGAGTATTCCTTGAAAAGTTAGATTTCTATGGTTAAATTGTTAAGGAACTAGGTTGTATAGGTTATTGGGTTTGTAGATATCATTATATGTTATTTATAAACGATTTTGAGTAATCAAATCCATAAAATACAAAAAGAATATATTTTTAATTGAAGAATTTGAGTTTTGTTGTACATATAAATTTTAGTCAATTTTGAGACTAAAATTAGTGATGAAATAATGATGGAAACCTTAAATTAATGATGGATATTGTAAGAACGTTGAGAAACGAAAAGAAAACAAGTTGAATGAATTAATTTGGTTAAGAAACGAATTCGTAGTGAATGAATTCGCTAAACTTGTTAAAACTAATATGAACATGAGTTTTGGGTTAACATTTGGGTTAGTTAATATTTCTGTAAATGGTTGATTCTTTGGTATGTTATATTTATATGAATTAAGAATCTATAAAATCAAAAACGGACTGATTTGGATGTGTATAACTCGAGTTATGAAGGTTGGAAGGAGAAAGGGTTAAAAAATCTCAAAGAACACAAACTGCAGAATTGGAATCTGCGAATACCCACCCTGGCGGGGGTTTGTAGTTCAAAAAGTGCCGCCTCAGCGGGTATCCCGCCCCGGCAGGCTTTTCTAGGTCAAAAACCCCGCCCTGGCGGGGTTGGGCAGGCTAACTAAGTGTTAGAGAAAAATCTGACCGAACATATTTTACTAAAATGGGCATAACATTTTCATACTAACTCCGATTGAGGAGATTCAAGATGATCCAGAACGAGAAAGAATAGACCTACAAATTTTGTTCTTTGAGTTTTTCGATTTGAGGTCCTTATATGGGGTCGAAATGGTCATATTTGGGACTGATATGTATTCAGAGGCAATCGGAGGGCGTCAAGCAAGCACATACGCAAGTGTAGTGCTTCTGATGATCAAAGATGTTGCTATAACTTATAAAACATGAATATTAGTAAATATAATGATGCTTTACATTAATAAATGAGGTATTAGATAAGTTATATAAGCATATCAGGTATACACAAGAGAGACGATTCGGGTGTGTAACGAATGAACGTCGAAACACCGTGACAAGTGTTAATGAACTTAAAAAGTTTTTCAATTCAATTGAAGTGAACATTATAAGATATGGAATGTGGTTAATATAAACTAATAAGGAGTCATAGCAAGACTTAAATACTTGAATGAACTTCGAGTATGACTAAGAAGAAATGTAGTGAGATATAAGTCAAAAGTTAACACAATCGAATTGAACATTGTGTATTGATTAATAGGAAGGGTTATGAGATGTAGAGTAAAGTTTACATTACAACTACTATGCGTTGCTATGCTACTAATAGTTGATGTGTGTGATTATATAATTGTGTAGGGCACGTGAAATGCAGATAGCTGTAAGCTGTTAATCTATTATTGGTAAACAACGATCAAGGCAAGTCTTTCAGTTCCTATTTATTATGTGAACTTGATGATGAATTGTTTGAAATCTGTACTGCAAAAAGCATGATGTGTTACTTATGTTACAAGTATCAAATGTTAAGGTCAATTTATGACTACATTAGTTGAGTAAGGAAAGTTGATTGGGTTATGGAACTCAATCTTTATTTGATATGTGATGTACAATATGTATAATGTGTTTAGACAGATATTAATGATGTATAAGATGAGCATTTTATTATGTGCTACGTGATGCATGAAAACTGTTAGATTTGTTGGGCTGTCGAGCTCAACCTTGCAAATAACCATTTTTGTAGGTTAAAGATTCAAGGTAACGTTATGTGCTACTTGAATGTCATGAATCAGAAGCAATACATGAAGATTAAATGTTATTCTTTTAAACCATGTTTAAGGTTTTGAGCTACCCAATGTATAAGGGATATCGAGCTGAGATGTAAGATTTTATATAATAACTCTGATGAAGCGAATCATAAAATAAATTTAATTCAGAGATGTGTAGATGATAAAGGTTTTAATTCAGGGAATTAAAGTAAGAAGACATAAAAGTTTTATTTATTCTGCATTTTATTAAGTTTAACATCGAATAATGATATAAAAATCAGAATTTAGATGTATGGTTAACGACCGAAGTCGAGAGTTGAATTTATAAATTTTGGGGTCGTTATAGTTGGTATCAGAGCTGTAGGTTATAAACCTTAGGTACGAGTACCTTAGGCTATAACCTTAGAGAAGAAAGGTGAAGATTGTAAAGAATGAACTCAATTAAAGATTGAACAAAAAAATATTAATAAATTTAACAAATGTATAGAGAAGAGATTAAAATATATATGAGAAGATTCAAAGAAGAATCTTGAGGTGTTTAAAGATATGAATATGGAGTTACCTGACTCCAGAAGTAAGTTGTTAAGTGTTATTAAATAGACGATATTTACAAGATGAAGGTGATTAAAATAATAATAATGAACACAAATAGAGTTTAATTGATGATAAATTCAGAAAATACTTATAAAACAAGGTAAGATATTATGTGTCAAAGAAGAACCTGAAGAGTTAAAATTGAGTTGAATAATCATAAGAAAACATAATTAAAGATAAGATCGTGAAACCAAAATGATCATAAAATAAGAAAGGAATCATAAATAATGTGATTGTATAATAAGATCACGACGTAACCTGTTTAAGTCGTAAAATGACCGATGGTCTGTATTGATTGAATAGTTATAGCTTAACGCTATAAAGTGAATGTACTATGAAATAATACGAGGTAAACTCATGAGGAGTTAGAAATGATGAGATACAGAAAATTTATGTTTAGCAAAGAACAAGTTCAGAGCAAGATAGAGTTAGGTGAGATTTCAATTGAGGACTCATGTGATGGCTAAGTTGTACAAACCTTTGTATGGGCGAAGGTTTTGTGCTTGAACTCGGTTTATCACATTGAAAATCGTTGAATGTTCGTGTCGCGCTATCGATATACATATGGAAAGAAGGTGATTCTTTTCTCATATTTATATTTGATAGTTAGAAACAGTAGAAATTAGGATAGATGATATTAATATTTGGTACGAATTCTTAAAACTCATGCTTATGGTAAGTTCATGACTCATAATCGTATGTATGTTTTTGAACCCCTAAGCGTATGGACAGTCTCTGATTGGTTCTTGGACTACGTATTACTAGGACAAGTTCTTAAAATCATATTATTATGGCAAGTTCTTAGATTTCCAAGGTGTGGTAAGTTTGATGAACTATACTGAGCATAGAAAAGTTGTGCAGCAAGGACTAAGATTTTTTTTGGTATATTAAGCATTGATGGTGTTAAAGGTTTGTAGAATGATTAAGTAACAAAACAGTGGAGTAAGGATTTAAGATGATGGAGGAAAATTGGATATTCTAAATCTTCTAGCTATGCTAAATTTTTGAAATTTATTGATTTCGTGCTGATGTTGCACTTCTTTGTTTTTGAAATTTTTTGGAATAGATGATTGAATCAATGGGTTTTTTTTAAAAATAGTGCTAATTTCTTGTGTCTATACTAGTTGTTTCAGCTACACAAAAATAATTTGAAATTATCAAAACGTGTTTTTGTGATCATATGTTTCATTTGATATGGTGTGGAAATAATAATCGAGGGAGTCATCAATGCAATTGAACCTAGTGTCGGATGTGATCATAGGATCGTCAGCCCACTATGATATGATGTAGCATGACTGAATCCTCAACATGCCATTAAGACAGTACAGTATCGTGATAAAAAAATAATAAATTTGTTTTCTTTGACTTTGAGAAGATATGCTAATAAAGATGTTTTAAAAAAAAAGGATTTTTGGTTTTCTTTAAGCTAAGAAAGGTATGCCAACTAAGTTAGTTAATAATGTATGTATATATATCTCGATTGATGTCCAAGTTGTTGTTAGAAGTCTATGCTATTTAATTCAGCTAGACAAATTTTGAAAGATGTTTACGAAATTTGAGCTTTCTTTGTCAAACTATACCAAATCAAATTGTTTTAGTGCGGATTCATATGTTAAGAAGCTGAGGTGAACAACCCTATAAAAAGGGGACATGTTATCAAAGACAATGGTTCCGAAAGTAACGCATATAGTCGTTACGATGTTAAGATGTAATATATTGTCCACGACGTAGGGGTACGATAGGTTGATCACCTAGAGTACTTGCAGAGAGTGTTTTCAGTCTGTGTGATTGCTAAACATTCTGTTAAAGACGGTTTACAGTGGTGATACACTATTAAACCTGGAGAAGAGTTCAAGGTCTTATGACTCCTCATCATTACTTGAAATCTTTTAAATTCCTAAGTTATTCATACTACTTCCCAATTATTGAACAATTGCGAAAGATTTTTATTATTCTGAAAGGAGAAAGTGGAAATGAGGATATTTCTTAGAAAAGAGTAAGTTGTAGAATACAATGTGTGGTGAGAAGTAAATTAAACAAACTATAATAAATCCAAGAAAGAAATGAAATTCCAGAAAGGGAGGAGATAAATTTAGATGATGATGAGTAATGATGAGAAACTTTTAAAAGCGAAAGAAGTGAAGAATACGATGAGTTTAGAAAGATCTTTAGAGAAAGAAATTGGTTATAGAACCCAGTGAATGAATAGAAATTAATGAAAATTGGTAAATTAAAATTTTGAGGATGAAATTCTTAGAAGAAGATGTGAATGTAATATCCCGAGTGTTTATGTGACTCCCCCAAAATAGGTCCATACAATCCATTCTGATTCGTCAAATATATGGTACAAAATTCAAATACAAACTTAATTTACACAATTATTAATTGTCGTGCAGAATACGACAAAACAGAAGCTGAGAGTTTTAACACGAATATTGTCTCGTAGACAATATCCAAACTCAAATGAAGTCCTCATTATAATTATTATCACACTATTTTATAGAATAGTGAGGACTACTATAGCCACCATCTTGGACCATCACTCTATTTTCCGACTAGTCCCAGCTATATTCTCATTTCCTGAAGAGAACAATGAAAGAAAAGGGTGAGCTCAACTATCCCAGTAAAGAATATTATGACTAAGATAATGTAGAATAAATTATCCTTAGTCTTCAACAGTATAAAAATTGATAGAATACAATAGACAATAAGTTTAACTGCAGCGAAACAAGCAATCCATTAGAAGAGTCAAGTAGAGCATGATGTCTACTATCTTCTATGATTTAAAAGTTCATCATCAATATTTTACCTTTGTAACACAACTCAATAAATAATCCACATCACCGAATTATCCATGCACTACGGGCTAAGGATATTTGTTAGTATCACATTCACGAATTATCCATGCACTACGGGCTAAGGATATTTGTTATTATCACCAGTGGTTATGATCATGCTAAAAAATTGTCCATCTATGCACTACGGGCCAAAGAGGACTTTTACCACATCATTTGTAATATTATAGGCCATGATTATATCGATACATAATTTCTGTTCATAATCCTACCAATCAACAGTCTATTTATGCACTACGGGCCAAAGATGACTTTCACCACAATATAAGCATGAGGATGATGACAATGATATACGAAATCGATCAAGTGAGATAAAGGGGGGTGTATTCAATTAAGATTTTTAAATACTTTTAAAGACTTTAAAAGTTTGGTTGTATTCAATCAAGACATTTAAAGAGTTTATAAAAGTTTAGTGGTATTCAATTACAACTTTTTTAATGTCTTTAAAAGTTAGGTGGTATTGAATTAAGATTTTTACAAAGTCTAAAAAAGTATTTTGGTATTGAAAAAGTCATAGATTTTAAAGATTTCTATCAAATGGTAGAGTTTGACAGACTTTAGAAGAAGAATTATAACTATCAACTCATATCCAAAGTCTTATCTCATCTCTAAAGATTTCTAAAGACTTTCCAAATAAACACAAAGGTGGATAAAACTAGTTAATAATTGGACTTTGTCTTTTATTGGGTCAAATTAGTTATTTATTTTATATGGGCTAATAAATAAACACAAAGGTGGATAAAACTAGTTAATAATTGGATTTTGTCTTTTATTGGGTCAAATTAGTTATATATTTTATATGGGCTAATAAATGTTAATATGTTATGGATAAATAATTTGATAAAATTTGGGCCATAAAAATAATTGGATTTATTATAATTTTATTATAAGAGAATTAACAAGATATATTAATAAGTAAACAAATAACTAGACCTAATCTGAATTGGTGAGAGAAACATCAACCGTTTGAAAGCTTCCAATATAAAGAGGAAAGAGATTTGTTCAACAAAGGTTGGATAAAAACATAAAACTCTCATATCAATTGTAAAGATTATATATTATATTATATGAAAATAGAAAATATATGATGTGTATGTGTATGTTTTTTTTATTTTTTGGCATTTTAAACGAAGGAAATCACTGTTAATTTTTGAGACATCCTCCATATTCGTCTTCAAGTGTCTTTAGTGTATCATAGTGAAATAATGTAACATGTGGTTATATTTCTGCATGACAAATTGATAGAATCGTTATCTTTCCCTTATAAAAAAAGAAAAAACGCACTGCTTTGATATATGTTAGGTGTATAAAAAAGGTCCACACAATCAAACAAAATTAGCAACAGTTAAGATGAAAAATTGGGTTGACAGAATCACACAATCACACAATCAACATATATATATATATATATATATATATATATATATATATATATATATATATATATATATATATATATATTCGTAAAGCAATCAATAATAAAAAGTAATCAATTATTAGTAAAAAGCGTACGCATGTGCATAAAGTATATATAGCTCAATGAAAAACGAGCTTAATTTTTGTATTGCGTCTGTAGTTTCTAAAGTTTTGTTAGTATCCGAGTATCCAAATATATCATGAAATGAGTAGAATAATGTGAACGCTTTCAACATATGTAAAATCACATGCCACAATAATATAATGAGATTTACTCTAGTTCATGAAAAAAGAGGGAGAGGTTGTACACATGAGCTAATTAACAATTAATATTAGTTGCAAGATATATTAGAAGTATACAAAAGTCTATCACAATCTTGATAAAAAGTTTATAAAAGTCTGTTACTTATTTTATGGAGTCTATAAAAGTCATTTTAAAAAAGTCTTTAAAGTCTGTGAAAGTCATTAAAATCTCACAAATTCTACAAAAATTTGTCATTTAAAAAAAGTCTTTAAAAATCTTATTTGAATACACCCCCCTAAGGATAAATATTAAAGATTTATAATTCAATTTATCTAGAGTTTAAGAATGTCTAAATTGTCAATATGATAATTAATTTGTGGAGTAAAGTTCAAGAATGATATTCATGTATCAAAAATAATTTAGACAGAAAAGAAATCAATTTTTGCCGTAAATAGTACCCTGTGAATAGTACTTCGTGAATAGTACCCCGTGAATAGTACCCGAGTGAATATCACTCCGACATAAAAAGATTAAAATTTGATAAGAAAATTTAGAAAAATATTTCAGTGAAACGATACTAGATGAAACGCAAAATTCAAGGATATTCTACTAATTTCAGGGAGTATAAAAGCAACACTTATCAAAATAAGTGTAGAGTTAGGAATATGAAACAAAATAATATTACTTACATACTACAGAGTATGGAAGAAAATAATATTTCTTACGAATATTGAATGAAAATAATATCCCTTACCTTAAAAGGAGAGTAATGTTGACTGGTATAGTTGGGATATTCTTGAAGAAAAATTGCACTATTTGCTACACTCAAAGTTTCTTTAAACTCAAAAGAAATACGCTCAATATTATAGAAGAAGAATTTTCTGATTCTGGTGTGATTTTCATTTCTAAACTAAGCATTCTATTTATAGGAGAATGGTAGGATACTATTTAGGAAAATAATCACGGACGCACAGTAAAGAATTCACGGGCGCAGAATCGGCGGAAAAAATTAGATTTTACTAAGCAGCACTATACAATAAAATATTCTAATAAAACGAAAACTTTATATAAAATACAATATATTCTATTTATAATCTAATAAAACGAATAACTTTATATATAATATAAAAAGTATTCTGTTTTATATAAAAAGTTTTCTGTTTTATTACTATTATAATAATAATAAAATAAAAACTGAGATAACTTTTTACCGACGGTTTTGAAAAATGAGTAAGTGGGGGTCTATGTAATAAGTCAAATTTATAACAAATACTTCATGACAAACCCCTTTATTTATATCAAAAATTGAATAAATATTTATCACAATTCACTTATCTTCAATAAACACATTTTTAATCTTTCAATAATTATTCATCATTAATATTATAACTCACAATATTAACAACCAAATCATTCCCAGGAAAGAGGGGGCTTTCCGATAAGGACTTCTCCTTATTGATGCGTAATTAGATAAGCTAACCCCTTTCCTCGACAGAACTTTTTAGACATTGTCAATAATGCTAATAATAATATGAATAACGGTATCTTCTCAATTATTGATTTAATAATATAAAATATTGTGCAGATAATACTGTGATAATAATTGAATCAATAATATGAGATACTATGCATCGACTACTATTGCAATAATTAAATAAAACTGAGTGACGTCTTACGTAAGCATTAATAACCAGAGATATTGTACAATATCGTGTGTTACTGTGCAACCACGCGTATTACTGTACTTTTATCACCGGGTATTTCAATAGTTTAACAGTAAAAGTCTTGCAGTTATTTTTATAAAAATATTATTTTTGTTGCTTTCTATATCCGACAGTCATTCCGTTGTGGGGTCTACTAATGATTGTGCCGTCGTACGAATATTCCCTGAGAAAACGAATATTTCCCAACCAAACGAATATTTTATGCCAACTTGCTTATTTTATAAAATTTATAAATATTACCCACAACTATAACATTATATCAAATCCACACCTTATTATTCAAAATAATATTTAGAGAAAATTAAATTTTTATTCATAAAAAGTTAGGGTCTTACAACCTCCCCTTCTTATGAAATTTCGTCCTCAAAATTGACGTACGTACTTGGTATATCGAAGAGGTGAGGATACCTTATTTTTATTTCAGATTCTAACTCCCAAGTCATTTCTTCAATATCGTGATTTCTCCATAAAACTTTAACTTGAGGTATAACATTTGAGTGTAGAATATGTTCTTTCTTATCCAAGATTTTAACAGGTACCTCTTCATACATTAAATTTTCTGCTATCTCATTTGGTTCTAATTCAATAATGTGGTTCGGGTCTTCCACATATTTACATAATATAGATATATGAAAAAGTTATGAATACGAGACATACTTGATGGTAAGGCGAGTCTATAGGCCACAGTTCCTACTCAATTGAGGATTTTAAATAGACCAATGAATCGAGGGTTGAGCTTTTCTCGCTTTTCAAATCTCGTAACTCCTTTCCATGGAGCAACACGTAACAATACATGATCTCTAACATTGAATTCCACGTCACTTCGATGAAGATCAGCATAACTCTTTTTGTCGATCTTGTGAGGTTTGTATACGTTGTCAGATCATTTGAATCTTTTACGTAGTCATACGTACCAATTCTTGTCCCAACAATATTGCTTCACCCACCTCGTCCCAGCATACTGGAGAACGACACTTGCGTCCATAAAACGCCTCGAATGGAGTCGTTCCTATACTGCTTGTTAACTGTTATTGTAGGAGAATTCCACTAATGGCAAGTACTTGTTCCAACTTTCTTTGAAGTCTAGGACACAGAGTCTTAATAGATCTTCAAGAGTTTGAATAGTCCTCTCCAATTGCCCATCTGTCTGAGGATAATATGCCGAACTGAATCGTAAATTCGTGCCCATAGCTTTCTGCAAACTAACCCAAAATCGTGAAGTAAATCTTGGGTCTCGATCAGAAACTATGGATACTGGCATACCATGTAATATTACAATCTCATTTATGTATATATGAGCAAGACGTTCAAGTGAATAATTTTCTCGTATAGGTAAGAAATGAGCAGACTTGGTTAGTCTATCGACAATGATCCAAATTTTATCTATGCCTTGAGAAACCTTAGGAAGACCAGTAACGAAATCCATGTTAATGTGCTCCCACCTCTATTCTGGAATTTCTAGTGGTTGCAATGGACCTTTGGTACTTGATGCTCCGCCTTGACACATTGACAAGATAAACATCTTGAGATAAACTCCGCTATCTCTCTCTTCATATTGCTCCACCAAAATATATGTCAAATATCACGATACATTTTGGTACTCCCAGGATGGATTGCAAACGGTGTGTTGTGTGCCTCCATTATGATTTTATACTTCAAATCAAAGTTGTTAGGAACACAAAGTATGGAGTTGACTCGAAGTATTCCTTCTTCATCGATTCTTACTTTTGGAATAGTACCTTCTTGTACTTTCTTCTTCATACGCATCAGCTCCGGGTCTGTAGCTTGAGCAGCTTTAACTTTATCGATTAAAGTCGGTTCTACTCGTATATTTGACATTATCACGTGGGTTCTGTAAGACCCCGAATTTTATGAAATAAAAGTATGCAATTTTTCTTATAATTACTATTCAGTAAATAGTTAAATTGATAAAAGTTTAAAGTTATGGGTGAAATATGAATTTTTTTTTTCAAAATAAGCAAGTGGTTATAAAATAATCATTGTTGTCGGGGAATATTCGTTTGGTCGTGGAATATTCTTTCTGTCGGAGAATATTCGTACGACGGCGCAGCTATTTGTGGGCCCCATAACGAATATCTGTCGGGTGAAGGAAAACGATAAATTTGAGTTTTTACAAATAACGGCGTAGTTGTTACCGTTAACACTGTTGGAATACCCGGTGGTTAAAATACAGTAATACACGTTATTGCACAGTAGCACACGGTATTGCATAGTATTTTTGAAATTATTGATTCTTACGTGAGAAGGCACTACTCAATAATTGTTACAGTAATTACTGTTCAATATTTTATTTTATTGATTCAATAATTATTGCGTTGATATTTTATATTATTGTTGTTTCAATAATTGTTGCTGCACAGTATTTTCCTTTATCAGATCAATAATTCATATTATTTGAATAATATTATTAGATAACATTATTGTCAATGTCTAGAAAGTTCTGTCTAAGGAGAGGTTTGGTCATCTAATTGCGCGCCAGTAAGGAGAAATTCTTATTGGAAAGCCCCCTCTTTCCTGGGAACGGCCTGGTTGTCATAAATGTGATTCTGTAATATTATTTGTGAATAATTAATTATTGATTCATATGATAAGGAAATATTTATATTATGTGGATATAAATGAGGGATATATTTTTGTGGTTAAAAATGTGGAATTAATGTTGAGGTTTTTATCAGTATTTTTGTCGGAATGGAGGTATTAAAAATCAGGGTTTTTGAGATATTTTGCGGGGGTTATAATTTTTAATCCGACCGTTGGATCGTGATAATTTTTGGATATGTTATACATATATAAGTTGAGTATATGTCCACAAATTTTGAACCGTTAAAAATGAACATATGATTTGTTATGAATTTTACGAGATGACTGGTTCAGAAATTGTTGAATTTTCGGAGTTTATCATTTTGGTGGAAAATTCTAGAATTGGTGGGCCCCACTTGTGGTTGGTGAGGAAATGTGCTGAATTATATTTCAAATGTGGTGGGTGGGAAATAGTAGCAGGTAAAGCCATCAGGTTGCAGGTCAAACCTACCAAAATTTTCCTATAAATAGAGGGCTAAGTTAGAATTGAAAATCACACCAAAAACATAAGCTTTATCTCTCTTTCTCTCTCTATATTATGAAGCATATTTTGTGAGTATTTAGATACTTTGAGAGTTGCTATTCATCAGTGCAAGTTTCCTTCAGCATCATATCCGATATCCAGTCAGAAGTACTGCTCTTTTGAGGTAAGGGATAGTAAGGGATAGTAAGGAATTTTAAGGGTTGTTATGATTTTTTTTTTCATAATTTTTCTGACCTTCAAAAATTCTGGAAAAATTTGAAATGATATTTTGATGAGTTTTCTTGATTGTGTCCAAAAATGGTGATTTTTGGATGTATAGATTGAGAGTTATGAATTTTATGAGAAAAGACTATTTTAAAAGTAACAGCTTATAATTCTTGTGGTTAACTCCAAAATTGATGAAATTTTTATTGGGAGTACATGTATATGATAGAAGTATACTCTGTAAATTTCAGAATTTTTAGACAAAAGTACAATTTTTGATAAATGTCTAAATATTCGGCTATTTTGGCCATATGAAAAATAGTAAATGACTTTTAAAAATTCTGAGAAAAATATATGTTCACTATGGGACTATATTATGCTAAATTCCAGAAAAGAAATATTTTTGAAACGGATTTGGTATTTTTCATGAAAATAGTCTAGTTATGAGAAAATGAATTAAATATGTTATGTGAAGTAAGAAAATTGAAAAATAGGATTTTATGGCTTGAGAATCCTATATATGAGGTATATGCAGATTTTTGATGAGGGTTTTGGTTATTGATGATGAAATCTTAAGAGTTGGCATTTTGTGATGATTAAATGCATTAATTAGTAAAGTGTAAACAATTTAAATAAATTGTTTATAAGCTTAAGAATATTATTCTTTCAATACCATTATACCGAAATATTGGTATGCATATTATTGTGGAATTTCTACCTTTTTCATGTCAGGGTTACTATTCACGAGTTACTATTTATGAGTTACTATTCACGAGTTACTATTCACGACAAAATTGGTTTCTTTTTCTAACCAAATTATAGTTGATTTATGAATATTACTCTTGAGATTAAATCTATGATCCATGTTGATCATATTATTTTTATTATCATATATAACATTTTTATAACCTTGATGTTGAAATTCTCTTTCGCTTGAGTGTAAAGATGGGTAAATTATTGGTATGATCATGACTATGGGTTCTCTTTGGCCAGTAGTGCAAAGTTGAATTGTTGAGTGGTATGATCATGACCATTGAATTTATAAGTGAATATCTTTAGCTTAAGTGCAAAGGTGAATTGATTAACATGGTTATAATTATTGTTTATATAAATTCTGAAATGATTATATATTTCTTTGAGATATTAATATATTTGGCCTGTAGTGCAAATATGAACTGTTGATAAATATATTTGGCCGTAGTGCAAATATGAACTGTTGAGGAATATCTTTGGCCTGTAGTGCAAAGATGAATTGTTGATGAATATCTTTGGCCCGTAGTGCAAAGATGACATGTTGTTGAATATCTTTGGCCAGTAGTGCAAAGATGAACAGATGTTGAGATAAACATGACCAACTGGTGATACAAATGAATATCTTTGGCCGTAGTGCAAAGATGGATTTATTAGTATGATTATGAACAGGAAATGTGATTTGGTATAACCATGATCTTTGATGTTTCAGGTAAAGATAGGTGATGAAAATTATCTTCGTCCTGGATGAGAAGAGGAATTTAGAACTACAGTTATGATTATGAGTTATTCATATGATTGTGGACCAGAATTGTTGATTGATGTTACAGGGATAAAACATTGTTGATGGATTTTTAACATGGAGAAGATAATAGACTTTATAGTCTATTTGACTCTTCTAATGGATTGCTCGTTCCGCTGCAACTATGGTTGAAATTTTTATCATTTACCATATGTTCTAAATCTCTGATTTATTATTGATGAAGGCTATTGATAATTTAATTATCTTTAGTCATGATATTCTTTACTGAGCTAGTTGTGCTCACCCTTTTGCTTCACAATTCCTTTCAGGTAATAAGAGTGTAGCTGGGTCGAGCGGGGGTAACAAGGGAATAGAACGGTGGTCATCATTTAGTAGTTATATTTGGTGAATATAATAGGGTGAGGCGAACCCAACGTTGGAAGGGTGTTTTGCCACTATCATACAAGATGTCTAATGACATACAACCTCGTGTCATCATAAGACAGGATTGTGCTCATCCACTTGCTGAGTATATTACGAGCACTACCTATATAATCTTGGTGTTTGTTTGAAGTATAATTCTCAATTAGAGACAGTGGAGATAATGATAAGTCAAGAGAAGACTCACCATTGGGAAGAATATGATAGTAATCTTCTCGTTTTTCTTTGGGGTCTATTGGGTCAACCAAGGATAATTCTGTGGCCATATGATATCTATCATAACCTAGACGCATGGCCTCCCATGTACGAAGGTTTCCTTGAGCACTTCCCAAAGATTCTAATTTCTAAAACAGTTTTTGACTATACCTTTATGTAAGGTGTCATTGTGAGGTGATGTCCACGGTTGGAACATGAGTCACATTTGGTATATATTTGTATCCAAACTCACAGCATATGTGTTGTTGTATTTTGCACGACAATTGTTGTAATAAAGTTGTAGTTGTTTTCTGTACCATGTATTTGGCGACTCAGAATAGGTTGGATGGAATGGACCTATTTTGGGGTCGTTACATTTGGTATCAGAGCTTGGGATATGATCTCTGGCGGAGATCGGGGAATACAACTAGGAGGGGAGAGATGAGTAAATCCTTCGCTAGTGTGTCCTACCTAAGCTTATTTGTTGGTCAGTCATAATATCGGGATATTATGTGATATGTTAATTTGTTAAATTAACCCTTGTTTTGAAGCTGTATTCTAGAATGATATTTGAAATACAGGAGATGAGCAATGGAGAAATCATGATGACAGAGAGATAGAATCTGAAATGAAAGCAAGGTATTCTCAACTCTTTGAAATACCAGGTACGTAAATTTCGGGGACGAAATTTCATAAGGAGGGAGATTGTAAGACCCCGAATTTTATGAAATAAAAGTATTCAATTTTTCTTATAATTACTATTCAGTAAATGGTTAAATTGATAAAAGTTTAAAGTTATGGGTGAAATATGAATTTTTTTTTCAAAATAAGCAAGTGGTTATAAAATAATCATTGTTGTCGGGGAATATTCGTTTGGTCGTGGAATATTCTTTCTGTCGGGGAATATTCGTACGACGGCGCAGCTATTTGTGGGCCCCATAACGAATAACTGTCGGGTGAAGAAAACGACAAATTTGAGTTTTTACAAATAACGGCGTAGTTGTTACCGTTAACACTGTTGGAATACCCGGTGGTTAAAATACAGTAATACGCGTTATTGCACAGTAGCACACGGTATTGCATAGTATTTTTGAAATTATTGATTCTTACGTAAGAAGGCACTACTCAATAATTGTTACAGTAATTACTGTTCAATATTTTATTTTATTGATTCAATAATTGCTGCGTTGATATTTTATATTATTGTTGTTTCAATAATTGTTGCTGCACAGTATTTTCCTTTATCAGATCAATAATTCATATTATTTGAATAATATTATTAGATAACATTATTGGCAATGTCTAGAAAGTTCTGTCTAAGGAGAGGTTTGGTCATCTAATTGCGCGCCAGTAAGGAGAAATTCTTATTGGAAAGCCCCCTCTTTCCTGGGAACGGCCTGGTTGTCATAAATGTGATTCTGTAATATTATTTGTGAATAATTAATTATTGATTCATATGATAAGGAAATATTTATTTTATGTGGATATAAATGAGGGATATATTTTTGTGGTTAAAAATGAAGGAGTTAATGTTGAGGTTTTTATCAGTATTTTTGTCGGAATGGAGGTATTAAAAATCAGGGTTTTTGAGATATTTTGCGGGGGTTATAATTTTTAATCCGACCGTTGGATCGTGGTAATTTTTGGATATGTTATACATATATAAGTTGAGTATATGTCCACAAATTTTGAACCGTTAAAAATGAACGTATGATTTGTTATGAATTTTACGAGATGACTGGTTCAGAAATTGTTGAATTTTCGGAGTTTATCATTTTGGTGGAAAATTCTAGAATTGGTGGGCCCCACTTGTGGTTGGTGAAGAAATGTGCTGAATTATATTTCAAATGTGGTGGGTGGGAATAGTAGCAGGTAAAGCCATCAGGTTGCAGGTCAAACCTACCAAAATTTTCCTATAAATAGAGGGCTAAGTTAGAATTGAAAATCACACCAGAAACATAAGCTTTCTCTCTTTCTCTCTCTATATTATGAAGCATATTTTGTGAGTATTTAGATACTTTGTGAGTTGCTATTCATCAGTGCAAGTTTCCTTCAGCATCATATCCGATATCCAGTCAGAAGTACTGCTCTTTTGAGGTAAGGGATAGTAAGGGATAGTAAGGGATTTTAAGGGTTGTTATGATTTTTATTTCAGTTTCGTAATTTTTCTGACCTTCAAAAATTCTGGAAAAATTTGAAATGATATTTTGATGAGTTTTCTTGATTGTGTCCAAAAATGGTGATTTTTGGATGTATAGATTGAGAGTTATGAATTTTATGAGAAAAGACTATTTTAAAAGTAACAGCTTATAATTCCTTGTGGTTAACTCCAAAATTGATGAAATTTTTATTGGGAGTACATGTATATGATAGAAGTATACTCTGTAAATTTCAGAATTTTTAGACAAAAGTACAATTTTTGATAAATGTCTAAATATTCGGCTATTTTGGCCATATGAAAAATAGTAAATGACTTTTAAAAATTCTGAGAAAAATATATGTTCACTATGGGACTATATTATGCTAAATTCCAGAAAAGAAATATTTTTGGAACTGATTTGGTATTTTTCATGAAAATAGTCTAGTTATGAGTAAATGAATTAAATATTTATGTGAAGTAAGAAAATTGAAAATAGGATTTTATGGCTTGAGAATCCTATATGAGGTATATGCAGATTTTTGATGAGGGTTTTGGTTATTGATGATGAAATCTTAAGAGTTGGCATTTTATGATGATTAAATGCATTAATTAGTAAAGTGTAAACAATTTAAATAAATTGTTTATAAGCTTAAGAATGTTATTCTTTCAATATCATTATACCGAAATATTGGTATGATTTTATTGTGGAATTTCTACCTTTTTCATGTCAGGGTTACTATTCACGAGTTACTATTCATGAGTTACTATTCACGAGTTACTATTCACGACAAAATTGGTTTCTTTTTCTAACCAAATTATAGTTGATTTATGAATATTACTCTTGAGATTAAATCTATATGTTGATCATATTATTTTTATTATCATATATAACATTTTTATAACCCTGATGTTGAAATTCTCTTTCACTTGAGTGTAAAGATGGGTAGATTATTGGTATGATCATGACTATGGGTTCTCTTTGGCCTGTAGTGCAAAGTTGAATTGTGACTGGTATGATCATGACCATTGAATTTATAATTGAATATCTTTAGCTTAAGTGCAAAGGTGAATTGATCAACATGGTTATAATTATTGTTTATATAAATTCTGAAATGATTATATATTTCTTTGAGATATTAATATATTTGGCCTGTAGTGCAAATATGAACTGTTGATGAATATATTTGGCCGTAGTGCAAATATGAACTGTTGAGGAATATCTTTGGCCTGTAGTGCAAAGATGAATTGTTGATGAATATCTTTGGCCCGTAGTGCAAAGATGACATGTTGTTGAATATCTTTGGCCAGTAGTGCAAAGATGAACAGATGTTGAGATAAACATGACCAACTGGTGATACAAATGAATATCTTTGGCCGTAGTGCAAAGATGGATTTATTAGTATGATTATGAACAGGAAATGTGATTTGGTATAACCATGATCTTTGATGTTTCAGGTAAAGACAGGTGATGAAAATTATCTTCGTCCTGGATGAGAAGAGGAATTTAGAACTACAGTTATGATTATGAGTTATTCATATGATTGTGGACCAGAATTGTTGATTGATGTTACAGGGATAAAACATTGTTGATGGATTTTTAACATGGAGAAGATAATAGACTTTATAGTCTATTTGACTCTTCTAATGGATTGCTCGTTCCGCTGCAACTATGGTTGAAATTTTTATCATTTACCATATGTTCTAAATCTCTGATTTATTATTGATGAAGGCTATTGATAATTTAATTATCTTTAGTCATGATATTCTTTACTGAGCTAGTTGTGCTCACCCTTTTGCTTCACAATTCCTTTCAGGTAATAAGAGTGTAGCTGGGTCGAGCGGGGGTAACAAGGGAATAGAACGGTGGTCATCATTTAGTAGTTATATTTGGTGAAGAAAATAGGGTGAGGCGAACCCAACGTTGGAAGGGTGTTTTGCCACTATCATACAAGATGTCTAATGACATACAACCTCGTGTCATCATAAGACAGGATTGTGCTCATCCACTTGCTGAGTATATCTACGAGCACTACCTATATAATCTTGGTGTTTGTTTGAAGTATAATTCTCAATTAGAGACAGTGGAGATAATGATAAGTCAAGAGAAGACTCACCATTGGGAAGAATATGATAGTAATCTTCTCGTTTTTCTTTGGGGTCTATTGGGTCAACCAAGGATAATTCTGTGGCCATATGATATCTATCATAACCTAGACGCGTGGCCTCCCATGTACGAAGGTTTCCTTGAGCACTTCCCAAAGATTCTAATTTCTAAAACAGTTTTTGACTATACCTTTATGTAAGGTGTTATTGTGAGGTGATGTCCACGGTTGGAACATGAGTCACATTTGGTATATATTTGTATCCAAACTCACAGCATATGTGTTGTTGTATTTTGCACGACAATTGTTGTAATAAAGTTGTAGTTGTTTTCTGTACCATGTATTTGGCGACTCAGAATAGGTTGGATGGAATGGACCTATTTTGGGGTCGTTACATTTGGTATCAGAGCTTAGGGATATGATCTCTGGCGGAGATCGGGGAATACAACTAGGAGGGGAGAGATGAGTAAATCCTTCGCTAGTGTGTCCTACCTAAGCTTATTTGTTGGTCAGTCATAATATCGGGATATTATGTGATATGTTAATTTGTTAAATTAACACTTGTTTTGAAGCTGTATTCTAGAATGATATTTGAAATACAGGAGATGAGCAATGGAGAAATCATGATGATCAGAGAGATGGAATCTGAAATGAAAGCAAGGTATTCTCAACTCTTTGAAATACCAGGTACGTAAATTTCGGGGACGAAATTTCATAAGGAGGGGAGATTGTAAGACCCCGAATTTTATGAAATAAAAGTATTCAATTTTTCTTATAATTACTATTCAGTAAATGGTTAAATTGATAAAAGTTTAAAGTTATGGGTGAAATATGAATTTTTTTTTCAAAATAAGCAAGTGGTTATAAAATAATCATTGTTGTCGGGGAATATTCGTTTGGTCGTGGAATATTCTTTCTGTCGGGGAATATTCGTACGACGGCGCAGCTATTTGTGGGCCCCATAACGAATAACTGTCGGGTGAAGGAAAACGACAAATTTGAGTTTTTACAAATAACGGCGTAGTTGTTACCGTTAACACTGTTGGAATACCCGGTGGTTAAAATACAGTAATACGCGTTATTGCACAGTAGCACACGGTATTGCATAGTATTTTTGAAAATATTGATTCTTACGTAAGAAGGCACTACTCAATAATTGTTACAGTAATTACTGTTCAATATTTTATTTTATTGATTCAATAATTGCTGCGTTGATATTTTATATTATTGTTGTTTCAATAATTGTTGCTGCACAGTATTTTCCTTTATCAGATCAATAATTCATATTATTTGAATAATATTATTAGATAACATTATTGGCAATGTCTAGAAAGTTCTGTCTAAGGAGAGGTTTGGTCATCTAATTGCGCGCCAGTAAGGAGAAATTCTTATTGGAAAGCCCCCTCTTTCCTGGGAACGGCCTGGTTGTCATAAATGTGATTCTGTAATATTATTTGTGAATAATTAATTATTGATTCATATGATAAGGAAATATTTATTTTATGTGGATATAAATGAGGGATATATTTTTGTGGTTAAAAATGAAGGAGTTAATGTTGAGGTTTTTATCAGTATTTTTGTCGGAATGGAGGTATTAAAAATCAGGGTTTTTGAGATATTTTGCGGGGGTTATAATTTTTAATCCGACCGTTGGATCGTGGTAATTTTTGGATATGTTATACATATATAAGTTGAGTATATGTCCACAAATTTTGAACCGTTAAAAATGAACGTATGATTTGTTATGAATTTTACGAGATGACTGGTTCAGAAATTGTTGAATTTTCGGAGTTTATCATTTTGGTGGAAAATTCTAGAATTGGTGGGCCCCACTTGTGGTTGGTGAAGAAATGTGCTGAATTATATTTCAAATGTGGTGGGTGGGAATAGTAGCAGGTAAAGCCATCAGGTTGCAGGTCAAACCTACCAAAATTTTCCTATAAATAGAGGGCTAAGTTAGAATTGAAAATCACACCAGAAACATAAGCTTTCTCTCTTTCTCTCTCTATATTATGAAGCATATTTTGTGAGTATTTAGATACTTTGTGAGTTGCTATTCATCAGTGCAAGTTTCCTTCAGCATCATATCCGATATCCAGTCAGAAGTACTGCTCTTTTGAGGTAAGGGATAGTAAGGGATAGTAAGGGATTTTAAGGGTTGTTATGATTTTTCAGTTTCGTAATTTTTCTGACCTTCAAAAATTCTGGAAAAATTTGAAATGATATTTTGATGAGTTTTCTTGATTGTGTCCAAAAATGGTGATTTTTGGATGTATAGATTGAGAGTTATGAATTTTATGAGAAAAGACTATTTTAAAAGTAACAGCTTATAATTCCTTGTGGTTAACTCCAAAATTGATGAAATTTTTATTGGGAGTACATGTATATGATAGAAGTATACTCTGTAAATTTCAGAATTTTTAGACAAAAGTACAATTTTTGATAAATGTCTAAATATTCGGCTATTTTGGCCATATGAAAAATAGTAAATGACTTTTAAAAATTCTGAGAAAAATATATGTTCACTATGGGACTATATTATGCTAAATTCCAGAAAAGAAATATTTTTGGAACTGATTTGGTATTTTTCATGAAAATAGTCTAGTTATGAGTAAATGAATTAAATATGTTTTGTGAAGTAAGAAAATTGAAAAATAGGATTTTATGGCTTGAGAATCCTATATGAGGTATATGCAGATTTTTGATGAGGGTTTTGGTTATTGATGATGAAATCTTAAGAGTTGGCATTTTATGATGATTAAATGCATTAATTAGTAAAGTGTAAACAATTTAAATAAATTGTTTATAAGCTTAAGAATATTATTCTTTCAATATCATTATACCGAAATATTGGTATGGATTTTATTGTGGAATTTCTACCTTTTTCATGTCGGGGTTACTATTCACGAGTTACTATTCATGAGTTACTATTCACGAGTTACTATTCACGACAAAATTGGTTTCTTTTTCTAACCAAATTATAGTTGATTTATGAATATTACTCTTGAGATTAAATCTATATATGTTGATCATATTATTTTTATTATCATATATAACATTTTTATAACCCTGATGTTGAAATTCTCTTTCGCTTGAGTGTAAAGATGGGTAAATTATTGGTATGATCATGACTATGGGTTCTCTTTGGCCTGTAGTGCAAAGTTGAATTGTGACTGGTATGATCATGACCATTGAATTTATAATTGAATATCTTTAGCTTAAGTGCAAAGGTGAATTGATCAACATGGTTATAATTATTGTTTATATAAATTCTGAAATGATTATATATTTCTTTGAGATATTAATATATTTGGCCTGTAGTGCAAATATGAACTGTTGATGAATATATTTGGCCGTAGTGCAAATATGAACTGTTGAGGAATATCTTTGGCCTGTAGTGCAAAGATGAATTGTTGATGAATATCTTTGGCCCGTAGTGCAAAGATGACATGTTGTTGAATATCTTTGGCCAGTAGTGCAAAGATGAACAGATGTTGAGATAAACATGACCAACTGGTGATACAAATGAATATCTTTGGCCGTAGTGCAAAGATGGATTTATTAGTATGATTATGAACAGGAAATGTGATTTGGTATAACCATGATCTTTGATGTTTCAGGTAAAGATAGGTGATGAAAATTATCTTCGTCCTGGATGAGAAGAGGAATTTAGAACTACAGTTATGATTATGAGTTATTCATATGATTGTGGACCAGAATTGTTGATTGATGTTACAGGGATAAAACATTGTTGATGGATTTTTAACATGGAGAAGATAATAGACTTTATAGTCTATTTGACTCTTCTAATGGATTGCTCGTTCCGCTGCAACTATGGTTGAAATTTTTATCATTTACCATATGTTCTAAATCTCTGATTTATTATTGATGAAGGCTATTGATAATTTAATTATCTTTAGTCATGATATTCTTTACTGAGCTAGTTGTGCTCACCCTTTTGCTTCACAATTCCTTTCAGGTAATAAGAGTGTAGCTGGGTCGAGCGGGGGTAACAAGGGAATAGAACGGTGGTCATCATTTAGTAGTTATATTTGGTGAATAAAATAGGGTGAGGCGAACCCAACGTTGGAAGGGTGTTTTGCCACTATCATACAAGATGTCTAATGACATACAACCTCGTGTCATCATAAGACAGGATTGCTCATCCACTTGCTGAGTATATCTACGAGCACTACCTATATAATCTTGGTGTTTGTTTGAAGTATAATTCTCAATTAGAGACAGTGGAGATAATGATAAGTCAAGAGAAGACTCACCATTGGGAAGAATATGATAGTAATCTTCTCGTTTTTCTTTGGGGTCTATTGGGTCAACCAAGGATAATTCTGTGGCCATATGATATCTATCATAACCTAGACGCGTGGCCTCCCATGTACGAAGGTTTCCTTGAGCACTTCCCAAAGATTCTAATTTCTAAAACAGTTTTTGACTATACCTTTATGTAAGGTGTCATTGTGAGGTGATGTCCACGGTTGGAACATGAGTCACATTTGGTATATATTTGTATCCAAACTCACAGCATATGTGTTGTTGTATTTTGCACGACAATTGTTGTAATAAAGTTGTAGTTGTTTTCTGTACCATGTATTTGGCGACTCAGAATAGGTTGGATGGAATGGACCTATTTTGGGGTCGTTACATTTGGTATCAGAGCTTGGGGATATGATCTCTGGCGGAGATCGGGGAATACAACTAGGAGGGGAGAGATGAGTAAATCCTTCGCTAGTGTGTCCTACCTAAGCTTATTTGTTGGTCAGTCATAATATCGGGATATTATGTGATATGTTAATTTGTTAAATTAACACTTGTTTTGAAGCTGTATTCTAGAATGATATTTGAAATACAGGAGATGAGCAATGGAGAAATCATGATGACAGAGAGATAGAATCTGAAATGAAAGCAAGGTATTCTCAACTCTTTGAAATACCAGGTACGTAAATTTCGGGGACGAAATTTCATAAGGAGGGGAGATTGTAAGACCCCGAATTTTATGAAATAAAAGTATTCAATTTTTCTTATAATTACTATTCAGTAAATGGTTAAATTGATAAAAGTTTAAAGTTATGGGTGAAATATGAATTTTTTTTTTCAAAATAAGCAAGTGGTTATAAAATAATCATTGTTGTCGGGGAATATTCGTTTGGTCGTGGAATATTCTTTCTGTCGGAGAATATTCGTACGACGGCGCAGCTATTTGTGGGCCCCATAACGAATAACTGTCGGGTGAAGGAAAACGACAAATTTGAGTTTTTACAAATAACGGCGTAGTTGTTACCGTTAACACTGTTGGAATACCCGGTGGTTAAAATACAGTAATACGCGTTATTGCACAGTAGCACACGGTATTGCATAGTATTTTTGAAATTATTGATTCTTACGTAAGAAGGCACTACTCAATAATTGTTACAGTAATTACTGTTCAATATTTTATTTTATTGATTCAATAATTGCTGCGTTGATATTTTATATTATTGTTGTTTCAATAATTGTTGCTGCACAGTATTTTCCTTTATCAGATCAATAATTCATATTATTTGAATAATATTATTAGATAACATTATTGGCAATGTCTAGAAAGTTCTGTCTAAGGAGAGGTTTGGTCATCTAATTGCGCGCCAGTAAGGAGAAATTCTTATTGGAAAGCCCCCTCTTTCCTGGGAACGGCCTGGTTGTCATAAATGTGATTCTGTAATATTATTTGTGAATAATTAATTATTGATTCATATGATAAGGAAATATTTATATTATGTGGATATAAATGAGGGATATATTTTTGTGGTTAAAAATGAAGGAGTTAATGTTGAGGTTTTTATCAGTATTTTTGTCGGAATGGAGGTATTAAAAATCAGGGTTTTTGAGATATTTTGCGGGGGTTATAATTTTTAATCCGACCGTTGGATCGTGGTAATTTTTGGATATGTTATACATATATAAGTTGAGTATATGTCCACAAATTTTGAACCGTTAAAAATGAACGTATGATTTGTTATGAATTTTACGAGATGACTGGTTCAGAAATTGTTGAATTTTCGGAGTTTATCATTTTGGTGGAAAATTCTAGAATTGGTGGGCCCCACTTGTGGTTGGTGAAGAAATGTGCTGAATTATATTTCAAATGTGGTGGGTGGGAATAGTAGCAGGTAAAGCCATCAGGTTGCAGGTCAAACCTACCAAAATTTTCCTATAAATAGAGGGCTAAGTTAGAATTGAAAATCACACCAAAAACATAAGCTTTCTCTCTTTCTCTCTCTATATTATGAAGCATATTTTGTGAGTATTTAGATACTTTGTGAGTTGCTATTCATCAGTGCAAGTTTCCTTCAGCATCATATCCGATATCCAGTCAGAAGTACTGCTCTTTTGAGGTAAGGGATAGTAAGGGATAGTAAGGAATTTTAAGGGTTGTTATGATTTTTAGTTTCGTAATTTTTCTGACCTTCAAAAATTCTGGAAAAATTTGAAATGATATTTTGATGAGTTTTCTTGATTGTGTCCAAAAATGGTGATTTTTGGATGTATAGATTGAGAGTTATGAATTTTATGAGAAAAGACTATTTTAAAAGTAACAGCTTATAATTTCTTGTGGTTAACTCCAAAATTGATGAAATTTTTATTGGGAGTACATGTATATGATAGAAGTATACTCTGTAAATTTCAGAATTTTTAGACAAAAGTACAATTTTTGATAAATGTCTAAATATTCGGCTATTTTGGCCATATGAAAAATAGTAAATGACTTTTAAAAATTCTGAGAAAAATATATGTTCACTATGGGACTATATTATGCTAAATTCCAGAAAAGAAATATTTTTGGAACTGATTTGGTATTTTTCATGAAAATAGTCTAGTTATGAGAAAATGAATTAAATATGTTATGTGAAGTAAGAAAATTGAAAAATAGGATTTTATGGCTTGAGAATCCTATATATGAGGTATATGCAGATTTTTGATGAGGGTTTTGGTTATTGATGATGAAATCTTAAGAGTTGGCATTTTATGATGATTAAATGCATTAATTAGTAAAGTGTAAACAATTTAAATAAATTGTTTATAAGCTTAAGAATATTATTCTTTCAATATCATTATACCGAAATATTGGTATGATATTTTATTGTGGAATTTCTACCTTTTTCATGTCAGGGTTACTATTCACGAGTTACTATTCATGAGTTACTATTCACGAGTTACTATTCACGACAAAATTGGTTTCTTTTTCTAACCAAATTATAGTTGATTTATGAATATTACTCTTGAGATTAAATCTATGATCATGTTGATCATATTATTTTTATTATCATATATAACATTTTTATAACCTTGATGTTGAAATTCTCTTTCGCTTGAGTGTAAAGATGGGTAAATTATTGGTATGATCATGACTATGGGTTCTCTTTGGCCAGTAGTGCAAAGTTGAATTGTTGACTGGTATGATCATGACCATTGAATTTATAATGAATATCTTTAGCTTAAGTGCAAAGGTGAATTGATTAACATGGTTATAATTATTGTTTATATAAATTCTGAAATGATTATATATTTCTTTGAGATATTAATATATTTGGCCTGTAGTGCAAATATGAACTGTTGATAAATATATTTGGCCGTAGTGCAAATATGAACTGTTGAGGAATATCTTTGGCCTGTAGTGCAAAGATGAATTGTTGATGAATATCTTTGGCCCGTAGTGCAAAGATGACATGTTGTTGAATATCTTTGGCCAGTAGTGCAAAGATGAACAGATGTTGAGATAAACATGACCAACTGGTGATACAAATGAATATCTTTGGCCGTAGTGCAAAGATGGATTTATTAGTATGATTATGAACAGGAAATGTGATTTGGTATAACCATGATCTTTGATGTTTCAGGTAAAGATAGGTGATGAAAATTATCTTCGTCCTGGATGAGAAGAGGAATTTAGAACTACAGTTATGATTATGAGTTATTCATATGATTGTGGACCAGAATTGTTGATTGATGTTACAGGGATAAAACATTGTTGATGGATTTTTAACATGGAGAAGATAATAGACTTTATAGTCTATTTGACTCTTCTAATGGATTGCTCGTTCCGCTGCAACTATGGTTGAAATTTTTATCATTTACCATATGTTCTAAATCTCTGATTTATTATTGATGAAGGCTATTGATAATTTAATTATCTTTAGTCATGATATTCTTTACTGAGCTAGTTGTGCTCACCCTTTTGCTTCACAATTCCTTTCAGGTAATAAGAGTGTAGCTGGGTCGAGCGGGGGTAACAAGGGAATAGAACGGTGGTCATCATTTAGTAGTTATATTTGGTGAATAAAATAGGATGAGGCGAACCCAACGTTGGAAGGGTGTTTTGCCACTATCATACAAGATGTCTAATGACATACAACCTCGTGTCATCATAAGACAGGATTGTGCTCATCCACTTGCTGAGTATATTACGAGCACTACCTATATAATCTTGGTGTTTGTTTGAAGTATAATTCTCAATTAGAGACAGTGGAGATAATGATAAGTCAAGAGAAGACTCACCATTGGGAAGAATATGATAGTAATCTTTTCAGTTTTCTTGGGGGTCTATTGGGTCAACCAAGGATAATTCTGTGGCCATATGATATCTATCATAACCTAGACGCATGGCCTCCCATGTACGAAGGTTTCCTTGAGCACTTCCCAAAGATTCTAATTTCTAAAACAATTTTTGACTATACCTTTATGTAAGGTGTCATTGTGAGGTGATGTCCACGGTTGGAACATGAGTCACATTTGGTATATATTTGTATCCAAACTCACAGCATATGTGTTGTTGTATTTTGCACGACAATTGTTGTAATAAAGTTATAGTTGTTTTCTGTACCATGTATTTGGCGACTCAGAATAGGTTGGATGGAATGGACCTATTTTGGGGTCGTTACATTTGGTATCAGAGCTTGGGGATATGATCTCTGGCGGAGATCGGGGAATACAACTAGGAGGGGAGAGATGAGTAAATCCTTCGCTAGTGTGTCCTACCTAAGCTTATTTGTTGGTCAGTCATAATATCGGGATATTATGTGATATGTTAATTTGTTAAATTAACACTTGTTTTGAAGCTGTATTCTAGAATGATATTTGAAATACAGGAGATGAGCAATGGAGAAATCATGATGATCTGAGAGATAGAATCTGAAATGGAAGCAAGGTATTCTCAACTCTTCGAAATACCAGGTACGTAAATTTCGGGGACGAAATTTCATAAGGAAGGGAGATTGTAAGACCCCGAATTTTATGAAATAAAAGTATGCAATTTTTCTTATAATTACTATTCAGTAAATAGTTAAATTGATAAAAGTTTAAAGTTATGGGTGAAATATGAATTTTTTTTTTCAAAATAAGCAAGTGGTTATAAAATAATCATTGTTGTCGGGGAATATTCGTTTGGTCGTGGAATATTCTTTCTGTCGGAGAATATTCGTACGACGGCGCAGCTATTTGTGGGCCCCATAACGAATAACTGTCGGGTGAAGGAAAACGATAAATTTGAGTTTTTACAAATAACGGCGTAGTTGTTACCGTTAACACTGTTGGAATACCCGGTGGTTAAAATACAGTAATACACGTTATTGCACAGTAGCACACGGTATTGCATAGTATTTTTGAAATTATTGATTCTTACGTGAGAAGGCACTACTCAATAATTGTTACAGTAATTACTGTTCAATATTTTATTTTATTGATTCAATAATTATTGCGTTGATATTTTATATTATTGTTGTTTCAATAATTGTTGCTGCACAGTATTTTCCTTTATCAGATCAATAATTCATATTATTTGAATAATATTATTAGATAACATTATTGTCAATGTCTAGAAAGTTCTGTCTAAGGAGAGGTTTGGTCATCTAATTGCGCGCCAGTAAGGAGAAATTCTTATTGGAAAGCCCCCTCTTTCCTGGGAACGGCCTGGTTGTCATAAATGTGATTCTGTAATATTATTTGTGAATAATTAATTATTGATTCATATGATAAGGAAATATTTATATTATGTGGATATAAATGAGGGATATATTTTTGTGGTTAAAAATGAGGAATTAATGTTGAGGTTTTTATCAGTATTTTTATCGGAATGGAGGTATTAAAAATCAGGGTTTTTGAGATATTTTGCGGGGGTTATAATTTTTAATCCGACCGTTGGATCGTGGTAATTTTTGGATATGTTATACATATATAAGTTGAGTATATGTCCACAAATTTTGAACCGTTAAAAATGAACGTATGATTTGTTATGAATTTTACGAGATGACTGGTTCAGAAATTGTTGAATTTTCGGAGTTTATCATTTTGGTGGAAAATTCTAGAATTGGTGGGCCCCACTTGTGGTTGGTGAAGAAATATGCTGAATTATATTTCAAATGTGGTGGGTGAGAATAGTAGCAGGTAAAGCCATCAGGTTGCAGGTCAAACCTACCAAAATTTTCCTATAAATAGAGGGCTAAGTTAGAATTGAAAATCACACCAAAAACATAAGCTTTCTCTCTTTCTCTCTCTATATTATGAAGCATATTTTGTGAGTATTTAGATACTTTGAGAGTTGCTATTCATCAGTGCAAGTTTCCTTCAGCATCATATCCGATATCCAGTCAGAAGTACTGCTCTTTTGAGGTAAGGGATAGTAAGGGATAGTAAGGAATTTTAAGGGTTGTTATGATTTTTAATTTCATAATTTTTCTGACCTTCAAAAATTTTGGAAAAATTTGAAATGATATTTTGATGAGTTTTCTTGATTGTGTCCAAAAATGGTGATTTTTGGATGTATAGATTGAGAGTTATGAATTTTATGAGAAAAGACTATTTTAAAAGTAACAGTTTATAATTTCTTGTGGTTAACTCCAAAATTGATGAAATTTTTATTGGGAGTACATGTATATGATAGAAGTATACTCTGTAAATTTCAGAATTTTTAGACAAAAGTACAATTTTTGATAAATGTCTAAATATTCGGCTATTTTGGCCATATGAAAAATAGTAAATGACTTTTAAAAATTCTGAGAAAAATATATGTTCCCTATGGGACTATATTATGCTAAATTCCAGAAAAGAAATATTTTTGGAACGGATTTGGTATTTTTCATGAAAATAGTCTAGTTATGAGTAAATGAATTAAATATGTTATGTGAAGTAAGAAAATTGAAAAATAGGATTTTATGGCTTGAGAATCCTATATATGAGGTATATGCAGATTTTTGATGAGGGTTTTGGTTATTGATGATGAAATCTTAAGAGTTGGCATTTTGTGATGATTAAATGCATTAATTAGTAAAGTGTAAACAATTTAAATAAATTGTTTATAAGCTTAAGAATATTATTCTTTCAATATCATTATACCGAAATATTGGTATGCATATTATTGTGGAATTTCTACCTTTTTCATGTCAGGGTTACTATTCACGAGTTACTATTTATGAGTTACTATTCACGAGTTACTATTCACGACAAAATTGGTTTCTTTTTCTAACCAAATTATAGTTGATTTATGAATATTACTCTTGAGATTAAATCTATATATGTTGATCATATTATTTTTATTATCATATATAACATTTTTATAACCTTGATGTTGAAATTCTCTTTCGCTTGAGTGTAAAGATGGGTAAATTATTGGTATGATCATGACTATGGGTTCTCTTTGGCCTGTAGTGCAAAGTTGAATTGTTGACTGGTATGATCATGACCATTGAATTTATAATTGAATATCTTTAGCTTAAGTGCAAAGGTGAATTGATTAACATGGTTATAATTATTGTTTATATAAATTCTGAAATGATTATATATTTCTTTGAGATATTAATATATTTGGCCTGTAGTGCAAATATGAACTGTTGATAAATATATTTGGCCGTAGTGCAAATATGAACTGTTGAGGAATATCTTTGGCCTGTAGTGCAAAGATGAATTGTTGATGAATATCTTTGGCCCGTAGTGCAAAGATGACATGTTGTTGAATATCTTTGGCCAGTAGTGCAAAGATGAACAGATGTTGAGATAAACATGACCAACTGGTGATACAAATGAATATCTTTGGCCGTAGTGCAAAGATGGATTTATTAGTATGATTATGAACAGGAAATGTGATTTGGTATAACCATGATCTTTGATGTTTCAGGTAAAGATAGGTGATGAAAATTATCTTCGTCCTGGATGAGAAGAGGAATTTAGAACTACAGTTATGATTATGAGTTATTCATATGATTGTGGACCAGAATTGTTGATTGATGTTACAGGGATAAAACATTGTTGATGGATTTTTAACATGGAGAAGATAATAGACTTTATAGTCTATTTGACTCTTCTAATGGATTGCTCGTTCCGCTGCAACTATGGTTAAAATTTTTATCATTTACCATATGTTCTAAATCTCTGATTTATTATTGATGAAGGCTATTGATAATTTAATTATCTTTAGTCATGATATTCTTTACTGAGCTAGTTGTGCTCACCCTTTTGCTTCACAATTCCTTTCAGGTAATAAGAGTGTAGCTGGGTCGAGCGGGGGTAACAAGGGAATAGAACGGTGGTCATCATTTAGTAGTTATATTTGGTGAATAAAATAGGGTGAGGCGAACCCAACGTTGGAAGGGTGTTTTGCCACTATCATACAAGATGTCTAATGACATACAACCTCGTGTCATCATAAGACAGGATTGTGCTCATCCACTTGCTGAGTATATCTACGAGCACTACCTATATAATCTTGGTGTTTGTTTGAAGTATAATTCTCGATTAGAGACAGTGGAGATAATGATAAGTCAAGAGAAGACTCACCATTGGGAAGAATATGATAGTAATCTTCTCGTTTTTCTTTGGGGTCTATTGGGTCAACCAAGAATAATTATGTGGCCATATGATATCTATCATAACCTAGACGCATGGCCTCCCATGTACGAAGGTTTCCTTGAGCACTTCCCAAAGATTCTAATTTCTAAAACAATTTTTGACTATACCTTTATGTAAGGTGTCATTGTGAGGTGATGTCCACGGTTGGAACATGAGTCACATTTGGTATATATTTGTATCCAAACTCACAGCATATGTGTTGTTGTATTTTGCACGACAATTGTTGTAATAAAGTTATAGTTGTTTTCTGTACCATGTATTTGGCGACTCAGAATAGGTTGGATGGAATGGACCTATTTTGGGGTCGTTACAGGTTCCTAGAGTCTTTAACTTTATCTCCATCATTTGTATGTCATACGAAATGGGTCTTTGTATTTGACATTATCGCACTCGTACCGTATATGATCTTCTACTCAACGCGTCAGCTACTACGTTCGCTTTTCCAGGATGGTATTGTCAGAACATGTGCTGAAATGAGTTTTCTCTTCTGTTCTTGGGAGCTTTTCTCACATTCCTCGCTCCATCTGAATTTTGTATCTTTACGAGTCAGCTGAGGTGATGATTCGAGAATATCCTTCCACGAATCTCCATTAATAACAAGTTAAGCCTAGAAAGCTACATATTTTGATTACTAACTTAGGTTGCTCTCAACTGTAACTCATATCCCAATCTTGGATATCACCTCACAATGGCACCTATCAGTTTGCTAGCACACAAAGACGGAGTCTCCTACTGAGAGTTTGGCCTCGGTACATTCTAAAAAGGAAGTCACCAGATAGAGGTTCGGGTACCAACTTCAATAGTTGGGTTTTTAACTCCTGAAGTTCAATAGGAGCCATTCGATATGGGGTTTTGGAAATGGGTTTGGCATCGGGTTTAAGGTCAATACAAAATTTGATTTCATGTTCTTGGGGTAGGCCAGCTTTGAATAGCTTCAATCTTTGCCGGGTCAACCGATATTCCACGACTTGATACTACGTGCCCAAGGAATGCTACCTCCTCCAGCCAGAACTCGCATTTCTTCAACTTGGCATAAAGCTTGTATTCACGAAGCTTTTGGAGTACCAGCCTCAAGTGTTGCCCATGATCTTCACGACTTTTGGAATAAATAAGGATGTCATCAATAAAGACGACCACAAAGTGATCCAAATATTCCTTGAATACTCGGTTCATCATATCCATGAAGGCAGCAGGAGCATTAGTCAATCCAAAAGACATGACTAGGAATTCATAATGCCCGTACTGAGTTCTAAAAGCCGTCTTTGGAATATCCTCAGTTTTAACCTTCAGCTGATGATATCCAGAACGAAGATCGATCTTTGAAAAGAATTGTGCTCCTTGCAACTGGTCAAACAGGTCATCAATACGTGGCAATGGGTACCTGTTTTTGATGGTGACATGATTCAACTCCTGATAATCAATACAAAGTCGCATACTTCCATCTTTCTTCTTCACGAATAGAACAGGAGCACCCCAAGGAAAAGTACTAGGACGAATAAAGCCAATGTCTAACAATTACTGCAGTTGGATCTTTAACTCCTGAAGTTCAATAGGAGCCATTCGATATGGGGCTTTGGAAATGGGTTTTGTACCGGGTTTAAGGTCGATACAAAATTTAATTTCACGCTCTGGGGGTAGGCCAGGAAGTTCTTCAGGGAATACGTCAGGGAATTTATTAACAATAGAAATATCATTCAAAACTGACGTATTTTTGTTTAGATCTGTGACATGAGCTAAGAAAGCTTGACATCCGTTTTTCAATAAACGAATAGCTTTTATGGCTTGAGATGACAGCGATTGATTTTAATGGTTTGGTTGCTTGAATTCGCATAATAGGTCGATTAGGAATATGAAAGCTAACAACCTTACAAAAACAATCAATATTTGCATGATGAGTAGTTAACCAATCAATCCCTAGAATCACGTCAAATGCAAGTATTTTTAATGAAATAAGATCGACAGGTAATGTGTGGATACCGATTTGAACCAAACAAGACTTATAAACAGTGGAGGTAATGAAGGTTTCTCCCAACGGAGTTTCCACAGATAAGTCAAAGTCTAATTTCTCCGGAATCAAATTTAATCGATGAGCGCAAGTAGGAGAAATAAAAGAATGGGTAGAACCGGTATCAAATAAACTATAGACTTCGTTAGAGTTTATGATAAGCTTACCCGTGATGACCTCATTCGGGTTTCTTGCTCTCTGGGAGTTCACAACAAACGCTCTCCCTTGCACAACCGGTTTTGACTTTTCTGGGACGGCCTTTGGTGCCTCCATCCTAGCTGAATTTGTCTTCGGTAAACGACAAAATCGAGCTAAATGACCTTCTCATCCACAATTATAACATGCTTTAGACGGCATCACGCAGTTTGGACTGCTGTGCCCCTCCCCTCCGTATTTGAAACATATGATAGGTGGTCGTTCTCCTTCCTTAACAACAGGTGCTGGTGCTGACGTCTTTCCATCATTGTTGAATCTCCTCTTCTTGAAATGCCCATTCTTATTGTTTTGGCCCTGATTACCACCGAAGTGGTTACCATTTCTGGCATGTTGATTCCCTCCACGCTTGTTGTCACCGCTTCGATGACTGCTCTCACTGGTATTATCATTTTGCCGGCTGCTCTCTTTTGGTTGCGTTGTCTCGTTATCGCGCTCCACCAACTGAGCCCTATTCACAACATCTGAATACAAACACGGTTTATGAGAAACAAGATGTTGACGTATCTCCGGCTTCAAACCTCTTAAAAACATCCGCGTCATTCTTTCTTCATTATTCACCAGGTGGGACGCAAATCAGGATAACTCCGCAAATTTTGCCTCGTACTGCGACACGGTCATATTATTCTGCTCTAATTTGATGAACTCCACCTCCTTCATGTGACGAATACTCTCGGGAAAGTATTTGTCGTTAAACAGCTCTTGGAACTTCTCCCAGGACATCTTCAGTGCGGCAGGTTGAGTACGCTTTATCGATTCCCACCAGTAATCTGCCTCTCCTCGCAACATAAAGGCGGCAAAGGGAACCTTTTGCTCCTCGGAGCAACCCAAGACATCAAATATCTTGGTGATCTGCTTTATCCATGTTTCAGCTACAAGTGGTTTGGGTTCTCCCTTAAACTCCGGCGGTCCCAGCTCCTTAAACTGTTTAGCGGTGACCGCCTGAGAGTTTCCAGTATTTCCACCTACATTGTGGACAGGAGCCGCTTTCACCTGTTGTTGCATGAATTGCATAAAGCCTCTGAACATTTGATCATTCATCATTTAGTCAGTGTTGTTGTTTGCATGAGGATTGTCACCTTCCTGATGCACATTATCCTGATTATTGTTATGTGGTGAATCAACAGTCGCCTGTGCTTCATTGCTATTCTCAACATTCTCAGATGCCATTTTCAGATACTGCCACAAAATAAAATTAATTGATATGTCATATATTATCCTTATATTATGACCGACCAATTAAATACCATGCAAATAAATTTAGGTAGGTCATACTAGCGAAGGAATTCCCCGTCTCTCCCCTCCTAGTTCTATTCTCACATCTTAGCCAGGGATCATATCCCTAAGCTCTGATACCAACTATGACACCCCAAAAATTAGGTATACATCACCCATCTTGGGTCGTCAGATACAAAGTACAGAATATAAATACAACTTACTAATACAAATGTCGTGTACAATACGACAAAATATAAACTGTGAGTTTGAATACAAATATTATCTTCTAGAGAGTATTCATACTCAAAAGGAGTCCTCATTACATTTATTAACACACCATTACATAGAATAGTGAGGACTACTAACTAATACTATCATTCGGACCATCACTCCGTTCCCCGACTTGCCCCAGCTACGTTCTCATTTCCTGAAGAGAACAGTGAAAGAAAGGGTGAGCTCAACTAGCCCAGTAAGAAATATTATGACTAAGATAACGCAGAATAAATTATCATTAGCCTTCAACAATGTTAAACTGATAAAATATAATAGACATCAAGTTTAACTGCAGCGGAACAAGCAATCCATTAAAAGAGTCAAGTAGAAAATAAACTCTACTATCTTTTATGATTTAAAATATTTTTCAACACGGTGATCGCTGGGACTCAGCTCAATAAAATAATCCACATCATTGAATCACCCCTGCACTACGGCCAAGGATATTCGTGTATTCATTAATGGTCATGATCATGCCAACAACTGTCCATCAACGCACTACGGGGCAATGAGGACTTTTACCACATCATTTGTAACATTACGGTCATGATTATACCGAATAATCCCTGGTCATAATCATACCAAGTCCATCTATGTACTACAGGCCACAGATGACTTTCAACATTTTATAAACATGAGGATGATGACAATGATATAAGAATTCAATAAAATAAGTTCAAGAATTAATTTATCCAAGAATTAATAACGTCCAAATTGTCAACATGATACTGCATTGTGGAGTAAAATTCAAGAATGCTTAAAAGAATATTTTCATGAAAAGATACTGGATGAAACACAATTATCAAGGATATTCCACAAATTTCATGGAGTATAGAAGTCAAAACTTAACCAACTGAGTACAATAAAGAATGGAATAACAAAAGAAATCACCATGCATGCGATTGACCGCACAGACAGGTTATTCCAACAGAATAATAAATAATAGAACCAGGTCCGGCGTAAACGCACAGACAGGATATTCCGACAGAATAATAAATAATGGAACCAGGTCCGGCGTAAACGCACAGACAAGATATTCCGACAGAATAATAAATAATGGAACCAGGTCCGGCGTAAACGCACAGACAGGATGTTCCAACAGAATAATAATAAAAATGGAACCAGGTCCGGTGTAAAACACACAGACAGGATGTTCCAACAGAATAATAATAAAAACGGAACCAGGTCCGGTGTAAAACACACAGACAGGATATTCCAACAGAATAATAGAAGAATGTCACCAAGTATAGGGTAGACCGCGTATACGGGTTATTCCAACAGAATAATAAAGAATGGAATAACAGAAGTTCTCTTCATGAATATAAAAGAAATAATATTCCCTACCTTAAAAGAACTGGATATTGGAAAAGTGAAGTAGCAGAATACTTTTATTCTCTCTCTCTTATTCTCTCTATACTTTCTCTCTCTATAGCTTGAATGAATTCGTGAAAAATAATGAAGCCCTAGGCCTCTATTTATAGAAAAATTGATGGTGGCTCTTGGTCTTAACGAAGGGTCAAATGACTCTTGGTAATATTGAAGGGACAACTACTATTGACGAAAGTAATTACTATTGTAAATACTATTGACGAAGGTAATTACTATTGACCAAGAAAAATACTATTGACCAAGGTAAATACTATTGACGAAGGTAATTACTATTGACCAAGGTAAATACTATTGACCAAGATAAATACTATTGACCAAGGTAAATACTATTGACGACGGTAATTACTATTGACGACGGTAATTACTATTGACGAAGAGACTCTTAGATGATGACATATGCCCCCCCCCATAAAATAACTAAACTTACCACAATGTCTCAATTATTGATTTAATATTATAACATATTATACAGATGATACTATTACAATAATTTAAGAAATATGATGCAGCAATTACTGTAGCAATAATTAAGTATAGCTGAGTGACTTCTCACGTAAGCATCAATAATCAATACTGTGTGCTACTATGCAACCACGCGTATTACTGTACTTTTACTACCGGGTAGTTCAACAGTTTTAACGGTTTTAACGGTAACACCTCAGCCGTTATTGTGACGCCCCCAAAATTAGGTATACATCACCCATCTTGGGTCGTCAGATACAAAGTACAGAATACAAATACAACTTACTAATACAACTGTCGTGTACAATATGACAAAACATAAACTGCGAGTTTGAATACAAATATTATCTTCTAGAGAGTATTCATACTCAAAAGGAGTCCTCATTACATTTATTAACACACTATTACATAGAATAGTGAGGACTACTAACTAATACTATCATTCGAACCATCACTCCGTTCCCCGACTTGCCCCAGCTACGTTCTCATTTCCTGAAGAGAACAGTGAAAGAAAGGGTGAGCTCAACTAGCCCAGTAAAAAATATTATGACTAAGATAATGCAGAATAAATTATCCTTAGCCTTCAACAATGTTAAACTGATAAAATATAATAGACATCAAGTTTAACTGCAGTGAAACAAGCAATCCATTAAAAGAGTCAAGTAGAAAATAAACTCTACTATCTTTTATGATTTAAAAGTTTTTCAACACTGTGATCGCTGAGACTCAGCTTAATAAAATAATCCACATCATCGAATCACCCCTGCACTACGGCCAAGGATATTCGTATATTCATTAATGGTCATGATCATGCCAACAACTGTCCATCAATGCACTACGGCCAATGAGGACTTTTACCACATCATTTGTAACATTACGGTCATGATTACACCGAATAATCCCTGGTCATAATCATACCAAGTCCATCTATGCACTACAGGCCACAGATGACTTTCAACATTTTATAAACATGAGGATGATGACAATGATATAAGAATTCAATAAAACAAGTTCAAGAATTAATTTATCCAAGAATTAACAACGTCCAAATTGTCAACATGATACTGCTTTGTGGAGTAAAATTCAAGAATACTTAGAAGAATATTTTTTTGAAAAGATACTGGATGAAACGCAATTATCAAGGATATTCCACAAATTTCATGGAGTATAGAAGTCAAAACTTAACCAACTGAGTATAATAAAGAATGGAATAACAAAAGAAATCACCATGCATGCGATAGACCGCACAGACAGGTTATTCCAACAGAATAATAAATAATGGAACCAGGTCCGGCGTAAACGCACAGACAGGATATTCCGACAGAATAATAAATAATAGAACCAGGTCCGGTGTAAAACACACGGACAGGATGTTCCAACAGAATAATAACAAGACGGAACCAGGTCGGTGTAAAACACACAGACAGGATGTTCCAACAGAATAATAATAAAAACGGAACCAGGTCCGGTGTAAAACACACAGACAGGATGTTCCAACAGAATAATAATAAAAACGGAACCAGGTCCGGTGTAAAACACACAGACAGGATGTTCCAACAGAATAATAGAAGAATGTCACCAAGTATAGGGTAGACCGCGTATACAGGTTATTCCAACAGAATAATAAGAAATGGAATAACAACAGTTCTCTTCATGAATAAGAAAGAATAACACCCTTACCGTTTTAAAGAAGAGCTGAAATAAGAAGTAGTTAAGTAGCAGAATACTCTACTTCTCTCTCTCTATAGTTTCTCTCTCTAGAGTTCAGTGAATTCGTAAGAAATAATGAAGGAATGAGCTGCTATTTATAGAAAAATAGAATGCATAGTAACTAATCCATGAACGGTCCAGATTGATTACTTTAATCTGACGGTCCATATTTAAAAAAAATCTTTTAAATAAAATATAATATATTCTATTTATAGAATAACTTTAATAAAGTATTCTATTTTATATAAAAAGATGTTTCTGTTTTATTAAGTTAATAATACGAATAAAACAAAACGTCATTATCGCTAAATAATTCATATTATTAACTGACAATAATTGAATCAAACTGAGTGACGTCTCACATAAGCATTAATAATCAATACCGTGTGCTACTATGCAACCACACGTATTACTGTACTTTTACTACCGAGTAGTTCAACAGTAACAATGGTAAAATTTACGCCGTTATTTTTAATAAAATATTTTTGTCATTTTCTCAATCCGACAATAATTTCGTTGTGGGGTCCACCAATGATTGTGTCGTTGTACGAATATTTCCCTGTTAAACGAATATTCCCCGACCAATCGAATATTATATAACAACTTGCGTACTTTGCAAAATTTATAAATATTACCCACAACTATAACATTATATCAAATTAACTCCATAATATTCAAAAATGATATTTATAAAAAATTCATCTTTATTTATAAAAGTTGGGGTCTTACAACCTCCCCTTCTTATGAAATTTCGCCCTCGAAATTAGAGTACGTACCTGGTATGTCGAAGAGGTAAGGATACCTTGATTTCATTTCAGATTCTAACTCCCAAGTCATTTCCTCAACATCGTGGTTTCTCCACAAAACTTTGACTTGAGGTATAACCTTGGAGCGTAGAATATGTTCCTTCTTATCCAAGATTTGAACAGGAACTTCTTCATACGTCAAATCCTCCGCTATTTCGTCCGGTTCTAACTCAATAATGTGGTTCGGGTCTTCCACATATTTGCGTAACATGGATATGTGAAAAACGTTATGAACACGAGACATACTTGGCGGTAAAGCGAGTCTATAAGCCACAGTTCCTACTCGATCGAGGATTAAAAATGGACCGATGAATCGAGGATTGAGCTTTCCTCTCTTTTCAAATCTCGTAACTCCTTTCCATGGAGCAACACGTAAGAACACATGATCTCCTACATCAAATTCCACGTCCTTTCGATGAAGATCAGCATAACTCTTTTGTCGATCTTGTGAGGTTTTTATACGTTGTCGGATCGTTTGAATCTTTTCTGTAGTCATACGTACCAACTCCGGTCCCAACAACGTTGCTTCGCCCACCTCATCCCAGCATACTGGAGAACGACATTTTCTTCCATACAATGCTTCGAATGGAGCCATGCCAATACTTGCTTGATAACTGTTGTTGTAGGAAAACTCCACCAATGGTAAGAACTTGTCCCAACTTCCCTTGAAGTCAAAGACACAGAGTCTTAATAGATCTTCAAGAGTTTGAATAGTCCTCTCTGATTGTCCGTCCGTCTGAGGATGATATGCTGAACTAAATCGTAACTCCGTGCCCATAGCTTTTTGTAAACTAACCCAAAATCGTGAAGTGAATCTTGGGTCTCGATCAGAAACTATGGATACTGGCATACCATGCAGTCTTACAATCTCGTTTATGTACATACGAGCAAGACGTTCAAGTGTATAAGTTTCTCGTATCGGTAAGAAATGAGCAGACTTGGTCAATCTATCAACAATGACCCAAATCGCATCAATACCTTGAGAAACCCTAGGAAGACGGTAACGAAATCCATGGTAATGTGCTCCCACTTCCATTCTGGAATTTCAAGTGGTTGCAATGGACCTTTTGGTACTTGATGCTCCGCTTTGACTCGTTGACAAGTTAGACACCTTGAGATAAACAACGCTATCTCTCTCTTCATATTGCTCCACCAAAATGTATGACGAAGATCATGATACATTTTGGTACTTCCAGGATGGATTGCAAACGGTGTGTTGTGCGCCTCCATCATGATTTCATACTTTAAATCAGGGTTGTTAGGAACACAAAGTCTGGAGTTGACTCGAAGTATTCCTTCTTCATCGATTCTTGCTTCCGGCATAGCACCTTCTTGCACTTTCTTCCTCATACGCATCAGCTCCAGGTCTGTAGCTTGAGCAGCTTTAACTTTATCGATTAAAGTCGGTTCTACTCGTATATTCGCCATCATCACATGGGTCCCTGGAGTCTTTAACTCTATCTCCATCCTTTGCAAATCACACAAAATGGGCCTTTGTGTTGACAATATCGCACTCGTACTTGCATATGATCTTCTACTCAATGCGTCAGCTACCACGTTCGCTTTTCCAGGATGGTATTGAATGGTATGATCATAATCTTTCAACAGTTCA
Source organism: Panax notoginseng (assembly GCA_016801055.1). NCBI lineage: Eukaryota > Viridiplantae > Streptophyta > Magnoliopsida > Apiales > Araliaceae > Panax > Panax notoginseng. Next base: position 193,156,118 of record CM029017.1, read on the forward strand.
AGCCAACGTCGTTGTCGCATGTTGAGTTCCTTTTGAGTGAAGAAATATTTGAGGCTTTTATGATCCGTAAAGATCTCCACCTTCTCCCCATACAAGTAATGCCTCCAAATTTTAAGTGCAAAGACAACAGCTGCCAACTCTAGATCATGAGTAGGATAATTCCTCTCATATTCCTTGAGTTGTCTTGATGCATAGGCTATGACTTTTCCATGTTGCATGAGAACGCATCCCAACCCTTTGCTCGAAGCATCACTGTAGATGACAAATCCCTCCGAGCCAGATGGTATTGTTAGAACAGGTGCTGAAATGAGTCTCCTCTTGAGTTCTTGAAAACTCTGCTCACATTCTTCGCTCCAACCGAACTTTGTATCTTTCCGAGTCAGCTGAGTTAATGGAGTAGCGATTCGAGAAAATCCTTCCACGAATCTCCGATAATAACCTGCTAAACCAAGAAAGCTACGTACCTCGGTCACTGATTTAGGTTGCTCCCAGCTTTGAATAGCTTCAATCTTTGTCGGGTCAACCGATATTCCACGACTTGATACTACGTGCCCAAGGAATGCTACCTCCTCCAGCCAGAACTCGCATTTCTTCAACTTGGCATAAAGCTTGTATTCACGAAGCTTTTGGAGTACCAGCCTCAAGTGTTGCTCATGATCTTCACGGCTTTTGGAATAAATAAGGATGTCATCAATAAAGACGACCACAAAGTGATCCAAATATTCCTTGAATACCCGGTTCATCATATCCATGAAGGCAGCAGGAGCATTAGTCAATCCAAAAGACATAACTAAGAATTCATAATGCCCATACCGAGTTCTGAAGGCAGTCTTTGGAATATCCTCAGTTCTAACCTTCAGCTGATGATATCCAGAACGAAGATCGATCTTTGAAAAGAATTGTGCTCCTTGCAACTGGTCAAACAGGTCATCAATACGTGGCAATGGGTACCTATTTTTGATGGTGACATGATTCAACTCCCGATAATCAATACAAAGTCGCATACTCCCATCTTTCTTCTTCACGAACAGAACAGGAGCACCCTAAGGAGAAGTACTAGGACGAATAAAACCAATGTCTAACAATTCCTGCAGTTGGGTCTTTAACTCCTGAAGTTCAATAGGAGCCATTCGATATGGGGCTTTGGAAATGGGTTTTGTACCGGGTTCAAGGTCGATACAAAATTCAATTTCACGCTCTGGGGGTAGGCCAGGAAGTTCTTCGGGAAATACGTCAGGAAATTTATTAACAACAGAAATATCATTCAAAGCTGACGTATTTTTGTTTAGATCTGTGACATGAGCTAAGAAAGCTTGACATCCGTTTTTCAATAAACGAATAGCTTTATGGCTTGAGATGACAGCGATTGATTTTAATGGTTTGGTTGCTTGAATTCGCATAATAGGTCGATTAGGAATATGAAAGCTAACAACCTTACGAAAACAATCAATTTTTGCATGATGAGTAGTTAACCAATCAATCCCTAGAATCACGTCAAATGCAAGTATTTTTAATGAAATAAGATCGACAGGTAATGTGTGGGTACCAACTTGAACCAAACAAGACTTATAAACCGTGGATGTAATGAAGGTTTCTCCCAATGGAGTTTCAACTGCTAAGTCAAAGTCTAATTTCTCCGGAATCAAATTTAATCGATGAGCGCAAGTAGGAGAAATAAAAGAATGGGTAGAACCGGTATCAAATAAAGTATAGACTTCGTTAGAGTTTATGATAAGCTTACCCGTGATGACCTCATTCGGGTTCCTTGCTCTCTGGGAGTTCACAACAAACGCTCTCCCTTGCACAACTGGTTTTGACTTTTCTGGGACGGCCTTTGGTGCCTCCATCCTAGCTGAATTTGTCTTCGGTAAACGACAAAATCGGGCTAAATGACCTTCTCTTCCACAATTATAACATGCTTTGGACGGCATCGCGCAGTTTGGACTGATGTGCCCCTCCCCTCCGCATTTGAAACATATGATAGGTGGTCGTTCTCCTTCCTTAACGACAGGTGCTGGTGCTGACGTCTTTCCATCATTGTTGAATCTCCTCTTCTTGAAATGCCCATTCTTATTGTTTTGGCCCTGATTACCACCGAAGTGGTTACCATTTCTGGCCTGTTGATTCCCTCCACGCTTGTTGTCACCGCTTCGATGACTGCTCTCACTGGTATTATCATTTTGTCGGCTGCTCTCTTTTAGTTGCGTTGTCTCGTTATCGCGCTCCACCAACTGAGCCCTATTTACAACATCTGAATACAAACACAGTTTATGAGAAACAAGATGTTGACGTATCTCCGCTTCAAACCTCTTAAAAACATCCGCGTCATTCTTTCTTCATTATCCACCAGGTGGGACGCAAACCGGGATAACTCCGCAAATTTTGCCTCGTACTGCGACACGGTCATATTATTCTGCTCCAATTTGATGAACTCCACCTCCTTCATGTGACGAATACTCTCGGGAAAGTATTTGTCGTTAAACAGCTCTTGGAACTTCTCCCAAGACATCTTCAGTGCGGCAGGTTGAGTACGCTTTATCGATTTCCACCAGTAATCTGCCTCTCCTCGCAACATAAAGGCGGCAAAGGGAACCTTTTGCTCCTCGGAGCAACCCAAGACATCAAATATCTTGGTGATCTGCTTTATCCATATTTCAACTACCAGTGGTATGGGTTCTCCCTTAAACTCCGGTGGTCCCAGCTCCTTAAACTGACCGCCTGAGAGTTTCTAGTATTTCCACCTACGTTGTGGACAGGAGCCGCTTTCACCTGTTGCATGAATTGCATAAAACCTCTGAACATTCCATCATTCATCATCTGGTCAGTGTTGTTGTTTGCATGAGGATTGTCACCTTCCTGATGAACATTATCCTGATTATTGATATGTGGTGAATCAATAATCGCCTGTGCTCCATTGCTATTCTCAACATTCCCAGATGTCATTTTCAGATACTGCCACAAAATAAAAGTTAATTGATATGTCATATATTATCCTTATATTATGACCGACCAATTAAATACCATGCAAATAAACTTAGGTAGGTCATACTAGCGAAGGAATTCCCCGTCTCTCCCCTCCTAGTTCTATTCTCACATCTTAGCTAGGGATCATATCCCTAAGCTCTGATACCAACCGTGACGCCCCCAAAATTAGGTATACATCACCCATCTTGGGTCGTCAGATACAAAGTACAGAATACAAATACAACTTACTAATACAACTGTCGTGTACAATACGACAAAACATAAACTGTCCATCACTGCACTACGGCCAATGAGACTTTAACCACATCATTTGTAACATTACGGTCATGATTACACCGAATAATCCCTGGTCATAATCATACCAAGTCCATCTATGCACTACAGGCCACAAATGACTTTCAACATTTTATAACCATGAGGATGATGACAATGATATAAGAATTCAATAAAACAAGTTTAAGAATTAATTTATCCAAGAATTAACAACGTCCAAATTGTCAACATAATACTGCTTTGTGGAGTAAAATTCAAGAATATGTAGAAAAATATTTTCTTGAAAAGATACTGGATGAAACGCAATTATCAAGGATATTCCACAAATTTCATGGAGTTTAGAAGTCAAAACTTAACCAACTGAGTATAATAAAGAATGGAATAACAAAAGAAATCACCATGCATGCGATAGACCGCACAGACAGGTTATTCCAACAGAATAATAAATAATGGAACCAGGTCCGGCGTAAACGCACAGACAGGATATTCCGACAGAATAATAAATAATGGAACCAGGTCCGGTGTAAAACACACAGACAGGATGTTCCAACAGAATAATAACAAGACGGAACCAGGTCCGGTGTAAAACACGCAGACAAGATGTTCCAACAGAATAATAATAAAAACAGAACTAGGTCCAGTGTAAAACACACAGACAGGATGTTCCAACAAAATAATAATAAAAACGGAACCAGGTCTGGTGTAAAACACACAGACAGGATGTTCCAACAGAATAATAGAAGAATGTCATCAAGTATAGGGTAGATCCGCGTATACAGGTTATTCCAACAGAATAATAAGAAATGGAATAACAACAGTTCTCTTCATGAATAAGAAAGAATAACACCCCTTACCGTTTTAAAGACCAGCTGAAATAAGGAAGTAGTTAAGTAGCAGAATACTCTTCTTCTCTCTCTTTATAGTTTCTCTCTCTAGAGTTCAGTAAATTCGTAAGAAATAATGAAGGAATGAGCTGCTATTTATAGAAAAATAGAATGCATAGTAACTAATCCATGAACGGTCCAGATTGATTACTTTAATCTGACGGTCCATATTTAAAGAAAAATCTTTTAAATAAAATATAATATATTCTATTTATAGAATAACTTTAATAAAGTATTCTGTTTTATATAAAAAGATGTTTCTGTTTTATTACGTTAATAATACGAATAAAACAAAACGTCATTATCTCTAAATAATTCATATTATTAACTGACCATAATTGAATCAAACTGAGTGACTTCTCACATAAGCATTAATAATCAATACCGTGTGCTACTATGCAACCACACGTATTACTGTACTTTTACTACCGAGTAGTTCAACAGTAACAATGGTAAAATTTCTGTCGTTATTTTTAATAAAATATTTTTGTCGTTTTCTCAATCCGACAATAATTCCGTTGTGGGGTCCACCAATGATTGTGTCGTTGTACGAATATTCCCTGTTAAATGAATATTCCCCGAACAATCGAATATTATATAACAACTTGCGTACTTTGCAAAATTTATAAATATTAGCCACAACTATAACATTATATCAATTTAACTGCATAAGATTCAAAAATGATATTTATAAAAAATTCATCTTTATTTATAAAAGTTGGGGTCTTACAGTTATTTTTATAGAAAGATAATTCTGTCGTTTTCTCAATCCGACAATAATTCTGTTGTGGGGTCCACCAATGATTGTGCCGTTGTACGAATATTCCCTGTTAAAACGAATATTCCCCGACCAATCGAATATTGTATAACAACTTGCGTACTTTGCAAAATTTATAAATATTATCCACAACTATAACATTATATCAAATTAACTCCATAATATTTAAAAATGATATTTATAGAAAATTCATCTTTATTTATAAAAGTTGGGGTCTTACAACCTCCCCTTCTTATGAAATTTCGCCCTCGAAATTAGGGTACGTACCTGGTATGTCGAAGAGGTAAGGATACCTTGATTTCATTTCAGATTCTAACTCCCAAGTCATTTCCTCAACATCGTGGTTTCTCCACAAAACTTTGACTTGAGGTATAACCTTGGAGCGTAGAATATGTTCCTTCTTATCCAAGATTTGAACAGGAACTTCTTCATACGTCAAATCCTCCGCTATTTCGTCCGGTTCTAACTCAATAATGTGGTTCGGGTCTTCCACATATTTGCGTAACATGGATATGTGAAAAACGTTATGAACACGAGACATACTTGGCGGTAAAGCGAGTCTATAAGCCACAGTTCCTACTCGATCGAGGATTAAAAATGGACCGATGAATCGAGGATTGAGCTTTCCTCTCTTTTCAAATCTCGTAACTCCTTTCCATGGAGCAACACGTAAGAACACATGATCTCCTACATCAAATTCCACGTCCTTTCGATGAAGATCAGCATAACTCTTTTGTCGATCTTGTGAGGTTTTTATACGTTGTCGGATCGTTTGAATCTTTTCTGTAGTCATACGTACCAACTCCGGTCCCAACAACGTTGCTTCGCCCACCTCATCCCAGCATACTGGAGAACGACATTTTCTTCCATACAATGCTTCGAATGGAGCCATGCCAATACTTGCTTGATAACTGTTGTTGTAGAAAAACTCCACCAATGGTAAGAACTTGTCCCAACTTCCCTTGAAGTCAAAGACACAGAGTCTTAATAGATCTTCAAGAGTTTGAATAGTCCTCTCTGATTGTCCGTCCGTCTGAGGATGATATGCTGAACTAAATCGTAACTCCGTGCCCATAGCTTTTTGTAAACTAACCCAAAATCGTGAAGTGAATCTTGGGTCTCGATCAGAAATTATGGATACTGGCATACCATGCAGTCTTACAATCTCGTTTATGTACATACGAGCAAGACGTTCAAGTGTATAAGTTTCTCGTATCGGTAAGAAATGAGCAGACTTGGTCAATCTATCAACAATGACCCAAATCGCATCAATACCTTGAGAAACCCTAGGAAGACCGGTAACGAAATCCATGGTAATGTGCTCCCACTTCCATTCTGGAATTTCAAGTGGTTGCAATGGACCTTTTGGTACTTGATGCTCCGCTTTGACTCGTTGACAAGTTAGACACCTTGAGATAAACAACGCTATCTCTCTCTTCATATTGCTCCACCAAAATGTATGACGAAGATCATGATACATTTTGGTACTTCCAGGATGGATTGCAAACGGTGTGTTGTGCGCCTCCATCATGATTTCATACTTTAAATCAGGGTTGTTAGGAACACAAAGTCTGGAGTTGACTCGAAGTATTCCTTCTTCATCGATTCTTGCTTCCGGCATAGCACCTTCTTGCACTTTCTTCCTCATACGCATCAGCTCCAGGTCTGTAGCTTGAGCAGCTTTAACTTTATCGATTAAAGTCGGTTCTACTCGTATATTCGCCATCATCACATGGGTCCCTGGAGTCTTTAACTCTATCTCCATCCTTTGCAAGTCACACAAAATGGGCCTTTGTGTTGTTAATATTGCACTTGTACCCGCATATGATCTTCTACTCAATGCGTCAGCTACCACGTTCGCTTTTCCAGGATGGTATTGAATGGTATGATCATAATCTTTCAACAGTTCAAGCCAACGTCGTTGTCGCATGTTGAGTTCCTTTTGAGTGAAGAAATATTTGAGGCTTTTATGATCCGTAAAGATCTCCACTTTCTCCCCATACAAGTAATGCCTCCAAATTTTAAGTGCAAAGACAACAGCTGCCAACTCTAGATCATGAGTAGGATAATTCTCTCATATTCCTTGAGTTGTCTTGATGCATAGGCTATGACTTTTCCATGTTGCATGAGAACGCATCCCAACCCTTTGCTCGAAGCATCACTGTAGATGACAAATCCCTCCGAGCCAGATGGTATTGTTAGAACAGGTGCTGAAATGAGTCTCCTCTTGAGTTCTTGAAAACTCTGCTCACATTCTTCGCTCCAACCAAACTTTGTATCTTTCCGAGTCAGCTGAGTTAATGGAGTAGCGATTCGAGAAAATCCTTCCACGAATCTTTGATAATAACCAGCTAAACCAAGAAAGCTACCTCGGTCACTAATTTAGGTTGCTCCCAGCTTTGAATAGCTTCAATCTTTACCGGGTCAACCGATATTCCACGACTTGATACTACGTGCCCAAGGAATGCTACCTCCTCCAGCCAGAACTCGCATTTCTTCAACTTGGCATAAAGCTTGTATTCACGAAGCTTTTGGAGTACCAGCCTCAAGTGTTGCTCATGATCTTCACGGCTTTTGAAATAAATAAGGATGTCATCAATAAAGACGACCACAAAGTGATCCAAATATTCCTTGAATACCCGGTTCATCATATCCATGAAGGCAGCAGGAGCATTAGTCAATCCAAAAGACATAACTAAGAATTCATAATGCCCATACCGAGTTCTGAAGGCAGTCTTTGGAATATCCTCAGTTCTAACCTTCAGCTGATGATATCCAGAACGAAGATCGATCTTTGAAAAGAATTGTGCTCCTTGCAACTGGTCAAACAGGTCATCAATACGTGGCAATGGGTACCTGTTTTTGATGGTGACATGATTCAACTCCCGATAATCAATACAAAGTCGCATACTTCCATCTTTCTTCTTCACGAATAGAACAGGAGCACCCCAAGGAGAAGTACTAGGACGAATAAAGCCAATGTCTAACAATTCCTGCAGTTGGATCTTTAACTCCTGAAGTTCAATAGGAGCCATTCGATATGGGGCTTTGGAAATGGATTTTGTACCGGGTTTAAGGTCGATACAAAATTCAATTTCACGCTCTGGGGGTAGGCCAGGAAGTTCTTCAGGGAATACGTCAGGGAATTTATTAACAAGAGAAATATCATTCAAAACTGACGTATTTTTGTTTAGATCTGTGACATGAGCTAAGAAAGCTTGACATCCGTTTTTCAATAAACGAATAGCTTTATGGCTTGAGATGACAGCGATTGATTTTAATGGTTTGGTTGCTTGAATTCGCATAATAGGTCGATTAGGAATATGAAAGCTAACAACCTTACAAAAACAATCAATTTTTGCATGATGAGTAGTTAACCAATCAATCCCTAGAATCACGTCAAATGCAAGTATTTTTAATGAAATAAGATCGACAGGTAATGTGTGGGTACCAACTTGAACCAAACAAGACTTATAAACAGTGGAGTAATGAAGGTTTCTCCCAACGGAGTTTCCACAGATAAGTCAAAGTCTAATTTCTCCGGAATCAAATTTAATCGATGAGCGCAAGTAGGAGAAATAAAAGAATGGGTAGAACCGGTATCAAATAAAGTATAGACTTCATTAGAGTTTATGATAAGCTTACCCGTGATGACCTCATTCGGGTTCCTTGCTCTCTGGGAGTTCACAACAAACGCTCTCCCTTGCACAACCGGTTTTGACTTTTCTGGGACGGCCTTTGGTGCCTCCATCCTAGCTGAATTTGTCTTCGGTAAACGACAAAATCGGGCTAAATGACCTTCTCTTCCACAATTATAACATGCTTTGGACGGCATCGCGCAGTTTGGACTGATGTGCCCCTCCCCTCCGCATTTGAAACATATGATAGGTGGTCGTTCTCCTTCCTTAACGACGGTGCTGGTGCTGACGTCTTTCCATCATTGTTGAATCTCCTCTTCTTGAAATGCCCATTCTTATTGTTTTGGCCCTGATTACCACCGAAGTAGTTACCATTTCTGGCCTGTTGATTCCCTCCACGCTTGTTGTCACTGCTTCGATGACTGCTCTCACTTGTATTATCATTTTGCCGGCTGCTCTCTTTTGGTTGCGTTGTCTCGTTATCGCGCTCCACCAACTGAGCCCTATTCACAACATCTGAATACAAACACAGTTTATGAGAAACAAGATGTTGACGTATCTCCGGCTTCAAACCTCTTAAAAACATCCGCGTCATTCTTTCTTCATTATCCACCAGGTGGGACACAAACCGGGATAACTCCGCAAATTTTGTCTCGTACTGCGACACGGTCATATTATTCTGCTCCAATTTGATGAACTCCACCTCCTTCATGTGACGAATACTCTCGAGAAAGTATTTGTCGTTAAACAGCTCTTGGAACTTCTCCTAGGACATCTTCAGTGCGGTAGGTTGAGTACGCTTTATCGATTCCCACCAGTAATCTGCCTCTCCTCGCAACATAAAGGCGACAAGGGGAACCTTTTGCTCCTCGGAGCAACCCAAGACATCAAATATCTTGGTGATCTGCTTTATCCATGTTTCAGCTACAAGTGGTTTGGGTTCTCCCTTAAACTCCGGCGGTCCCAGCTCCTTAAACTGTTTAGCGGTGACCGCCTGAGAGTTTCCAGTATTTCCACCTACGTTGTGGACAGGAGCCGCTTTCACCTGTTGTTGTATGAATTGCATAAAGCCTCTGAACATTTGATCATTCATCATTTAGTCAGTGTTGTTGTTTGCTTGAGGATTGTCACCTTCCTGATGCACATTATCCTGATTATTGATATGTGGTGAATCAACAGTCGCCTGTGCTCCATTGCTATTCTCAACATTCTCAGATGCCATTTTCAGATATTGCCACAAAAAAAATTAATTGATATGTCATATATTATCCTTATATTATGACCGACCAATTAAATATCATGCAAATAAACTTAGGTAGGTCATACTAGCGAAGGAATTCCTCGTCTCTCCCCTCCTAGTTCTATTCTCACATCTTAGCCAGGGATCATATCCCTAAGCTCTGATACCAACTGTGACACCCCCAAAATTAGGTATACATCACCCATCTTGGGTCATCAGATACAAAGTACAGAATACAAATACAACTTACTAATACAAATGTCGTGTACAATACGACAAAACATAAACTGTGAGTTTGAAAACAAATATTATCTTCTAGAGAGTATTCATACTCAAAAGAAGTCCTCATTACATTTATTAACACACCATTACATAGAATAGTGAGGACTACTAACTAATACTATCATTCGGACCATCACTCCGTTCCCCGACTTGCCCTAGCTACGTTCTCATTTCCTGAAGAGAACAGTGAAAGAAAGGGTGAGCTCAACTAGCCCAGTAAGAAATATTATGACTAAGATAACGCAGAATAAATTATCATTAGCCTTCAACAATGTTAAACTGATAAAATATAATAGACATCAAGTTTAACTGCAGCGGAACAAGCAATCCATTAAAAGAGTCAAGTAGAAAATAAACTCTACTATCTTTTATGATTTAAAATATTTTTCAACACGGTGATCGCTGGGACTCAGTTCAATAAAATAATCCACATCATCGAATCACCCCTGCACTACGGCCAAGGATATTCGTGTATTCATTAATGGTCATGATCATGCCAACAACTGTCCATCAACGCACTACGGGCCAATGAGGACTTTTACCACATCATTTGTAATATTACGGTCATGATTATACCGAATAATCCCTGGTCATAATCATACCAAGTCCATCTATGCACTACAGGCCACAGATGACTTTCAACATTTTATAAACATGAGGATGATGACAATGATATAAGAATTCAATAAAACAAGTTCAAGAATTAATTTATCCAAGAATTAACAACGTCCAAATTGTCAACATGATACTGCATTGTGGAGTAAAATTCAAGAATGTTTAGAAGAATATTTTCATGAAAAGATACTGGATGAAACACAATTATCAAGGATATTCCACAAATTTCATGGAGTATAGAAGTCAAAACTTAACCAACTGAGTACAATAAAGAATGGAATAACAAAAGAAATCACCATGCATGCCATAGACCGCACAGACAGGTTATTCCAACAGAATAATAAATAATAGAACCAGGTCCGGCGTAAACGCACAGACAGGATATTCCGACAGAATAATAAATAATGGAACCAGGTCCGGCGTAAACGCACAGACAAGATATTCCGACAGAATAATAAATAATGGAACCAGGTCCGGCGTAAACGCACATACAGGATGTTCCAACAGAATAATAATAAAAACGGAACCAGGTCCGGTGTAAAACACACAGACAGGATGTTCCAACAGAATAATAATAAAAAAGGAACCAGGTCCGGTGTGAAACACACAGACAGGATGTTCCAACAGAATAATAGAAGAATGTCACCAAGTATAGGGTAGACCGCGTATACGGGTTATTCCAACAGAATAATAAAGAATGGAATAACAAAAGTTCTCTTCATGAATATAAAAGAAATAATATTCCCTACCTTAAAAGAACTGAATATTGAAAAAGTAAAGTAGCAGAATACTTTTATTCTCTCTCTCTTATTCTCTCTATACTTTCTCTCTCTATAGCTTGAATGAATTCGTGAAAAATAATGAAGCCCTAGGCCTCTATTTATAGAAAAACTGAGGGTGGCTCTTGGTCTTAACGAAGGGTCAAATGACTCTTGGTCTTAACGAAGGGTCAAATGACTATTGGTAATATTGAAGGGACAACTACTATTGACGAAAATAATTACTATTGACCGAGGTAAATACTATTGACGAAGGTAATTACTATTGACCAAGGTAAATACTATTGACCAAGGTAAATACTATTGACGAAGGTAATTACTATTGACCAAGGTAAATACTATTGACCAAGGTAAATACTATTGACGACGGTAAATACTATTGACGACGGTAATTACTATTGACGAAGAGACTCTTAGATGATGACATATGGCCCCCCATAAAATAACCAAACTTACCACAACGTCTCAATTATTGATTTAATAATATAACATATTATACAGATGATACTATTACAATAATTTAAGAAATATGATGCAGCAATTACTGTAGCAATAATTGAGTATAGCTGAGTGACTTCTCACGTAAGCATCAATAATTAATACCGTGTGCTACTATGCAACCACGCGTATTACTGTACTTTTACTACCGGGTAGTTCAACAGTTTTAACGGTTTTAACGGTAACACCTCAGCCGTTATTTTTATAGAAAGATAATTCTGTCGTTTTCTCAATTCGACAATAATTTCATTGTGGGGTCCACCAATGATTGTGCCGTTGTACGAATATTCCCTGTTAAAACGAATATTTCTCGACCAATCGAATATTATATAACAACTTGCGTACTTTGCAAAATTTATAAATATTACCCACAACTATAACATTATATCAAATTAACTCCATAATATTCAAAAATGATATTTATAAAAAATTCATCTTTATTTATAAAAGTTGGGGTCTTACAAGAATGGCAGAATATTATTTAGGAAAATAATCACAGATGAAGAATTCACGGGCGCAGAATCGGCGGAAAAATTTGATTTTACTATGCAACACTATACAATAAAAGATTCTAATAAAACAAAAACTTTATATAAAATATAATATATTCTATTTATAATCTAATAAAACGAATAACTTTATATATAATATAAAAAGTATTCTGCTTTATATAAAAAAAGTTTGTTTTATTACTATTATAATAATAATAAAATAAAAACTGAGATAACTTTCTACCAACGATTTTGAAAACTGAGTAAGTGGGGGTCCATATAATAAGCCAAATTTACAACAAATACTTCATGACAAACTCCTTTATTTATATCAAAAATTGAATAAATATTTATCACAATTCACTTATCTTCAATAAACACATTTTTAATCTTTCAACAATTATTCATCATTAATATTATAACTCACAATATTAACAACCAGATCATTTCCAAGAAAGAGGGGGCTTTCCGATAAGGACTTCTCCTTATTAGCGCGCAATTAGATAACATAACCCCTTTCCTCGACAGAACTTTTTAGACATTGTCAATAATGTAAATAATAATATGAATAACGGTGTCGTCTCAATTATTGATTTAATAATATAAAATATTGTACAGATGATATTATGACAATAAATGAATCAATAATATGAGATACTATGCATCAACTACTGCTGCAATAATTGAATAAAACTGAGTGACTTTCTTACGTAAGTATCAATAATCAGAGATACTGTGCAATACCGTGTGCTACTGTGCAACCACGCGTATTACTGTACTTTTATCATCGGGTATTTCAATAGTTTAACAGTAAAAGTCTTACCGTTAGTTTTATAAAAAGGTTATTTCTGTCACTTTCTATATCCGACAGTCATTCTGTTGTGGGGTCTACTAATGATTGTGCTGATAAAACGAATATTCCCCGACCAGACGAATATTTTATGCTAACTTACTTACTTTACAAAATTTATAAATATTACCCACAACTATAACATTATATCAAATTCGCACCTTATTATTCAAAATAATATTTAGAGAAAATTAAATATTTATCCATAAAAAGTTGGGGTCTTACAGTTTATGAATTGAGTATGCGGCAATGATACTTAAAAAAAGATAATGAACTGGTTAAAGATTATATAATACTCAAAATATATTTGAGTTTAAGTGAATGTTATAAAATAAAGCTTGCGAGATTTTATTAAGAAAAAGAATGGAATAGGAAATATAAAACATATATTAAGGTAATGTGTTGAAGTTATTCAACGATAATTTTAAAAGCGATTTGATGAAAACTAAGTAAAGTAGGATTTCGGTGATTCCGAGAACGGAATTCTTAAAAGGAGGGAAGTGTGACACCCCCAAACCCGGTACTTCCATTTCCACAGGATTTGGTGTTCACGGTACAAATATCATCTATCTATCTACCCATAATAAATGCAAATCATGCAATAGATAGAAATAAAATCTTCCCCTTAAGGGTTACAACATCTGAATAATAATAATACAATCCCAGGTTAAACTAACCTTAAACATCTGTGCGGAATCATAAACAAATAAGTCTTAAACAATAACATTAACTCAAGTCTTAAACAAATACATCGTCATATAAAACAACAGGTCTTCGTCACTTGCTAACTTTGCCCTTGCCTTTACTAGTGGAAGGTTCATCAGTTCTTTCGTTCTTAACTGCAATGTTATTATTAAGCAAGAGTGAGCACAAATGCCCACAAGTATAATAATGAAATAACAGTATAATAACATGCGAATAAATCAAAGACATCTGAACAAAAGCTCAACTTTTGAATCAAGAATGAATAACAAGAATCAAAAGAATTCTGAGGGTCATAAGACCTTGAACTATGTCCTAGGTTATCAAGGGTTATACTTGAAACCTTTAACAGTCATAAGACTATGGACCTTTCTTCTCGTACTTAGGGAGATCAGCCCTTAGTACCATACTGTGCACAATATCTTAACGCTAACGCATAAGTAAATCTCTTTGCAGGGTTGTTCATCTCAGTTTGACATTCGAGTCCGCACCAAAGGAAGTTTGGTTTGGATAATTCAATAAGGGTTCTGAAATTTAGAACGTTCATCAACTAAGGACTAGTTGAATCAATAAGGTTCACTAGTCTAATAAGGTTCAACAATAACAATATTCAATTTGAATAATAATCTCAAGAAGTATACAATAGAACGATTATTGTATAACTGAATCATGCTTTGAAAAGATAATCAATCTTTAATATAACATTTGAATTTGAATAATAGTAATGATAATTTACTCGAGGTAAATAATAATCTTGAACAGTAATGACAAGTAGGGTTAGAAAACTTGCCTCGTGTGTAAATTACACTTTAACTAAACTCGTTCTTTGAACTTAATCCTACATACCATTCACATACATAATACCAGTTAATTATAACTTAACTAATCAACATAAACTCATTCTCTTTGTCTACTTTGATTATTGACTATACTTAGTCAAATTACCACTTTATCACATAATTTGTACTTCATGAATTATCAAGCTACTTATGTATTCAGCAATTCAATTCACATGTAATTATATTATTTACATGTTAAACATCTATTTTAATATCACATTATACCTCTAACATGTTTACATGCTCATTACATTAAGTTACTAACACATTGCTAGACTTAACATTTTAAAAAAATAATTCATTCTGAATTTTCTCGAGAGTGGCGCTGCGGCGCCACTGTTATACATGATCTTCGCGCTGCGGCCGGACACTTGGCGCTGCAGCTCTAGACTTGGCGTTGCGGCGTGGTGGCGCTGCAGCGCGGGACTTCAGGCGCTGGACTAGCGCCGCGGCGCAGCGAGCTAGAAATTATTCTGCAATTCGCGAAAATTGCAGAACACAACCCAAAAATTCCAATTAAATTACTACTACACGAATTTAATCATATACACATGTTATAATTCATGCATAAGCATAACCCAACATTTATAAATTGATTTTAACCATTTAAAACACATAATCACATAATTAAATTATGCAAATTGTACTGTTCTTGATGTTCTTGAAGATTTTGAACAAAAACATATAATTTAACGCTACGGATTCGTTATAACACCGAATTCGTTCGCTTAAGGCTTAGTCTCTTCGTATCAACATGTATAATCAAATAAGAGTGTAAATTTTACGAAAATATTTATGTTTGACACCTTAAAGTTACGTATAAGGCCATATGGCCAAAACCCAAACTTTGTAATTTTTTGAAATAGCAAGTCATCAGATTACGAAACTTAGGATATGGAATCATGCAATATATATATAAAACATGTTATGCTACCCGTATTATTACATATATCCTTATAACAACACCAATTCCCAATTCACAGAGATTAACAGAAGTTTTGAAGGCCATTTTTATAAAACTTGAATACGTGAAATAGAAATTTAGGAAGGAGAGATTACCTGAGAATAACCTAGAGGAGATGATTCACATATGATCCTTTCTCAACACTTGTTAATTACACACTCAATTTTCTCTCAAACAATTCTCAACTCTCTCTCTGAATATTTCTTAGACTTAGAAAAATAGAAAATAAAAGAATACGTAATATAACAGAGGGAGAAGGGAACTGATGCGCGTAATGGTCAGTTAACCCAGTAATGGGTAACTGCTCTAACTCCCACTAAGGCCATGTTTGGCTAGGCTTAATATATTTCAAAACCATTTAATTTAATAAAGTTTTATCATATAGTTTGAAAATGTCACACTCTTTATAAAATAAATCCCATATTTTATTTAATTTACTTTAAATAAAATATAATAATTTCTCATAATTTCACATAGTCACATAATTAAATTTCTCATTAATAAATAATGTCAACTTATTAAATCTCTAATTAAATTATAAAATTCTCGTTCGTCACATCTTTCCCCCCTTAAAAGGATTCTGTCCCCAGAATCACGACTCAAAAATTTTGACCCGTTACATTCTCTCCCCCTTACAAAGATTTTATCCCCAGAATCGCTTACACATAATTTATGTAAATAAATGAGGGTAATTCTTCATCATATTCTCTTCGAGTTCCCACATAGTTTCTT
Organism: Panax notoginseng; assembly: GCA_016801055.1. NCBI lineage: Eukaryota > Viridiplantae > Streptophyta > Magnoliopsida > Apiales > Araliaceae > Panax > Panax notoginseng. Next base: position 193,172,668 of record CM029017.1, read on the forward strand.
CACCGTTGTGGTTCCTCCAAATTACCTTAACAGAAGGTATAACTTTATTTCTGAGAACTTGTTCTTTTCGGTCGATAATTTAGACAGGAATTTCTTCGTAAGATAAGTCTTTCTCAAAATGCAGGGGTTCGTATTCAATTACATGCTTGTAATCGGCCTTGTAGGGTTGTAACACAGACACATGGAAGACGTTGTGGACATTCTCGAGTGATGGAGGTAAGGCTACCTCATATGCGACTTCACCGATTCTTCTCAGTACTTCAAAGGGTCCAATGAATCTTGGGCTCAATTTCCCTTTCTTTCCGAATCTGATCTTTCCTTTCCAGGGAGAGACCTTCAAGAAAACATAACTACCTGATTCAAACTCGATATTTTTACGATGTGGGTCAGCGTATTTCTTCTGTCAATCTTGAGCCGCTACCAGTTGTGCTCGGATCACTTTGACTATTTTTGCTGTCTGCTGTACCAATTCTGGCCATAGCAATTGTCTCTCACCAAACTTCTCCGTCCAAACAAATTTCACAGCTTTTCGAGTTAAATTCGTTAACGGAGTTGCGATCTTGGAAAAATCTTGAATGAATCTTCTATAATATCTCGCCAATCCAAGAAAACTTCTTACTTCTAACGACGTTTTCGGCTGATCCTCGTTAATCACGGCTTCAACTTTAGATGGATCTACCGAAATTCCGTTTTTATGGATCACGTGACCAAGAAATTGTACTCGCTCGATCCAAAATTCGCATTTGGAAAATTTAGCGTACAACTTCTCCCTTCTCAATACTTCCAACGTTAATCTCAAATGTTCTTCGTGTTATTCTTTGGTTTTGGAATATACCAGAATGTCGTCTATAAATACCACCACGAATTTGTCCAAAAATGGCTTGAACACACCATTCATTAGTCCCATAAATGCTGCAGAAGCATTCGTTAGACCAAACGACATTACTAAAAATACGTAGTGACCGTATCGCGTTCTGAAAGCTGTCTTCGGTACATCCTCTGGCCTCACCTTCAGTTGGTGATAACTACTCCTCAAGTCTATCTTGGAAAAGTATCTTGCTCCCTTTAATTGATCAAACAGATCGTCGATTCTTGGTAATGGATATCTATTCTTAATCATGACCTTGTTCAGTTCTCTGTAGTCAATGCAGAGCTGCATCGATCCGTCCTTCTTTTTCACGAATAACACCGGCACTCCCCACGGCGATACGCTCGGTTGAATGTACTTCTTGTCCAATAATTCTTGTAGTTGTACCATTAATTTCTTCATCTCTACTGGTGCCATTCGGTATGGTGCCTTCGATATTGGAGCAGTTCCTGGCGCCAAATCGATCATGAAATCTACCTCTCTATCTGGTGGAAGTCCTGACAAATCGTCTGGAAATACGTCGATGAAATCCCTCACAATCGGTATTTCTTCTACCTTCGGATTCTCTTTTCGACTGTCGACTATGTAAGCTAAGTATCCTACACAGCCTTGTCTTAATAACTTCCTGGCCTGCATCATCGTCAGACAAATCGCTTATCTAGGCGACTTGCTACCATAAAATACAACCTTTGATGGAGTCTCTTGCTAGATGATCCTTCGAACCACAAGTAAAACAAGCACCCTTCTTTGGGTTAGGACAATTAGGTGATATGTGGCCTTCCTAACCACAATTATAGCATACTCTCTTTCCCTTCATAAAAACTCCTAGATGAGCTTTCCCGCAGGTCGGGCATGCTTCAATCTTTTTCTTCTGCCCTCCTTGTTGACTTCTAGCTGACGAGTTATCCGTCCACTTCCTCTTCTGATTATGATTACCCCCAGTGCTACTCCCACCAGTCTTGTTGTTACCTTCATTCTCACTCTTTTTCTTCTTCTGCTCTTGATTATACTTGGTCACCGCATCGCTTCCATCTTCAGCGAGGATGGCCTTTTCCAATACTCCGGCAAACGTGTTTAGCTGAAACATTGATACCTTTCTATATACCCAAGGCTTTAGCCCTTGTTCGAATCTTCTGGCTTTTCTCTCATTAGTGTGTACTTGGTACGGGGAGAACCTTGCCAACTAGTTGAATTTAGCGGCGTAGTCAGGTACGCTCATGTTTCCCTGCTTCAGTTCTAGAAATTGAACCTCCATCTGATTCTGCGAACTAGTTGGGAAGTACATTTCCAAAAATATCTCTTTAAATCTCTTCCACGTAATTACACCTTCACCTCCTCGTACTTTGTTTGCTTGCCACCAGTAGCTAGCCTCAGACTTCAGCATAAACGTTGCAAAAGCGGTCTTCTGGTCTTCTCTAACCCTAGCAATGTCGAAAACCTTCTCCATCTCCATAACCCACGTTTGAGCTTCGATTGGGTTCATGGAACCTTTGAACTCTGGTGATCCCACCGCCTTGAAGTCTTTAAACGTTGTGTTTGGTGGAGCTTGAGGTTGATTATTCATGACTCCAGTTAGTAAGTTCACCAACTGCTGCATGGGATTAGCATTGGCGTTATTGTTATTATTGGTAGACTCTTCTTGAGCCGGTTGACGCTGTTGTCTTCTCCTTGGCGGCATTTTTTTGTTAAATACACGCTTATTAGAACTTTATTTATTTCTCTAAATAGTTAAGGCATTACTCAACAATTTAACATACTCATTTAACACATCATCTCAAACAATTTTATATATTTTCATTCAAATCAAAAGTTTTAACATCAAACTATAGCATCACTGCTATTTACATCAACTATCCTGGAATAAAGAATCCACAGAATTTAAAACATTAAAATATTCTTTCGTTCATAAACACGTTAGAATTTACATATAAAAAAAACTAATTAAGTTCTTCACATAATTAAACAAATCATATCAATGTCGGTCAAGGTACTGAATAGCCTTGCTACGCTCCTCTTCTAAGATGTGATACATCGTCCTACGATCCATCATATACAATGGAAGTCATTCGAACTGGATTGGGTACCTCAAAACTCGATCTTGGGTCTCATTCATTGCCTTGTTAAGTGTAGAGTATGTCTCTCCAATCTTCGCCTTCTTTGCACGACTATCATCTTCTGCACGATCAGCTCGACGTGATTCTCTTACCCATCCTTCCTCTGCTATTTTCAGTCTTCCGGAGATTTCCTTCAGCTCCTTCTTCAGCTTCTCTATCTCCTCGGTCTTATCCTCGGTTTGACCCTTCTCATGGACCAAATCCCATTCTACATTTCCCAATCGTGAGTGAAGAGTCAAAATCTCCCTCTCCTTCTCCTCTAGAGTAGACTGCTAAACAGTCGCTCGCTCGGTCAATTCCTGAACCTCGTCCTATAACTCAACGTTACGGTCGTATAACGTGTCATACATCTCAGTATCAACGGTGTACCGTGGTAACTTGTCTTCTTCCTATTCCTCGTCAAATTCCTCCTCAAGATCCTCCTCAGGATCAGTCTCAGGCTCATGCTCCTGACCAACAACAGTGATCAACGGAGACGGCTCTCTCTGAATCAACTGCTCCCTGTCAACATGAATGTCTTGGGGCTCCTCCTCAACTCGACTAGCTCCTCCAACAACTGACATCCTGACAACAAAATTTTAAGTTTTAGTTACTAAGTCGTACTAGTGAGCACATAATTAAACACATAAGCACATAAGCACATAAAGTCTTTTATTATCTTCAATGAATTACAACAATTCATTTCTTAGAACTCGATAAGAATTTTTCATTACTACCTTCTTCTATAAGGCTACTACCTAAGGTTGTTCCCCCCACCTAAGGTTCATAACCTACAGCTCTGATACCAACCTGTGACACCCCTAAATTCGGTACTTCCATTTCCACAGGATTTGGTGTTCACGGTACAAATATCATCTATCTATCTACCCATAATAAATGCAAACCATGCAATAGATAGAAATAAAATCTTCCCTTTAAGGGTTACAACATCTGAATAATAATAATACAATCCCAGGTTAAACTAACCTTAAACATCTGTGCGGAATCATAAACAAATAAGTCTTAAACAATAACATTAACTCAAGTCTTAAACAAATACATCGTCATATAAAACAACAGGTCTTCGTCACTTGCTAACTTTGCCCTTGCCTTTACTAGTGGAAGGTTCATCAGTTCTTTCGTTCTTAACTGCAATGTTATTATTAAGCAAGAGTGAGCACAAATGCCCACAAGTATAATAATGAAATAACAGTATAATAACATGCGAATAAATCAAAGACATCTGAACAAAAGCTCAACTTTTGAATCAAGAATGAATAACAAGAATCAAAAGAATTCTGAGGGTCATAAGACCTTGAACTATGTCCTAGGTTATCAAGGGTTATACTTGAAACCTTTAACAGTCATAAGACTATGGACCTTTCTTCTCGTACTTAGGGAGATCAGCCCTTAGTACCATACTGTGCACAATATCTTAACGCTAACGCATAAGTAAATCTCTTTGCAGGGTTGTTCATCTCAGTTTGACATTCGAGTCCGCACCAAAGGAAGTTTGGTTTGGATAATTCAATAAGGGTTCTGAAATTTAGAACGTTCATCAACTAAGGACTAGTTGAATCAATAAGGTTCACTAGTCTAATAAGGTTCAACAATAACAATATTCAATTTGAATAATAATCTCAAGAAGTATACAATAGAACGATTATTGTATAACTGAATCATGCTTTGAAAAGATAATCAATCTTTAATATAACATTTGAATTTGAATAATAGTAATGATAATTTACTCGAGGTAAATAATAATCTTGAACAGTAATGACAAGTAGGGTTAGGAAACTTGCCTCGTGTGTAAATTACACTTTAACTAAACTCGTTCTTTGAACTTAATCCTACATACCATTCACATACACAATACCAGTTAATTATAACTTAACTAATCAACATAAACTCATTCTCTTTGTCTACTTTGATTATTGACTATACTTAGTCAAATTACCACTTTATCACATAATTTGTACTTCATGAATTATCAAGCTACTTATGTATTCAACAATTCAATTCACATGTAATTATGTTATTTACATGTTAAACATCTATTTTAATATCACATTATACCTCTAACATGTTTACATGTTCATTACATTAAGTTACTAACACATTGCTAGACTTAACATTTTAAAAAAATAACTCATTCTGAATTTTCTGGAGAGTGGCGCTGCGGCGCCACTGTTATGATCTTCACACTGCGGCGCGATGGCGCTGCGGCCAGACACTTGGCTCTGCGGCTCGAGACTTGGCGCTGCGGCGCGGGACTTCAGGCGTTGGACTGGCGCCGCGGCGCGACGAGCCAGAAATTCCAATTAAATTACTACTACACGAATTTAATCATATACACATGTTATAATTCATGCATAAACATAACCCAACATTTATAAATTGATTTTAACCATTTAAAACACATAATCACAGAATTAAATTATGCAAATTGTACTGTTCTTGATGTTCTTGAAGATTTTGAACAAAAAACATATAATTTAACGCTACAGATTCGTTATAACACCGAATCCGTTCGTTTAAGGCTTAGTCTCTTCGTATCAACATGCATAATCAAATAAGAGTGTAAATTTTATGAAAATATTTATGTTTGACACCTTAAAGTTACGTATAAGGCCATATGACCAAAACCCAAACTCTATAATTTTTTGAAATAGCAAGTCATCAAATTACGAAACTTTGGATATAGAATCATGCAATATATATATATATATATATATATATATATATATATATATAAAACATGTTATACTACTCGTATTATTACATATATCCTTATAATAACACCAATTCCCAATTCACAGAGATTAACAGAAGTTTTGAAGGTCATTTTTATAAAACTTGAATACGTGAAATAAAAATTTAGGAAGGAGAGATTACCTAAGAATAATCTAGAGGAGATGATTCACAGATGATCCTTTCTCAACACTTGTTAATTACACACTTAATTTTCTCTCAGAGAATTCTCAACTCTCTCTCTGAATATTTCTTAGACTTAGAAAAATAGAAAATAAAAGAATACGTAATATAACAGAGGGAGAAGGGAACTGATGCGCGTAATGGTTAGTTAACCCAGTAATGGGTAACTGCTCCAACTCCCACTAAGGTCATGTTTGGCTAGGCTTAATAGATTTTAAAACCATTTAATTTAATAAAGTTTTATCATATAGTTTAAAAATGTCACTCTTTATAAAATAAATCCCATATTTTATTTAATTTACTTTAAATAAAATATAATAATTTCTTATAATTTCACATAGTCACATAATTAAATTTCTCATTAATAAATAATGTCAACATATTAAATCTCTAATTAATAATTAAATTAATTAAAATATCAATATGCTTATTAAATATTTCTTTTAATACAATAAGCTCACATAATCACATACTTTGATAAAAAAAATTATTTACATTAATTTAATAAATGTAACACATATAATTAAATTAATCTACCATAATTGCATCAAATAATTATTTAATCCAATAATTAAATCATTGAAAAATATTTATTTAATTCAATAAATATTAAAATTAAATTACAAAATTCTCGTTCGTCACAGGAAGGATGTGACAATCCGGATTTTTGAAAATTAATAAAATAAGAATTTAATAAATAAAATTCTTATTATGAGATGTTTTGAGTTTGGGTATATGTATATATGTGATATATATTATAAAATATGTGGTTTGGTGTGAAGAGAATTATAAATATTCATATATTTGGAAAAGAGGTTTAATAGTTAATTAAACAATTGAAGAAATTAAAAGTAATTGTTATAAAAAGGAAATTAACTGAGTAATATTAGTTAGTTTGATTAAGTTAAAATTATATTATGAGAGAATATAATTATTATTGTGACGATGGAAATTATTATGAATTAAGTTTCATAAATAATGTGAATAATTCACTTAATTTAAATAGTGAATTAATATAATTATATTTAATAAAATGAGAATGTATTATATTATATATAAATATAATATGTTAATGTAATTCAATTGTCAATCTATAAGCAGTTAAAATATTTATCGAATAAAATGAATATTTTAGTTGGAATATTTATGGAATAAATGTTCGACGAAAATTATTAGGGAATAATTTGTTTAAATATGTTAATATTTACTTAATTTATGTTAAATGATTTTATAATCGTTGTGTATTTTATTACGCTAATCTAATTTAGTTAAATAATTAAATTAGAGAATTAAAGATTTGTTAATTAAATTGTAATTTTTTTGGGATAAGTGTTCAAATAAAATGAAGTGTGACATTTGTGAACCATATGATAAGGGGATTATTAAAATAAATTAGTAAGATGTTGTTAGGGTTCTAGCCAAACATGGCCTAGAGACCCTTTGTATTTGCAATTATCGTGTAATTGGCCAAGCCACGTTTAAGTTGAAGTTCAATTTATGTTTATGCTATATTCCTAAGGTAAAGAGTTAGAAAACAGAGAAGAAGAGAGGAAGAGAGGAATTGAGAGAGAAAGAGAAGAAATTCTCTGTAAATTTAGAAGAGGTTCTGTAAATTCAAAGAAGGAAGATGATTCAACCAAAGTTGCTCTAATCATCTAGATAATCTAAACAACAATCAAAGGTAATAATCTATCTTTGAGTTCTTAGTTTTATATTGCTTGAGTATTCCTTGAAAAGTTGGATTTCTATAGTTAAATTATTAAGGAACTAGGCTGTATAGGTTATTGGGTTTGTAGATATCATTCTATGTTGTTTATAAACGATTTTTAGTAATCAAATCCATAAAATACAAAAAGAATATGTTTTTAATTGAAGAATTTGAGTTTTGTTGTACATATAAGTTTTAGTAAATTTTGAGACTAAAATTATTGATAAAATCATGATGAAAACCTTAAATTGATGATGGATGTTGTAAGAACGTTGAGAAATGAAAAGAACGCAAGTTGAATGAATCAACTTGGTTAAGAAACGAATTCGTAGTGAATGAATTCGCTAAACATGTTAAAACATGTAAAACTAATATGAACATGAGTTTTGGGTTAAGATTTAGGTTAGTTAATGTTTTTGTAAATTTTTGATTCTTTGGTATGTTGTATTTCTATGAATTACGAATCCATAGAATTAAAAACGGACTAATTTGGATGTGTATAACTCGAGTTATGAAGGTTGGAAGGAGAAAGGGTTAAAAAAATTGCGAAGAACACAAACTACAGAATTGGAATTTGCGAATACCCGCCCCAGTGGGGGTTTGTAGTTCAAAAAGTACAGCCCCAGCGGGTATCCCACCCCGAAGGGCTTTTCTAGGTCAAAAACCCCGCCTCGGCGGGGGTGGGCAGGCTGACCAAGTGTTAGAGAAAAATTTGACCGGACATATTTTACTAAAATAGCCATAACATTTTCATATAAACTCTGATTGAGGCGATTCAAGATGATCCGGAACGAGGAAGAAGAGACCTACAACTTTTGTTCTTTAAGTGTTTTGATTTGAGGTCCTTATAAGGGGTAAAATTGGCCATCTTTGGGACTAATGTGTATTCAGAGGCAATCAGAGGGTGTTGGGCATGCACATACGCAAGTGTAGTGCTTCTGACGATAAAAGATGTAGCTCTAAGTTATAAAACATAAATATTAGTAAATATAATATTGTTTAATATTAATAAATGAGGTATTAGATAAGTTGTATAAGCATACTAAGCATACACAAGAGAGACGACTCGGGTGTGTGACGAATGAACGTCGAAACACCGTGACAAATGTTAATAAACTTAAAAAGTATTTCAATTCAATTGAAGTGAACATTATAAGATATGGAATGTGGTTAATATAAACCAATTAGGAGTCCTAGCAAGAGTTAAACACTTGAATGAACTTCGAATATGACTAAGAAGAAATGTAGTGAGATATAAGTCGAAAGTTAACATAATCAAATTGAACATTGTGTATTGATTAATAGGAAGGGTTATGAAATGTACAGTAAAGTTTACATTACAACTACTATGTGTTGCTATGTGACTAATAGTTGATATGCAAGATTATATAATTGTGTAGTGCACGCGAAGTGCAGATAGCTGTTGTAACGACCCCAAAATTCATACAATTAAACTATCGACTTCGGTCGTTAACAATACATTCAACCTCTAATTTTACATCATTAAACGATAATACAACCACTGAAATTTGCAGAATAATTAAAATTTTATATTACAAACTATTCTCGTTCCCAGAACTTTCAACCTTTACATCTAACTTTCTCAGAATCATTTTAATACTACAAGAGTTTACATCGCAAAACGATATTACAATTCAACATTAATACATTATTCGGAACCTTAAACATGGTTCAAATATTAATAACTCAGCCAAAGTATATAAATCTTCAAGTATCATATGTGATTCATATCTTTCAAGTAGCACATAACTTTACCTTAAATCTTTAACCTGTAAAAGTGGTTATTTGCAAGGTTGAGCTCGACAGCCCAGCAAAATCTAACAGTTTTTATGCATCACATAGCACATAATAACATGCTCGATATACATCTCATAAACATTGGACTAACATAACATACATACTGTAGTTCATATAACAAGTATAAAGATTGAGTTCCTTACTCAATCAACGTAGTCATAAATTGACTTTAACATTTCATACTTTCAACATTAATATAACACACCATGCTATTTGTAATAAAGATTTCAAACAGTTCATCATCAAATTCACATAGCAAATAGGAATAGAAATACTTGCCTTTATCGTTGTTTACCAATAACAGTTTAACATCTTATAGTTATCTGCACTTCACGTGCCCTACACAATTATATAATCATAGACATCAACTATTAGTCACATATCAACGCATAGTAGTTGTAATGTAAACTTTACTCTATATCTCATAAGTCCGATGACATCCACATTTGGATATGTTGTAAACATCATATTAACCTATTTTTAAAAGTTATTGGACACCCATTTCGGATAAGATAGACAGTCCAAAATAGTGTTCATAAAGGGGCGTTTAAAACTGTTTTTCATTCTTTCCCAGCTTTACCCTCTCTCGCTAAAATAGTCATAACTTTTCTGTTTCAAAAGATTTTTGAGAGATTCTTGACCCCACGCGAAGCTAACTTCCGGGACTACAACTTTTATTCTTTGACCTTTTCCAAATTCTAAACACAAAATTCCAGAAACTTAGTTCAAGGTGACTGCCCCGAGTTGGTTAGACAGTTTTGACACGACTACTTTGAATGATCATAACTCTTTGCTCCGAAGTCAGAATTAGTATGTTTCGGAGTCTATGAAAAGTTTATTCAGTGTACTATAACATACCAAAAGTCCAAAATTTTCTAAACACTCTAGCTAACCCCGAATTTTCATTTTTGAATCAGCAGTCTACTAGTTTTTTGGACTTCTCGTTTTGACATCCAAAACTTGCCTCGACTCGTTCCAACCCACCTTTCTTTATAAATAAGTCTTATTTAACATAACCAGACTCGTCTAAGGTCTCGGCTCCATATCTCTAATTAGAATTATTAGAACTCATTTACATAATAAATTCCAAGCCAAAATAAACATAGTAAACTAACTAGTTTACTAACAAAACTAACTAAACTTCCAAAATTTAAACTTTAACTAACAAACTAAATACAATATTTAAAATAATAATATTACCAAAAATTAAATAAGAAACATTCCTGAAAATACGAGTTTCACAAACTGAATACGTACTTTCACGTCAAAATTTAACTAAGGAGGTCTTTATAAAAAGTCCTCCCACAACAAAGCATTTCTCAAAATTGGAGGCCTTACTGTTGGTGAATGAAACAAAGGATCAAGCCCTTATATTTATAGGTTTAGCAAAGGATAAAGTTTTCAATTTAGTTGATGTGGAACTTGGTTTATACTAATTCTAATTTGTTTATACTAATTTTTCCTATTTTCAACATGCTAAGTGTATTCATTCATCACGAATTCGTTTCTTAACCAATTCGATCCGTTCAAGTTGCGTTGTTTTCATTTTATAGAGGAGAACAACAATCATCCATCAATTTAAAGTTTTCATCACGAATTCATCATCAATTTTAGTCCTAAAGTACACCAAAACACACATTACATTCAAAACCCAAATTCCACTTCTTTAGTATAAATACATGAATTTGATTTCTGAAAATTTGTTTCTAGATGACCATTATTAAATTATAAATATCTAATAACATATATAACATCGTAACCCACAAATTTATTAACCAAAACTCTAATTTTAAAAGAAACTCAAGAACACATAACTAGAAATATAAACTACATTATGTACCTTTAATTCTTTAAGAAATAAAATTAACCTTATCAGTAAAATTATAATTTCTATTCAACCATTATAATCATAACATTATTTAACAAATTCTCACTCCTCTAATTTAATTATTTAATTAAATTAGAATATCACAATTATACTCGCGTAATAAAATACGTATAAATCTCCTCTATTTTATCACACTTAAATAAACCATCCCATAACAATTTTCATCATATATTTATTTAATACCATAAATATTCATTTTACTCTATAAAGTTTCCAACTAAAATTTTTAATGTACTTAATAAATATTTTACTCGTATTATACTAACATTTACATTTTTCATGCAATATATTAATTTCTCATTTTATTAAATCCATTATACTTATATTATTTCACTATTTTAATTAAGTGAATTATTCACACTATTTATAAAACTTAACTCATAATAATTTCTATTGCCCACAAGACATAACAATTAAAATTATATTATCTTATAATATAATTTCAACTTAATTAAATTAACTAATATTATTTAATTTCTTTAATAGTTTAATTAACTATTAAATCTCATTTTCTCCAACATATGAATATATAATTCTCTTCACACCAAATCACATAATTTGAAATATATATACCTCATAATATGAATTTTAATTATTAAATTCTTATTTTAATAACTTATGAAAATTTGGGTTGTCACAGCTATAAGCTGTTAATTTATTAATGGTAAACAACGATCAAGGCAAGTCTTTCAGTTCCTATTTTTTATGTGAACTTGATGATGAATTGTTTTAAATTTGTACTGCAAAGAGCATGATGTGTTACTTATGTTGCAAGTATCAAATGTTAAGGTCAATTTATGACTACATTAGTTGAGTAAGGAATGTTGATTGGGTTATACAACTTAATCTTTATTTGATATGTGATGTAAAACATGTATAATGTGTTTAGACATATGTTTATGATGTATAAGATGAGTATGTTATTATGTGCTACATGATGCATGAAAACTGTAAGATTTGTTGGGTTGTCGAGCTCAACTTTGTAAATAACCATTTTTACAAGTTAAAGATTCAAGGTAACGATATATGCTACTTGAATGACATGGATCAGAAGCAATGCATGAAGCTTAAATACTTTAGCTATAGCTGTTATTCTTTTAAACCATATTTAAGGTTTTGAGATATGTACTTGATAAGTTATGTTGTGAAAATTTCATATTTAGTTGTAAAGTTTGAGCTACCCAATGTATAAGGGATATTGAGCTGAGATGTAAGATTTTATATAATAACTCTAATGAAGCGAATCATAAAATAAATTTGATTCAGAGATGTGTAGATGATAAAGGTTTGGATTCAGGGAATTAAAGTAAGAAGATCAAAAAGTTTTAAATATTCTACAATTTATTAAGTTTAAAATCGAATAATGATGTAAAAATAAGAAGTTAGATGTATGGTTAATGACCGAAGTCGAGAGTTGAATTGTATGAATTTTGGGGTCGTTGATGATTGAGTTTTATACACATAAATTGAGTGCGTTTGAGCTTAATCTTTTGGATATTTTTAAGTGTTTGTGTCTATTCATGCATGTTTTATGTTGTTTTGAAAGAATTGGGACAAATGTTACTTGGATCGATGTTTGGGGTTGCTAAATTCGCATTTTTGGCTTGCCATTTACACAGCAGCCACTTCAGGGCCAATTTCAACATTGCTCCGGACCTTATTTCGAAAAACTTAAAGAATGAAAGTTGTAGATTTACGTCTCGTCTTTCCAGAACATCTTTAATCATCAAAATCGGAGTTCGGACGAAGAAGTTATGGTCATTTTTCTAAAGGACGTTAGAGCAAAAAATTTCAGGAAAAGAGGCCAGCGCGGGGGCACCCATTCCTTGCCTATTTCCAGCGCCGGGGCGCTTGGGGGCAGTGTTCCAATGCCATGAGCAACACTGGGGCGCTGAGCTCGGGCCTGGTCAAGTTGGGACGCATTTTAGAGCGAATTTTGACACTTTTTTGACTCTAAATTAGATTGGGTTTCCTCCTAAGCTAAAAATTAGACTTGTAACCTATAAATACATGATGTAAGGCATAGAATAAGAAGGATTAAATAGATTACATTAGATAAAACACTCCATTAGATTAGAGCATAAACCCTAGTTTATATTGAATTGTTGGAGATTGAAGTAACTTGGGGATCATTGAAGATTAAAAGCAAGAGCAGAAGAGGAGTCTCAATACTGCTGACAACAGATTATATTCTCTTCCCTTCTCTTACTTTTATCTTTTAATGTCTATTCAGTTGTGGATTCTTAACTTTAATTCAATGACAATGAACTAAATTCTTGTTTAAGATTACAATGGATCTTATTGCATATCTTAGTTTAGTATGCTTCTCTGTTAATTACTGTGATCTATTATATGGATTGTCTATTATGATTGTGTTTAATTGTTTAATTGTCTAGCTAATAATTACCATGATAATCTATATGAATTCGGGAGATGAAGTATAGATTTAGATCTGATCATAATAGTATGTGATTGTGTTTTCTGCATGGTGTTGGAATTCATGATTTATGTTTAGGATATGGATATGCCTTTATGCTGCGTGTAATCTGTAAGACCCCAACTTATTAATGAATAAAATTAAATTTTCTCTAAATATTATTGTGAATAATAAGGGGTTAATTTGATATAATACTTTGGTTATGGGTGAAATGTGCAAAATAAGCAAGTGGTTATAAAATATTCATTTTGTCGGGAAATATTCGTTTGGTCGTGGAATATTCGTACGACGGCGCAGCCTTGTGTGGGTCCCATAACAGAAAGCGATTGGATGAAGAAAACGACAAGTATAAGTTGTTTATAAATAACGGCGTAGTTGTTACCGTTAATACTGTTGGAATACCCGGTGGTTAAAATACAGTGGCACACGGTATTACACCAATTATTGATTCTTACGAAGGAAGGCACTACTCAATAATTGTTACAGTAGTTACTGTTCAATATTTTATTGATTCAATAATTGCTGCATTGATATTTTATATTATTGTTGTTTCAATAATTGTCACTGTACAGTATTTTCCTTTATCAGATCAATAATTCATATTATTTGAATAATATTATTAGATAACATTATTAGCAATGTCTAGAAAGTTCTGTCTAAGGAGAGGTTTGGTCATCTAATTGCGCGCCAGTAAGGAAAAATTCTTATTGGAAAGCCCCCTCTTTCCTGGGAACGGCCTGGTTATCATAAATGTGATTCTGTAATATTATTTATGAATAATTAATTATTGATTCATATAATAAGGAAATATTTATTTTATGTGGATATAAATGAGGGATATATTTTTGTGGTTAAAAATGAAGGAGTTAATGTTGAGGTTTTTATCGGTATTTTTGTCGGAAATGAGGTATTAAAAATCAGGATTTTTGAGATATTTTGCGGGGGTTATAATTTTTAATCCGACCGTTGGATCGTGGTAATTTTTGGATATGTTATACATATATAAGTTGAGTATATGTCCACAAATTTTGAACCGTTAAAAATGAACTTATGATTTATTATGAATTTTACGAGATGACTGGTTCAGAAATTGTTGAATTTTCGGAGTTAATCATTTTGGTAGAAAATTCTAGAATTGGTGGGCCCCACTTTTGGTTGGTGAAGAATTGTGCTAAGATTTTTATTCAAATATGGTGGGTGGGAATAGTAGCAGGTAAAGCCATCAGGTTGCAGGTTAAGTCTGCTTCGGCGTGCTAACATTTTCCTATAAATAGAGGGCTAAGTTAGAATTGAAAATCACACCAGAAACAAGTTTTCTCTCTTTCTCTCTCTAAGATTATTGAGTGTATTTTGTGAGTATTTAGATACTTTGAGAGTTGCTATTCAGCACAAGTTTCATTCAGCCTCATATCCGATATTCAGTCAGAAGTACGGTTATTTTGAGGTAAGGGATATTATTTTCTTCTTAAATGATATTATTTTCTTCAATATCATTATGCTGAAATATTGATATAAGTTTTTATCAAATTTAGAACTTTTTGCGTCGGGGTTACTATTCACGTATACGGCACTATTCACGTATACGGTACTATTCACGAATACGGCACTATTCACCGAAAAATAAAATTTTTTTCTTTTTGTCCAAGATGTCTATTATGGTTACTATCTTTGATTGTATCCATGTTTTGATCTTTATTTTTGAATTCTGCTTCACAATTGATTATTATGAAGTATTATTGATCTTGGATAAACTATTATACGAATCCCTAATATTTATCCTTCTGTCTCACTGGATTCGTTCTCTTTAAGATATTTTTCATCATCCTCAGTCCTAAATGATGATATTACTGAATATCTTTGGCATGTAGTGCAAAGATGTATGATTACTTGATGAATATCTTTGACCTGTAGTGCAAAGATGAATATTTGGATAAAGATGATTATTAATTGATGTTACAGGGATAAAATATTGATGATGGACTTTTAAATCTTAGAAGATAGTAGAATTCTTTCTCTACTTGACTCTTCTAATGGTTTGTTATTTCCGCTGCAGTTGTTGATCTAAAACTTGTTGTCGATTATATTCTATCAGATTTTTCCCTGTTGAAGACTAACGATAATCTGTTGTATATTATCTTAGTCATAATATTCTTTACTGGGCTAGTTGAGCTCACCCTTTTCCTTTTTGTTCCATTTTTCTTCTCAGGAGGTGAGAACATAGCAGGATCTAGTCAGAGTATGGAGTGATGGTTCTAGAAAGATGTTTTAGCAGTCCTCACTATTTCTGTAAAATAGTGTTTGAATAATTATAATGAGGACTTATTTGAGTGTGGATATTGTCTAGAAGACAATATTTGTATTTAAACTCACAGTATGTGTTGTCGTATTTTGCACGACAATTGTATTATTGAAGTTGTAGTTTGCTTTCTGTACCATATATTTGGCGACTCAGAATGGGTGTTGTATACCTATTTTGGGGGCGTCACAGTTGGTATCAGAGCTTAGGGATATGATCCCTGGCTGAGATGTGAGACAAGAACTAGGAGGGGAGAGACGGGGAATTCCTTCGCTAGTATGACCTGACTAAGTTTATTTGGTGTTTATTTGGTCGGTCAGAGTATAGGGATAATATATGACATGACTATTAACCCTTGTTTTATGACAATATTTAAGAATGGCAGCTGAGAACGTTAATAATGGAGTAAATCAGACCGTGGAGACACCTTTGATCACCACCCAGGGGAACGTGCAACAGGAAGGTAATATTCCTCCTGTAAACAACGTTACCTAGCAAACGATGAATGATGGAATGTTTAGGAGCTTTTTGCAGCTCATGCAAAATCAGACGAGGGAGACTCGTGTGCAGAATACGGGTGGAAATGATAACAACGCGCGGTTTGTCACAGCTAAGCAGTTCAAAGAATTGGGACCACCAGAATTTAAGGGAAAGCCGGATCAGATCATGGCGGAAACGTGGGTCAAGTAAATTACCAAGATATTTGATGTCTTGGGATGCACGGAGGAACAGAAGGTTCCATTCACCACCTTTATGTTTCGCAGTGAGGCAGACTATTGGTGGGAGTCTGTGAAGCGTACCCAGCCTGACGCACTCAACATGTCTTGGGAAACATTTTAAAAACTGTTCAATGACAAGTACTTTCCTGAAAGTATTCGTCATATGAAGGAGGTGGAGTTTATCAGACTGGAACAAAATAACATGACGGTGTCCCAGTACGAAGTGAAGTTTGCAGAGTTATCTAGGTTTGCACCTCATTTGGTCGAAAATGAGGAACGAATGACAAGGATGTTTCTGAGAGGTCTAAAACCCGAGATTCGACAATATCTTATCTCTCATAAATTTTCTTTATATTCAGATGTTGTAAACAGGGCTCAATTATTAGAGCGAGATAATGAGTATGTTCAACCGAGGGACCACAACCAGGGTCATACCGGTGGCGGCAGTCATCGAAGCAATGAAAACCAGCAGGGAGGAAAACATTCGGACAAAAGCGGTAACCACTCTGGTGGTAATCGTGGTCGTGATAATAAAAGGAGCGAGTCGGGAGGAGATTTCAAGAAGAGAAGGTACAACAATGATAACGTGAAGACATCATCACAAACATCAACTGTTTCTAGGGGAGGAGAACGACCACCAGTCGTATGTTACAAATGTGGGAAAGAGGGACATATCAGCCCAAACTGCCCACAACAGTCTAAGGTATGTTATAACTGTGGAAAGGAGGGTCATATAGCTCGAGAGTGTTCTGTAGCAAAACCAAGTTCAGCGGGGATGGTGACTCCAAAAGCTGTCCCGAATAAGTCAAAGTCAGCGGTTCCTGGAAGAGCGTTTTTCGTGACTGGCCAAAACGCGAGAAACCCAAACGAGGTGATCACGGGTAAGCTAATCTTGAATTCTTGCGAAATTTATACTTTACTAGATACCGGTTCTACCCATTCTTTTATCTCTCCTGCTTGTGCTCAACGTTTAAACTTGACTCCGGAGAAATTGGACTTTAACTTATCTGTTGAAACTCCGTTGGGTGAAATTAATTTTAATCAAATTAGTTTTAATTTAAACGTTTCATATTTTTATTTTTATTTTTATTATTTTATTTAAATCTCTTTCTATTATTTTTCTTTCTTTTTAGGTACCATGGCGGAATTTAATTATCAATGGCCGTATACGAGAATGACTCAGCCAAGGGGAGCGGAGATTGATGGACTCGCGACACTTTCTGCATTGTCAGCATAGATTGAGACACTTTCGAGGAGGTTGGACGCTTTTGCAGCACAATGTCGTCAAAGTGTGGCGGTTACTTGTGATTATGGTGCTGGAAATCATCCGAGTCATCAATGCACCACCAGTTTCGAGCCAGTACCGTATGGTGGTGATTACCCCAATAATTACGTCTATCCCAACAACTATTATCAAGATTGGGGGTATCACCCGAATTTTTCATGGAGCTATACGTATCAAGATCAATTTTATGTTCTAAATTCAACATACTCACCGGAGTTCTCGTGTTCACCTCCACTACAGCAGGAAGAAAATCTAAATTTGGAGGAAATTCTGTCCAAGTTCATAGCTTCAAGTGAGGAGAGGAGGATTAGGCAAGAAATATCGAGTCAGATTTTTGTGGAACACCTATTCAATGCCTCGAACATTTGTCCTCAATACACTTGGCCCTATGACATGGATTCCGAGACTTATGATGAGCCCGAACCAAATCTACAACTTGATGTGCCAAATGATATAGATGTTGAAGAGATGAGACATTTGGGGACCAAGAAAAGTAGATCGGCGAAGATCTAACTTTGAGTACCAATGAAGATGAGCCGATTTTGATGGTGTCCCATGTACCTTCTCCACCAAAGTTCAAGGATTCGGGCAGTGTTTCAAGACCGTGTCCAATTAGTAGCCATGTCATAGGCAAGGCTATATGTGATATGAAAGCTAGGACAACTTTAGAGCCATGGTGGGATGAGAAAGGGAAGATAGAAGACGACCCTATTGTGTTTGACAAGCTTCCATGCCACAATTTGATCACAAACATAATGGGGAAAGCACCTGGTGGTTTGTCGTACTTAATAGGGATCGTATCTGAAAAGATCATGCTAGGTGACTTAGATTTAATGGCCATTACTAATGGGAACCTCCCAAAAGAGACATTGCTTATGATGGATGGAGGGTTCCTCAATTTTCGTAGGGGAATTGGATAGAGAATTGAAGAAGTCAGGCTGAAACTATAAAACGAGCGTTTATTGGGAGGGAACCCAAGTTTAATTTTTATTTTTAGTTTTTATTAGGTTTCACATTAGTTGATAGATTTTTTTTCATTTTTTTAGGATTTAATAAGCTTGCTTCTTTTGTGTTCACAAGTTAGTTAAGTACAACTCAAGTGTGGTGCCCGATTCATTCCAATGTGCCTAACCAATTCTTCAGACTTCGCAGACAAGGAGATAAATTTCTATATGTCAGGGAAGTCCTCTCTTTTAATTTTTTCTATCTTAGCCATTGAGGACAATGTCTGTTTTAAGTTTGGGGGTATTTATCATGTTTAGTATTTACTTTGGCAATGTTTTGATGGAATTTGATTTTGGCCAATGATAAGTGGGTGGTTGATATTGTTAACTCTCGGAGAATTGATGAGCATGCTTAGTCTATATTTTAACTCATTAGTTATTTTTGAAAAATTTTACACATCTATATGTTTAGCCAGTACTTGGGATTGGCATTTTTTGGCTAAATGCTTATGAAAGATACTATTGCAACTTGAGAAATCTTATTTGAGCATCATTCGAAGTGAAAATTAGGCACTCACATAAGTTTGGAGGAAATCTTGGGGTATTTTGGAAAAAAAAATATTGGAACCTTCCCGAGTTGAATAATTGAAGCATGTGGTGGATCGAGATAGAGCGTAAAATGCACTCCCCATAAACACAGGCACGAGATGGAGCGTAAAACGCACTCGTTCAATGAAAAGTGGAAAACGAGATGGAGCGTAAAATGCACTCGTTCAATGAAAAGGGGAAAGTGAGATGGAGCGTAAAACGCACTCACTAAATAGAGAAAAGAAAATATGTATGTTTGAAATACTTGGGAAGGGTTCTTATGTGCTTAAAAGTTTGAATATTCGGTTGATTCTCAAGAAAAAAATAATAATTGTGCTTTGTCTATTTTAGAGATGATTGATGTGATAAGAAGTTTTGAGAGTTGTTTTGAAAATCTTTTATGAGTGTTGGTTGATCTTAGCTAAATCATGACTAGTTTGAACATATGGATGCACACACACACTTAAAGGATCATGAGTAGATGTGAAGCTAATGAAAGTTGTTGAAATTTTAGACATGACATTGTTTTGAAAATTTCTGCGGGTTATCATTTGTTGCAACCTTTGAGGCCATTGTGCGAATTCATATTGATTCATTGTTTGGGTGGATCATTGCTAGAGGATGAATTTTTCTAAATTGTATTTTTGCTTGAGGACAACCAAATGTTTAAGTTTGGGGGTATTTGATGAGTGAGTTTTATACAGATGAATTGAGTGCGTTTGAGCTTAATCTTTTGGATATTTTTAAGTGTTTGTGTCTATTCATGCATATTTTACGTTGTTTTTTAGGAATTGGGATAAAAGTTACTTGGATCGACATTTGGGGTTGCTAGATTTGCATTTTCGACTTGCCATTTACACAGCAGCCACTTCAGGGCCAATTTCAACATTTCTTTCGGACCTTATTTCGGAAAACTTAAAGAATGAAAGTTGTAGATCTATGTCTCCTCTTTCCGGAACATCTTGAATCATAAAAATCGGAGTTCGGATGAAAAAGTTATAACCATTTTCCCAAAGGACATCAGAGTAGAAAATTTCCAGAAAAGAGGTCAGCGTGGGGGCGCCCATTCCTTGCCTATTTCCAGTGTCGAGGCGCTAGGGGGAAGTGTTCCAGTGCCGTGAGCAGTGCTGGGGCGCTAGGCTCGGGCCTGGTCAAGTTGGGACGCGTTTTGGGACGAATTTTGACACTTTTTTGACTCCAAATTGGATTGGATTTCCTCCTAAGCTAAAAATTGGACTTGTAAACTATAAATACATGATGTAAGGCATAGAATAAGATGGATTAGATAGATTACATTAGTTAAAACACTCCATTAGATTAGAACATAAACCCTAGTTTATATTGGATTGTTGGAGATTGAAGTAACTTGGGGATCATTGAAGATTAAAAGCAGGAGCGGAAGAGGAGTCTCAAAACTGCTGATAATAGATTATATTCTCTTCTCTTCTCTTACTTTTATTTTAATGTCTATTCAGTTGTGGATTCTTGACTTTAATTCAATGACAATGAACTAAATTCTTGTTTAAGATTGCAATGGATCTTATTGCATAGCTTATTTTAGTATGCTTCTCTGTTAATTACTGTGATCTATTATATGGATTGTCTATTATGATTGCGTTTAATTGTTTAATTGTCTAGCTAACAATTATCATGATAATTTATATGAATTCGGGAGATGAAGTAAAGATTTAGATCTGATCATAATAGTATGTGATTGTGTTTTCTACATGGTGTTGGAATTCATGATTTGTGTTTAGGATAGGGATATGCCTTTACGCCGCGTGTAATCTAATAGGGAACATGTACTTTAAATCCTTTTTAATTGTAATTCACATAGGAATATAGTGAATTAGTTAATTAGGGTATTTGATTCAATATAATCAATTGTGGATTTGGATTAATATGCTTGTGATGCATCGAAAGGTGGTTATAAATACTAATAAGTTCCTGACTAACAATCTAGAATAGTGAGCATAATTAATAAGAAGTGTTTTAATATAAATGAAACAATAAGTGAAGTTGTAATCTTAAATCTCCATAACCTGGTTTTCAATTAGTGGTGGTAGTAGTAGTAGTTTAATTATATATTTTAATTCACAACATTAAATCGATTGTTTAAATAAAATTAGTTTGGTTAAGAACTAGTACTTGGTGATTTTTATTAAATAATTCCTCGCGGGAACAGTACTTTTTTTGTCACTTTATTACTTGTTGACAGTGTATACTTGTAAGTATTCATTGATTGCGAAATCGATCAACAGTCGTTACAACACAGCTCCTCCCATGAGGAGATTGAGTTCGGCGGTAGAGTCATCATCCATTGTCTGACATCCCTTCTTAGAGTCGTCAGGAACGTATGACACTTGGCAACATCCGAGTAGTCATAATAATCCATTAACCGATCGTATGTCGGGCTGTGTTCTTAGGGATCTCCCGAACTGTCATAGCTTTCCATATAAGGGAGTTTTTTTTTTGGATCTGCCTTTTCTCGGACAATTTCAGGAAAGAATGACGTAGATTTTTTACCCGAACTCCGCTTCGCCTATTTGACCTCTGCCAGCTCCTTCTGAATTTCCTCCAATTTTTGGCCCAATGTCTCCACCCCAACAATTTTTGGTGGTGTGGCCTGGCTCTCTCGTCTTCACCGATTGGAAGAAGGTTATGGATTTCTTCCATCCGCCCCTCCATTGCCCCCTGGATTGGCTGCTCCAGAGTGGCTTCGATTCCAATTCTCGTTCCTCCGAGAATTGTCTAGACGATGTGTCCTCAATCGATTTTCGGGCGAACGATCTCTAGACTTGCTTTTGCGCATGCTTATGTCGTGGGAACGGCTCCGAGAGTAGGCTCGCTGAGACTCGTCCAAACGATGTGTCCTTGACCGAGCCTCTGGCGATCGCCCCCGTCTTCGACTGTGGCTTGTGGCCTCGTTCCCGTCGATCAGAAGTGCCATCTGCTGATCGATCTCTTGCCTCTGCACGAGCAAGGCTTTCAATGCATCGTCAGTCTCCTGTGCCTTTTTGGCCAAGATGGATCACCACTCATCATTGCTCGCGTCTTGGACACGTGTTCGGGATGGTGCGTCCCCTACACGGTCCCTGACTCTACCATCTTTACTAGCTGTGGAAAATAATCTCCTTCAGGGGCCTTCCTCCTTATCACGACCTTGTGGTCCCACTTAAAGGCTTTGGGGGCCGAGTTTGTCCTGGATGCTATTGGACGACCTTAGCCTGTCCTTCACCGAACCTCGCTGTCTAACAGAACCTTTCGCCGTCGACCTCCCTATGCTAGAAACTGTTTTATTGTTCACCATTGTTCCTACCAGATAACTCCTTGTTGTGATTGAAAAATCTCAACACTAGAAGGCCCTCCTTCTAGCGCCAATGGTAACGCCGAGATCCGTCCACGCGCTCCAACCACCAAAGCGCGTCAAATCCTACACATAAACGGGTAAACACCAAAAGCTTGACTTCCTTTGCTGTAGGGGGATAGCTCCGGTGTGAGAATAAGTACAGGCTGAATAAGGTTAACAATGGAGGTTCAATGCTCTAGTGCTAGAATATAATAATGTAAGTACCTTATAATTAGGGTAAAAGCCTCGTATTTATAGTGATCTCACCACCTTCATATAATCCTTCTTATATTGGATTGAAGTTCCTCCTTAAATACGATTCCTACATTGAATTGAATAAGATCTCCTAAACATAAGGAAGTGGATCCAAATCCCAATACCTTATCCTTATATTTAGAAACCAAACATAATTAAGGATTCCTTAAAATACTCCAACTTCCAAACTAAACTGTCATATGGGTCAAAATCAACCCCATATGAACTGCAACCCTCCACACCATCCGGACCCTAATAATCATGGCCCAACAACAATCAAATATGCTAAAGATTATTTAAAATTTATAAATGCATAAACCATGGTTGAAATTGTATTTAGGGTTATTTGCTAACTTATATGTACTTTGGGAATTCTTTTATTAGCTTACGCTTAATTTTTTAAGTTAGACCATATTTGAAATTATAGAAGTGTATTTAACCATTTTAATAAAGCCTAATTAAATTTAGTTTTAAGTAATATTTTCATATTCGGACCGGTCATCGAATCGAAAAAAGTTATCATGTAGATGGGTCATTAGTTCAATTAGTGGTGAACTGTTACTGAACCGGTGACGTCATAAATATATAATATATATTATCTGTGATCAATAAAATTTTAAAAAATCTCATTTTTTATGAACTAAAACATAATAAAGTTGAGTTACAATATTACTAAAAGTAATTAATTTTAATAATAAAAAAATTTCAAAAAAAATATTAAAAAATAATTAAATTGATCAACTTAACCGGTTTTATCGATTAAACCATTAGTTCGACTGGTGGTCAACCGGTTCAATCTTGATTTGACCAAAATTAAATAATTGGTCCAATTTGAATCAAAGTGCTGACCGATTTTTGTTTTAACCGATTCAATTGCGGATCCATCCAAGTTTGACAACCTTGGTTTTTAGAAAAAGTGTTTTAGAATTTGGATGCAAAAAGTGTGTATGTCCATTTTTTCCCTTCCAAATTTCAAATCCCAATTAAATTTTAAAAAAGGATTGCACAAAAATGAGGCAAAAATGCGTTGATCGGGAAAATAAATAAATAAATAACAGGGAAAAATAGTTTTTGGGACTTATCCAAAATCATATACGAATTTTCCCGCGCAGTGACTGTAGATAAAGAAATCTGCCAGAGAGCCGATCATTTTAGAGAGAGAAAGAGGAGAGACAATGGAATCTGAACCCAAAAAAGGTAGAACAATTGGGAAAGAAGAAGATGAAGATTGTGAAGGAGAAGACATAATAAGCAGCTTACCGGATGACTTAATTCATCACATTCTCTCCTTCATCGACGCTAAATTTGCAGTTCACGCAGGCATTTTGTCAAACAGATGGAAGCATATTTGGAAAACTCTTCCCCATCTCAATTTCCACTGCAGTAACTTCAAAAGTTCCGCTAGATTTTCCAAATTTGCTGCCGATTTTCTCTCCCATCGGAATCACTGGTCAGAAATTTCCACCATAAACTACTATCAAAGTGGAGTACTCAGCCCGGCTTTTTGTGAAAAGGATGATGAAATATGCAATTTCTCACAATATCAAACAGTTTTGCATAATCGTTGGCGCTACGCATTAAAGCAAATTCCCACTTTTCTTATTTGATTCTCCTTGTTTAGAGAAGCTCTGGGTGGATATGAGACTGAATCTTACCAATTTATTGTCGTGTGGATCTTGGGTTTTACCGGCTTTAACATATTTACACCTAAGTGGTTGCGATTTGCCCCAGTTTTCTTGGGGTTTGCCGTCCTTGAGAAGTCTACATCTTGATGAAATCCAATTTTCCAAAGAAAAAACTGTTTCTTTCTCTGATTTTGTGAATTTGAGGAGTCTGGTGTTAAGTGACTTCATAATGAGTTTGGATTTGGAGGTTTTTTATATTTCTTCTGCCCAACTTGAGAATCTTATAATCTCAAACAGCAATCCACATTTGGCAGTGGATATCCAAACTTGCAAGCTTGTTGTTGCGGCACCAAAGCTGTCTTCGTTTGAATTTGAATGCTTTACTCCGATATTATTATCTGCTCATGGCCTAATTGTTTAGACACAGTTTATATCGATTGCAACGATCAGAAAGAATATTATCATCATTATTGTAAGCGGAATGATCCAAAGCTAATGGGTCAGCAACTTATTAATATGTTCAGCCAACTCTGTAATGCCAAATGTCTCACGCTTACATGGCATACAATTAAGGTATGTTTACATTCATGTGCATGAGGATTTTGAGGTTGCATTCATTGTATTATGTTTATTTTTATTCAGCTGTCTGAACCACCTAAACACCATATTGTTAGGTAGGTAGTGATGCTATAAGTAAATGTAAATTAATATTTACAAAATAGTCAATAGATAGGTTATACAAACAAATGCATTGCTCATGTAGTGATAAAGCCATTGATAGTTTATTGTAAAAAGTGACTAAGATCACTACTTTGGCCGGTGAAAAAGATGAAAAATTGTTGTTTGATGGTAAAAACTTGTGCCTTTATTGCAAACAATTGATATCAAATGTACCCTCTATTTAAATTTTGCAGTTAGTTCTTTTACATTGTTTAATGGATGAAATCATTCAGTGATATTAAAGTAAAAATATATGCTGATTTATTTTCTTTAAATACAAACATGCTAGTGAAGGACATGCGTCTATGACATTTGAGCATTGTCTCCAAATTTTTCCTTCTTTTTATGCATCCTGCAAATATATAATTCATACTCTTGAAACAGAATAGTGGCTCCAACAGTGCATGTGTGTAGACATTTTGTAACACTCATATGTACAATATAATTTTTTGAGATAGCTATGTCTTCTTGTTGACATTTTTCTTTTTCAACAATTTGGCTAGGTTCTTTCCAATGTTTCAGATTTATTGGAAAATCAACTCTCACCATTCAGTAATTTGAAGAGGTTAAAGTTAAAAGTGCAACAAGAATCTAGCTTCTCAACTCTTCCTAGTCATGTGAGGAACTACTTGTTCAGTAGCTTTCCAAAAGCAATCATTGTCACAGAATCACCAATGGTAAGAAAACACTCTGTAGTTTTTAACATAACTGACTCCACCTATCCTTTTTGTATTCTGCACAGACTAATAAAAATATCTTATTTGTTTAATTCATAATCTTGGTTTTATCAAATTTGTTTTGCTGTTGCCTTTTAATTGAATACAACGTAGAAAGTAGAGATAGTGGTAGTAAGGAGCATACTGATGAGCTTGACTGATGATCTATGTTATTAATGCTTAGTGTTAATGTTGAAATTCCGTATTTAGTCAAGTATAAATTCTCTGAGGAAAAGAAATTCAAGTTGTCAACTTTGTAAGGGGCCATATCTTTCTTTCTTGGCTGTAGTATAAACTGATTGATTGCGTTAGTAAGAAGATAATAGATAATTGATTGCGTTTGTAATATAAACCGATTGATTGAAGGTTGTTTATCTGTTCTTTACTTATTTTGTGAGTAAACTTCAGAATCTATTTTTTTTATGATTCTGTATTGGTGTGTCTGCAGACACAATTTAATATTTTTTATTAAGAAACAATGTTCTTTTTATGCAGTTTTGATTTGTGCCAAGAGTAAGGTTACAATGATGTGCCACATAGTGAAACTGTTTGAAGGCCACACAAACTGCACGTATTTGGCACTGCTTTCATGTAAATTTCAGTTATCTAATGCACACATTACTTGTACATGGAGCATTAAGAGAAATATTTGCAAAAGTAAGTGGTTGCCTTGTCCATCTGTGTTTAGCATGCATCAGGTACTGTTCCAGAGTGTTACTATTGCAATGGCCTTCTTAGGTCTCCAGTTGATATCTCCTTATGCTTTACATTGATGGAAGTTCACATTTAAAGTCTTCACTTCGAAATACACATGTTATCACTAAGAGATCTACACTAGTGTGAGTGTGTGTTCCAGCATCCGCTCACTTTTTTAGAAAAAAAGTAAACTATTGATGGTCTAGTTATATTGAAAAACTTATTAGTTTCATGGTAGATTGCAGTACACTTGATAGTAATTTTATAATATCCCACTTTCCAAATACTAATAAGACTCATCAAGTAGTATTCTTTTGTACTTTTAATTTTATTAACTCTTTTTATGTGTCTAGACAAATTTGTGATTAGTTTTTAGCTTTATTTTGTTGATTGTGGCTAAATGGATGAATCAATTATAAGATGGATTAAAATTTGTCTTCCTCAATTCCAAAACTGTAGATAAATTTTGATTTTTAAGTCAATTTGCAAAATCCTAATATTCAAAATTGATATGGTCAGCATGTGAACATGTACCATGTTAAGTGTTTAATTCAACTCTTTGATTTCTTTCAGATCAACGTAGATCATAAGACGGTGGCAGTATCTAGTGTTGGTCAAAATGCAGGCTTCAGTAATCCCTTGTCAACTCCTATTGATGCCCTTCGAGTAGTTGGAAATGTGGTTGCTAATGTCAATGCTATGGATGCAGCAGTGGCTAGACAGGAGTCAAGTGTTTCTAATTGCATGAATTTTCCCACTGCGGAAGCACGTGTTGGGGATAAAGGCCTGCTTCAGCCAGCGGATAATGTCCCATTTGTGGACCCAAATGTGGAGGAGGGGACGGGGGTAAGAAACGAGGAAGTTGCAATGAATTTGTTATGCTGTAAAGGTAAGAAAGGATCCAAGGCTTCCTTGGTGGAGCCAATGGAGATCAATTTAGGGGACGGAAATATCTTGCAGAACGGGAAGAGCCCTGTGTTGTGTGAAGTGGGTGATGCTGGAGAAGAGGTAGAAGAACATGAGGAAGTACATTCTGATGCGGAGTAGGTTAGGGCTCAAGATGGGCATGTTGAAGCTGGTCTCAATGAAGATAACATTGTCAAGGATACAGGGGAGGAGCTAATTGAAGAAGATCAAGTAGAACTGGAAGACCAAGTGAATGTAGTGAGCAACATTCGAGAAATTGGTGTTGATTTGGAAGCTGTTAATGGAGTTGAGCCCCATGCTCTAGTTGCAGGAGACATGCGTTCTTCCAGAAAGAATGACAGTTTCAAGTTATGGCAGGGGCATGCAGTTTATCCGGAGTGTGTAGATTTACTCGAACTCATCAGGAAAACCTATCCAGAAACCTTCAAGGGTTTTTCTCCCCAGAGCGAGATGATTTATACAGTTGGTTTGTTTACGCTATACACTGCAGTAAAGTCATTTTCTGATGTCTCTACAGTCGAGGTGACTGCAGCTACAATCACCTAGTACAGGGGCCTTTTTGCTGACTTGGAGAGATGGGGGTTCAATATAAACCGGCTGCTGAATCATTTGAACTGCATAGAGCATCTTCGATTTTCAAGGCCACTAATTGATGAACTTCATGTGATTGATTGTCATCTTGAGGAAGCTCAAAGAGAAGTTCGCGAGTTGCAGTCTCTTCGCAGTGCAAAGGTGGGCGAGATACAGGAGGCTTTTGGACATTTAGGGACTCACCATGCTGCAGGCTGTCTTGGAGATGGGTTATTCCTGGATCATTAGAGTTCTTTTTTACTTTACTCATTTCTGGTATTTAAGTTTTTGTTTAATCCTTCTCTGGTTGGATATATATATGGTTGGGTCATCCAAAATTACTACTATCCTGTTGGAGATTTCAATTTCACTTTTTTATAAAGAAAAAAAAGAGTTGCTTTCTGGGTTTATTCATGTTTTTCTCGTTTTTTTCTATACATATCTTAATAGTAAAAAGTTGCATGTTGAGGATATTACAGGAAATGATTCTTGTCCTCCACATGCAACTTTTTTCTATGCAAAAAATGCATCTGTGTTTTTTCCAGGATAATCTTCCCATGTCCCTATTTTTATTGCAACTTATGTTTGTTCTGTGCAGAACAAGACAGTTTATGGTTTAGGTGACCTACTCTATATGAGCTTTCTTGTTATCCTTGTACTCAGATTTGCTGATACTGAAGATAAAACAAATGATGTTCAACTAGTTATTGACATGCTTCAAGAAGTCTGGTAGCACAAATTATATATATATATATATATATATATATATATATATATATATATATATACACGATCTCTTTCTTCAACGAACTTTAAACAGCGAACCAAAAGCGAATTGATTATAGCGACGATTTTTTGAACTATTTGAACTGTCGTCATAGTTATGTCGTCGATTATAACCAGTTTGCTTTTGATTCACTGTTTAAGGTTCGATGGAAAAAGAGACCATATATATATATATATATATATATATATATATATATATATATATATATTCAATTTTTTTGGCATAATAAACTCTAATATGTTAACTCATCTTCCCCAATTCATAATATATGCATGTTATAACGAAGAAATTTCAAAATATTCCCGTTGTAAAATAAAAAAGTCGCGCTTACAAAATTTGTAAATATAAGCGATGCATTTAAAAGTACTAAAATGTTTAGACCAAAAACTTCCAAATCTGACTACATACATAAACAAGTCTAGAAACAACATCTGCTGGAGTTCCAAGTACTAATTTCATTTTACTATGATTACTAGAATAATCAGAATCTAATCAATGTGAATAGCATTGTCTATACTTGTACCGCCTACTTTTCCTTTTGCCTGCAATTCAGCTGGGAAATCTCCTCTGAGAATTTGAACTCGAAACTTGAGGTTTTCAATGCTGGAGTCGATAAGTTCAAATACCAAAGCGTCTCCAATTTTCAGATTATTGTTGATGACAAATTCTTTCCAACCGCCAGTAAACCATTTCGCTCTACCTTCTCCACAAAACATTATTTCCCAGTTCTTCCCACAACATCTGACAACTGCTGGGACAGTGGCACTTGGAAGCACAGGGTGTAATTTTGTCGGAAGGAACTGATAGTAAATCAAATGACATAATCATCAACTTATATTGAACATATTTGCCATAACAATTACAACATGCAATTGTGATTTATGATATTGATCATGTCATAGAACATATATTATTATGATGAGAAATCAAACTCTCATTTAATCTGTTAGACCAGCACTGATATAAAGGAAATCACATAATTACTAGCTTGCAACTTTTGTCATGGTTCTGAAGTGCAGTATGTTTGAGCTCAAATGCTACGTTTGTAAGTTAATAATTTAAGTTGCTTTTAGACAAAGTGTATGTTTGGTTAGTAACTTATTTAACTCAAAAACACAGTATTTGGGGCTTAAACGCAACGCAACGCAAAATGGTGTGGTGCGTCTAGAGATCTAAACGCTGAAAATACTATCATCCAAGCTGCAAACGCTAGTAGCTGAACAAACAAGATTTTAGAGTGTGTTTGAACTTCTAAACGCACAAAAAGCCCGCTGACTAAAGCACACAATCATTTATTCCAGTGCAACGTAATAAAACAATCAACCAACCAACCAGAACCAAGAACATGTAATTGAAAATCGGAACTCATTTCAGTGATTACCAGAGTGAAACCACGTTGGACATGTGATTTCGCCAAAACCACGTTGAAGTATGGTTTTCCAGAAAGCGGCCAAAATTCATCATCTTCATACTCAGTGCTCTCCACAGGGTTCAACTCAGGTTGTGCTGCTAGGTGCTCAACCTGAACTTCATTCTCTTGAGAACTTGCAATAGGATCCACCATATCAGAATTATTCCAAAGCTTAATCTTAATCTACATAATATACAAGAAAATGTAAACAGTCAGAGGTACTCTGAAAAGCAAAAATGGGGAAAGTATATATGATCATTAACTAGATAAACATTATTTTATTTTATACTACTATGATCATAAAGGTGACTTTTTTTTTAATGGATTTTTTTTTTTTTGCAAATAGGATTTTATTATACATGATAAAATCATACTTAAATGTGAATGTAAATAATTAACCAAAAAAAAAGAAGAGCATGAAGTTTTCAATTAGATAGAATTAAATTCAGTGAAAACCTACATGCAGTGTAAAAATCTCATTAAACTGACAAGAAATTCACATAATTTTTTTTTACCCCAGATGAAGATTTTGTTTTCAATAAATTGGTGGGTCAACAGTGTGTTTCACTAAAATTTACCTTCAAGACCTACAGATTCCTCATAAACGAAATGCATATATAAATATAAATCTTTAAGATATGGGTGGAAACAGAATTACCTGAACAAAAATTTTAATCCAAGCTCCATCAATTGCTGTTTGGTTGATGAGAATTGGAAAAGAAAAGTGAAATAGAGAAATTAAATTAAATCAAAGGTTTACCTGGGTATTAACGGAAACCCAATACTGAGTAGCTCTTGTATTTCCCAGAAAATTGACTTGTAGCGTGTAAGAAATTAACCTAATTTAATTGGAGCAAGTGATTTAATTTATGGACAAGTTTAATCTTTTATCTCTCTTCATTTAGTTTTTGGATTTTGGGGAAGGGTGGTCATAATGATAGAGCAGTGTTAAACAGAAGTAATTTGCTATTAATAAAATTTTTAAAAACTCATTTTTTATTGAGTTACAATATTACTAAAATTTTTGATGTCAAAAAATAATAAAAAGAAGGTTTATCGGGTCAATTTAACCGATTTTACCAATTGAACTTTCGATTCGATTGGTGGTCAACCGGTTCGACAGATGGTCAATCGGTTCAATATGAGTTTTGATCAAATTAGTTTAACCGGGTCAAATTGAACTGGACCTAAGACCGGTTGTCGGTTGAACCGGCCAATCCGGACCGGTTCTGAAAACAGTGATCCATTCATTCATTTTTATTTGTCTTTGTAGAGAATATTTTTTTTATTTATCGTTTGTAGATTTCAAAGAAGCATTAATGGCTTATGGGATATTTGTTTAGGAGTGAATGACTGAATCGGTCAGTCATTCAAATGATTTAGGCTAAATGGTTAATGGTTTAATGTCATTTTTTTTGGCTGAATGAAGTTTTTTTTTACAATATTAACTATTATATTAAGTAATACTCCCTCTGTCCCAAATTATCTGCTGTTTTAGTAAAAAAAATTTGTCCCACAATATCTGCTTTTTCAAGATTTCAATGCATTTTTTTCTTTTATTTTTCAAGTTTGCCCTTTTACCTAATTATTGATAGTCATTACTCTCATCCTCTCTCCACACATATATATGCACTCATATTTTCTCTCTCTACATACTATTTGTCTATTTAATACACTCATACTTTCTCTCTTCCTCTCTCCACACATATATACACTCATACTTTCTCTCTCTTTAGACTATTTGTCTATTTAATGCACTCATACTTTCTCTCTCTTCCTCTTTCTACATACTATTTCATGCACTCTTTTTTAAACACTTTTTTCATATTTTCACTAATAAGGGTATTTTAGTATTTTTATCACACATATTGGTATCTGTGTGGAACTCTAGAACAACAGATAATTTGGGACGGAGGGAGTATTAAATAAAATTACAACAATGTTGAATTTTTTTTAAGGGGTAAAATAATAAAAATCTGTTATTCAAATGTTTTAGACACGTCAAATATCAAATAACTTTTTTTATTCAGATTTAACTCATTCAGATTCAGATTCTTTCAGTTTTTATCAAACACCCCCTTAGTTTACTATATTATCCCTACATTAAATATTAATTTATTTATCTTTCATCTTTTCTAGTGAAGTTTGAAAGCTAATATGGAGATTTATACTCATTTTAATTATTCAGATAAAATATTAATTATATTTTTTAATCTTTATATTTTCTCCTAAAACGTCAATTATAAAACGTTAATTAAAAAGAAAGGGAGAGAGTACTATATATGAGTTGCAATTTTGTTATTGACAAGTCCCTCAATTCTTTTACTTTATGGAACATACACGAGCATTTCTTTTCATATAAAAATTAACATATTAAAGACTAAAAGTATTAATATTTTTTTTCTTTAAAATATTGCATGGCCTTCATTTCAATTTTAACTTTTTGTTGTTAATTCACAATAATAATTACTTCGGGTGACTAAATTGATCATTTTTCCACCCTCTTTACATAAATAATAATACTTTATCTATTCTATAAAAAGAATTTTATTTAAAATTACCTATTAATAAATTTACTAAATTCTAATAAAATTCAAAACGAATGTGAAATATTTGATTTTTATTAATGTGATATTTTGTATTTTAACCTAATTAAAGAGTATTCATAAGTACAGAATTGTTGGTTCAAAACTAGACTAAATTCACATTATTATTTAAATTTTTGAATTTTAAAAATAAACTAGAATTAAATTAAAATGAACTCTTTTTCTAGAATAGAGGCAGAATTTTTTTGTTCATATTTAAAAAAGGGCTAAATACACTTTTATTACATCAAGTCCAATTCATAATTTGACACCTAAAGTAATTGGACTTACTCATTGCTATATAAACTATCAAAAAAATAAAAATAAAATAAAAATGAAGAACATTAGATTGCAGATTCATTACAAAAAAGGATATTAATTATTTCATTCACAGTATCTTCTTGATTTTTAATCAAAATTAATTTTGAAGCTTTATAGTATTCACACCCATCATTAAATAGCTTCAGATTACCTTATCTTCATATGGCATAAATTGCGGGCCCAAGATTCTTTTCATTTATTTGGTGTTCCAACTATTGGTGTGTGAATTAATTGCCATAGATTACGGAGCGAGGTTTGTTAATGTTGGGAAAACAGGCTAAAATAATTCTAATTATAAAAATTATTTTTATTGTGTAATTAAATAAGAAATCAACAAATTCAATAATAATAATAATAAATAATCATCTACCCTTACAAGAAAAAAAAAGTACAAGTCAAACTCCGAATCTCCACTATATCCTAAGTTTTATGCTCTAAAACTAGGGGTGGACGCACATTAGGGGCAGGGGGCAGGGGGCAGCTACCCCTACTAAAATTTCATGGGTCAGTGGTTCATCTGGGTCAACCTAAAATAAATAAATTTGAGAAGGCTACAATACTACTGTGATAACTTGAGATTTCGAATAATCAAAATTTTACGAATAAATTAGTATAATGAACATTATTATTATTTTTATGTTGTATTGTAAACCCTTTTTGTATATCTAAGAGGTATGTTTGTAATATTAAGGTTAGCAAACCTGAAACTTATGTATTAACAACATATGTTAATGACTTATGTATTCCTATTTATATATAAATAGGTAGTTAAATGGTATTATATTGTTGATCGTGAACACCAAACTCGGGGGTTAGGTAACCCGGAATTGGGGGCGTCACAGGTTGGTATCAAAGCTGTAGGTTATAAACCTTAAGTGGGGTGGAGGAAATCCCTAGGATTATAATCATGAGCGAGATAGAGAATACTTATTTAGAGTACTAAGTGAGGGATTGCAGAAGCGTATCGATAGTGAGATAAGTAGACACATAGTGTGATGAGTGTGTACTGGTGAAGTACTAATCAAGTTGTTTAAACTGATTGTAGGATGTCGGAAGAAGATAAGATGAGTACGGAGATGCCAGCGGCTGTCGCACCAGTGCCAGTAGCCGAGGTGCTAGCACAGAGCGAATCAGTTAAAGAAGTAGGAAAAGATGAACCCATGGTTAATCTAGGGAGTGATCATGATGATTATCCCAAGATGTATCTAAGTGGTGATGAGGAGGCGGAGTCTGAAGAAGCTAAGGTGGAGTTAAAGAATAAGATCAAAGTTAGAGAACAAGATCAGCTATCTGCAGAAGTCCAGGAATTCCGGAGTAAGGTATTTCTCTTGGAGGAGTTGTGGAAGACGGAGCGGGCGTTATGCGAAATGACTGAAGAACAGAACGAGCTGAAGGCGCAGGTGGAAAGAATGAAGACTGAAGGTGGTGGATCGTCTGAAGGAACCAGCAAAAAGGACAAGAAGAAGAGAAAGAGGGATAACGACAGCAACAACTCTGAAAATTCAAACCCGATGAAGAGGCAAGCCTGTAGCAAGTGTGGAAAGACTCACGCAGGAGAATGCATGATGTGGAAGAATGTGTGCTTCAACTGTAAGCAGGAAGGGCATATTTCTTTACATTGTCCTAATTCGAATTTGAGGAAGTGTTTCTCATGTGGTAGAACGGGTCACGAATTCAACAAGTGTCCCAACAAGAAGAAGACTGGTGAAGGGAGTCGACGGTAGATAGCTTAAGTATGATCGTTAGTATCTTTTGGTAGAAGGTTATGATATTAAGTGTTGTAATATCGAGAACGATGTTTGAACATATGTAAATATATATATTTTTATGAATGAAATCTTTATTTTCTATATGAATATAAGATTAAGATTAATTTGTGTGTTCTTAAAACTCATATTTATTGTAAGTTCATGACTCATGATTATATAAAATGTTTTGAACCCCTCAGCGAATGGACGCCAAAGTATGACTAGGATAAGTTCATACACCCATATAATTGTGGCAAGTTACTGAGCTCATATGCGTGGTAAGTTTGATGAACTGGAATTAGGTATGTGAAAATGATAAAATGGCAACTTTTTGTATAAAGTTAGAGAATTGCAACTTGTGGTGTACAGTTGTGTATGTTAATCCTAAAATTATTTAAAAAGGGATAGTAATATGTGAAGTACTAAATGTATTATGTGCTATTTGAATAAATATGCGATTATATGAGAATTATGTGTTGAATTCTTATTATGTTAAGAATTTGTGCAGAGAAAGAGAATTAATGTAAGATTTTAATTTAAATCAGATAATGCCGCCTAGACGACAGAATCGAAATCAAAGAGAAGAGCAATCGGTGAATAATAAAGGAGGTCAAGCTGACCCAATGCAAAACTTTGCAAATATGATAGTCGAAGCTATGGAAAATAGAGCTCCAGCCAAGGGAAGAGCGAGGAATCAGCTAGCCGACAGATTAGCAAACTTCAAGGACTTTAAAGCGGTGGGACCGCCAGAATTCAAGGGAACCATGGATCCGATTGAAGCCCAAACCTGGGTAAAGGAGATGGAGAAGGAATTCGTTATCGCCAGAGTAGCGGAAGAGCAAAAGATAACTTTTGCAACTTATCTGATGAAAGGAGAAGCTAATTATTGGTGGGAGACTAATCAGGTAAGAGCTGGTACAGCGGTGGTATTGTGGATAAGATTCAAGGAGTTGTTTTTTGAGAACTACTTCTCACCGAGTATGCAAGCTCGGATGGAAGTTAAGTTCTTAGAACATAAGCAGGAGAACATATCGGTATTAGAATAGGCTGCCGAATTCAACGAGTTAGCGAGATTTGCACCTCATCAGGTGGACACAGAAGCAAGAAAAGCGAGAAGATTTGAGAATGGGCTGAAGCCAGGGATATTCAACAAGGTAGCGGTATTGCAGATCAACACGTTCGCGACTTTGATGGAGAAAGTGTTAATTGCTGAAGGAGGGAGCGAAGCTGCATCTCGATTTCATCAGGAGAAGAGGAAGAAGACAAGTGATGGAGGAAGCAGTGGTGGTAGTAACCCAAATAAGAGGAAGTGGAGTGAGAATACCCAATCGGGTAGCAAAACTGAAGAGAATAGGAAAGGGAGGGAACCATGCGCGACCTGCGAGAAGAATCATTTTGGAGTTTGCCTGAAGAAGAAGGGAGTTTGTTACAACTGCGGACAAAAGGGGCACATGTCGCCCAATTGTCCCAATCTGAAGAAGATACAAGGTTGCTTTGCGTGCGGATCAACTGATCATATGGTTCGGAATTGTCCGAAGAGGAATGCTGAGAAGGAAAATGGCAACAAGGGACCTGGTAGCGAAACTTTGACAATTAAAAGACTTGTACAGCCAGGAAGACCAACGGCCCGTACATTCAACATGACGATGCAAGATGCAGTGGCTACTCAGGAGGTGGCAGCAGGTAACAATTTCACTTAAGAATTTAAATTACGCGAGGAATATGAGTCAGATATTTTGTGAACTGTTTTCTTTTATAGATTCAAGTCACAGGTTAGAATTTGAAACACAAATTAATATTATGTTGATAAAAATGAACTGATGATACAACTTTAAAAGATTGTAGAGAATAAGAAATCGGTGATCCCGAGGACGGAATCATTTTAAGGAGGGGTAAATGTTATAACCCGGGATTTTGAATAATCAAAATTTTACGAATAAATTAGTATAATGAACATTATTATTATTTTTATGTTGTATTGTAAACTATTTTTGTATATCTAAGGGGTGTGTTTGTAATGTTAAGGTTAGCAAACCTGGGGCTTATGTATTAATAACATATGTTAATGACTTATGTATTCCTATTTATATATGAATGGGTAGTTAAATGGTATTATATTGTGGATCGTGAATACCAAACTCGGGGGTCAGGTAACCCGGATTTGGGGGCGTCACAACTACTACCATATTACTATTACCTCTATGGGCTACAAAACTACTACAATACTACTCTAAAGGCTACAACACTACTACAGTACTATTCTAAATCAATTGGGCGTGGACGTGGACGGTGGACCAAGTACTTCACTTTTATCTCCATATTAGACTTTTAGTACTCCACTTTTCACTTTTAAGCAACAGATCCGATCGCAATAGATGGGAGCAAAAAAGTAACATAACTCTATATTCGCAAATCATAATCGCAAAAGAGCAACATAACTCCAAATTTAGATTTAGGTATATTTTAATTTTAATTTTTTAATTTCACAAATTTAACAATTGCTTTAGAAATTTTTGTAATTGCTTATAAATTCTTTGTTTTTGTAATTTTATAAAATTGGGGCTTTTTACTTCTTAAAGCAACACTTCAACAATGAAGAGAACTCCATCAAATAAAAGTTCTTCAAGTTCATGTATGTGTTCTATTCTATTTTTATTTTTTTTTTAAATTTTGTAATTTATGTTATAATGTTATTTGTTACTTGTTAGTGGTTTAATTGAGATTGTTTATTGTTGGTGCTAATTACACTTGACTATTCATATTGTATATTAATCTTGTTTTAATGTTGAATTAGTTTTTAAATATTTAATGATTGTTAAATGTTAGGTATGGACATACGTAATTGGGTTAAAATAACTAAACGTATAAAATTTGAATCTATCGTGATATCTTGAAAGGACATTTTCAGTTATGAATATCGTGAAGAATGAACTCCGTAATCAAATGTGAGATGACTGAATGAATGACTGTTTAGTAACATACATTGAGCGTGCTATTTTTATAACTATTAAAAATGAGGCTATCATGCAACAATTTCAAGCAATAAAATCTCGAAAAATGTTATTTTAAGTAATATTTGAGGATTGTTTAGTTTTGTGATTCATTTTATTAAATTTTTATTTTAAGATATTTTTTTTTGAGTTTGACTCCACTGAACTATCAGGTTGGATCCGCCCCTGTGACTAAAACTTGAGTTTACATAATAAATTGAGAGAGTATAAATTTACCCTTAATTAGATTGAGAAACCTAATTAACTTCACCACCCCTAAATAATAAAATCTTCAAACTTTCAACTGAACGAAGATGATAGCGGATACTCACGAGCAACAAACTATAATACTATCAATTTATTATTTAACACCTTATTGCTACCGAGCTTCTCTCATAATAATAAGGCTCTCTCGTAGCCTTATATTTAGTACTCTTCCAAATCCATTCTTATTATAGATTGAAAACAAATTAAACTTATTTACTTGTCTTGGTCACCAACCAAATTAACAAGTAAATCATTTTTCAAGTATACAGAAGTATACGCGTTCGTTTGTAATATTTAGCAAGCAAGTATATCGCTCCCACGAGGAAATAAATTAATATTTATCAATTACCAAATTTTAATTCAATTAATCATATTCAACTACGAATAACGGTTGCAAGTTGAAAATTGAAATTAATAAAATTAACTACTGCAAAATGTGATCACAAGTGTAAATACAAAATTGAAGAGTTAAGATTACAACTTTCCTTAATATTTCATTTAAACCAATATACTTCCCATTTAATTAGTTAATTAAAATGAATCGTTAATCAAGAATTCTTCATAATATTCACATACTTCTTCCGATAGATATGTGAACAAATCCTCCTAAATTAAGATTAAGAAATACTCCTATGTGAATTAAGTTTTTAAGCACATATTCTTCCTATCCTACATGCTAATCATATTAACCTTATTCAGATTATATGAACAGATGCTATCATATCCATATCTCAACCTATACTCAATTTTTTAATTTTATATATATTATCACAGTAATTGCTGGCAAAATAATTAATCAACAAGCACAAGATACAATAAACGACTAAAAAGTAATTAACTTGCATTAAATAGGAAGCAAGCAGTCTAAATTACATACTAAGTTCCGTTGCAATCTTAATTGAAAGTTTAGTTCATAATAATTATAGAAAATATCATCCAAATAATAAATAAAAACATCACAGAGATTACAAGAATTAAAGATAAAATAAGGGAATGGAAGAAATTGTAGGTTTGCTCCCAGTCTCTCTCTTGATCTTCAAACTCTGCAATTCTTCTTTGTGTTCTCAATTTGTCTATGAAAATCTCTTGTTACGTTGTTCTCTAAAGTCTTCTCCCTTTAATAATAGTCAAACCCTCATTCTGATTTTTATTTGG
Organism: Panax notoginseng; assembly: GCA_016801055.1. Lineage (NCBI taxonomy): Eukaryota > Viridiplantae > Streptophyta > Magnoliopsida > Apiales > Araliaceae > Panax > Panax notoginseng. The sequence goes on from CM029017.1 coordinate 193,212,368, forward strand.
CTTTAAATTCCATCCCAGCTGCAGGAATTTCCAACTTTAGCCGTGTAGGAGCGCCTAGGCGCCCAAATTAACATTGTTCCAAGAGCCTAGGTGCTTGACTGGGACACCATATTTACAAAAATGTCACTCAACTCATTTTTTAATGTTTTTTTTGATTTTTTTTCTTCTTTAAAATGACATATTTTCCCCTCCTGATCTGTCTTGCAATACATAAACACAAAAACAAATAAAATGATCCTAAAAATACTTAAAATAGCAATAATTGAGCTCAACAATACCAAATTCGTAGGTATAAAATCCACTTATCAAATACTCACAAACTTACACAATTGTTTATCCTCAAGCTATGCAATGATGCAAATGCAAACTAAGTAGCATGCTTATGAATTAAACAATCAACTAACATAGTGTCTAACCCTAGGCCTCAAAGATATCATACAATACTTAAATAGAAAATCCAACCAATGCAAATTTTTTACTTTAACCAATTAGTTAAGTTACACTTGTCATCACCCATATTGTGCGTGTGTTCATATCAACCATTTTAATCAATCACAACTCAAATTAATCACATAATCGAGTTCCTAGAAGGAAACATTCAGTTTTACTCAATTGTGTTGCCTTAAAGCGCCTAGGAACCCAACTGATGTCTAAAGTAAATGCCTAAGCGTTCAACTTCAGAAGCTTTTGACCTGACCAATCGCCTAACTACCCACACCTAGCACAAATCAAGCGCTCAGGCGCTCAACACTCTATGCACATTCTGATCTCAAGCCCCTAGGCACCCAATCCTATACAAATCCAAGCGCCTAAGCGCTCCACCAGAAACTTTGAAAAAATAAATAAAGCCCTAGTCGGGCAAACCCACTCCAAACCTAAATCAAACTTTCTTCACTTTCCCAATTCAACTCAAACTCTCTTCTACTCCTTCCCAAATCGTAGGACATCTCCTTTTTCCCTTCTCAAAATCAGAAACTACAACTTAATCTCCTACCCATAAACAACAAGTAATCAAATACTTGAACTTCTCCACTCCATTCTCGATTAATATCTTCACCAAAGCAAGCAAGGTTAGTTTTTTAAGTTCCATCTACCAATTGTTGTAATTATCATCTAATTAGCAAGGAACATCATCTCAAGCCCTAGAATTAATTTTCTTTACTTGATTACCCAATTGAGTTTGTGTTGGCTAATTGGGTTTGGGTTGTTCTTAATTGTAGTTGCATTGCATTGGAGAAGTATTATGGATTGATTAGTTAACATATTAGGAGTGCATCAAGTTTGGGGGAGGTTCTAAAAAGGGTGTTTTTAAGCTTGCACTTCAAGTGTTTGGTTAATTGTTACAAAGATATTGAAATTTACGTAGACACACTTAGAAGGAGGGGTTGAATAAGTGTGGGAACAAACAATGTCAAAATTTTGAACAAATAAAAATTCTTTTGTTTATTTAATGCAGGGCGCTGGATTCCAAATCCTTATAGACCAAATTATTAAAATAGGATGTTGAATTGATTTTAAAAGTTTGCAAAATGCATAATGTAGAAACTTAAACCTTATCAGAATATGATTATGTGAATGCATGTTGCTGAATTAATTTTCTAGACTTATAGATATTGAATGCATGCTGTTGGATTGATTATTAGCCGAATAAATAATGAGAGAGTTCAACACAATAAGCAATCACACAAACACAAGAATTTTTACGTGGTTCAACTACTACCCTCAATAATAGTAGCTTAATCCACGTCCAATACCAATTAGTATTGGAGACTCACTTTTATTAATCAACTTTAATTACAATACAAGTTTCAACCACTTGAGCACCTTGCTCCTTGTGCACCTATGCACTCTTAAGCACCTATGCTTCCTCAAACTTGATTGCAACAATATCGTAACCTAAATAGGATTACACCACAGATTTAGATAGTATCAATTATATGAAAAATTAAAAAACAAATAGAGGTATATTGATCAAAGCAATTAATCACTTAACAATGCAAGGCTCTAGTATGCAATGATGAACAAGAAAGATATTACCAGTTTTATGTTCCAAGACCACTACAGAAATTGACCACAGAGTGCTTCTTCAATGAGTATCGCAGTTAGGAGTGTGAAGAAGGAGTAGTAGAAAAACAGTTAAATGTTTTCTATGTATATTAAGCGCAATATGTTTTTCGTGTTTTTTCTCACTGTTTTTCCATTTTCTTTTATAGGCCAACTCAATATATTACCGTTGCTTGACTGCTTAATTGATTCTTGGTGTGAAACCCCATATTTTATAAATAAAGATTTAATTTTTTTTCGAAATATTTTTTTTGAATATTATGGTGTGGATTTGATATAATGTTATAGTTGTGGGTAATATTTATAAATTTTGCAAAGTACGCAAGTTGCTATATAATATTCGATTGGTCGGAAAATATTCATTTTAACAGGGAATATTCGTACGACGACACAATTATTGGTGGAACCCACAACGGAATTATTGGTGGATTGAGAAAACGACACAAATATTTTATGAAAATAACGGTGAAAGTTTTACCGTTAATACTATTGAACTACTCGATAGTAAAAGTACAGTAATACGTGTGGTTGCATAGTAGCATACGGTATTAATTATTGAGGCTTACGTGATAAGTCACTCAGTTTTGTTTTATTGGTATTATTAATGTAATAAAACAGAAAAGCTTTTTATATAAAATAGAATACTTTTATAAAGTTATTCATTTTATTAGGCTAATAGTAAAATCTTTTTATATAAAACAAAATATTTTTGTAAAGTTATCTGTTTTATTAGACAATAATTAGAATATATTATATTTTATTATGTATAGTATTTGTATAGTGCCTGCATAGTGTTTACATAGTAAAATCTTTTATAAAGTTATTCGTTTTATTAGATTATAAATAGAATATATTATATTTTATTTAAAAGATTTTGCTTTAAATATGGACCGTCAGATTAAAGTAAATCAATCTAGACCGTTCATGAGTTAGTTACTATGCAGTCCATTTTCTATAAACAGAAGCTCATTCCTTCATTATTTTCTTACGAATTCACTGAAACTCTAGAGAGAAAAAATTATAGAGAGAGAAGAAAAGTGTTCTACTACTTCACTACTCCTATATTCAGTACTCTTCCTTCAAGGTAAGGGATATTATTTGTTGTACTCGTAAGGGGTATTATTTCTTTTGTATTCGTGAAGAGAACTTCTGTTATTCCATTATTTATTATTTTGTTGGAATAACCTGTATACGCGGGCTACCCTATACTTGGTGAAATTCTTCTGTTATTCCATTCTTTATTGTTTTGTTGGAATATTCTGTCTGTGCGTTTTACGCCGGACCTGGTTCTATTATTTATTATTCTGTCGGAATATCCTGTCTGTGCATTTACGCCGGACCTGGTTCCATTATTTATTATTCTGTCTGAATATCCTGTTTATGCATTTTACGCCGGACCTGGTTCCATTCTTTATTATTCTGTTGGAATTTCCTGTCTGTGCATTTTACGCCGGACCTGGTTCCGTTATTTATTATTCTATTGGAATAACCTGCATGTGCGATCTATCGCATGCATGGTGATTTCTTTTGTTATTCCATTCTTTATTATACTCAGTTGGTTAAAACTTTGACTTCTATACTCCATAAAATTAGTGGAATATCCTTGATATTTGCGCTTCATCCAGTATCTTTTCATGTAAATATTCTTCTGAGCATTCTTGAATTGTACTCTACAAAGCAGTATCATGTTGACAATTCTGACGTTATCAGTTCCTAGATAAATTAATTCTTGAACTTGTTTTATTGAATTCTTATATTATTGCCATCATCCTCATGCTTATATTATGTTGAAAGTCATCTGTGGCCTGTAGGGCATAGATGGACTTGGTATGATTATGACCAGGAATTATTCGGTATAATCATAACTGCAATATTATAAATGATGTGGAAAAAAAAGTCCTCATTGGCCCGTAGTGCATTGATGGACAGTTTTTGGTATGATTATGACTATAAATTCTCTTTGGCCGTAGTGCACAGATGAATTGTTTTATGGCATGATCAGGACCGTTGATGAAAACATGATTATCTTTAGCCGTGGTGCATGGATAATTCGTGGTCGTGATACTAAAGAATATCCTTGGCCTGTAGTGCAGGGATGATTTAATGATGTGGATTATTTATTGAGCTGAGTCTCAGCGATAAAAGTGATGAAAAACCTTTTAAATCATAAAAGATAGTAGATTTTATTCTCTACTTGACTCTTTTAATGGATTGCTTGTTCTGTTACAGTTAAACTTGATGTCTATTGTATTTTATCAGTTTAACATTGTTGAAGACTAATGATAATTTATTTTGCATTATCTTAGTCATAATATTTTTTACTGGGCTAGTTGAGCTCATCCTTTCTTTCACTGTTCTCTTCAGAAAATGAGAATATAGTTGGGGCGAGTCGGGAAACGGAGTGATGGACTAGATGATAGCATTAACAGTCCTCACTATTCTATGTAATATTATGATAATAATTATAATGACGACTCCTTTTGAGTATGGATACTCTCTAGAAGACAATATTTGTATTCAAACTCACAATTTATGTTTTGTCGTATTGTACACGACAATTGTATTATTAAGTTGTATTTGAATTCTGTACCATGTATCTGGCGACTCAAGATGGGTGATGTATACCAAATTTTGGGGGCGTCACAGTTGGTATCAGAGCTTAGGGATATGATCCCTGGCTGAGATGTGAGACTAGAACTAGGAGGGGAGAGACGGGTAATTCCTTCACTAGTATGACCTACCTAAGTTTACTTGTTATTTAATTGGTCGGTCAGAGGATAGGGATGTTATGTGATATGTTAATTAACCCTTGTTTTGTTGCAGTATTTGTGAGGGCCTCGAATCCAGGTCCCAAATCACCTCGGATCCGGTTCGATCATTCTATATAACTATTACTATTTGCGGAAGATATAAACATAAATTGTTTATACAATACATATACTCACTATTCCCCAAGGTCGAGTAACCTTAACTTAATACACATTCATAACTTTTCTAACATATAACATTATTAACATACAATACTTATACAATTTAGCTGTACACATATCCTAACGCTGGAACTGTCTTTAACCTTTCCTTGTATCCGACGCGTTCGTCTTAATCTGCAATGTTTTATCATGATATAGCAAGGGTGAGCATAAGGATTGCCCATCAAGTTTAAATTCAATAATATAACGATATATCATGATTGAAAGAGTCTGAATAACAAGCTGGCTATAATTCAACAATATAATTGTGAACTAGCAGGAACAAATTTATGACTGAACAAGTATTATACATGAACAAATATATCTGAACTAACTGGTAATGAAGGTGATCAGCCTTTCATACCTGACTTATACATGCAATATGTACATAGTACAATTATACATGGCAATCAACAATGATTAACCATAAGCTTATCCGAATAAAATAACTCTTATTAGAGTTAAGTAAAACAAACTTGCCTGAACCGTTGATTACCGCAACACAATTTATACGCTTTATCCGAAGACCTAATATTAGTAATATAGATCTCCAATATTAGAATAATATCATCACAATATAATACTATTATATATATAGACATACATAGAATAACCTAAACACATAGCACATAACCCTATCAGTCTATTCAGCACATAAAACTTAGTATCAAGTCAGACTATTTAAGTCCGAGTTGAAACCGACACAATTCTAACATCCCGACGGTCTAGTCGGACTTTTATCGAGTCTAAGTTCAATTAAACTCTGCCTAACACTTAACAATTATCTCAGATAATTTCAATAACAGTCAAAATATTTTTTGTAAGCTCGTAATAATTTTTAAATAATTATTACAATTTATCATAAATTTTTAATCATAAAAATCGTATTTATATAATATAAATATCACATAATTCTTTTATTATTAATATTTATTTATTATCAAATATTAATGAAAATCATCACATAATATTATAATATATTTATAATATATCAAAGTATTTTTAATACCTTAAAATCATATTTATATGATTTTTAGACCGTCAAATTCATTATCCGGTAATTACTATTAATATTAAAATATTAATATTTTCATGACAAAATATCAAAAATTATAGTTTATAACTTAAAATATTTTTATAACACTTAAATCATTTTTATATGATTTATAAACCATTAATTCTATTTTTCCATAATTTATTTAATATATTCATTAAATAAACTAATTACCATTAATAATAATTTATTAATGAATTTCATAACAAAATATTAAAAGTCACTTAAAATATTTTCTAATACCATAATATAATTTTTCATGATTTTTCATGAATTAAAACTATTTTTAAATAATTTATTTAATTTTGTAATTAAATAACTTAAATACCATTTATATTCCAAAAATATTAAATATTTATGAAATATACCTAAAATAATTAAAAACTATTTTTCAGAATTTAAAATAATTTTTCGGAATTTATTTAGTATTTTTTAATAATTAAAAACCATTTTTCTCTATTTTTAATTAATTTCCGGAAAATAGAAAATAAAACTGTCACTAAAGGGCCCTATAGCGACAGAACCGTCGCTATAGGTGTTCTTGAGCCTGTTCTTGAGTCAACCCAGATTTCTTGTCAGTCAGTAAGGGGCTCGGTTTGACCAGATTTTTAAGCTATGATCCTAATGTTTTCTGGGCTGTTAATGAGTTATGATTATAGTATGAGTGTAACACTACAATCATGAACAAGTTCCATAGCCATAACATCAATTAATTGCAAGATCCAAGCTCGCAAAATTACTGTCAGAGGCCTGTTGGGTTTTCTGGGTTACCCAGAAACCCAGACAGGTTCGAGTTCTCACTATGTGGCTCAAATATCTTAGGGTTCTGGTCATTAGTTAAGTGTTATGAAGGTTTGAACATGTAGTAATGTTGTTAGGGTACCATAATATATCATCATATCAACATAACCACCACATTAAAGTAAGATTTGATCCGGTCAAAGTAGGGATCAGGAAACGGGTCTTGAATTTTCTGGGTTTTCCAGAAAGTTCTTAAGGCTGATCGGTCAACGTAGTTTGACCATAATTATCTACGATCCAGTTACGGATCTGAGTGATCTAAAGGCATAGATTAGTAGTTCATATACCAGTCTCTAACATCCAACCAACAACATGACCAAAAACATAAAACACTGCAAGATCTAAGGCCTACAAAACGTTGTCAGAGAACTACTGAAATTCTGGGCTGCCCAGAATTTCATTACCGTGAATGGTCAACAAGGTTTGACCGCTTGTAGCTCTCAATCTATTCATGATATGGTTGTGTTTCCAGTTTCAGATCACAGTCCTCATGTCATAGAACATATCCAAAACATAAAACACATTAAACAATTAACACATAAAGATTTATAAGCCCTGACATTCGGCTGTCAGGCCATTTTTTCTTTCTATTTTTCCAGATTTTTGAAAAATGCTATTTCGTGCACTTTGATGTTATAGATCCATGATCCATCAACCCAGATCATTAAAAGACACCCTCTAACACATTTCTAACCAACCAATTTCAACTTTTAACATCAAATCAAAAGATTTTAAAAATTAGGGTTCCTATACCTTTTGAAGCTTTGATTCTGATTCTGATCCTCATGATCTGTTCTTGGTGTGTTATCACATGATCTTGGCTTGTTTTCTCACACTCTCTCACTCTACGATCCGAAAATATAGAGAGAGAAGGAACTTGGACAACATAAAATGGAAAGTGAGACTTTTTTCTTAATTTTAATCTATATAAATGATAATGCAATGCACATGGCTGTCAATGTGGCTGAATTGCTGTGATTTAAGGCATATGGAGTAGGTGTAGTTGCTCACCAACCAAATATATGGCAAGATTTATACACCAACCTATTAAAGAATGCAATAAGGGCACAATGATCATTTTCCATTTAATTTTTATTATAGAATGGTCATTTTGGACAATTGATCAAACCCTTAGGGTTTAGGGTTTGGGAAAATTTAGGGTTTAGGGTTTAACCATTAATTTTGCAATTTAATTTCTAACATTTCCGAATTTCGGTTTTCAAAAATAGAAAATTAATATTTCTAAATTATAATTATAATTTTCTATTTATATTAAAATTTCTTAATCACTAATTAAATCTTGCTAATTAGGATTAATATTTCCTAATTAAAATCGCTAACTACGCAATTAGGGTCAATATCACGGATTAGGGTTTACAACCCAAATTTAGGGTTTCTAATAGAAAAATTAATTTTTCTTTAAAATAGAAATTAAGTTTTCGTAATTAGATTAGGGTTTTCTAATTACTTACAACTATAAAATTAGGATTAATATTTCCTAATTAATATTAAATCACTAAATTAACACTTAGTTTTTCCTGAATTATAAAATTAGGGTTTCTAACCCAAAAATTAGGGTTTTAAAAAAATGTGAAATTAGGGTTTGCTAATAATTAAGCTTTTCCCTAATTAATATTATAATAAATATCACTTATGCAATATAATAATCATTTAAATTCCCAGATTAAGGTTTCATGCACCGAATTAGGGTTTTGGATTCTCGGAACTGAAATTAGGGTTTCCAGAACCGGTTTCTAAGGTTTCTTATTAAACACTAGGATTTTCTAACCGAACATTGACGTTCTTAATATATACTTAGGGTTTGTTACAGATATCAATTATCTGGTCAACCCTTGACCCTTAACCATATACTGTACACATATACACAGAATATAATCACGTTTTCCTTAATCCTGAATAATTCACCTAAATCCTTCACAGAATTTTGAAATCCTCAAAATTCTATCTTAAAAATATCATACGCATACACTTATTTTCTGTCTAGGTTCTAATTTTGAACCTTAAATCAATAAATAAATTTTTTAAAAATATTCAAAATTCTCGGGTTGTCATGGTATTTGATAATGGCATTCAAAAATGTTGAGATAAGCAATGGAGCACAGGAGACCGTTGTGTCTCCACAGATCAATAATCAGGACAATAAGCAACAGGATGACGATAATCCTCCTGTAAACAATAACACTGATCAATTGACGAATGACGGTACGTTTAAGAGTTTTTTAGAATTCATGCAACATCAGGCGAAGGTGGCTCCTGTTCATAATGCAGGTAAAAATAATGGCAACCCACGGTTGGTCATCGCTAAGCAGTTTAAGGAGCTGGGACCACCAGAGTTTTTGGGAAATCCAGAACCACTTAAGTTGGAGACGTGGTTAAAGCAGATCACCAAGATATTTGATGTCTTGGGATGCTCAGAGGAGCAAAAAGTTCCCTTTGCCACCTTTACGTTGCGTGAAGAGGCAGATTACTGGTGAGAATCTATAAAACGTACCCAGCTTGACGCACTCAAGATGTCTTGGGAGAAGTTCCAAGAGTTGTTCAATGACAAGTACTTTCCCGAAAGTATTCGTCACATGAAGGAGGTGGAATTTATCAAGTTAGAGAAAAATAACATGACCGTGTCGCAGTACGAAGCCAAGTTTGCCGAGTTGTCCCGATTTGCGTCCCATTTGGTTGATAATGAGGAGAGAATGACACGAATATTTCTAAGAGGTTTGAAACCTGAGATACGTCAATATCTTATCTCTCATAAACTGTGTTTATATTTAGATGTTGTTAACATGGCTCAGTTATTAGAGCGCGATAACGAGTCAACCCAACCAAAAGAGAGCAGCTGACAAAATGATAATACCGGTGATAACAGTCATCAAAGAGGTGACAATAAGCATGGAGGGAATCAACATGACAGAAATGGTAACCACTTCGGTGGTAATCTTGGTCAAAACAATAAGAATGGACATTTCAAGAAGAGAAGGTTCAATAATGACGTGAAGACGTCGGCACCAGCACCCGTTTCAAAGGAAGAAGAACGACCACCGGTCGTATGTTTCAAATGCGGACAGGAGGGACACATCCGTCCAAACTGTACGCAGCAATCCAAAGCGTGTTTTAATTGCGGAAGAGAAGGTCACCTAGCTCGATTTTGTCGTATGGTGAAGTCAAGTCCAGCTGAGATAGTGATGCCAAAGGATGTCCCAGACGAGTCAAAGCCGGGTAGTTTAAGGGAGAGCGGTTGTCAGGACTTCCCAACAAGTGAGGAACCCAAATGAAGTTATCGCGGGTAAGCTAATCATAAACCCTTGTGAAGTTTGGACCTTATTCGATACCGGTTCCACCCACTCTTGTATTTTACCTAGTTGTGTTCAACGTTTAAAATTGACTCTTAAGAAATTAGACTTTGACTTATCTGTTGAAACTTTGTTAGGAGGAACCTTCGTTACCTCCACTATTTATAAATCTTGTTTGATTCAAATCAACACTTTCACGTTACCTGTCGATCGTATCTCTTTGAAAATACTTGCCTTTGAGGTAATTTTAGGAATCGATTGGTTAACTACTCATCATATTTTTTTGTAAGGTTGTTAGCTTTAATACTCCTAACCAACCTGTTATACGAATTCAAAGTAACCAAACCACTAAAGTAAATCATTGTCATATCAAGCCATAAGTAAAGAGCCCTGAGCCTTTATCTGGTGATTTCCTTGTGTGGAATGCACCGAAGCCAGACTTTCTGTAGGCGACATCATGAATAAAGATGGCAAGTTGATAGGTATCAATGTGACGTACTATCCAAGTCTTGGATGAGAGTCACAGTTTTGAATGATATTTCTATTGTTAATAAATTTCCTGACGTATTCTTGAATACTTCTTAGCCTACCCTTAGAGCGTGAAATCGAATTTTGTATTGACCCTAGTACAAAATCTATTTCTTAAACCCTCAAATATTTCTTCAACTAAAATGAACGTAACATGCGCCAAAGACGTTGACTCGAGTTGTTGAAGATTACGATCGTACCATTCAATACCATCGTGGAAAAGCAAACGTGGTAGCTGACGCGTTGAGTAGAAGATCGTATGCGGTTACAAGTGCGAATATACGAACCCACGTGAAGATAACGAATATACGATTAGAATCGACTGTAATGAATAAAGTTAAAACCGCTCAAGCTACATACTCAGAGCTGATGAATATGAAAAAAAAGGTTCAAGAGCGCGTTATTCTAGAAGCAAGAATCGACGAAGAGAGAAAATCTCAACCCTCGATTTAATTGACCCATTTAAAATCCTCGATCAAGTAGGAACTGTGGCTTATAGACTCTTTTTACCGCCAAGTATGTCGCGTGTTCATAACGTTTTTAACGTATCGACGTTACGTAAATATGTGGACGACCCGAACCACATTATTAATTTAGAACCGGACGAGATAGCGGATGATTTAACGTATGAGGAGATACGTGTTAAAATCTTGAATAAGAAGGATTATATTCGACACTCAAAGGTTATACCTCAAGAGTTAGAATCTGAAATGAAGTCAAGGTATCCTCATCTATTCGGCAAACTAGGTACGTGCGTAAATATCGAGGGAAAAATTTCATAAGGAGGGGAGATTGTGAAACCCCATATTTTATGAATAAAGATTTAATTTTTTTCGAATTTTTTTTTTAATATTATAGTGTGGATTTGATATAATGTTATAGTTGTGGGTAATATTTATAAATTTTGCAAAGTACGTAAGTTGCTATATAATATTCGATTGGTCGGGGAATATTCGTTTTAACAGGGAATATTCGTACGACGACACAATTATTGGTGGACCCCACAATGGAATTATTGTCGGATTGAGAAAACGACAAAAATATTTTATGAAAATAACGGCGGAAGTTTTACCGTTAATACTATTGAACTACTCGGTAGTAAAAGTACAGTAATACGTGTGGTTGCATAGTAGCATACGGTATTGATTATTGAGGCTTACGTGATAAGTCACTCAGTTTTATTTTATTGGTATTATTAATGTAATAAAACAGAAAAACTTTTTATATAAAATAGAATACTTTTATAAAGTTATTCGTTTTATTAGGTTAATAGTAAAATCTTTTTATATAAAATAAAATATTTTTGTAAAGTTATCTATTTTATTAGACAATAATTAGAATATATTATATTTTATTATGCATAGTATTTGCATAGTGCCTGCATAGTATTTGCATAGTAAATTTTTTTATAAAGTTATTCGTTTTATTAGATTATAAATAGAATATATTATATTTTATTTAAAAGATTTTGCTTTAAATATGGACCGTCAGATTAAAGTAAATCAATCTAGACCGTTCATGAGTTAGTTACTATGCAGTCCATTTTCTATAAATAGAAGCTCATTCCTTCATTATTTTTTTACGAATTCACTGAAACTCTAGAGAGAGAAAATTATAGAGAGAGAAGAAAAGTATTCTGCTACTTCACTACTCCTATATTCAGTACTCTTCCTTTCAAGGTAAGGGATATTATTTGTTGTACTCGTAAGGGGTATTATTTCTTTTATATTCATGAAGAGAACTTCTGTTATTCCATTGTTTATTATTCTGTTGGAATAACCTGTATACGCGGGCTACCCTATACTTGGTGAAATTCTTCTGTTATTCCATTCTTTATTATTCTGTTGGAATATCCTGTTTGTGCGTTTTATGCCGGACCTGGTTCCATTATTTATTATTCTGTTGGAATATCTTGTCTATGCGTTTACGCTGGACCTGGTTCCCTTATTTATTATTCTATCAGAATATTCTGTCTGTGCGGTTTACGCCGGACCTGGTTCCATTCTTTATTATTCTGTTGGAATATCCTGTCTGTTCGTTTTACGCCATACCTAGTTCCGTTATTTATTATTCTGCTGGAATAACCTGCATGTGCGATCTATCGCATGCATGGTAATTTCTTTTATTATTCCATTCTTTATTATACTCAGTTAGTTAAAACTTTGACTTTTATACTCCATAAAATTAGTGGAATATCCTTGATATTTGCGCTTCATCCAATATCTTTTCATGCAAATATTCTTCTGAGTATTTTTTAATTGTACTCTACAAAGCAGTATCATGTTGACAATTTTGACGTTATCAGTTCCTAGATAAATTAATTTTTAAACTTTCTTTATTGAATTCTTGTATCATTGTCATCATCCTCATGCTTATATTATGTTGAAAGTCATCTGTGGCCTATAGTGCATAGATGGACTTGGTATGATTATGACCAAGAATTATTCGGTATAATCATAACCGTAATGTTACAAATGATGTGAAAAAAAAGTCCTCATTGGGCCATAGTGCATTGATGGACAGTTTTTGGTATGATTATGGCTATGGATTCTCTTTGGCCGTAGTGCAGAGATGAATTGTTTTATGGCATGATTAGGACCGTTGATGAAAACATGATTATTTTTAGCCGTGTTGCATGGATAATTCGTGGTCGTGATACTAAAGAATATCCTTGGCCTGCAGTGCAGGGATGATTTAATGATTTGGATTATTTATTAAGCTGAGTCTCAGCGATAAAAGTGATGAAAAACCTTTTAAATCATAAAAGATAGTAGATTTTATTCTCTACTTGACTCTTTTAATGGATTACTTGTTCTGCTACAGTTAAACTTGATGTCTATTGTATTTTATCAGTTTAACATTGTTGAAGACTAATGATAATTTATTCTGCATTATCTTAGTCATAATATTTCTTACTGGGCTAGTTGAGCTCACCCTTTCTTTCACTGTTCTCTTCAGAAAATGAGAATATAGTTGGGGCGAGTCGGGAAACGGAGTGATGGACCAGATGATAGCATTAGTAGTCCTCACTATTCTATGTAATAGTGTGATAATAATTATAATGATTGTAAGACCCCGAATTTTCTGAAATAAAAGTATTCAATTTTTCTTATAATTACTATTCAGTAAATGCTTAAATTGATAAAAGTTTAAAGTTATGGGTGAAATGTGATTTTTTTTCAAAATACACAAGTGGTTATAAAATAATCATTGTTGTCGGGGAATATTCGTTTGGTCGTGGAATATTCTTTCTGTCGGGGAATATTCGTACGACGGCGCAGCTATTTGTGGGCCCCATAACAGAATAACTGTCGGGTGAAGAAAACGACAAATTTAAATTTTTACAAATAACGGCGTAGTTGTTACCGTTAACACTGTTGGAATACCCTGTGGTTAAAATACAGTAATACACGTTATTGCACAGTAGCACACGGTATTGCACAGTATTTTTGAAATTATTGATTCTTATGTAAGAAGGCACTACTCAATAATTGTTACAGTAATTACTGTTCAATATTTTATTTTATTGATTCAATAATTGCTACGTTGAAATTTTGTATTATTGTTGTTCAATAATTATTGCTGCACAGTATTTCCTATTATCAGATCAATAATTCATATTATTTGAATAATATTATTAGATAACATTATTGGCAATGTCTAGAAAGTTCTGTCTAAGGAGAGGTTTGGTCATCTAATTGCGCGCCAGTAAGGAGAAATCCTTATTGGAAAGCCCCCTATTTCCTGGGAACGGCCTGGTTGTCATAAATGTGATTCTGTAATATTATTTGTGAATAATTAATTATTGATTCATATGATAAGGAAATATTTATTTTATGTGGATATAAATGAGGGATATATTTTTGTGGTTAAAAATGAAGGAGTTAATATTGAGGTTTTTATCAGTATTTTGTCGGAATGGAGGTATTAAAAATTAGGGTTTTTGAGATATTTTGCGGGGGTTATAATATTTAATCCGACCGTTGGATCGTGGTAATTTTTGGATATGTTATACATATATAAGTTGAGTATATGTCCACAAAGTTTGAACCGTTAAAAATGAACGTATGATTTGTTATGAATTTTACGAGATGACTGGTTCAGAAATTGTTGAATTTTCGGAGTTTATCATTTTGGTGAAAAATTCTAGAATTGGTGGGCCCCATTTGTGGTTGGTGAAGAAATGTGCTGAATTATATTTCAAATGTGGTGGGTAGGAATAGTAGCAGGTAAAGCCATCAGGTTGCAGGTCAAACCTACCAAAATTTTCCTATAAATAGAGGGCTAAGTTAGAATTGAAAATCACACCAGAAACATAAGCTTTCTCTCTTTCTCTCTCTATATTATGAAGCATATTTTGTGAGTTTTTAGATACTTGGTGAGTTGCTATTCATCAGTGCAACTTTCCTTCAGCCTTATACCGATCAGAAGTACTGCTCTTTTGAGGTAAGGGATAGTAAGGAATATTAAGGGATTTTAAGGGTTGTTATGATTTTCAGTTTCATAATTTTTCTGATCTTCAAAAATTCTGAAAAAATTTGAAATGATATTTTGATGAGTTTTCTTGATTGTGTCCAAAAATGGTGATTTTTGGATGTATAGATTGAGAGTTATGAATTTTATGAGAAAAGACTATTTTAAAAGTAACAGCTTATAATTCCTTGTGGTTAACTCCAAAATTGATGAAATTTTTATTGGGAGTACATGTATATGATAGAAGTATACTCTGTAAATTTCAGAATTTTTAGACAAAAGTATAATTTTTGATAAATGTCTAAATATTCGGCTATTTTGGCCATATGAAAAATAGTAAATGACTTTTAAAAATTCTGAGAAAAATATATGTTCACTATGGGACTATATTATGCTAAATTCCAGAAAAGAAATATTTTTGGGACTGATTTGGTATTTTTCATAAAAATAGTCTAGTTATGAGAAAATGAATTAAATATGTTATGTGAAGTAAGAAAATTGGAAAATAGGATTTTATGGCTTGAGAATCCTATATGAGGTATATGGAGATTTTTGATGAGGATTTTGGTTATTGATGATGAAATCGTAAGAGTTGGTATTTTATGATGATTAAATGTATTAATTAGTAAAGTGTAAACAATTTAAATAAATTGTTTATAAGCATAAGAAATATTATTCTTTCAATATCATTATACCGAAATATTGGTATGTATATTATTGTGGAATTTCTACCTTTTGTGTCGAGTTTACTATTCATAAGTTACTATTCATGAGTTACTATTCACAAGTTACTATTCATGAGTTACTATTCACGAGTTACTATTCACGACAACTTTGGTTTCTTTTTCTGACCAAATTATAGTTGGTTTATGAATATTACTCTTGAGATTAAATCTATATGTTGATTATATTGATTTTATTATCATATATAACATTTTTATAACCCTAATGATGATATTTCTCTTTGACTTGAGTGTAAAGATGGGTAGATTTCTGGTATGATCATGACTATGGGTTCTCTTTGGCCAGTAGTGCAAAGTTGAATTGTTGACTGGTATGATCATGACCATTGAATTTATAAGTGAATATCTTTAGCTTAAGTGCAAAGGTGAATTGATCAACATGGTTATAATTATTGTTTATATAAATTCTGAAATGATTATATATTTCTTTGAGATATTAATATATTTGGCCTGTAGTGCAAATATGAACTGTTGATGAATATATTTGGCCGTACTGCAAATATGAACTGTTGATGAATATCTTTGGCCTGTAGTGCAAAGATGAATTGTTGATGAATATCTTTGGCCCGTAGTGCAAAGATGACATGTTGTTGAATATCTTTGGCCAGTAGTGCAAAGATGAACATATGTTGAGATGAACATGACCAACTGGTGATACAAATGAATATCTTTGGCCGTAGTGCAAAGATGAAGTTATTAGTATGATTATGAACAGGAACTGTGATTTGGTATAACCATGATCTTTGATGTTTCAGGTAAAGACAGGTGATGAAAATATTCTTCGTCCTGGGTGCGAAGAAAAATTTAGAGTCACAATTATGATTATGAGTTATTTATATGATTGTGGACCAGAATTGTTGATTGATGTTACAGGGATAAAACATTGTTGGTGGATTTTTAACATGGAGAAGATAATAGACTTTATAGTCTATTTGACTCTTCTAATGGATTGCTCGTTCCGCTGCAACTATGGTTGAAATTTTTGTCATTTACCATATGTTCTAAATCTCTGATTTATTGTTGATGAAGGCTATTGATAATTGAATTATCTTTAGTCATGATATTCTTTACTGAGCTAGTTGTGCTCACCCTTTTGCTTCACAATTCCTTTCAGGTAATAAGAGTGTAGCTGGGTCGAGCGGGGGTAACAAGGGAATAGAACGGTGGTCATCATTTCGTAGTTATATTTGGTGAAGAAAATAGGGTGAGGCGAACCCAACGTTGGAAGGGTGTTTTGTCACTATCATACAAGATGTCTAATGACATACAACCTCGTGTCATCATAAGACAGGGTTGTGCTCATCCACTTGCTGAGTATATCTATGGGCACTACCTATATAATCTTGGTGTTTGTTTGAAGTATAATTCTCAATTAGAGACAGTGAAGATAATGATAAGTCAAGAGAAGACTCACCATTGGGAAGAATATGATAGTAATCTTCTCGTTTTTCTTTGGGGTCTATTGGGTCAACCAAGGATAATTCTGTGGCTATATGATATCTATCATAACCTAGATGCGTGGCCTCCCATGTACGAAGGTTTCCTTGAGCACTTCCCAAAGATTCTAATTTCTAAAACAGTTTTTGACTATACCTTTATGTAAGGTATCATTGTGAGGTGCTGTCCACGATTGGGACATGAGTCACATTTGGTATATATTTGTATCCAAACTCACAGCATATGTGTTGTTGTATTTTGCACGACAATTGTTGTAATAAAGTTGTAGTTATTTTCTGTACCATGTATTTGGCGACTCAGAATAGGTTGGATGGAATGGACCTATTTTGGGGTCGTTATAATGATGACTCTTTTTGAGTATGGATACTCTCTAGAAGACAATATTTGTATTCAAACTCACAGTTTATGTTTTGTCGTATTGTACACGACAGTTGTATTATTAAGTTGTATTTGAATTTTGTACCATGTATTTGGCGACTCAAGATGGGTGATGTATACCAAATTTTGGGGGCGTCACACTTGGACTGTTGGGAAAAATTGCACATATCATGCATTTGATGAAGGATTAGTATTATATCCAGATTATGTGCCAATCGCGTGATATGATCAAATCCCTTCCAGTCATATAGTTTATGTAGAATACTGTTATGAGAGATTAAGATACTTCGCTGAAATCATGTTATATAATAGTGTGATTGATGGGAGATTAATCCTGATTGTGTGTTCCCATCACGTGATAAAATCAAATCCCTTATAATTTCCATTTTATGTAAAGCATTGTTATGAGAAAATAAGGAGGATTACTAGAATCATGATATACTGCTATATAAGTAGCTTAATTTCTGGAAGCCCAATAATAGTTTGATCATCTTTCCATAATTATCATGTAGTATCCAAAACATACGCAGCCACTAGTAGAGCACTAAGTTATTGCCATATAAGATTTAACATTAAATGGGTCAGTGGGGAAATCTAATTGCTTTCCTTAGATTATGCAATTATATGAAGTATGATTTATGGCAATTCCTTTACAACCCGCATACATCTTTTTAAACTCCTTTTACTTCAAGGTTTTGTAAAGATTTTCTAACGGATTATTATTTTAGAGTAATATTTTCAAGCCTTTTTATTTTAAAATATTTATATATGTATGTAATGCCAATGTCCTAAAGCCTTGTATTGGAAAGTAATTAATGCAAAGATCTTACATTTATCTCCTAGGACTCAAAATGACTTTCATCCTTCAAAGACTTCAAGTCTTTATGTTTTCCTCCTTACTGTTCCTGTAATGCCATTTCTTTTCCTTAAACTTCATATAGCATGATTAGAAATATATTATGGTCATCATCAAAATATTTAGGATAGAGTATGACATAAGTCAACAAATATTTTCCATCATTTGAACCACTATTTTCTGATTTTGGGTCAAGGAAGTGAAATTGATAGTTTGCATGTGGCTTCTAAGAGGCATAGAGGGGAGAGTTCAAGAGCTTTGGCTAAGTTTGATAGGAAGAGGTTTTCAAGCCACCAGGCCTCAAAAAGATATCATAAATGGATATTCAGGAAAACTTTAATACCTGAACGAGGCTTGGCACCACATGAAACCCAAGATGGGGAAATACCTCAAATGATTAGAAGCCGAAAGTGGTTTAACATTACTACTCAACCCGAGCCTGCTGCAGTAAAAATTATTAAAGAGCTTCCTTCATGCTTCCACCCTGGAACCTATAAACCCAGTTATCAATTATCATACAAAAAGATTATAACTGAATGTAAAATCTTAAACTAAGGAAAAGTAAATACTAAAGAACTAAATAAACTAAAAGATTAAAACAAAGTAATTAACTGAAAGTAAGGGAAATAAATTGAAATTCTAGTTTTCCTCCCAATTAACACTTAGTTTAATGTCCTCAGTCCGACTTTGTCTTTTCTATTTAATAAGCAAGACTGATTAATGTCTTCTCACGATCGATATAACCCGTATAGTAGTGCTTCAACCTTTTCCCGTTTACTTTGAAAATTCATTTCGAATTTGGCTCCTCCACTTCCACAGGTCAGTGAGGAAAGATCTTTGTGATAGTAAATGGACCTGACCATCGTGATTTCAACTTTCCCAGAAAGAGTTTAAGCCTTGAATTATATAGAAACACTGTTTGGTCAGGCTCAAAATTTCTTACTATTATCTTCTCATCGTGCCTCCTCCTTACCTTTTCCTTATACAATTTAGCATTCTAATAGGATTGGAGTTTGAATTCATCCATGTGATTCAGTTGTAAGAGGTGCTTCTCACCCACTGCAAACATATCGAAGTTTAACTTCCGAATGGCCCAATAGGCACTATATTACAGTTCCATCGAAAGATGACATACTTTCCATTATACTAACCTGTATGGTGACATCCTTATCGATGTTTTGTATGTCGTAAGATATGCCCATAAACCATCATCTAGTTTTCTTGCCCAATCCTTCCGGCTAGGGTTCACTACATTCTTAAGGATTTGATTCACTTCTCTGTTAGATACCTCGACTTGGCCACTAATCTACGGATGGTAAGCAGATGCTATCTTATGAGTA
Organism: Panax notoginseng; assembly: GCA_016801055.1. NCBI lineage: Eukaryota > Viridiplantae > Streptophyta > Magnoliopsida > Apiales > Araliaceae > Panax > Panax notoginseng. The sequence goes on from CM029017.1 coordinate 193,232,340, forward strand.
ACCAGGGAGCTGTTGTTGACACTTCAAAATTAACATCACTTTTACTTTACAAACTCAACAATTAACACAGTAGGAAATAAGGATCGATCCCACAAAGAGTATTATTTTACATTTATCCTAATGTTTCTAATGAAAGATGGGTTTTAAGTTGAATAACTAAATTAACAAGAATAAACTAATAAGAATTAATAATGAATAAAAAGTTTTAGTTCTTCAGTTCAGTTTCACCTATTCACAACAACAGTGTAATCAAGTTAACATTATCTATTCCTTCCATGAAATTAATAACCCTAAATAACTGAAATCGCTTAATTATCCAAAATTCTCCTTAGGTTTTAAAGCTAAAGTGACAATTGCCCCCAATAGACCCTAACTATTATATAATCCTGAACTATTAGTCAAGATTTAATATAACAGAAGCATGAAGAAATAGAGAATTTGGTTATCCCAAGCAACAATCACATAATCAGGGATTATTTAACTTGTCTTCTGATAATTATAATAATACCCAAAAACTTATCCATAATCAAGTATCAGTAATTGCTAATTATGATCAGATACAATATCATTTGCTTAATATATATTTTAATCTAGCAGATGATATCAATTCACTAATTTAATCCTGCAGAAGCCAAATTAGTAGATTGAATAGGATACAAGAAGTTGAAATAGATTATCAGAATAAATCGCATATAAGAAGGAATCAATAATGTAATTCAATTAACCATTAATTGTAAATAAGGTTCCACATCCCTTAGAACTGAAAATAAAAAACTTAGCTCATGTCTTCAATCTTCAACCCCCAAGACTAGGGTTTACAATGGTGTAGCTAAGATGATACATGATAGTAGATGATATATGATGTCCTAAAAAGCTAACTAAGAACATGTATTTATATTGCTAGATAAAGTCCTAAATCCTATGAGAACTAGAAATCCAAATCCTAAATGGAATTACAAATCAAAATCCTAGTTCCATAAGAAAATAAAATCAATTCAGAAAGTAAATCCCAGTCTAAATGAAATCTTAAGTCTATTAAAGATTACAATATAATTCTATGTTTAAATATGCTAAAACTTACTCTGAAAAGCTTCCAAAATTATGAGATTTCCGCCCAATTCGCTGGGACGAATTCCCATTTCATGCTGCAACGTTATTTTTGGTAGAATGGCCATAACTTTTGATTTGGGAGGAGTTAACCTATCAAATCGAAGTTCTCGACGAGATCTACAACTTTTATTCTTTAAGAATTGACATATTCGCGCTAGAACAAGGTCGAAATTGGGCTCCAAGTGACTATTATGTAAATTGCAACTCCAAACTTTGAGGTTCAACGTCCGTTTGGTAAAAAGGTCATAAAACTTTCATATGAACTCCAAATGGGACGATTCAAGATGTTCAGGAAATCTATGGAATAGCTTTACAATAAAATTCAAGTTCCAAGCCAAGAACATGTATCCAACTTAGCATTAAAAACTCTACAATCTCCCATTTTTTCTCGTTTCAGCTCCAATTACTCCTGAAATCATTAAAACCTTAATAAGCTCATATATGCATGAAACATAAAATAAAAGTAAACATAAAGGAATTATAATCATAGAACATTATGCACTCATCAAATTCTCCCACACTTAGCCTTTTACACGTTCTCGTGTAAAACAAAAGTTTGATTTTCACAAAAATTTTATTCAAGCAAACTCTACAAATGTTTTCAGTTCATATCATGAATATCAACACTAACATACATATATACATTTATCACCTCATCAACCAATATATAATAATAACATCATCTCTCACCATTAAACGTCCTCAAATCAAACCTGTATACACATAAGTGACTTTTTTGTGATCCACACACATACTCAACTTAGTTATTATGGAACAAAAATCGTGTACACTGACTCACAACTATAACAGATTACCAAGCTTTTTATTTTTTCTTTTCTTTCACAGAACCTTCTTTAGAGTACATATGAATGCATTTTGACATTTTGTCTCAAATTTGTTTTCCTTTTCTTGACATGTGCAATCACAACAAAAATAATGGTTACTGGCGACGGCTTTACTGCCGTCGCGAATGAGGTCATTTACGACGGGGTAGCCGTCACTAATGAGTGCCGTCGGCAATGAAAATTTCCCTCCAAATCCAACATAGTGGTCGACGGCATACCGTCGAGAATGGATATATTGCCGTTGCTAATGACATTAGTTTGGCGCCATAATCTCGCGGGGGAGGGAAACTCAATGGCGACGGTAGTAAAATGTTATAAACGACGGCATCGTCGTTGTTAATGACTCTTTCTCGACTGGGGTTATTATCGACGGCTAGACCGTCGAGAATGACTTTATAATTTTAAGCCCTACCTCGACAGCAACGAATCAAAATTTCTTACCCAAATTTTCAGCGCCAAAAGCTACCACTCCCTCTCATTCGATCCTTCCCTCGACGACGAACTTACAGGTGACTATAGTAGCTGTCGGCGGCCGCATCGGCTAACGGAGGCGATTTTGTGGTAAAGGTTGGGCGAATTAAGGCTTGAGTCTTGACTAGCTATCGCATTTGGGCTACTTTGCGTGGCTAACTGATTTGGTGAAGGTTTTTTCCTCTTTTCTTGGCAACTGTTCTTCAATATATCCTTCAATCTTCAGCAGGTATGACTTTTCTCAGCATCTTCGTGAAACTTATTAGGCATGATTAATGTTGTAAATTTATGGCAGTAAGAGAAATCTCCTTTATGTTATATGTTTTTATTCTTTCATATTCTTGGGTTTGAAAATATATGTTGTTTGACTTACAAATAGTAAAGGTACTAGTAGGAAAAGTAAAACAAAAATCATTGTGCTTGCATCCTAAATTTATTAATCAATTTTTTATCTGTAGAATTGAGATGGCTCTGGGGAGGATATATTTAGACATCTCTATATTTTCATCAAATTTTCATTTGTAGAATTGAGATGGCATTGGGGTTGATACTTTGTTCAATTTTATTTGTGTCTTCTGCATTAAACTTTAAAGCAACAAAAACCTCAACAACTAATTAATCTCTCCAGAAATGGCAATGATTCATACTATATTTTTACATATGAGATCAAATGTCCTATTCACAGACTTTATTTTTCTTACATCTTTTATATGAATTTTAAAACGGTAATATTAAGGTTTTATATCAAATTTAATCAATTAGGCAAAACTTTAATTATATATATATATATATATATATATATTAAAATAGGGATTTAGACAAAACTCAATTTTGTTTAGGTGATTCTTTTAAATTGTGCAACAAGTATAGACTATAGAACCGTTTAGTGTTAAGACTTCTTTTTTAAGGGAATATGACTCCTCACTAGTTCTAAAAGTAATATTCTACTTGAGTATATATCAAATTACTAGATAATCTAGTCATATGGATAATATTGGTGTGTTTTTCGTTGTTGTATGTTGATAAGTTTTCTTCTATTAAAAGCATGTTGATAAGTTATTTTTTTGTTGTTAAATGAAAGGATTTGAACAATTTCGTCGAAGAAAACATGAAAGATTTTTGCTAGTAGTTCTTTTTGTTCTAGGAAAAGAATCTAATTTCACATGCACATATATTTTCATATAGTTTAGGAAGCTTAGAAACCCGTTTGAGATTCACTTAGTATGAGTGAATCTCAAATAGTCCCCGTTTTGGGATTGTTCTTATATGTTTCGATCTCACTTAGGTCGGTGTTAACGACTTGAGCACGTCTTTATATTTTTTGAATTTTCAGTCAGCATATATCTCTTGATGTTCTTCGGGTGCATATTTAGGCTACGATGTGTTAGTCTATTTCGTGTACTTGAAGACCATGGGTAGGTGCTGTCAAAATTTTTGAAAAATTTAAAGATGTGTTCAAGTTGTTGGAATCAATGAGGCGACACATCCGGGAATGGGATAGAAACATGACCCTTTAGAGGTGGAGATGAAGTTATAAAACTCATAAGCTTACATATACATTAACTTGGAGACTTGATTGTGTTTGTCTAACTTTCTATATATATAGCAGACAGTTGTTCGAGATGTCTGTTGATCAAAGTTGGATGGAACGTAGGATAGCCACTGATAAGAGTGGGGTTAGCTTTGAGTATAGTAGTGGGGTTGAACAGTTTTTCAACTTCGCGTTTGAGCAAGTCAGCGGCGATGAGATCAGATGTCCTTATAAGAGGTGTGTTAATGAAGTGTGGAAGGAAAGGAGTGTTGTCATGTGCGACTTATTTGCGTATGGGTTCAAGCAGGGTTATACGACTTGGATCTATCATGGGGAAACCTGGTTGGATGAACATGAATCAGAACCGGAATCCAGAGGTGACGAAACCTTTGACTGTACTAACATGATAGTCGAAGCTGCTGGTTCATACTTCCAGTGGAATACAGACAGGGATGGCAGTAGCGTCGAGCAAGAGCTAAATGATGGGGCTAAGGGTTTTTATGAGTTATTGCATGAAGCAACGACGCCACTATGACGGGCACGAAAAGCATACCGTCTTATCTGTCGTGACTAAGTTTTTACACTTCAAGAACGAGCATGACTGTAGCGAGAGAGGTTTTAATGAACTATTAAGCATTGTGAAGAAGTGCTTACCTGCAGGCAATAAGTTACCGGAGTCGTACTATGATGTGAAGAAAATGGTCAAAAGGCTCAATCTAGGGTATGAGAAGATTGATGCTTGTGAGAATGACTGTATGTTGTATTACGGTGATGTCAATAAAGATAAGAGGTCATGTGATATTTGTGGTACAAGTAGATACTATGAACAACGCAAGAAAAAGGGAAAAGACGTGCCGAGAAAGATCTTACGTTACTTTCCCATTGCCCCGAGGCTTCAGCGGTTGTTCATGTCAAAACATACCACCGAGTATATGAGGTGGCACTCTACACGGGATATAGTCGAAGGTCAATTGACGCACCTGACAGATGGGCTTGAGTGGAAAATTTTTGATAAAAATCACCCCTCGTTTGCTGAAGAGGTTCGCAATGTTAGGCTTAGACTTGCTACGGATGGGTTTAATCCGTTTAATGGGCCTTACACCAAGCCCTACTCAACTTGGCCAGTGATTATTGTTGTGTATAACCTCCCTCCTTCGATGTGCATGAAAGATCCCTACATGTTCATGCCTTTACTGATTCCGGGTGATAAGAGTCCGAGTAAAGACATTAATGTATATCTCAGTCCGTCAGTTGATGAGTTGAAGATGTTGTGGGATAAAGGGGTTCAAACTTATGATGTATCTCATAAACAAAACTTTGACATGAGGGCAGCTTTACTGTGGACCATAAATGACTTCCTGGCGTTAGGAATGATCAGTGGATGGTCGACTTATGGGGTGTTGTCATGTCCCATGTGCATGGGGTCAGTTAAAGCTATGCGGCTCAAACATGGGGGAAAATGAGTTTCTTTGCAACCTCCATACAGTTTTTGCCGATTGAACATCGTTATCGACGGATGAGTAGACAATTCAATCGAAAAATAGAGAAACATCAAGTACCTGGCCGTCTTTCTGGGATAACAGTGTTGAGTTGGATTACTCACTTGAAATTTCCACTTCCAGGGAAGAATCATAGATTAGAGCGAGCTTATGGTTACGACAAGGTTCACAACTGGACACACAGATCCATGTTCTTTGACCTTCCTTATTGGGCTACACTATGCATCCGTCATTGTTTAGATCCAATGCATACTGAGAAGAACGTATTAGATAATATTTTTTATACAGTCCTGGATGCAAGTGGTAGAACAAAGGACAACAACAAGTCGAGGCTTGATTTGGTAGAATTGAACATTAGGGAACATCTGTGGCTGTATCAGGAGGGTAGTAAGACGGTAACACCTAAAGCTGATTATACTTTGACTAGGGAACAATCGCTATTGATATGTAATTGGATCAGTGGACTGAAGCTCCCAGATGGATATGCTTCAAATATATCAAGGTGTTGTAAAGTCGAAGAGCTGAAGTTTCGGGGTCTCAAAAGTCATGATTGTCATGTATTCATGCAAAAGTTGATCCCCGTGGCATTTATCAACTTGTTACCGAAACGTGTGAATGAAACACTGACGGAGCTTTCTAATTTCTTCAGAGATCTATGCTTAACGGAGCTCCAACTCAAAGACATAGATATCATGGAAAAGCAGATAGTGGAAATAATGTGCAAGTTAGAAATGATCTTCCCTCTATTATTTTTTGATTCAATGGAGCATTTACCTATTCACTTGCCGTACGAAGCTAAGTTTGGCGGTCTCGTGCAATATAGATGGATGTATCCATTTGAGAGGTAATGACATTAATATTTTTAATACGCTAAAATGTGCATTCTTGTTTACTAATTTATACATGCATATATAACACATAGGTATATGCGACGTCTAAAACAAAAGGTGAAGAACAATGCCCGTGTAGAGGGGTCAATTGTTGAGAGCTATGTTATGGAGGAACTTGTTAATTTCTGCTCGTTGTACTTTAAGCCGAATGTTCAGATGAGGCACAATCGCTTACGTCAGAATGAGGCTGTCCCGTACGAGGAAAATGGAGAATTAACGGCCTTTAGTCATCCTGTACAACCATTTGGCGGGAAAAAAGGCGATTCTTGACCGATAGTGAGTATGCAGTTGCCACATTGTATGCACTTGTCAATATAAATGAAGTAGCACAATACATTAAGTAAGTAGCCGTAACTATATATGTCTTGTGTTACTGCTATAAGTTCCTTACATGCACATTAAGTATATATCTGTATTGCAGTCAATATAATGCTGAGATACGTAAAGCGAATCTGATTATATCGGAAGTGGCTTTACAAACTTTGAGGAATAGAGAATTTGTGCAATGGTTTAAAGATCATGTAAGTCTAAACGATTTGTAGTTCAATGAATCTACCATCATATTCATAATCCGCTTCAGCATTATTAACTTTAGAATATGTTGTGTTCATGTACATTAGGTCCTCACAGATGAGTTAGCTGACATTCGGCTAAAGCTTATAGCCGACGGCCCTGAAAGATCTGTAGATACTTATACATGCTGCATTGTCAACGGTTACAGATTTAAGTGTTGCGATATTGGGGAAGTCGCTTCTTCTGATTCTGGTGTTGTGGTTAAAGGTAGCTGCTACGATAATCTTTTGGATGACTGGTATGGACGATTGCTAGAAGTTATCATTCTCAAATATTGGGGCCATAAAGAGTTAGTTTGCTTTAATTGTCATTGGTTTGATAGTGAGAATGGAGTTAGAGTAGATAAAAATTCAGGACTGGTGACTGTTAATGTTAAGTCAAAACTAAACTCAAACGAGCCTTTTATTTTAGCAAGTCAAGCAACACAGGTGTACTACGTGCGGATCCTGCAAGCCCATGGGATGCAGTTATAACCATTAAAGCCTGTGGTTTTCAAGGCATAACTCCTCGTCCAGACGATGAACCTTTACAAGTCGAGTCTACTAGTGTCACACCTGCTGATGTGACAATTATTAGTGAGTCTAGTGAAGAAGAGGATGATGTCGCCACTGTCGAAAGTGAAGACAATGTTCTTGAGGAGGTAGATATAATTAAAAAAATCGTTGAGGACGACGATGATGTTGACGACAACGATATTGAAGATCTATTGCTCGAGGATGACGATTATGATATTGATGGCTTTGACGATATAAATGATTAGGAGTATGTACTCTTTGTGTCCTTTTAGTTGTATTCAAATATAATAGTTTGTAGTAGTGTAATCATTATCTTCAACTTATATTAATCTACTAAATAAGGTGTTAGTTGTTTTAGGTTACTATTTATGCTGTATCCTTTTAGGTTACTATTTATGTTGCATTCTTTTAGTTGTATTTGTATGTTATCCTCTTTGTTACTGTTCATAAATATAGTATTTACGAATGTTTAATACTATTTTTTTTATGATTTGACAGTATACATACATATGGCGCGCACACCACACGGCGATCGTGGTGGGCGTGCAGGTCGTGGGGGTCGTGGCGATTCTACGCGTGATGATCAGGCCGGATCGTTAGGTATAATTACATGTTTTGTTGGGATACATCTTATTATTTTTTATTTTATATTGTATTGACATTATATTCGTTTATATAAATATTGATGTATTTCACTACATAGGTGATCGACGTAGACCTCCGCGGGGACTAGCACGTGGCTTGCTAGGGAATCCCCCCCAAGCGCCGCTTATATGTCGTGTTGGGACTCATAGGTAATTTTATAATCCTATATAGTATTGGCATACGTATTTAGTTCTTATATATTCTTTGTAATTTGCAATGTATTAATTTCAATTGTAGTATCCTTGACGCCACGCCAAGGAACACATTTCTTGGGATCGTCCGCAACCGATTCTCAAGCCCGTGGATGAGGTGTGCAGAGGTGAATGACCGTACACGTCAACTAATTATTGCTGAGTTTAGGGTAGGGCGTTATCATTCATATGCTAGTTTTATATTCCATTTGAATATACTGTTACCTCTTTGATTTATGTTGTCTACTAAGCTTCTTAATGTGTAATGTGCAAAGATATTATCATTTTGAGGATGGGCAGGAAGCCCATGGCATGACTATTCTGCACAGATACTAAGAGATGAATTGACACAAGTGGGTCTATGATTGGAAGAAGAAGGCCCAGACGAAGATGGCTGATGGACAGACACTTAAGGATGTCCGGCCAGATTTCAAATCTGTTGCGGGGTGGGATCAGATGTGCAGCATTTGGGACTGCGAGTCCTTCAAGAAGATGTCGGCACAGCGTACAGCTGCCCAACAACAGAGTCGTCTCCCACACTGCACCGGGTCTCAGTCGTACGACTTGTACCGGGAGAGACTCAAGGTGAGTTTAAAGCATGCACCCTCCAGCTTAGAGTTTTGGTGGCACGCCCACCAAAAGAAAGGTGACAGTGGTTATATCTCACCTGAGGCAGAACACATTGCTGTAAGTTATTTAATTCTCTTATTTAGTATGTATTTAAAAATTTTGATATTCTTTTGTATTATTTCATTTTATACTTTGCATATCATCTACTAAGGTGTTTTTTTTCAGTGACGGTTCGAGGATCTTGCAGTGGCCCAGAGCAGCCAGAGAGGTGACACTCTAGTAGACGAGTCTACGCGTGCGGACGAGGAGAGAGAAGATTGGCTACAGGCTATAGGGGGACCGAAGAAGGGTAGAGTTAAGGGCATTCCCCATGTCCCAGCTTACACCCTAGTCCCTGCTGCAAGATCTCGGCGACGCCCATCCACTGGAGGTAGTGGTGCAAGTGGATCGGGCGCCGGCTGTGTAGTACGGGAGGATGCCATCCGCGTATGTGCAGCTGTCCTGGCCAACATCTTCCCACCACATATTCGACATGTAAAAACAATTACATTCTGTATTTTCTAATTTAATTTATGTAATTTTTAATTGTATTGCTTAGATAAATTTAAGATAAACTTACTAAACTGCAATAAAATAATACTAAAACCATGCAAACACACACATAGCACCGCGTAGATATTAGACATACGTTACAACTTACGGGACTTAATTTCGACATACGGAGACCGAGTTAAGTCCCAATTTGTAAAACTCGCCAACACTTAGGCAAAAAGTCGAAAAAGAGCTCAAAACCCGTCTCGGTCGTCTGAATGCCATGCAAATACACACATAGCACCGCGTAGGTATTAGACACGCATTACAACTTATGGGACTCAATTTTGACATGTGGAGACCGAATTAAGTCCCAGTTTGCAAAACTCGCCAATACTTAGGCAAAAAGCCAAAAAAGAGCCCAAAACCCCCTTCGGCTGTTCGAACGCCACACAAGCACACACATAGCATCGCGTAGGTATTAAACACACATTACAACTTATGGGACTCGATTCTGACATACGGAGATCGAGTTAAGTCCTAGTTTGCAAAACTCGCCAACACTTAGGCAAACAGCCGAAAAGGAGCCCAAAACGCGCATTGACTGTCTGAACGCCACACAAAAACACACATAGAACCGCGTAGGTATTAGACAAGTATTACAACTTACAGTACTCAATTTCGACATATGGAGACTGAGTAAAGTCTCAATTTATAAAACTCGCCAAACACTTAGGCAAAAAGTAGAAAAAGAGCCCAAAACCCGCATCGGCCATCTGAACGCCACGCATACAAACTCATAGCACCGCGAAGGTATTAGACATGTGTTACAACTTACGAAACTCGATTCTGACATACCGAGACCGAGTTAAGTCCCAGTTTACAAAACTCGCCAACACTTCGGCAAAAAGTCGAAAAAGAGCCCAAAACCCGCATCGGCCCTCTGAACGCCACGCAAACACACACATAGCACCGCGTAGGTATTAGGCACGTGTTACAACTTACCAGACTTGATTTTGACATATGGAGACCGAGTTATCGCCCAGTTTGCAAAACTCGCCAATACTTAGGTAAAAAGCCAAAAAAGAGCCCAAAGCCCGCATCGGCCATTCGAACGTCACGCAAATATATACATAGTACCGCGTAGGTATTAGACACACGTTACAACTTATGGGACTTGATTCTGACATATGGAGATCGAGTTAAGTCCCAGTTTGCAACACTCGCCAATACTTAGGCAAAAAGCCAAAAAAGAGCCCAAAACCCGCATTGGCCGTCCGAACACCACGCAAACACACACATAGTATCACGTAGGTATTAGACACGCGTTACAACTTATGGAACTTGATTTCGACATACGGAGATCGAGTTAAGTCTCAGTTTGCAAAACTCGCCAACACTTAAGCAAAAACCCAAAAAAGGGCCCAAAAGCCGCATCGGCCGTCCGAACACCATGCAAACACACACATACTACCGCGTAGGTGTTAGACATGCATTACAACTTATGAGACTCGATTCTGACATACGAAGACCGAGTTATGTCCCAGTTTGCAAAACTCGTCAATACTTAGGCAAAAAGCTGAAAAAGAGCCCAAAACCCGTATCGGCCGTCTGAATGCCACGCAAACAAACACATATCACCGCATAGGTATTAGACACATGTTACAACTTACGAGATTTGATTCTGACATACGAAGATCGAGTTAAGTCCCAGTTTACAAAACTTATCAACACTTAGGTAAAAAGCCAAAAAATAGCTTAAAACCCGCATCGGCCATCCGAATGCCAAGCAAACACACACATAGAACCGCGTAGGTATTAGACACACGTTACAACTTACGGGACTCAATTCTGACATATGGAGACCGAGTTATCGGCCAGTTTACAAAACTCGCCAACACTTGAAGAACACAAACAAAACTAATTTAAATATGCTCTATTTTCGAATTCGTTATTAATATTTTAATTTTGAAGGGTCTTGTTGATGAGACTTCGACGGGTGGAGGCTGTGGCATATGCGATGCCCGTGGTGGAGATGGTGATGACCGCCGGGCTGATGCTGATGAGACTATAGAGGATGGGACCGACAGTCAGACCGGAGGTGGGACCGACGACGATGATGATACCCGCATTCCTGATCTTGGGTTGTAGTACCCATTATGTTTATATTTTAACTTTCATATATGTATATTTATACAGCTTTTGAGTTGTACAGACTAGAGTTTAGTATCTAGTTAGGTTGATGGTATATGTATCTAACTATATTGATTGTTTATGATTTCATTTTGTATTTACATCGTACGACTTTTATCTATAACTCATTACATTGTTTACATATTTGATGGTTGATATAACAGAAGCTATTATTGTTATTGATATGCGTTCGAGAAAAATTCTTTATTTTTCTTTAGTTTATAACAGGTAAAACTATGTATATGTAAATGAACAGTGGTATTGTGCAAACTCTCAAAAATTTGTTTTCTAAAAAACTCATTGGCGACGGCAGTGCAGGGTCATTGGCAATGACTATTTTTTAATTTTTTGAAATAGCTATTACTGACGGTTTGTCCGTCGCCAATGACATCATTGCCGACGGTTAGCCGACGCCAATGACCCCATCGATAATGATACACTTGCCGACGATGAGCGACGGGAGCCAGGGGCGACGACCCATACGGCGACGGACCATGCCGTCGCCAATGACCTCATTGCCGACGGCAAGAGGATCATTGGCGCCGGCAGAGTCCGTCGGCAATGACCTATTTTTTTGTAGTGAATGTCTCCTTTTCTTAGGCTTTTTAGAGTTACCCATGTATCAAACTTTCCAACGACGACTCCCAAACCAGATGGTTTTAGGGTGCTAAGTGTAGAGACACCCCTAGGGCTTACTTATTAAAGTAACAAAGGCCACAAAAGTCGACTAATCAAGCTGCTTTTATCCATCACATATTTTAACGTGAATACTGATGCTTCCCGAGGCTTGGATACCCAGTTAATTCATACAATGGACATTGAAACAGAATTTAAATTATATTTTTTTCTTTTTTTTTATTTTCTCATTCATCATTTTTTATATTTTTTTGCAAGATTCTGCAATGAACATAAGCTGTTAAATAGTTCAAAATCATGAAATCAGTGCACATAGACAACTCCACAGATAACTTAGCCAAATAAACATGTTTCATATATTCAAGTACTTATGCAACACAAACTCAATTCAAATCAGTTATTGTGACGCCCCCAAATTCGGGTGCTTGAAACCCTTATTCAGTGCTTCACGATATCAAACATTCAACATATTATAAACTTAAACTGAATAAAGTTATTACATCAAAGTTCTACTAATCCCAGGTACGTAAGACTTTTAGGTGCTTATTACATGATAGTTAAATATTTACAAAATATGAACTATCTATTACATCATATTCTAGCTATTCCTTAGATTTTCCTTTTCCTTTGTCTCTACTAGACCCTTTTATTTGAGCCTGCTCAGCTGAAAACATTTATAACAAAGCAAAAATGAGCATTCAATTGCTCAGCAAGTAATAACATTCTATAATGGCTCCATAATTAATAAATGTTTTCTTTGAAGCATGCTTTGATAGTGAATCAAAACTGTAAAACAAATAAATCTTGAATCATTCACATTCCTAGAATATCATGTCAATATTGAATAGCTGAGAGCTCTTAAGACTATGAACATGATTTTTATTTTCTTGAAAAGGATCAATCAGAAGTTTATCTGTGAACTGTCTTAACTTACGGGCATGATGGGTGATCAACCCTTTATGCCCTGTATTGATCACTACTATCTTATCCAGAATAATTTTCATGTTCAACGTCACCACTCTCAGAGTACAATAAAAATATCCCATTTCAGGGGTTGTTCATTCTTAGTCTGAAATCCAAACTATAATAATATAGCTGGATAGCTTAAATCATGACACAATAATATTTCAAGACTTATTATAAAGAAATTGAAATATTTTACATTTGTGTCTGTCCAGAACAAATGGCTCAAACTTCTTTGCAATATGTTCATGCATATTAAATTTTATTTGATATACATCAAAATACATCACCCAATCTTTTGAAGCTGATTGGAATAAAAAGGTTATTTAATCTTGCATTATTCATAAAAACTGAGAGAGTTTAGAATTTAGAGAACCTGTCCATATATGTATAATTATAGAATACTTGCCCAATAAAGAGTAAGATTTAGATACTTACCTTGTTCGTAGACTATTGATACAAATTCAGCTTAACTTGTGTGTTCTCACAGATCCTACACAATCATTTGCATTTACAAGCATATTAGCCAAATAGCCAAGTCATATAGCTTGTATATTCATATATCACATAATCACAGTGATCATATTTTTAGTTTATGTTGTTATTTTTAGAGATGTTTGTATACATTTTTCAAATACCCCATTCATATCTTTACAATATCCATTTCTTTCTTTTCTAGGGTTTGACATAATCCCAGTTCATAACCCTTATATGCTTTTAGTTCATATTTCTCTTCTTCTTTTTTGCTATAAGTATACTTCGTAATTTTCTTCGTAACCTAGGTATTCAAGGTGAATACGTAAGGTATTTCATGAATTGAGTATGATCGTATATCATAGGGTAGAACTTTAGTTTTCATTCTGCTTGGTAACTCATATTAACTAACTATTCACTCAAATTTATTTCATTTCTAAGTTATGATAAGATATCTCTCTCGTAATATTAGTAACTCTTTATGGTACTAACAGCTCAAACTTGGCTTAGTAGTTCCAAATAAAAAATTTAGTTATGCAAACCGCCATCTCATAGATTACAAATCCATTTTTAGTGAATTACATGTTTTAGGTGTAACTAAAACTTGTTTTCATGTCTTGAAAGTACTTTTCATTTGTGTAGTTAACTTTTAATATTTCCCATTATCTATAGTTTCATTTCAATATACTAATGCGCTAACTGTTCTTGTTTTCCTTTATATAATTAAAACAGCTCTCTATGGCTTTATTAAACCCAATTTGGTTTAATAATCCCAACATAAGATACCCATTCATGCTAGCTCTATTTCAAAGTTTGCTAACTGATTTATACAACTTTTGAGTATCTTAAAGATTCATTCGTATCAACTAGTGTGCTAAGGCTAACATGCTTTAACACTATACCAAAACAATCCCTTTTTGACTAAGTATGTCTAGCTACCCTCTCTGTTGCATTAACAGTTTCCTAGCACTGCCTAATTTTGGCTTAACATCCCCCCATAACTAGCCATGCTGGCAGCCAAGTGTTTTTTGGCCCTGTGGGGCATAGCAAATGTAACGACCCCAAAATAGATCCATTCCATCCAACCTATTCTGAGTCGCCAAATACATGGTACAGAAAACAACTATAACTTTATTACAACAATTGTCGTGCAAAATACAACAACACATATGCTGTGAGTTTGGATACAAATATATACCAAATGTGACTCATGTTCCAACCGTGGACATCACCTCGCAATGACACCTTACATAAAGGTATAGTCAAAAACTGTTTTAGAAATTAGAATCTTTGGGAAGTGCTCAAGGAAACCTTCGTACATGGGAGGCCATGCGTCTAGGTTATGATAGATATCATATGGCCACAGAATTATCCTTGGTTTACCCAATAGACCCCAAAGAAAAACGAGAAGATTACTATCATATTCTTCCCAATGGTGAGTCTTCTCTTGATATATCATTATCTCTACTGTCTCTAATTGAGAATTATACTTTAAACAAACACGAAGATTATATAGGTAATGCTCGTATATATACTCAGCAAGTGGATGAGCACATCCCTGTCTTATGATGACACGAGGTTGTATGTCGTTAGACATCTTGTATAATAGTGGCAAACCACCCTTCCAACGTTGGGTACACCTTACCCTATTGGATTCACCAAATATAACTACTAAATGAACTTTTCTATACTGCTTTGGGAGAACATCCACAGCTAGAGACCACCGTTCTATTTCCCCGTTACCCTCGCTCGACCCAGCTACACTCTTATTACCTGAAAGGAATTGTGAAGCAAAAGGGTGAGCACAACTAGCTTAGTAAAGAATATCATGACTAAAGATAATTAAATTATCAATAGCCTTCATCAATAATAAATCAGAGATTTATAACATATGGTAAATGATAAAAATTTCAACCATAGTTGCAGCAGAACGAGCAATCCATTAGAAGAGTCAAATAGACTATAAAGTCTATTATTTTCTCCATGTTAAAAATCCACCAACAATGTTTTATCCCTGTAACATCAATCAACAATTCTGGTCCACAATCATATGAATAACTCATAATCATAACTGTAGTTCTAAATTCCTCTTCTCATCCAGGACGAAGATAATTTTCATCACCTATCTTTACCTGAAACATCAAAGATCATGGTTACACCAAATCACATTTCCTGTTCATAATCAAACTAATAACTTCATCTTTGCACTACGACCAAAGATATTCATTTATATCACCAGTTGGTCATGTTCATCTCAACACCTGTTCATCTTTGCACTACTGGCCAAAGATATTCAACAACATGTCATCTTTGCACTACGGGCCAAAGATATTCATCAACAATTCATCTTTGCACTACAGGCCAAAGATATTCCTCAACAGTTCATATTTGCACTACGGCCAAATATATTCATCAACAGTTCATATTTGTACTACAGGCCAAATATATTAATATCTCAAAGAAATATATAATCATTTCAGAATTTATATAAACAATAATTATAACCATGTTGATCAATTCACCTTTGCACCTAAGCTAAAGATATTCACTTATAAATTCAATGGTCATAATCATACCAGTCAAAAATTCAACTTTGCACTACTGGCCAAAGATAACCCATAGTCATGATCGTACAAAAAATCTACCCATCTTTACACTCAAGTCAAAGAGAAATATCATCATTAGGGTTATAAAAATGTTATATATAATAATAAAAATAATATGATCAACATCTAGTTTTAATCTCAAGAGTAATATTCGTAAATCAACTATAATTTGGTTAGAAAAAGAAACCATTTTTTATCGTGAATAGTAACTCGTGAATAGTAACTTATGAATAGTAACTCGTGAATAGTAACTCATAAATAGTAAACCCGACATAAAAGGTAGAAATTCCACAATAAAATCCATACCAGTATTTCGGTATAATGATATTGAAAGAATAATATTTTTAAGCTTATAAACAATTTATTTTAATTGTTTACACTTTATTAAATAATGCATTTAATCATTCTAAAATGCCAAACTCATAAGATTTTATCACCAATAACCAAAACCGTCATCAAAAAATCTGCATATACCTCATATAGGATTCTCAAGTCATAAAATCTTACTTTCCAATTTTATTACTTCATAAAACATATTTAATTCATTTACTCATAACTAGATCATTTTCATGAAAAATACCAAATCAGTTCCAAAAATATTTATTTTCTGGGATTTAGCATAATATAGTCCCATAGTGAACATATATTTTTCTCAGAATTTTTAAAAGTCATTTACTATTTTTCATATGGTCAAAACAGCCGAATATTTAGACATTTATCAAAAATTGTACTTTTGTCCAAAAATTTTGAAATTTACAGAGTATACTTCCATCATATACATGTACTCTCAATAAAAATTTCATCAATTTTGGAGTTAACCACAAGAAATTATAAGAAGTTACTTTTAAAATAGTCTTTTCTCATAAAATTTATAACTCTCAATCTATACATCCAAAAATCACCATTTTTGGACACAATCAATAAAATCATCAAAATATCATTTCAAATTTTTCCAGAATTTTTGAAGTTCAGAAATATTACGAAATTGAAAAACATAACAACCCTTAAAATCCCTTACTATCCCTTACCTCAAAAGAGCAGTACTTCTGATCGGTATAAGGCTGAAGGAAACTTGCACTGATGAATAGAAACTCACAGAGTATCTAAATACTCACAAAATACACTCAATAATCTAGAGAGAGAAAGAGAGAAAACTTATGTTTCTGGTGTGATTTTCAATTCTAACTTAGCCCTCTATTTATAGGAAAATTTTAGTAGGCTTGACCTGCAACCTGATGGCTTTACCTGCTACTATTCCCACCCACCACATTTGAAATATAATTCAGCATATTTCTTCACCAACCACAAGTAGGGCCCACCAATTCTAGAATTTTCCACCAAAAATGATTTATAACATGATTTCCGAATCAGCCACCTCTTAAAATTCATAACAAATCATACGTTCATTTTTAACGGTTCAAAATTTATGGACATATACTCAACTTATATATGTATAACATATTCAAAAATTATCACGATCCAACGGTCAGATTAAAAATTATAACCCTCGCAAAATATCTCAAAAATCCTGATTTTTAATACCTCAATTCCGATAAAAATACTGATAAAAACCTCAACATTAACTCCTTCATTTTTAACCACAAAAATATATCCCTCATTTATATCCACATAATATAAATATTTCCTTATCATATGAATCAATAATTAATTATTCACAAATAATATTACAGAATCACATTTATGACAACCAGGCCGTTCCTAGGAAAGAGGGGGCTTTCCAATAAGAATTTCTCCTTACTGGCGCGCAATTAGATGACCAAACCTCTCCTTAGACAGAACTTTCTAGACATTGACAATAATGTTATCTAATAATATTATTCAAATAATATGAATTATTGATCTGATAAAAGAAAATACTGTGCAGCAACAATTATTGAAACAACAATAATATAAAATATCAACGCAACAATTATTGAATCAATAAAATAAAATATTGAACAGTAACTACTGTAACAATTATTGAGTAGTGCCTTCTTACGTAAGAATCAATAATTTCAAAAATACTATGCAATACCGTGTGTTACTGTGCAATAACACGTATTACTGTATTTTAACCACCGGGTATTCCAACAGTGTTAACGGTAACAACTACGCCGTTATTTGTAAAAACTCAAATTTGTCGTTTTCTTCACCCGACAGTTATTCGTTATGGGGCCCACAAATAGCTGCGCCGTCGTACGAATATTCTCCGACAGAAAGAATATTCCACGACCAAACGAATATTCCCCGACAATAATGATTATTTTATAACCACTTGCTTATTTTGAAAAAAAATTTCATATTTCACCCATAACTTTAAACTTTTATCAATTTAACTATTTACTGAATAGTAATTATAAGAAAAATTGAATACTTTTATTTCATAAAATTCGGGGTCTTACAGCAAAGCTTGGCATGGCCACACTTGGCTTCATAGCCCCAAAATGCAACATAACAGCCCCTAATTCCAACTTAGTTATGCTAAATTTTTTTTAGAAGAGCCCTCAATCAATGGCCCTCACACACACTGCTGCTGCTGAGGCAGCAGCTCAGTTTCCCTCCTTCCATTCAATTCTAAACTTGTAAACATACTATAAAGTCTACATACATGTTTACAACATAAACTTAAACTATACTAGATGATTAGTTTCTTAAAATTACGACCTTCACCCAAAATAGCTACCCAAAACTGCTCTAGCAGTCATCCGCTTGTCAACTGCTGCTGCCCAAAGCAGCAGCCCCTTAGCTCATACTCCTTAATATACCCTTGCCAATCTTATTCTATGCCTTTCGCATCTAGTTGATTCATTGTTTTATTATATGTATACAATGTATTTGTTTGTTTAGGAGTCATGTATTAGGTTTAAGGGTAAGATTTTGAGATTGTGCTCAAGAAGCCAAAATGGCTGGCATCTGTTATACACTGCTGCCATTAGGCAACAGCTTCCATATCCTGCTCACTGCTACTATCGACAGGCAGCAGCTGCGCCTTTCCCTTCTTGTTTTACTTAGCTAATTTATCCACATTCTTGATTTGTTTTGGTTGCACTTCAAAACCTATATGGATGATACATTCAACTATTATAGAAAAGATATAAGCTAAGCACTCTAAAAAATTTAAAGGTGTTGACTGAGAGCCCAAGGATAGCCCCCAGCCAACGCCTAGTACAACCATTGCTGTTGTCGTGGGCAGCAACCTTATCTCCAACCCAGCTACTTTGCCATCCCACAACTTTTGATTCATGTGTCGGTTAGCAAAAAATTTTAAGTATACTATAGATAACATATAATAGATAACATATAAGACTGTATTTATAGATTTTAAACTACCCACTTTAGAATCTTTAAGTTACCCATAACAGTGCTCAAGAATTACTTGGCACAATAGTTTCCTAACTTTTCATTTTGGCTTGATATTGAATTTTTTTTCACACTATTATGTTTAAACTTGCTAATTATCATCACATGAAATACAGGAATAAATCCCCAGCCTTGTGTTTGCCTAATAATAATTTTTTATTCAAAACAGTCCACTTGGGACTTTTAACAAACATGTGGTGTCCACAGTTTTGTGTTACCAAATTCATAGCTATTGGTTTATATCATAAGTTCATTTTTATCCTCCTTATAACTCCTCATCCCAACCTATCTCCTTGTGCCTAAATTCAATCCATAGTAGTCAAATAGCTTAACTGAAATCATACATAACTATTAGCCTTGAAGACCACTGTTTACATAATTTACCAAGTTTGTTTTTCTTTAATTTCACATACCTACATAACATTATAAATTATTAGTCAAACAAACAATAATTGTTGGTTTATATCTTTTGTGATTTTAATAATGACAATATATTTGGGAATCTATTTAGAAATGTTGGTTTATATCTTTTGTGAATTTAATGTTGACAATATTATTGGGTTTGTATTATTTAATGGATTTGTTTTAAATTGCTTGGGATGGTTTAATATGTTATATTGTTTGGCCAATATTGGTTTATTAATATTGGTTTAATATGTTATATTTCTCGGTTGGCCAATTAAAATAAATGTATGCAATTTGAGTTTATTTAGGTAACCAACCTGATTAAGCAATCTGTTGAGTATTTCACTTATACTACTTCTCTCCTTATATTATGCTATTCAAATTGGAAATGAGCCTTTTTAAATGAGTTGACTAAGCAATCCTGTTAGACTATGTCTCCTTTATCTTAGCTATCTGATATATGATTTGTATATTATATCTTTATTAATTGATATCTTATATCTATTGGACTCTTTATATTGCAAAAGTCTTGTAATATACCAACTGAATTAGTTTTTTTCATGCTAATTTATTCATAATATATGCGTTGGTCAATTGCATGCTAATCAAAGAAATATATCATGTAAAGATATTTTGCAAATCATTTATATTCGTTGCTATTATTTAGTGGTGGAAAACATGAGTCATACCAATTGTGATGATTTTTATGCTTACAAATATTATTATATCTGTTATACAAAAATGGTTCTTTCTTTCCTTTTATTAAGTGATTTAGTTTTTCCTTTGGAAAGCCTTATAGTTGCTGAAGATTATCTATTTGGTTATGAAAAGCTGCTAAGTTCGTGGGACCTCCCAAACGGGTATGAGAGTTCTTAGCTAATCAATATATAGCCGTTAGTTCCTTCTCTATATATATTATTCTTTTTGGCTATATCAGGAACAAAGACTTGAAGGATACATCAGTCTAGAAAAATCAAAGCAAGCATCTGTCTTATACAAAGATATTTCAATAGAGAGCTATCAAAGTTCATTTTCAGCTAGTCTTGTTATATAATTAATTCTTTGTTGACTTGAAATAAGTGTCCTTTGTAATCATATATTTCTTGTAACGAAATCTCAGTTCAAGTCTTGTTGGGCTTGGTCTATCTAGCAATAGATAGGGTCTATTCATAGAAAGCTTTCAAAGTTGCAGAGGTGCAAAGGTCTCAGTGGTGAGAAATGTTGCAGTGGTGCAAAGGGGGCAGATGTGTCCATCGCAGTGGAAAGCTTTATTTGAACATGTAGTTATTTTTATTGTATTTAATTGAGTGTTAAGTTTAATAAAAATAGTCTCCAATATTAGTTGGTATTGGACGTGGATTAGGCTACTAGACTAGAGGATAGGGGCTGAACCACGTAAAAATCTTGGTGTGATTTACTGTTCTTTTGCTTTTGTTATATGCTTTAAAAATCTGTAGATTTTGATTCAAGTCGGAAAAAATTTATACTAATACGGACATGTATGAGCTGTCTATTTATAACAGATAAAGAACATAACTAATATGGACAGTGTTAGACCGTCCGTTTATAGCATGTTATAGTAAACTTTAAAATTTGACCACTATAGATCACTTTGGGTATTTACACCTATTCACCCCCCTCTAGGTGTGCTTAATTACAGAATTTCATTTGGTATCAAAGCAAGGCTCTACTAATATTGATCTTTGTAGGTCGTAAGGAAAGATCCTATGGCACACCTTTATATTCAAGAAGGTCAATCTACAAACCGACCACCTCTATTGCTCAGAAGCGAGAACTTCAACTTTTGAAAATTTAGAATGAAGATTTATCTTAAGAGATACCCATGGCAATGGTGGGTAGTTGAAAATGGACCTGTTATTCCTAGACATGATGACGGTAGACTTAAGACTCTCATGGACATGGATGAAAATGAAAGCTACATGTTTTCTTACAACTCAAGAGCCATAAACACCTTGCTAAGCGGAATGGTCCACGCTGAAATTGATAAAGTTTCATCCTGCAACACAACAAAAGAAATGTGGGATACAATCATCATGAGCCACGAGGGAACTACTAAGGTGAAGGAAGTCAAGCTAAGTATGTTGATGCAAGAATATGAACTCTTCAAATTAGAAAAAGATGAAACAATTCAAGAAGCTCAAGCTAGATTCCTCAATCTAATGAACTCTCTAAGTATGCTGGGATGAAAAATTGATCAAAGGGAGATAAACAGAAAGATACTTAGAGTCATACCTAAATGATTCGCACCAAAGGTTACAACTCTTCAAGATTCAACAACAATCAGTACAATGGAAACTCTCACTTTATTTGGAGAGCTTGAAGAATTTGAAAATCAGTTAAGAAGGTATGATGAAGAAGATGAAGCACCAATAAATAAGACATTGGCAGTTCAAGTCGAGAGCAACAATAAAAGTGATCACGAATATTTTGATGAAGAAATTGAAATGCTCTCAAGAAAACTCGAGAGACTACTTCAAAGGAAGAAACAAAAGAAAAATAAAAAATGTAGCTCAACTCTAGTGAGTAAGTCCGAAATGAAACAAGAAGAAGAAACTGTCCAACTCTGTTTCATGGGACTAGAAGATGATGATCAACTTGAGGTAACAAAATTTCATGAAACTTTTGAAATATCTATGCCTGATTATATTGCTTTACAAAATGAAAATCAACAGCTCAAAAAGAAAACTGCCTATTTTAAGAATTGTGTAAATGTGCTAATGAATGAAGTTAAGTCGCTTATTAAAGAGAGAAAAGAAAATGAATATCTTAAAAATGAAAATGAAGTGTTAAAAGAAAATTTGAAAATGAGAGATGCATGCATAGATGCGTTTAATGATGAAAAAAATGATGAATATTCAACATGATGATAATATAACAAATGCAGAAATATCATCTTTAAAAAATGATCTCGCTAAATTTGTGCAAGGAGAAGAGAACCTAAATGTTATGTTAGGGGCACAAAGGTCTAGTCTTGATAAACAAGGAATTAGGTATAATCCTATTAAAAATGTGAAAAATAGAACTAATGATAATATTAGAATTATTAATAGTAAACCAATTTTAAACCACTTTATTGTTCACCATTTGTTACTTGTAGAAAATGTGGTTTTAAAGGTAATTTTGATTCTAATTGTAATAAAATTAGAATAATACAAATTTGGGTAAAGAAATGTGATTTATATGCTACTAACCCAAAAGGACCTAAGAAGATTTGGGTACCAAAAAGGTAGAGACTATTTGTTCATTTTGTAGATGTCTCAAGGTCAAAAAGGAGACGAATAGTAGTTACCTATAAATTATTTGGCGGAATCTGTAAGTACCTCATATTGTTTGTTAAATAATGTTTTAATATTTTCTAACACAAGGGTTCATAATATTATTTATTCTAAAGTTTTTATTGTGCTAAATGTTCCATATTTAATATACATGACAATCATGATGAGGAATCTGTAGTTGTAATTTTTTTTATGAACTTAACTATGATCTGTCAAAGGAAAAGAATGAGTATTCTACAGGAAAAAGTAATCTGGAACGTGGAGATAAAATAGTAGAATCTAGACAGCTTAACTCGTCCGAATCAGAAGGAAAGACAGCTAAAATCAAACAGCCTGACACATCTGTTTTAGTAGAAAACTCAGACTTGCAGACACCGAAAAATAAACAGCCAGACCCATCCGATTTAGAAGAAAAATCAGATGAACACTCAGATGCAGAATTTGATATATCGATCATATTTTGAATCTAACGAACAGATGACCACTGCCAAGCTTCCTAAATCATGTCGAACTGTGAGAAATCATCCCCCAAATTTGATTATAAGTGACCTCCACATTGGATGATCAAAAGAAGTGTTTTTGAAGAGATTTGATTATGAAAATCCAAAATCAAAAACTTCAGAGCACATCTAGCAAGCTTACTATTGGTAACAACAATGTTGATATATAGGTAACAAATTACAAAGGTATGATCGTATTGTTTACTTGCTATATGTGATTTTGTTATAAACTTTTTCAATGATATTTTTTTCTTTGCACTTATTCTTTTAATATTGGCAAATGGGGCGAGATAACTATTTAGCTAAATTGATATAAATTATTTTTTATTGATGACAAAGGAGGAGAGATATTTGGGTAATGATGATTATGTTTTAATCAACTTGTGCTTAATGATTTCTTTTTGATAATGACATAGGGGGAGAGATATGTGATATTTGGATCAAGTCATTTTTTTTGCTCCTTAATATGCATAAATATAGGGGGAGCCTTATAGATAGGGGGAGCATATAAATTTAAAAGATAATATATTGTCATCATCAAAAAGGGGGAGAATGTTGGTTTATATCTTTTGTGATTTTAATAATGACAATATATTTGGGAATCTATCTGGGAATATTGATTTATATCTTTTGTGAATTTAATGTTGACAATATTATTGGGTTTATATTATTTAATGGATTTGTTTTAAATTGCTTGGGATGGTTTAATATGTTATATTGTTTGGCTAAAATTGGTTTATTAATATTGGTTTAATATGTAATATTTCTCGATTGGCCAATTAAAATAAAGGTATGCAATCTGAGTTTATTTAGGTAACCAACCTGATTAAGTAATTTGTTGAGTATTTCACTTAGACTATTTCTCTCCTTATATTATGCTATTCAAATTGGAAAGGAGTCTTTTTAAATGAGTTGACTAAGCAATCCTGTTAGACTGTGTCTCTTTTATTTTAGCTATCTGATACATGACTTATATATTATATCTTTATTAATTGATATCTTATATCTATTGGACTCTTTATATTGCAAAAGTCTTGTGATATACTAACTGAATTAGTTTTTTTCATGTTAATTTATTCATAATATATGCGTTGGTCAATTGCATGCTAATCAAAGAAATATATCAGGTAAAGATATTTTGCAAATCATTTATATCTGTTGCTATTATTTAGTGGTGGAAAACATGAGTCATACCAACTGTGATGATTTTTATGCTTACAAATATTATTATATTTGTTATACCAAAAATGGTTCTTTCTTTCCTTTTATTAAGTGATTTAGTTTTTCCTTTGGAAAGCCTTATAGGTGCTGAAGATTATCTATTTGGTTATGAAAAGCTCCTAAGTTCGTGGGACCTCCCAAACGGGTCTGAGAGTTCTTAGCTAATCAATATATAGCTGTTAGTTCCTTCTCTATATATATTCTTCTTTTTGGCTATATCAGGAACAAAGACTTGAAGGATACATCAGTCCAGAAAAATCAAAACAAGCATCTGTCTTATAAAAATATATTTCAATAGAGAGCTATCAAAGTTCATTTCCAGCAAGTCTTGTTATATAATTAATTCTTTGTTGACTGGAAATAAGTGTCCTTTATAATCATATATTTCTTGTAACGAAATCTCAGTTCAAGTCTTGTTGGGTTTGGTCTATCTAGCAATAGATAGGGTCTATTCATAGAAAGCTTTCAAGGTTGCATAGGTGCAAAGGTCTCAGTGGTGAGAAATGTTGCAGTGGTGCAAAGGGGGCAGATGTGTCCATCGCAGTGGAAAGCTTTATTTGAACATGTAGTTCTTTTTATTGAATTTAATTGAGTTTTAAGTTTAATAAAAATAGTCTCCAATACTAGTTGGTATTGGGCGTGGATTAGGCTATTAAACTAGAGGATAGTGGCTGAACCACGTAAAAATCTTGGCGTGATTTACTGGTCTTTTGCTTTTGTTATATGCTTTAAAATATGCAGATTTTGGTTTAAGTCGGAAAATTTTTATACTAATACGGGCAGGTATTAGCTGTCCGTTTATAACAGACCAATAACATAACTAATACGGACAGGGTTAGACCTTCCGTTTATAGCCTGCTATAGTAAACTTTAAAATTTGACCACTGTAGATCACTTTGGGTACTTACATCTATTCACCCCCTCTAGGTGTTCTTAATTACATAATTTCAATAACTACATAACATATATTAGTTACCTTATACTTGTTTATCCCTGAACTAATTTAGCTGGGCTAGCAGGAGAACTCGGCTAAACTGGGCAGGGAGGAGACTGAGATGAGAAAATTTAGCAAGAAAGGTATGGCCAGGTTTGCATCCGAGAGAAGTATGAACACTAAAGTGGTTCTATAGAACAATTCCTCCTTTCTTTCTTGCTATGCACATAATAAAATATTGAGTTGAAAGTATATAAAGCTATATCCTTATTACATTTCCAGCTCCTGCTAAAAACAAACGTGTCACCCAAATGGCCTTTAATTAGATTACACCTCCTGTTTAGCCACTGAACAGTATAGCCTAAACATCCAACTCATGCTTTCCTTCTTTACTGATACCCTTATTAATCCACAAGGCTATGTGTGATGCCCCAAAAATAGGTCCACACAACCCATTCTGAGTCGCCAAATACATGGTACAGAAAATAACTACAACTTCATTATTATAATTGTCATGCAAAATACGATAACACATATGTTGTGAGTTTAGGTACAAATATTATCTTCTAGACAATATCCAAACTCAAATAAGCCCGTATTACAATTATTGATACACTATTTTATAAAATAGTGATGAATGCTAAAACAACTGCCCTAAAACATCACTCCACACCCCGACTAGTTCTCGCTATATTCTCGCCTCCTGAGAAGAAAAATGGAACAAAAAGGAAAAGGGTGAGCTCAACTAGCCCAGTAAAAAATATTATGACTAAGATAATGTAGAACAAATTATCGTTAGCCTTCAATAAATCAGATAAAATATAATGGACAACAAGTTTTAGATCAATATTCGCAGCGAAAATAACAATTCATTAGAAGAGTTAAGTAGAGAATGAAGTCTACTATCTTCTATGATTTAAAAGTCCATGATCAATATTTTATCCATGTAACATCAATCAATATACATCCTGAATCAAATATTAATCTTTGCATTACGGGCCAAAGATATTCATTTGTATCACCAGTTAGTCATGTTCATCTAAACACCTGTCCATCTTTGCACTACAGGCCAAAGATATTTATCAAGTAATCGTTCATCTTTACACTACAGGCCAAAGATATTCAGTTATATCACCATTTAGGGCTGAGGATGATGAAAAATATTTAAAAAAAAACGAATCCAGTGAGATAAAAGGACAAATATTAGGGATTCGTACTTTAGTTTATTCAAGTTCAAAAATACTCTATAATAATAAATTGTGGAGAAAAATTTAAGAATGAAGATCAAAACATGAATATAATCAAAGATAGTAACCAAAATAGACAACTTGGACACAAAAAAGAAAACTTAATTTTTCTGTGAATAGTGCCGTATACGTTAATAGTGACGTATACATGAATAATAACCCCAACACAAAAAGGTAAAAATTTTATAAGAAAAATTATACTTCATGAATAGTAACCTCGACATGAAAAGGTAAAAATTTCATAATAAAATTCATACAACTATTTGTATAATGATATTAAAAGAAATAACATCATTTATGAAAAAAATAACATCCCTTACCTCAAAAGAACAGTACTTCCGACTGGAATATCAGATATAATACTGAAGAAAACTTGCACTGCTTATCAACTCTTAAAGTATCTAAATACTCACAAAAATATGCTCGATATTATAGAGAGAAAATTTCTGATTCTGGTGTGATTTTAAATTCTAACCTAAGAACCCTATTTATAGAAAAATGCCAGAATGCCAAAGCAGATTAACCTGTTACCGGTGGCTCTTCCATCTGCCATTCACGCACACCACAATTGAAACTTCAACATTTTTCCACCAAAAAAACAAAAGTGGGGCCCACCCATGTTTTTAATAAAAAAATATTTATTTTCAGAACTTTAATAATTCATAATAAATAGCCCTTTTATCAGAAAAATACGAATTTTATGTTCATTCTATAGAAAATTTAATTCTCTACAACTTTGTAGAAGAAAATTTTTCTAAATTCCAAACAGAAAATGACCGAAATTCACATACGGATGAATTTTAATGCCTCAATTCTGACAAAATACTGATAAAACACCTCAGCATTAATTCTTTCATTTATATTCACATACAATAAATATTTTCTTATCATATAAATCAATAATTAATTATTCACAAATAATATTACAGAATCATAATAATGACAACTAGGTCGTTCCCAGGAAAGAGGGGGCTTCCCGATAAGGATCTCTCCTTACTGGCGCACAATTAGGTGACCAAACCCCTTTCCTAGATAGAACTTCTTTAGACATTGCCAATAATGCTATCTAATAATATTATTCAAATAATATGAATTATTGATCTGATAATGGGAAATATTATGCAGTGACAATTATTGAAACAACAATAATATAAAATATTAACGTAATAATTATTGAATCAATTAAATAAAATATTAAACAGTAATTACTGTAACAGTTATTAAGTAGTGCCTTCTTACGTAAGAATCAATAATCCACAAATACTGTGTAATACCATGTGCTACTGTGCAACCACGCGTATTACTGTACTTTAACCACCAGGTATTCTAACAGTGTTAACAGTAACAACTATGCCGTTATTTAAAAAAAACTCATACTTGTCGTTTTTTTCATCCGACAATTTTTTGTTATGGGGCCCATAAATAGTTGCGCCGTCGTACGAATATTTCCCGACAGCAAGAATATTTCACGATCAAACGAATATTCTCCGACAACAATGAATATTTTATAACCACTTGCTTACTTAAAATATTTGCGCATTTTACCCATAACTAACCACATTAATCAAATCAACCCCTTACTATATCAAAATAATAAATAGAGAAAATTCAATTTTATTCATAAAAAGTTGGGGTCTTACACCATGTTTGGTTAAAAAAAATAACCATTTATTTCTTCTCCGTACTTATCACATCCTATATACTGTATTTATAAAATACCAAATGCACTCCAAAAATTTGAACAAAATATTCATAAATCATTTCTGCTAATTCAGAAACTATTTATCAAATAAAAATATTTTATTTAATAAATTAATTTTATTATATTAAAATAATTTATTTACCATAACTTACCTTAATATCCACTCAAGGCATTCATTGCAAATTAATCTGCTTTTCGAAATTATTTACATAATAAATATATTTTAATATATATTTATCATGTCTTAATTCCCATATATGTTATGCCACAACTAGTTATCTATAAGCAATACAATAAATCAAATATTTTAATAATTTGATTTATTTTTCATCTAAAATTGCTTTTCACTATTTTTAAGCATAATAAATATCAATTATTATACTTACCATATTGTCCTCATATTATATTGGATATGATAATATATGCAATATAATAACACATATCTAAATAAAATAAAATTTTATTCCAATAAATCTTTATTTTATTTACTCAAGAAACTGCGATTCGCTATAGTTACTATGGATCATGACTTAGTTCTCATTAATCATCAATCAATTAAGCAACATTCAGATTCAGAATTTTAGCATTAATTTCCAATTTATGATCATAACCTTTTAAAACTTAGCCAAATAGAATCATGGAACCAAAGCCAAAAAATTTCAAAGACATCAATTTTTTTCTTCAAATTCCTCATAAAAAATGGATTGATTACTATACGTACTTAAACCTTTCCGCCACACTCAAACCTTACATTTTCCTCAATGTAAGAAATGATGCAAAGAAGAAAGTAATTACTAACTCACATGCAATTAACAAACTAAAAAGTAAAAGGAGAGAAAAATCAAATATGAGATTTTGGGTCACCTCGCAAGGAGCTTCCCTTGTTTATTGTCATTAACTTGACATCATCATTCTCATTCTATGTGATCAGAATTGTGTACTTTAAGTGGACTGGTAACATTTTTAGCTTTAAATGAGAAGCATCCTTCAAATCTTGATTTTGCTCCACTACAACCCTCAAATCTTCCTCATATGTTTGTATTCAATCAAAAGATTCTTGCACTGAATAGTGCACAATATCAATAGCAAAAATAGAATTAACATTACCAAGATACCTCTTAGCCTCATATGTGTTGAATTGGACATTTGCATCATCCAATTCCATGGTTAAGGTCCCATGGTGTTCATCATATAGTGTTTTCGCTATTTCTTGCTCCTTCTCATCAAATTCAGTGTTGACTGTGAACACTACACTTCCATATATAACACTACTGTCTGTTTCTGAAGTAAGCACCGACTCCTCTTGCTGCTTTACCTCTACACCACTTGTCAAAGTAGTGCACTCACTTTCTCAATAGTTTGAGATGATAACCTTCCTACTGTGGCCGCAAGCTGACCTACTTGGTTTATTAGATCTTGAACAGAAGTTCATGTCTCCTGCCAGAACTATTGTGTCTGACTCATGAACTGTTGTGTTTGGCTCAAAAATGCTTTGAACATGTTCTCCATGGATGTTCCAAAAATGTCAAGTACTTCTTCTTTATATGTTTGGTATTGAGATTGAGCCTGCTAAAAATTGTGCTGTCTATTTGAAAAGAAATTTTGCATGGGTGGCCTAGTAACTTCATAGCTCAAGTTGGAAGGATCTCTCTATCCTAGATTATAAGTGTCCGCCCAAGGATCATATTGATGTTGATGTTATCCTAAGAATATCCCCACAGCATTGACTTGTTGCACAATTTCATCCTCTTGAAGTATTGGACAAGCATCTGTAGTATGCCCTGACTTTGAACAAGTTCCACACACCTTTACAACTTTTATATTCCCTACAACCATTTGTTGAACCATAGCAGTTAAATAAGAAATTTGTTACTCAATATTACTTGTGCTTACCCCATTTACCCGTTGAGATATATGATCCATTTTAGTTCCATACTGCTGTAAGTTGGCTGCCATGGTTGCAATAATATTCTACCCAGCTTCTGGAGTTTTGTCTACCAATGCATCTCCATTTGCTGCATCAATCATACTTCTATCCATTGGTAGTAACCCCTCATAGAAGTACTAGATCAAGTGATGATCATCAATCTGGTGAGGTGGACATCTGGAATACAACCTCTTGAACCTTTCACAATACTCATAGAGAGTCTATCCATTGAATTGCCTAATTTCACATATTTCTTTCCTTATGTTGTCGACTCTTGATGCAGGAAAGTACTTCTCTAAGAATATCCCTTGCATATCAGTCCATGATCGTATTGATCCTGAAGGTAGATAGTTTAATCAGTCTTTAGCCAAATCTGCTAATGAGAATGGAAAAATTCTAAGCTTTATATGTTCCTCTTTCACTCCTTGTGATTTTATTGTTGAACACACCACATGGAGTTCTTTTAATTTAAATGCTTATATGGATCTTCATCGGTAAAACCACGAAAAGTAGGCAAAAGATGAATTAGTTTAAATTTAAGTTTAAAAGCAACATCTAAAGTAGGATATTTAGTGCACAAAGATGATTGATTCAGATCAAGAGTAGCCAATTCTTTTAAAGTTCTATTGTTGTTTGGCACTAGCATCTCATCATCTTTAAGTGATGGAACAAGAGCTTCTTCTGTGTATGCAGTTTTCTCTATCTCTTGATAAAAATTTAAGTCAACAGAGTAAGAGTATTGAGTCATACAATAAATAAAAATAAAAATAAAAATAAAAGAAACAAAGAATAAATAAAAATAAATGACACTCCTCGACAACGACGCTAAAATTTGGGAGCTGTCGTTGACACTCCAAAATTAATCTCACTTTTACTTTACAAATTCAACAATTAACACAGTAGCAAGTAATGATCGATCCCACAGAGAGTATTATTTTATATTTATCCTAATGAAAGGGGGTTTTTAAGTTGAATAACTAAATTAACAAGAATAAACTAATAAGAATTAACAATGAATAAAAAGCTTTAGTTCTTCAGTTCAGTTTCACCTATTCACAACAACAATGTAATCAAGTTAACATTATCTCTTCCTTCCATGAAATTAGTAACCCTAGATAATCGCAATCGCTTAATTATTCGAAATTCTCCTTAGGTTTTAAATCTAAAGTGACAATCATCCCTAATAGACCCTAATTATTATGTAACTCTGAACTATCAGTTAAGACTTAATATAACAGAAGAATGAAGAATCAGAGAATTAGGTTATCCCAAGCAACAATCACACAATCAGGGATTATTTAACTTATCTTCTGATAATCATAATAACACCAAAACGCTTGTCCACAATCAAGTATCACTAATTGCTACTTAATTATGATTAGATACAATATCGTTTGCTTAATATATATCTTGTGAGGTCCCGAATCACCGCGGATCCGGTTCGATCATTCTATCACTATTACAATATTTGTGGAAGATATAAACATAAATTGTTTATACATTACATTACACACTATTCCCCAAGGTCGAGTAACCTTAACTTATACACAATACATAACTTATTTGACTTACATTAACATTGAGATACAACACTGTTACAAATCTAACTGCACACGTATACTAAAGCTGGAACCGATCTTTATCCTTTCCTTGTATCTGAAGCATTCGCCTTAATCTGTAATGTTTATCATGATATAGCAAGGGTGAGCATAAGGATAGCCCAGCAAGTTTAAGTTCAATAATATAACGATATATCATGATTGAAAGAGTCTGAATAATAAGCTGGCTATAATTCAACAATATAATTGTGAACTAGCAGGAACAAACTTTTGACTGAACAAGTATTGAACATGAACAAATATATCTGAACCAACTGGTAATGAAGGTGATCAGCCTTTCATACCTGACTTATACATGCAATATGTACAAAGTACAATTCATGGTAACCAGAAATGATTAACCATAAGCTTATCCGAATGAAACAACTCTTAGTAGAGTTAAGTAAAAACAAACTTGCTTGAACCGTTGATTACCGCTACACAATTTATAATGCTTTATCCGAAGACCTAATATTAGTAATATAGATATCTAATATTAGAATAATATCATCACAATATAATACTATTATATATATACATAGAATAACCTAAACACATAACACATAATCCTATCAGTCTATAACACACATAAGACTCGGTATCAAGTCAAACTATTACAGTCTGAGTTGAACCCGACACAAATCTGACATCCCGACGGTCTAGTCGGACCATTCACGAGTTTAAGTTCAATTAAACTCTACCTAACACTTAACAATTATCTCATATAACAGTCAAAATATTTTTCATAAGTTCATAATAATTTTCACAAAATTATAATCATTTATTATAATTTTTCAATCATTAAACACGTATTTAAATGAATTAAATACCATATAATTCCTTAATCATTAATATTTATTTATTATCAAATATTAATGAAATACATGTCATAATATTATAATATATTTATAATATCACAAAGTATTTTTAATACTTTAAAATCACCTTTATATGATTTTTAAATACTTAAATTCATTATTCGCTAATTGTTATTAATATTAAAATATTAATATTTTCATGAAAAAATATCAAAAGTTATATTTTATCACTTAAAATATTTTTATAACACATAAATCATTTTTATATGATTTATAAAGCATTAATTCTATTTTTCCATAATTTATTTAATATAGTTATTAAATAAACTAATTATCATTAATATTGATTAATTAATGAATTTCATCATAAAATATTAAAAGTCATCAAAAATAACTTAAAATATTTTCTAATGTCATAATATATTTTTTCATGATTTTTCATGAATTAAAATCATTTTTGAATAATTTATTTAATATTATAATTAAATAAATTAAATACCATTTATATTCCAAAAATATTAAATATTTATGAAATATACTGAAAATAATTAAAAACTATTTTTCAGACTTTAAAATAATTTTTCATAATTTATTATGTATTTTTAATAATTAAAAACCATTTAATTCGATTTATTTATTAAAATAAATCATTTTCAGAAATTAATAATTAATTTCTTAATTAAACTATCGCTAAAAGGGCAATAGGCGAAAAATCCGTCGCTGTTGGTGTTCTTGAGGCTGTTCTTGAGTGTTCTTGAGCTTCATCGCCAGTTACCGGGTGGCTTGTTTGACCAAGAATAAATCTATGATCTAATTACTTTTCTGGGCTCCTAAAGTATTAATGATGTAGTATTCATGTAATACTACAACTCGAAACTGAGTTCAAGGCCAAAACATTACTTAAACGCAAGATCTAGGCTGCAGAAAAGTCTGACAACACTGTTCTTTGAGTTTCTAGGCTGCCCAGAAACTCAAGCAGAATCGAGGTACCTACTTTGGGTCATTATAACTTTCATTCTGAGTTTTGTTTGTGTAATATAAAAGTTCAAAATTATAGTCTTGATGTCAGAGTACAACCTCATAACATCATAACAATATAACAACATTCGATACACAAGATCTTGGCCGATCAAACAAGGGGTCAAAAACTGTTCTTCAACGAATTCTGGGTTTTCCAGAATTTGTCCAAGGCAGTTGGTCAACGCATATTTGACCGCCATTAATTCCAATCCTGATCATGATATGTGTAATTTAAAGGCACGATTGTGTAGTCCCTATACCATTCTACAATGGAAACACAATAACCTGGACGAAACATTAACACATAGCAAGATCTATCGCCTGCAAAACCTTGTCAGAGGTTACTGAGATTTCTGGGCTGCCCAGAAATCAGTTTCTGTGAACGGTCAACGAGGTTTGACCGCTCGTATCTCTCAATATATTCATGATCTAGTCGTGTTTCCTGTTTCAGATCACAGTCTACATGTCATAGAACATATGTATAACATAAAATCATAAAACTCAAAAACAGAGAAGGATTTACAGGCCCTGACATTTGACTGTCAGACCTTAAAATTAGGGTTCTTGGTCAGTTTTGAAAAATTGATTTTCGTGCTTCTAGATGTTATGGATCCATGATCCAACAACTCAGATCATTAAAAGACACCCCCTAACACATATTTAACCCATCCTTAACAATATTTAACATCAAATCAAAAGATTTTAAAATTTAGGGTTTATACCTCTTGAGCTTTGATATCTTGATTCTGACTTTTTTGATTCTGTTATTAAGTTGCTATTAATTGATCATGCTTCATCTTTTCTTTCTCTCTCACTCTAGATCTCGAAAATGAAGAGAGAGAATGGCTAGGGAGAAAATGAAAATGAAAGTGTGTGGTTTTCTCTTTCTAAATCTATATAAATTATTGTTGCAACGAAATCTAGGGTTAGCTCACCAACTTCCCTAGGACAACTCTTA
Organism: Panax notoginseng; assembly: GCA_016801055.1. Taxonomy (NCBI): domain Eukaryota; kingdom Viridiplantae; phylum Streptophyta; class Magnoliopsida; order Apiales; family Araliaceae; genus Panax; species Panax notoginseng. Next base: position 193,267,569 of record CM029017.1, read on the forward strand.
CAAGTTAGCTCAAATAATGCACCAAAGGATATTATAGTCATTTCCCATTTAATTTTAATGGCATTTTGGACATTGGCCAAATCCTTAGGGTTTAGGGTTAGGGTTTGAACCATTTTAGAGTTTAGGGTTTAACCCTTAACTTTGTAATTTAATTTCTAACATTTTCGAATTTCAGTTTTCAAAATAGAAAATTAATATTTCTAAATTATAATTAGAATTTTCTAATTATATTAAAATTTCTTAATCATAATTTAAATCTTGCTAATTAGGATTAATAATTCCTAATTAAAATTGCTAATTAAGCAATTAGGGTCAAAATCACGGATTAGGGTTTATAACCTTAAATTAGGGTTTTTAATAGATAATAATTTTCTAAATAGAAATTAGATTTTATAATTAGATTAGGGTTTTCTAATTACTCATAACTTGAAAATTAGGATTAATATTTCCTAATTAACCTTAAAATTATTAAATCAACAATTAGATTTTCCCTATTTATAAATTAGGGTTCCTAATCCAAAAATTAAGATTTTCTAAATTTGAAATTAGGGGTTTCTAACCAATTTGTTAAGATTATCCCTAATTAATCTTATAATTATTTACACTTACGCCATTAAGTTCTTAATTTATGGTTTCATACACCGAATTAGGGTTTCGAATTCCCGAAACTGAAGATAGGTTTCCAGAATCGGTTTCTAGGGTTTCTTGTTAATCGCTAGGGTTTTCTAACCGAACGTTGACGTTCTTAATATATACCTAGGGATTTTCACAGATATCGTTTATCTGGTCAACCCTTGACCCTTTACCACATTATGTACACATATACGACCATATACACATAACATATTTACGTATTCCCTTAATCCTGAATAATTCACTTAAATTCTTCACAGAATTTTGAAATCCTCTAAATTCCTTCTCAAAAATATCAAACGCATACACTAATTTTCTGTCTAGGTTCTAATTTTGAACCTTAAACCAATTAATTAAAATTTTAATTTTTTTTAAATTCTCGGGTTGTCACATATCTTAATCTAGTTGATGATATTAATTCGCTAATTTAATCCTGCATAAGCCAAATTAGTAGAATGAGTAGCATGCAAGAAGTAGAAACAGATTATCAGAATAAATCTCATATAAGAAGAAATCAATAATGTAATTCAATTAACCATTAATTGTAAATAAGGTTTCACATCCCTTATAACTGAAAATAAAGAACTTAGCTGATGTCTTCAATCTTCAATTCCCAAGACTAGGGTTTAGAATGATGTAGCTAAGATGATAGTAGATGATATATGATGTCCTAAAAAGCTAAGTAAGAACATGTATTTATAGTGCTAGAAAAAGTCCTAAATCTTATGAGAATTAGAAATCCAAATCCTAAAAGAAATTACAAATCATAATCCTAGCTAGTTTCTATAAGGAAATAGAATCAATTTGGAAAGTAAATCCTAGTCTAAAAGAAATATAAATTCTATTAGAAATTAAAATCCAATTGCATGTATAAATTTGCCAAGATTTGCTCAGAAAAGTTTCCAAAATTATAAGATTTCCCGCCCAATTCTCTGGGGAGAATTCCCATTTTTTGCTGCGACGTACTTTGGTAGAATGGCTATAACTTTTTATCTGGGAGGAGTTACGGAGCCTGCTACCTATCAAATCGAAGATCTCGACGAGATCTACAACCTTTATTCTTTTAGAATTGACAGATTCAGGCTAGGTCAAGGTTGAAATTGGGCTCCAAGTGACTGCTATGTAAATTGCAACTCCAAATTATGAGGTTCAACATCCGTTTGAAAAAAATGTCATAAATTTTTCATATGAACTCCAAATGGGACGATTCAAGATGTTCAGGAAAGCTAAGGAATAGCTTTACAATAAAATCCAAGTTCTAAGTCAAGAACATGTATCCAACTTAGCATTAAAAGCTTTGCAATCTCCCATTTTTTCTCCTTTCATCTCTGATTACTCCTGAAATCATAAAACACCTTAATAAGCTCATATATACATGAAACATGCAATAAAACTAAACATAAAGGAATCATAATCATAAAATATTATGCAATCATCAAATTCACTTAGCCTTTTACACGTTCTCGTGTAAAACAAAAGTTTGATTTCCACAAAAATTCTATTCAAGCAAACTCTACAAAAGTTTTAAGTTCATATCATGAATATCAACACTAACAGAAGATATATATTTATCACCTCATCAACAAATATATAATAACAGCCTCGTCTCTCACCATTAAACTTCTTAAAATCAAACCTATATACACATAAGTGACTCTCTTGTGATCCACACACATACTCAACTTAGCTATTATAGAACAAAAATCGTGCACATTGACTCACAACTCAAAATAGATTTTCCATGCTTTTCATTTTTTCTTTTCTTTCATAGAACCTTCTTTAGAGTGCAAATAAACACATTTTGACACTTTGTCTCATATTTTTTCCTATACTTGACATGTACAATGTCTCCTTTTTTTAGGCTTTTCAGAGTTACCCATGTAGCGAACTTTCCACCAACGACTGCCAAACTAGATGGTTTTAGGGCGTAGAGTGTAGAGACACCCCTAGGGCTTACTTATTCAAGTAACAAATGTCACAAAAACCGACTACTCAAGTTGTTTTTATCCATCACACTTTTCAGCATGAATTTCGATGCTTCCTGAGGTTTGGATACCCAGTTAATTCGTACAATGGATATTGAAGTAGAATTTAAATTATTATTTTTCCTTCTTTTTTTCTCATTCATCATTTTTTTCATTTTTTTTCTGCAAGGTTCTGCAATGAACATAAACAGTTAAATAGTTCAAAATCATGAAATCAGTAGTGAGATTGAGTCAACCACGAAACATATTGATTGTCATTAACATTAGGCTGAATGATACTTCTATTCCTTCAAGTTGTCACTCACTTTTAAAGTAGTCTCTAAAGTTTACTTTTTGTCAATTAAGTTTTTAAAGTGATATTTTTTGGCGTTTCTGTTTCTTTTACCTAATTTGGCACCGACCCATGGTTTGACCAGACCATAATTTCACAATTTATTTTTTTTAAAAAAAACTAAAAACTTTTAAAATAAAATGTTATTTTTAAAATAATAATAATTTTTAATATTTTAAAATAAAATTTATTTTTAATAAGGTTTAAAACTATTATTATTTTCAGGAAAAAATAATAGAAACTTTTATTTTTTCAAAATTGAGTAAAGTTTCACAAAATATAGATTCAAAAAAAATTAAAGTTTTAAATTTTGAATTCTTAATTATTTTTATAAAAATTTACACATCTTTTTAAAAATAAAAATTTCTATTTTTATTTTATGAAAATAAATTTTTTTAATTTACTTTTTTTGAAGCTATATTTTATGAAAATATATTCATATTTACAAAAATAATTTTTTTTTTCTGAAAATAAAGTTTATTTTGTTTCTTTTATTTTTAAAATAAAGTTAAAATAACAATTATTTTTAAAATAATGTTAAAATAATAATTATTTTTAAAATAATTTCAAAACTTTTTTGTTTTTTTTTAAAAAACTTAATTGTTGAAATTGGGGCCGGGTCAAATTGGGTCGGGTTGGGTCAAAATTTGCTTAAAATGGGTTGGGTTGTGGTCAAATCGTGTAAAAAGAACGGAAACGCCAAAAAATATTACTTCAATAATTTAATTGGCAAAAAAAAAATTTTAGGGACGCTTTTAAAAGTGAATAACAATTTGGAGGGACAAAAGTGTCATTCAACCTAATGTTAATGGTGATCTATATATTTCGTAGTTGACTCAATCTCACCATTCCTTATGCTCCAAAACATACAATGAAGTGTGTTATCAAAACTCAAACAAAACAACTGAAAAAATTCCTTCAATCCGTTGTTCAAGGTTCCAACAAAAGTCATGCAAATACAAAATTTATTGCTCATTGTATGCTTATTTGGTTAACACCTAATAATAGTAGGTGCCTTTATACATCCTAAACAATATAGCAATGAATAATTTTTTCAATTTAGGGCTTAAAAAATTTAGGATTTCTCATAACCTTAACTACAAAAACAATTAACACCTAACCTTTAAATTGAAGGTAACAATGGAACAATTAGAAGAACACAATAGCTAAAGGCTATATCACAGTCGTCGTTGCGCACCACCAAGTAGCGTCTGTCTGAAAATCTTATGGGGCTGTATTCAATTAAGATTTTTAAAGACTTTTTTTAAGTGACATACTTTTGTAGAATTTGTGGGATTTTAATGACTTTCGCAGACTTTAAAGACTTTTTTTTAAAATGACTTTTATAGACTCCATGAAATAAGTAACATACTTTTATAAATTTTTTATCAAGACTGTGATAGACTTTTATATACTTCTAATATATCTTGTAACTTATATTAATTGTTAATTAGCCCATGTGTATAACCTCTCCCTCTTTTTTTATGAACTAGAGTAAATCTCATTATATTATTGTGACATGAGATTTTATAAATGTTGAAAGCGTTCACATTATTCTACTCATTTCATGATACATTTGGATACTCGAATACCAATAAAACTTTAAAAACTACAGACGAAATACAAAAATTAAGCTCACTTTTCATTGAGCTATATATACTTTATGCATATGCGTACGCTTTTTACTAATAATTGATTTTTTTTATTATTGATTACTTTACTAATATATATATATATATATATATATATATATATATATATATATATATGTTGATTGTGTGATTGTGTGATTCTGTCAACCCAATTTTTTATCTTAACTGCTGCTAATTTTGTTTGATTGTGTGGACCTTTTTTATGCGCTTAACATATATCAAAGCAGTGCGTTTTTCCCTTTTTTATAAGGGAAAGATAACGATTCTGTCAATTTGTCATGCAGGAATACAACCACATGTTACATTATTTCACTATGATACACCAAAGATACTTGAAGACGAATATGGAGTATGTCTAAAAAATTAACAGTGATTTCCTTCGTTTAAAATGTCAGAAAACTAAAAATAAAAACATACACATACACATCATATATTTTCTATTTTCATATATTATAATACATAATCTTTACAATTGATATGAGAGTTTAATGATTTTATCTCACATTTGTTGAACAAATCTCTTTCCTCTTCTATTGGAAGCTTTCGAACGGCTGCTTTTTTCCTCACCAATTCAGATTAGGTCTAGTTATTTGTTTACTTATTAATATATCTTGTTAATTCTCTTATAATAAAATTATAATAAATCCAATTATTTTTATGGTCCAAATTTTACCAAATTATTTATCCATCACATATTAATATTTTTTAGCCCATATAAAATAAATAACTAATTTACCCCAATAAAAGACAAAGTCCAATTAATAACTAGTTTTATCCATCTTTGTGTTTATTTGGAAGTCTTTAAAAATCTTTAGAGATGAGGTAAGACTTTGGATATGAGTTGATAGTTATAATTCTTCTTCTAAAGTCTGTCAAACTCTACTATTTGATAGAAATCTTTAAAATCTATGACTTTTTGAATACCAAAATACTTTTATAGACTTTGTAAAAATCTTAATTCAATACTACCTAACTTTTAAAAACATTAAAAAAGTTGTAATTGAATACCACTAAACTTTTATAAACTCTTTAAATGTCTTGATTGAATACAACCAAACTTTTAAAGTTTTTAAAAGTCTTTAAAAATCTTAATTGAATACATCCCCTTAGAGTTTATCTATGGAGAGAAATTAGGAGTTTAAAGCTAAATTAAGGGTTAAAAATAGATGGACATAAGAGATGTGATGATATAGTTAAGGCTTAAATGACTGTAAGGCTTAAATGAACAAAGGAGATGAATAGTTATCGCCGCTGCTAATTGCTGAGGAAAGAGGAAGGAAAGAATGAATGAACAGTTTAATTAGGGCTTCTAGTTCAATTTAAAAAAAGGTTTATTTTAGATAGAATTCTATCGGTATTAATTATGTTGATTTTAATTTATTTTCGACTGATTATTCTGTCGAACTTAACATATATTCCGTCGAATTTAGTACGTGAGCTTGTAGGAACACTTCACGCCAAGGACTGTGCCTAAATATTTTGATAGAATTCCGTCCAGAATATCCTAATTTCGACAGAATTATGTTTGACGAAATGTTTTGTCTAAAGTATACTACTTTTTTGGAAATTGATTCCGTCAGAATTAATCCTTTTTTATGTAGCGAGAGATTTTTCGGTGCTAAAGTCAAAGGAGGAGTATCAGGTGTATTATTTTTATGCAATCAAAATAATAATGTTCAATACTAAACCCTAGCCTGTACATTCGACATGTGATCTAATAATGTTAAAGATGATAAATAACATTAACATATGCATGGTTTACATTAAATAAATCCATTTTAAGCAAATTGGAGCCTCAAAAAGAAAGAAAAGACAAGTCTCATTTATCTTGACCGTGTACAAAAGAGATAAAATCGCTTCAGTATAATTTATAATTTAACAACCACTAGTAGAATGAGAGAAATCAGGACGCCAAATCCATTGCTAAAGACCTTAATATGCCAAATCCTATCTCTTAAAATCCCTAAAACAATCCCACTCAGTGCATAAATGAATCATAAATGTGTGATCAACTTTAGTGACGGACAATATCTGATATATTTCATTGTTGTATCTGTTTATGTAGCAGACGCTTTATTCTACTCAACCTAAAAGCGTTCGCCGCAAAAGGTATTTGATTCTTAAAGTTTGATCATTAGCCACGATTTAATCCGTCGCCAGTGTCGGTCTCACTACAAAAAAATAGGTCATTGGCGACGGCTTCATTAGCGACGACGTTACCCCCATTGAGAATAACCTCATTATCGATGGCATAGCTGTCGCCAATGAGGCCCGTCGAGAATGACCCTTCTCGGGCCTAAATTTGGTGGGAATTTTTTCGCGCGCATGGGAAAAGGTCATAGGCGACGGCCTTGCCTTCAGTATTGAGTCAAATCCTTTTGCCATTGAGAATGAGGTTCTATTTAATCCCTAAAATTCATTTTTCTTTTTCTATTTTCTATTCTCTTTCTCCCGCTCGATCTCTGTTCTTTCCCTATGCACCTCTGCCGTCGCCTGTGTACCATCGTCGCCGTCGCCTGTGCACTATTGTCGCCGTCGTCATCTCCCTCATCCTTTGTCGTCTGCCTCTCCATCTTGCTTTCTATCCCACTTGGTTCTGCTGATTCCCACTTGGTTCTGTCCCTGTTGGTCCGCCTCTCCATCCGCCTTTGTCATCGCCTGTCCATCTTGGTTTTGCTGGTTCAATTAGTAAGTTAATTTTTTTTATTCTTAGGCTTTAATTTGTAAGTTCCAATTTATTTATGTTAGGGTTTAATTTGGGTCTTCAATGCATTTATGTTATTAGGCTTCTATTATTGTCTTTGCTGCTATGTAGTGTATTTTCTACCCTTTTTTGAGCATTATCCATCTCCATTATGTGTTAGCTTAATTACAGTACTAGTGTAGAAATTATGGTTAAGTAGCAAAGACTTCATGATTTCTCAGATAGAAAAGACTTCAATTATTGTTAAGTAGCAATTTATTAACAGTTTGTTAGAAAAGTAGAAACTGTATTGGATTTTTGCTGTAAAAAAAGGTAAAGGGGAAAGGTGAAATTGTATTGCCTTTTTTGTTCTAGAAAGTAAAGTAAGTATCTTGAAATGTGACCTACAGAATGTTAACTTAAGCTCTAATGAAAACGTTTTACAATTTTGGCATCCTATTGTTGGTGCATTAGAGCTTCCGAGCATTACCCTGCTATTCAAGATTATAACTTGATCAACTTGTTATACATAGTTACTATTGTTTGCCTCAATTGTCTCAACTGTGATAGTCTGATGGCAAAGTCTAATTGGCCATGACTTATCAAGTATAAAATAAAGACTAATTCGAATTAACCAACAAAAGCTTTCCAACTTTTGCATTGACCTTGAATTAGTTATAGTTATGGCTTGCAATGAGATCCTCTGCTATCTAGTTTCGATATTGCAAATAGTTCTTTCCTGAAAAGTTTCACAGAGTCACCTACTAGACCTTACGACCATCGTTTAAAGCACTTACAAGCATTCGCTGTTTCTCTCATGTTTTTTGTTTATCATATTTATGAATAACTATTTCCTATATAATGCATTTGCTTTTAGTTTTTCTATTTTTATTTTTTTTCAGTTGGTGTCTAAATCTTTGCATGTGGTTGCTTGGTAATTTGAGTTGTTTATTTTCTTTTCTTTGTATCATATTCAAGTCTAAGAAAGTGATTTAGTATCTTTCAATGGCAGAGTTACAATATCCAGGTTGTTTCTACTGCATTTGATTTGCCCTTTTTTACTGTAGTGTTTGACTATCTGTAAACTTGTTTTAGGATCTGTTGTTTGTTTTCCTTTTCCTAGTTGATTCGATATTGCCTTAACCAGATCTTTGGTCATGGCTTGAGAGGTATATACTTAGACTAACATGATAGCTGAAGAAAGGTAATAGTAGTTGACTTAGGGGAAAACATCAAAATGATCAACTTTATGGTTTTGGCTAAAAACTGTATCTTTCTGGTTGAAGTTGAAATATGTTTTTGCATCTATATCTGCATGCCTTCTCTAGACATACAGACGAATATTAGTTTGTTGTGGAGAGATTTGATTTGAGTTTAACTGATTTATATGTAACATGTAATGTATAGATGGTCCATTAAACTGCAAGCATATTCAAATTCTCAATTTATTTAATTTTTCTTATTTGAGGGTGGGCTAAGAAATTTACCAGCTCATTATACTTTCACATATGCATATATTTTCATATAGTTTAGAAAACTTAGAAACCCGTTTGAGATTCACTTAGTATGAGTGAATCTCAAATAGTCCCCATTTTGGGACTGTTCTTGTATGTTTCGATCTCACTTAGGTTGGTGTTAACGACTTGAGCACACCTTTACATTTTTTGAATTTTTGGCCAGTATATATCTCTTGATGTTCTTCGGGTGCATATTTAGACTACGATGTGTTAGTCTATTTCGTGTACTTGAAGACCATGGGGAGGTGCTGCCGAAATTTTCGAAAAATTTAAAGATGTGCTCAAGTTGTTGCCATCAGTGAGGCGACACATCTGGGAATGGGATAAAAGCCTGACCCGTTAGAGGTGGAGATGAAGTTAGAAAACTCATAAGCTTGCATATACATTAATTTGGAGACTTGATTGTGTTTGTCTGACTTTCCATATATATGTTGTGTTAATGTACATTAGGTCCTCAAGATGAGTTAGCTGACAATCGGCTAAAGCTTATAGCCGATGGCCCCGAAAGATTTGTAGATACTTATACATGCTGCATTGTCAATGGTTACAGATTTAAGTGTTGCGATATTGGGGAAGTCGCTTCTGCTGATTCTGGTGTTGTGGTGAAAGGTAGCTGCTACGATAACATTTGGGATGACTGGTATGGACGATTGCTAGAAGTTGTCGTTCTCAAATATTGGGGTCATAAAGAATTAGTTTGCTTCAATTGTCATTGGTTTGATGTTGAGAATGGAGTTAAAGTAAATAAAAAATCAGGACGGGTGACTGTTAACGTTAAGTCAAAACTAAGACTGATGAGTTGTAAGACCCCGAATTTTATGAAATAAAAGTATTCAATTTTTCTTATAATTACTATTCAGTAAATGGTTAAATTGATAAAAGTTTAAAGTTATGGGTGAAATATGAATTTTTTTCAAAATAAGCAAGTGGTTATAAAATAATCATTGCTGTCGGGGAATATTCGTACGACGGTGCAGCTATTTGTGGGCCCCATAACGAATAACTGTCGGGTGAAGAAAACGACAAATTTAAGTTTTTACAAATAACTGCGTAGTTGTTACCGTTAACACTGTTGGAATACCCGGTGGTTAAAATATAGTAATACGCGTTATTGCACAGTAGCACACGGTATTGCATAGTATTTTTGAAATTATTGATTCTTACGTAAGAAGGCACTACTCAATAATTGTTACAGTAATTACTGTTCAATATTTTATTTTATTGATTCAATAATTGCTACGTTGAAATTTTGTATTATTGTTGTTCAATAATTGTTGCTGCACAGTATTTCCCATTATCAGATCAATAATTCATATTATTTGAATAGTATTATTAGATAGCATTATTGGCAATGTCTAGAAAGTTCTGTCTAAGGAGAGGTTTGGTAATCTAATTGCGCGCCAGTAAGGAGAAATCCTTATTAGAAAGCCCCCTCTTTCCTGGGAACGGCCTGGTTGTCATAAATGTGATTCTGTAATATTATTTGTGAATAATTAATTATTGATTCATATGATAAGGAAATATTTATTTTATGTGGATATAAACGAGGGATATATTTTTGTGGTTAAAAATGAAGGAGTTAATGTTGAGATTTTTATCCGTATTTTTGTCGGAATGGAGGTATTAAAAATCAGGGTTTTTGAGATATTTTGCGGGGGTTATAATTTTTAATCCGACCGTTGGATCGTGGTAATATTTGGATATGTTATACATATATAAGTTGAGTATATGTCCACAAATTTTGAACCGTTAAAAATGAACGTATGATTTGTTATGAATTTTACGAGATGACTGGTTCAGAAATTGTTGAATTTTCGGAGTTTATCATTTTGGTGGAAAATTCTAGAATTGGTGGGCCCCACTTGTGGTTGGTGAAGAAATGTGCTGAATTATATTTCAAATGTGGTGGGTGGGAATAGTAGCAGGTAAAGCCATCAGGTTGCAGGTCAAACCTACCAAAATTTTCCTATAAATAGAGGGCTAAGTTAGAATTGAAAATCACACCAGAAACATAAGCTTTCTCTCTTTCTCTCTCTATATTATGAAGCATATTTTGTGAGTTTTTAGATACTTGGTGAGTTGCTATTCATCAGTGCAAGTTTCCTTCAGCATCATATCCGATATCCAGTCAGAAGTACTGCTCTTTTGAGGTAAGGGATAGTAAGGGATAGTAAGGGATATTAAGGGATTTTAAGGGTTGTTATGATTTTCAGTTTCGTAATTTTTTTGATCTTCAAAAATTCTGGAAAAATTTGAAATGATATTTTGATGAGTTTTCTTGATTGTGTCCAAAAATGGTGATTTTTGGATGTATAGATTGAGAGTTATGAATTTTATGAGAAAAGACTATTTTAAAAGTAACAGCTTATAATTCCTTGTGGTTAACTCCAAAATTGATAAAATTTTTTATTGGGAGTACATGTGTATGATAGAAGTATACTCTGTAAATTTCAGAATTTTTAGACGAAAGTACAATTTTTGATAAATGTCTAAATATTCGGCTATTTTGGCCATATGAAAAATAGTAAATGACTTTTAAAAATTCTGAGAAAAATATATGTTCACTATGGGACTATATTATGCTAAATCCCAGAAAAAAAATATTTTTGGAACTGATTTGGTATTTTTCATAAAAATAGTCTAGTTATGAGTAAATGAATTAAATATGTTTTGTGAAGTAAGAAAATTGGAAAATAGGATTTTATGGCTTGAGAATCCTATATGAGGTATATGCAGATTTTTGATGAGGGTTTTGATTATTGGTGATAAAATTTTATGAGTTTGGTATTTTAGAATGATTAAATGCATTATTTAGTAAAGTGTAAACAATTTAAATAAATTGTTTATAAGCTTAAGAAATATTATTCTTTCAATATCATTATACCGAAATACTGGTATGGATTTTATTGTAGAATTTCTACTTTTTTGTGTCGAGTTACTATTCATGAGTTACTATTCACGAGTTACTATTCACGATAAAAATTGGTTTCTTTTTCTAACCAAATTATAGTTGAGTTATGAATATTACTCTTGAGATTAAAACTATGTATTGATTATATTGATTTTATTATCATATATAACATTTTTATAACCCTGATGTTGAAATTCTCTTTCACTAGAGTGTAAAGATGGGTAGATTATTGGTATGATCATGACTAGGGTTCTCTTTGGTCTGTAGTGCAAAGTTGAATTGTGACTGGTATGATCATGACCATTGAATTTATAAGTGAATATCTTTAGCTTAAGTGCAAAGGTGAATTGATCAACATGGTTATAATTATTGTTTATATAAATTCTGAAATGATTATATATTTCTTTGAGATATTAATATCTTTGGCCTGTAGTGCAAAGATGAAATATTGATGAATATCTTTGGCCTGTAGTGCAAAGATGAATTGTTGATGAATATCTTTGGCCCGTAGTGCAAAGATGACATGTTGTTGAATATCTTTGGCCAGTAGTGCAAAGATGAACAGATGTTTAGATAAACATGACCAACTGGTGATACAAATGAATGTCTTTGGACGTAGTGCAAAGATGAAGTTATTAGTATGATTATAAACAGGAACTGTGATTTGGTATAACCATGATCTTTGATGTTTCAGGTAAAGACAGGTGATGAAAATATTCTTCGTCCTGGGTGCGAAGAAAAATTTAGAGTCACAATTATGATTATGAGTTATTCATATGATTGTGGAAAGGAACTATTGAGTGATGTTACATGGATAAAACATTGTTGGTGGATTTTTAACATGGAAGAGATAATGGACTTTATGGTCTATTTGACTCTTCTAATGGATTGCATGTTCCGCTGCAACTATGGTTGAAATTTTTATCATTTACCATATGTTCTAAATCTCTGATTTATTGTTGATGAAGGCTATTGATAATTGAATTATCTTTAGTCATGATATTCTTTACTGAGCTAGTTGTGCTCACCCTTTTGCTTCACATATCCTTTCAGGTAATAAGAGTGTAGCTGGGTCGAGCAGGGGTAACAAGGGAATAGAACGGTGGTCATCATTTAGTAGTTATATTTGGTGAAGAAAATAGGGTGAGGCGAACCCAACGTTGGAAGGGTGTTTTGTTACTATCATACAAGATGTCTAATGACATACAACCTCGTGTCATCATAAGACAGGGTTGTGCTCATCCACTTGCTGAGTATATATACGAGCACTACCTATATAATCTTGGTGTTTGTTTGAAGTATAATTCTCAATTAGAGACAGTGGAGATAATGATAAGTCAAGAGAAGACTCACCATTGGGAAGAATATGATAGTAATCTTCTCGTTTTTCTTTGGGGTCTATTGGGTCAACCAAGGATAATTCTGTGGCCATATGATATCTATCATAACCTAAACGCGTGGCCTCCCATGTACGAAGGTTTCCTTAAGCACTTCCCAAATATTCTAATTTCTAAAACAGTTTTTGACTATACCTTTATGTAAGGTGTTATTGTGAGGTGATGTCCACGGTTGGAACATGAGTCACATTTGGTATATATTTGTATCCAAACTCACAGCATATGTGTTGTTGTATTTTGCACGACAATTGTTATAATAAAGTTGTAGTTATTTTCTGTACCATGTATTTGGCGACTCAGAATAGGTTGGATGGAATGAACCTATTTTGGGGACGTTACATGAGTGGTATGGACGAGCCTTTTATTTTAGCAAGTTAAGCAACACAGGTGTACTACGCGCAGAGTGTTAAGACTCCTGCAAGCCCATGGCATGCTGTTATAACCACCAAAGCCCGTGGTTTTCAAGGCACAACTCCTCGTCCAGACGATGAACCTTTACAAGTCGAGTCTATTAGTGTCACACCTGCTGATGTGACAATTATTAGTGAGTCTAGTGAAGAAAAGGATGATGTTGTCGCTGTCGAAAGTGAAGATGATGTTGTTGAGGAGGTAGATATAATTGAAGAAATTGTTGAGGACGACGAAGATGGTGATGACAATGATAGTGAAGATCTACTGTTCGAAGATGACGATTCTGATATTGATGGCTTTGACGATATAAATGATTAGGAGTATGTACTCTTTGTGTCCTTTTAGTTGTATTCAAATGTAATAGTTTGTTGTAGTGCAATCATTATCTTCAACTTATATTAATCTACTAAATAAGGTGTTAGTTGTTTTAGGTTACTATTTATATTGTATCCTTTTAGTTTACTATTTATGTTGCATTCTTTTAGTTGTATCTGTATGTTATCCTCTTTGTTACTGTTCACAAATATAGTCTTTACGAATGTTTAATAATATTTTTTTTATGATTTGACAGTATACATACATATGGCACGCACACCACACGGCGATCGTGGTGGGCGTGCAGGTCGTGGGGGCCATGACGATTCTACGCGTGATGATCAAGCCGGATCGTCAGGTATAATTACATATTTTATTGGGATACATCTTATTATTTTTTATTTTATATTATATTGACATTATATTCGTTTATATAAATATTGATGTATTTCATTACATAGGTGATCGACGTAGGCCTCCGCGGGGACTAGCACGTGGCTTGCTAGGGAATCCCCCCCAGGCGCCGCTTATATGTCGTGTTGGGACTCATAGGTAATTTCATAATCCTATATAGTATTACTATAACATAAGTATTTAGTTCTTATATATTATTTGTAATTTGCAATGTATTAATTTCAATTGTAGTATCCTTGACGCCACGCCAAGGAACACGTTGCTTGGGATCGTCCGCAACCAATTCTCAAGCCCGTGGATGAGGTGGGCGGATGTGGATGACCGCACACGTCAGTTGATTATTGCTGAGTTTAGGGTAGGATGTCAATCATTCATATGTTAGTTTTATATTCCATTTGAATATACTGTTACCTCTTTGATTTATGTTGTCTACTAAGCTTCTTAATGTGTAATGTGCAGAGATATTATCGTTTTGAGGACGGGCAGGAAGCCCATGGCATGACTGTTCTGCACAGATACCTAGAGATGAATTGGCATAAGTGGGTCTACGACTGGAAGAAGAAGGCCCAGACGAAGATGGCTGATGGACAGACAATTAAGGATGTCTGGCCAGATTTCATATCTGCTGCGATGTAGGACCAGATGTGCAGCATTTGGGATGACGAGGCCTTCAAGAAGATGTCGGCACAGCGTTCAGCTGCCTGACAGCAGAGTCGTCTCCCACACTGCACTGGGTCTCAGTCATACGACCTGTACCAGGAGAGACTCGAGGTGAGTTTAAAGCATGCACCCTCCCGCTTGGAGTTTTGGTGGCACGCCCACCAAAAGAAAGGTGAAGGTGGTTATATCTCACCTGAGGTAGAACGCATTGCTGTAAGTTATTTAATTCTCTTATTTGATATGTATTTAAAATCCGGATATTCTTTTGTATTATTTCATTTTATACTTTGCGTATCATCTACTAATGTGTTTTTTTTTCAGCTACAGTTCGAGGATCTTGCAGTGGCCCAGAGCAGCCAGAGAGGTGACACTCCAGTAGACGAGTCAACGCGTGCGGACGAGGAGATAGAGGACTTGCTGCGGGCTACAGGGGGACAAAAGAAGGGTAGAGTTGTTGACATTCCCCATGTCCCAGCTTACACCTTAGTCCCTGCTGCGAGATCTTGGCGACGCCCACCCACTGGAGGTAGTGGTGCGAGCGGATCGGGAGCCGGTCCTTCATTATCCGACGACTTCTTTCGGCAGAACATAGAGGGTGCATGGCGAGCGGTGTTGTGCAGTCAGGCGCACCATCACGCGAGCGGATCTATCAGCTGGCTCAGGAGGTTGTCCACGGCTCCATCGATCCTAGAGCTGCCGTTGACGACCTCATGGGTGTAGTATGGGAGGAGGCCATCCGCGTGTATGCAGTTGTCTTGGCCAACATCTTCCCACCACATATTCGATAGGTAAAAATAATTAAATTATGTATTTCTTTATTTAATTTATGTAATGTGTAATTATAATTTGTAATTGTATCGTCTGTCCGAACGCCACGCAAACACACATATAGCACCGCGTAGGTTTTAGACATGTGTTACAACTTGCGAGACTCGATTCCGACAAACGGAGACCGAGTTATCGCCCAGTTTGCAAAACTCGCCAACACTTAGGAAAAAGCCAAATAAGAGCCCAAAACCCACATCGTCTGTCCGAACGCCACACAAACACACACATAGCACCGTGTAGGCATTAGACACGTGTTACAACTTTCGGGACTCGATTCCGACATACGGAGACCGAGTTATCGCCGAGTTTGTTAAACTCGCCAACACTTAGGCAAAAAGCCGAAAAAGAGCCCCAAACCCGCATCGTCCATCTGAACGCCACGCAAATACACATAGCACCGCGTAGGTATTAGACACGTGTTAGACGTTACGGGACTCGATTCCGACATACGGAGACCGAGTTATCGCCCAATTTGCAAAACTCGCCAACACTTAGGCAAAAAGCCGAAAAAGATCCCAAAACCTGCATTGTCCGTTTGAACGCCACACAAACACTCACATAGCACCGCGTAGGCATTAGACACGTGTTACAACTTGCGGGACTCGATTTCGACATACGGAGACCAAGTTATCGCCCAGTTTGCAAAACTCGCCAACACTTAAGCAAAAAGTCGAAAAAGAGCCCAAAACCCGCATCGTCCGTCCGAACGTCACGCAAACACAAACATAGTATCGCGTAGGCATTAGACACGTGTTACAACTTGCGAGACTTAATTCCAACATACGGAGACCGAGTTATCGTCCAGTTTGCAAAACTCGCCAACACTTAAGCAAAAAGCCAAAAAAGAGCCCAAAACCCGCATCGTCCGTCCGAACGCCACGCAAACACATACATAGCACCGCGTAGGCATTAGACACATGTTACAACTTGCGGAACTCGATTCTGACATACAGAGACCGAGTTATCGCCCAGTTTGTAAAACTCGCCAACACTTAAGCAAAAAGCCGAAAAAGAGCCCAAAACCCGCATCGTCCGTCCGAACGCCACGCAAACACACATATAGCACCGCATAGGTATTAGACATGTGTTACAACTTGCGGGACTCGATTCTGACATACGAAAACCGAGTTATCACCCAGTTTGCAAAACTCGCCAATAGTTAGGCAAAAAGTCAAAAAAGAGCCCAAAACCCGCATCGTCCGTCTGAACGCCACGCAAATACATACATAGCACCGCGTAGGCATTAGACACGTATTACAACTTGCGAGACTAGATTCTGACATACGGTGATCGAGTTATCTCCTAGCTTGTAAAACTCGCCAACACTTGGGCAAAAAGCCGAAAAAGAGCCCAAAACCCGCATCGTCCTTCCGAATGCCACGCAAACACACACATAGAACCGCGTAGGTATTAGACACGTGTTACAACTTTTGGAACTCAATTACGACATACGGAGACCGAGTTATCGCCTAGTTTGCAAAACTCGGTAATATTTAGGCAAAAAGCCGAAAAAGAGCCCAAAACCCGCATCGTCTGTCTGAACGCCACGCAAACACACACATAGAACTGCGTAGGCATTAGACACGTGTTACAACTTGCGGGACTCAATTCTGACATACGGAGACCAAGTTATCTCCCAGTTTGTAAAACTCGCCAACACTTTGGCAAAAAGTCAAAAAAGAGCCCAAAACCCGCATCGTCCATCCGAACGCCATGCAAACGTACACATAGCACTGCGTAGGCATTAGACACGTGTTACAACTTGCGAGACTCAATTCTGACATACGGAGACCGAGTTATCGCCCAGTTTGTAAAACTCGCCAACACTTAGGCAAAAATCCGAAAAAGAGCCCAAAACCCGCATCGTCCGTCCGAACGCCACGCAAATACACGCATAGCACCGCGTAGGCATTGGACATGTGTTATAACTTGCGAGACTCGATTACAACATATGGAGACTGAGTTATCGCCCAATTTACAAAACTCGCCAACACTTAGGTAAAAAGTCGAAAAAGAGCCCAAAACCCGTATCGTCCGTCCGAACGCCACGCAAACACACACATAACATCGCGCAGGCATTAGACACGTGTTACAATTTGCGGGACTCGATTTCGACATACGGAGACCGAGTTATCGCCTAGTTTGCAAAACTCGCCAACACAAACTAAAATAATTTAAATATACTCTATTTTGAACTTCGTTATTAATATTTTGATTTTGTAGGGTCTTGTTGATGAGACTCGTGGGGGTGGAGATTGCGGCACATGCGATGCCCGTGGAGGAGATTGTGATGATCGTCGGGCTGATGCTGAAGAGACTATAAAGGATGGGACCGGAGATGGGACCAGAGGTGGTACCGGCAATGGTACCGGAGGTGGGACCGGTGATGGGACCGGAGGTGGGACTGGTGATGGGACCAGAGGCGATGACACAGAGATTCCTGATCTTGGGCAGTAGTTAGTTTATATTTATATTTTGACTTTCATGTATGTATTTAGCTTTTGAGTTGTACAGACTTGAGTTTGGTATCTAATTATATTGATTGTTGATAGTAAAAGATATGATTGTTATTGATATGCGAACATTGTCATTATTTGTTTTTCTTTAGTTTATAACAGGTACAATGCATATGTAGATGAACAGGGGAATTTTGCAATTTTAATAAAAAAAAATTTTGAAAGTGGGTCATTGGCGACGGGGCATTGGCGACGGCATGCCGTCAGCAATGACCTACAACAATGGTTCCAAATTCACATTAAATAAACCTCATTAGCGACGGGGATACACATTGGCGACGGCAGTGCCGTCGGTAATGACTGTATTATTAAAATTAAAGAATGGTTATTACCGACGGTCTGTCCGTCGTTGGTGCCGTCGCTAATGATACATTGCCGACGGCATGCCATCGGCAATGATCCAGTCGGCAATGACATAGTTCCCGACGGCGAGCGACGGGAGCCAGGGGCGACGGAAGTTCCCGTCGCTAATGACCTCATTGGCGACGGCAAGAGAATCATTGGCGACGGCAAAGCTCGTCGGCAATGATTGATTTTTTTTGTAGTGTCTCAAATGGTTATTTATTTTTTAGAATAGATTACATCCTTATTTTTTGGCAAGTTTCAACCTGTTTATATAGTAACCAACCTACATAAATCTGAACGTATCAAGCTATATTTAATTGAAATCTTGCATTTAATAAAAATTAATAAATTTAGTCAAATACTATTTGTCAAAGTTCTTTACAAATAAACAACCTATACAAAAAATTAAACAAAAAACATAGCAGCGGTGCCATTTTCGTCATCCTTCTCCTTGTCATCGTCCCCTACTTTGTCATTTTTAGACCAACAATGTCACAATGTACCTTTCAAAATGAAACATTTGGATACCCTTTTCCGGAAGAGAGTTTTGTTTTGCCATTATGACCCTATTATCTTTTAATTAGTTCATGGCTTACGTCTAGCATTAAACTGTCTCAACAAAAAGACTAATGTTACGTTTGGATTGTAGAAATCAAAGTGAGAATGGAATGAAAAAAATTATATTTGGTTGTTCCATTGGAATGAAATAAACCATTTTTATTCCTACCAAATTTGTAAATTTTGGGTACGGAATGACTCATTTCAGTCAAAAATGGAATGATCATTCCACTGTTCATTCCATTCCCTCCTCTATTCTATTGTTTCACCTATTTCATTTCTCCAATTCAAACTTAGCATAATACTTATGATCAAATAAATACTCCTCTCTTTGAGTACCAATCTTTTTCATCACAAGTATATATGATCAACTGGCTTATTTCCAAGTCAAAAAGCATAAAAATTAAAGCTACATAAATCATTCTTAAACAGGTTCCAAAAAACATAAACATTAAAAACTAAACCAAGCATTCTTGAATAGGTTCCATATTAAAAGGATACAAATTGACACGGTTTTAAGAATCTAATAAAATGTTTAGACCAAAAACTTACAATAAAAGTCTGCAAACATGATTTGCTGGAGTTCCAAGTACCAATGTTATCTGACTTGATTTACTAGTATTACTAGAATTACTAGTCACTAGTCTTCATCAATGGGATTAGCAGTTTCTATACTTTTACCGCTTACTTTCTCCAATAATTCAGCTGGGAAATCACCTCTGAGAATTTGAACCCTAAACTTGAGTTTCTCATAGCTGGATTCCATGAGTTCAAATACCAAAGCATCTCCAGTTTTCAGATCGTTGTCAATGACAAAGTGCTTCCAAGTGCTGCTATCAAATCTTTTCACGTTACCTTCTCCGCGAAAATTTGTTTTCCAATTTTTCCCACAATACGTGACAACTGCTGGGACTGTGGCACGTGGAAGCACACGGTGTAATTTGGCCGGGAGGGACTGAATTAAAACAAATCAAATCATGTAATCAATAACTGAGATTAAACATGTTATCAACTTATCTGAAAGTTCAAGTTTTTTGAGAGGCTCTAAAAATGTAAATCATGGTAGTAGTCCCCTTCACGAGCAACAAGAAAGTGAAGGGGCAAACTAAAAGGCAATGAACACATAAAGATATGAAGTCAATATCTTGCAAACACAGAATTCTATTACTAAAATCAATTTACCTAAAAGATTAAGATGTTAGAGATCAGAGACACCAACAATGTTGGAATATTATGTTGACAAAATAATACCACAACAATTATTATATTTGGAGTAGCTCTTCTATACCAACTTATCACCGGAATAAACTGATGTGTTTGCCAAATATACTGAGAATGTATACTTAATTGAAATGTTGAATAAGCTATAAGCTTTAAGCTAAAGGGAATTTTTTTTAATCTAGATACCAACCTTTTCTTTTGTGTATTGAAAATGTTGTGCTCAGCTCATATATAACTTATTCTAAATAAGGTAAAACACACGTTACTGTCTCAACATATATGGAAAGTACGCTATAATTAAGTAGTTCCAAATAAGTTGGACAAACAGAGCCAATGTATATGATGCCAAATAAACAACTTATTTAAAAGTCTAAATTGATAGATACACCCCAACAATATATATCATGTTGCATCCCATTTAACAACAAATGTTTTATTTGATTTCATAGAACATTGTTATGAGAATTCAATATAACATTCAACCATTTATAAGGTCATTCATGTAAAAGTAATCAACTTGTCATTTGTGCGCACCCAATTTCACAATTGAAGATAGGAATTCATAATTCAAGTAAAGTAGTGATTACCAGATGATAATTAGGTTTAACATGTGATGTTGCCAAAACCACATTGAAGTATGGTTTTCCTGAAAGTGGCCAAAATTCATCATCTTCACACTTAGCCTCCATAGGGTGCTCCTCTAACTGAGGATTGTGTAAAGGACGTTGAACTTCATTCTCATGAAAACGTGCAATAGGATCCATAGATATGACATTATCTTGAAGCTTAATCTACAAATTAAATATACAAGAAAATAAAAATATTCATGGGCACTCTATATATAAAAAGGAAATAACTGAGAAATTTACATGTATCATATATTGAAAAAAAATTATAGTCACAATTTGAGTTAGATTGATCATGAATTCGAGTGTTTAACTAGTGAAGAAACTTTAATTGTACAAGAGATATTAGTAATACAAACTTATGATGCAATTGTATGTGATTAAGAATACTAGAATGGGGGGGTCAAAATATAATCTTATCCACATTACTGAGATACTGCAAATCACCAATCTCACCTCATTAATTAGTAGGGGGAGAACTGTGCAGGTCGTGCGACACAACTCACATATAAGACCCTAATACACATATTTGAAACTCGTCAACAATTATGACCAAAAAGCTTACAAGTCAATAGGTTTTGGGTTCATTCGTGTACATTAATTTTTCATTTTTTCATTATTTCTCTACCAAGTAATTATAACACATTTTCTCTATGCTTGTTGGCTGTTAATTGATGTTAACCCTCTGTTAAGTTGAAGATTACCCAAGTGTTGCAATGGAGATAACTTCAATAATCAAGGAAACTCGTAGAAATGTCGCAAAATATCTCAAAAACCCTAATTTGATTTTCAATACCTCCGTTCCGACAAAAATACAGATAAAACACCTCAACATTAACTCCTTCATTTTTAACCACAAAAATATATCCGTCATTTATATTCACATAAAATGAATATTTTCTTATCATATGAATCAATAATTAATTATTCACAAATAATATTATAGAATCACATTTATGACAACCAGGCCGTTCCCAGGAAAGAGGGGGCTTTCCAATAAGGATTTCTCCTTACTGGCACGCAATTAGGTGACCAAACCTCTTCTTAGACAGAACTTTCTAGACATTGTCAATAATGTTATCTAATAATATTATTCAAATAATATGAATTATTGATCTGATAATGAAAAATACTGTGCAGTAACAATTATTGAAATAACAATAATGTAAAATATCAACGCAGTAATTATTGAATCAATAAAATAAAATATTGAACAGTAACTACTGTAACAATTATTGAGTAGTGCCTTCTTACGTAAGAATCAATAATTGAAAAAAATACTGTGCAATATCGTGTGCTACTGTGCAACTACGCGTATTACTGTATTTTAACCACCAGGTATTCCAACAGTGTTAACGGTAACAACTACGCCGTTATTTATAAAAACTCAAATTTGTCGTTTTCTTCATCCGACCGTTTTCCGTTATGGGGCCCAAAAATGGTTGCGTCGTCGTACGAATATTCCCCGACAGAAAGAATATTCCACGACCATACGAATATTCCCCGACAACAATGAATATTTTATAACCACTTGTTTATTTTGAAAAATTTTCACATTTCACCCATAACTTTAACTTTTTATCAATTTAACCATTTACTGAATTGTAATTATAAGAAAAATTGAATACTTTTATTTCATAAAATTCGGGGTCTTACATTCAACCCTCCTTATGAAATTTGGTCCCCGAAATTTAGGTACCTGGTATTTCAAAGAGTTGAGAATACCTTCCTTTCATTTCAGATTCCATCTTCCCTGTCATCATAATTTCTCCATTGCTCATTTCCTGTATTTCAAATATCATTTTAGAATACAGCTTCAAAACAAGGGTTAATTTAACAAATTAACATATCACATAATATCCAGATATTATGACTGACCAACAAATAAGCTTAGGTAGGACACACTAGCGAAGGAATTACTCATCTCTCCCCTTCTAGTTATATTTCCCGATCTCCGCCAGAGATCATATCCCTAAGCTCTGATACCAAATGTGACGACCCCAAAACAGGTCCATTCCATCCAACCTATTCTGAGTCGCCAAATACATGGTACAGAAAACAACTACAACTTTATTACAATAATTGTCGTTCAAAATACAACAACACATATGCTGTGAGTTTGGATACAAATATATACCAACTGTGACTCATGTCCCAACCTTGGATAGCACGTTATAATGGCACCTTACATAAAGGTATAGTCAAAAACTGTTTTAGAAATTAGAATCTTTGGGAAGTGCTCAAGGAAACCCTCGTACATGGGAGGCCATACTTCTAGGTTATGATAGATATCATATGGCCACAGAATTATCCTTGGTTGACCCAATATACCCAAAAGAAAAACGAGAAGATTACTATCATATTCTTCCCAATGGTGAGTCTTCTCTTGACTTATCATTATCTCCACTGTCTTTAACTGAGAATTATACTTCAAACAAACACCAAGATTATATAGGTAGTGTTCGTAGATATACTCGGCAAGTGGATGTGCACAACCATGTCTTATGATGACACGAGGTTGTATGTCGTTAGACATCTTGTATGATAGTGGCAAAACACCCTTCCAACGTTGGGTACACCTTACCCTATTGGATTCACCAAATAAAACTACTAAATGAACTTTTCTATATTGCTTCGGGAGAACCTCCACAACAAGAGACCACCGTTCTATTTCCCTGTTACCCTCGCTCGACCCAGCTACACTCTTATTACCTAAAAGGAATTGTGAAGCAAAAGGGTGAGCACAACTAGCCCAGTAAAGAATATCATGACTAAAGATAATTAAATTATCAATAGCCTTCATCAATAATAAATCAGAGATTTAGAGCATATGGTAGATGATAAAACTTTTCAACCATAGTTGCAGCGGAATGAGCAATCCATTAGAAGAGTCAAATAGATTATAAAGTCTATTATCTTGTCCATGTTAAAATTCCACCAACAATGTTTTATCCCTGTAACATCAATCAACAGTTCCTTTCCACAATCATATGAATAATTCATAATCATAATTGTGATTCTAAATTCCTCTTCGCATCCAAGACAAAGATAATTTTCATCACTTGTCTTTACCTGAAACATCAAAGATCATGGTTATACCAAATCACAGTTCCTGTTCATAATCATACTAATAATTTCATCTTTGCAGTACGGGCCAAAGATATTCATTTGTACTAGTTGGTCATGTTCATCTCAACACATGTTCATCTTTACACTATTGACCAAAGATATTCAACAACATGTCATCTTTGCACTACGGGCCAAAGATATTCATCAACAATTCATCTTTGCACTACAGGCCAAAGATATTCCTCAACAGTTCATATTTGCACTACAGGCCAAATATATTCATCAACAGTTCATATTTGTACTACAGGCCAAAAATATTCATCAACCGTTCATATTTGCACTACAGGCCAAATATATTATTATCTCAAAGAAATATATAACCATTTCAGAATTTATATAAACAATAATTATAATCATGTTGATCATTTCACCTTTGCACTTAAGCTAAAGATATTCAATTATAAATTCAATAGTCATGATCATACTAGTCAACAATTCAACTTTGCACTACTGACCAAAGAGAACCCATAGTCATGATCATACCAAAAATCTACCCATCTTTACACTCATGTCAAAGAGAAATATCATCATTAGGGTTATAAAAATATTATATATGATAATAAAAATAATATGATCAACATATAGTTTTAATCTCAAGAGTAATATTCATAAATCAACTATAATTTGGTTAGAAAAAGAAACCAATTTTGTCATGAATAGTAACTCATGAATAGTAACTTCGTGAATAGTGATTCATGAATAGTAACTCGTGAATAGTAACTCATGAATAGTAAAACCCGACACAAAAAGGTAAAAATTCCACAATAAAATATATACCAATATTTCGGTATAATGATATCGAAAGAATAATATTTCTTAAGCTTATAAACAATTTATTTTAATTGTTTACACTTTACTAAATAATGCATTTAATCATCCTAAAATTCCAAACTCATAAGGTTTCATCACCAATAACCAAAACCCTCATCAAAAATTTGCATATACCTCATATAGGATTCTCAAGCCATAAAATCCTATTTTCCAATTTTCTTACTTCACATAACATATTTAATTTATTTACTCATAACTAGTCTATTTTCATAAAAAATACCAAATCAGTTCAAAAAATATTTCTTTTCTGGGATTTAGCAGAATATAGTCCCATATCGAACATATATTTTTTTCAGAATTTTTAAAACTCGTTTACTATTTTTCATATGGCCAAAACAGCCGAATATTTAGACATTTATCATAAATTGTAATTTGATCCAAAAATTCTAAAATTCACAGAGTACACTGATATTATATAGATATACTTCCAATAAAAATTTTATCAATTTTAGAGTTAACCACAAGGAGTTATAAGCGGTTACTTTTAAAATAGTCTTTTCCCGTAAAATTCATAACTCTTAATCTATACATCCAAAAATCACCATTTTTGGACACAATCAATAAAACTCATCAAAATATCATTTCAAATTTTTCCAAAATTTTCTGATAGTCAGAAGAATTACGAACTGAAAAACATAATAACTCTTAAAATCCCTTACTATCCCTTACCTCAAAAGTGCAGTATTTCTGACTGGAATGCAAAGCCGAAGGAAACTTGCACTGAATAGCAACTCTCAAAGTATCTAAATACTCACAAAATATGCTTCATAATATAGAGAGAGAAAGCTTATGTTTCTGGTGTGATTTTCAATTCTAACTTAGCCCTCTATTTATAGGAAAATGTTAGCACGCCGAAGCAGACTTAACCTGCAACCTGATGGCTTTACCTGCTACTATTCCCACCCACCACATTTGAATAAAAATTTCAGCATATTTCTGCACCAACCAAGAGTGGGGCCCACCAATTCTAGAATTTTCCACCAAAATGATTAACTCCGAAAATTTAACAATTTCTGAACCAGTCATCTCGTAAAATTCATAACAAATCATACGTTCATTTTTAACGGTTCAAAATTTGTGGACATATACTCAACTTATATATGTATAACATATCCAAATATTACCACGATCCAACGGTCGGATTAAAAATTATAACCCTCGCAAAATATCTCAAAAACCCTAATTTGATTTTCAATACCTCCGTTCCGACAAAAATACAGATAAAACACCTCAACATTAACTCCTTCATTTTTAACCACAAAAATATATCCCTCATTTATATCCACATAAAATAAATATTTCCTTATCATATGAATCAATAATTAATTATTCACAAATAATATTATAGAATCACATTTATGACAATCAGGCCGTTCCCAGGAAAGAGGGGGCTTTCCAATAAGGATTTTTCCTTACTGGCGCGCAATTAGGTGACCAAACCTCTCCTTAGACAGAACTTTCTAGACATTGCCAATAATGTTATCTAATAATATTATTCAAATAATATGAATTATTGATCTGATAATGGAAAATACTGTGCAGTAACAATTATTGAAATAACAATAATGTAAAATATCAACGCAGCAATTATTGAATCAATAAAATAAAATATTGAACAGTAACTACTGTAACAATTATTGAGTAGTGCCTTCTTACGTAAGAATCAATAATTGAAAAAAATACTGTGCAATATCGTGTGCTACTGTGCAACTACGCGTATTACTGTATTTTAACCACCAGGTATTCCAACAGTGTTAACGGTAACAACTACGCCGTTATTTATAAAAACTCAAATTTGTCGTTTTCTTCATCCGACCGTTTTCCGTTATGGGGCCCAAAAATGGTTGCGTCGTCGTACGAATATTCCCCGACAGAAAGAATATTCCACGACCATACGAATATTCCCCGACAACAATGAATATTTTATAACTACTTGTTTATTTTGAAAAATTTTCACATTTCACCCATAACTTTAACTTTTTATCAATTTAACCATTTACTGAATTGTAATTATAAGAAAAATTGAATACTTTTATTTCATAAAATTCGGGGTCTTACATTCAACCCTCCTTATGAAATTTGGTCCCCGAAATTTAGGTACCTGGTATTTCAAAGAGTTGAGAATACCTTCCTTTCATTTCAGATTCCATCTTCCCTATCATCATAATTTCTCCATTGCTCATTTCCTGTATTTCAAATATCATTTTAGAATACAGCTTCAAAACAAGGGTTAATTTAACAAATTAACATATCACATAATATCCAGATATTATGACTGACCAACAAATAAGCTTAGGTAGGACACACTAGCGAAGGAATTACTCATCTCTCCCCTTCTAGTTATATTTCCCGATCTCCGCCAGAGATCATATCCCTAAGCTCTGATACCAAATGTGACGACCCCAAAACAGGTCCATTCCATCCAACCTATTCTGAGTCGCCAAATACATGGTACAGAAAACAACTACAACTTTATTACAATAATTGTCGTTCAAAATACAACAACACATATGCTGTGAGTTTGGATACAAATATATACCAACTGTGACTCATGTCCCAACCTTGGATAGCACGTTATAATGGCACCTTACATAAAGGTATAGTCAAAAACTGTTTTAGAAATTAGAATCTTTGGGAAGTGCTCAAGGAAACCCTCGTACATGGGAGGCCATACTTCTAGGTTATGATAGATATCATATGGCCACAGAATTATCCTTGGTTGACCCAATATACCCAAAAGAAAAACGAGAAGATTACTATCATATTCTTCCCAATGGTGAGTCTTCTCTTGACTTATCATTATCTCCACTGTCTTTAACTGAGAATTATACTTCAAACAAACACCAAGATTATATAGGTAGTGTTCGTAGATATACTCGGCAAGTGGATGTGCACAACCATGTCTTATGATGACACGAGGTTGTATGTCGTTAGACATCTTGTATGATAGTGGCAAAACACCCTTCCAACGTTGGGTACACCTTACCCTATTGGATTCACCAAATAAAACTACTAAATGAACTTTTCTATATTGCTTTGGGAGAACCTCCACAACAAGAGACCACCGTTCTATTTCCCTGTTACCCTCGCTCGACCCAGCTACACTCTTATTACCTAAAAGGAATTGTGAAGCAAAAGGGTGAGCACAACTAGCCCAGTAAAGAATATCATGACTAAAGATAATTAAATTATCAATAGCCTTCATCAATAATAAATCAGAGATTTAGAGCATATGGTAGATGATAAAACTTTTCAACCATAGTTGCAGCGGAATGAGCAATCCATTAGAAGAGTCAAATAGATTATAAAGTCTATTATCTTGTCCATGTTAAAATTCCACCAACAATGTTTTATCCCTGTAACATCAATCAACAGTTCCTTTCCACAATCATATGAATAATTCATAATCATAATTGTGATTCTAAATTCCTCTTCGCATCCAAGACAAAGATAATTTTCATCACTTGTCTTTACCTGAAACATCAAAGATCATGGTTATACCAAGTCACAGTTCCTGTTCATAATCATACTAATAATTTCATCTTTGCAGTACGGGCCAAAGATATTCATTTGTACTAGTTGGTCATGTTCATCTCAACACATGTTCATCTTTACACTATTGACCAAAGATATTCAACAACAGGTCATCTTTGCACTACGGGCCAAAGATATTCATCAACAATTCATCTTTGCACTACAGGCCAAAGATATTCCTCAACAGTTCATATTTGCACTACAGGCCAAATATATTCATCAACAGTTCATATTTGCACTACAGGCCAAAAATATTCATCAACCGTTCATATTTGCACTACAGGCCAAATATATTATTATCTCAAAGAAATATATAACCATTTCAGAATTTATATAAACAATAATTATAATCATGTTGATCATTTCACCTTTGCACTTAAGCTAAAGATATTCAATTATAAATTCAATAGTCATGATCATACCAGTCAACAATTCAACTTTGCACTACTGACCAAAGAGAACCCATAGTCATGATCATACCAAAAATCTACCCATCTTTACACTCATGTCAAAGAGAAATATCATCATTAGGGTTTTAAAAATATTATATATGATAATAAAAATAATATGATCAACATATAGTTTTAATCTCAAGAGTAATATTCATAAATCAACTATAATTTGGTTAGAAAAAGAAACCAATTTTGTCATGAATAGTAACTCATGAATAGTAACTTCGTGAATAGTGATTCATGAATAGTAACTCGTGAATAGTAACTCATAAATAGTAAAACCCGACACAAAAAGGTAAAAATTCCACAATAAAATATATACCAATATTTCGGTATAATGATATCGAAAGAATAATATTTCTTAAGCTTATAAACAATTTATTTTAATTGTTTACACTTTACTAAATAATACATTTAATCATCCTAAAATTTTAAACTCATAAGGTTTCATCACCAATAACCAAAACCCTCATCAAAAATTTGCATATACCTCATATAGGATTCTCAAGCCATAAAATCCTATTTTCCAATTTTCTTACTTCACATAACATATTTAATTTATTTACTCATAACTAGTCTATTTTCATAAAAAATACCAAATCAGTTCAAAAAATATTTCTTTTCTGGGATTTAACAGAATATAGTCCCATATCGAACATATATTTTTTTCAGAATTTTTAAAACTCGTTTACTATTTTTCATATGGCCAAAACAGCCGAATATTTAGACATTTATCATAAATTGTAATTTGATCCAAAAATTCTAAAATTCACAGAGTACACTGATATTATATAGATATACTTCCAATAAAAATTTTATCAATTTTAGAGTTAACCACAAGGAGTTATAAGCGGTTACTTTTAAAATAGTCTTTTCCCGTAAAATTCATAACTCTTAATCTATACATCCAAAAATCACCATTTTTGGACACAATCAATAAAACTCATCAAAATATCATTTCAAATTTTTCCAAAATTTTCTGATAGTCAGAAGAATTACGAACTGAAAAATATAATAACTCTTAAAATCTCTTACTATCCCTTACCTCAAAAGTGCAGTATTTCTGACTGGAATGCAAAGCCGAAGGAAACTTGCACTGAATAGCAACTCTCAAAGTATCTAAATACTCACAAAATATGCTTCATAATATAGAGAGAGAAAGCTTATGTTTCTGGTGTGATTTTTAATTCTAACTTAGCCCTCTATTTATAGGAAAATGTTAGCACGCCGAAGCAGATTTAACCTGCAACCTGATGGCTTTACCTGCTACTATTCCCACCCACCACATTTGAATAAAAATTTCAGCATATTTCTGCACCAACCAAGAGTGGGGCCCACCAATTCTAGAATTTTCCACCAAAATGATTAACTCCGAAAATTTAACAATTTCTGAACCAGTCATCTCGTAAAATTCATAACAAATCATACGTTCATTTTTAACGGTTCAAAATTTGTGGACATATACTCAACTTATATATGTATAACATATCCAAATATTACCACGATCCAACGGTCGGATTAAAAATTATAACCCTCGCAAAATATCTCAAAAACCCTAATTTGATTTTCAATACCTCCGTTTCGACAAAAATACAGATAAAACACCTCAACATTAACTCCTTCATTTTTAACCACAAAAATATATCCCTCATTTATATCCACATAAAATAAATATTTCCTTATCATATGAATCAATAATTAATTATTCACAAATAATATTATAGAATCACATTTATGACAATCAAGCCGTTCCCAGGAAAGAGGGGGCTTTCCAATAAGGATTTTTCCTTACTGGCGCGCAATTAGGTGACCAAACCTCTCCTTAGACAGAACTTTCTAGACATTGCCAATAATGTTATCTAATAATATTATTCAAATAATATGAATTATTGATCTGATAATGGAAAATACTGTGCAGTAACAATTATTGAAATAACAATAATGCAAAATATCAACGCAACAATTATTGAATCAATAAAATAAAATATTGAACAGTAACTACTGTAACAATTATTGAGTAATGCCTTCTTACGTAAGAATCAATAATTGAAAAAAATACTGTGCAATACCGTGTGCTACTGTGCAACTACGCGTATTACTGTATTTTAACCACCAGGTATTCCAACAGTGTTAACGGTAACAACTACGTCGTTATTTATAAAAACTCAAATTTGTTTTCTTTATCCGACCGTTTTCCGTTATGGGGCCCACAAATGGCTGCGCCGTCGTACGAATATTCCCCGACAGAAAGAATATTCCACGACCATACGAATATTCCCCGACAACAATGAATATTTTATAACCACTTGTTTATTTTGAAAAATTTTCACATTTCACCCATAACTTTAATATTTTATCAATTTAACCATTTACTGAATTGTAATTATAAGAAAAATTGAATACTTTTATTTCATAAAATTCGGGGTCTTACAAACCGAATCGTCGCCCGGTCCGTCGCTAAAGGGGGGTGATCAAGGTATGTTAGATAAGGGGTGAGCTTAAGATTCGGATAGTATATATATATATATATATATATATATATATATATATATATATATATATATATATATATATAGTCCTCTTCCTGTTGGCTTTGACTACCGAAGCATATATGTATAGCTTCTTCGTTCCGTGAAGTGTGTTATCTCTTGGAGGGATGCCAGTGCCACCTCTGATTCTCTTCCTCCCTCTTTGCGTTTAGTCCGTTAATTGGTTAAAAGGCCAAACAAACTATATATGATCCTTTCCTTGAATTTAATTAACCTTTTTAATTGGTCCATGCATTATATATGAAGGAGATCATGAAGAGTAAATTATACTAGGCTTGCTAACCCTAAGCCTAAGCCTAAGCCTAAACCTAAGTTATTCTTTATTATCCTTTCAAATAAAAGCCTGTTGACTAACCTCATACGCTGTTCGCCTCCTTCGATGCTGTCTTTTTAAATAATGTAATTGGTTTCTTTCCTTTCCACCAATCTACCGCTGTCGCCGGACCACGCCTACAGCTATTGTTACTGCTACACTCAAATCCTAATCAACATTCAAAACTCTTGAAAACAAAAGGCTAACAACTTAGCCGTACATAATTGTTCGGGAGTATTTTATCGATCCACATGTGGGCTGGAGGCATGGGCTGGAATCGAGTAGATTAGAGCCATTGGGCTGAAGCCATGGAGGATGTTGAAGGTGTTTGGGTTCGGATATCCGAGCCTTCTGGGCTGGAGTCCTGTTTTGATTGTGATGTTCGGGGTCGGCCCTTCGAGTTCCTTGGGCCGAAGCCCAGACCAGTATATATAAGTTCGGTTGGATTGGGCCTGTGTAGTTGGGCAGCCCATGTGCAGAGTCTGGAGTTAGAAGGGTTTACATGGTTAAGGACTTTAGTCCAATCATATTCGAATAAGGTAACTCCAAATGTAGTATTTGAATTGGATTCAACTTACACCTTTTAAGAAGATTGTGTTAGACCCAAATATAGGTAACTACCATATTTAGGAGTCCTAATCCTACTCGGAGAGGGATTCTAAGGAAGTGACAAT
Organism: Panax notoginseng; assembly: GCA_016801055.1. Classification (NCBI taxonomy): domain Eukaryota; kingdom Viridiplantae; phylum Streptophyta; class Magnoliopsida; order Apiales; family Araliaceae; genus Panax; species Panax notoginseng. The sequence continues at coordinate 193,300,054 of CM029017.1, forward strand.
GACTATAAATACAAGGCTTGACTACAATTAATCCTCCATTGTTGAACCTTGTGAATGACCTGTACTCATTCTCACACCGGAGCTATCCCCCGGCGGTACAAGCCATCAAACTTCGTGTGTGATCTGTTATTGTGCAGGTTAAGAGCGTGGATTTGGTGATTGAACGCGCCGGCGAAACTTGGCGTTAACAGTAATTATGTGGGTCTCTTCTCTGGATAGGAGAGGGTAATATGGTAAATAGAATGCCGTGATGATGGTCAACACTCAATATATAGTACTTGTCCAAATTCCGATTATCATTGGAATTTATGGCTTAGTTGAGTATATAAGGAGGATGATAAGGTAACTATGAGTAACAGTAAGCCTCCTCATATATATATATAAAATCTTTGGGGTTCCTTCTGATATAATTCTATGCCAAGTTGGACTCTCAATCTGTTACCCAATTCGTACTTTGAAAACAGGAAAACAGTAACTTAATCAATGCCCGAGATTGGGAACATCCCAATTTATATATGAAACCTGCTGCATATATCATACCAAGATTGAGGTCCTTAATTTGAATATACGCATGCATATATATATATATATATATATATATATATATATATATATATATATATATAAGGATATATTTAATCCTTGTTCCCAAAATAAAAAATGATTTGATCTTGTGTTTTTTAAAATAAAATATTTTTAAAATAAAATAAGATTTTATTTTATTTGGTAATATATAATTTATCTTGATTTAGTTTCCAAAAATAGAATATATATATATATATATATATATATATATATATATATATATATATATATATATATATATATATATATATATATGCATGTATATACAGGATCAGGTCAGGACTCCCGCATTTTCTTAAAATGTGGATTTTTTTTTTGTGTTTCTTTTTAAAACAACTAAAAAAAGTTTAATATTTTATGGAACTGGAATGAGTCCATAATACAGTGTTTTGGGTGTGATTTGGATACATATAACAAAACAGATCTGTACAGTCTATATATATATATATATATATATATATATATATATATATATATATATATATATATATATATATATATATATGCATATGCATGTGTGTGTGTGTGTAAATTAATTAGGGAAACAAAAAGGTTTGGAAAAATTTGATAAAAGGAGTTCCAAAGATATCCTGGGAGAGCTCCCCTAGGGGTTTCCTCTCCTAGGATTTTTTATTTTCGAGGCTAGTAAGATCGAGCTCCACGGATTAATTATTCAAAAATTTGAATCCAGATTATAAGACTTGAAGAATTTTGCACGATCGTCCCTTCAAAGGCGCGACTCATGTGCAGGGGGTAAATGTGAGCCCAAATACAAATTAGACCATGTGATCTAAAAGAATTAAATGACAAACAAAAAAGTTGAAAATAAATGTGCAAGACCCGAGAGAAGTCTTCACGTGTCCTAAGACAGAAAACTCGTGGAGGCGACTCATTTTAGGAATTGATTGAGGGGTTGGATTGGTGGCTAGAAGAATTGGACGATATGGGCATTACTCTGGTGACTAAAGATATTTTTGGAATTTTTTCGAGATCATGTGTGACAACCCCAAAATAGGTTCATTCCATCCAACCTATTCTGAGTCGCCAAATACATGGTACAGAAAATAACTACAACATTATTACAACAATTGTCGTGCAAAATACAACAACATATATGCTGTGAGTTTGGATACAAATATATACCAAATGTGACTCATGTCCCAATCGTGGACAACACCTCACAATGACACCTTACATAAAGGTATAGTCAAAAACTATTTTAGAAATTAGAATCTTTGGGAAGTGCTCAAGGAAACCTTCGTACATGGGAGGCCATGCTTCTAGGTTATGATAGATATCACATGGCCACAGAATTATCCTTGGTTGACCCAATATACCCCAAAGAAAAATGAGAAGATTACTATCATATTCTTCCCAATGGTGAGTCTTCTCTTGACTTATCATTATCTCCACTGTCTCTAATTGAGAATTATACTTCAAACAAACACCAAGATTATATAGGTAGTGCTCGTAAATATACTCAGCAAGTGGATGAGCACAACCCTGTCTTATGATGACACGAGGTTATATGTCATTAGACATCTTGTATGATAGTGGCAAAACACCCTTCCAACGTTGGGTTCGCCTCACCCTATTTGATTAACTAAATATAACTACTAAATGATGATCACCGTTCTATTCCCCTGTTACCCCCGCTCGACCCAGCTACACTCTTATTACCTGAAAGGAATTGTGAAACAGAAGGGTGAGCACAACTAGCCCAGTAAAGAATATCATGACTAAAGATAATTAAATTATCAATAGCCTTCATCAGTAATAAATCAGAGATTTAGAACATATGGTAGATGATAAAAAATTTCAACCATGGTTGCAGCGGAACGAGCAAACCATTAGAAGAGTCAAATAGACCATAAATTCTATTATCTTCTCCACATTAAAAGTCCACCAATAATGTTTTATCCCTGTAACATTAATCAGCAGTTCCTTTTCACAATTATATGAATAACTCATAATCATAATTGTAATTCTAAATTCCTCTTCGCATCCAGGACGAAGATAATTTTCCTCACATGTCTTTACCTGAAACATCAAAGACCATGGTTATACCAAATCACAGTTCCTGTTCATAATCATATTAATAAATTCATCTTTGCACTACAGGCCAACGATATTCGTCAATAGTTCAGCTTTACACTACTGGCCAAAGATATTCAACAACAGGTCATCTTTGCACTACGGGCTAAAGATATTCATCAACAATTCATCTTTGCACTACATGCCAAAGATATTCTTCAACAGTTCATATTTGCACTACAGGCCAAATATATTCATATATCAAAGAAATATATAATCTTTTTAGAATTTATATAAACAATAATTATAACCATGTTAATCAATTCATCTTTACACTTAAGCTAAAGATATTCAATTATAAATTCAATGGTCATGATCATACCAGTTAATAATTCATCTTTGCACTACAGGCCAAATATATTCCTTAGTCACGATCATACCAATAATTTATCCATCTTTACACTCAAGTGAAAGAGAAATTCAACATCAGGGTTATAAAAATGTTATATATGATAATAAAAATAATATGATCAACATATAGATTTAATCTCAAGAGTAATATTCATAAATCAACTATAATTTGATTAGAAAAAAAAACTAATTTTATCGTGAATAGTAACTCGTGAATAGTAACTCGTGAATAGTAACTCATGAATAGTAACCTCGACACAAAAAAGTAGAAATTTCACAATAAAATTCATACCAATATTTCGGTATAATGATATTGAAAGAATAATATTTCTTAAGCTTATAAACAATTTATTTTAATTGTTTACACTTTACTAATTAATGCATTTAATCATCATAAAATACCAACTCTTAAGATTTCATCACCAATAACCAAAACCCTCATCAAAAATCTGCATATACCTCATATAGGATTCTTAAGCCATAAAATCCTATTTTTTTAATTTTCTTACTTCACATAACATATTTAATTCATTTACTCATAACTAGTCCCTTTTCATGAAAAATACCAAATCAATGTAAACAATTTTTCTTTTCTGGGATTTAACATAATATAGTCCCATATTGAACATATATTTTTTTCGAAATTTTTAAAATTCATTTACTATTTTTCATATGGCCAAAACAGCCGAATATTTAGACATTTATCAAAAAATGTACTTTTATCCAAAAATTCCAAAATTTATAGAGTATACTTCTATCATATACATGTACTCTCAATAAAAATTTCACCAATTTTGGAGTTAACCACAAGGAAGTATAAGCTGTTACTTTTCAAATAGTCTTTTCTCATAAAATTCATAACTCTTAATCTATACATCCAAAAATCACCATTTTTGGACACAATCAATAAAACTCATCAAAATATCTTTTTAAATTTTTCCAGAATTTTTAAAGTTCAGAAAAATTACGAAACTGAAAAACATAACAACCCTTAAAATCCCTTGCTATCCCTTACCTCAAAAGAGCAGCACTTCTGACTGGATATCGGATATAACGCTGAAGGAAACTTGCACTAATAAATATCAACTCACCAAGTATCTAAATACTCACAAAATATACTAAATAATCTAGAGAGAAAAAGAGAGAAAACTTATGAATTCTGGTGTGATTTTCAATTCTAACTTAGCCCTCTATTTATAGGAAAATGTTAGCACGCCGAAGCAGACTTAACTTGCAACCTGATGACTTTACCTGCTACTATTCTCACCCACCACATTTGAATAAAAATCTCAGCACATTTCTTCACCAACCAAGAGGGGGGCCCACCAATTTTAGAATTTTTCACCAAAATGATTAACTCCGAAAATTTAACAATTTCTGAACCAGTCATCTCATAAAATTCATAACAAATCATACGTTCATTTTTAACGGTTCAAAATTTGTGGACATATACTCAACTTATATATGAATAACATATCCAAAAATTATCACGATCCAACGATCGGATTAAAAATTATAACCCCCGCAATATTTCTCAAAAACCCTGATTTGATTTTTAATACCTCCATTCCGATAAAAATACTGATAAAACACCTCAACATTAATTCTTTCATTTATAACCACATAAATAAATCCATCATTTATATCAACATCAAATAAATATTTCATTATCATATAAATCAATAATTAATTATTCACAAATAATATTACAGAATCACATTTATGACAACCAAGCAGTTTCCAAGAGAGAGGGAGCTTTTCGATAAGGATTTTTCCTTACTGGCGCGCAATTAGATGACCAAACCTCTCCTTAGACAGAACTTTCTAGACATTACCAATAATACTATCTAATAATATTATTCAAATAAAATGAATTATTGATCTGATAATGAAAAATACTGTGCAGCGACAATTATTGAAACAACAATAACATAAAATATCAACATAGCAATTATTAAATCAATAAAATAAAATATTGAACAGTAATTACTGTAACAATTATTGAGTAGTGCCTTCTTACGTAAGAATCAATAATTGAAAAAAATACTGTGCAATACCGTGTGCTACTGTGCAACTACGCGTATTACTGTATTTTAACCACCGGGTATTCCAACAGTGTTAACGGTAACAACTACGCCGTTATTTATAAAAACTCAATTTTGTCATTTTTTTTATCCGACTGTTATTCTGTTATGGGACCCACAAATAGCAGCGCCGTCGTACGAATATTCCCCGACATCAATGATTATTTTATAACCACTTGTTTATTTTGAAAAATTTTCACATTTCACCCATAAACTTTAACTTTTTATCAATTTAACCATTTACTGAATTGTAATTATAAGAAAAATTGAATACTTTTATTTCATAAAATTCAAGGTCTTACATCATGTGTCTGACATGTGACCATTTTCCAGGAAACTCTATAAACACTCGTTCAATTCTATGAAGAAGCGACTTTTGGACTTTAGAACTTTTGGAGGACTTGAAGACTAGGAGATTCTCTCTCAACCTGAAGCACTCAAAAAGGCTCTCTGGATCGATCCTTGCTATCCTAACAGGGTTCTTGGATCCTAAGTGTTTAGCTACATGTCATTAGAGTAATCATTCACCTGTTATTCTCCCTCTTCAATTCATCAATCAATTTCGTACTCTTTGTGGATTTCTCTCCTCCTCGACTAACACGAAACCCTAACTCTAGCAAGGTACGATTTCTTTGTCCACACTTATCATATGCCACTTACGGACATGCAATTTAATTATGTCTCTCTTTTCATTTTATTTTTGGAATTAATTATAAAGCAATGCTGTTTGGTAGGGTTAATTGTGTTTTTAACCCAATTGACTGATTAGTATATTTGGCCCTCCTAGACACTTATATAGATATTGGATCCGGTTAGCATGAAGTTTATTTTTTGGCAAGTTGGTCAATTGATTAATAGAATGTTGACACACAAAGAGCCTTAGTTTCTTCTATCACCGATACATTAGAATCAAATTATTGGGGCAGACTAATAAAAATATTGTCAACAATTTTTTGATCCCTAATTGCTTCACTATAGGACCTCGTTAGATTTACTAGTTCAGAAAATCTTAATAAAAATCATTTATTGTTTCATTCTCATGGTTTCCAAATCTCTCCTAAGAGATTGAAGTTTGACAGCTCTTACCTTGGAATTTCCTTGAAATTCTTGTTGAAGAATTTCCCAAGCCTCCTTTGCTTTTGTTGCTCCGATTATTTTTGGAAAAATTGAATCTGAAACTCCTCCTTGAATATTTGAAAGAGCCTCTGCATCCCTTTGTTGTATCTCCTTCAAATTCTTTCTTTGATTCTCCAACAAATTTTCTGTCATGGCAGGTTCGGTATATCCCATTTCAACAATCTCCCACAATCCTTTTGCTCGGAATATTGTCTTCATCTTCACAGCCCAGAAGTCATAATTGTCACCGTCAAATATTGGAACATAACTTTGTTGAATATAACTTGTGCTTCCTTTGTTTGCCATGTTGGTCTATGACTAGATTTATTATTGATCGACGCTGCCCTTGATGGTGAGATGAAGGACTTGGGATAAAGTACCTAATGATTATAAGTAAATTCAGTAGCTTTTAGTTAAAGTACATATTTTATTTCTAAAACTCTCTCTTTCTTCGTTTACTTCTTCACTCTCTTTGACTCTCAGCGATAAACTTACTTCTAAAACCCATACTTTACTGATTTATATTTTCAAAGCACAAATAATTTCATTTATTATTAAACAAAGCATTTAACTTTAACATAATCTACGTAATATACAAGAAAATATAAATAGACAAAAGTAATCAAAGAAAAATGAAATAGCTGAGAAATTCAAATGGATCATATACGGAAACAAAGTTACCAGCACAATTTTTGTTAGATAGATCATGTGTACTTATCATGTATTTGAGTGCCTAACTAATGAAGAAACTATTTGTGCATGTAAGAGATTAGTTATACAAACTTATGATGTAATTGTAAGTGTCTAAGTGATTAAGTAATTGTAATTGTAAGTGTCTAAGTGATTAATCTCGATCGCCCCATTAGTCCAGGAAGAACCATGAAGCCCGTGCAACACAACTCACATATAAGGTCCTAATATATATACATATTTGGAACCCAATTCATGACCAAAAAACTTATAAGCCAATTAGCTTTAGGTCCATTCATGTATATTAGCACTTCAGTTTTTCCTTATTTCTCTTACAAGTGATCCTAACATATATGCTCTACTAATTGATGGTGTATTAGCTCTCTATTAAGTTGCAGATTACCCATCTAACTGAGTCTTGCAATGGATATAACTTCAATAATCAAGGTTTCTCATAAAAATTTGTTTAAGTATTTGACAAACTTGAAGGGAATGTAAAATGGGAGTGAAACAAAGTCATTAAGTCATTATCAATATAGATCACCCTATGTTTCAAGCTTGGAAAGTAAAGAATCTCATATTTGTAAAATTATTACAAGAAATACTAAATGCACCTAATTTATGAATCCGGTTAGCATGAAATGAACTTCATGGTAAATTCATTTCATGCTCAATACAGTGTTGACAGACAGGTGGGTCAGCAGGCGGGAGGTTGATCTCTCCGCCTGGGTGTCAGCACTGTATTGGTCATAAAGTAAATTTACTATGAAGTTCAATTCATGCTAACCATTCCCCTAATTTATATATGCATCCACTTCAATTAATCAATGTACTTAGCTAGTCTTCTCTAGATTCTCTAGCTACAGGCTCATGAGAATCTATTATGAATATCAAGACAATTATATATAAAATAAAAGCTCACTTGAATGTGAATCTAAAGTTGCCCCCAATCGAAAAAAAAAGGTGAACATAAAATAGTATGATTTACTCTAGAGTGGATTATATAAATTCAGCATGAATTAAGTTTTCACTTAGATAAAAGAAAATAATCATAAAAATTTCACCAGATCAAGATTTTGTTTTCAACAAGTTGGCGGATCATTCAAGGCCTAAATTTCCTCATCAAATGAAAAACATACAAATAAGAACAGAATCACTTCTAAACACTTATTTTATGCAATGCGTTAGTTCCTTGCCACAAACTAGATGATAAAATGGAGAAACAAAGCTGAGAATTAAATGGGAGAAAACGAAATGAAAAAAAGATGAAATAGAGAAAATCAAAGTCATACCTGGGAATTGACGGAAGCCCTAATCTGAGTTGGGGAGTCACGTTCAATACGAGGATAGTCTGTGTAACTCCTTATATTTGCCAGAAAATTTATCTGTCATATTAATTAGATACGTACCCTTACTTACCATATGTTACGTACGGACAAATTTATTCTTTCTCTCTCCTCATTTGGTTTTTGGACTTAATAGATGAGAGATATTAATTTTACCGTTTTCACTCTATACAAAAATTAAAATAGTAAAAATACTGAAAGTATTTTTAGTCTCTTTATTTCACTAAAACAGTCTTATTTGTCCGATTTACAAAAGATTAAGAAACCTTTAGAATTAATAAATGTAAAATAGGGAAAAAAATATTTTCTTGATGAAAATAAATTTAATTAGCTATACATCAAAATTCTAGTAACAAGAACAATTTAAAAAATATAGTACATTAGGTGGTTAAAAAAAAAGCTTCAATAATGGATGCAGTCTTTAGCAAGGATAGCAGCTGAGCTTGAAGGCTCTCCATTGAAGCGTTTGTTCCTCTTAAACCACATTTTATAGACAATAGTAGCCAGACTAAGCTTTACTACACTAGCAGTAATGGTATCCATCGGAGTGTTACTTATATGCAGCAGCAGTTGGTCCCAGTCAGAAGGCATACCGTACCAGCCATGAAACCCAAAAACAGTTTGCAGCAACTGTTAGCATAAGAGCAGTTAAAGAGCTGGTGATGGCTTGCAAACTCGACAAACCTGATACTAGTCACTATTGAGTAATCTAGTAAATCAAGTAAGATAACATTGGAACTCCAGCAAATCTTGTTTGTAGACTTTTATGCATGTAGTCAGATTTATAGTTGGATCCTTTCATTAATTTGCCCAGTATCCTAGCTAGCTATTGTGCTGAATGTTTTTGGGCTTTAGGAGAAGATGTGTTTCAGTGAAGAATCAACATAGGATCATCACAAAATCTCAATTATTTTTCCTCTGTCCAATCACCTTCGGGCTTCTCTCATCATAATTACAGGAAGACTGACGCAGAACGGAAAGCACAAAGACTTTACCACGTAACTTCTAAGAATACAAACTGGAATCTACCAGAAAATAATACGATATATATCAATTGTAAAAGATAATAATCATGAATGATTCTCTCAACCCACAAGCCGGGTTTATATAGCTAACAAAACTTTCTGCCCAAGTTACTCTAGAATCTTCCTAGAGATACGGAAACAAATCCTAACAAACTTCCTAAAATTACGGAAATAAAATCCTAATAGGTAACAACTTAATTATAAAAGATTTACTACCTAATAAAATACTATTACCATAAAAGAACTAAATAATAATAATAATAATAATAATAATAATAATAATAATAATAATAATAATAATAATAATCCAGTCTTCTCGAAGTTATGACGCCAATTCCGAAGAAGTTCCGATCTCCTGAAGCCATGACGCTATCTCCGAACCCGAAGACATCTCTCGAAGCCAATCGAACCCAGCTCTTCGAGACCAGCTTCAGTCTTCGGGAATTATGGTCATTTTCTCGGACCAGTTCTCCTTTCTCGTTTCCTATCTAACTCCTCCTCAAACTCCAAAGCTAGCTGTCCTACATCAGTCATTCCCACCTGCGAAGAACTCGACCTCGAGTTACAATCTAAATAAAGCGGAACATCGTCACAGAAATCATAAAGGTTGGATACATTAAAAGTACGAGATATGTTCATCTCAGCAGGTAAGTCGATCACGTAGGCATTATCATTGATCTTCTTGATTACTTTGTACGGACTGTACTTTCTCGGTTTCAACTTATTATATGTACCGATTGGAAACCTTTCCTTTCGCAAAAATACCATAACCTGATCACCCTCTTCAAATAACTTCGAACGCCTCTTGGCATCGGCTACGGCTTTATACTTCTTATTTATCTTCTCCAACCTAGCTTTCACTTCGGCCTGAACATCACGAACTTGTTCAGCCAGGTTTTCAGCAGCAACACTGTTCCCAGCAACCTTAGGAAGACGTGCCAGATCTAACGCATGTTTAGGAGAATGTCGATATACTAAAGCAAAAGGTGACTGACCTGTAGCAGTGTGAGTAGCATTATTATATACGAACTCAACCTGTGCTAATGCCATATCCGACTGCTTCGGCTTATCACCACAAATACTCCGAATCAAATTTCCTAGCGTTCGATTCAGATTTTCAGTCTGTCCATTAGTCTGTGGATGTGCAGTGCTACTGAACTTCAAAATATTATCCATCTATCGTCATCGTGTGATCCAAAAATGGCTAAGAAACTTCAAATCTCTATCAAAAGTAATAGATTGAGGAACCCCATGTAGACGAACTACTTCCCGAAAGAACAACAGAGCCATGTGAGGTGCATCCGAGGTCTTTCGACAAAGAATGAAATGTCTCATCTTTGAGAATCGATCAAGCACAACAAATACAGAGTCCACTACTCGTTGAGTCTGAGGAAGACCTAGAATCCATCGACAGATCTTCCCAAATAGCACTCGGTACCGGTAGAGGCATGTATTCTGAGCTTGACCCTTCACAGTCTGACACACATAGCACTTGAGAACCAAGTTTCCTACATCGCGCTTCAGCTGAGACCAATAGTATCGTTCGGCTACTCCACTGATGGTCTTTTCATGTCCCAGATGACCACTAAAACCTCCTCCATGTAGTTCCCGCACCAGTCTTTCTCTCAACGACCCCCGAGGTATACATTGTGACGCCCCCAAAATAGGTATACATCACCCATCTTGAGTCACCAAATACATGGTACAAAATTCAAATACAACTTAATTATACAACAGTCGTGTAAAATACGACAAAATATAATCTAAGAGTTTTAATAAGAATATTGTCATATAGACAATATCCACACTCAATGGAGTCCTCTTTACATTTATTGTCACACTATTTTATATAATAATGAGGACTACTAAAATAACCATCTGGATCGTCAATCCGTTCCCCGACTCGTCCCAGCTATATTTTCATTTCCTGAAAAGAACAGTGAAAGAAAGGGTGAGCTCAACTAGCCCAGTAAGAAATATTATGACTAAGATAATGCAGAATAAATTATCCTTAGCCTTTAACAGTATAACAATTGATAGAATATAATAGACAACAAGTTTTAGATCAACAACTGCAGGGGAATAAGCAATCCATTAGAAGAGTCAAGTAGAGCATAAAATCTACTATCTTCTATGATTTAAATAGTTTTTTCATCAACTTTATCACTGAGACTCAGCTTAATAAATAAAATCGAATCATCCTTGCATCACGGCCAAGGATATTCATGTAATCATCAATGGTCATGATTATACCGAATAATTCCTGGTCATAATCATACCAACAACTGTCCATCAATGAACTACAGGCCAATGAGGACTTTCACCACATCATTCGTCACATTACGGTCATGATTATACCGAATAATCCCTGGTCATAATCATACCAAGTCCATCTATGCACGTAAGCCAAAGATGACTTTCATCACAATATAAGCATGAGGATGATGACAATGACATAATAATTCAATAAAACAAGTTCAAGATAAATTTTAAAGATTTATAATTTAATTTATCCAGAAATCAATAACGTCCAAATTTTCAACATGATACTGCTTTGTGGAGTAAAATTCAAGAATGCTCAGAAGAATATTTTCATGAAAAGATACTGGATGAAGCGCAAATATCCAGGATATTCTACTAATTTCATAGAGTATAGATGCCAAAACTTTAACCAACTGAGTATAATAGAATATATGAAATTATAAATTGATTTTTGCCCGCTATGCGGTAATCCACGTAGACAGATCATTTTCACAATTTAATAAGGAATGAATACGAAGGATCATTCACCATGCATGTGGTAGTCCACATAGACAGTTATTCCAACAGAATAGTAAAGAATGGAATAACAGAAGAATTCACCATGCATGCGGTAGCCCGTGTAGACATGTTATTCCAATAGAATAATAAAGAATGGAATAACAAAAGAATTCACCAGGCATACGGTAGTCCACACAGACAGGTTATTCCAACAAAATAATAAAGAATGGAATAACAGAAGAATTCACCAGGCATGCGATAGACCGCACAGACAGGTTATTCCAACAGAATAATAAAGAATAGAATAACAGAAGAATTCACCAGGCATACGATAGACTGCACAAACAGGTTATTCCAACAGAATAATAAAGAATGTAATAACAACCCTTACGAGTATTGAAAGAAAATAACTCTCTTCATGAATATGAAAGAAATAATACCCCTTACCTTAGAAGAAACTGGATACTGGAATAGTGAGGTAGCAGACTTCTCTTCTTCTTTCTCTCTATAATAATTTCTCTTGTGAGACTTAGTGAATTGGTGAGAATGAAAGAAGAATAAGCTTCTATTTATAGGAAAATATAGTTTCGATAATTGCACATTTTGGGGCTCGAAATATTACAGTATAATACCTTCCTCTTTTTTTTCATTTTTAATTTAGTCCAGCAAGTATTATCAAACTTGCACCACATCCCCTAATAGTAAATAATGTGAATTAATAGTTCATTCATGTGACTTAATAGTATAATCATGTGAAAAAACTAATTACAGTATAGTACCTTCATCTATACCTCCATTTTTAATTTAGTCATGCAAGTATTATCAATTTTGCACCAACTCTCCTAATAGTAAATCATGTGAATCAATAGTACACATATGTGAACACATAGTTATAAGCATGTGAATTAATAGCAATTAATTGCTCATTTATCCGGTGAATTTACCCGATTGGTCAATATAACCTCCAGACATTAATTATTATCGAAATAAATGTCGATTTCCACTAACACTAATAATTCCTACACAATGGAATTATCAATTTCATCTTTAATCAACACGAACTTATTCATCATTAATATTATAACTCACAATATTTAACAACCATGTCGTTCTCAGGAAAGAGGGGGCTTTCCAATAAGGATTTCTCCTTATTGGCGCGCAATTAGATGACCAAACCTCTCCTTGACAGAACTTCTAGACATTGTCAATATTGCAAATAATAATATGAATAACTTTGCCTTCTCAATTATTGATTTAATAATATAACATATTATACAGATGATACTGTGACAATAATTGAATCAATAATATGAGAGATATGATGCATCAATTACTGTAGCAATAATTGAGTATAACTAAGTGACTTCTCACGTAAGTATAAATAATCAATACCATGTGCTACTATGCAACCACGCGTATTACTGTACTTTTACTACCGAGTAGGTCAACAGTTTTAACGGTAACACTTTCGCCGTTATTTTTATAAAAAGATAATTCTGTCGTTTTCTAACTACGACAATACTTCCGTTGTAGAGTTCACCAATAATTGTGTCGTCGTACGAATATTCCCTGTTAAAACGAATATTCCCTGACCAATCGAATATTATATAACCACTTGCTTACTTTGCAAAATTTAAAAATATTACCCACAACTATAACATTATATCAAATGCACACCATAATATTCAAAAATATATTTCGAGAAAAATTATTCTTTATTCATAAAAGTTGGGGTCTTACATACATAATTGATTCCCACGAAACAGATAGTCGTCAACCACATGAAACTCTCCTTCTGTTCATTTTTGAACACATATCTCCCATAAGTCTTCATCATCCGAATACAGTTCTTTCAAAAATTCAATCCTGATGATCTCTTATTGCATAGTAACCAACAGACTCGCACACCGACTCAATGCGTCGGCTACCTTATTTAGAATACCCGATTTTTGCTTCAAGATAAAAGGAAACTTCTGCAAAAAGGTTGCCCATCGATCGTGCATATTACTCAAACTTCGCTGACTGCTCAGGTACTTCAATGCTTGATGATCAGTGAATAGAATAAATTCACGATGAATCAGATAGTGTTCCTAATGTTTTAAAGCTCGAACAATGGCATAAAACTCTTGGTCATATGTTTCGCCTCCCGTCACTGAGTTTTTTGGTGAAAATGACACTGGTCTCTTCTCCTGTGACAGAACCACCCCAACCTCAATACCACTAACATCACACTCCACCTCAAATAGCTTTTCAAAACTTGGTAGAGCAAGAATAGGAGTAGTACACAGCTTCTCCTTGATAACCGCAAAAGTTGTATTAGCCGCTTCTTCCCACTAAAATTTACCTTTCTTTAAACACTCGGTAATGGGTGCCACAATGCTACTAAAATCTTTAATAAATCGTCGATAAAATGTTGCCAACCCATGAAAACTTCTCACCTCTCCTACGTTCTTAGGAGTCAGCCAATCACGTATCGCCTTCACCTTCTTTTTGTCCACCATGACACCCTTTGAACTGACCACATATCCAAGGAATAACAGACGTTCGACTAGCCAACTACACTTTTCAAAGTTAATGAATAGTTTTTTTCTACCAAAACCTCCAACACAGCCCAAAGGTGTTCCATATGGTCTTCCTCGTTCTAACTATAAATCATTATATCGTCAAAATAAACAACATATTTCCCGATGAAAGGTCGTAATACCTAATTCATAAGTCATATAAAAGTACTAGGCGCATTGGACAATCCAAACGATATGACTACCCATTCGTAAAGCCCTTCCTTTGTTTTGAACGTTGTTTTCCATTCATCCCCAGGCTTAATCTGAATCTGATGATATCCACTCCGAAGATCTATCTTTGAAAATAACTTGGAACCCTCCAACATATCTAACATATCGTCCAACCTCATAATCGAAAAACTGTATCTAACAGTTTTCTTGTTGATTGCTCAACTATCCACGCACATTCTCCAACTACCATCCTTCTTCGGGACTAGCAATGCGGGAACCGCACATGGACTCATACTTTCTCTAATGAACCCATTCTTCAATAATTCATCTACCTTCTCTTGTAAGATCTGATTTTCCTTAGGACTCATCCGATAATGCGACAAGTTGGATAAGCTCACCCCTGGAATTAGATCGATGTGATTTTGAATATCCCTCAGTGGTGGAAGTTCATTTGGTAAATCTTCGGACACCAACTCACGGAATTCACCAAATAGGGATTGTACCTTATCGAGTAACTCAATTTTCTGCTCTTCCTTTCCTTCTACCATTAAAGCTTGCACCACCACACCATTTACTTCTTGTGCCTCTTTAATTTCCGCCTCTAAATCAGTCGCTGACGTGATTACCGATAGTAAAGGTTGCTCTTCCTTTTAGTTCTTAGTTACGCCACTACCCGAATTTTGTTTTGGGATCAATGCAATCTTCCTGCCACCCAAATTGAAAACAAACACATTGTCACGGCCTCTGTAAGTGACATCCACATCAAACTGCCATGGTGGTCCCAATAACACGTGACTAACATTCATGTCCACTACGTCGCAGACCATTTCAGCTCGGTAGTGCTGTCCAATTGAGATTGGTACTTTACGCACTTCGGTCACGTTCACCTTGGGTCCTTTCTGAATCCACCCAATTACGTAGGGCTTCGGGTGTTTCTCTACTCGCAATTTCAGGTGTTCTACTAATTTCTTTGACACAAAATTCTCGCAGCTTTCACTTTCTATAATTAAGTCGCAAACCTTTCCTTGAATACTGTAGCATGCCTTAAAAATATTATTTCGTTGTCAGGAATCTTTTATCTTCATCGAGCACATGACTCGCTGAATCACGCAATCTATATGCTCTCCATGTTCCTCGGCTATTTCTGCACCTTCCCAGAATTTGCCCATGTTTATCTCTTCTTTGGTGTGCTAGTCGTCCTCATCTCCCTCTCTAGCTTCCACGAAATTCACCGACTTCCGCATCGGGCACTCATTGGAGCAATGACCCAGTTGACCGCATCTGTAGCACTTAAACTCGCCTATTTTAGCATATGGGTTCGGTGCTCGTGGCGCTTTTTTTGTAGTTGATGTTGTAGTTCGAGTCCAAATAGGATTATTAGTAGGTCTCGAACCCCTTTGTGCCTGCACGGTATCAGTTGTAGACTGATTGTTCCCATCACTCACCGAAAATCTATTTTTGTTGGCATTGGAGTTGGATGTCTTCGCCATGTCCTTCATGTGATAAGAAAATCAACTGGATGTCTTTTCCATTAATTCCACCTTCAAGGCCATGTTATGTGCTTCGTCCATGGTCCAAATGACTTGCAGTCCAAATTTATCTCAAATAGAAGGTTTTAGTCCCTCCAAATATCTGGACACTTGTTGTGCCTCAATCTCATTTAAGTTGTTACGAACTGACAGCCTAGACCACTCCTCTATGTATTCTGTCACAGTCTAGTTACCTTGTGCACAATTCTGATAACTCCAAAAAATAAATTGTTCATAATCTGGGGGTAAACATCTGCTCATCATAAGTTGTTTCAACCACCTCCAAGATCGAATATGGGTTTTTCCTTATCGTCGTCGATCAATCTGTAATTTTTCCCACCAAATAGCAGCTCCGCTCCTCAATT
The DNA here is from genome assembly GCA_016801055.1 of Panax notoginseng. Classification (NCBI taxonomy): domain Eukaryota; kingdom Viridiplantae; phylum Streptophyta; class Magnoliopsida; order Apiales; family Araliaceae; genus Panax; species Panax notoginseng. The sequence continues at coordinate 193,316,731 of CM029017.1, forward strand.
TGTACGCTACTAGGTTAACTTGTCGATCTGCTGCAACCTCCGTTAGCTCAAAAAACCTTTCGACCTCAGAAAGTCAATCCAGAAATTCTTCAATCTGCAACTTACCATGGAATAATAGTGTGCGTATTCTATAGTTAGATTGATGTTGGTTTTGGTGTTGATGAAGGCTTCTTTGCCCACCTGCAACATCTTCATCAGAGTCCTCATCACTGAATCCTTCGAACGGCTCTCGACGGGCTATTCTTTGCTGACGTTCCCCACCATGGTGGTCGGGGGAAAATCCCACGCCTCCGTCTCTGTTGTCGTTGGGGTTGGGTCTCTGTACCAACAGTTATTGCATCATGGCTTCCATCCTCGCCATTGACTGTCGTTAATCATCAATCGTCGCCCATAACTCAGCATCCCTACAACCAGCGTCGTCGAGGATATCTCTCCCGCCTTCATTATTGGCCATTGACAACGCAAAATCCTTAGCTTTGATACCAATTGACACAAAATAGAAAGCACAAAGAATTTACCAGCGTAAATTATAAGAACATAAACTGGAATCCACCAGAAAATAATACGATATCAATTGTAAAAGATAATAATAATGAATGATTCTCTCAACCCACAAGCTGGGTTTATATAGCTAACAAAACTTTCTACACAAGTCACTCTAGAATCTTCCTAGATATATGGTAACAAATCCTAACAAACTTCCTAAAATTACGGAAATAAAATCCTAATAGGTAACAACTTAATTATAAAAGATTTACTACCTAATAAAATACTATTACCATAAAACAACTAAATAATAATAATAATAATAATTAATAACTAATCTAGTCTTCTCGAAGTTATGACGCCAATTGCGAAGAAGTTCCGATCTCCCGAAGCCATGACACCATCTCCAAACACGAAGACATCTCTTGAAGCCAATCGAACCCAGCTCTTCGAAACTAGCCTAAGTCTTCGAGAATTATGGTCGTTTCCTATCTAACACCTCCTCAAACTCCAAAGCTAGTTGTCCTACACAGTGGGTGGATATGTTGGAAAAAATGAAGTTGAGAAAAGAAGATGCGAGGTTTCATAGAAGAATTCCATATCAAGGGCGGCAAATGAAGATATTTGTAATAACTCATACTTTTGTTAATAATTAAATATTAATTGATTTTATTTTATAAGAGTAATTGTAATTGATGTGAGGTTTTCTTGTTATATTTAAAGAGTGGTGATGTAACCATAATCATATTCTAATTTGATTAGTTTAATTCCCTAATATAATACTTATAAGCACTGCATCCCATTAGAAAAATTAAAATTAATTCATCCGATGTCAGAATTGAGAGAATTCAAAGCCTATTTCTTCAGCTTTTCATTCTCTACCATTATGAAGAGGAAGAGAAATTATTTTGTCTTATTTTTATCCCTTAAACTACTAAAAACTGCAACACGTCTTGATTCATGTTACTACTTTTGAATTTAGCCCTAGTTTTGAAAATTCGTAACTAAGTCATATTAAATCCGAATCGAGTGATTCTTGAGCCTATTTCTTGTATCTTTTCGAGAGTTACAATTTTCATGAAGATGTCACATATACCTATGTGATATATAGATTAGCAAACAAGAATGAATACTTTACCGTATTCAAAACATTAATGTCATTACCTCTCGAATGGATACATCCATCTATATTGCTCAGGACCGCCAAACTTAGCTTCGTATGGCAAATGAATAGGAAAATGCTCCACTGAATCAAAAAATGATGGAAGGAAGATCATTTCTAACTTACACATTATTTCCACTATCTGCATCTCCATTTTATCTATGTCTTTGAGCTGGAGCTCCATCAAGCATATATCTTTGAAGAAATTAGAAAGCTCTGTCAGTGCTTCAACCACACGTTTCGGTAATAAGTCGATAAATTCCACAGGGATCAACTTCTACATGAATACGTGACAATCATGACTTTTGAGACCCCGAAACTTCTGCCCTTCGACTTTACAACACCTTGCTATATTCAAAGAATATCCATATTGGAGCTTCAGTCCACTGATCCAATTACATATCAATATTATCTATTTTCGGGTCAAAGTATATTCAGCTTTAGGCGTTACCATCTTACTACCCTCCTGATACAGCCACAGATCTTCCCTAATGTTCATTTCTACCAAATCAAGCCTCGACTTGTTGTTATCCTTTGTTCTACCACTGGCATCTAAGACTGTATAAAAAATGTTATCAAATACGTTCTTCTCAGTATGCATCGGATCTAAGCAATGACAGATGCAGAATGTAGCCCAATAAGGCAGGTCAAAGAACATGGATCTGTGTGTCCAGTTGTGAACCTTGCCGTAACCATAAGCTCGCTCTAATATGTTATTCTTCCCTGGAGGTGGAAAGTTCAAATGACTAATCCAACTCAATACTGCTGACCCAGAAAGGCGACCAGGTACTTGACGTTTCTCTGTTTTTTGATTGAATTGTCTACTCATCCGTCGATAACGATGTTCAATCGGTAAAAACTGTCTGGATGTTGCAAAGAAACTCATCTTCCCCCATGTTTGAGCAGCATAGCTTTAACTGACCCCATGCACACGAGACATGACAAGCCCTCGTGAGTCGACCATCCATTGAGCATTCCTAACGCCGGGAAGTCATTTATTATCCACAGTAAAGCTGCCCTCATGCCAAAGTTCTGCTTAAGAGATGCATCATAAGTTTGAACCCCTTTTTCCCACAACATCTTCAACTCATCAACTAACGGTCTGAGGTATACATTGATGTCTTTACTTGGACTCTTATCACCCGAAATCAGTAAAGGCATGAACATGTAGGGATCTTTCATGCACATTGAAGGCGGGAGGTTATACACAACAATAATCACCGGCCAAGTTGAGTAGGGCTTTGTGTAAGGCCCATTAAACAAATTAAACCCATCTGTAGCAAGTCCAAGCCTAACATTGTGAACCTCTTCAGCAAACGAGGGGTGCTTATTATCAAAAATTTTCCACTCAAGCTCATCTGCTGGGTTCGTCAGTTGACCTTCGACTATGTTCCATGTAAAGTGCCACCTCATATCCTCGGCGGTATGTGTTGACATGAACAACCTTTGAAACCTCGGCGCAATGGGAAAGTAACGTAAGATCTTTCTCGGCATGTCTTTTTCCTTTTTCTTGCGCTATTCACAGTATCTACTTGTACCGCAAGTATCATATGACCTCTTATCTTTATTGACATCACCGTAATACAACATACAATCATTCTCACAATCATCAATCTTCCCATACCCTAGATTGAGCCTTTTGACCATTTTCTTCACATCATAGTACGACTCTGGTAACTTATTGCATGCAGGTAAGCACTCCTTCACAATGTTTAACAGTTAATTAAAACCTCTCTCGCTATAATCATGCTCATTCTTGAAGTGTAAAAACTTAGTCACTACAGATAAGACGGTGTGCTTTTCGTGCCCGTCATACAATGGCATCGCTGATTCCTGCAATAACTCATAGAAACCCTTAGCCCCGTCATTCGGCTCTTGCTCAGTGCTACCGTCATCCCTCTATGTATTCCACTGGAAGTATGAACCAGCAGCTTCGGCTATCATGTTAGTACAGTCAAAGGTTTCGTCACCTCTGGATTCTAGTTCTGATTTATGTTCATCCAACCAGGTTTCCCCATGATATATCCATGTCGTATAACCCTGCTTGAACCCATATGCAAATAAGTCGCACATGACATCACTCCTTTCCTTCCACACTTCATTCACACACCTCTTACAAGGACATCTGATCTCATCGCCACTTACGTGCTCAAACGCAAAATTGATAAACTGTTCAACCCCACTACGGTACTCAGAGCTAAGCCCACTCTTATCAGTGACTACCTTACGTTCCATCCAACTTCGATCAACAGACATCTTGGTCTATGCTTTATGGGCTGCTATATATGAGGAAAAATAAAACACAAATAGGAGGGTTAATGTCTATGAATACATATAAGTGTCCTAACTTCATCTCCACTCTAACGGGTCAGGCTTCTATCCCATTCCCGAATGCGTCGCCCCACCTAATGCCAACAAGATGAAAACACCTTTGTATTTTAAGAAATTTCGGCTGCACCTCCTTATGGTCTTCAAGTACAAGAAATAGACTACCACGCCGTAGCCTAAATATGCACCCGAAGAACATCAAGAGATATTCACCGAAAATTCTCAAAATATAAAGACGTTTTCAAGCCGTTAACACCGACCTAAGTGGGATCGAAACATTCAGGAACAGTCCCAAAATGGGGACTATTCGAGATTCACTTCTATTAAGTAAATCTCAAATGAGTTTCTAAGCTTCCTAAACTATATGGAAAATATGCAAATGCAATAATGACAAACAGAATAAATAAATTCAGTATATAAATAATTAAACAAAAACATTTTGTATGCAAGTCAACACCACATTCATAATTCAAATTTTTAGATAGTAAGTAATTCGTTTTGCATTAATTGTCCAAAAAACAGGAGCACAATATCCAAGTTTTGTGGCTTCTTATGTTTTTTCATTATTTTGATTTTGTTTGGGTAGCTAAGAAATGTTATTATTTGAATTTGGTAACCTGTTCAGTTTGTGGTCAACATCAAGGTTTGACTTCCTACTGATCAATGACACACGGGTTAAATCAATGGTTTGGTTACTACCTTCTAGGAGTTGCAACGACTTATTCCCCGACTCTCTTTACTCTTGCATCAAACCTAGAAGATTCTCTAATGGAGTAGTAATTAGCTCAAAAATGAAGTCACTGGAATGTCATCCCCCCCACTCCACTAATCAACTTTGTCTAAAGATCTCTCTTAATTTAAGCTCAACTCCACCAAGAAAAAAGCAACTGTGTAAACTTAAATTTACCTTATATTCAAAGCAACTGTCTACATCAGGATTGGCTATACAACTCTTGGCCTATATGATGTTGGTCGGGAATTCAGATTGAAATTGGAATATGATACCCCACTTTGATAACTTATTCCTCATTAGCTCACAATTGTTAATTTCTGCACCACCACCCACACTATAGAACAATGTCATGTGATGTGGTTTTTGTGGAATAAGATGTGTTGACAACAAAACATTCTCTTACCTAAACACCATGTTCTCATCCTTCTTTGTGACGCAGGTCCCTTGAGAAAAAAACAAAACATTTACAACACACTTTAATATTATTTGGTTAAATGTTGAAAAATAAGTCCCTCTACAACTATCAATTCAATTAGAGATTTAGAGCCATCTTTACTAAAAAGAATAAAGGCCATGGTATAAAAATCTTGTTACATTAGGTGGTTAAATCTCACTATTTCCGGAAATAAAAATAGTAAACAACAAAATTCATATATATATATATATATATATATATATATATATATATATAGAGAGAGAGAGAGAGAGAGAGAGAGAGAAGCAATTAATAAGAGAGCATGATTGGTTATCAATAATTATATACATTTGATATCACCTACATTCTGATTATAGTTTTCTTGGAATAATTTATAAAGAAAGAGGGCTGTAGATTTCCATGGATGTCATACCTTGAAATTTGGGGGAAACCAAGAGTAAAGAAGAAGAAGACAGTAGGGGGAGCGGTGGCGGCGGGAGTAGCAGCTGCTGCCGGGCCAGTCGTGAACTGAGATGATGATGATGATGGGTGAACAGTAATCTCCACTAGGATGGTGATGGGGCGAACTATAATAATGGATTACGAAAAATGGGATTGTCAATTGAGCAAATGGGCGACTAGATTGAGCAAATGGGCGACTAGATTGAACAATTGAGAGGAGGGAAAAACGAAAATTAGAAGAGAGGGCCAACAAATAGGAGTCGTTGCCGTCGGAAGTAAGGGTTTTAATTAAAAGACTCATTCTCGACGGCACCGTCGTCGCTATTATACCCGTCGATATTGACTCATTGGCGACGATCTTGCCGTCGCCTTTATCAAAACCTGTCATCGCCAGTCACTTTTCCCCCCACCGTGAAAAATTGGCGCCGGATCCTACCCATTATCGACGGGAGTTAGGCCGTCGGAAATGATGCCGTCAGGAATGACCTATTTTTTTGTAGTGGACGTGGAGAGATTTTGTAGATTCTAAAAGACCTAAAAGACGAACAAGGAATGTAAAATATTATTTTATATTTTGATTTTAAGTTTGGTTATGAGGGTTTTTAAATTATAGATTATTTTTGAATAAAATATAGACATGGAATTAGATATCATGATAATCAAAAAGAGAAGATATGTGACGACCCAGAAATTCTACTTAGTTTTTAAATTAAGTATTTTGGAATATTATTGAATAAAATAAGATTTTATAAATAGTATTCCATTTTATGTGTTAAAAGTTAAATTTTTATGGTGGAACGTGTTTCTGTGATAGAATTTATGAGTTTTAGGATCTTATAAGAAAATAAAATTTTTCTGAGAAAAAGATGAAAAAGTCACTATTCATAAAAACGTAGAAAAACGTTAATAAACGTACTTTTTTGAGAATTTCAAACTACGTCATAGCGTTTATTTAAGAAGGCGAGATAAAATATGTAATAAAAGTTTTTTTCGGACAAAAGCCGTAAAAGCACTATTCATGCAAAAAACGCAAACTCATTTTTTTGAAATTTTGAATTATGACATAATGTTTCTTCAGAAAAGGGGAAATGGTGGCGAAATCGGATTTTCAAAAATCGAAAGTTAATTTTTCGGCTAACCCAACGAATAATGAAAAGTAACTGAAAGAGTTAGAAAACCTAACTAGACAAGAAAATGTCTTACTAGAATTAGTAAGACTAACTAAGCCTAAGAATTCTAAAGGTTAAGAATTTTGGAAAGTGGCTAGGGTTGAGCCAAAGTTTGAGCTTAGGGTTGAGCCTAAGATTTGGAGAGCCTGGCTAGGGTTGAGCTAATGGTAAAGGTTAGGTTATGTGGTGATTTGGCTAGGGTTCAGCCATGGCTCAAGCCTGAGGGTTAAAACCTAAGACTTGTAGCCAAAGCTAATATGTTGGATGATTATCCCATGTGGGATAAAGGAAGCATAAGTGAGGGCATTTTTGTCCTAAAGTGGGAAGAAATATGCAAGGTGGAGGGGACAAATGGTGAGTCATTTAGCATGACTCACCTTATCTCTAGACAAACCATTAAATGGTTGTCTCCCCCATTAAGTTGTCTTAGCCATTAAATGACTATTAAGTTCCTTGAGTTAGTTTTAATTGTGGTTAGATTAAGCTAACTTGGGGGATGATTAGTAAGCTTTCAAACATGAGGGAAAAGACCTTAGAAGACTTAAGTTGGGTGAGCAACTTGTAAGAAGTGGAAACTATGTTTTATATAAGCAAAACCAAGTATCATCTCTTTCATTTTGCACAAAATTGCCTAAGTGTTAAAGAGAGAAGAGAGAAAACAAGAGAGAAGCTTGAGAGCTCTAGAGAGGGACGAAAAAGAGAGAAAGGAAGAGAGGCCATGGATAGCTAGGATAAAGCTTGATCAAGGCTAAGGAAGAAGAAGAAGAACCAAGAAGAGTAAGTTTCTAAACCATCATATCTTCATCTTTGTATTTTATTGTTTGAAGTAGTTGTTGGTGGTTAGTTAATTGAAGATCATGGTGGATCTTGAATTTATAAGGTGTATATGAAGGAGAGAACTTTGTTAAAACACCTTAAATGATGCATGTCAAGTAAACCAGGTAATTAAAATGGTATGCCTAAGCAAGAGGATGGAAAACAAGTAATAAAGGACTATAAATGGACTTAATATGTGTTTTCTATGTATTTTTGTGCAATTCCGGAAAGATGGAATCCTAGATATGTGGATTTTAAAGTTGTTCCAAGTGGAACAGAGGAACAATACGCCAGCTATAACGAAGTTATGGAGAAATTTTTCAAAGGAGTCAAGCGTGAAAAATCTTACCTTGGTAAGTTTACGGGTAGTTCACGCTTCCGAAAAATTATTTTGTTATGGGGGTTATGTAGTTGGGTGAAAACGTGAGTCGTGGGCTCAAGAACGAACTCAATCCGACTTCGGATGAGTAAGTTGTGATATTTAGAAGATTTGTCGTTCAAACGATTTTCGTTGAAAAATGGCTCCTGGAAGGGTTGAGCCTAATTCCCTTCAAGTTAGAGAATTATGAAAATTTTTCTTTCTAGGGTAATTTGAAAATTTTGTTATAAGGAAGAAAATGGCTCAAGAACGGACTCATTCTAATATCGGATGATGAAGTTATGAAGCGGAGAAGTAGGTGCGTTAAACTGGAAAAAAATTGAGTTTGGGCATCAAGACCCGAGGGGGGTTTGGTTCTCGGGTATAATTACGCCGGTCATAAGCATATTTTGGGCGTAATTACGTAGGGCCAATGTTAGGCCAAAATCAGGTTTGACATCCTTTAGTAAATTGGACATAACTCTTTTGTACGACCTCCGAATGAGGTAATTAAAGATGATCCGAAAAGATCAATAGTAGACCTACAACTTTCATTCTTTAAGTTCTGACAGTTAAGGTCGGGATAAAGGCCTAAAATGGTCATCTTTAGGACTGTTGTGTAATTAGAGGCAAACCGGGGTGGTTTCTTCAGAATGCCGGGGTGCCAAGCCTTGTTTGACTAGTATTTTCATGTTCTAAACATTGGAATTTGGAAATATAGTCCACAGAAATATAAACCAAGGTTTGGTAGGTATATTGGGCGTGTTAATCGTACGCAATGGCGTGTCGGTTAAGCGTTCGGCTTAAATAAGTCGGGCGTACGAACGTCGAAACTCCGAGTCGAATGTTAATGAACTTAAATAGTGTTTTGATTATTATAAAACAGACATTATAAAACATGGAATAGAGTTAAAGTAAACCATAAATGACATATATATGTAACTAATTGGTATAATTGGCCTACATGATATATATATATATATATATATATATATATATATATATATATATATATATAGGTCGTTTGAGGAGCGATTGGATAGCGTTCCGGTAAATTGCGTGAAAGCCATGTTTCTTAAACTTACCCAAATTCTATTTAGTAAGTTTCCGAACCTGTACAAGATAGTTGTTTTGTGCATGTTTCTTAACTTCATTTAAATTGGATTCAAGTTTCATGTTTTTGTGCAAATAGATTATATTGGTAAAAGTTGTTGAGCTATGAATTGTGTTGCTTGCCAATATCTACACTTATGTGCTTTCATGAAAGAAATGTTATGTTTTTGAATTGTTTAAGTTATTACAGTTATGTTGATGAATGAATTATGTTATGATTAAGTTCATGCTAATTGTTTTAGATGGGCACATGTTAAGGTGTTATATGGAAATAAACACAAGTTGTGTTATGATATTAATGTTGACATTGTTGGTGTCAAAGCGTAGGATTTAAGAAAGGAAAAAGGTTAAAGTCGGTAAGACTAGTTAATAGAGATTGTGACGTTTAAGAATGATAGGAATTTAAGTTATTCCTGTTTATTCGAATTGCTTCTCAACTATTGTTTCGTTGATGAAGTTTTCAAAGATTGATGAACTGATTCTTGATTTTTGTTGCTTATTCAGCTGCTATAACTTGCTAGGCAATTACATTTTCACTCTTGCAAAACTCTAATACTTTTGCAGCTAAAGCGAATGAACTTGGTTAGTCGGGTGATATTAAGCGAAATGAATTCGTTAAAGAAGAAGGCTTAATTGATTACATATTGTATTGTAATAGTTGTTGTAATTGTAATATTTTTATGATGTAATATTCATTAATATTATAATTTGAAGATATAAAAGTCTTAGAATCTGGGATTATCAATGATTTGATGTAATAATATATTAATTACATTCATGTCTTCATAATATGCCAGATGGGTAGTACCATGAAGCACCGAACCCGGGCTTAAAGGCATACCCGTGGTTTGGGGGCTTTACAAGATTAATTTAAATTAAAGAATATAATTTGATTGAATGTAAACGTTAAAATCTGAAAAGCATTTTCTATATTTTAAGATATATTGTGTGAGTTATATCTCTTAATCCGACCGTTTGATCGTTATAATTTTTTGATATGTTATACATATATAACCTAAGAATATGTTCGCCAATTTTGAACCGTTAAAGATAAACATATAATTTCTTATGAATTTTAAGAAGTGGCTGATTTGGGGTTTTTCAAGCAGATTTAATTTTAGCAACAAGTTCTAATATTTAAATGTGCAACTTAATGCTTTTAAATCCGATTTGGGTGATTCTTAAGGCTAAATTGCAGTATTTGAAGCCTTGTTTCTATTAAAATTAATTAATTTGACAAATAAGTTTTAATTAATGGTGATAAGACCAAAGCAATGGACTGGGGTCTTAAGAATAAATTGTCATACTAGGGTTTTAAGGTTTATTAAGTTTTGTTATTGATTTTTAAGTTTTGGAGCATTAATAGTGATATAAGGTGATAATTAAAGGCACCTAGAATGGATTACGAATTATTAGTTTAGATTATATTTAATTCGAGGTGAATATGTTTAGGTGATAAATAACATTTCGTATTTAATATCGCTAGCATTTGAGGGTAAGATTTTGTGGAGTGTGATATTGGTGGTTTTGCGTATCAAGTACGGATTTCGTACTCCTTCAGCGATAATCTTTTTAATTTTGATTTGTTCGTTTTTCTTTTCGTTTAGAAGTTGGTTATAGTTGTACATGATTGTTCATTCTCAAATTCATGTGATAGTTTCGTCTTGGTATTGATACTTAGAACTTGTATTTGTACTCTTCGATCTAGTGTATCGTGTTTAGTATTTATTTTAATTTTTGTAGAAAAGTACATGTTAATATATTTTTAGAGACTTGTGTTAATGATTTGTTTTGAGTTGACATATACATATTAGAACCCACTTGCGTTGACATTGTGTCACATGTATTGCGATATGGTATCTTTGTTAGAATAAGCTATAGGGATACATGAGTTATAAACGAAGAGGTGAACAAGCGATTAGGCAAGAGTTGATGTTGATTTCAAAAAAGAACAAATGTTTGAAGTAAATAAAAAAGGAGCTGAAAATTGCAGAAGTAAAAGTATCATCTATGATCAGATGCGGCTTTCATGGGGTGATCATCATTTGTGCAAATGACGAAGAATAGCAAAAAATGGTCAAGAGAAAAGAAAAATTTTCGAAAGATTTTGTGAAGATATTAAATATGGAAGAGGAAGTAATTAAGTATAGAAGATACACATGGATTGCGTGTCGGGGTATTCCGATGAAGGCTTGGACTAGAAAGACCATGAAAATGGTAGCTAATTTATGGGGTAATAACCTGTTAGCTATAAAGGAAGAGACGGATACATTGAAAGAAATGGAGATTGCTTATTCGGTGATCCAGATGATAAGGAGATTGTTGACATAATTGATTTGGAGTTTGAATCTAAGTCATTAGTGTGAGACTCAAGGAAGTACTGATCTTTGAAGCCGACGATTTAGACGAATGTCATATGATTAAGGAGGAGGAAGAAAAGTAGGAAACCAATCAAGGGGCGGATAACTTTAAATCAGTTGAAATTTTTTCTTAGGATATTGAAAACTTTCAGAAAGAGAGGGATGATAGTAAAGGAAGGTAAGTTTGATAAGGATGCTAAAAAATCAAGGGTCGCCGATAAGGTTGTGAAACTATGTTTTTTGAAAATCAAAGTTCAAGTTTAGATGGGACTGATGCTTTCAAATCTTTCAAGATGGGCAAAAAGAAAAGAAAGCCAAAAAAGAGAGGAATAAAAAGGTTAAAAAGAGGGTCAAAGAAAATTTTTCAACCTTTATTACTGACATGGTTGGAAGCACTCAGGAATAGTAGTAAAGGTATATGAAATATTTTATGTTATTGTTTGATTTCTAGTTTGTTTGGGTTTGAAAGATCTTTTTGAGGACAGGGTGAGTACTATGATTCTGTTTTAAAGTCTTAGTGTGGGTATATATTTCATTTTTATGATATGGGCAAAATTTTCAGTTTGGCGGAATTAATATGGTTATAGAATTTGAATATTGGTGTTTAGTCATTTCGAATTCCGCTGAGTTTTCTTATGGAGCAGCAGTAGCATAGTGGTTTTTTTTTTTGTTGATTTTTGCCTATACTCGGATCTGGTAATTATTTAATTATAATTTCAATTATTGAACAGTGATTGTAAAAGGTGAAATGGTGAAAGGGTTTTGCTTGTGTACATGAATAGCCGGATGATTTTTATGCATCAATTATTCAGGATTTGTGTTGTTGCTGAGATTATTCTTCTTCGAGGGTCAGCAATTTTGCTTATATGAAGCTTCTCCAAAAATACATATTTTAGGGAGTTTTAGAATCAAAAATTGGGCTGGAGTATTAGAAGGTTTGCATTTGGGATTTAAGTATATATTTGGTTTATTGTATGCGTAAATGTGTTGTGACCCTATCTAAACCTTTTGAATTTTCCACATTCTGTATGACTTTGGGGTTTTTAATAAAATTTATTTCGATCAAAAATAAAAACTCAAGAAAACACATGGAGAAAACCATAATATTGGGAAGTTATAATAGGTATTTTTATTAATGCTCTAATTTTATATATATATATATATATATATATATATATATATATATATAGCACGGCTCTCTCCAGCATAAAAAACCGGCTTTCTATGCTATAGCAACGAAAAAAACCGTCGCTATAACCGGTTCGTTCTTAGTTCGCTCCTTCCAGTTCGCTGGAGAAGCGGACTCTGTGTGTGTGTGTGTGTGTGTGTGTGTGTGTATATATATATATATATATAAGAGTACTGCTGCATTGCTAAAGAACTATGAAGTTTGTCTAGAACTAAAACTGTATATAATGGAATAATTATGACATGATCAATTCACTCAATGAGTGTTGCCGTTCAATGTTGTATATATAGGATAAGAGTGATTACATTAATTACAAGATAACTATAAATTTGAAATACAAACTATATTATATTATAGACATCTATTTGTTACACATAACAACCCAAATTTGTAGGAATTTCAAATTAAATAGAAGAGCCCAAGCTATCTTGGAGAGAAGAGACCAAACTGAATAGAAGATCGAGAAGAGACCAAGCTGAATAAGAGATCAATCTCAATTACTGACTCAATACCCCCCGACAAGCTGACGGTGGCGGGGAACTAACTGTTAGCTTGTCTCGAAGGAAAGTGAAGCATGTGGAATGGAGAGGCTTGGTGAAGATATCTGCTATTTGATCATTAGTAGAGACATATCGTACCAGGAGAGTACCTTTGGCAACTCGTTCTCAAACAAAATGAAAATCAACTTCGATATGCTTCGTATGAGCATGAAATACAGGATTGGCGGCCAGATAGGTTGCACCAATATTATCACACCAAAGAATTGGTGGATCTTTGAGAAATAGTCCAAGTTCACCAAACAATGATTGCAACCACACAAGTTCAGCAGAAGCATTAGCAAAGCACTTTATTTTCAGCCTCGGTAGATGATCGTGCAACAGTGCGTTGTTTCTTGGATGACCAGAAGTTAAGATTAGGACCCATGTAAAACCTGCCCGATCAGAATCCCTGAATGCCTGTAAAACTATAGGATTAGTAGAATGAACAATAGATAAACCATGAGCCGAAGTCGATTGGAGATAACGTAAGATGCATTTGACAGCTGCCCAATGTTCTTCGCTAGGAGCATGCATGAATTGACAAACCTTATTGGCAGCATAAGACAAATCGGGGCGAGTGAGAGTGGCATACTGTAAAGCTTCCACTATTTGTCTATATAAGGTAGGGTCAGAGAAAGCAACCTATTCTGTATTTGTCAAACGCACATCAACAGAGGCTGGTGTGCGAAGAGGTTTACAGTTGGACATAGATGCTGGCTGTATGATATCTTGGATATATTTTTGTTGTGAAAGTAATATCCCATTACGCAATGGAACAACTTCCACGCCTAGAAAATAATGTAAGGAACCCAGATCCTTAAGAGAGAACTCACGTCTTAATACAAGAATCAGGTCAGCGATAGCCTCATCAGAATTTCCAATCAAGATAATGTCATCTATATAGACCAAAAAAATTAAATGTATTGATCCAACATTAAATACGAACATTGATGTGTCAAAACGAGATATCACAAAACCCAATTATATGAGAAAATTAGACAATCGTGAGTACCATGCACGTGGTGCCTCCTTAAGACCATACAATGAATGATGTAGATGATAGACATGATGAGGATGATTAGGATCCTCAAATCCAGGTGGTTGAAGCATAAAGATTGTTTCTGATAGTGTCCCATGTAAAAATGCATTATTAACATCCAGTTGTTGAATTTTCCAAGATTTAGAAAAAGCTAGAGAAAGAATCACCCAAATGGTAGTAGGCTTAACAACCGGGTTGAAAGTTTCAAAGTAGTCTAAACCCTCTTCTTGATGATAACCCTTACCAACAAGACGTGCTTTATATCTTTCGAGTTGCCCATCAGCCCTCTTTTTAACTTTGAACACCCACTTGCAGCCAACAATATTCATGGAAGTAGATTTTGGAACAAGAGTCCAAGTACCATTAGTCAACAGTGCATTAATTTCATCAGCCATTGCTTTATGCCAATGAGGATGACGATTTGCTTGAGAGAAACATGTTGGCTCGAAATGAAGATCCAAAACTGAGTTGAAAGATGTTGGTGGAAAGTCTTCAAGCCGACGAGTCATAGAACGAGTCATTACTTGTGAAACTTGTGAATCGGAGGCCGAATTGGAAGATGGACGAAGGACATTACTAGAGGCAGAGGATAATAATTCTGGAGAATCCATGGCTGCTGATGTTGACATCCCATTCTGTGGGGAGGGTGCATCAAAGATAGGATCAGTACGAGCATAAATATCACTCAAGCGTGCAGTCCGAACAGAAGTTATATCTGGACGTGAGGTTGAGGCAAATTGTATGGAGGTAGCAGAGGGAGCATGCGGGGAAACATGTTGGAAAGCAAACAGGGGCGTAGACTGTCTGGATGAAGACGCAGACTGTATTAACGTAGCAGAGGGAGCAAGCGGGGGGAAATCCTAGAATGCAGACAGGGGCGTAGACTATCTGGATTGGGCTGAAGCAGAACCTGGAGCAGGAGATATAAATACCAAAGGATGACTGGGTATAATTGGCTGAGGATTAGTGTTAGGAGAAGTGACAATCGTAGAAAAGGGATAAGAGTCTTCATTAAATCGAACATGCCTAGAAATGTAAAAACGATTAGTTTTCAAATCAAGGCAACGATAACCCATGTGAGAAGAACAATATCCTAAGAAAAGACAAGGGGTAGAACGATAATCAACCTTGTGACGATTATACGGACAAAGAAGATAGCACACATAGCCAAAAACTTTTACGAATGAGTAATCAGGAGACCGAGTAAAAATGCATTCATAAGGAGATTTATTCATAGAAACAGAAGAAGACATACGATTTGTGACAACCCGAGAATTTTGAATATTTTTAAAAATTTTATTATTTGATTTAAGGTTCAAAATTAGAACCTAGGCAGAAAATAAGTGTATGCGTATGATATTTTTAAGATGGACTTTTGAGGATTTCAAAATTCTGTGAAGGATTTAGGTGAATTATTCAGGATTAAGGAAAACGTGATTATGTTCTGTATATATGTGTACAATATGTGGTTAAGGGTCAATGGTTGACCAGATAATTGATATCTGTAACAAACCTTAGGTATAAATTAAGAACGTCAACGTTCGGTTAGAAAACCCTAGTGTTTAATAAGAAACCCTAAAATCGATTCTAGAAACCCTAATTTCAGTTCTGGGAATCCAAAACCCTAATTCGGTGCATGAAACCCTAATTTGAGAATTTAAATGATTATTATATTGCATAAGTGTTATTTATTATAATATTAATTAGGGAAAAGCTTAATTATTAGCAAATCCTAATTTCACATTTTTGAAAACCCTAATTTCTGGGTTAGAAACCCTAATTTTATAATTCAGGAAAAACTTAGTGTTAATTAAATAGTTTTAATGTTAATTAGGATATATTAATCTTAATTTTCAAGTTATAGTAATTAGAAAACTTTAATCTAATTACAATATGTAATTTCTAAATTAGAAAATTTATTTATTTTTCTATTAGAAACCTTAATTAGTGGATTATAAACCCTAATCCGTGATTTTGACCCTAATTGCTAAATTAGCAATTTTAATTAGGAAATGTTAATCCTAATTAGTAAGATTTAATTCGTGATTAAGAAAATTTTATATAATTAGAAAATCCTAATTATAATTTAGAAATATTAATTTTCTATTTTTGGAAACCTAAATTGGAAATTTTAGAAAATTAAATTTTAAACCCTAAGGGTTTCAAACCCTAAGCACTAAATTATTCCAAACCCTAAACCCTAAGGGTTTGGTCTAATGTCCATAATGCCATTAAATTAAAAATGGAAATTACATAATTGCCCTTTGTTGTATAATTGAAGGTTTCTTATAAATCTTGCCAAAATGTGAGTTGTTGAACAACCCTAACTACTCCATGCGCTCTATGTCCATTATCTCAGCTGAAAATATCAGCCACATAGCATTGCATCATACATTTATAAGAGATTCAAGAGAGAGAAATGACCACTTGAATTTCATTTTCTTCCAAGACCCTCTCTCTCTAGAATTTCGGGGATATAGAGTGATAAAGTGAGAAAAGTTAAGCTAAGATCAGGTGTTAGATCTCCAAGATCAAACATCAAGGATCAGAAATCAGAATCAAAGCTAGAAATGGTAAGAACCCTAAATTTTGAAATCTCATGATTTGTTGTTAGATGTTGCAATTGATTGGTTAGACATGTGTAATATGGTGTCTATAAGTGATCTGGGATGATAGATCATGGATCTATAACACTTAGATGCACGAATCAAGCATTTTCAAAAATCTGGAAAAATAGAAAAAAATGGCCTGACAGCCGAATGTCAGGCCCTCTAGATCTTTATGTGCTTGATGTTTAATGTGTTTAATGTTTTTAATCCGTTCTATGTTGTAAGGACTATGATCTAAAATAAGAAGTAAGGCCAGAGACTTAGTATATTAAGAGATACAAGCGGTCAAACAGCGTTGACCAGTCACGAAATAGAGTTTCTGGGCAAACCCAGAATTCCAGAAACGCCTGACAATATTTTGATAGCCTCTGATCTTGCGTCTGACATGTGTTTTGGCCATGTTGTTGTTTGATCTATGTAGCTTGTCATGTTCACTACATATTCAAGTCCTTAAAACAACCAGATCCATAGCATGATCAAAGTTAATCCCGGTCAAATCCTCGTTGACCACCAGCTTTTGGCGAAATCTGGGAAACCCAGATTTCTTCAAGAACAGTTCGTGACCCGTAGTTTGACCAGATATTATTTGTTAATTTTGATGTTGTTGTGATGATCGGATGGTATAAACTTGTAGTCTGACATATCTACTACATATTAAAACCTTAACATCACATGAAACCTGACCGGAACATTACATTATTCGAGTGACAAGAAGGCTACTCGGACTGCCTGGGTTCCTGAAGAACCCAGGTAACGTCTGACAAGGTTTTAGTTTGCCCAGATCTTTCTGTTTTGTGGTAGATTGGCCAGGATCTTTGTTGATAGTTATAGTATTACATCTATACTATAACTATAACACTTAACCAAGTCCATAAACACATTTATCAACGATCTAGCACTGGTCAAAGTAGGCACCTTGGTGTCTGACATTCGTTTCTAGAAATCCTCAAGAACACCTATAGCGACGGTTCTGTCGCTATAGGGCCCTTTAGCGACAGTTTTATTTTCTATTTTCCGAAAATTATTTAAAAATTGATAAAAATGGTTTTTAATTATTAAAAATACAAAATAACTTCCGAAAGATTAGTTTAAAGTCTGAAAAATAGTTTTTAATTATTTTGAGTATATTTGATAAATATTTAATATTTTTGGAATATAAATGGTATTTAATTTATTTAATTATAATATTAAATAAATTATTTAAAAATAGTTTTAATTCATGAAAAATCATGAAAAATTATATTATGGTATTAGAAAATATTTTAAGTGATTTTTAATATTTTGTGATGAAATTCATTAATAAATTATTATTAATGGTAATTAGTTTATTTAATTAATATATTAAATAAATTATGAAAAAATAGAATAAATGGTTTATAAATCATATAAAAATGATTTAAGTGTTAGAAAAATATTTTAAGTTATAAAATATAACTTTTGATATTTTATCATGAAAAATATTAATATTTTAATATTAATAGCAATTATTGGATAATGGATTTAAGTGTTTAAAAATTATATAAATATGATTTTAAGGTATTAAAAATACTTTGTAATATTATAAATATATTATAATATTATGTGATGATTTTCATTAATATTTGATAATAAATAAATATTAATGATAATAGAATTATGTGGTATTTAATTCATTTAAATACGAGTTTAATGATTAAAAATTTACGATAAATAATAATAATTATTTAAAAATTATTACAAGTCTGTGAAAAATATTTTGACTGAAAATAAATTTATCTAAGTTAAATGTTAAGTGTTAAGTCAGAGTTTAATTAAACTTAGACTCAATAAAAGTCCGACTAGACCGTCGAGATGTTAGAATTGTGTCGGTTTCAACTCGGACTTAAATAGTCTGACTTGATACTAAGTTTTATGTGCTGAATAGACTGATAGGGTTATGTGCTATGTGTTTAGGTTATTCTATGTATGTCTATATATATAACAATATTATTATTGTGATGATATTATTCTAATATTGGAGATCTATATTACTAATATTAGGTCTTCGGATAAAGCGTTATAAATTGCGTTGCGGTAATCAACGGTTTAGGCAAGTTTGTATTTATTTAACTCTACTAAGAATGTTTTGTTCGGATAAGCTTATGGTTAATCATTGCTGATTGCCATGTATAATTGTACTCTGTACATATTGCATGTATAAGTCAGGTATGAAAGGCTGATCACCTTCATTACCCTTCGGTTCAGAAATATTTGTTCATGTTATATACTTGTTCAGTCATAAACTTGTTCCTGATAGTTCACAATTATATTGTTGAATTATAGCCAGCTTATTATTCAAACTCTTTAATCATGATATATCGTTATATTGTTGAATTTAAACTTGTTGGGCAATCCTTATGCTCACCCTTGCTATATCATGATAAAACATTGCAGATTAAGACGAACGCGTCGGATTCAAGAAAAGGTCAAAGACAGTTCAAGCTTTAGTATAAGTATGCGATTAGTTTTGTAATAGTGTTGTATGATAATAATGTTGTTATATGTTAGAAAAGTTATGAAATGGGTATTAAGTTAAGGTTACTCGACCTTGGGGAATAGTGAGTATATGTATTGTATAAACAATTTATGTTTATATCTTCCGCAAATAGTAATAGTTGTATAGAATGATCGAACCGGATCCGATGTGATTTAGGACCTGGATTCGGGGCCCTCACAGTTGGTATCAGAGCTGTTGGTTATGAAACTTAGGTAGGAATACCTGAGACTAATAACCGCAGTGATTAGGATAAGATCTAACTCACATAGAGTTAGTAGGTCGGTAAGATTCAAAGATGAATCTCGGCGAGTTATAAGATACGGAGTTCCCTAACTCTGATAATAAAGTTAAACAGTAGTGGTGAATAGATTTAGTCTAAAAGACTAAAAGTACAGTGATAGAAGATCGTAAAACAAAACGATCAAGCCATAGAAATAAATCGTAACATATACGATGAGATCACTCCGTGATCTGATAAAGTGATAGCATGGATAAGAATCAATCTAATGATTGAACAGTTTACAGTAAGATGTTGTGTGTAAGTTGTACTATGAAATAGTACTATGAAAACTCATGAAAGAGTTATGGATTATGAATACGGATTAAATGAAATTTGTATTGAGAAGGGTGTTAAGATTAGGTGGGGATTTCAATTGAGGACTCGTGTCAGCAGCTAAGTTGTATGATTCTTTGTATGGGCAGGGAATTTGTACTTGGTTTTAGAATCACTTAGCTTCCTGATCGATATAGTGGTTAGGTTGACCAATTCTTTGTATGGGCGGAGAATTGTGCGCTTAGCTTCCTATATTGATTAGTGGCCGAGTTTGGTTTGACGACCACTTAGTTTCTGATACTGATAATCATTGAAATGTTTGTGTCGCGCTAGTTGCTATATGCATGTTAAGCGGGTGATTCCTTTCTCGTGTGTTTAACAGATAGATAGGTCATAGGTAGAGGATATAAGGTTAAGTACGAGTTCTTAAAACTCATACTTATGTGACATTCTTGACTCATAGTTATATGAAATGTTTATGAACCCCTCAGCGAACGGACGCCAAAGGTCAGACTAGGACAAGTTCTTAAACTCATATGATTGTGGCAAGTAAATGAACTCATAAGTGTGGTGTGACGAACTGGGTATAGTTGTGTGTAAACAGAATATTGAGGATAATAGGAACAGATAGATTGTTAAGAAAATGATTATTAGTGGAGAAATAAGTTTTCCAAAACTCCTAGCTATGCTAGACTTCGAAATTTTGACATCAAGCTAAATACGCACTATGTGCCTTTAAAATAAAATATGTAGACTCGTAATCATTTTTGAAACGGTTTAAAGTATAGTCTATGCTACTTATTCCAGCTAGACGCAAATGATTTGAAATATCAAAATAACTTTTATTTATCACTCATGTACCATGTAACCTGGTGCAGAGATGATAAAAATTTGATGGAGTTGTAAATACAGGAATACTTAGTGTGAATTTGATCTAAAATCGTTGTTCCACTATTGTATAATGTGTTATGACAAAGTCATATAATGACGGCATCCTCAAACGGACTGTTAATACAGTACGGCATCATGACGTCATTCTCGAAAATATTTTCAAAAGTTTAATTTGCCAACGGGGTTTGGCTACACCTAAATAATTCGATTGAATTGAATTAATGATATGGGTCTATGCTATTCGATTCAGCTAGACTAAAGTTTATGAAAACTCTAAGTGTTCATTGAGAGAAATTTCCCGAACCAAATTGTTTTGGTGCGGAATCCTATGATAAGTCTGAGGTGAACAACCCTGAAAATGGGGACATACTAATTGGATAAAATATTCTAATCTAAGAACGCATATAGTCGTTCCGATTACTAAGGTACAATGGATTGATCATCTAAAGTACCCGCATCAGCAGTTTACCTTCTTTGTGATTGTAAACATACTGTTAACCTTTGTACGGAGTAGAGTACCTTTTTCTTAATTGAAATAGGTAGTAGGTAGTAATACCTATAAACCTCAGTAATTCATGGTCTATATGACCCCTCAGTACAATTTGAAAACTTTTACTCTTGTGAGTGGTGTATTGGGTAGCATGAGATGTTGTGTATGTATGGTATATGATGTATGGTGTAAGGTGTAGGGTAAATTTCGGGGACGAAATTTTTAGAAGAAGGGGTGAATGTGACAACCCGAGAATTTTGAATATTTTTAAAAATTTTATTATTTGATTTAAGGTTCAAAATTAGAACCTAGGCAGAAAATAAGTGTATGCGTATGATATTTTTAAGATGGACTTTTGAGGATTTCAAAATTCTGTGAAGGATTTAGGTGAATTATTCAGGATTAAGGAAAACGTGATTATGTTCTGTGTATATGTGTACAATATGTGGTTAAGGGTCAATGGTTGACCAGATAATTGATATCTGTAACAAACCTTAGGTATAAATTAAGAACGTCAACGTTCGGTTAGAAAACCCTAGTGTTTAATAAGAAACCCTAAAACCGATTCTAGAAACCCTAATTTCAGTTCTGGGAATCCAAAACCCTAATTCGGTGCATGAAACCCTAATTTGAGAATTTAAATGATTATTATATTGCATAAGTGTTATTTATTATAATATTAATTAGGGAAAAGCTTAATTATTAGCAAACCCTAATTTCACATTTTTGAAAACCCTAATTTCTGGGTTAGAAACCCTAATTTTATAATTCAGGAAAAACTTAGTGTTAATTAAATAGTTTTAATGTTAATTAGGATATATTAATCTTAATTTTCAAGTTATAGTAATTAGAAAACTTTAATCTAATTACAATATGTAATTTCTAAATTAGAAAATTTATTTATTTTTCTATTAGAAACCCTAATTAGTGGATTATAAACCCTAATCCGTGATTTTGACCCTAATTGCTAAATTAGCAATTTTAATTAGGAAATGTTAATCCTAATTAGTAAGATTTAATTCGTGATTAAGAAAATTTTATATAATTAGAAAATCCTAATTATAATTTAGAAATATTAATTTTCTATTTTTGGAAACCTAAATTGGAAATTTTAGAAAATTAAATTTTAAACCCTAAGGGTTTCAAACCCTAAGCACTAAATTATTCCAAACCCTAAACCCTAAGGGTTTGGTCTAATGTCCATAATGCCATTAAATTAAAAATGGAAATTACATAATTGCCCTTTGTTGTATAATTGAAGGTTTCTTATAAATCTTGCCAAAATGTGAGTTGTTGAACAACCCTAACTACTCCATGTGCTCTATGTCCATTATCTCAGCTGAAAATATCAGCCACATAGCATTGCATCATACATTTATAAGAGATTCAAGAGAGAGAAATGACCACTTGAATTTCATTTTCTTCCAAGACCCTCTCTCTCTAGAATTTCGGGGATATAGAGTGATAAAGTGAGAAAAGTTAAGCTAAGATCAGGTGTTAGATCTCCAAGATCAAACATCAAGGATCAGAAATCAGAATCAAAGCTAGAAATGGTAAGAACCCTAAATTTTGAAATCTCATGATTTGTTGTTAGATGTTGCAATTGATTGGTTAGACATGTGTAATATGGTGTCTATAAGTGATCTGGGATGATAGATCATGGATCTATAACACTTAGATGCACGAATCAAGCATTTTCAAAAATCTGGAAAAATAGAAAAAAATGGCCTGACAGCCGAATGTCAGGCCCTCTAGATCTTTATGTGCTTGATGTTTAATGTGTTTAATGTTTTTAATCCGTTCTATGTTGTAAGGACTATGATCTAAAATAAGAAGTAAGGCCAGAGACTTAGTATATTAAGAGATACAAGCGGTCAAACAGCGTTGACCAGTCACGAAATAGAGTTTCTGGGCAAACCCAGAATTCCAGAAACGCCTGACAATATTTTGATAGCCTCTGATCTTGCGTCTGACATGTGTTTTGGCCATGTTGTTGTTTGATCTATGTAGCTTGTCATGTTCACTACATATTCAAGTCCTTAAAACAACCAGATCCATAGCATGATCAAAGTTAATCCCGGTCAAATCCTCGTTGACCACCAGCTTTTGGCGAAATCTGGGAAACCCAGATTTCTTCAAGAACAGTTCGTGACCCGTAGTTTGACCAGATATTATTTGTTAATTTTGATGTTGTTGTGATGATCGGATGGTATAAACTTGTAGTCTGACATATCTACTACATATTAAAACCTTAACATCACATGAAACCTGACCGGAACATTACATTATTCGAGTGACAAGAAGGCTACTCGGACTGCCTGGGTTCCTGAAGAACCCAGGTAACGTCTGACAAGGTTTTAGTTTGCCCAGATCTTTCTGTTTTGTGGTAGATTGGCCAGGATCTTTGTTGATAGTTATAGTATTACATCTATACTATAACTATAACACTTAACCAAGTCCATAAACACATTTATCAACGATCTAGCACTGGTCAAAGTAGGCACCTTGGTGTCTGACATTCGTTTCTAGAAATCCTCAAGAACACCTATAGCGACGGTTCTGTCGCTATAGGGCCCTTTAGCGACAGTTTTATTTTCTATTTTCCGAAAATTATTTAAAAATTGATAAAAATGGTTTTTAATTATTAAAAATACAAAATAACTTCCGAAAAATTAGTTTAAAGTCTGAAAAATAGTTTTTAATTATTTTGAGTATATTTCATAAATATTTAATATTTTTGGAATATAAATGGTATTTAATTTATTTAATTATAATATTAAATAAATTATTTAAAAATAGTTTTAATTCATGAAAAATCATGAAAAATTATATTATGGTATTAGAAAATATTTTAAGTGATTTTTAATATTTTGTGATGAAATTCATTAATAAATTATTATTAATGGTAATTAGTTTATTTAATTAATATATTAAATAAATTATGAAAAAATAGAATAAATGGTTTATAAATCATATAAAAATGATTTAAGTGTTAGAAAAATATTTTAAGTTATAAAATATAACTTTTGATATTTTATCATGAAAAATATTAATATTTTAATATTAATAGCAATTATTGGATAATGGATTTAAGTGTTTAAAAATTATATAAATATGATTTTAAGGTATTAAAAATACTTTGTAATATTATAAATATATTATAATATTATGTGATGATTTTCATTAATATTTGATAATAAATAAATATTAATGATAATAGAATTATGTGGTATTTAATTCATTTAAATACGAGTTTAATGATTAAAAATTTACGATAAATAGTAATAATTATTTAAAAATTATTACAAGTCTGTGAAAAATATTTTGACTGAAAATAAATTTATCTAAGTTAAATGTTAAGTGTTAAGTCAGAGTTTAATTAAACTTAGACTCAATAAAAGTCCGACTAGACCGTCGAGATGTTAGAATTGTGTCGGTTTCAACTCGGACTTAAATAGTCTGACTTGATACTAAGTTTTATGTGCTGAATAGACTGATAGGGTTATGTGCTATGTGTTTAGGTTATTCTATGTATGTCTATATATATAACAATATTATTATTGTGATGATATTATTCTAATATTGGAGATCTATATTACTAATATTAGGTCTTCGGATAAAGCGTTATAAATTGCGTTGCGGTAATCAACGGTTTAGGCAAGTTTGTATTTATTTAACTCTACTAAGAATGTTTTGTTCGGATAAGCTTATGGTTAATCATTGCTGATTGCCATGTATAATTGTACTCTGTACATATTGCATGTATAAGTCAGGTATGAAAGGCTGATCACCTTCATTACCCTTCGGTTCAGAAATATTTGTTCATGTTATATACTTGTTCAGTCATAAACTTGTTCCTGATAGTTCACAATTATATTGTTGAATTATAGCCAGCTTATTATTCAAACTCTTTAATCATGATATATCGTTATATTGTTGAATTTAAACTTGCTGGGCAATCCTTATGCTCACCCTTGCTATATCATGATAAAACATTGCAGATTAAGACGAACGCGTCGGATTCAAGAAAAGGTCAAAGACAGTTCAAGCTTTAGTATAAGTATGCGATTAGTTTTGTAATAGTGTTGTATGATAATAATGTTGTTATATGTTAGAAAAGTTATGAAATGAGTATTAAGTTAAGGTTACTCGACCTTGGGGAATAGTGAGTATATGTATTGTATAAACAATTTATGTTTATATCTTCCGCAAATAGTAATAGTTGTATAGAATGATCGAACCGGATCCGATGTGATTTAGGACCTGGATTCGGGGCCCTCACAGTTGGTATCAGAGCTGTTGGTTATGAAACTTAGGTAGGAATACCTGAGACTAATAACCGCAGTGATTAGGATAAGATCTAACTCACATAGAGTTAGTAGGTCGGTAAGATTCAAAGATGAATCTCGGCGAGTTATAAGATACGGAGTTCCCTAACTCTGATAATAAAGTTAAACAGTAGTGGTGAATAGATTTAGTCTAAAAGACTAAAAGTACAGTGATAGAAGATCGTAAAACAAAACGATCAAGCCATAGAAATAAATCGTAACATATACGATGAGATCACTCCGTGATCTGATAAAGTGATAGCATGGATAAGAATCAATCTAATGATTGAACAGTTTACAGTAAGATGTTGTGTGTAAGTTGTACTATGAAATAGTACTATGAAAACTCATGAAAGAGTTATGGATTATGAATACGGATTAAATGAAATTTGTATTGAGAAGGGTGTTAAGATTAGGTGGGGATTTCAATTGAGGACTCGTGTCAGCAGCTAAGTTGTATGATTCTTTGTATGGGCAGGGAATTTGTACTTGGTTTTAGAATCACTTAGCTTCCTGATCGATATAGTGGTTAGGTTGACCAATTCTTTGTATGGGCGGAGAATTGTGCGCTTAGCTTCCTATATTGATTAGTGGCCGAGTTTGGTTTGACGACCACTTAGTTTCTGATACTGATAATCATTGAAATGTTTGTGTCGCGCTAGTTGCTATATGCATGTTAAGCGGGTGATTCCTTTCTCGTGTGTTTAACAGATAGATAGGTCATAGGTAGAGGATATAAGGTTAAGTACGAGTTCTTAAAACTCATACTTATGTGACATTCTTGACTCATAGTTATATGAAATGTTTATGAACCCCTCAGCGAACGGACGCCAAAGGTCAGACTAGGACAAGTTCTTAAACTCATATGATTGTGGCAAGTAAATGAACTCATAAGTGTGGTGTGACGAACTGGGTATAGTTGTGTGTAAACAGAATATTGAGGATAATAGGAACAGATAGATTGTTAAGAAAATGATTATTAGTGGAGAAATAAGTTTTCCAAAACTCCTAGCTATGCTAGACTTCGAAATTTTGACATCAAGCTAAATACGCACTATGTGCCTTTAAAATAAAATATGTAGACTCGTAATCATTTTTGAAACGGTTTAAAGTATAGTCTATGCTACTTATTCCAGCTAGACGCAAATGATTTGAAATATCAAAATAACTTTTATTTATCACTCATGTACCATGTAACCTGGTGCAGAGATGATAAAAATTTGATGGAGTTGTAAATACAGGAATACTTAGTGTGAATTTGATCTAAAATCGTTGTTCCACTATTGTATAATGTGTTATGACAAAGTCATATAATGACGGCATCCTCAAACGGACTGTTAATACAGTACGGCATCATGACGTCATTCTCGAAAATATTTTCAAAAGTTTAATTTGCCAACGGGGTTTGGCTACACCTAAATAATTCGATTGAATTGAATTAATGATATGGGTCTATGCTATTCGATTCAGCTAGACTAAAGTTTATGAAAACTCTAAGTGTTCATTGAGAGAAATTTCCCGAACCAAATTGTTTTGGTGCGGAATCCTATGATAAGTCTGAGGTGAACAACCCTGAAAATGGGGACATACTAATTGGATAAAATATTCTAATCTAAGAACGCATATAGTCGTTCCGATTACTAAGGTACAATGGATTGATCATCTAAAGTACCCGCATCAGCAGTTTACCTTCTTTGTGATTGTAAACATACTGTTAACCTTTGTACGGAGTAGAGTACCTTTTTCTTAATTGAAATAGGTAGTAGGTAGTAATACCTATAAACCTCAGTAATTCATGGTCTATATGACCCCTCAGTACAATTTGAAAACTTTTACTCTTGTGAGTGGTGTATTGGGTAGCATGAGATGTTGTGTATGTATGGTATATGATGTATGGTGTAAGGTGTAGGGTAAATTTCGGGGACGAAATTTTTAGAAGAAGGGGTGAATGTGACAACCCGAGAATTTTGAATATTTTTAAAAATTTTATTATTTGATTTAAGGTTCAAAATTAGAACCTAGGCAGAAAATAAGTGTATGCGTATGATATTTTTAAGATGGACTTTTGAGGATTTCAAAATTCTGTGAAGGATTTAGGTGAATTATTCAGGATTAAGGAAAACGTGATTATGTTCTGTGTATATGTGTACAATATGTGGTTAAGGGTCAATGGTTGACCAGATAATTGATATCTGTAACAAACCTTAGGTATAAATTAAGAACGTCAACGTTCGGTTAGAAAACCCTAGTGTTTAATAAGAAACCCTAAAACCGAAAACCCTAATTTCAGTTCTGGGAATCCAAAATCCTAATTCGGTGCATGAAACCCTAATTTGAGAATTTAAATGATTATTATATTGCATAAGTGTTATTTATTATAATATTAATTAGGGAAAAGCTTAATTATTAGCAAACCCTAATTTCACATTTTTGAAAACCCTAATTTCTGGGTTAGAAACCCTAATTTTATAATTCAGGAAAAACTTAGTGTTAATTAAATAGTTTTAATGTTAATTAGGATATATTAATCTTAATTTTCAAGTTATAGTAATTAGAAAACTTTAATCTAATTACAATTTGTAATTTCTAAATTAGAAAATTTATTTATTTTTCTATTAGAAACCCTAATTAGTGGATTATAAACCCTAATCCGTGATTTTGACCCTAATTGCTAAATTAGCAATTTTAATTAGAAAATGTTAATCCTAATTAGTAAGATTTAATTCGTGATTAAGAAAATTTTATATAATTAGAAAATCCTAATTATAATTTAGAAATATTAATTTTCTATTTTTGGAAACCTAAATTGGAAATTTTAGAAAATTAAATTTTAAACCCTAAGGGTTTCAAACCCTAAGCACTAAATTATTCCAAACCCTAAACCCTAAGGGTTTGGTCTAATGTCCATAATGCCATTAAATTAAAAATGGAAATTACATAATTGCCCTTTGTTGTATAATTGAAGGTTTCTTATAAATCTTGCCAAAATGTGAGTTGTTGAACAACCCTAACTACTCCATGTGCTCTATGTCCATTATCTCAGCTGAAAATATCAGCCACATAGCATTGCATCATACATTTATAAGAGATTCAAGAGAGAGAAATGACCACTTGAATTTCATTTTCTTCCAAGACCCTCTCTCTCTAGAATTTCGGGGATATAGAGTGATAAAGTGAGAAAAGTTAAGCTAAGATCAGGTGTTAGATCTCCAAGAACAAACATCAAGGATCAGAAATCAGAATCAAAGCTAGAAATGGTAAGAACCCTAAATTTTGAAATCTCATGATTTGTTGTTAGATGTTGCAATTGATTGGTTAGACATGTGTAATATGGTGTCTATAAGTGATCTGGGATGATAGATCATGGATCTATAACACTTAGATGCACGAATCAAGCATTTTCAAAAATCTGAAAAAATAGAAAAAAATGGCCTGACAGCCGAATGTCAGGCCCTCTAGATCTTTATGTGCTTGATGTTTAATGTGTTTAATGTTTTTAATCCGTTCTATGTTGTAAGGACTATGATCTAAAATAAGAAGTAAGGCCAGAGACTTAGTATATTAAGAGATACAAGCGGTCAAACAGCGTTGACCAGTCACGAAATAGAGTTTCTGGGCAAACCCAGAATTCTAGAAACGCCTGACAATATTTTGATAGCCTCTGATCTTGCGTCTGACATGTGTTTTGGCCATGTTGTTGTTTGATCTATGTAGCTTGTCATGTTCACTACATATTCAAGTCCTTAAAACAACCAGATCCATAGCATGATCAAAGTTAATCCCGGTCAAATCCTCGTTGACCACCAGCTTTTGGCGAAATCTGGGAAACCCAGATTTCTTCAAGAACAGTTCGTGACCCGTAGTTTGACCAGATATTATTTGTTAATTTTGATGTTGTTGTGATGATCGGATGGTATAAACTTGTAGTCTGACATATCTACTACATATTAAAACCTTAACATCACATGAAACCTGACCGGAACATTACATTATTCGAGTGACAAGAAGGCTACTCGGACTGCCTGGGTTCCTGAAGAACCCAGGTAACGTCTGACAAGGTTTTAGTTTGCCCAGTTCTTTCTGTTTTGTGGTAGATTGGCCAGGATCTTTGTTGATAGTTATAGTATTACATCTATACTATAACTATAACACTTAACCAAGTCCATAAACACATTTATCAACGATCTAGCACTGGTCAAAGTAGGCACCTTGGTGTCTGACATTCGTTTCTAGAAATCCTCAAGAACACCTATAGCGACGGTTCTGTCGCTATAGGGCCCTTTAGCGACAGTTTTATTTTCTATTTTCCGAAAATTATTTAAAAATTGATAAAAATGGTTTTTAATTATTAAAAATACAAAATAACTTCCGAAAAATTAGTTTAAAGTCTGAAAAATAGTTTTTAATTATTTTGAGTATATTTCATAAATATTTAATATTTTTGGAATATAAATGGTATTTAATTTATTTAATTATAATATTAAATAAATTATTTAAAAATAGTTTTAATTCATGAAAAATCATGAAAAATTATATTATGGTATTAGAAAATATTTTAAGTGATTTTTAATATTTTGTGATGAAATTCATTAATAAATTATTATTAATGGTAATTAGTTTATTTAATTAATATATTAAATAAATTATGAAAAAAATAGAATAAATGGTTTATAAATCATATAAAAATGATTTAAGTGTTAGAAAAATATTTTAAGTTATAAAATATAACTTTTGATATTTTATCATGAAAAATATTAATATTTTAATATTAATAGCAATTATTGGATAATGGATTTAAGTGTTTAAAAATTATATAAATATGATTTTAAGGTATTAAAAATACTTTGTAATATTATAAATATATTATAATATTATGTGATGATTTTCATTAATATTTGATAATAAATAAATATTAATGATAATAGAATTATGTGGTATTTAATTCATTTAAATACGAGTTTAATGATTAAAAATTTACGATAAATAGTAATAATTATTTAAAAATTATTACAAGTCTGTGAAAAATATTTTGACTGAAAATAAATTTATCTAAGTTAAATGTTAAGTGTTAAGTCAGAGTTTAATTAAACTTAGACTCAATAAAAGTCCGACTAGACCGTCGAGATGTTAGAATTGTGTCGGTTTCAACTCGGACTTAAATAGTCTGACTTGATACTAAGTTTTATGTGCTGAATAGACTGATAGGGTTATGTGCTATGTGTTTAGGTTATTCTATGTATGTCTATATATATAACAATATTATTATTGTGATGATATTATTCTAATATTGGAGATCTATATTACTAATATTAGGTCTTCGGATAAAGCGTTATAAATTGCGTTGCGGTAATCAACGGTTTAGGCAAGTTTGTATTTATTTAACTCTACTAAGAATGTTTTGTTCGGATAAGCTTATGGTTAATCATTGCTGATTGCCATGTATAATTGTACTCTGTACATATTGCATGTATAAGTCAGGTATGAAAGGCTGATCACCTTCATTACCCTTCGGTTCAGAAATATTTGTTCATGTTATATACTTGTTCAGTCATAAACTTGTTCCTGATAGTTCACAATTATATTGTTGAATTATAGCCAGCTTATTATTCAAACTCTTTAATCATGATATATCGTTATATTGTTGAATTTAAACTTGTTGGGCAATCCTTATGCTCACCCTTGCTATATCATGATAAAACATTGCAGATTAAGACGAACGCGTCGGATTCAAGAAAAGGTCAAAGACAGTTCAAGCTTTAGTATAAGTATGCGATTAGTTTTGTAATAGTGTTGTATGATAATAATGTTGTTATATGTTAGAAAAGTTATGAAATGAGTATTAAGTTAAGGTTACTCGACCTTGGGGAATAGTGAGTATATGTATTGTATAAACAATTTATGTTTATATCTTCCGCAAATAGTAATAGTTGTATAGAATGATCGAACCGGATCCGATGTGATTTAGGACCTGGATTCGGGGCCCTCACAGTTGGTATCAGAGCTGTTGGTTATGAAACTTAGGTAGGAATACCTGAGACTAATAACCGCAGTGATTAGGATAAGATCTAACTCACATAGAGTTAGTAGGTCGGTAAGATTCAAAGATGAATCTCGGCGAGTTATAAGATACGGAGTTCCCTAACTCTGATAATAAAGTTAAACAGTAGTGGTGAATAGATTTAGTCTAAAAGACTAAAAGTACAGTGATAGAAGATCGTAAAACAAAACGATCAAGCCATAGAAATAAATCGTAACATATACGATGAGATCACTCCGTGATCTGATAAAGTGATAGCATGGATAAGAATCAATCTAATGATTGAACAGTTTACAGTAAGATGTTGTGTGTAAGTTGTACTATGAAATAGTACTATGAAAACTCATGAAAGAGTTATGGATTATGAATACGGATTAAATGAAATTTGTATTGAGAAGGGTGTTAAGATTAGGTGGGGATTTCAATTGAGGACTCGTGTCAGCAGCTAAGTTGTATGATTCTTTGTATGGGCAGGGAATTTGTACTTGGTTTTAGAATCACTTAGCTTCCTGATCGATATAGTGGTTAGGTTGACCAATTCTTTGTATGGGCGGAGAATTGTGCGCTTAGCTTCCTATATTGATTAGTGGCCGAGTTTGGTTTGACGACCACTTAGTTTCTGATACTGATAATCATTGAAATGTTTGTGTCGCGCTAGTTGCTATATGCATGTTAAGCGGGTGATTCCTTTCTCGTGTGTTTAACAGATAGATAGGTCATAGGTAGAGGATATAAGGTTAAGTACGAGTTCTTAAAACTCATACTTATGTGACATTCTTGACTCATAGTTATATGAAATGTTTATGAACCCCTCAGCGAACGGACGCCAAAGGTCAGACTAGGACAAGTTCTTAAACTCATATGATTGTGGCAAGTAAATGAACTCATAAGTGTGGTGTGACGAACTGGGTATAGTTGTGTGTAAACAGAATATTGAGGATAATAGGAACAGATAGATTGTTAAGAAAATGATTATTAGTGGAGAAATAAGTTTTCCAAAACTCCTAGCTATGCTAGACTTCGAAATTTTGACATCAAGCTAAATACGCACTATGTGCCTTTAAAATAAAATATGTAGACTCGTAATCATTTTTGAAACGGTTTAAAGTATAGTCTATGCTACTTATTCCAG
Source organism: Panax notoginseng (assembly GCA_016801055.1). Taxonomy (NCBI): domain Eukaryota; kingdom Viridiplantae; phylum Streptophyta; class Magnoliopsida; order Apiales; family Araliaceae; genus Panax; species Panax notoginseng. The sequence continues at coordinate 193,349,455 of CM029017.1, forward strand.
CTAGACGCAAATGATTTGAAATATCAAAATAACTTTTATTTATCACTCATGTACCATGTAACCTGGTGCAGAGATGATAAAAATTTGATGGAGTTGTAAATACAGGAATACTTAGTGTGAATTTGATCTAAAATCGTTGTTCCACTATTGTATAATGTGTTATGACAAAGTCATATAATGACGGCATCCTCAAACGGACTGTTAATACAGTACGGCATCATGACGTCATTCTCGAAAATATTTTCAAAAGTTTAATTTGCCAACGGGGTTTGGCTACACCTAAATAATTCGATTGAATTGAATTAATGATATGGGTCTATGCTATTCGATTCAGCTAGACTAAAGTTTATGAAAACTCTAAGTGTTCATTGAGAGAAATTTCCCGAACCAAATTGTTTTGGTGCGGAATCCTATGATAAGTCTGAGGTGAACAACCCTGAAAATGGGGACATACTAATTGGATAAAATATTCTAATCTAAGAACGCATATAGTCGTTCCGATTACTAAGGTACAATGGATTGATCATCTAAAGTACCCGCATCAGCAGTTTACCTTCTTTGTGATTGTAAACATACTGTTAACCTTTGTACGGAGTAGAGTACCTTTTTCTTAATTGAAATAGGTAGTAGGTAGTAATACCTATAAACCTCAGTAATTCATGGTCTATATGACCCCTCAGTACAATTTGAAAACTTTTACTCTTGTGAGTGGTGTATTGGGTAGCATGAGATGTTGTGTATGTATGGTATATGATGTATGGTGTAAGGTGTAGGGTAAATTTCGGGGACGAAATTTTTAGAAGAAGGGGTGAATGTGACAACCCGAGAATTTTGAATATTTTTAAAAATTTTATTATTTGATTTAAGGTTCAAAATTAGAACCTAGGCAGAAAATAAGTGTATGCGTATGATATTTTTAAGATGGACTTTTGAGGATTTCAAAATTCTGTGAAGGATTTAGGTGAATTATTCAGGATTAAGGAAAACGTGATTATGTTCTGTGTATATGTGTACAATATGTGGTTAAGGGTCAATGGTTGACCAGATAATTGATATCTGTAACAAACCTTAGGTATAAATTAAGAACGTCAACGTTCGGTTAGAAAACCCTAGTGTTTAATAAGAAACCCTAAAACCGAAAACCCTAATTTCAGTTCTGGGAATCCAAAATCCTAATTCGGTGCATGAAACCCTAATTTGAGAATTTAAATGATTATTATATTGCATAAGTGTTATTTATTATAATATTAATTAGGGAAAAGCTTAATTATTAGCAAACCCTAATTTCACATTTTTGAAAACCCTAATTTCTGGGTTAGAAACCCTAATTTTATAATTCAGGAAAAACTTAGTGTTAATTAAATAGTTTTAATGTTAATTAGGATATATTAATCTTAATTTTCAAGTTATAGTAATTAGAAAACTTTAATCTAATTACAATTTGTAATTTCTAAATTAGAAAATTTATTTATTTTTCTATTAGAAACCCTAATTAGTGGATTATAAACCCTAATCCGTGATTTTGACCCTAATTGCTAAATTAGCAATTTTAATTAGGAAATGTTAATCCTAATTAGTAAGATTTAATTCGTGATTAAGAAAATTTTATATAATTAGAAAATCCTAATTATAATTTAGAAATATTAATTTTCTATTTTTGGAAACCTAAATTGGAAATTTTAGAAAATTAAATTTTAAACCCTAAGGGTTTCAAACCCTAAGCACTAAATTATTCCAAACCCTAAACCCTAAGGGTTTGGTCTAATGTCCATAATGCCATTAAATTAAAAATGGAAATTACATAATTGCCCTTTGTTGTATAATTGAAGGTTTCTTATAAATCTTGCCAAAATGTGAGTTGTTGAACAACCCTAACTACTCCATGTGCTCTATGTCCATTATCTCAGCTGAAAATATCAGCCACATAGCATTGCATCATACATTTATAAGAGATTCAAGAGAGAGAAATGACCACTTGAATTTCATTTTCTTCCAAGACCCTCTCTCTCTAGAATTTCGGGGATATAGAGTGATAAAGTGAGAAAAGTTAAGCTAAGATCAGGTGTTAGATCTCCAAGAACAAACATCAAGGATCAGAAATCAGAATCAAAGCTAGAAATGGTAAGAACCCTAAATTTTGAAATCTCATGATTTGTTGTTAGATGTTGCAATTGATTGGTTAGACATGTGTAATATGGTGTCTATAAGTGATCTGGGATGATAGATCATGGATCTATAACACTTAGATGCACGAATCAAGCATTTTCAAAAATCTGAAAAAATAGAAAAAAATGGCCTGACAGCCGAATGTCAGGCCCTCTAGATCTTTATGTGCTTGATGTTTAATGTGTTTAATGTTTTTAATCCGTTCTATGTTGTAAGGACTATGATCTAAAATAAGAAGTAAGGCCAGAGACTTAGTATATTAAGAGATACAAGCGGTCAAACAGCGTTGACCAGTCACGAAATAGAGTTTCTGGGCAAACCCAGAATTCCAGAAACGCCTGACAATATTTTGATAGCCTCTGATCTTGCGTCTGACATGTGTTTTGGCCATGTTGTTGTTTGATCTATGTAGCTTGTCATGTTCACTACATATTCAAGTCCTTAAAACAACCAGATCCATAGCATGATCAAAGTTAATCCCGGTCAAATCCTCGTTGACCACCAGCTTTTGGCGAAATCTGGGAAACCCAGATTTCTTCAAGAACAGTTCGTGACCCGTAGTTTGACCAGATATTATTTGTTAATTTTGATGTTGTTGTGATGATCGGATGGTATAAACTTGTAGTCTGACATATCTACTACATATTAAAACCTTAACATCACATGAAACCTGACCGGAACATTACATTATTCGAGTGACAAGAAGGCTACTCGGACTGCCTGGGTTCCTGAAGAACCCAGGTAACGTCTGACAAGGTTTTAGTTTGCCCAGATCTTTCTGTTTTGTGGTAGATTGGCCAGGATCTTTGTTGATAGTTATAGTATTACATCTATACTATAACTATAACACTTAACCAAGTCCATAAACACATTTATCAACGATCTAGCACTGGTCAAAGTAGGCACCTTGGTGTCTGACATTCGTTTCTAGAAATCCTCAAGAACACCTATAGCGACGGTTCTGTCGCTATAGGGCCCTTTAGCGACAGTTTTATTTTCTATTTTCCGAAAATTATTTAAAAATTGATAAAAATGGTTTTTAATTATTAAAAATACAAAATAACTTCCGAAAAATTAGTTTAAAGTCTGAAAAATAGTTTTTAATTATTTTGAGTATATTTCATAAATATTTAATATTTTTGGAATATAAATGGTATTTAATTTATTTAATTATAATATTAAATAAATTATTTAAAAATAGTTTTAATTCATGAAAAATCATGAAAAATTATATTATGGTATTAGAAAATATTTTAAGTGATTTTTAATATTTTGTGATGAAATTCATTAATAAATTATTATTAATGGTAATTAGTTTATTTAATTAATATATTAAATAAATTATGAAAAAAATAGAATAAATGGTTTATAAATCATATAAAAATGATTTAAGTGTTAGAAAAATATTTTAAGTTATAAAATATAACTTTTGATATTTTATCATGAAAAATATTAATATTTTAATATTAATAGCAATTATTGGATAATGGATTTAAGTGTTTAAAAATTATATAAATATGATTTTAAGGTATTAAAAATACTTTGTAATATTATAAATATATTATAATATTATGTGATGATTTTCATTAATATTTGATAATAAATAAATATTAATGATAATAGAATTATGTGGTATTTAATTCATTTAAATACGAGTTTAATGATTAAAAATTTACGATAAATAGTAATAATTATTTAAAAATTATTACAAGTCTGTGAAAAATATTTTGACTGAAAATAAATTTATCTAAGTTAAATGTTAAGTGTTAAGTCAGAGTTTAATTAAACTTAGACTCAATAAAAGTCCGACTAGACCGTCGAGATGTTAGAATTGTGTCGGTTTCAACTCGGACTTAAATAGTCTGACTTGATACTAAGTTTTATGTGCTGAATAGACTGATAGGGTTATGTGCTATGTGTTTAGGTTATTCTATGTATGTCTATATATATAACAATATTATTATTGTGATGATATTATTCTAATATTGGAGATCTATATTACTAATATTAGGTCTTCGGATAAAGCGTTATAAATTGCGTTGCGGTAATCAACGGTTTAGGCAAGTTTGTATTTATTTAACTCTACTAAGAATGTTTTGTTCGGATAAGCTTATGGTTAATCATTGCTGATTGCCATGTATAATTGTACTCTGTACATATTGCATGTATAAGTCAGGTATGAAAGGCTGATCACCTTCATTACCCTTCGGTTCAGAAATATTTGTTCATGTTATATACTTGTTCAGTCATAAACTTGTTCCTGATAGTTCACAATTATATTGTTGAATTATAGCCAGCTTATTATTCAAACTCTTTAATCATGATATATCGTTATATTGTTGAATTTAAACTTGTTGGGCAATCCTTATGCTCACCCTTGCTATATCATGATAAAACATTGCAGATTAAGACGAACGCGTCGGATTCAAGAAAAGGTCAAAGACAGTTCAAGCTTTAGTATAAGTATGCGATTAGTTTTGTAATAGTGTTGTATGATAATAATGTTGTTATATGTTAGAAAAGTTATGAAATGAGTATTAAGTTAAGGTTACTCGACCTTGGGGAATAGTGAGTATATGTATTGTATAAACAATTTATGTTTATATCTTCCGCAAATAGTAATAGTTGTATAGAATGATCGAACCGGATCCGATGTGATTTAGGACCTGGATTCGGGGCCCTCACAGTTGGTATCAGAGCTGTTGGTTATGAAACTTAGGTAGGAATACCTGAGACTAATAACCGCAGTGATTAGGATAAGATCTAACTCACATAGAGTTAGTAGGTCGGTAAGATTCAAAGATGAATCTCGGCGAGTTATAAGATACGGAGTTCCCTAACTCTGATAATAAAGTTAAACAGTAGTGGTGAATAGATTTAGTCTAAAAGACTAAAAGTACAGTGATAGAAGATCGTAAAACAAAACGATCAAGCCATAGAAATAAATCGTAACATATACGATGAGATCACTCCGTGATCTGATAAAGTGATAGCATGGATAAGAATCAATCTAATGATTGAACAGTTTACAGTAAGATGTTGTGTGTAAGTTGTACTATGAAATAGTACTATGAAAACTCATGAAAGAGTTATGGATTATGAATACGGATTAAATGAAATTTGTATTGAGAAGGGTGTTAAGATTAGGTGGGGATTTCAATTGAGGACTCGTGTCAGCAGCTAAGTTGTATGATTCTTTGTATGGGCAGGGAATTTGTACTTGGTTTTAGAATCACTTAGCTTCCTGATCGATATAGTGGTTAGGTTGACCAATTCTTTGTATGGGCGGAGAATTGTGCGCTTAGCTTCCTATATTGATTAGTGGCCGAGTTTGGTTTGACGACCACTTAGTTTCTGATACTGATAATCATTGAAATGTTTGTGTCGCGCTAGTTGCTATATGCATGTTAAGCGGGTGATTCCTTTCTCGTGTGTTTAACAGATAGATAGGTCATAGGTAGAGGATATAAGGTTAAGTACGAGTTCTTAAAACTCATACTTATGTGACATTCTTGACTCATAGTTATATGAAATGTTTATGAACCCCTCAGCGAACGGACGCCAAAGGTCAGACTAGGACAAGTTCTTAAACTCATATGATTGTGGCAAGTAAATGAACTCATAAGTGTGGTGTGACGAACTGGGTATAGTTGTGTGTAAACAGAATATTGAGGATAATAGGAACAGATAGATTGTTAAGAAAATGATTATTAGTGGAGAAATAAGTTTTCCAAAACTCCTAGCTATGCTAGACTTCGAAATTTTGACATCAAGCTAAATACGCACTATGTGCCTTTAAAATAAAATATGTAGACTCGTAATCATTTTTGAAACGGTTTAAAGTATAGTCTATGCTACTTATTCCAGCTAGACGCAAATGATTTGAAATATCAAAATAACTTTTATTTATCACTCATGTACCATGTAACCTGGTGCAGAGATGATAAAAATTTGATGGAGTTGTAAATACAGGAATACTTAGTGTGAATTTGATCTAAAATCGTTGTTCCACTATTGTATAATGTGTTATGACAAAGTCATATAATGACGGCATCCTCAAACGGACTGTTAATACAGTACGGCATCATGACGTCATTCTCGAAAATATTTTCAAAAGTTTAATTTGCCAACGGGGTTTGGCTACACCTAAATAATTCGATTGAATTGAATTAATGATATGGGTCTATGCTATTCGATTCAGCTAGACTAAAGTTTATGAAAACTCTAAGTGTTCATTGAGAGAAATTTCCCGAACCAAATTGTTTTGGTGCGGAATCCTATGATAAGTCTGAGGTGAACAACCCTGAAAATGGGGACATACTAATTGGATAAAATATTCTAATCTAAGAACGCATATAGTCGTTCCGATTACTAAGGTACAATGGATTGATCATCTAAAGTACCCGCATCAGCAGTTTACCTTCTTTGTGATTGTAAACATACTGTTAACCTTTGTACGGAGTAGAGTACCTTTTTCTTAATTGAAATAGGTAGTAGGTAGTAATACCTATAAACCTCAGTAATTCATGGTCTATATGACCCCTCAGTACAATTTGAAAACTTTTACTCTTGTGAGTGGTGTATTGGGTAGCATGAGATGTTGTGTATGTATGGTATATGATGTATGGTGTAAGGTGTAGGGTAAATTTCGGGGACGAAATTTTTAGAAGAAGGGGTGAATGTGACAACCCGAGAATTTTGAATATTTTTAAAAATTTTATTATTTGATTTAAGGTTCAAAATTAGAACCTAGGCAGAAAATAAGTGTATGCGTATGATATTTTTAAGATGGACTTTTGAGGATTTCAAAATTCTGTGAAGGATTTAGGTGAATTATTCAGGATTAAGGAAAACGTGATTATGTTCTGTGTATATGTGTACAATATGTGGTTAAGGGTCAATGGTTGACCAGATAATTGATATCTGTAACAAACCTTAGGTATAAATTAAGAACGTCAACGTTCGGTTAGAAAACCCTAGTGTTTAATAAGAAACCCTAAAACCGAAAACCCTAATTTCAGTTCTGGGAATCCAAAATCCTAATTCGGTGCATGAAACCCTAATTTGAGAATTTAAATGATTATTATATTGCATAAGTGTTATTTATTATAATATTAATTAGGGAAAAGCTTAATTATTAGCAAACCCTAATTTCACATTTTTGAAAACCCTAATTTCTGGGTTAGAAACCCTAATTTTATAATTCAGGAAAAACTTAGTGTTAATTAAATAGTTTTAATGTTAATTAGGATATATTAATCTTAATTTTCAAGTTATAGTAATTAGAAAACTTTAATCTAATTACAATTTGTAATTTCTAAATTAGAAAATTTATTTATTTTTCTATTAGAAACCCTAATTAGTGGATTATAAACCCTAATCCGTGATTTTGACCCTAATTGCTAAATTAGCAATTTTAATTAGGAAATGTTAATCCTAATTAGTAAGATTTAATTCGTGATTAAGAAAATTTTATATAATTAGAAAATCCTAATTATAATTTAGAAATATTAATTTTCTATTTTTGGAAACCTAAATTGGAAATTTTAGAAAATTAAATTTTAAACCCTAAGGGTTTCAAACCCTAAGCACTAAATTATTCCAAACCCTAAACCCTAAGGGTTTGGTCTAATGTCCATAATGCCATTAAATTAAAAATGGAAATTACATAATTGCCCTTTGTTGTATAATTGAAGGTTTCTTATAAATCTTGCCAAAATGTGAGTTGTTGAACAACCCTAACTACTCCATGTGCTCTATGTCCATTATCTCAGCTGAAAATATCAGCCACATAGCATTGCATCATACATTTATAAGAGATTCAAGAGAGAGAAATGACCACTTGAATTTCATTTTCTTCCAAGACCCTCTCTCTCTAGAATTTCGGGGATATAGAGTGATAAAGTGAGAAAAGTTAAGCTAAGATCAGGTGTTAGATCTCCAAGAACAAACATCAAGGATCAGAAATCAGAATCAAAGCTAGAAATGGTAAGAACCCTAAATTTTGAAATCTCATGATTTGTTGTTAGATGTTGCAATTGATTGGTTAGACATGTGTAATATGGTGTCTATAAGTGATCTGGGATGATAGATCATGGATCTATAACACTTAGATGCACGAATCAAGCATTTTCAAAAATCTGAAAAAATAGAAAAAAATGGCCTGACAGCCGAATGTCAGGCCCTCTAGATCTTTATGTGCTTGATGTTTAATGTGTTTAATGTTTTTAATCCGTTCTATGTTGTAAGGACTATGATCTAAAATAAGAAGTAAGGCCAGAGACTTAGTATATTAAGAGATACAAGCGGTCAAACAGCGTTGACCAGTCACGAAATAGAGTTTCTGGGCAAACCCAGAATTCCAGAAACGCCTGACAATATTTTGATAGCCTCTGATCTTGCGTCTGACATGTGTTTTGGCCATGTTGTTGTTTGATCTATGTAGCTTGTCATGTTCACTACATATTCAAGTCCTTAAAACAACCAGATCCATAGCATGATCAAAGTTAATCCCGGTCAAATCCTCGTTGACCACCAGCTTTTGGCGAAATCTGGGAAACCCAGATTTCTTCAAGAACAGTTCGTGACCCGTAGTTTGACCAGATATTATTTGTTAATTTTGATGTTGTTGTGATGATCGGATGGTATAAACTTGTAGTCTGACATATCTACTACATATTAAAACCTTAACATCACATGAAACCTGACCGGAACATTACATTATTCGAGTGACAAGAAGGCTACTCGGACTGCCTGGGTTCCTGAAGAACCCAGGTAACGTCTGACAAGGTTTTAGTTTGCCCAGATCTTTCTGTTTTGTGGTAGATTGGCCAGGATCTTTGTTGATAGTTATAGTATTACATCTATACTATAACTATAACACTTAACCAAGTCCATAAACACATTTATCAACGATCTAGCACTGGTCAAAGTAGGCACCTTGGTGTCTGACATTCGTTTCTAGAAATCCTCAAGAACACCTATAGCGACGGTTCTGTCGCTATAGGGCCCTTTAGCGACAGTTTTATTTTCTATTTTCCGAAAATTATTTAAAAATTGATAAAAATGGTTTTTAATTATTAAAAATACAAAATAACTTCCGAAAAATTAGTTTAAAGTCTGAAAAATAGTTTTTAATTATTTTGAGTATATTTCATAAATATTTAATATTTTTGGAATATAAATGGTATTTAATTTATTTAATTATAATATTAAATAAATTATTTAAAAATAGTTTTAATTCATGAAAAATCATGAAAAATTATATTATGGTATTAGAAAATATTTTAAGTGATTTTTAATATTTTGTGATGAAATTCATTAATAAATTATTATTAATGGTAATTAGTTTATTTAATTAATATATTAAATAAATTATGAAAAAAATAGAATAAATGGTTTATAAATCATATAAAAATGATTTAAGTGTTAGAAAAATATTTTAAGTTATAAAATATAACTTTTGATATTTTATCATGAAAAATATTAATATTTTAATATTAATAGCAATTATTGGATAATGGATTTAAGTGTTTAAAAATTATATAAATATGATTTTAAGGTATTAAAAATACTTTGTAATATTATAAATATATTATAATATTATGTGATGATTTTCATTAATATTTGATAATAAATAAATATTAATGATAATAGAATTATGTGGTATTTAATTCATTTAAATACGAGTTTAATGATTAAAAATTTACGATAAATAGTAATAATTATTTAAAAATTATTACAAGTCTGTGAAAAATATTTTGACTGAAAATAAATTTATCTAAGTTAAATGTTAAGTGTTAAGTCAGAGTTTAATTAAACTTAGACTCAATAAAAGTCCGACTAGACCGTCGAGATGTTAGAATTGTGTCGGTTTCAACTCGGACTTAAATAGTCTGACTTGATACTAAGTTTTATGTGCTGAATAGACTGATAGGGTTATGTGCTATGTGTTTAGGTTATTCTATGTATGTCTATATATATAACAATATTATTATTGTGATGATATTATTCTAATATTGGAGATCTATATTACTAATATTAGGTCTTCGGATAAAGCGTTATAAATTGCGTTGCGATAATCAACGGTTTAGGCAAGTTTGTATTTATTTAACTCTACTAAGAATGTTTTGTTCGGATAAGCTTATGGTTAATCATTGCTGATTGCCATGTATAATTGTACTCTGTACATATTGCATGTATAAGTCAGGTATGAAAGGCTGATCACCTTCATTACCCTTCGGTTCAGAAATATTTGTTCATGTTATATACTTGTTCAGTCATAAACTTGTTCCTGATAGTTCACAATTATATTGTTGAATTATAGCCAGCTTATTATTCAAACTCTTTAATCATGATATATCGTTATATTGTTGAATTTAAACTTGCTGGGCAATCCTTATGCTCACCCTTGCTATATCATGATAAAACATTGCAGATTAAGACGAACGCGTCGGATTCAAGAAAAGGTCAAAGACAGTTCAAGCTTTAGTATAAGTATGCGATTAGTTTTGTAATAGTGTTGTATGATAATAATGTTGTTATATGTTAGAAAAGTTATGAAATGAGTATTAAGTTAAGGTTACTCGACCTTGGGGAATAGTGAGTATATGTATTGTATAAACAATTTATGTTTATATCTTCCGCAAATAGTAATAGTTGTATAGAATGATCGAACCGGATCCGATGTGATTTAGGACCTGGATTCGGGGCCCTCACAGTTGGTATCAGAGCTGTTGGTTATGAAACTTAGGTAGGAATACCTGAGACTAATAACCGCAGTGATTAGGATAAGATCTAACTCACATAGAGTTAGTAGGTCGGTAAGATTCAAAGATGAATCTCGGCGAGTTATAAGATACGGAGTTCCCTAACTCTGATAATAAAGTTAAACAGTAGTGGTGAATAGATTTAGTCTAAAAGACTAAAAGTACAGTGATAGAAGATCGTAAAACAAAACGATCAAGCCATAGAAATAAATCGTAACATATACGATGAGATCACTCCGTGATCTGATAAAGTGATAGCATGGATAAGAATCAATCTAATGATTGAACAGTTTACAGTAAGATGTTGTGTGTAAGTTGTACTATGAAATAGTACTATGAAAACTCATGAAAGAGTTATGGATTATGAATACGGATTAAATGAAATTTGTATTGAGAAGGGTGTTAAGATTAGGTGGGGATTTCAATTGAGGACTCGTGTCAGCAGCTAAGTTGTATGATTCTTTGTATGGGCAGGGAATTTGTACTTGGTTTTAGAATCACTTAGCTTCCTGATCGATATAGTGGTTAGGTTGACCAATTCTTTGTATGGGCGGAGAATTGTGCGCTTAGCTTCCTATATTGATTAGTGGCCGAGTTTGGTTTGACGACCACTTAGTTTCTGATACTGATAATCATTGAAATGTTTGTGTCGCGCTAGTTGCTATATGCATGTTAAGCGGGTGATTCCTTTCTCGTGTGTTTAACAGATAGATAGGTCATAGGTAGAGGATATAAGGTTAAGTACGAGTTCTTAAAACTCATACTTATGTGACATTCTTGACTCATAGTTATATGAAATGTTTATGAACCCCTCAGCGAACGGACGCCAAAGGTCAGACTAGGACAAGTTCTTAAACTCATATGATTGTGGCAAGTAAATGAACTCATAAGTGTGGTGTGACGAACTGGGTATAGTTGTGTGTAAACAGAATATTGAGGATAATAGGAACAGATAGATTGTTAAGAAAATGATTATTAGTGGAGAAATAAGTTTTCCAAAACTCCTAGCTATGCTAGACTTCGAAATTTTGACATCAAGCTAAATACGCACTATGTGCCTTTAAAATAAAATATGTAGACTCGTAATCATTTTTGAAACGGTTTAAAGTATAGTCTATGCTACTTATTCCAGCTAGACGCAAATGATTTGAAATATCAAAATAACTTTTATTTATCACTCATGTACCATGTAACCTGGTGCAGAGATGATAAAAATTTGATGGAGTTGTAAATACAGGAATACTTAGTGTGAATTTGATCTAAAATCGTTGTTCCACTATTGTATAATGTGTTATGACAAAGTCATATAATGACGGCATCCTCAAACGGACTGTTAATACAGTACGGCATCATGACGTCATTCTCGAAAATATTTTCAAAAGTTTAATTTGCCAACGGGGTTTGGCTACACCTAAATAATTCGATTGAATTGAATTAATGATATGGGTCTATGCTATTCGATTCAGCTAGACTAAAGTTTATGAAAACTCTAAGTGTTCATTGAGAGAAATTTCCCGAACCAAATTGTTTTGGTGCGGAATCCTATGATAAGTCTGAGGTGAACAACCCTGAAAATGGGGACATACTAATTGGATAAAATATTCTAATCTAAGAACGCATATAGTCGTTCCGATTACTAAGGTACAATGGATTGATCATCTAAAGTACCCGCATCAGCAGTTTACCTTCTTTGTGATTGTAAACATACTGTTAACCTTTGTACGGAGTAGAGTACCTTTTTCTTAATTGAAATAGGTAGTAGGTAGTAATACCTATAAACCTCAGTAATTCATGGTCTATATGACCCCTCAGTACAATTTGAAAACTTTTACTCTTGTGAGTGGTGTATTGGGTAGCATGAGATGTTGTGTATGTATGGTATATGATGTATGGTGTAAGGTGTAGGGTAAATTTCGGGGACGAAATTTTTAGAAGAAGGGGTGAATGTGACAACCCGAGAATTTTGAATATTTTTAAAAATTTTATTATTTGATTTAAGGTTCAAAATTAGAACCTAGGCAGAAAATAAGTGTATGCGTATGATATTTTTAAGATGGACTTTTGAGGATTTCAAAATTCTGTGAAGGATTTAGGTGAATTATTCAGGATTAAGGAAAACGTGATTATGTTCTGTGTATATGTGTACAATATGTGGTTAAGGGTCAATGGTTGACCAGATAATTGATATCTGTAACAAACCTTAGGTATAAATTAAGAACGTCAACGTTCGGTTAGAAAACCCTAGTGTTTAATAAGAAACCCTAAAACCGAAAACCCTAATTTCAGTTCTGGGAATCCAAAATCCTAATTCGGTGCATGAAACCCTAATTTGAGAATTTAAATGATTATTATATTGCATAAGTGTTATTTATTATAATATTAATTAGGGAAAAGCTTAATTATTAGCAAACCCTAATTTCACATTTTTGAAAACCCTAATTTCTGGGTTAGAAACCCTAATTTTATAATTCAGGAAAAACTTAGTGTTAATTAAATAGTTTTAATGTTAATTAGGATATATTAATCTTAATTTTCAAGTTATAGTAATTAGAAAACTTTAATCTAATTACAATATGTAATTTCTAAATTAGAAAATTTATTTATTTTTCTATTAGAAACCCTAATTAGTGGATTATAAACCCTAATCCGTGATTTTGACCCTAATTGCTAAATTAGCAATTTTAATTAGGAAATGTTAATCCTAATTAGTAAGATTTAATTCGTGATTAAGAAAATTTTATATAATTAGAAAATCCTAATTATAATTTAGAAATATTAATTTTCTATTTTTGGAAACCTAAATTGGAAATTTTAGAAAATTAAATTTTAAACCCTAAGGGTTTCAAACCCTAAGCACTAAATTATTCCAAACCCTAAACCCTAAGGGTTTGGTCTAATGTCCATAATGCCATTAAATTAAAAATGGAAATTACATAATTGCCCTTTGTTGTATAATTGAAGGTTTCTTATAAATCTTGCCAAAATGTGAGTTGTTGAACAACCCTAACTACTCCATGTGCTCTATGTCCATTATCTCAGCTGAAAATATCAGCCACATAGCATTGCATCATACATTTATAAGAGATTCAAGAGAGAGAAATGACCACTTGAATTTCATTTTCTTCCAAGACCCTCTCTCTCTAGAATTTCGGGGATATAGAGTGATAAAGTGAGAAAAGTTAAGCTAAGATCAGGTGTTAGATCTCCAAGAACAAACATCAAGGATCAGAAATCAGAATCAAAGCTAGAAATGGTAAGAACCCTAAATTTTGAAATCTCATGATTTGTTGTTAGATGTTGCAATTGATTGGTTAGACATGTGTAATATGGTGTCTATAAGTGATCTGGGATGATAGATCATGGATCTATAACACTTAGATGCACGAATCAAGCATTTTCAAAAATCTGGAAAAATAGAAAAAAATGGCCTGACAGCCGAATGTCAGGCCCTCTAGATCTTTATGTGCTTGATGTTTAATGTGTTTAATGTTTTTAATCCGTTCTATGTTGTAAGGACTATGATCTAAAATAAGAAGTAAGGCCAGAGACTTAGTATATTAAGAGATACAAGCGGTCAAACAGCGTTGACCAGTCACGAAATAGAGTTTCTGGGCAAACCCAGAATTCCAGAAACGCCTGACAATATTTTGATAGCCTCTGATCTTGCGTCTGACATGTGTTTTGGCCATGTTGTTGTTTGATCTATGTAGCTTGTCATGTTCACTACATATTCAAGTCCTTAAAACAACCAGATCCATAGCATGATCAAAGTTAATCCCGGTCAAATCCTCGTTGACCACCAGCTTTTGGCGAAATCTGGGAAACCCAGATTTCTTCAAGAACAGTTCGTGACCCGTAGTTTGACCAGATATTATTTGTTAATTTTGATGTTGTTGTGATGATCGGATGGTATAAACTTGTAGTCTGACATATCTACTACATATTAAAACCTTAACATCACATGAAACCTGACCGGAACATTACATTATTCGAGTGACAAGAAGGCTACTCGGACTGCCTGGGTTCCTGAAGAACCCAGGTAACGTCTGACAAGGTTTTAGTTTGCCCAGATCTTTCTGTTTTGTGGTAGATTGGCCAGGATCTTTGTTGATAGTTATAGTATTACATCTATACTATAACTATAACACTTAACCAAGTCCATAAACACATTTATCAACGATCTAGCACTGGTCAAAGTAGGCACCTTGGTGTCTGACATTCGTTTCTAGAAATCCTCAAGAACACCTATAGCGACGGTTCTGTCGCTATAGGGCCCTTTAGCGACAGTTTTATTTTCTATTTTCCGAAAATTATTTAAAAATTGATAAAAATGGTTTTTAATTATTAAAAATACAAAATAACTTCCGAAAAATTAGTTTAAAGTCTGAAAAATAGTTTTTAATTATTTTGAGTATATTTCATAAATATTTAATATTTTTGGAATATAAATGGTATTTAATTTATTTAATTATAATATTAAATAAATTATTTAAAAATAGTTTTAATTCATGAAAAATCATGAAAAATTATATTATGGTATTAGAAAATATTTTAAGTGATTTTTAATATTTTGTGATGAAATTCATTAATAAATTATTATTAATGGTAATTAGTTTATTTAATTAATATATTAAATAAATTATGAAAAAATAGAATAAATGGTTTATAAATCATATAAAAATGATTTAAGTGTTAGAAAAATATTTTAAGTTATAAAATATAACTTTTGATATTTTATCATGAAAAATATTAATATTTTAATATTAATAGCAATTATTGGATAATGGATTTAAGTGTTTAAAAATTATATAAATATGATTTTAAGGTATTAAAAATACTTTGTAATATTATAAATATATTATAATATTATGTGATGATTTTCATTAATATTTGATAATAAATAAATATTAATGATAATAGAATTATGTGGTATTTAATTCATTTAAATACGAGTTTAATGATTAAAAATTTACGATAAATAGTAATAATTATTTAAAAATTATTACAAGTCTGTGAAAAATATTTTGACTGAAAATAAATTTATCTAAGTTAAATGTTAAGTGTTAAGTCAGAGTTTAATTAAACTTAGACTCAATAAAAGTCCGACTAGACCGTCGAGATGTTAGAATTGTGTCGGTTTCAACTCGGACTTAAATAGTCTGACTTGATACTAAGTTTTATGTGCTGAATAGACTGATAGGGTTATGTGCTATGTGTTTAGGTTATTCTATGTATGTCTATATATATAACAATATTATTATTGTGATGATATTATTCTAATATTGGAGATCTATATTACTAATATTGGGTCTTCGGATAAAGCGTTATAAATTGCGTTGCGATAATCAACGGTTTAGGCAAGTTTGTATTTATTTAACTCTACTAAGAATGTTTTGTTCGGATAAGCTTATGGTTAATCATTGCTGATTGCCATGTATAATTGTACTCTGTACATATTGCATGTATAAGTCAGGTATGAAAGGCTGATCACCTTCATTACCCTTCGGTTCAAAAATATTTGTTCATGTTATATACTTGTTCAGTCATAAACTTGTTCCTGATAGTTCACAATTATATTGTTGAATTATAACCAGCTTATTATTCAAACTCTTCAATCATGATATATCGTTATATTGTTGAATTTAAACTTGCTGGGCAATCTTTATGCTCACCCTTGCTATATCATGATAAAACATTGCAGATTAAGACGAACGCGTCGGATTCAAGAAAAGGTCAAAGACGGTTCAAGCTTTAGTATAAGTATGCGATTAGTTTTGTAATAGTGTTGTATGATAATAATGTTGTTATATGTTAGAAAAGTTATGAAATGAGTATTAAGTTAAGGTTACTCGACCTTGGGGAATAGTGAGTATATGTATTGTATAAACAATTTATGTTTATATCTTTCGCAAATAGTAATAGTTGTATAGAATGATCGAACCGGATCCGAGGTGATTTAGGACCTGGATTCGGGGCCCTCACACGATTAATTAGAAAAACAGTTGTGTCAAAAGCAAAATTCCATAATTTAAATAGAACACATGAGTATGCAAGCAAAGTGAGTCCAATTTCAACAATGTGACAATTTTTGCGTTCAACCATGCCATTTTGTTCATGTGTACGTAGACAAGATAGCCGATGTGAAATTCCATTTTTTGTCAAAAAAGTATGCAGTGTACGATATTCACCACCCTAATAAGTTTGAATTGATTTAATTTTTCAAGTAAATTGACGTTCAACAAGCAATTGGAATTTTTGAAAAATAGGAAAAACATCAGACTTATACTACATTGGATAAAACCAAATATATTTAGAATATACATCAATGAAAATAACGAAGTAACGGTGCCCTTCTATTGACAGAATGGGAGAGGGACCCCAAACACACTTTATGATGTGTCAAAGGTAAATAAAGTTGGGAAGACTTTCCTAACTGACAAGCATGACATAAAGCTAACTTATTAACTGACATAGGTAATTTATTACGACCAATAATTTGTTGAAGAACACGAGTGTGTGGATGGCCAAGGTGACTATGCCAATAGCTAGAAGACACTTTAGCTGATAGAAATATTGAGGGAGTGGCTGAAGAACTGATGTTGGAGATGGTATACAACCCATGATTACTCGGTCCTAAAAGGAGGATTTTCCCCGACTTGATGTCCTTCACATGAAAAACATTAGGATGAAACTCAAAAAAGACATTATTATCAGAAGTAAATTTTTGAACAGATAATAATGATTTTGTGAGTGAGGGAACATGCAATATATCATTAAGTTGAAAAGAGGATTGTGGAGTAAGTAAAGAAGAGGAGCCAACATGAGCAATACCAAGGCCATTACTGTGACAACCCCAAAATAGGTCCATTCCACCCAACCCATTCTGAGTCGTCAAATACATGGTACAGAAAACAACTGTAACTTTATTACAACAATTGTCGTGCAAAATACAACAACACATATGCTGTGAGTTTGGATACAAATATATACCAAATGTAACTCATGTTCCAATCGTGGACATCGCCTCACAATGACACCTTACATAAAGGTATAGTCAAAAACTGTTTTAGAAATTAGAATCTTTGGGAAGTGCTTAAGGAAACCTTCGTACATGGGAGGCCATGCGTCTAGGTTATGATAGATATCATATGGCCACAGAATTATCCTTGGTTTACCCAATAGACCCCAAAGAAAAACGAGAAGATTACTATCATATTCTTCCCAATGGTGAGTCTTCTCTTGACTTATCATTATCTCTACTGTCTCTAATTGAGAATTATACTTCAAACAAACACTAAGATTATATAGGTAGTGCTCGTATATATACTCAGTAAGTGGATGAGCACATCCCTGTCTTATGATGACACGAGGTTGTATGTCGTTAGACATCTTGTATGATAGTGGCAAACCACCCTTCCAACGTTGGGTACAACTTACCCTATTGGATTCACCAAATATAACTACTAAATGAACTTTTCTATACTGCTTCGGGAGAACATCCACAGCTAGAGACCACCGTTCTATTTCCCCGTTACCCTCGCTCGACCCAGCTACACTCTTATTACCTGAAAGGAATTGTGAAGCAAAAGGGTGAGCACAACTAGCTCAGTAAAGAATATCATGACTAAAGATAATTCAATTATCAATAGCCTTCATCAACAATAAATCAGAGATTTAGAACATATGGTAAATGATAAAAATTTCAACCATAGTTGCAGCGGAACGAGCAATCCATTAGAAGAGTCAAATAGAATATAAAGTCTATTATCTTCTCCATGTTAAAAATCCACCAACAATGTTTTATCCATATAACATCACTCAACAGTTCCTTTCCACAATCATATGAATAACTCATAATCATAATTGTGACTATAAATTTTTCTTCGCACCCAGGACGAAGAATATTTTCATCACCTGTCTTTACCTGAAACATCAAAGATCATGGTTATACCAAATCACAGTTCCTGTTTATAATCATACTAACAAATCCATCTTTGCACTACGGGCCAAAGATATTCATCAACAAACCATCTTTGCACTACGGGCCAAAGATATTCAACAACAGTTCATCTTTGCACTACAGGCCAAAGATATTCATCAACAAACCATCTTTGCACTACGGGCCAAAGATATTCAACAACAGTCCATCTTTGCACTACAGGCCAAAGATATTCATCAACAGACCATCTTTGCACTACATGCCAAAGATATTCATCAACAATTCATATTTGCACTACAGGCCAAATATATTCATATCTCAAAGAAATATATAATCATTTCAGAATTTATATAAACAATAATTATAACCATGTTGATCAATTCACCTTTGCACTTAAGCTTAAGATATTAAATTATAAATTCAATGGTCATGATCATACCAGTCACAATTCAACTTTGCACTACAGGCCAAAGATATTCATCAACAATTCATATTTGCACTACAGGCCAAATATATTCATATCTCAAAGAAATATATAATCATTTCAGAATTTATATAAACAATAATTATAACCATGTTAATCAATTCACCTTTGCACTTAAGCTAAAGATATTCACTTATAAATTCAATGGTCATGATCATACCAGTCAACAATTCAACTTTGCACTACTGGCCAAAGAGAACCCATAGTCATGATCATACCAATAATTTACCCATCTTTACACTCAAGCGAAAGAGAATTTCAACATCAAGGTTATAAAAATGTTATATATGATAATAAAAACAATATGATCAACATATAGATTTAATCTCAAGAGTAATATTCATAAATCAACTATAATTTGGTTAGAAAAAGAAACCAATTTTGTCGTGAATAGTAACTCGTGAATAGTAACTCGTGAATAGTAACTCATGAATAGTAACTCGTGAATAGTAACCTCGACTCAAAAAGGTAGAAATTCCACAATAAAATCTATACCAATATTTCGGTATAATGATATTGAAAGAATAACATTTCTTAAGCTTATAAACAATTTATTTAAATTGTTTACACTTTACTAATTAATACATTTAATCATCATAAAATGCCAACTCTTACGATTTCATCATCAATAACCAAAATCCTCATCAAAAATCTCCATATACCTCATATAGGATTCTCAAGCCATAAAATCCTATTTTCTAATTTTCTTTCTTCACAAAACATATTTAATTCATTTACTCATAACTAGACCATTTTCATGAAAAATACCAAATCAGTTCCAAAAATATTTCTTTTCTGAGATTTAGCAGAATATAGTCCCATATTGAACATATATTTTTTTCAGAATTTTTAAAAATCATTTACTATTTTTCATATGGCCAAAATAGCCGAATATTTAGACATTTATCAAAAATTGTACTTTTGTCTAAAAATTCTGAAATTTACAGAGTATACTTCTATCATATACATGTACTCCCAATAAAAATTTCATCAATTTTGGAGTTAACCACAAGGAATTATAAGCTGTTACTTTTAAAATAGTCTTTTCTCATAAAATTCATAACTCTCAATCTATACATCCAAAAATCACCATTTTTGGACACAATCAAGAAAACTCATCAAAATATCATTTCAAATTTTTCCAGAATTTTTGAAGATCAGAAAAATTACGAAACTGAAAATCATAACAACCCTTAAAATCCCTTAATATCCCTTACTATCCCTTACTATCCCTTACCTCAAAAGAGCAGTACTTCTGATCGGTATAAGGCTGAAGGAAACTTGCACTGATGAATAGAAATTCACAGAGTATCTAAATACTCACAAAATACACTCAATAATCTAGAGAGAGAAAGAGAGAAAACTTATGTTTCTGGTGTGATTTTCAATTCTAACTTAGCCCTCTATTTATAGGAAAATTTTGGTAGGTTTGACCTGCAACCTGATGGCTTTACCTGCTACTATTCTCACCCACCACATTTGAAATATAATTCAGCACATTTCTTCACCAACCACAAGTGGGGCCCACCAATTCTAGAATTTTCTACCAAAAATGATTTATAACCTGATTTCCGAATTAGCCACCTCTTAAAATTCATAACAAATCATACGTTCATTTTTAACGGTTCAAAATTTATGGACATATACTCAACTTATATATGTATAACATATCCAAAAATTACCACGATCCAACGGTCGGATTAAAAATTATAACCCCCGCAAAATATCTCAAAAACCCTGATTTTAATACCTCCATTCCGACAAAAATACTGATAAAAACCTCAACATTAACTCCTTCATTTTTAACCACAAAAATATATCCCTCATTTATATCCACATAATATAAATTTTTCCTTATCATATGAATCAATAATTAATTATTCACAAATAATATTACAGAATCACATTTATGACAACCAGGCCGTTCCCAGGAAAGAGGGGGCTTTCCAATAAGAATTTCTCCTTACTGGCGCGCAATTAGATGACCAAACCTCTCCTTAGACAGAACTTTCTAGACATTGACAATAATGTTATCTAATAATATTATTCAAATAATATGAATTATTGATCTGATAAAGGAAAATACTGTGCAGCAACAATTATTGAAACAACAATAATATAAAATATCAACGCAACAATTATTGAATCAATAAAATAAAATATTGAACAGTAATTACTGTAACAATTATTGAGTAGTGCCTTCTTACGTAAGAATCAATAATTTCAAAAATACTATGCAATACCGTATGCTACTGTGCAATAACGCGTATTACTGTATTTTAATCACCGGGTATTCCAACAGTGTTAACGATAACAACTACGCCGTTATTTGTAAAAACTCAAATTTGTCGTTTTCCTTCACCCGACAGTTATTTGTTATGGGGCCCACAAATAGCTGCGCCGTCGTACGAATATTCCCCGACAGAAAGAATATTCCACGACCAAACGAATATTCCCCGACAACAATGATTATTTTATAACCACTTGCTTATTTTGAAAAAAAAATTCATATTTCACCCATAACTTTAAACTTTTATCAATTTAACCATTTACTAAATAGTAATTATAAGAAAAATTGAATACTTTTATTTCATAAAATTCGGGGTCTTACAATTACCATTACTAACTTGAAGAGTATCAGACCCATTGTACATATCAAAATGACTGAGAGAAGAAGTATCTGGTGTGGCATGATGAGTAGCACCTGTATCAGGGAACCAAGCAGTTATAGGAGTGGCTGACTGATAGAACGAGGCTGTGTTAACACTAGGTGGATTGGCATGGTTGTATCGTTGGTCACAATTTGTTGTTGTGTGATTAAAACGAAAACAAATTTGACATTTGGTACTCCGATCATGCTGTCCACGAAACCCTTGATTGCGTCAAAAATTATTCTGAGTACTATTCCCATTATAGTTTTGCCCTTTGTTATGATTAGGATCTCCATTGTTCCTGGATGTGTTGTTACCATTTCAAGGAATAGTACTTTCTGAACAAAATTAGCACTTAGTTTGAGAGAAGGTTTCAGAGTGGAAGGGACAACGGAGCTGTTATGGCTAAGTATGTTCTGGTGCAGCTGTTCTTGGTTAAGAAGAAGACAGTAAAGAGTTGTAAAATCAATAATGGTAGCACGAGCATCAATAGAGTTCATGACATTATGAAACTCCGGGCGGATTCCTTTAAAGAGAATGACAAGGAAGTCGGCCATGGCCATAGGCCTACCAGTTGCTGTTAATTGATCCCAAATACCTTTGGCTTTGTAGAAGTAAGTGGAAACAAAGTCATCATTTTGTCTACACTCTTGAAGTCGAAGGTATAAATTAACAATGCAAGTAGTTGATGGGGACGCATATGCGTGCTAAAGCATAACCCATAGTTGTCGATAAGTTTGGGCATCAAGAATGAGGGGTATTATATCTTCCCTCAAGGAAGAAATTAGAAGGCTCAAAAGATTTTGATCTTGTTGAAACCACTGCTGGTATGCTGGATTTTCTGCAGGTGTGTGTCTGGGTTGGAGTTGTAGTTGTCTGGTTTGTAGTGGACTGATCTGTTTCAGCTGTATATTGTGGTGGAGGAGGAAAGGAACCATCAACAAACTTGAGTAGAGAGTTTCCACGCAGGAGTGGGAGTACCTGTGCCTTCTATGACAGATAATTCTCTGGTGTTAGTTGTAGTCAAATAACTTGGTTGGGATTACTAATATTGATAGCAGAAGTGAGGGATTGGGTGGGTTGGTTTAGGGATGTTTGTAAAATAGGAGAAGAAAGGAGTGACATGGCATTGATACCAAACTAAAACTGTATAGAATGGAATAATTATGGCATGATCAATTCACTCAATGAGTGCTGCCGTTCAATGTTGTATATATAGGATACAAGTGATTACATCAATTACAAGATAACTATAAATTTGAAATACAAACTATATTAGATTATAGACATCTATTTGTTACACGTAACAACCCAAATTTGTAGGAATTTCAAATTAAGTAGAAGAGCCCAAGCTATCTTGGAGAGAAGAGACCAAACTGAATAGAAGAGAAAAGACCAAGCTGAATTGGAGATCAATCTCAATTACTAACTCAATATCTAGTTTACTTAGGCAAACCTTTACAGAGTTGTATGATGATCACTGGTTGTGGCAATCAGTAGGCTCAAATGACAGTCCTTTTTTTCCAAGTCTTAAGCTATCAAGAAACCATGTTGTGCAAGGTACCCCAAAACCCAAAATCTTCATCAGTAGATTGGAAAGCCAAGCAGTAGACCACCTAACTTTGCCGATCCCAAGCACCACCAATCGTTACACTATCGTCAATAATAAAAAGTACTCGAATGATCCGTCAACTTCACGTCCGCATTGTCCTTAAAATGCAATGTAATATCCGAAAAAAATCCCCCTTATTTGCCTCCTCCATAGAATAACACAAACTTGGGATAACAGGCGATGGAGTAGCAACTTCTAACTTCACAAAACCCCTCACTTCTGTTTCCACTTGATAATGGTAAACGTGCCTTTGAGTCTATAATAATGTTATCTTCGGTATAACCTATAGGTGCATCTGATGAGAGTATATGATCATGAACATTTATTCTTCTTCCACCAACACTTATTCCTTGTGGAATTAATGAAGTGGTAACCATTTTTGTGTTTGAAACTATCTCATTATTTGTGACGCCCCCAAAATAGGTATACAACACCCATTCTGAGTCGCCAAATACATGGTACAGAAAGCAAACTACAACTTCAATAATACAATTGTCGTGCAAAATACGACAACACATACTGTGAGTTTAAATACAAATATTGTCTTCTAGACAATATCCACACTCAAATAAATCCTCATTACAATTATTCAAACACTATTTTACAGAAATAGTGAGGACTGCTAAAACATCTTTCTAGAACCATCACTCCATACCCCGATTAGATCCTGCTATGTTCTCACCTCCTGAGAAGAAAAATGGAACAAAAAGGAAAAGGGTGAGCTCAACTAGCCCAGTAAAGAATATTATGACTAAGATAATATACAACAAATTATCGTTAGTCTTCAACAGGGAAAAATCTGATAAAATATAATCGACAACAAGTTTTAGATCAACAACTGCAGCGGAAACAGCAAACCATTAGAAGAGTCAAGTAGAGAAAGAATTCTACTATCTTCTAAGATTTAAAAGTCCATCATCAATATTTTATCCCTGTAACATCAATTAATAATCATCTTTAACCAAATATTCATCTTTGCACTACAGGCCAAAGATATTCATTTGTATCATCAGTCGGTCATGTTCATCTCAACACCTGTTCATCTTTACACTACAGGCCAAAGATATTCATCAAGTAATTATACATCTTTACACTATAGGCCAAAGATATTCATTTGTATCATCATTTAGGACTGAGGATGATGAAAAATATCTTAAAGAGAACGAATCCAGTGAGACAGAAGGACAAATATTAGGGATTCGTATAACAGTTTATCCAAGATCAATAATACTTCATAATAATCAATTGTGAAGCAGAATTCAAAAATAAAGATCAAAACATGGATACAATCAAAGATAGTAACCATAATAGACATCTTGGACAAAAAGGGAAATTTTTATTTTTCGGTGAATAGTGCCGTATTCGTGAATAGTACCGTATACGTGAATAGTGTCGTATACGTGAATAGTAACCCCCGACACAAAAAGTTTCAAATTTGATAAAAACTCATATCAATATTTCAGCATAATGATATTGAAGAAAATAATATCATTAAGAAGAAAATAATATCCCTTACCTCAAAATATCAGTACTTCTGGTCGGAATACCGGTATAAGGCTGAAAGAAACTTGCTCTGATGAATAGAAACTCTCAAAGTATCTAAATACTCACAAAATACACTCAATAATCTAGAGAGAGAAAGAGAGAAAACTTATTTCTGGTGTGATTTTCAATTCTAACTTAGCCCTCTATTTATAGGAAAATTTTAGTAGGCTTGACCTGCAACCTGATGGCTTTACCTGCTACTATTCCCACCCACCACATTTGAAATATAATTCAGCACATTTCTTCACCAACCACAAGTGGGGCCCACCAATTCTAGAATTTTTCACCAAAAATGATTTATAACCTGATTTCCGAATCAGCCACCTCTTAAAATTCATAACAAATCATACGTTCATTTTTAACGGTTCAAAATTTATGGACATATACTCAACTTATATATGTATAACATATCCAAAAATTACCACGATCCAACGGTCGGATTAAAAATTATAACCCCCGCAAACTATCTCAAAAACCCTGATTTTTAATACCTCCATTCCGACAAAAATACTGACAAAAATCTCAACATTAACTCCTTCATTTTTAACCACAAAAATATATCCCTCATTTATATCCACATAAAATAAATATTTCCTTATCATATGAATCAATAATTAATTATTCACAAATAATATTACAGAATCACATTTATGACAACCAGGCCGTTCCCAGGAAAGAGGGGGCTTTACAATAAGGATTTCTCCTTACTGGCGCGCAATTAGATGACCAAACCTCTCCTTAGACAGAACTTCCTAGACATTGCCAATAATGTTATCTAATAATATTATTCAAATAATATGAATTATTGATCTGATAAATGAAAATACTGTGCAGCAACAATTATTGAAACAACAATAATATAAAATATCAACGCAGCAATTATTGAATCAATAAAATAAAATATTGAATAATAACTACTATAACAATTATTGAGTAGTGCCTTCTTACGTAAGAATTAATAATTGGTGCAATACCGTGTGCTACTGTATTTTAACCACCGGGTATTCCAACAGTATTAACGGTAACAACTACGCCGTTATTTATAAACAACTTATACTTGTCGTTTTCTTCATCCAATCGCTTTCCGTTATGGGGCCCACACAAGGCTGCGTCGTCGTACGAATATTCCCCGACAGCAAGAATATTCCACGACCAACCGAATATTCACCGACCAAAAATAAATATTTTATAACCACTTGCTTATTTTGCAAAATTTGCACATTTCACCCATAACCAAAGTATTATATCAAATTAACCCCTTATTATTCACAATAATATTTAGAGAAAATTTGATTTTATTCATTAATAAGTTGGGGTCTTGTGATTTTATTCATTAATATTTAGCATGGTTCCTCCATAAAACTTTGACTTGTGGTATAACCTTTGTGCGTAGGACATGCTCATTCCTATCCAAGATCTTGACAGGTACCTCCTCGTACATTAAATTTTTGGTTATCTCGTCTAGTTCTAACTCAATATGTGAAAAATATTATGAACATGAGATATGCTTGGAGGTAATGCGAGTCTATAGGCCACATTTTCTACTCGGTCAAGAATTTCAAATGGACCAACAAATCGTGGATTGAGCTTTCCTCTCTTCCTTAATCTTGTAACTCCCTTCCATGGAGCAACACGTAACAATACATAATCCCCAACATTAAATTCCACGTCCTTTCGATGAAGATCCACATAACTCTTTTGTTGATCCTGTGCCGTTTGTATACGTTGTCAGAACATCTGGATCTTCTCTGTAGTCATACGTACTAATTTCGGTCCCAACAACGTTGCTTCTCCCACCTCATCCCAGCTTACTGGAGAGCGACACTTTCGTCCATATAATGTTTAGACTGGAGCTATACATATACTTACCTGATAACTGTTGTTATAGGAGAATTCCACTAATGGTAGGTACTTATCCCAACTTCCTTCGAAATCTAGGAGACAGAGTCTTAATAGATCTTCAAGAGTTTGAATAGTCCTTTTCAATTGCCCCGTCCGTTTGAGGATGGTATGCCGAACTGAATCGTAAATTCGTGCCCATAGCTTTCTGCAAAAGGATGAAGAAAAAAGAGAGAGAAACAAGAACAGGGATCAAAAATGGGTCTGCTGTGTTTGAATGTGTTTGAATAAGAAAATAATAATTAATAGGAACAGATAAGGGAGATAATCGTGGACCATGATTAAAGGAAACCCAAATGTATTAATTTTGTAAATAAATATGAAAAAATGTATTACTTTTGTAATTATTTTATCTATGCACCATTATTATAATTATTTCTAAAAATGTACTAAAATATGTAATTCCTCCTTAAATAATTAGGGTAAGATAGAATTAAAGTGGTGGACCATGAAAATTCACTTAGCCCAAATATTTTAATTAGAGAGCCCAAACAACTAAGTGGAAGCCCAAGTCTTGGTCCAACTAATAATGGGACATGAGTTAGTAGAATAACTATGGTTAAAAAACTAACCTTACTTGAGTTAACTGTAGGGAATTGTACGGGAAATGACTTTATTGCCCAAAAGAAAATATATTGTTAATGACTTTTGTGCCCTAGGAAGGTAATTGCTAGGAAGTTTCCTAGTAATGGGGAAGTGACTATTTTTCCCCTAGAAAAATTTGGTAATGATCATGGCGTCCTTGGAGAAAATTTCTAGGAAATTTTCTAATTATAGTTAGATGACAATTTTGTCCTTAAAGAAAATTGATTATGACCAATATGTCATATGAGGAAATTTCTAGGAAATTTTCTTGAGATGACTTAAAGACCATCTTGCCCTTCCTTAGTAATGGTTAAAGACCATTTTGCCCTTGGTCTTGAATTCCTACAAAGTTGGAAAACCTTAGGGGTGAAAACTTAATATTTGAAACTTAAGAAAATATCTTAAGGAATATGCTAAGGAATAAAGAATTTTCCGAGAATATGCTAAGAATATGTCAAGAGGTGATTTGCAAGCTTTTAAAGACGAGGAAAAAAACTAGAGAAGACTTAAGTTGGGTGACCAACTTATAAGAAATTGAAAGTAACTTTTATATAAGCACATGTGGGTTAAATTTTTTTTACTTTAGTTGTTCACCAATTACCCTTGTGTGTCATCATTTCATTTAGCCACCTATTTTAACCTAGTTTACAAGCAAAATGGAGAAAAAGTCAAAATCAAAGTTAGGAGTGGAATTTGAAGACGCAAACGAGATATTTGAGTTCAGAACATCGAAATTAGTAAAAATAGACTCTAAACACAAAATGTGTTCAAGTTGACTTTTTGGTCAAACTCAATAGTTGACTTTTTTAGAGAAAAGTCAAACTTAAAATTCGGACATGAATTTGAAGAAACGGATGTGCCCATAAGGTTGGGAGTGTCGAATTTAGTAGGAATCAACTATAAACTCAAAAATTTGGTTTTTCAGGTCCGAAAGTCAAAGACAGTATTAAATACGCAAAACGAGAAATTAAAAGTGGGTCCCACAAGATATATATCAGCTAGATTTTCAGCACATTGGTGCCACCTAACCCCCCTTATCTTATCTTATCTACTCTTTCTCTCTCCTAAAAGATTTTAACCAAATGGAAAGAGAAAAGAAGAAAATAAAAGCATTCTCTCTCATTTTCTTTTAACCACCCGACCAAGAAAAGGAAAGGAGAGAGATGAGGTCAGCCATGGTGGAGCAAAGAAAGAGAGAGGTAGCCATGGAAGAAAAAAAAGAGAGAAGAGAAAATCAAGAGGATAAAACACAAAAGGTATAAAATCCTAACTAGTTTATGTATTTGATTTTTGGTTGTTTTGAACCATGAAATTTATGATCTTGAACCCTAGAGTACAAGATCTACATGTTTTTTGATGTTTTATTCTTAGATTTAACCATTTCATTTGTTGAAAAGTTTGAAAACTAAATATGCACAAAAACTGATTTTTGACCATAAAAACCCTAAAAATCAACCCACTTTGAGGCTTTACCATTTGAAATATACAACTTGTTTTTATGATCCGTCAAAGAGGTATGTTTAGATACATGAGTTATCTGTTAAACCCAAGTAGTAACACTCAAAAATATTAAACGAGCAAGTTGTGGCATGCGTTTTCCCAAAAATGTCCAAACAACAACAAAAATCTGGAAAATAGAAAAGTTTCCTGACTATGTTTTTGAAAAGACTGTTTCGGCCACTTAGGAGACTCTAAAAATTCTAGCCTTTTGCGGTAAGATATTATAACAAGTTAACTAAGTCCTATCCAAAGATGTGAATTTTTGGATGTCAATAAGTTGAGATATAGCTTTTACAAGAAAGTGTGATTTTAAAAGTAAACTATTATAACTTGAAATGTATAGCCTAGAAAAATGTGAAAATTTTACAGGAAACAGTGTTTAATGAGATGAGTCTACTTTATAAATTTCAGAATTGTTAGACAAAATTTCGATTTATGAAAAATGTTGCAAGATCTGAATGTTTTGGACCATTTGAAAATAGTAAACGAAATTGGAAAATTCCAAAAAATATATATATGTTCATAAGGAAGTCATTTACTGATATTTCCCAGAAAAGAAAAATTTTCAGACATGTTTTGGTATTTTTCATGTAAATATTTGACTTATGGATAAATTGATAAATTAAGTTAAATAGTGTTGGAAATTATGAAAATGTGATTTTTATGACTTAAAGGTCCTTTGTAAGACCCCAACTTTTATAAATAAAGATGAATTTTCTATAAATGTCATTTTTGAATATTATGGAGTTAATTTGATATAATGTTATAGTTGTGGGTAATATTTATAAATTTTGCAAAGTACGCAAGTTGTTATATAATATTCGATTGGTCGGGGAATATTCGTACAACGACACAATCATTGGTGGACCCCACAACAAAATTATTGTCGGATTGAGAAAACGACAAAATATTTTATTAAAAATAACGGCGAAAATTTTACCATTGTTACTGTTGAACTACTCGGTAGTAAAAGTACAGTAATACGTGTGGTTGCATAGTAGCACACGGTATTGATTATTAATGCTTATGTGAGAAGTCACTCAGTTTGATTCAATTATTGTCAGTTAATAATATGAATTATTTAGCGATAATGACGTTTTGTTTTATTCGTATTATTAACGTAATAAAACAGAAACATCTTTTTATATAAAACAGAATACTTTATTAAAGTTATTCTATAAATAGAATATATTATATTTTATTTAAAAGATTTTTCTTTAAATATGGACCGTCAGATTAAAGTAATCAATCTGGACCGTTCATGGATTAGTTACTATGCATTCTATTTTTCTATAAATAGCAGCTCATTCCTTCATTATTTCTTACGAATTCACTGAACTCTAGAGAGAGAAACTATAGAGAGAAACTATAGAGAGAGAGAAGAAGAGTATTCTGCTACTTAACTACTTCCTTATTTCAGCTCGTCTTTAAAACGGTAAGGGGTGTTATTCTTTCTTATTCATGAAGAGAACTGTTGTTATTCCATTTCTTATTATTCTGTTGGAATAACCTGTATACGTGGTCTACCCTATACTTGGTGACATTCTTCTATTATTCTGTTGGAACATCCTGTCTGTGTGTTTTACACCGGACCTGGTTCCGTTTTTATTATTATTCTGTTGGAACATCCTGTCTGTGTGTTTTACACCGGACCTGGTTCCGTCTTGTTATTATTCTGTTGGAATATCCTGTCTGTGTGTTTTACACCGGACCTGGTTCCGTTTTTATTATTATTCTGTTGGAACACCTGTCTGTGTGTTTTACACCGGACCTGGTTCCGTCTTGTTATTATTCTGTTGGAACATCCTGTCTGTGTGTTTTACACCGGACCTGGTTCCATTATTTATTATTCTGTCGGAATATCCTGTCTGTGCGTTTACGCCGGACCTGGTTCCATTATTTATTATTCTGTTGGAATAACCTGTCTGTGCGGTCTATCGCATGCATGGTGATTTCTTTTGTTATTCCATTCTTTATTATACTCAGTTGGTTAAGTTTTGACTTCTATACTCCATGAAATTTGTGGAATATCCTTGATAATTGCGGTTCATCCAGTATCTTTTCATGAAAATATTCTTCTAAGTATTCTTGAATTTTACTCCACAAAGCAGTATCATGTTGACAATTTGGACGTTGTTAATTCTTGGATAAATTAATTCTTGAACTTGTTTTATTGAATTCTTATATCATTGTCATCATCCTCATGTTTATAAAATGTTGAAAGTCATCTGTGGCCTGTAGTGCATAGATGGACTTGGTATGATTATGACCAGGGATTATTCGGTATAATCATGACCGTAATGTTACAAATGATGTGGTAAAAGTCCTCATTGGCCCGTAGTGCATTGATGGACAGTTGTTGGCATGATCATGACCATTAATGAATATACGAATATCCTTGGCCGTAGTGCAGGGGTGATTCGATGATGTGGATTATTTTATTAAGCTGAGTCTCAGCGATCACAGTGTTGGAAAATCTTTTAAATCATAAAAGATAGTAGAGTTTATTTTCTACTTGACTCTTTTAATGGATTGCTTGTTCCGCTGCAGTTAAACTTGATGTCTATTATATTTTATCAGTTTAACATTGTTGAAGGCTAATGATAATTTATTCTGCATTATCTTAGTCATAATATTTCTTACTGGGCTAGTTGAGCTCACCCTTTCTTTCACTGTTCTCTTCAGGAAATGAGAACGTAGCTGGGGCAAGTCGGGAAACGGAGTGATGGTCCGAATGATAGTATTAGTTAGTAGTCCTCACTATTCTATGTAATGGTGTGTTAATAAATGTAATGAGGACTCCTTTTGAGTATGAATACTCTCTAGAAGATAATATTTGTATTCAAACTCACAGTTTATGTTTTGTCGTATTGTACACGACAGTTGTATTAGTAAGTTGTATTTGTATTCTGTACTATGTATCTGACGACCCAAGATGGGTGATGTATACCTAATTTTGGGGGCGTCACAGTTGGTATCAGAGCTTAGGGATATGATCCCTGGCTAAGATGTGAGAATAGAACTAGGAGGGGAGAGACGGGGAATTCCTTCGCTAGTATGACCTACCTAAGTTTATTTGCATGGTATTTAATTGGTCGGTCATAATATAAGGATAATATATGACATAAATTAATTTTTATTTTGTGGCAGTATCTGAAAATGGCATCTGAGAATGTTGAGAATAGCAATGGAGCACAGGCGACTGTTGATTCACCACATATCAATAATCAGGATAATGTGCATCAGGAAGGTGACAATCCTCATGCAAACAACAACACTGACCAAATGATGAATGATCAAATGTTCAGAGGCTTTATGCAATTCATGCAACAACAGGTGAAAGCGGCTCCTGTCCACAACGTAGGTGGAAATACTGGAAACTCTCTGGCGGTCACCGCTAAACAGTTTAAGGAGCTGGGACCACCGGAGTTTAAGGGAGAACCCAAACCACTTGTAGCTGAAACATGGATAAAGCAGATCACCAAGATATTTGATGTCTTGGGTTGCTCCGAGGAGCAAAAGGTTCCCTTTGCCGCCTTTATGTTGCGAGGAGAGGCAGATTACTGGTGGGAATCGATAAAGCGTACTCAACCTGCCGCACTGAAGATGTCCTGGGAGAAGTTCCAAGAGCTGTTTAACGACAAATACTTTTCCGAGAGTATTCGTCACATGAAGGAGGTGGAGTTCATCAAATTGGAGCAGAATAATATGACCGTGTCGCAGTACGAGGCAAAATTTGCGGAGTTATCCCGGTTTGCGTCCCACCTGGTGGATAATGAAGAAAGAATGACGCGGATTTTTTTAAGAGGTTTGAAGCCGGAGATACGTCAACATCTTGTTTCTCATAAACTGTGTTTGTATTCAGATGTTGTAAATAGGGCTCAGTTGGTGGAGCGCGATAACGAGACAACGCAACCAAAAGAGAGCAGCCGGCAAAATGATAATACCAGTGAGAGCAGTCATCGAAGCGGTGACAACAAGCGTGGAGGGAATCAACAGGCCAGAAATGGTAACCACTTCGGTGGTAATCAGGGCCAAAACAATAAGAATGAGCATTTCAAGAAGAGGAGATTCAACAATGATGGAAAGACGTCAGCACCAGCACCTGTCGTTAAGGAAGGAGAACGACCACCTATCATATATTTCAAATGCGGAGGGGAGGGGCACATCAGTCCAAACTGCGCGATGCCGTCCAAAGCATGTTATAATTGTGGAAGAGAAGGTCATTTAGCCCGATTTTGTCGTTTACCGAAGACAAATTCAGCTAGGATGGAGGCACCAAAGGCCGTCCCAGAAAAGTCAAAACCGGTTGTGCAAGGGAGAGCGTTTGTTGTGAACTCCCAGAAAGCAAGGAACCCGAATGAGGTCATCACGGGTAAGCTTATCATAAACTCTAACGAAGTCTATACTTTATTTGATACCGGTTCTACCCATTCTTTTATTTCTCCTACTTGCGCTCATCGATTAAATTTGATTCCGGAGAAATTAGACTTTGACTTAGCTGTTGAAACTCCATTGGGAGAAACCTTCATTACATCCACGGTTTATAAGTCTTGTTTGGTTCAAGTTGGTACCCACACATTACCTGTCGATCTGATTTCATTAAAAATACTTGCATTTGACGTGATTCTAGGGATTGATTGGTTAACTACTCATCATGCAAAAATTGATTGTTTTCGTAAGGTTGTTAGCTTTCATATTCCTAATCGACCTATTATGCGAATTCAAGCAACCAAACCATTAAAATCAATCGCTGTCATCTCAAGCCATAAAGCTATTCGTTTATTGAAAAACGGATGTCAAGCTTTCTTAGCTCATGTCACAGATCTAAACAAAAATACGTCAGCTTTGAATGATATTTCTGTTGTTAATAAATTTCCTGACGTATTTCCCGAAGAACTTCCTGGCCTACCCCCAGAGCGTGAAATTGAATTTTGTATCGACCTTGAACCCGGTACAAAACCCATTTCCAAAGCCCCATATCGAATGGCTCCTATTGAACTTCAGGAGTTAAAGACCCAACTGCAGGAATTGTTAGACATTGGTTTTATTCGTCCTAGTACTTCTCCTTGGGGTGCTCCTGTTCTGTTCGTGAAGAAGAAAGATGGGAGTATGCGACTTTGTATTGATTATCGGGAGTTGAATCATGTCACCATCAAAAATAGGTACCCATTGCCACGTATTGATGACCTGTTTGACCAGTTGCAAGGAGCACAATTCTTTTCAAAGATCGATCTTCGTTCTGGATATCATCAGCTGAAGGTTAGAACTGAGGATATTCCAAAGAATGCCTTCAGAACTCGGTATGGGCATTATGAATTCTTAGTTATGTCTTTTGGATTGACTAATGCTCCTGCTGCCTTCATGGATATGATGAACAGGGTATTCAAGGAATATTTGGATCACTTTGTGGTCGTCTTTATCGATGACATCCTTGTTTATTCCAAAAGCCGTGAAGATCATGAGCAACACTTGAGGCTGGTACTCCAAAAGCTTCGTGAATACAAACTTTATGCCAAGTTGAAGAAATGCGAGTTCTGGCTGGAAGAGGTAGCATTCCTTGGGCACGTAGTATCAAGTCGTGGAATATCTGTTGACCCGGCAAAGATTGAAGCTATTCAAAGCTGGGAGCAACCTAAATCAGTGACCGAAGTACGTAGCTTTCTCGGTTTAGCTGGTTATTATCGGAGATTCGTGGAAGGATTTTCTCGAATCGCTACTCCATTAACTCAGCTGACTCGGAAAGATACAAAGTTCGGTTGGAGCGAAGAATGTGAGCAGAGTTTTCAAGAACTCAAGAGGAGACTCATTTCAGCACCTGTTCTAACAATACCATCTGGCTCGGAGGGATTTGTCATCTACAGTGATGCTTCGAGCAAAGGGTTGGGATGCGTTCTCATGCAACATGGAAAAGTCATAGCCTATGCATCAAGACAACTCAAGGAATATGAGAGGAATTATCCTACTCATGATCTAGAGTTGGCAGCTGTTGTCTTTGCACTTAAAATTTGGAGGCATTACTTGTATGGGGAGAAGGTGGAGATCTTTACGGATCATAAAAGCCTCAAATATTTCTTCACTCAAAAGGAACTCAACATGCGACAACGACGTTGGCTTGAACTGTTGAAAGATTATGATCATACCATTCAATACCATCCTGGAAAAGCGAACGTGGTAGCTGACGCATTGAGTAGAAGATCATATGCAAGTACGAGTGCGATATTGTCAACACAAAGACCCATTTTGTGTGATTTGCAAAGGATGGAGATAGAGTTAAAGACTCCAGGGACCCATGTGATGATGGCGAATATACGAGTAGAACCGACTTTAATCGATAAAGTTAAAGCTGCTCAAGCTACAGACCTGGAGCTGATGCGTATGAAGAAGAAAGTGCAAGAAGGTGCTATGCCGGAAGCAAGAATCGATGAAGAAGGAATACTTCGAGTCAACTCCAGACTTTGTGTTCCTAACAACCCTGATTTAAAGTATGAAATCATGATGGAGGCGCACAACACACCGTTTGCAATCCATCCTGGAAGTACCAAAATGTATCATGATCTTCGTCATACATTTTGGTGGAGCAATATGAAGAGAGAGATAGCGTTGTTTATCTCAAGGTGTCTAACTTGTCAACGAGTCAAAGCGGAGCATCAAGTACCAAAAGGTCCATTGCAACCACTTGAAATTCCAGAATGGAAGTGGGAGCACATTACCATGGATTTCGTTACCGGTCTTCCTAGGGTTTCTCAAGGTATTGATGCGATTTGGGTCATTGTTGATAGATTGACCAAGTCTGCTCATTTCTTACCGATACGAGAAACTTATACACTTGAACGTCTTGCTCGTATGTACATAAACGAGATTGTAAGACTGCATGGTATGCCAGTATCCATAGTTTCTGACCGAGACCCAAGATTCACTTCACGATTTTGGGTTAGTTTACAAAAAGCTATGGGCACGGAGTTACGATTTAGTTCAGCATATCATCCTCAGACGGACGGACAATCAGAGAGGACTATTCAAACTCTTGAAGATCTATTAAGACTCTGTGTCTTTGACTTCAAGGGAAGTTGGGACAAGTTCTTACCATTGGTGGAGTTTTCCTACAACAACAGTTATCAAGCAAGTATTGGCATGGCTCCATTCGAAGCATTGTATGGAAGAAAATGTCGTTCTCCAGTATGCTGGGATGAGGTGGGTGAAGCAACGTTGTTGGGACCGGAGTTGGTACGTATGACTACAGAAAAGATTCAAACGATCCGACAACGTATAAAAACCTCACAAGATCGACAAAAGAGTTATGCTGATCTTCATCGAAAGGACGTGGAATTTGATGTAGGAGATCATGTGTTCTTACGTGTTGCTCCATGGAAAGGAGTTACGAGATTTGGAAAGAGAGGAAAGCTCAATCCTCGATTCATCGGTCCATTTTTAATCCTCGATCGAGTAGGAACTGTGGCTTATAGACTCGCTTTACCGCCAAGTATGTCTCGTGTTCATAACGTTTTTCACATATCCATGTTACGCAAATATGTGGAAGACCCGAACCACATTATTGAGTTAGAACCGGACGAAATAGCGGAGGATTTGACGTATGAAGAAGTTCCTGTTCAAATCTTGGATAAGAAGGAACATATTCTACGCTCCAAGGTTATACCTCAAGTCAAAGTTTTGTGGAGAAACCACGATGTTGAGGAAATGACTTGGGAGTTAGAATCTGAAATGAAATCAAGGTATCCTTACCTCTTCGACATACCAGGTACGTACCCTAATTTCGAGGGCGAAATTTCATAAGAAGGGGAGGTTGTAAGACCCCAACTTTTATAAATAAAGATGAATTTTCTATAAATGTCATTTTTGAATATTATGGAGTTAATTTGATATAATGTTATAGTTGTGGATAATATTTATAAATTTTGCAAAGTACGCAAGTTGTTATATAATATTCGATTGGTCGGGGAATATTCGTACAACGACACAATCATTGGTGGACCCCACAACGGAAATATTGTCGGATTGAGAAAACGACAAAAATATTTTATTAAAAATAACGGCGGAAATTTTACCATTGTTACTGTTGAACTACTCGGTAGTAAAAGTACAGTAATACGTGTGGTTGCATAGTAGCACACGGTATTGATTATTAATGCTTATGTGAGAAGTCACTCAGTTTGATTCAATTATTGTCAGTTAATAATATGAATTATTTAGCGATAATGACGTTTTGTTTTATTCGTATTATTAACGTAATAAAACAGAAACATCTTTTTATATAAAACAGAATACTTTATTAAAGTTATTCTATAAATAGAATATATTATATTTTATTTAAAAGATTTTTCTTTAAATATGGACCGTCAGATTAAAGTAATCAATCTGGACCGTTCATGGATTAGTTAATATGCATTCTATTTTTTTATAAATAGCAGCTCATTCCTTCATTATTTCTTACGAATTCACTGAACTCTAGATAGAGAAACTATAGAGAGAAACTATAGAGAGAGAGAAGAAGAGTATTCTGCTACTTAACTACTTCCTTATTTCAGCTCTTCTTTAAAACGGTAAGGGGTGTTATTCTTTCTTATTCATGAAGAGAACTGTTGTTATTCCATTTCTTATTATTCTGTTGGAATAACCTGTATACGCGGTCTACCCTATACTTGGTGACATTCTTCTATTATTCTGTTGGAACATCCTGTCTGTGTGTTTTACACCGGACCTGGTTCCGTTTTTATTATTATTCTGTTGGAACATCCTGTCTGTGTGTTTTACACCGGACCTGGTTCCGTCTTGTTATTATTCTGTTGGAACATCCTGTCTGTGTGTTTTACACCGGACCTGGTTCCGTTTTTATTATTATTCTGTTGGAACATCCTGTCTGTGTGTTTTACACCGGACCTGGTTCCGTCTTGTTATTATTCTGTTGGAACATCCTGTCTGTGTGTTTTACACCGGACCTGGTTCCATTATTTATTATTCTGTCGGAATATCCTGTCTGTGCGTTTACGCCGGACCTGGTTCCATTATTTATTATTCTGTTGGAATAACCTGTCTGTGCGGTCTATCGCATGCATGGTGATTTCTTTTGTTATTCCATTCTTTATTATACTCAGTTGGTTAAGTTTTGACTTCTATACTCCATGAAATTTGTGGAATATCCTTGATAATTGCGTTTCATCCAGTATCTTTTCATGAAAATATTCTTCTAAGCATTCTTGAATTTTACTCCACAAAGCAGTATCATGTTGACAATTTGGACGTTGTTAATTCTTGGATAAATTAATTCTTGAACTTGTTTTATTGAATTCTTATATCATTGTCATCATCCTCATGTTTATAAAATGTTGAAAGTCATCTGTGGCCTGTAGTGCATAGATGGACTTGGTATGATTATGACCAGGGATTATTCGGTATAATCATGACCGTAATGTTACAAATGATGTGGTAAAAGTCCTCATTGGCCCGTAGTGCATTGATGGACAGTTGTTGGCATGATCATGACCATTAATGAATATACGAATATCCTTGGCCGTAGTGCAGGGGTGATTCGATGATGTGGATTATTTTATTAAGCTGAGTCTCAGCGATCACAGTGTTGAAAAATCTTTTAAATCATAAAAGATAGTAGAGTTTATTTTCTACTTGACTCTTTTAATGGATTGCTTGTTCCGCTGCAGTTAAACTTGATGTCTATTATATTTTATCAGTTTAACATTGTTGAAGGCTAATGATAATTTATTCTGCATTATCTTAGTCATAATATTTTTTACTGGGCTAGTTGAGCTCACCCTTTCTTTCACTGTTCTCTTCAGGAAATGAGAACGTAGCTGGGACAAGTCGGGGAACGGAGTGATGATGGTCCGAATGATAGTATTAGTTAGTAGTCCTCACTATTCTATGTAATGGTGTGTTAATAAATGTAATGAGGACTCCTTTTAAGTATGAATACTCTCTAGAAGATAATATTTGTATTCAAACTCACAGTTTATGTTTTGTCGTATTGTACACGACAGTTAGATTTGTATTCTGTACTATGTATCTGACGACCCAAGATGGGTGATGTATACCTAATTTTGGGGGCGTCACATCCTTGATATGATATAATCAGGTTTTTGGAGGGTATTTTGGTTATTTTTGATAAAATAT
This sequence comes from Panax notoginseng, assembly GCA_016801055.1. NCBI lineage: Eukaryota > Viridiplantae > Streptophyta > Magnoliopsida > Apiales > Araliaceae > Panax > Panax notoginseng. The sequence goes on from CM029017.1 coordinate 193,388,750, forward strand.
TTTATTTATAGCACTTTAAGTTTATTAAATAAATGAAATAGTAAAAGTAAATAATTAAATTAAATTGTTTATGAATTTATTAAATGATTAAAATATTAGTAAATACTTAATAATATTAGATTAAGATATTATTAATGTAATTAATAATATTATATTAAAATATTATTAAATTGTTAATAATATTAGAATGTGATTAAAATATTATTAAATAAATAATAACATTTAAGAATGGTTAAAATATTATTAAATGATTAATAATATTAGAAAATGATTGAAATATTATTAAATAAATGGTTAATAATATTTGTAAATGATTAAGAATATTAAGTGAATCAAATATTATTAAAAGGTTAAAAATATTTGTAAGTAATGAAGATACTATTAAATGATATTGAGAAGTGAATTAAATATTATTAAATAATTAATAATATTAGGCAATGATTATGACTTTGTACTTAATTGATTAAATATTATTAAATGATTAATAATATTAGTAAGTGATTAAAATATTATTAAAGGATTAATAATATTTGGAAATGATTAAGATGTGGATAAGTGATTAAAATATTATTAAAAGGTTAATAATATTTTTAAACGATTAAGATATTATGAGGTGATTATTCAGAAGTGAATGAAATATTATTAAGTGATTAATAATATTAGACAGAAGGTTTAAGATGATGATTGAGTGATAGTAATGATAATAAGATAATGAATTATTAATTATGTGGCTAAATTCTAGCTACATTATTAATGAAGTAATAGTATTATGAGGCATGATATGTTATATTGATTGAAAGATTAATCTTATAAATGATAGGTTCATAAGATATTAAATTAGGCTACTTAGCGGTAATCGACAGTCAAAGCAAGTTTCCTAACTCAAACTTGAGTTATTATGTTTGAAGCATGTTAGTGGATTAATTATTGACAATTATTCCACATCTATGAGTATTGATTCGCACTTAGTGTATGTTGCATATGTTCATCAGGTATAAAAGGTTGATAACCTTAATTACCACAAGGTTTAGTTAAATTTGTTCATGGTTGTGACGCCCCCAAAATAGGTATACATCACCCATCTTAGGTTGCCAAATACATGGTACAAAATACAAATATAAATTTAATTATACAACCAGAGCTGAGAGTTTGTACACGAATATTGTCTCACAGACAGTATCCAAACTCAAATTTAATCCTCATTACATTTATTATCACACTAAATAGTGAGGATTACTAAAACAGCCATCTCGGACCATCACTCCGTTCCCCGACTAGTCCGGGCTATGTTCTCATTTCCTGAAGAGAATAATGAAAGCAAAAGGGTGAGCTCAACTAGTCCAGTAAGAAATATTATGACTAAGATAATGCAGAATAAGTTATCGTTAGCCTTCAACAATGTTAAACTGATAGAATATAATAGACAACAAGTTTAACTGCAGTGGAACAAGTAATCTATTAGAAGAGTCAAGTAGAACATGATAACTACTATCTTCTATGATTTAAAAAGTTTATCATTAACTTTATTGCTGGGACTCAACTTAATAAATAGATCACATCATCGAATCACCCCTGCACTACGGGCCAATGATATTCATTAGTATCACGTCCACAAATTATTCTTGCACTACGGGCCAAGAATTATTCGTGTAATCATCAATAGTCATGACTATACCGAATTATCCATGGTCATAATCATACCAATCAACAGTTCATCTATGCACGTAAGCCAAAGATGACTTTCATCATAATATAAGCATGAGGATGATGACAATGATATAAGAATTCAATTAAAAGAAAGTAAAGGATAAATTTTTAAAGATTTATAATTTAATTTATCCAGAATTCAATAATGTCCAAATTTTCAACATGATACTGCTTTGTGGAGTAAAATTCAAGAATAATATCCATGTATCAAAAATAATTTAGACAGAAAAGAAATAAATTTTTCAGTGAATAGTACCCCATGAATAGTATCCTATGAATAGTACTTCGAGAATAGTACCCCGTGAAAAGTGTCCCAACATGAAAAGTGTCCTAAATACCCGAATGAATAATATTTGACTGAATAGTAATTGGGTGAATAGTAACCCGTGAATAGTAACTCGTGAATAGTATCCCGACATGAAAAGTGCCCCGAATACCCAAGTGAATAATATTATAGTGAATAGTAACCGGGTGAATAGTAACCCGTGAATAATACCTTGGGTGAAAATATTGATATTTAATAAGAAAGTTCAGATCAATATTCCAATGAAACGATACTGGATGAAGCACAAAACTTCAAGGATATCCCACTAATTTCAGGGATTATAGAAGCAATACTTACCATAGTAAGTTTAGATTTAAGAATATGAAAACAAATAACATACAAAACTGCAAATGGATTTTCACCTGTCATACAGTATGTAATCCGCATAGGCAGGTTATTCCGACATATTAAAGGATGAATACGAAAAAATAGTATTCCTTATGAATACAAAAGAAATAATACCCCTTACCTTCGTAGAAAGTTGGATACAACAAAAGTGAAAAAGCAAAATACTCTTCTTCTTACTCTCTATAGTTTCTCTCTCTATAGTTTCTCTTGTGAATCTCAGTGAATTGGTGAGAATGAAAGAAAAATTAAGCTTCTATTTATAGGAGAATGGACTAAATAGTAACTAATTCACAAACGGTCCAGATTGATTATTTATTAGAACGGACGGTCCATATTGATTACTATTAAAACCACAACCGACGGTCCAGATAGATTTACTTTTAAAACCACCACCGACGATCCAGATTGATTTACTTTTAAAACCACCACCGACGGTCCAAATTGATTTACTTTTAAAACCACCACCGACGGTCTAGATTAATTTACTTTTAAAAACACCATCAATGGTCCAGATTGATTTACTATTAAAACCACCATCAATGGTCCAGATTAATTTAACTTATTACACTTTAGTACCCCTAAAGTTTTCTAAGTTTGCATTATTCCCCTCTAACTTTTGTAATTCACTTTTCTTCAATAAACACATTCTTAATACTTCAACAATTATTCATCATTAATATTATAAATCACAATATTTAACAACCAGATCGTTCCCAGAAAAGAGGGTGTAAGACCCCGAATTTTATGAAATAAAAGTATTCAATTTTTCTTATAATTACTATTCAGTAAATGGTTAAATTGATAAAAGTTTAAAGTTATGAATGAAATATGATTTTTTTTCAAAATAAGCAAGTGGTTATAAAATAATCATTGTTGTCGGGGAATATTCGTTTGGTCGTGGAATATTCTTTCTGTCGGGGAATATTCGTACGACGGCGCAGCCATTTGTGGGCCTCATAACAGAATAACTGTCGGATGAAGAAAACGACAAATTTGAGTTTTTACAAATAACGGCGTAGTTGTTACCGTTAACACTGTTGGAATACCCGGTGGTTAAAATACAGTAATACGCGTTATTGCACAGTAGCACACGGTATTGCATAGTATTTTTAAAATTATTGATTCTTACGTAAGAAGGCACTACTCAATAATTGTTACAGTAATTACTGTTTAATATTTTATTTTATTGATTCAATAATTGCTACGTTGAAATTTTGTATTATTGTTATTCAATAATTGTTACTGCACAGTATTTCCTATTATCAGATCAATAATTCATATTATTTGAATAATATTATTAGATAACATTATTGGCAATGTCTAGAAAGTTCTGTCTAAGGAGAGGTTTGGTCATCTAATTGCGCGCCAGTAAGGAGAAATCCTTATTGGAAAGCCCCCTCTTTCCTGGGAACGGCCTGGTTGTCATTAATGTGATTCTGTAATATTATTTGTGAATAATTAATTATTGATTCATATGATAAGAAAATATTTATTTTATGTGGATATAAATGAGGGATATATTTTTGTGGTTAAAAAATGAAGGAGTTAATGTTGAGATTTTTATCCGTATTTTTGTCGGAATGAAGGTATTAAAAATCAGGGTTTTTGAGATATTTTGCGGAGGTTATAATTTTTAATCCGACCGTTGGATCGTGATAATTTTTGGATATGTTATACATATATAAGTTGAGTATATGCCCACAAATTTTGAACCGTTAAAAATGAACGTATGATTTATTATGAATTTTATGAGATGACTGGTTCAGAAATTATTGAATTTTCGGAGTTTATCATTTTGGTGGAAAATTCTAGAATTGGTGGGCCCCACTTGTGGTTGGTGAAGAAATGTGCTGAATTATATTTCAAATGTGGTGGGTGGGAGTAGTAGCAGGTAAAGCCATCAGGTTGCAGGTCAAACCTACCAAAATTTTCCTATAAATAGAGGGCTAAGTTAGAATTGAAAATCACACCAGAAACATAAGCTTTCTCTCTTTCTCTCTCTATATTATGAAGCATATTTTGTGAGTTTTTAGATACTTGGTGAGTTGCTATTCATCAGTGCAAGTTTTCTTCAGTATCATATCCGATATCCAGTCAGAAGTACTGCTCTTTTGAGGTAAGGGATATTAAGGGATTTTAAGGGTTGTTATGATTTTCAGTTTCGTAATTTTTGTGATCTTCAAAAAAAAATTCTGGAAAAATTTGAAATGATATTTTGATGAGTTTTCTTGATTGTGTCCAAAAATGGTGATTTTTGGATGTATAGATTGAGAGTTATGAATTTTATGAGAAAAGACTATTTTAAAAGTAACAGCTTATAATTCCTTGTGGTTAACTCCAAAATTGATGAATTTTTATTGGGAGTACATGTATATGATAGAAGTATACTCTGTAAATTTCAGAATTTTTAGACAAAAGTACAATTTTTGATAAATGTCTAAATATTCAGCTATTTTGGCCATATGAAAAATAGTAAATGACTTTTAAAAATTCTGAGAAAAATATATGTTCACTATGGGACTATATTATGCTAAATTCCAGAAAAAAAATATTTTTGGAACGGATTTGGTATTTTTCATGAAATAGTCTAGTTATGAGTAAATGAATTAAATATGTTATGTGAAGTAAGAAAATTAGAAAATAGGATTTTATGGCTTGAGAATCCTATATATGAGGTATATGCAGATTTTTGATGAGGGTTTTGGTTATTGATGATGAAATCTTAAGAGTTGGCGTTTTATGATGATTAAATGCATTAATTAGTAAAGTGTAAACAATTTAAATAAATTGTTTATAAGCTTAAGAATATTATTCTTTCAATATCATTATACCGAAATATTGGTATGTATATTATTGTGAAATTTCTACCTTTTTCATGTCAGGGTTACTATTCACGAGTTACTATTCACGACAAAATTGGTTTCTTTTTCTAACCAAATTATAGTTGATTTATGAATATTACTCTTGAGATTAAATCTATCTGTTGATCATATTGTTTTTATTATCATATATAACATTTTTATAACCTTGATGTTGAAATTCTCTTTCGCTTGAGTGTAAAGATGGGTAAATTATTGGTATGATCATGACTATGGGTTCTCTTTGGCCAGTAGTAAAGTTGAATTGTTGACTGGTATGATCATGACCATTGAATTTATAAGTGAATATCTTTAGCTTAAGTGCAAAGGTGAATTGATCAACATGGTTATAATTATTGTTTATATAAATTCTGAAATGATTATATATTTCTTTGAGATATTAATATATTTGGCCTGTAGTGCAAATATGAACTGTTGATGAATATATTTGGCCGTAGTACAAATATGAACTGTTGAGGAATATCTTTGGCATGTAGTGCAAAGATGAAATATTAATGAATATCTTTGGCCCGTAGTGCAAAGATGACATGTTGTTGAATATCTTTGGCCAGTAGTGCAAAGATGAACAGATGTTGAGATAAACATGACCAACTAGTGATACAAATGAATATCTTTGGTCGTAGTGCAAAGATGAAGTTATTAGTATGATTATGAACAGGAGATGTGATTTAGTGTAACCATGATCTTTGATGTTTCAGGTAAAGATAGGTGATGAAAATTATCTTCGTCCTGGGTGAGAAGAGGAATTTAGAACTACAATTATGATTATGATTTATTCATATGATTGTGGACCAGAATTGTTGATTGATGTTACAGGGATAAAACATTATTGATGGATTTTTAACATGAAGAAGATAATAGACTTTATAGTCTATCTGACTCTTCTAATGGATTGCATGTTCCGCTGCAACTATGGTTGAAATTTTTTTATCATCTACCATATGTTCTAAATCTCTGATTTATTATTGATGAAGACTATTGATAATTTATTTATCTTTAGTCATGATATTCTTTACTGAGCTAGTTGTGCTCACCCTTTTGCTTCACAATTCCTTTCAGGTAATAAGAGTATAGCTGGGTCGAGCGAGGGTAACAAGGGAATAGAACGGTGGTCATCATTTAGTAGTTATATTTGGTGAAGAAAATAGGGTGAGGCGAACCCAACGTTGGAAGGGTGTTTTGTCACTATCATACAAGATGTCTAATGACATACAACCTCGTGTCATCATAGGACAGAGTTGTGCTCATCCACTTGCTGAGTATATCTACGAGCACTACCTATATAATCTTGGTGTTTGTTTGAAGTATAATTCTCAATTAGAGACAGTGGAGATAATGATAAGTCAAGAGAAGACTCACCATTGGGAAGAATATGATAGTAACCTTCTCATTTTTCTTTGGGGTCTATTGGGTCAACCAAGGATAATTCTGTGGCCATATGATATCTATCATAACCTAGAAGCATGGGCTCCCATGTACGAAGGTTTCCTTGAGCACTTCCCAAAGATTCTAGTTTCTAAAACAGTTTTTGACTATACCTTTATGTAAGGTGTTATTGTGAGGTGATGTCCACGGTTGGAACATGAGTCACATTTGGTATATATTTGTATCCAAACTCACAGCATATGTGTTGTTGTATTTTGCACGACAATTGTTGTAATAAAGTTGTAGTTGTTTTCTGTACCATGTATTTGACGACTCAGAATGGGTTGGGTGGAATGGACCTATTTTGGGGACGTCACAGGTGGTATCAGAGCTTAGGGATATGATCTCTGGTGGAGATCGGGGAATACAACTAGGAGGGGAGAGATGAGTAAATCCTTCGCTAGTGTGTCCTACCTAAGCTTATTTGTTGGTCAGTCATAATATTGGGATATTATGTGATATGTTAATTTGTTTAATTAACCCTTGTTTTATGGCAGTATTTGAGAATGGCAGCTGAGAATGCTAATAATGGAGTGAATGCGACTGTGGGGATACCTCTAATCACTAATCGTGATAATGTGATGTCAGACGAAGAAGGAATTAGAGATATCCATGTGGTGAGTGAAGAATTGATAGTTACACCCGAGATAGTCGCAGAGGTAACAGCTGAGACTGAGGAAGAAGAGGAAGAAGAAGTACCAGAGGAGAGTTTATTAGAGGTATTATATGATCAAAATGTAGAATTTCAAAATCGTATTCATGAGTTAGAAGAGCAGGCAGAAGAACGACAGGCGGTCGTGGAACAAAAGGATGCAACAATTCAAGCTTGTGTTACCCGATATGTGATGCTTGAACAGAAGCATTCTTTGGCAGAGTATAAGATGATAAAAATAGAATCTGAGCTGAGAGAAGAAAAAACTGAACGAGTGAGAATAAGTGATGCATGGGCAAAAGCCGCACGACACGTGGATATTGTGGAAAGAGATGTTCGATCTAAGAAGGCTAAAATAGATGATATGAATTTTTCTTTTTGGAAAGCAATTGGGAGAACCCAACATCGAGTTTTGAATTACCCTATACATAGCGGTCAACCTGAATTCGATATGGATCGAAGATTGATGATTCAGATCATGAATGAGGAGTACGAAGAGGCAGTTGAGGGAGGAATATGTCCTATAGAAAGGTATATTCCAACGGTAGTGATGACGCCAAATGCTGCTCCAGACAAGTCAAAGCCGAGTAGTTCGAGGGATGGCGGTTGTCATGACTTCCCAACAAATGAGGAACCCAAATGAAGTTATCATGGGAGATGAGCAATGGAGAATCATGATGATCTGAGAGATAGAATCTGAAATAGAAGCAAGGTATTCTCAACTCTTCGAAATACCAGGTACGTAAATTTCGGGGACGAAATTTCATAAGGAGGGGAGATTGTAAGACCCCGAATTTTATGAAATAAAAGTATTCAATTTTTCTTATAATTACTATTCAGTAAATGGTTAAATTGATAAAAGTTTAAAGTTATGAATGAAATATGATTTTTTTTTCAAAATAAGCAAGTGGTTATAAAATAATCATTGTTGTCGGGGAATATTCGTTTGGTCGTGGAATATTCTTTCTGTCGGGGAATATTCGTACGACGGCGCAGCCATTTGTGGGCCCCATAACAGAATAACTGTCGGGTGAAAAAAAACGACAAATTTGAGTTTTTACAAATAACGGCGTAGTTGTTACCGTTAACACTGTTGGAATATCCGGTGGTTAAAATACAGTAATACGCGTTATTGCACAGTAGCACACGGTATTGCATAGTATTTTTAAAATTATTTATTCTTACGTAAGAAGGCACTACTCAATAATTGTTACAGTAATTACTGTTCAATATTTTATTTTATTGATTCAATAATTGCTACGTTGAAATTTTGTATTATTGTTGTTCAATAATTATTGCTGCACAGTATTTCCTATTATCAGATCAATAATTCATATTATTTGAATAATATTATTAGATAACATTATTGGCAATGTCTAGAAAGTTCTGTCTAAGGAGAGGTTTGGTCATCTAATTGCGCACCAGTAAGGAGAAATTCTTATTGGAAAGCCCCCTCTTTCCTGGGAACGGCCTGGTTGTCATTAATGTGATTCTGTAATATTATTTGTGAATAATTAATTATTGATTCATATGATAAGAAAATATTTATTTTATGTGGATATAAATGAGGGATATATTTTTGTGGTTAAAAAATGAAGGAGTTAATGTTGAGATTTTTATCCGTATTTTTGTCGGAATGGAGGTATTAAAATTCAGGGTTTTTGAGATATTTTGCGGAGGTTATAATTTTTAATCCGACCGTTGGATCGTGGTAATTTTTGGATATGTTATACATATATAAGTTGAGTATATGCCCACAAATTTTGAACCGTTAAAAATGAACGTATGATTTATTATGAATTTTACGAGATGACTGGTTCAGAAATTGTTGAATTTTCGGAGTTTATCATTTTGGTGGAAAATTCTAGAATTGGTGGGCCCCACTTGTGGTTGGTGAAGAAATGTGCTTAATTATATTTCAAATGTGGTGGGTGGGAATAGTAGCAGGTAAAGCCATCAGGTTGCAGGTCAAACCTACCAAAATTTTCCTATAAATAGAGGGCTAAGTTAGAATTGAAAATCATACCAGAAACATAAGCTTTCTCTCTTTCTCACTCTATATTATGAAGCATATTTTGTGAGTTTTTAGATACTTGGTGAGTTGCTATTCATCAGTGCAAGTTTCCTTCAGCGTCATATCCGATATCCAGTCAGAAGTACTGCTCTTTTGAGGTAAGGGATATTAAGGGATTTTAAGGGTTGTTATGATTTTCAGTTTCGTAATTTTTCTGATCTTCAAAAAAAAAATTCTGGAAAAATTTGAAATGATATTTTGATGAGTTTTCTTGATTGTGTCCAAAAATGGTGATTTTTGGATGTATAGATTGAGAGTTATGAATTTTATGAGAAAAGACTATTTTAGAAGCAACAGCTTATAATTCCTTGTGGTTAACTCCAAAATTGATGAAATTTTTATTGGGAGTACATGTATATGATAGAAGTATACTCTGTAAATTTCAGAATTTTTAGACAAAAGTACAATTTTTGATAAATGTCTAAATATTCAGCTATTTTGGCCATATGAAAAATAGTAAATGACTTTTAAAAATTCTGAGAAAAATATATGTTTACTATGGGATTATATTATGCTAAATTCCAGAAAAGAAATATTTTTGGAACGGATTTGGTATTTTTCATGAAAATAGTCTAGTTATGAGAAAATGAATTAAATATGTTATGTGAAGTAAGAAAATTGGAAAATAGGATTTTATGGCTTGAGAATCCTATATATGAGGTATATGCAGATTTTTGATGAGGATTTTGGTTATTGATGATGAAATCTTAAGAGTTGGCGTTTTATGATGATTAAATGCATTAATTAGTAAAGTGTAAACAATTTAAATAAATTGTTTATAAGCTTAAGAATATTATTCTTTCAATATCATTATACCGAAATATTGGTATGTATATTATTGTGGAATTTCTACCTTTTTCATGTCAGGGTTACTATTCACGAGTTACTATTCACGACAAAATTGGTTTCTTTTTCTAACGAAATTATAGTTGATTTATGAATATTACTCTTGAGATTAAATCTATATGTTGATCATATTGTTTTTATTATCATATATAACATTTTTATAACCTTGATGTTGAAATTCTCTTTCGCTTGAGTGTAAAGATGGGTAAATTATTGGTATGATCATGACTATGGGTTCTCTTTGGCCAGTAGTGCAAAGTTGAATTGTTGACTGGTATGATCATGACCATTGAATTTATAAGTGAATATCTTTAGCTTAAGTGCAAAGGTGAATTGATTAACATGGTTATAATTATTGTTTATATAAATTCTGAAATGATTATATATTTCTTTGAGATATTAATATATTTGGCCTGTAGTGCAAATATGAACTGTTGATGAATATATTTGGCCGTAGTGCAAATATGAACTGTTGAGGAATATCTTTGGCCTGTAGTGCAAAGATGAAATATTAATGAATATCTTTGGCCCGTAGTGCAAAGATGGCATGTTGTTGAATATCTTTGGCCAGTAGTACAAAGATGAACAGATGTTGAGATAAACATGACCAACTAGTGATACAAATGAATATCTTTGGCCGTAGTGCAAAGATGAAGTTATTAGTATGATTATGAACAGGAAATGTGATTTAGTGTAACCATGATCTTTGATGTTTCAGGTAAAGATAGGTGATGAAAATTATCTTCGTCCTGGGTGAGAAGAGGAATTTAGAACTACAGTTATGATTATGATTTATTCATATGATTGTGGACCAGAATTGTTGATTGATGTTACAGGGATAAAACATTGTTGATGAATTTTTAACATGAAGAAGATAATAGACTTTATAGTCTATCTGACTCTTCTAATAGATTGCATGTTCCGCTGCGACTATGGTTGAAATTTTTTTATCATCTACCATATGTTCTAAATCTCTGATTTATTATTGATGAAGACTATTGATAATTTATTTATCTTTAGTCATGATATTCTTTACTGAGCTAGTTGTGCTCACCCTTTTGCTTCACAATTCCTTTCAGGTAATAAGAGTATAGCTGGGTCGAGCGAGGGTAACAAGGGAATAGAACGGTGGTCATCATTTAGTAGTTATATTTGGTGAAGAAAATAAGGTGAGGCGAACCCAACGTTGGAAGGGTGTTTTGTCACTATCATACAAGATGTCTAATGACATACAACCTCGTGTCATCATAGGACAGAGTTGTGCTCATCCACTTGCTGAGTATATCTACGAGCACTACCTATATTATCTTGGTGTTTGTTTGAAGTATAATTCTCAATTAGAGACAGTGGAGATAATGATAAGTCAAGAGAAGACTCACCATTGGGAAGAATATGATAGTAACCTTCTCATTTTTCTTTGGGGTCTATTGGATCAACCAAGGATAATTCTGTGGCCATATGATATCTATCATAACCTAGAAGCATGGGCTCCCATGTACGAAGGTTTCCTTGAGCACTTCCCAAAGATTCTAGTTTCTAAAACAGTTTTTGACTATACCTTTATGTAAGGTGTTATTGTGAGGTGATGTCCACGGTTGGAACATGAGTCACATTTGGTATATATTTGTATCCAAACTCACAGCATATGTGTTGTTGTATTTTGCACGACAATTGTTGTAATAAAGTTGTAGTTGTTTTCTGTACCATGTATTTGACGACTCAGAATGGGTTGGGTGGAATGGACCTATTTTGGGGACGTCACAGGTGGTATCAGAGCTTAGGGATATGATCTCTGGTGGAGATCGGGGAATACAACTAGGAGGGGAGAGATGAGTAAATCCTTCGCTAGTGTGTCCTACCTAAGCTTATTTGTTGGCCAGTCATAATATTGGGATATTATGTGATATGTTAATTTGTTTAATTAACCCTTGTTTTATGGCAGTATTTGAGAATGGCAGCTGAGAATGCTAATAATGGAGTGAATGCGACTGTGGGGATACCTCTAATCACTAATCGTGATAATGTGATGTCAGACGAAGAAGGAATTAGAGATATCCATGTGGTGAGTGAAGAATTGATAGTTACACCCGAGATAGTCGCAGAGGTAACAGCTGAGACTGAGGAAGAAGAGGAAGAAGAAGTACCAAAGGAGAGTTTATTAGAGGTATTATATGATCAAAATGTAGAATTTCAAAATCGTATTCATGAGTTAGAAGAGCAGGCAGAAGAACGACAGGCGGTCGTGGAACAAAAGGATGCAACAATTCAAGCTTGTATTACCCGATATGTGATGCTTGAACAGAAGCATTCTTTGGCAGAGTATAAGATGATAAAAATAGAATCTGAGCTGAGAGAAGAAAAAACTGAACGAGTGAGAATAAGTGATGCATGGGCAAAAGCCGCACGACACGTGGATATTGTGGAAAGAGATGTTCGATCTAAGAAGGCTAAAATAGATGATATGAATTTTTCTTTTTGAAAAGCAATTGGGAGAACCCAACATCGAGTTTTGAATTACCCTATACATAGCGGTCAACCTGAATTCGATATGGATCGAAGATTGATGATTCAGATCATGAATGAGGAGTACGAAGAGGCAGTTGAGGGAGGAATATGTCCTATAGAAAGGTATATTCCAACGGTAGTGATGACGCCAAATGCTGCTCCAGACAAGTCAAAGCCGAGTAGTTCGAGGGATGGCGGTTGTCATGACTTCCCAACAAATGAGGAACCCAAATGAAGTTATCATGGGAGATGAGCAATGGAGAAATCATGATGATCTGAGAGATAGAATCTGAAATAGAAGCAAGGTATTCTCAACTCTTCGAAATACCAGGTACGTAAATTTCGGGGACGAAATTTCATAAGGAGGGGAGATTGTAAGACCCCGAATTTTATGAAATAAAAGTATTCAATTTTTCTTATAATTACTATTCAGTAAATGGTTAAATTGATAAAAGTTTAAAGTTATGAATGAAATATGATTTTTTTTTCAAAATAAGCAAGTGGTTATAAAATAATCATTGTTGTCGGGGAATATTCGTTTGGTCGTGGAATATTCTTTCTGTCGGGGAATATTCGTACGACGGCGCAGCCATTTGTGGGCCCCATAACAGAATAACTGTCGGGTGAAGAAAACGACAAATTTGAGTTTTTACAAATAACGGCGTAGTTGTTACCGTTAACACTGTTGGAATACCCGGTGGTTAAAATACAGTAATACGCGTTATTGCACAGTAGCACACGGTATTGCATAGTATTTTTGAAATTATTGATTCTTACGTAAGAAGGCACTACTCAATAATTGTTACAGTAATTACTGTTCAATATTTTATTTTATTGATTCAATAATTGCTACATTGAAATTTTGTATTATTGTTGTTCAATAATTATTGCTGCACAGTATTTCCTATTATCAGATCAATAATTCATATTATTTGAATAATATTATTAGATAACATTATTGGTAATGTCTAGAAAGTTCTGTCTAAGGAGAGGTTTGGTCATCTAATTGCGCGCCAGTAAGGAGAAATCCTTATTGGAAAGCCCCCTCTTTCCTGGGAACGGCCTGGTTGTCATTAATATGATTCTGTAATATTATTTGTGAATAATTAATTATTGATTCATATGATAAGAAAATATTTATTTTATGTGGATATAAATGAGGGATATATTTTTGTGGTTAAAAAATGAAGGAGTTAATGTTGAGATTTTTATCCGTATTTTTGTCGGAATGGAGGTATTAAAAATCAGGGTTTTTGAGATATTTTGCGGAGGTTATAATTTTTAATCCGACCGTTGGATCGTGGTAATTTTTGGATATGTTATACATATATAAGTTGAGTATATGCCCACAAATTTTGAACCGTTAAAAATGAACGTATGATTTATTATGAATTTTACGAGATGACTGGTTCAGAAATTGTTGAATTTTCGGAGTTTATCATTTTGGTGGAAAATTCTAGAATTGGTGGGCCCCACTTGTGGTTGGTGAAGAAATGTGCTTAATTATATTTCAAATGTGGTGGGTGGGAATAGTAGCAGGTAAAGCCATCAGGTTGCAGGTCAAACCTACCAAAATTTTCCTATAAATAGAGGGCTAAGTTAGAATTGAAAATCATACCAGAAACATAAGCTTTCTCTCTTTCTCACTCTATATTATGAAGCATATTTTGTGAGTTTTTAGATACTTGGTGAGTTGCTATTCATCAGTGCAAGTTTCCTTCAGCGTCATATCCGATATCCAGTCAGAAGTACTGCTCTTTTGAGGTAAGGGATATTAAGGGATTTTAAGGGTTGTTATGATTTTCAGTTTCGTAATTTTTCTGATCTTCAAAAAAAAAATTCTGGAAAAATTTGAAATGATATTTTGATGAGTTTTCTTGATTGTGTCCAAAAATGGTGATTTTTGGATGTATAGATTGAGAGTTATGAATTTTATGAGAAAAGACTATTTTAGAAGCAACAGCTTATAATTCCTTGTGGTTAACTCCAAAATTGATGAAATTTTTATTGGGAGTACATGTATATGATAGAAGTATACTCTGTAAATTTCAGAATTTTTAGACAAAAGTACAATTTTTGATAAATGTCTAAATATTCAGCTATTTTGGCCATATGAAAAATAGTAAATGACTTTTAAAAATTCTGAGAAAAATATATGTTTACTATGGGATTATATTATGCTAAATTCCAGAAAAGAAATATTTTTGGAACGGATTTGGTATTTTTCATGAAAATAGTCTAGTTATGAGAAAATGAATTAAATATGTTATGTGAAGTAAGAAAATTAGAAAATAGGATTTTATGGCTTGAGAATCCTATATATGAGGTATATGCAGATTTTTGATGAGGATTTTGGTTATTGATGATGAAATCTTAAGAGTTGGCGTTTTATGATGATTAAATGCATTAATTAGTAAAGTGTAAACAATTTAAATAAATTGTTTATAAGCTTAAGAATATTATTCTTTCAATATCATTATACCGAAATATTGGTATGTATATTATTGTGGAATTTCTACCTTTTTCATGTCAGGGTTACTATTCACGAGTTACTATTCACGACAAAATTGGTTTCTTTTTCTAACGAAATTATAGTTGATTTATGAATATTACTCTTGAGATTAAATCTATATGTTGATCATATTGTTTTTTATTATCATATATAACATTTTTATAACCTTGATGTTGAAATTCTCTTTCGCTTGAGTGTAAAGATGGGTAAATTATTGGTATGATCATGACTATGGGTTCTCTTTGGCCAGTAGTGCAAAGTTGAATTGTTGACTGGTATGATCATGACCATTGAATTTATAAGTGAATATCTTTAGCATAAGTGCAAATGTGAATTGATTAACATGGTTATAATTATTGTTTATATAAATTCTGAAATGATTATATATTTCTTTGAGATATTAATATATTTGGCCTGTAGTGCAAATATGAACTGTTGATGAATATATTTGGCCGTAGTGCAAATATGAACTGTTGAGGAATATCTTTGGCCTGTAGTGCAAAGATGAAATATTAATGAATATCTTTGGCCCGTAGTGCAAAGATGACATGTTGTTGAATATCTTTGGCCAGTAGTGCAAAGATGAACAGATGTTGAGATAAACATGACCAACTGGTGATACAAATAAATATCTTTGGCCGTAGTGCAAAGATGAAGTTATTAGTATGATTATGAACAGGAAATGTGATTTAGTGTAACCATGATCTTTGATGTTTCAGGTAAAGATAGGTGATGAAAATTATCTTCGTCCTGGGTGAGAAGAGGAATTTAGAACTACAGTTATGATTATGATTTATTCATATGATTGTGGACCAGAATTGTTGATTGATGTTACAGGGATAAAACATTGTTGATGGATTTTTAACATGAAGAAGATAATAGACTTTATAGTCTATCTGACTCTTCTAATGGATTGCATGTTCCGCTGCGACTATGGTTGAAATTTTTTTATCATCTACCATATGTTCTAAATCTCTGATTTATTATTGATGAAGACTATTGATAATTTATTTATCTTTAGTCATGATATTCTTTACTGAGCTAGTTGTGCTCACCCTTTTGCTTCACAATTCCTTTCAGGTAATAAGAGTATAGCTGGGTCGAGCGAGGGTAACAAGGGAATAGAACGGTGGTCATCATTTAGTAGTTATATTTGGTGAAGAAAATAGGGTGAGGCGAACCCAACGTTGGAAGGGTGTTTTGTCACTATCATACAAGATGTCTAATGACATACAACCTCGTGTCATCATAGGACAGGGTTGTGCTCATCCACTTGCTGAGTATATCTACGAGCACTACCTATATAATCTTGGTGTTTGTTTGAAGTATAATTCTCAATTAGAGATAGTGGAGATAATGATAAGTCAAGAGAAGACTCACCATTGGGAAGAATATGATAGTAACCTTCTCATTTTTCTTTGGGGTCTATTGGATCAACCAAGGATAATTCTGTGGCCATATGATATCTATCATAACCTAGAAGCATGGGCTCCCATGTACGAAGGTTTCCTTGAGCACTTCCCAAAGATTCTAGTTTCTAAAACAGTTTTTGACTATACCTTTATGTAAGGTGTTATTGTGAGGTGATGTCCACGGTTGGAACATGAGTCACATTTGGTATATATTTGTATCCAAACTCACAGCATATGTGTTGTTGTATTTTGCACGACAATTGTTGTAATAAAGTTGTAGTTGTTTTCTGTACCATGTATTTGACGACTCAGAATGGGTTGGGTGGAATGGACCTATTTTGGGGACGTCACAGGTGGTATCAGAGCTTAGGGATATGATCTCTGGTGGAGATCGGGGAATACAACTAGGAGGGGAGAGATGAGTAAATCCTTCGCTAGTGTGTCCTACCTAAGCTTATTTGTTGGCCAGTCATAATATTGGGATATTATGTGATATGTTAATTTGTTTAATTAACCCTTGTTTTATGGCAGTATTTGAGAATGGCAGCTGAGAATGCTAATAATGGAGTGAATGCGACTGTGGGGATACCTCTAATCACTAATCGTGATAATGTGATGTCAGACGAAGAAGGAATTAGAGATATCCATGTGGTGAGTGAAGAATTGATAGTTACACCCGAGATAGTCGCAGAGGTAACAGCTGAGACTGAGGAAGAAGAGGAAGAAGAAGTACCAGAGGAGAGTTTATTAGAGGTATTATATGATCAAAATGTAGAATTTCAAAATCGTATTCATGAGTTAGAAGAGCAGGCAGAAGAACGACAGGCGGTCGTGGAACAAAAGGATGCAACAATTCAAGCTTGTGTTACCCGATATGTGATGCTTGAACAGAAGCATTCTTTGGCAGAGTATAAGATGATAAAAATAGAATCTGAGCTGAGAGAAGAAAAAACTGAACGAGTGAGAATAAGTGATGCATGGGCAAAAGCCGCACGACACGTGGATATTGTGGAAAGAGATGTTCGATCTAAGAAGGCTAAAATAGATGATATGAATTTTTCTTTTTGGAAAGCAATTGGGAGAACCCAACATCGAGTTTTGAATTACCCTATACATAGCGGTCAACCTGAATTCGATATGGATCGAAGATTGATGATTCAGATCATGAATGAGGAGTACGAAGAGGCAGTTGAGGGAGGAATATGTCCTATAGAAAGGTATATTCCAACGGTAGTGATGACGCCAAATGCTGCTCCAGACAAGTCAAAGCCGAGTAATTCGAGGGATGGCGGTTGTCATGACTTCCCAACAAATGAGGAACCCAAATGAAGTTATCATGGGAGATGAGCAATGGAGAAATCATGATGATCTGAGAGATAGAATCTGAAATAGAAGCAAGGTATTCTCAACTCTTCGAAATACCAGGTACGTAAATTTCGGGGACGAAATTTCATAAGGAGGGGAGATTGTAAGACCCCGAATTTTATGAAATAAAAGTATTCAATTTTTCTTATAATTACTATTCAGTAAATGGTTAAATTGATAAAAGTTTAAAGTTATGAATGAAATATGATTTTTTTTTCAAAATAAGCAAGTGGTTATAAAATAATCATTGTTGTCGGGGAATATTCGTTTGGTTGTGGAATATTCTTTCTGTCGGGGAATATTCGTACGACGGCGCAGCCATTTGTGGGCCCCATAACAGAGTAACTGTCGGGTGAAGAAAACGACAAATTTGAGTTTTTACAAATAACGGCGTAGTTGTTACCGTTAACACTGTTGGAATACCCGGTGGTTAAAATACAGTAATACGCGTTATTGCACAGTAGCACACGGTATTGCATAGTATTTTTGAAATTATTGATTCTTACGTAAGAAGGCACTACTCAATAATTGTTACAGTAATTACTGTTCAATATTTTATTTTATTGATTCAATAATTGCTACGTTAAAATTTTGTATTATTGTTGTTCAATAATTATTGCTGCACAGTATTTCCTATTATTAAATCAATAATTCATATTATTTGAATAATATTATTAGATAACATTATTGGCAATGTCTAGAAAGTTCTGTCTAAGGAGAGGTTTGGTCATCTAATTGCGCGCCAGTAAGGAGAAATCCTTATTGGAAAGCCCCCTCTTTCCTGGGAACGGCCTGGTTGTCATTAATGTGATTCTGTAATATTATTTGTGAATAATTAATTATTGATTCATATGATAAGAAAATATTTATTTTATGTGGATATAAATGAGGGATATATTTTTGTGGTTAAAAAATGAAGGAGTTAATGTTGAGATTTTTATCCGTATTTTTGTCGGAATGGAGGTATTAAAATTCAGGGTTTTTGAGATATTTTGCGGAGGTTATAATTTTTAATCCGACCGTTGGATCGTGGTAATTTTTGGATATGTTATACATATATAAGTTGAGTATATGCCCACAAATTTTGAACCGTTAAAAATGAACGTATGATTTATTATGAATTTTACGAGATGACTGGTTCAGAAATTGTTGAATTTTCGGAGTTTATCATTTTGGTAGAAAATTCTAGAATTGGTGGGCCCCACTTGTGGTTGGTGAAGAAATGTGCTGAATTATATTTCAAATGTGGTGGGTGGGAATAGTAGCAGGTAAAGCCATCAGGTTGCAGGTCAAACCTACCAAAATTTTCCTATAAATAGAGGGCTAAGTTAGAATTGAAAATCACACCAGAAACATAAGCTTTCTCTCTTTCTCTCTCTATATTATGAAGCATATTTTGTGAGTTTTTAGATACTTGGTGAGTTGCTATTCATCAGTGCAAGTTTCCTTCAGTATCATATCCGATATCCAGTCAGAAGTACTGCTCTTTTGAGGTAAGGGATATTAAGGGATTTTAAGGGTTGTTATGATTTTCAGTTTCGTAATTTTTCTGATCTTCAAAAAAAAAATTCTGGAAAAATTTGAAATGATATTTTGATGAGTTTTCTTGATTGTGTCCAAAAATGGTGATTTTTGGATGTATAGATTGAGAGTTATGAATTTTATGAGAAAAGACTATTTTAGAAGTAACAGCTTATAATTCCTTGTGGTTAACTCCAAAATTGATGAAATTTTTATTGGGAGTACATGTATATGATAGAAGTATACTCTGTAAATTTCAGAATTTTTAGACAAAAGTACAATTTTTGATAAATGTCTAAATATTCAGCTATTTTGGCCATATGAAAAATAGTAAATGACTTTTAAAAATTCTGAGAAAAATATATGTTCACTATGGGACTATATTATGCTAAATTCCAGAAAAAAAATATTTTTGGAACGGATTTGGTATTTTTCATGAAAATAGTCTAGTTATGAGAAAATGAATTAAATATGTTATGTGAAGTAAGAAAATTGGAAAATAGGATTTTATGGCTTGAGAATCCTATATATGAGGTATATGCAGATTTTTGATGAGGGTTTTGGTTATTGATGATGAAATCTTAAGAGTTGGCGTTTTATGATGATTAAATGCATTAATTAGTAAAGTGTAAACAATTTAAATAAATTGTTTATAAGCTTAAGAATATTATTCTTTCAATATCATTATACCGAAATATTGGTATGTATATTATTGTGGAATTTCTACCTTTTTCATGTCAGGGTTACTATTCACGAGTTACTATTCACGACAAAATTGGTTTCTTTTTCTAACGAAATTATAGTTGATTTATGAATATTACTCTTGAGATTAAATCTATATGTTGATCATATTGTTTTTATTATCATATATAACATTTTTATAACCTTGATGTTGAAATTCTCTTTCGCTTGAGTGTAAAGATGGGTAAATTATTGGTATGATCATGACTATGGGTTCTCTTTGGCCAGTAGTGCAAAGTTGAATTGTTGACTGGTATGATCATGACCATTGAATTTATAAGTGAATATCTTTAGCTTAAGTGCAAAGGTGAATTGATTAACATGGTTATAATTATTGTTTATATAAATTCTGAAATGATTATATATTTCTTTGAGATATTAATATATTTGGCCTGTAGTGCAAATATGAACTGTTGATGAATATATTTGGCCGTAGTGCAAATATGAACTGTTGAGGAATATCTTTGGCCTGTAGTGCAAAGATGAAATATTAATGAATATCTTTGGCCCGTAGTGCAAAGATGGCATGTTGTTGAATATCTTTGGCCAGTAGTGCAAAGATGAACAGATGTTGAGATAAACATGACCAACTAGTGATACAAATGAATATCTTTGGCCGTAGTGCAAAGATGAAGTTATTAGTATGATTATGAACAGGAAATGTGATTTAGTGTAACCATGATCTTTGATGTTTCAGGTAAAGATAGGTGATGAAAATTATCTTCGTCCTGGGTGAGAAGAGGAATTTAGAACTACAGTTATGATTATGATTTATTCATATGATTGTGGACCAGAATTGTTGATTGATGTTACAGGGATAAAACATTGTTGATGGATTTTTAACATGAAGAAGATAATAGACTTTATAGTCTATCTGACTCTTCTAATGGATTGCATGTTCCGCTGCGACTATGGTTGAAATTTTTTTATCATCTACCATATGTTCTAAATCTCTGATTTATTATTGATGAAGACTATTGATAATTTATTTATCTTTAGTCATGATATTCTTTACTGAGCTAGTTGTGCTCACCCTTTTGCTTCACAATTCCTTTCAGGTAATAAGAGTATAGCTGGGTCGAGCGAGGGTAACAAGGGAATAGAACGGTGGTCATCATTTAGTAGTTATATTTGGTGAAGAAAATAGGGTGAGGCGAACCCAACGTTGGAAGGGTGTTTTGTCACTATCATACAAGATGTCTAATGACATACAACCTCGTGTCATCATAGGACAGAGTTGTGCTCATCCACTTGCTGAGTATATCTACGAGCACTACCTATATAATCTTGGTGTTTGTTTGAAGTATAATTCTCAATTAGAGACAGTGGAGATAATGATAAGTCAAGAGAAGACTCACCATTGGGAAGAATATGATAGTAACCTTCTCATTTTTCTTTGGGGTCTATTGGATCAACCAAGGATAATTCTGTGGCCATATGATATCTATCATAACCTAGAAGCATGGGCTCCCATGTACGAAGGTTTCCTTGAGCACTTCCCAAAGATTCTAGTTTCTAAAACAGTTTTTGACTATACCTTTATGTAAGGTGTTATTGTGAGGTGATGTCCACGGTTGGAACATGAGTCACATTTGGTATATATTTGTATCCAAACTCACAGCATATGTGTTGTTGTATTTTGTACGACAATTGTTGTAATAAAGTTGTAGTTGTTTTCTGTACCATGTATTTGACGACTCAGATTGGGTTGGGTGGAATGGACCTATTTTGGGGACGTCACAGAGGGGCTTTCCAATAAGAATTTCTCCCTATTGGCGCGCAATTAGGTGACCAAACCTCTCCTCGACAGAACTTTCTAGACATTGTCAATATTGCAAATAATAATATGAATAACTTTGTTGTCTCAATTATTGATTTAATAATATAAAATATTATGCAGATGATAATGTGATAATAATTGAATCAAATAACGTGAGATACTATGCAACAATTACTGTAGCAATAATTGAGTATAATTGAGTGACTTCTCACGTAAGCATCAATAATCAATACCGTGTGCTACTATGCAACCACGCGTATTACTGTACTTTTACCACCGGATAGTTCAACAGTTTTAACGGTAAAACTTCCGTTGTTATTTTTATAAAAAGATATTTCTATCGTTTTCTAATTCCGACAATAATTTCTTTGTGCGGTCCACCAATGATTGTGTCGTCGTACAAATACTTTCTGTTTCAAACGAATATTCTCCGACCAATCGAATATTTTATAACAACTTGCATACTTTGCAAAATTTATAAATATTACCCACAACTATAAAATTATATCAAAACCACACCATAATATTCAAAAATATATTTCGAGAAAAAATAATTTTTGTTTATGAAAGTTGGGGTCGTACAATGGTCATTGTTGATCACTAAGTAATATTGAAATTTGATTCATGTTCTTTCACAATTATTATACATTTTTGAAAACTTGAAAGCTTATTCCTTTTCAATCATGATATATCCTTTTTGTATTTAAACTTGTTGAGCAAAGTAGTTGCTCACCCTTACTATATCATGGTACTTAAATTTCTACATGATTTGGTGTTCACTGTACAAATATCATCTATCTATCTACCCATAATAAATGCAAACCATGCAATAGATAGAAATAAATCCTCCCCTTATGGGGTTACAACATCTGAATAATAAATACAATCCCAGGTCAAACTAACATTAAACATCTGTGCAGAAACATAAACAAATAATAAGTCTTAAACAATATCAAGTCTTAACAATAACATTCTTAAAAATTAAATAACAAGTCTTCATCACTTATTAGCTTTGCCCTTGCCTTTGCTAGTAGAAGGCTCATCGTACCTTTCGTTCTTAACTGCAATGTTATTATTATGCAAGAGTGAGCATGATTGCCCACAAGTTTAAAAATGAAATAACACTATATAATAACATGCGAGTGAATCAAAGACTTCTGAAATAAAAGCTCAACTTTTAAATCAAAAATGAATAACAAGAATTCAAAAGATTTTTGAGGGTCATAAGACCTTGAACTATGTCCTAGGTTATCAAGGGTTATAGTTGAAACCTTTAACAGTTATAAGACTATGGACTCTTCTACTCGTACTTAGGGGGATCAGCCCTTAGTACCATACTGTACACAATATCTTAACACTAACGCATAAGTAATCCCTATACAGGGTTATTCATCTCAGTTTGATATTAGAGTCCGCACCAAAGGAAGTTTGGTTTGGATAAATCAATAGGAGTTCTGAAATTTAGAACGTTCATCAACTATGGACTAGTCGAATCAAATAAGGTTCACTAGTCTAATATGGATCAACAATAAATAATATTTAAATTGAATGACAATCTCAAGAGGTATACAATAGAACAGGTATTGTATAACAGAATCATACTTTGAAAAGATAAATAATCTTCAATATAACAATTTGAACTTGATTTAATAATAACGAGAATTTACTCGGTGTAATTTATAAACTTGAATAATGATAACAAGTAGGGTTAGAAAACTTGCCTCGTGTGTAGGCTAAACGATTACTACTTCCGTTCACCACAAATCCTACACACATACCATATGTATTCACGACATTCATTAGTTACATTTTCACTTAATTATTTAATATAAACTCCATTTTATTTAACAAATCATTACCCTTCTAATTTAATTACTTAATTAAATTAGAATATTTTCATTCTCTTATTATTATTACACTCGAATAAATTATTTCATAATAATTTCCATCGAATATTTATTTTATTCCATAAATATTTCAACTAAAATATTTATTTTATTTGATAAATATTTTAATAATAATTTCTATCGAATATTTATTTTATTTCATAAATATTTCAACTAAAATATTTATTTTATTTGATAAATATTTTAATAATAATTTCCATCGAATATTTATTTTTATTTTTTTATTTTTTTTATTTTTTTTATTTTTATTTTTGCCCGCCTGGGCGGGGTAATTTAGTTTGGTAACACCAGCCGGGGGCGGGGTTATCCAGACTCAGTTTCTGCAGTTTCTGCATTTCGCAAACATAACAAGGCCAAATTAGGCCAAAAATCAATCACAAGTAAAATTATACGTTCTGTGAAGAACACAGAATATGGTCATAACTTCCAATTAGTTTATTCTTACACGAAATTAGATATGCCCAAACACTGTAATACATATATGATCACTACTTAACCATTCTAGCATGATTTTAACATGTTACAACACATAATTTGCAGAATCAACACATGTAATTTACTGTTCTTGGTGTTTTTGAAAGTTTTGACTGCAGAACATGAAAATCAACACTACGGATTCGTTATAACATCGAATCCGTTCATTTGAAGTTCGATCTCTTCGTTTTAATATGCATAATTATATACAGGTATAAAATTTATGACACAATATATGTTTGACGTATTAAAATTGCGAGTAAGGGCCATATGGCCATATTTTTATACTCTGTAATTTTACAGCAACAATATACGACATATATTTTATGAAACTGATGTCATGGTTCATACAACATAGTAAAAACATACTACGTTAACATATTAACACATATATGTGTAAATTTATAATACAACTTATGATTATCGTGTTAAATTTGGTATGTAAGGCCATATGGCCATATTTTCATACTATGTAATTTTGTAGGAAGTATATACGACATGTTTTTATGAAACTGATGATATGGTTTATACAATATATATAATCAAATACGATATGATAACATTTATCACGTATTCAACACATAATCGTTACCCCTTTTTCCACTACAAAGCTTTTACAGAACATAAAAGCCATTTTTATGAAAAACTTAAACAACGTAATAAAAATTGGGTTAAAGAAATTATCCAGAGCGTAGAGTATGGATTAGTAGGCTTAGATGTTTCTTCAATCACACACTCTCAATCTTCTTTACAAAATCTCAAATTCTCTCTGAAAATTTTCAATTCTCTCTGACTTGCTATGACAGACTTAGAAGATGAAATAATAAGAAGACGTATTAATCAAAGAAACTAACGCGCAGAGTGGTGATCAGTTAACCAGTAATGGTTAACTGCTCTCAACCTCCACTAAGGCTTCGTTTGGCAAGCATTAAATGGTTCAAATATCATTAAATTTAATAACTCTTTTATCTTATAGTTTAATAATGTTACATCCGACTATAAAATAAATCAAATATCTTATTTACTTTACTTTAAATAAAATATGATAATTTGTCATTAATTCACATAGTCACATAATTAATTTCTTATTTATTAATTATGTAAAATTATTAAATCTCTAATTAATTATTAAATTAATTAAAATAACATTATGCTTATTAAATATTTCATTTAATTCAATAAGCTTACATAAATACATAATCTAAGTAGTAAATTCTCCACATTAATTTAATAAATATAACACATATAATTAAATTAATCTACCACAACTTCATCAATTAATTATAAAATCTAATAATTAAATCATCAAAAATATTTATTTAATTCAATAAATATTAAAATTAAATTACAAAAATCTCGTTCGTCACATCTTTCCCCCCTTAAAAGGATTCTGTCCCCAGAATCACTACTCAATAAATTCGACCCGTTACATTCTCCCCCCTTACAAAGATTCTGTCCCAAGAATCGCTTACACATAATTTAAGTAAATAAATGAGGGTAATTCTTCATCATATTCTCTTCGAGTTCCCACGTAGCTTCTTCAGCGTTGTGGTTCCTCCAAATTACCTTTACAGAAGGTATTACTTTATTTCTGAGAACTTTTTCTTTTCTGTCGACAATTTGAACAGGAATTTATTCGTAAGATAAGTCTTTTTCAAAATGTAGGGGTTCGTATTCAATTACATGCTTGTAATCGGGTTTGTAGGGTCGTAATACAAAAACGTGGAAGACGTTGTGGACATACTCGAGTGCTGGAGGTAAGGCTACCTCATATGCAACTTCTCCGATTCTTCGTAGTACTTCAAAGGGTCCAATGAATCTTGGGCTTAATTTCCCTTTCTTTCCGAACTTGATCTTTCCCTTCCAGGGAGAGACTTTCAAAAATACATAACTACCCGGTTCAAACTCAACATTTTTACGGTGTGGATCGGCGTATTTCTTCTGTCTATCTTGAGCTGCTACCAGTCTTGTTCGGATCACTTTAACTATCTCTGATGTCTGCTGTACTAGTTCGGGACCTAATAATTGTCTCTCGCCAACTTCATCCCAGTATAGCGGACTTCTGCACTTTCTGCCGTATAACGCTTCATAAGGCGGCATGCCAATACTAGCGTGATAACTGTTGTTGTAGCCGAACTCTACGAGCGGTAGGTGATCATCCCAATTTCCTTTAAAGTCCATCACACAGGCTCTTAGCATATCTTCTAATGTCTGAATCGTTCTTTCGCTCTGTCCATCTGTCTGAGGGTGATATGCTGTACTTATTCGTAGTTGCATACCCATGCATTCTTGTAGACGTTTCTAGAAGTTCGATGTAAAGCGTGGATCTCTATCGGAAACAATTGACACCGGCACTCCGTGCCTCGAAACAATCTCTTTCACATATAACCTTGCCAACTGATCTAAGTTGAATATGATTTTGATCGGAAGGAAGTGTGCGGATTTCGTCAATCGGTCAACGATAACCCATACTGCGTCATAGCCTTTCTGAGTTGTCGGAAGGCCAACCACGAAGTCCATCGTAATATGTTCCCATTTATATTCTGGAATCTCCAACGGTTATAGCAACCCACTCAGCCTCTGATGTTCTGCTTTCACTTTCTGACAGGTTAGACATTTGGCAACACACTCTGCAACATCTCGTTTCAAATTTGGCCACCAAAAATGTTGTCTAAGATCTTGGTACATCTTGGTACTACCAGGGTCAATCGAATATCGAGAACTATGAGCCTCGCTCAAAATGTTTTCCTTAATCTCTGTTACTGGCGGTACCCAAATTCTACTTTCAAATCTCAGTATTCTTTCCTTATCCATCTTAAATCTTGGTTCGGTTCCTTCGGATATCTTCTTTTTCACCTTTTTACATTCTTCGTCCTGAAGTTGAGCCTCCTTAACTTTATCTAGTAGGGTTGTACCAGATTGCATCTGGAATAACTTCTCATCAATTTTCATAGGATACTTCACTTCCAACTCCAGTTTCTCCATTTCTAAAATTAGCTCCTCCTGAGCAGTCAACATCATCAATTTCTCACGACCCTTTCTACTTAAGGCGTCGACAACCACATTTGCCTTACCCGGATGGTATAAAATCTCACAATCATAGTCCTTAATTAATTCCAACCACCTTCTTTGACGCATATCCTTCTGTGTAAAAATATATTTCAAACTCTTGTGGTCTGTAAGTGCCTCCAGATTTTCAAAGCAAAAACTACTGCAGCTAACTCCAAGTCGTAGGTCGGATACCCCTTCTCATAATCATTCAATTGTCGTGACGCATACGCAATGACTCTGCCGTTTTGCATAAGCACACAGCCAAGTCCTTTATGCGACGCATCACTAAAAACAATAAAATTTCCTGTATCATCCGGAAGAGATAACACAGATGTCGTACTCAACCTCTTCTTCAATTCTTGAAAGCTTTCCTCACACTTCTCCGTCCAAACAAATTTCATAGCTTTTCGAGATAAATTCGTTAGCGGAGTTGCGATCTTGGAAAAGTCTTGAATGAATCTTCTGTAATATCCTGCCAATCCAAGAAAACTTCGTACTTTCGACGGCGTCTTCGGCTGATCCCAGTTAATCACGTCTTCGACTTTGGATGGATCTACCGAAATTCTATTTTTATCGATCACGTGCCCAAGAAATTGTACCCACTCAATCCAAAATTTGCATTTCGAAAACTTGGCATACAACTTCTCTCTTCTCAACACTTCCAACGTTAATCTCAAATACTCTTCATGTTCTTCCTTGGTTTTCGAATATACCAAAATATCATCTATAAATATCACTACGAACTTATCTAAAAACGGCTTGAACACGCCATTCATTAGTCCCATAAATGCTGCAGGAGCATTTGTTAGACCAAACGACATTACCAAAAATTCGTAGTGACCATATCGTGTTCTGAACGTTGTCTTCGGTACATCCTCTGGCCTCACCTTCAGTTGATGATAACCACTTCTCAAGTCTATCTTGGAAAAGTATCTCGCTCCCTTCAATTGATCAAACAGATCGTCGATCCTCGGTAATGGATATCTATTCTTAATTGTGACCTTATTCAGTTCTCTGTAGTCAATGCAGAGCCGCATCGTTCCGTCCTTCTTTTTCACAAACAACGCAGGCGCTCCCCATAGCGATACGCTCGGTTGAATGTACTTCTTGTCTAGTAATTCTTGTAGTTGTACCATCAATTCTTTCATCTCTACTGGTGTCATTCGGTATGGTGCCTTTGATATTGGAGCAGTTCCTGGCACCAAATCGATCACGAAATCAACTTCTCTATCTGGCAGAAGTTCTGGCACATCGTCTGGAAATACGTCCGCGAAGTCCCTCACTACTGGTATCTCCTCTACTTTTGGATTCTCTTTACGACTGTCGACTATGTAAGCTAGATATCCTACACAGCCTTGTCTTAACAACTTCCTGGCCTGCATCATCGTCAGACAACTCGCTTGTCTAGGCGACTTGCTACCATAAAGCACCACCTTTGACGGAGTCATGAGGTTAATACGCTTCTTCTGGCAATCAATTACGACTCCGTGATTGAATAACCAGTCCATACCCAAAATAACGTCAAATTCTCCAAGTCGAATAGGGATAAGATCTATGTTCATGATATTACCCTTAATATCCACTCTACAGTTCTTATGTACGTACTTAACAGGGATTATTTCTCTATTCGCAATTTCTATGTTCATGGGGCGTTTTAACTCATCCTTAGGCAATTCTAAGTTCTTAGCAAAGTCACCGGATATAAATGAACAAGTAGCACCCGAATCAAATAATACATAAGCATTAACTTTATTGATCGGAATGATAACTGACACCACATCACGAGACTGCATAACATCCTGCACTGTCATGTTGAATGTCCTGGCGGTCGGTCGGTTGGTTGCGGTTGGTCCCGTGATAGTTAAAGCACTTCTACCGCTGTTTCCCCTGTTCTCTCCTGATCCTACCCCTCCAGATCCCTTCTTAGGACAGTCCCTTGCCAGATGATCCTTTGAGCCGCAAGTGAAGCAGGCTCCCTTCTTTGGTTTAGGACAGTTAGGTGTTATGTGGCCCTCCTGACCACAATTGTAACACACCCGCTTTCCCTTCATACAAACCCCCAGGTGAGCTTTCCCGCAGGTCGGACACGCTTCGATCCTCTTCTTCTGACCTCCTTGCTGATTTACAGTTGACGAGTTGTCAGTTCACCTCCTTTTCTGATTGATACTTCCTCCCGTGTTGCTGCCACTGGCTTTATTATTTCCCTCATTTTCACTCTTCTTCTTCTTGTGATCCTGATTGTACTTGGTCACCGCATCGCTCCCACCTTCAGCGAGGATGGCCTTTTCCAGTACTCCAGCAAAAGTGTTTAGCTGAAACATTGATACTTTGCTATATACCCAGGGCTTCAGTCCTTGTTCAAACCTTCTTGCTTTTCTCTCATCCGTGTATACTTGATACGGGGCGAACCTAGCCAACTCATTGAATTTTGCCGCATAATCTGGTACGGACATATTTCCCTGTTTCAACTCCAGAAACTGGACCTCCATTTGGTTCTGCGAGCTGGTCGGGAAATACATCTCAAAAAAACATCTCCTTGAGCCTCTCCCAGGTAATCACACCTTCACCTCCCCGGACCTTTTTTGCTTGCCACCAATAACTGGCTTCGAATTTCAGCATGAACGTCGCGTAGGCGATTTTCTGGTCCTCTCTGACTCTGGCGACGTCAAAAACTTTTTCCATTTCCATAACCCACATTTTAACCTCGATCGGGTTCATGGAGCCTTTAAACTCTGGCGGTCCCACCGCCTTGAAATCCTTAAACGTCGTGTTCGGTGGAACTTGAGGTAGATTATTTATCGCTCCAGCTAGTAAGTTCACCAACTGTTGAACGGGATCAGCATTGGCGTTGTTGTTGTTGTTATTCGTTGACCCTTCTTAGGCTGGTCGACGATTTGGTTGTCTTCTCGGCGGCATGTTTCTGATAAGAATATACGCTTATTAGGTCTTTATTCAATTCTTTAAATATTTAAGGCTTAACTAAAACATTTAAACATAATCACTTAACACATTATCTCAATAAACCCTGATATATTTATTCAAATCGAAAGTTTTAACATTAAATGATAGCATCACTGCTATTTACATCAACTATTCTGAGATAAAGAATCTACAGGATTTAAAACATTAAAATATTCCTTTGTTTATAAATACATCGGAATTTACATCTAACACGAGATAAGTTTTTCACATAATTAAACAAATCATATCACTGCCTGTTAAGGCGCTGAATAGCCTTGCTACGTTCCTCTTCCATGATGTGGGACATCGTCCGGCGATTTAGCATATACGATGGTAGTCCTTCGAACTGGATTGGGTACCTCAAAACTCGATCTTGAGCCTCATCCATTGCATTATTAAGTGTAGAGTACGTCTCCCCAAGCTTAGCCTTCTTTGCACCATCTTCTTCTGCAAGATCAGCACGACGTAATTCTTTTACCCAGCCCTCCTCTGCTACGATCAGCCTTTCTGAGCTTTCTTTCAGTTCCTTCTTCAACTTCTCTATCTCCTAAGTCTTCTCCTCAGTTTTACCCTTCTCGTGGACCAAATTCCATTCCTTGTTAAAAATGAACTTTTATACAAAATTCAAACTCTTTGTATATAGGTGCAAACGAGGCATAGCACTACTTCCAAATAACTGCACATTGACCCACACACACACACACACATTCAGATAAATGTTTAAATTAAAAAGTGGCGTCACCGTGTCACCACGGATGTCGGAGGGTGCCTAACACCTTCCCTCCGCATAATCAAGCCCCCGGACCCTAACGAATCTCGGTTTCACAGACCAGTTAAATAGTGTCACATCACTAGGTCAATGTGCAAACCATTTCCAGTTGAGTTGATGTAACCATTTAAAAATATCAACTGGCGACTCTTACAGTCTAATTGTCGACATATACATGTCGAACCTTTTCACAACTTATTTTTTCAAACAAATCTCACCTAACATGAAAACACCAAAAGACAAGAACAGAAAAGGAACAAATAAAAATCCCGACGTCGACAAACTCGACGAACACAATGGGGTAAATGTGTTTTTTTCTTCCAAATTTCAAGTATTAGGAATTTGGTTAACTGGCTTGCCACGTAGGAAATAACTTGTTTTGTTTTTTTTTCAAAAGCCACGTAGAAAAATTGGTCCAATTTTTTAACGTCGTGAGTAAAATTGGACGGAATGACTTGATTAACAATTTTTTAAAAACACAGTGGGCCAATTGAATTTTTTTAAACTACAGTGACTAATTGCTTAAAACACGAAGACCACAATGGGGTAAAAGTGTTTTTTCCCAATTTAAAATTTATGCCAGAAAAAGAAGAGTGTAATTTATTTATTCTTTGTTTGTGTGAATTTTTTTTTTTTTTTTCATGAGAAAAAGAAGAGTCTAATCTGTTATCTTTAATTTGTTTTCTAATGTTTTTAATTTGTTTTTATAATTTTTTATAATTTTAAATTGCATTTATACTTTTTTTATATAATTTTAAGTTGTATTTATAATTTTATAATCAAATTATACGGATTTAATATAAGTATACAAATTTAACAAGCATATACATGTATTATTTTTTTTAAATGGTAAAATACACTGAAATGCGTTGAAAATTATAAAAATATGATTTTTATGGTGACACGTCAGCTGCCGAAAATGGATTTAGGGTCACTTTTATTTACTTAAGTGTACTTAGAGTATACTAATGTAAGGTTTTAAACATTAGGGTCACAAATATAAAATGGGTCATACTTCGAGTGACATAAGTGTATTTAACCCTAATAAGAATGGAGGGAGTAGTAACCAATGTTTTAAAACTCGGACCGGACCGGTAAAAAATGGAATCGATCCGCCTTTCAGTCCAATTTGACCCAGTGACTCGATTTTGGTCAAAACCCGACCACCGTTCCAACTGGTGGTCCAACCGGTAAACCCGGTTAATTGACCCAACTGACCCGATTTTTAATTATTTATTTTTTTACCAAAAAAATTTTAATTTTAAAATTAACCATTTTTATTAATATTATAACTCATCTTTATTATGTTTTAGTTCATGAAAAACGAGATTTTTAAATTTTTTATTTCTTACTAATAATATATATTTTTATATATTAATGATGTCACTGGGTCGACCACTAGTTAGACCAGTGATCCATCCACTCGGTACCTTTTTCGGTTCAATAAACGGTTTGGTTCTGAGAACCTTGGTAGTAACTAGGACTGAGTAAAAAACGGGTAAAACCGAATA
Organism: Panax notoginseng; assembly: GCA_016801055.1. Classification (NCBI taxonomy): domain Eukaryota; kingdom Viridiplantae; phylum Streptophyta; class Magnoliopsida; order Apiales; family Araliaceae; genus Panax; species Panax notoginseng. The sequence goes on from CM029017.1 coordinate 193,421,515, forward strand.
ATCGAACATAACCGAAATTTTTTAACCGAATTATTTCAGTTATTCAGTTATTTTCTGTAATTCGGTTATAATCGTTTTATTATCCGCTTTTCGGGTTCGGGATTGGTTTTGATTTTTTGTTATTCAGTTAAACCGAATAACCAAAATGAAGTGATTAGACTTAGTAGTGAATTAAAAATGGGGAGAAGAGTTTGAAGAGTTCATACAACTTTGGAGGAATCCCAATAGCCAATAAGAGGGACAGAGCCATAGAGTGAGTCACGAGGGATGAGTTCGCCTTTGAGCTTGTAATTCTCCATTTTGAGAGAAACATAGAGTTGTCCGCCTGCTTGGGTCTTCTCTCTCATTTTTGGGTGTTATTTTTGATAGCAGTGTTCGGTTATTACCCGAAATACCGAATTTACAATTCGGTAATTCGGTATTCGGTTATTCGGTTATTACTAAAATTCGGTTATTAGTTCGGATATTGAAAATACGAATATTTCGGTATTCGGTTATAACCGAATAGGCTATAACCGAATAGCATATCCGGTTCAGTTATAACCGAATGATAAGTCCTAGTAGTAACTTCTATAGAGACAACAATAAATATGAGAGAAAGAGAAAGAAACATTCTCATATGAAAAAACAAAAAACTAACAAAAGCACAAAACAATTATCAAATTTAAATGCTGATAAAATTCATAGCTCCGGATTGAAAAAATCTAGAACACAACTTCAAATATGATAAAACTAAAAATAAGGTCCTACTAGAAGAACAAAATTAACTCTTCTTTTCACTCCCAGTCGTCTTCTTCTTTGATGTTACCTGCGAGTACAAGAAAGTCCCAAATATAGCAATGGCGGATCCAAGTGCATTCAAAGGCCTAACCGGATTCTTGAAAACCAAAACTGTGGCAATAATCACCACAACTCTCTTCATTGTGTTTCCAACAGAAAACGTCAGCGGGCTAATATCATCTAGTGCTTGATAAGATGATTGGTTATACAGATGATAAAACACCCCAGACACCATAACCCATAGATAAAATGTGGATGGTTTTCCTATAGTTTCAATAGCCTTGTAATACCCTCCAACCCATTGAGAACCTTCAACAAAAATCGCCACCGGAAATAGATACAGCGTCGAGATTATAGTAATCCAACCATACAAATTCAATCCATCTACTTCCTTAAAGTTCTGCAAACTCTTTTTTGAATAAATATTTCGAAGAACAAATCCAACATTACTAATTAAAGCACCCCACAAGCCTCCAAAATTAAAAGACACTTCAGTTACAGCAGCAAGAGAACAACCCAAGACAATTGGAATAATCGAGAGCCAAACAGGTAGAGGGTAAGTATCACCAAGTACAGAGGAAAATACCACAGTGAAAACAGGTTCTGCAGATTTTATAACATGGGTGAAAGAAACAGCCACTTTAGAGAATGAAACACAAGCAGAGATGTGCCCAATTGTATGGAAAAGTGCAGGTCCAAGAAGGGCAATGATGAATGACTTGGAGATTTTTGGGCAAGATTGAAGCTTTGTAGACCATAGAATTAACATAAAAACAGACCCACAAAACAGCTGAAAAGAAGCAAGAAGCCATGGAAATGGGAAGATGTTCAATACCTTCTTATTGTAGATGTTGAAAACAATGTTCTGAAAGTACCAGAACCCGAAAACAAGGGCAAGTTGGAGAGTTTTGTTTGGCTTTGAAACTTCAATTTCTCCATCTGGGCTTGATTCTTGTGGAACATCTGATGATGCTTTGGGGATCTGGGATCCGGGTTTTGAAGAAAACCCAAACGGGTCAGTATTATTTTTTCTGAAATGTGAGCTCAGACTGGAGATCTGAGAAACGGGTTTGGAGAAAGACCCAAATGGGTCGACATGGATCTTGCTTACAGGAAGAGATTGTTGGTTTTTCAGATGTTGAGTTTTTCTGTTCACAAGATTTGGATCCAAAAGTGAAGCATTTATCGGGTACTTGTTAGATTTGGAGAAAGTGACACTTAATGAGGGAATAAGATTCAAATTGAGCATTGTTGAAGAGAGAAAGACAAATTCTTTCTGCTATTAACAGTGAAGGAAAAAGGAGATTCAGGAGGAGAAATGTGTGCTCATGGGATTTGCGAGTACTCAGTCAAGAATGGCGATTTAGGAAAGTTGTGTGTGACCTTGGGACTACTCTGTGACTGCTTATTTTGTTTCTATATGACACGGCTTTAGAGCTATTGGAAGAGAGCGCAAGGGTCAGATAGATAGAGCCAACGAGAAACTCAGGTTAGCGATTTTTTGTATCATTTTTTTATTGTTAATTATGTGCATAATTATTATTAGGCCTAAATATGGATTAATATAGTGAACTTTTAATATTTTTCTATTTTGAGGAATGTCTTTTTAATTTTTTTATTTAAAAAATTAAACTTATAATTTTTTTCCATTGTGGGAATTGTATTCTCAATTTTTTTTATTAGGGGATTAAACTTTTAAATATTTTTAATTACATCTAAATTGATGGTGTCACATCAGAAAATTGATGACATGACAGTAATACATGACTTAAAAATACTTATGTGTAATATTGAGTCTCATTTTAACATTTATTCTATTAATTTTTTAAACCAAAAAGGGTAAATATAGGACAATTATTAATTTTAAAGTAAATTATTATTATTATAATTTTAATATTAAACCATTATTAATATTTTAAAGTAAATTTAATGATAATTTTACCCTTTTAGTAAATTATTGATTTTTTAAATTTAATTTTTTGGTAAATTTAATTTTTTTTAAAAGTAAATTTAACGACAATTTTTAAAATAAAATTAATAATGGTCATATATTTATCCTTTTTGGTACAAAAAATTAACTGAATAAATGTTAAAATGAGACTCAATATTACACATAAGTATTTTTTTAGTTACGTGTCGCTGCCATGTCATCTATTTTTTGATGTGCTACTATCAATTTAGACGTAATCACAAAAATTTAAAAGTATAATTCTCTAATAGAAAAAATTGAGAAGACAATTCCAAAGAAGATAAAAATTAAAAGTTTAATCACGTGATTGAAAAAATTGAAAAGATAATCCCTAAAATGAAAAAACATTAAAAATTCAAGATATTAATCTATATTTAGACCTTATTAATAATAAAATATAATAAATAATAAATTAATTTTTATAATTTTACTCAATTTCATGTATTGTTATATTTCAATATCGTAACTATGTAAAAAAAAAATTGACAACATCTTGATTTTAATTTAGATAACATAGTCGTAGACATCTTCTTTTATTATGGGAGGTCTTGCCTTTTCTCTATTTTTAGGATGAAATGTATTCTTTTGATTAAATTGTACAAACATAAATGTTTTTTTTTAAAAATAAGATGATATTATTCCGGGTTAAGTTTTTTTAATAAGAGTTTTGTTATACAATGTATTGTGAAAGTTATCACTTATCAGTCGAATTATAATTGTGAAGTATGTGCATACATGGATTAAGTAAGAATTAAGAAGAATCTCATTATACATTTTCATAATTAGTCAAATATTTGTCTACATGTATATTATTTTCTTTTTAATAATACCATGTTCTCATGTGTTTTAAATAGTATAATATTAAAATAAATTAAATATACTTTATGACAACAACAATCACATGAGATTTTACACAACTAATACAATATTCACATACCATTTGATACATTATTTTAACAAAAAATTTGAAAACATATATTTTTATTTGTATTTTAATTTCGAATGAATCTCAAATGACATTTAAGCCCCCTAAACATAGCATATAGTGAATTTGACTATTGATATAAGTTCGTTTAATTTGAATAATGTGAGTATAAAAATTATAAATTATATAAAAAGTATTAATAAATATAAGATTTATTGTATTTAAAATTAAACTAATTTTGAGTTTAAAAATATCTCATATTTACTTGGTAAAGTTAGACTTGATTTTATATGAAATCGAAGAAATATTATATTTGTTTATATATATATATGTATATATTTAATATATCAAAAGATTAATATATATTTTAAAAAGATTTTTAACTTTGTGGCGTAAATAGTAAAAATATATTCTCTAAACTTTGGAAATTATTTCGAGGTAAAAAAGGATTTTTACTTATATCGAGTAAAAAGAAAAAATAAACAAAAGAAAATAGAAGAAGAAAGAGTAAAAAACTAAAATAATATGCCGTTCCAAATTTATTTGAATTAGCCTGCTGATCAAAAGATAGTCCGGTCGTGTATCTTCTCTCTCATCTCTATAGGATCAGATTATACGCACAAAATAATTGGAGGGGAATATCAAATTGAAATGGCAGCAAAGCAAATGGAAGAGATTCAGAAGAAATTGGGGACGAAATTGAATTACCCAAGAGCCAATGCACCAGCTCAGTCTCTCCTCTTCGCTGGCATGGAGCGTTACGCCCTTCTCGAATGGCTTTTCTTCAAGTCTGTCACTCTAACCCTCTTGTTCTCTCTCTAAAACTCACACTTTCTTTCTGTATCTAAATTCAATTGGATCTGATTTTGATTGCCGCTAAAAAAATGCAGGCTTTTGGGTGATAAATCCCCCTTTTCTCAACAAAATCTACAAGGCGACGCCATGGATCGTGACGAGGAGACCTCCCGTATTCAGTGTATCCCTCTCTCTCTCTCTATTTCAAAACCCCTAAATATTTTGTATGTATTTCATGTGTATATGTAATGTTTCAGTTACAAAGTTAAAATGAATCCTTAAGTTATTAATTTTTGTTATGTAATTCAATCTGATCTACTTTCTAATCTGTGATGTTATTATTCGAGTTGATTCTGAGAATTGTGTTTAATCAAAGTTCATAATTTTAATAGATTTTTTGGTTCTGATTATACCCAATTCATAGTTAATTTAATTGGGATTGTATAAGAGCCCTGTCAAGCCAAGCTCACAGTTGCCCTTTTTGATTTTTCTCATCTTGGTAAGAAGTGAGCATGAGCTTGAGTGGAGGTAGGTGAAGGTTTGGACAGGTGTATTCGTGCTAGGTTCGGTTTGGCTAGTTCGAGTTCTTAGCTTCACTTAACCCTTATCAGTTTAAACTTGCTAAATAGAAAGCTCAACTAAATAGAATAAACAGGAATAAGGAAGGGATGTGAAAAAAGAAGTAAGAACTGGGTACATTGTAATTTGTATTCTTATGTATATTTCCTATTTATACCTACTGAAGTTAAATATCATTTCTCCCTTCCAGTTTTATATTTTTCTCCATCAGTCTAAATATGTTTTGATACAGTTTATTTCTTTGCTTTTGCAGATTTAGCTGAGATAGCAAAGTTCCTGGGTGTTACCAGTACTGTGGACACAGAAGCAATTCAAGTGAGTTCGATTTCTTCTTACATTTTTAGTAGCATGTTTATTCATAAGCCTCATCAAATTTCCAGTTTTTCTTTTTCCCAAATTTTTTATATAGATGATAGCTAGTTAATTGTCCTGACATTCAGGCAAGATGCATAAAACTGAGTTCTAAGTTTTCTGTTGTTGCAATAAGTAGGTATTATAATATGACCTATCCCATTTTACTTTCAAGAGCATCCGTCAAGTACACTGGAGTACCGGACAGTTCCCTTTTATTTTTCTGAATTTCTGGCAGGCATAAAAAACTGGTTCATAAGCTCATTAAGCTGGATGTTTCAATATTTAGTTTCTACATGGATAATATGCATACATAGTAGTCCTAACAAATTGACCTTTGGGTCTAACAAAAGCTAGCCATGGCTGTTGTGCCTTTACGTGAAAAATTGAGATTAAAATGAACTATGGTATAAAAATCAACAATTATAGCTAACTATCCCTTTCTCCATTAGTTCTGTTTCTAAGGTAAGTTCTTCGGTACTATTCTCAGTGGCTCTATCATTTATTTTGAGTGAGACCAGATGCCTACAAATCTTTAGATATATTCAATTTAAGCAGTCTTAGTTATTTGAGGACTTGTACCATGCTGCTATTTCATATGGGACCACATTAATTTTATATTTTGTTATGTGAATGCTTCTAGTTGTCTCTCAATGACTTTAATATAGAAGCAGTTACAACACGGAACCATTTATCTCCTAAAAACTGACATTTGGTAGTGTAGTAGACAAGAAAGTTTTTCCTCGAAGGCTTCAAAGGAGGTGCCTTTCAATGACTTACAATTATGGGTAAAAAAGTCCCAAGTATTATGATGATGATACAAAAGGGTGTGGATAAACATATCTGATGGTGGAAATAGTGTTCCCAAAATAGTTTAACTAACACAAAGTGTTCCTGCTACCAGTATTTGAATTATTAAAACAGAACTTATATTGGAAATTTCACTTTGCAAAGGGTTGTTAATGTTCTTAGTTTAGAAATTCATTGTTTTATTGCTTAAATGCATTATACTTTTCAATTACTTGCACTATAAGAACTTGTAACAACTTTTAATTCATTATGGTACCGCTTTCTTCCGTGGGTGAGATTTTCTAGCCAGTTCTCGTGGTTCTTGCAAAGAGTTATATTAAAATTTCACAGCGATACGAGTATATAGCACAAAATCTGCGTTGGAATATACCTAACCATTGAGATCAGAAATCTTTTTGGAACATGAGACTAACATTCATTGTGATCCCTATCTATCATAGGGACGAGGAAGCTATGAAGATCGCACTGAAATGCTTCGTCTTATTGTAGATCTTGTGGAGGCAAGCATATATGCTGATAATCCTGACTGGAGGTTGAGATCATTCTGAATTGTCAGTGATTTTCACTGATATTAATATTGTTGTTTTTTTCCAGAATCAGAACTTCCAACGCACTTTTTAAGTTGCCAATATTTTAGTTTTCGATATGGGTTTAAAGCTTTATTTTGTAGCTGATCTATTCCTCTTATTGTTGTAGCGTTGATGAACAGGTAGCGAAGGACATACAGCTGATAGATTCTATTGCTGAAAAACAAGCTCAAATTTTCTCCGAGGAGTGCAAGTTGTTCCCTGCAGATGTGCAGATTCAGTCAATATACCCATTGTAAGAACTAAGAACTTTATTTGGCTTGCGTTATATTTTCATGGACTTATCTTATTATGTATAAATCTTATAAATAGATTTGTACGAGTTATTGGAGTTCTGTCGGGATGTAAAGGAGTCAGGTTTGCATAGTTGTTAAAGGTGCAAAAGGTGCATGCCTAGGCACAAGATGCATACCTAGGCGCGAGGCTCGGCTCACCTCTAGGGCCTTGTCTTGGCTAACACAAGGCATATTGAAAGACGTGGTTCAAAGAGGCGTGCGCCTTTTGGGCATAGGCTCGAGGCATAACCAAGCTCAACTAGAGAGAAAAGATAATCTGCATTCAGTGCATTGGTTACAGATTATAGTGCATGACTAGGGGAAACAATCCTAACGTAATACAAAATTAAAGACTTACTGAGAGAAAATGTAAATTGTATGACATGAATAACTGAAGATGCATTGGTGAATTAGAAAATGATTATCTAGGACGTAACTATGCCTTCACTTTTTAACCAGGACCAAATGAAGGCCTGTTTTCTTTTTGAATAGGTAAATGGAGGCTTCAGTCTTGCTGTATCTTTTTTGCTGCATTCATACACTTGACCTGGAAATTCCCATTGTATTGAATTAAACTAATCTCGCTTGATCTTGGGAAACATTTTCTTCTAGTAATGATTAGCCTGGAACCTTATGCTCAAGGAGAGACTGCATTGACCTGAAATTATAGTTTCCTCGTTTAGAGTAACACCAACCTCCTTTGTCTTAGTTGTGGGTTGATTGTTGTTAACAATGATGTGCATTTTAATTGTATAAATTATATCACAAATTAGATGTTAATAAGGTAACATTTGTTTTTGTTAATTCTCGAGTTCTAGACCATGGCATCAGCAATCAGAAGGTAGAATTTCTTCCAAACAACTTAAGTATAAGTAATGTGTCATTATTGAACTCAATTACTAAGCTCATAATTTTATCTGTTATTGTACTTGTATAGAAGGAATTAAGGAAAACATAGTCTTTTCATTTATTCATAGAAGAACAATTTTGGAGTAGAAAAGGAAGAGATTTTAACAGAGCATGATGCAACTTTGGGGGGATGTAAGATTGTAATAGATACACTAGAGATTTGTAAGAATGTGGCTCTAGGAATATTTATAATTGACTTGACCAACTAACATGAACTATTGTGTCACATTTTATGATTTGTTTCCTGCATTCTGTTGGCTCTTTCTGGCATCAAACTTTTACTTCTCACTATTTCCTTTGAGGCTACAGTTTTTGTAATATATCTAAAGTTCTGTCATGTTAATCAGCTTAGGATTAAATTTATTTTTAAATCTACAGCTTATTTTTCAACAAGTGGGACAACATCTTCTATAATACGCTCTCCGTTCCATAAAAAGAGTGCCATTTGCAAATATTAAGGATGCATTTTGTTCCATTTACATTAAAAATAATGAAATTAGGATTGCAAACCTAAGGACATTGTGTAATTTTTATAAAGTTATAATTAAAAACAGGACTCTTTTTGTGGAACAAAAATAATTGGCAATGGGACTCTCTGGTTAGCGGTTGAGTGTTTGGTCTATGAACTGAATTTTATTTAATGTATGTCCATACCATACAACACATGTAAGGATTGCTATATTTTCTGCACCAGATACAGTAACTTTATTTCCATTGTCGAAGTTTATTTGCAGACCAGATATATCTGATCTGGAGAAACAGCTATCAGATCAATCAAATAGACTTTTGAATCTTCAAGAGATGGTTGATGATTTGGCATCAAAGGTTGATACCAAACTTGGCAGCATATTACCATATTGCATTTTGTAATTAGTGCCTACTTAGTATCTTGATCACCTCTACATATTTATCTTTTCATATCAACTTGTACTAATGTTATTTTTGTGCCAAATTATTATTGCATATGGTTCCTGCTATTCTGGATTGTGTTTTTTGTATCTAGCACGCATATAACCCAGAAGAGGATTATGTGGAGGTAGAATTGAAATTGCGGACTCATTTGGAATCCTTTCTGGAAACTGCAAAATCCTTCAATATGATTTACACCAAGGTATTAGTTTGCTTTCCTTCATTCAAATTTATAATTACTCTGTTATCTATTACACCAATCCTTGATATGGTTTGAGCTATTATGACGAGATAAGGCTAAGCTTGGGTTTATTACAGCTTTATCTTTTGTAACTTGTCTCTCAATTTTTTTTTGACCAAGTAGCTTCTGGTAGAACATAATTTGTATTTTTATGCATATGTAATCAGTTACAACTTTTAGATTTGTTATTTATAGGAAATTCGTCCGTGGACACACATGATGGAGGTACCACAACTGCATGGCTTTGGACCAGCTGCCAATCGATTGCTGGAGGCATACACGATGCTTCTGAAGGTATCCCTGTGCTAAACTGTTTAATAATATTATCTTTTATATCCATATATTTTGTTCTGGCTGCATAGTTGAAAGTAGTTGAAGATCGTGTTCAATTATGAATGAAAACATTAACAGGTTTTGAGGTACATTTGATGAGAGTTCACATAATAAGATGATTTCATCTTTAACTCTATCATGTATTTCAATTTTCATATTGATCTTTTCAGGGGACAATGTTAAAAGACTTAGGTTGTGTATGCTTTTGATTCGGTCAGAGGCAAAACTTGTTTGGTAAATTTTTTTTTTTGCCTCTTAATGCCTCTTAATCGGTAAGATATGAAATTAAATCTAGACTATTAGAGGTAGGTCTGAACCACATTAACTATTTTTTGAACAAAAATGACCTATTCAATATTACAAAATCCCTCCTCCCTCTTCCTCCCCCAACTGTCGTTGCACTTGCTCCAACGTCGGAACCTCTCTTGCAACACCCCTAGCCGTCATAATCGGGTTTTCTTTACTCTTCTCCTTCCGATTGAGTTTTCTGTTTTGGGTCAAATCTGATTCACCATTTTGTGCACCACACCAACCCATTTTGGTACTCACAGATCTGCCGCGAATTCATACCAACAATGCTCCCGAAGCTTTAATGGCAAAAAAAATAGTTTATCAACCATGGAAATTGACGATCAGAAGTAGACAGCCTCCGATCAGACCAATAAACAGACTGATAATTTAAATATAAATGATTACCTCCAAATTTGGAAATCAATACCTCAAAAAGTAGAGAGAAATTGTGCCTCTTGAAACAAAAAACCTATGAATTTTTAAGGATTTTGATGTGATTTTTGGAATAATATAGAAGGTGATGGAAAAAGAGAAAATAAAAGGTTTGGGGAACATAGAGCAAATGTTGAGACTTGAGAGTTCTGAACACGTTGACATTAACTGTAAAGAGTTAAAGAGTAGTATGGTAAAATATTGTTATTAAGACATTTTGAAAAAATTAATTATAAAACAACATTTTTTTCATTCAAATACAATTCTATTCAGATGCTCTACATTATTCAGATGTCTAAACTGTTCAGATCTTAACATTCAGTTTTATCAAACACCACCTTATTCTCAGAATTTCTGATTAACTCACCTTTTAAACTTGCCAAGGAACTGCTCATTGAAATCGGCTACTTTCAATAGTAATGCATTGCTAGGGACATCCTCAATTGTGAGAGCAACTGATAATACTCTTTTCATAACTCGGATGAATAAGAAAAAATTGTGTCACTCAAGTTAATTCTCTTCAAATTTCCAGGCTGAAAGTGTTACTCGAATTCCATGTTAATTATCTGAATTACTTCATTAAGTTTCTATACAAAACTTTACAGCATCATTTTATATTGAAATATTCAATAACCTTGTGGATGCCTGGAACCGGTCCATGCTTTAAGTTATATGCTTTTATCTTAAAAATGTTATATGTAGTGCATATGTTTTTTCTTTCATTTACTACTGCATACGAGTTTGGAGCTTAGCACTTATAAGAGACTCGATAAACTGATCAATTTAGATTTTTGATTTTCCAAAGCAATGTACAGTTGTCGAAAATAGAATACTTCGCCACGATGCTGCTAGCATTGACAAAAGGCAAAAACCTTTTTAGCGTTAAGGCTTCCCTTTCAATCTGTTAATGTCTTTCCGCTTCCAACTTGTGAGATGCAGCAGTTCAACTTATTTTGATGGAATTTAGTCTAATCCAAGTTGAGGGAAAAATGGATTTAAATGGTTTCTAGTTGATTTTAAAGCAGTCAGGTAGCTTATAAGTTGGACTGCATGATTACTTCTAGGTTATGACTATTCTGTTTCTTGTTTTTTTTTTTTCATTTTGACAGTTCTTAGGGAACTTGAGGAATCTTCGGGATTCTCATGCAGCAGTAGCTGTCGGAGCATCTGAAACTGTAGTTGGTGAGCCAACTTCTGTTACGAGAATAATCTCCGAGTGTGAAGCTGCGTTGACATACTTGAATCGCGATCTTGGTATCCTTTCGGCTTCTATTGCCCGTGAACAAGGGGAGGAAGCTACTTGGTGATCAAAATGCAATGTTCAAATAGAGAAGCTATTGTTAAGCCCTTTTATTTGAGAGCATTCAAAATCACATTATATTGGTTTGAATGTTAACCTAAGCCACAGTTTTTTGGTCTCATCTTTAAAAGTTTGGTTGTTGATTATGTGGGTATGTCGACGAAGGAATCAATTTGTTGGGTTACTTCTCAGCCATTTCAAATGGATGTGTGATTTACCAACTTACACTATTAATCTAATTATGTATTGTTAAAGTTTTCTGATCATCAATACATGAGATTACAATTATAAAATTTCCTTATCATATTAATATCTGATTAAAAGAGTTGCTATTAATAGTTAATCACGTCCTTGACAAAAAAAAAAATAGATATATGAAGTCATAAAATTAATCATTTTCTCTTATTCTATTGACTATCAAATGAAATTCTAGATTTAAATCTAATTGTTATGGGAGGTATTTCACCTATAGTTTGAGACACAAAGTTAAGGGAGTGGTTAGTATGAAGTAAACTTAACTGACACACAGGCGGAGAGATCACACTTCCGACTGTGCTGAGCATGAAGTGAACCATAAAGTTCATTCCATGGTAATCAGATCCCAAAGTTACCACCATTGTGGTATCATATTCATATTTTTATTGTACCTTAATTCCAAAATAGAAAAATGAGCGTCCCGTTTTAAGTTTTTTTTTTAATTTTAATTTTGATTTTAGTCACGGTACAACTGTTTTAGTGTGAATTATCTAAAATGCATTACTAATTACAAATTTTAACTTGAATGAATTCATTTTTAATTTTAGAATTTTCAAAATTTGATTTGTCATCTATTGACAAGATCTCAGTCCACGTTTAATAAAACAAATCTTGTTTATGCTTATTTTCAAATGCAACATGTGCATTCAAACTAGAGCAATCAATTGTTGTAGGGCCGGAAATTTATTTGGACAAATAAATATCGATATTTTTAGAAAATTTCTGTCATAAAATTAGTGTAAGAATCACTTAAATCTTATGAAGTTACTTACTACTTCTACTTGTGAAGATATCATTTATGTTAGGTTATTGATAATGTTAAGTTAAAGTAAAGATGCATATGATACTTATAAAATTAAGTGATAGTTCCACAATATATATATAGCCCAGCTCTCTCCAGCGAACTGGAGCGAACTAAGAGCGAACCGGCTATAGTGATGATTTTCTCCGTCGCTATAGCATAGAAAGCCGATTTTTTATGCTATAGCGACGAAAAAAACCGTCGCTATAGCCGGTTCGTTTTTAATTCGCTCTTTCCAGTTCGCTGGAGAAGCGGACTTTATATATATATATATATATATATATATATATATATATATATATATATATATATATATATATAAGGCCATCTAGTGGACCATTGTTATATTCATTCAATAGCTGAAAGACAATTCTATGGCCACTTTAAAGCATCAACCTTTGGTTATCTTCTTTCTGGTTTTGCTCTTCCAATTTGCTACGAATGAATGCAAGTATATTTTCTTTACCTCATTTCCGAATTATATGATTATTATTTACTTTGTAAAAATCAATTTGAAATATTTTCAAATTTGAAATTTACATAATTAATTTAAATTTTGAAAATAATAAATCTCACAGCTAGTAATACTTGTTGGGTAGTTTATGATATTCATAATTGTATTGACATAAACTAAATGAATTTGTGTTAATTATAAATTTAAAAATGTTTGAAATTAACTTTTCAAAAGTCAATAATTATCTTATAAAGTAGACAAATATATTTAAAACTGGTACAACGTTATATTTGAAACAGGTGCAATCAACAAGAAGGCTGACATTATTGAAGATAGTGAAAATATTACAAATCTAAGAACTAGCACAATAGGAAATGCAAAAGTATTAAAATATTGTAAATCCGACTATATGTTTTAAACCCTTGACTTGTTGGTGTTTTATTGATTTTGGCCATTTACGCAAGCCAACATCTCATGTTATCATAATAAATCTGATTGTAAGAAAGAATGTAAATGATATGCAGTCATTTCTTGACATATTGAATAAAGTTCTCTATTCCCCCCCCCCCTCCCTATATTTAGTTGATGATGCATGTAAATGTGGAGTAGATATGCATGCACTATAATAGACTTGGATGCTTTATTTTATTTTTTAAATTGTTTGTAAAACAGTCCAAAAAGAGGGAATGAAATATTATTAACTTTGTAAATTCTTAGAAGGGAGAAATTAAATAGGATCATGAATTTCTTCCATCCAATACAAAGGAAAAAAAAGGAATTATTCAAGGTAGGTGTGTACTTGACCCCGATCGATCTCGACCAATCCTAACTCTAATGAATTCAGTTTTAAAAATATTATAGGGTTAAGTTCAAGTATGAGATATACCCTTCCTGTGGCCCCCAATATAAATTAAATATATAATAATTATTTTTGAAATTAATCTTTTATATATCTATTTTATTAAGGAATTGAAAGAATTTAAACCACTTTCTTAAACATATGTCTACGGCTACGGTTGGGTACCATCGGCATATCGTATGGCGACGATTTTCAGATCTATGCCAACGGGCCTATACTGTCGCCATAACCCTATTTTCCTATAGTGCAAGAGATAAGGTCGCCACTTCCGCACCGACTTCACGATAGCTAACATTTCTTTCTAGTAAGTGGAAAGATTCAATGCCAAACCTTTCAAGGCCTCACTAAAGTAAGCTCAATTCCGTAGCCATTTGCGTCACATTCAATAACAAATGGTTGGGAGAAATCGGGTAGGCTAAGGAGCGGGGGTGTTGTCAAAGCCTCTTTGAGTTGTAGGAACGATTTCTCTGCCTCTTCCGTCCAATGGAATCCTTCCTTAATGAGTAGTTTATTCAATGGTGTAGCAATACCACCAAAATGCTTGATGAATTTCTGATAGTAACCCGCCAATCCTAGAAATTCACGGACCCCACGAGCTGTTGTAGGCGTCGGCCATTCCAACACTGCTTGCATTTTGGAAGGATCCACCGCTACCCCATGTTTAGAGATGACGTGACCCAAGTATTCTACTTCAGTGACCCCAAACCTGCATTTGGACATTTTAGCAAATAATTGATTATTAGATAAAATGGTTAGAATAGTCTGTAGGTGTTCAAGATGCTCCTCCCATATCTTGGAAAAAACCAAGATGTCATCAAAGAAGACGAGGACGAACCTTTGTAGATGAGGCCGAAACAAGTCATCCATGAGACTTTGAAATTTTGCTGGTGCGTTTGTAAGCCCAAACGGCATCACCACAAATTCATAGTGGCCTTCATGTGTCCGAAAGGCTATTTTCGAAATGTTGCTTGCATGAACTCGAATTTGATGGTATCTAGCTCGAAGGTCCAACTTTGAGAAGAACTGTGCTCCATGGAGTTCATCTAAAAGCACATCAATAACAGGGACTGGATATTTATCTTTAATGGTAATGTCGTTTAATGCTCGGTAGTCCACGCACAATTGCCATTTGCCATCGTGCTTTTTAACCAAAAGCACCGGTGAGGAGAAGCGATTGTTGCTGGTGTTGGAAATTTATGGAAGATGATAAATTATAGAAGAAGTGAAATATAACTTTGGGGAACACTTGAGAATACTTTGATTTCACTTACTTCAAATGATCCAAGTGCAAGACTATTTATAAGACTCCTAGGATACTTCTAGAGCCACATTAATAATTACTACATGACCACCTAACCATTACATGTTCCAAGACATTTCAAATACATTCATGTACATAAATTACCTATTCATGTATTAAATTAATTCATGAACATTTTAGAATTATTTTGGTTTAGTTAACAAGGCATCCCGTAAACCAAATTTATTCTTCACAATGTTGTAAAACCTTTTGATCTTCCGATTCCTTCAAACACTAGAAACTCTTTTGCCATCTCCATTGATGTAAATGACACAAATAATTTCCTTGACATATTCAAATCTTTAACACATTGTAATACTTTCATCATTTTTATGAACTCGTTAAAATTATCTTGGTCGATGACTTGAAAGGCTTTCATAAGTTCCTCTTTAGAACCCCTTTCACCAAATGTTGCAACTAGGTACTCGATAACCTGCCCTTCAGACCATTCTTTCTGGTAGAGCTTCAGGAGCAACTCCTGCACTCCTGGATCCTCAAAAATAACACTAACCGTTTGATGCGTAGCTTCCTTGGCATGCAAACTCTAGAAAACCTTTGCAAGTGTCTGCAAAATTGACCTGCTCAACGTAGTTTTGTGAAAGGGCTTCAAATATGCTAGTACTTAGCTCCATTACTAGATCATAGTTGCGAAGATTGTTGTTAATCATAGCACACAGAGATTCTAGACCAATTTCAGAAGCAGGTTCTTCCAGCCTCTTCTTTTGAGCTTCTTGAAAATCAATCATCACTTGAATGATAGCCAAAGCAATTTTGTATAACATGAGGTCAGTGTTGTTTTCTCGAACAATTTGTACTTGCTCTCCAAGGATTCTAAACAAATCAGCAACAACTGGTGTATATAACTTCCTATCATCAGTTTTCTTAGGTAGTTGGACCTTGTCAGCCTCAAGTATATATATTCAAGTACCATTTTTATGTTGTGGCTTGCATTCTTTCAACATACGCATTCATGAGAGGATCCATTACACCACTCTCAGAACAAACTTGAGCTAAAAACTCATCAATGTCAAGTCCAATCAGATTATTTTGGTATTCAACAATCCAACCAGTTACCTTTAGAATCTCTAGATTTTTTAGATCATTAGCACGGTCACTAAGCAGTCTCAACCATTGAATAAATCTCTCAGTATAAAGATTTACCATGAGCTGGAATATTTCATATCTTGGAGGAAAATATGGAGCCACATAGTCATATATATCTCCAAGCTCTTCCCCAATCACTCTAAATCCCAAATCCTTACTTTTGGAACTCAAAATATTGTTCTCATGCTCCTCCAAAATTTCAAAGTCTTTCTTTTCATCATTTTCGTCCACAATCTCTTCTTCTATTTTCTAAATTTCTTCAGCGCTTTTTTTTTTTTCTTCTTTTACCTCTTCAAATGCTTCTTTACTTGGCATCTCTTCAATTTTTCCTTTTTTATCTTCAACTTTCATAATTTTATCAACACAAATCTTTTCGTCTTCCTCTTTCGAGATATCTTCCAAAAATTCTTTTTTACTTTCTTCTTCTTCAACTTCATAAATTTTTTCTACAAGTTTCTCATTTTCTTCCAAAAACCAAGACTCTTTAGGTAATGATGAACCTTTATTATTATTGCAAATCAATTCAAGTTCATTTCATAACTGAGGTAGAGAATCAAAACTCCCAAGACGTTTTTCAAACTTCTTCATGCATTACTCCTTGCAAAGTCTTCCTTGTTCTTTTTCCTTTCATTTCTCGGACTTTTTTTGAAATACACTTTTCTGGATTTGCAATGACATCTTGCCATAAATTGCAAGTTTAAAGAAATACTCTAATCCTTATACTCCAAAATTTGTAATTTGTGAAAACTAATTTTGCACCAAACCTAGGAAACATCATTTTTCTATAATTTACCTCTCCAAAATGCTACCAATATGACGACATTTGTAACGTGCTTCAACTCACAAACTTTTTTTTCAAATTTCTTCTCAACTAGCACCTTTGCTAGGTTGAAGTCTGGAGCTCTAACGCGCACACTTTGCACTCGCCCAGTGGAACACTTCGATGACAACAAATCACCTCTCTTGAGTCGTCTACCTTTACTTCACTTTGGGTTAACCTTCTCTAAACCTTCGAATTAACCTTAACTTTGATACTACTTGTTGAAAATTTATGGAAGATGATAAATTATAGAAGAAGTGAAATATAACTTTGGAGAACACTTAAGAATACTTTGATTTCACTTCCTTCAAATGATCCAAGTACAAGGCTATTTATAGGACTTCTAGGATACTTCTAGAGCCACATTAATAATTACTACATGACCATATTCATGTATATGAACCTAACTATTACATGTTCCAAGACATTTCAAATACATTCATGTACATAAATTACCTATTCATATATTAAATTAATTCATGAACATTCTAGAATTAATTTGGTTTAGTTAGCAACTGGGCCTGATAAGCCCCGCTTGCAATAAGTCTCGAACCTGTTTTTCAATTTCTGATTTCTGGTAGTATGGGTATCGATAGGGACGCACAATAATTGGACTAGCATGAGACTGTAGAGGAATGTGATGGTCATGGGATCTCTGAGGTGGTAAAGTTGTAGGTGTTTCAAATACTTTAGAAAAAAAGAGTTAAGAGTAGATCTAAATATGGAGGATAAGGGGAGATATTAACGACACAGTGGGATGGAAGCAATTGCAAAAAAAAATCCCATACCGTAAGTAGCGGTTCCAGTTAGCCTACAATAGTCCTTCTCAGTTAAGACTTCTAAACTCCTTGTTTTAAACCATATAAAACTTTATGCAGTTTATAAACATATTCAAGATGATCAAAATCTTCAAAACCTGAAGGTTGTTTAACATAAACTTTCTCTTCAATAACACCATTTAAGAATGCAAATTTGACATCCATTTGAAATAATTTAAAATCTTTATGACATGGAAAAGCGAATAGCATACAAATAGACTCAAATCTAGCAACAAGAGCATATGTTTCATCATAATCAATACCTTTAAGTTGATTATACCCTTTGTGCAACAATTATTGCCTTGTTAATTACGAGTAATAGTTCCATTTTCATCTAATTTTTTTACGAAAAACCCATCAAGTTCCAATAATAGAAGTATCCTCGGGTTTTGGAACTAACTCACAGACTTTGTTTCTGGTGAACTGTTTAAGTTCATCTTGCATAATAATTATCCAATCTTCATCCAAGAAAGCATCTTTTCTATTTTTAGGCTCAATATGGGATAAAAAGGATAAATCACCAACCAAGTTACGTGCTTGTGATCTAGTAAGAATTCCTCTATCAATATCACCAATCACATTTTGTAAAAGATGATTTTTAATAAAAAATGTATCTTTGGGTAGATCATTTAACAGTAGATTGGGATTTTCAAGAGCATTTAGCATTTATATTGATAGGTGGAGATGTATTTTCTAGTTTTGTTTCCTCCATATTTCTAAAAATATCTTCAATGACCGCGTCACTGTCAACTAACTCTTTATATTTAGGAGGTGGCTGAGACTCATCAAAAGTTACGTTCATTGATTCTTCAGCAACTCTTTAGTGAATATCCCAGAAAAATTCCTTCATCAGATTTGAGATCAAAATTTAGCAAATGTCCTTTAGTATTTAAAATAAAACATTTACTTCTAAAAACATGAAAATAATTTATTTTTGGAGTTCTTTTATAATAAAGTTCATAGGGAGTTTTAAGAAAAATAGGTCTTAATAAAACTCGGTTTAAGATATAGCAAGACGTTGCGGCTGCTTCAGCCCAAAAATATTTAGGAAGACGATATTCATTTAACATATTATTAGCCATTTCTTATAAAGTTAGATTTTTTATTTCAACCACACCATTTGATTGAGGTGTATAAGGAGTAGAGAAGTTATTACTTATACCGTGCTCATCACAGAACATAATAAAATCAGAATTGTCAAATTCTCTTCCGGGATCAGATCGAATATAAACAATAGAACTTCCCTATTGCTTCTAAATTTTCTTATATAAAGACTTAGAGAAAGAATTAATAGCTTCATTTTTATATTTCAAAAAATTAACCCATGTAAATCGAGAGTAATCATAAACCAAAACTAGAATATATATAGCACCATCCATGATTTGTTTAGCAATAGGTCCAACCAAGCCCATATGCAAGAGTCGTGAGGTTGACACTGTTAGTTTAGTTTTATGAGATGCATGAATTTGTTTTTCTAATTCCAAAGCTTTACAAATATAATCTTTTAAAAACTTTAATTTTAGAAGACCACGAACATGTTCTTTGAAAAAAATGTTGTTGATTAGTTTTATGTTAATATGTCATAATCTTCCATACCAAATGCATGGATCATCTATTGCATATATGAGAAAAACATTATCTAGATGAGAATATGCATCTAGATCACACGTGTATCATTTTGATTTCTAGGGCATAATAAAATCAAATTTTTAGATTTATCAAATATTGATCAATTATGAGGACAAAACGATATTTTAAAACCAATATCACATAATTGACTTATAGATAGAAGATTATACTTGAGTCCTATGACTAATTGAACGTTAAAAATTGTTATGTGCTTATTACCAACACTACCAATTCCAATTACTTTACCTTTGTTGATGTTTCCAAAGGTTACCTCACTATAGTATGTAGCTTGTAAATTATTCAACTTTGATTTATCGCCAGTAATATGTATGAACACCCGCTATCGAGATACCATTTGTTTCTATTTGAATCAACTGCAAGACACACCTGCAATATATACTAATTTTACATACTGGTACCCTTTAATAAGAAGGGTCCTTTGGGTAAGTTTTTCATTTTGTATAAGGAATATTTGTATTTTCCTTTACAAACCTGGGTACAGGATAATCATTCTTAGTGGAGATAAACATTCTATAAGTTACAGAACTATAAGATGTATGATAATAGTTTCTATGGAACTCTAGCTTTTCTTGTAATAGTTGGTGCAATATATGGTTCATTTGGGAACCCAAATCATTTTTCCTTTATAGTTTCCGTTTCGAGCATTGCACATATAAAATGAATGACCGTTTTTGTTACAGTAAGAGCATTTAGTAAAAGGAGATTTATGACTTTCTTTTTCTTTACTTTTAACATGGTAAAGTCCTTTATCTTTTGTTTTACTAGATTCTCCAATATATCCTAGTCCTTCTTTATTAAATCCACATCTCTGTTAATTTAACACGACATCAAGATTTTCTTTCTCTTTTCTGAATTTTAGAACTATGGTATTCAGATCGTCACATTCTTTAGTTAATTATTAATTTGATCTATTAAATAAGGATTTTCATTATTTTTTTCTAACTTTATTTTTATATATGAATTCTCAATCTTAATTTTTTTAATATATTCATTTAACATTTGATCTTTTATTTGAGTGTCTTCGTTAATTATTGCAAGTGTTGAATTTTCAACTTCAAGATTATCAATGGAAATGATAAGTGTTGAATTTTCTATTTCAAGATCATTTTTTATTTTTCTTTATTTTTTTAGTTCTTATTTTAATAATAATTCATTTTCTAATTTTTCTTCATTATCTATAATTAAATTTGAATTTTTTATTTCAAGATTTTTTATTTATTTTCTTTAATTTTTCTAATTCTACTTTTAATAATAAATAATTTTCTAGTTTTTCTTCATTTAAATTTTCATTAGTTATAATTATACTTAATTTTTCTATTTCAAGATTTTTTCAGTTTTAATTAATTTTTCTAGAGATATTTTTAATTTAACAAAATCTTCTTAATTAATTTATTATTTTCATATAAAAATTATAATCTTCTTGTAATTCATAATGTTCTTTATTTATATTATATAAGTGTCAAATAAAGTGCTAGGTAATTGATGTTCAGAGTTTACCTCAGATCTTGGTGATGAATCATTGTCTGCCATTAGACATAGATTTGCAACTTCTTTCGTTTGTTCGACAGTTTATTCTTCGTTACTCAGATCCCAACCTTCCTCAGCTACTAATACTTTGTTGTTAGCTAGTTTTGGACAATTCTTTTTGAAATGTCCAGGTTGGTTGCATTCAAAATATGCATTTTAATTTTCGTTTGAACTAACAATATTTCTGAAGTTATTGTTTGCATTGAAATTTCCTCCTTGTACTTTTGGCTTGAAGACTTGTTTACCTTTGAAGTTGTTGAAATTATTATTTGTTTTCAGTAAGCCCTTGCCATATTTACGAACTTTGCTTTGAATAACTCTCTTGAGTTATCTCGATAACAAAATAACTTCATTATTGTCTAAACTCAGGAGTTCTTCATTTAATTCTTCATCATAACTTTTTTGATAAACAAGTAGAGCTTTGAATGCAATTTCATTCTTTTTGAGGTCTGTATCTGATCTAATTTTTTCGACTAGCATGTCGACCTCGTGAGCACAAAGATTTCTAATAAGGCTATCAAGAGGATATGTAGTTAGGTCTTGCATTTCCTTCATGGTTGTAACTTTCATTTTCCTGACAGAAGGGAGAGCTTTGAGAATTCTTCCGTTCTTCTCATTTGTTGTGTATGCCTTCCCTAGTTGTTCCAGCTGATCAATGATTCAGGAAAAACGTGTTTCCATATCAATGATCTTTTCACCTTCTTACAGCTTGAATATTTCATATTCTTGAATTAGAGCGTCTTTTCTGGTTTCTTTAATATGATTGGTTCCTTCATATGATACAATAAATTTTTCCCAGATTTCTTTGGCATTCTTGCAGTTGCTAACTCTTCTGTACTCTTTTTCAATGAGAGCACTAGTTAGTACTTATTTAGATCTAGATGCTATATTCATAGCTTCTTCATCTTCAGTATTAAATTCATCAACGTCTTTTTCAACGATCTTTTCTCCTACAATTTTTGTAGAAACTTTTACACAACGTTCTATTGCAAGCCAAACTTTGATTCTTTCAGGTGGAAAAATTTGTCCCCTCTAATAGTGGAGGTCTGGACATTGATAGTCCCTCTTCGCAACCAATAGTATTTGTGTAGGCCATAGATGGATCTACTCTTAGATATGTCTGTATTCACTCAACAAATAAGTTCAAGAGCACTACTCTGATACCAATTGAAAGTCCAATAATAATCTAGATTGAAGGGGGTTGAATAGATTAATACCGTTTAAAAATTTATCTTATGCCTTTTTGGATTTTTAGTTATTTAATTTGCAGTGTTAAAATCAATGTACAAGACAATAAAAATTCATTCACACAATGTACAAAGATTTGTCTAGTTCACAACATACATCCCGAGTATGTTGCTACGCCTAGTCTCAAGCTCGTCTCTAGAACTTGAGATCCTATTACTTCTAGTTATAAATACAAAAGCCTTTACAAAGTTTTATAGACAAACTTATAACTATTCTCAACTAACTATTTTGGACAGCAAGCTCCCAGCTCCCTCTTTAACTGTAGTTGTTCTTTCTTTTGAGTCTAGTTCTATTCTATGATCTGGTCTTGAAACGACAGCCTCTTCTTCACCTCACAAGTACACTATCGACCCAACTCCTAATTGACCTCTCTAAGACTCTAGTCTTGGTCAAAGAATTACTCGTCTTTCTCACATGTACATAAAATAAACTAACTACCCTTTTCGCTTTTTACAAAATATTTAACAAAATTTTGCTTCTAAAATAAGCAGATACAATTTAGTACAAATATATAAAAGTTTAAATAACTTTTATATTTAAGGCTTCTCAAATAAGCAGATAGTAGTTTAATGAACAAATATGTTAATTTTATAAAAGTTTAAAAACTTTTATACTTGAGTAAATATGCTTCTTTGTAAGCAGATAGTAATTTATGCTTAGATCAAATAATGCTTCTAAGTAAGCAAATGTGTAAATTTTAACCAAAGGGTCTTGGCCCAATGGTTAGCCCCATTTCTTGAGTTCTAAGAGGGTGGGGTTTCAAGCCTCGGCAGTGGTAAAGGTTGTGTGTGTGAGTTTAAATTTAAATTATCAAAAATTTTTTTGTAAATTTCTACACTGTTATAAAAGTTTAAATAACTTTTATATTTTGTGTAAAAAATGTTTTTTTTAATTAGCAAGTATTTAAATTTAAGCTTGATTTAAATGTGCTTCTGTATAAAAAGATATAAAATTTTTGTTCAGATTTATAAAGATTTAATTTTCTTTATATAATAAAGAATGTGTTTCTATCGAAAATAGATTTATCTTTAATTTTTGGTATAAAAGTTTAAGTAACTTTTATAATAATACTTCTTGTTAAGTAGATAAATTCACAGAATAAGTTTAATAACTTTTATAGTATGGAACACGTATTTATGAATAATTAAATAAATGTTCAAATACTTACAATGACTGATATCAAGTATAATAAATTAAACAATTAAATAATACTTGATATAACAAATAAATTTGTTAGACTTGAAAATATATATAATAATATATTTTATCTATCATGTGAATATTAAATAAGACCACTTAGAACTTCAAATACCGTTTGAATGATATTCTTGTTTAAAGAATACATCCAAATAGCGATATCTAAAACTGGCCGAATTTAAAATTTCACTGTTAATATTTGTATAAATACTTTCGATAGATCACTTAGAACTTCAAACACCGTTGAAATGATATTCTTGTTTAAGGAATACGTATACCTCCAAATATCGATATCTAAAACTGATATACTTTAGAATATTTATATAAATAAATTATATCAATAACGAGTCACTAGAACTGTGAATCCCCCAAAATAGGTATACATCACCCATCTTGAGTCGCCAAATACATGGTAAAAAATTCAAATACAACTGTCGTGTAAAATAGGACAAAACCTAAAATGAGAGTTTTAATACGAATATTGTCTTCTAGACAGTATTTAACTCAAAATGGAGTCCTCAATACATTTATTATCACACTATTTCATAGAATAGGGAGGACTACTAATGCTATCATCTAGACAGTCACTCTGTTCCCCGACTAGTCCCGGCTACGTTCTCATTTCTTGAAGAGAACAATGAAAGCAAAAGGGTGAGCTCAACTAGCCCATTAAGAAATATTATGACTAAGATAATGCAGAATAATTTATCCTTAGCCCTCACCAGTGTTAAACTGATAAAATATAACAAACATCTAGTTTAACTGCAGCGAAACAAGCAATCCATTAGAAGAGTCAAGAAGAGAATAAAATCTACTATCTTCTATGATTTAAAAGGTTTTTCATCACTTTTATCGCTGAGACTCAGCTTAAGAAATAATCCACATCATCCCTGCATTACGGTCAAGGATATTCATTAGTATCACGACCACAAATTATCCATGCACTACGGGCAAAAGATATTCGTGTTTTCATCAATGGTCATGATCATGCCAATAACTGTCCATCAATACACTACGGGCCAATGAGGACTTTTACCACATCATTTGTAATATTATGGTCATGATTATACCGAATAATCCCTGGTCATAATCATACCAAGTCCATCTATGCACTACAGGCCACAGATGACTTTCAACATATTATAAACATTAGGATGATGACAATGATATAAGAATTCAATAAAACAAGTTCAAGGATAAATTTTTAAAGATTTATAATTTAATTTATCCAGAAATCAATAACGTCCAAATTGTCAGCATGATAATGCTTTGTGGAGTAAAATTCAAGAATAATATTGTATCAAAACTGATTTGGACCGAAAAGTAATCAATTTTTGTCATGAATAGTACCTTGGGTGAATAGTAACCGAGTGAATAGTAACTTCGAGAATAGTAATCCCGTGAATAGTACCCCGGCATGAAAAAGTTAAAACTTATCAAGAATGCTCAGAATAATATTTCAATGAAAAGATACTGGATGAAGCGCAAATATCAAGGATATTCTACTAATTTCATGGAGTATAGAAGCCAAAATTTTAAAAAAATGAGTATAGAATTCGAAATCTGAAACGAAATAATATTACTTACATACTACAGAGTATGGAAGAAAATATTATTTCAAGCGAATATTGAACAAAAATAACATCCCTTACCTTGAAAGGAAGAGTATTCCAACTGGCATAACGGGGATATTCTTGAAGAAAACTTTCACTATTTTCTACGCTCAAAGCTTTCTAAAACTCAAAAGAAATACACTCAAGATTATAGAAGAAAAATTCTCTGATTCTGGTGTGATTTTCAATTCTAACTTAAGCGCCTATTTATAGGAAAATGCTAGAACGCCATAGAAGACTAAATAATAAAATAATATTATAAATTATATTTTCTACGCATGCCTTTGAACCAAATCAGCCCACCATAATTGAAGATTAAATCATCACATATTTTCTACACCAACCAAAAATGGGTCCCACCCATAATTTTAATAAAAATATTTTAACTTCTGAAACTTCAACAATTCATAATAAATAGCCCTTTTATCAGAAAAATATAAATTTTATGTCCA
Organism: Panax notoginseng; assembly: GCA_016801055.1. Taxonomy (NCBI): domain Eukaryota; kingdom Viridiplantae; phylum Streptophyta; class Magnoliopsida; order Apiales; family Araliaceae; genus Panax; species Panax notoginseng. Next base: position 193,447,100 of record CM029017.1, read on the forward strand.
TTCCATACGAAATCGAATTCTCTACAACTTTGTAGATTTAAGTTTTTCCAAATTCCAAACAGAAAATATCAGAAATCCACAAACGAATGATTTTCAATACCTCATAAAATTCATAACAAATCATACGTTAATTTTTAACGGTTCAAAACTTGTGGACATATACTCAACTTATATATGTATAATATATCCAAAAATCACAACGATCCAACGGTCGGATTAAAATTATAACTCACGCAATAGAGCTTTAAGAATACTGATTTGATTTTTAATACCTCCATTCCAACAAAAATACTGATAAAACACCTCAACATTAATTCCTTCATTTATAACCACATAAAATAAATATTTTCTATCCATCATTTATGTCCACATAAAATAAATATTTTTTTATCATATAAATCAATAATTAATTATTCACAAATAATATTACAGAATCACAATAATGACAACCAGACCGTTCCCAGGAAAGAGGGGGCTTTTCGATAAAGATTTTTTCTTATTGGCGCGCAATTAAGTGACCAAACTTCTCCTTGACAGAACTTTCTAGATATTGCCAATAATGCTATATAATAATATTATTCAAATAATATGAATTATTGATTTGATAATGGGAAATACTGTACAGTGACAATTATTGAAACAACAATAATATAAAATATCAACGCAGCAATTATTGAACTAATAAAATAAAATATTGAATAGTAATTACTGTAATAATTATTGAGTAGTGCCTTCTTACGTAAGAATCAATAATTCAAAAATACTGTGCAATACCGTGTGCTACTGTGCAACAACGAGTATTAATGTATTTGTGACGCCCCCAAAATTAGGTATACATCACCCATCTTGGGTCACCAGATACATGGTACTGAATATAAATACAACTTAATAATACAACTGTCGTGTACAATACGACCAAACATAACCTGTGAGTTTGAATACAAATATTGTCTTCTAGAGAGTATTCATACTCAAAAGAAGTCCTCATTATAATTATTATCACACTATTTTACAAAATAGTGAGGACTACTAATGCTATCATCTGGACCATCACTCCGTTTCCTGACTCGTCCCAGCTATATTCTCATTTCCTGAAGAGAACAGTGAAAGAAAGGGTGAGCTCAACTAGCTCAGTAAGAAATATTATGACTAAGATAATACAGAATAAATTATCATTAGCCTTCAACAGTATTAAACTGATAAAATATAACGAACATCAAGTTTAACTGCAGCGGAACAAGCAATCCATTAAAAGAGTCAAGTAGAAAATAAAATCTACTATCTTCTATGATTTAAAAGGTTTTTCAACACTGTTATCGCTGGGACTCAGCTTAATAAAATAATCCACATCATCGAATTACCCCTGCACTACGGCCAATGATATTCGTGTATTCATTAATGGTCATGATCATGCCAACAACTGTCCATCAATGCACTACGGGCCAATGAGGACTTTTACCACATCATTTGTAACATTACGGTCATGATTATACCGAATAATCCCATGTCATAATCATACCAAGTCCATCTATGCACTGGCCACAAATGACTTTCAATATTTTATAAACATGAGGATGATGACAATGATATAAGAATTCAATAAAAACAAGTTCAAGAATTAATTTATCCAAGAATTAACAACGTCCAAATTGTCAACATGATATTGCTTTGTGGAGTAAAATTCAAGAATGCTTAGAAGAATATTTTCATGAAAAGATACTGGATGAAACACAATTATCAAGGATATTCCACCAATTTCATGGAGTATAGAAGTCAAAACTTAACCAACTGAGTATAATAAAGAATGGAATAACAAAAGAAATCACCATGCATGCGATAGACCGCACAGACAGGTTATTTCAACAGAATAATAAATAATGGAACTAGGTCCGGCGTAAAACGCACAGACAGGATATTCCAACAGAATAATAATAAAGATAGAACCAGGTCCGGTGTAAAACACACAGACAGGATGTTCTAACAGAATAATAATAAAGACGGAACCATATCCGGTGTAAAACACACAGACAGGATGTTCCAACAGAATAATAATAAAGACGAAACCAGGTCCGGTGTAAAACACACAGGCAGGATGTTCCAACAGAATAATAGAAGAATGTCACCAAGTATAGGGTAGACCGCGTATACAGGTTATTCCAACAGAATAATAAGAAATGGAATAATAACAGTTCTCTTCATGAATAAGAAAGAATAACACCCTTTACCGTTTTAAAGAAGAACTGAAATAAAGAAGTAGTTAAGTAGCAGAATACTCTTCTTCTTTCTCTCTATAGTTTCTCTCTCTAGAGTTCAGTGAATTCGTAAGAAAATAATGAAGGAATGAGCTTCTATTTATAGGAAAATAGAATGCATAGTAACTAATCCATGAACGGTCCAGATTGATTTACTTTAATCTGACGGTCAATATTTAAAGCAAAATCTTTTAAATAAAATATAATATATTCTAATTATTGCATAATAAAATAAATAACTTTAATAAAGTATTCTATTTTATATAAAAAGATTTTACTATGCAAAATACTATGCACAATAGAATATAATATATTCTATTTATAGAATAACTTTAATAAAGTATTTTGTTTTATATAAAAAGATGTTTCTGTTTTATTACGTTAATAATATGAATAAAACAAAACTTCATTATCGCTAAATAATTCATATTATTAATTGACAATAATTGAATCAAACTGAGTGACTTCTCACATAAGCATTAATAATCAATACCGTGTGCTACTATGCAACCACACATATTACTGTACTTTTACTACCGAGTAGTTCAATAGTATCAACGGTAAAACTTCCGCCGTCATTTTTAATAAAATATTTTTGTCGTTTTCTTAATCTGACAATAATTCTGTTGTGGGGTCCACCAATGATTGTACCGTCGTACAAATATTTCCCTACTAATCGAATATTCCCCGTGAATAGTAACTCATGAATAGTAATTCGTGAATAGTAACTCATGTACTCCGACACAAAAAGTGTCCCAAATACTCGAGTGAACAATACTAGAGTGAATAGTAATCGGGTATTTTATGACAACTTGTCTACTTTGAAAAATTTTCACATATCATATTTAACTTTAACCTTTTATCAATTTAACCATTTACCAAAATAGAAAAATTGAATACTTTTATTTTATAAAATTCGGGGTCTCACAGTATTTTAACCACCAAGTATTCCAATAGTGTTAACGGTAACGATTACGCCGTTATTTATAAAAACTCAAATTTGTCATTTTCTTCATCCGACAGTTATTCTGTTATGGGGCCCATAAATGGTTGCGCCGTCGTACGAATATTCCCCGACAGAAAGAATATTTCACGACCAAACAAATATTCCCCCACAACATGAATATTTTATAACCACTTGCTTATTTTATAAAATTTATAAATATTACTCATAACTATAACATTATATCAAATTTACTCCTTAATATTCAAAAATGATATTTATAGAAAATTCATCTTTATTCATAAAAGTTGGGGTCTTACAACATCCCCTTCTTATGAAATTTCGCCCTCGAAATTAGGGTACATACCTGGTATGACGAAGAGGTGAGGATACCTTGATCTCATTTCAGATTTTAATTCCCAGGTCATTTCCTCAACATCGTGGTTTCTCCACAAAACTTTGACTTGAGGTATAATCTTGGAGCGTAAAATATGTTCATTCTTATCCAAGATTTTAACAGGAACCTTTTCATACGTTAAATCTTTCGCAATTTCGTCCGGTTCCAACTCAATAATGTGGTTCGTGTCTTCCACATATTTACATAATATAGATATGTGAAAAATGTTATGAACACGAGACATACTTGGCGGAAAGGCGAGTCTATAGGCCATAGTTCCTACTCGTTCGAGGATTAAAAATGGGCCAATGAATCAAGGATTGAGCTTTCCTCTCTTTTCAAATCTCGTAGCTCCTTTCCATGGAGCAACACGTAACAACACATGTTCTCTCCAATATTGAATTCCACGTCCTTTCGATGTAGATCAGCATAACTCTTTTATCGATCTTGTGAGATTTTTATACATTGTCGGATCGTTTGAATCTTTTTCGTAGTCATACGTACCAACTCCGGTCCCAACAACGTTGCTTCACCCACCTCATCCCAACATACTGGATAATGACACTTTCTTCCATACAACGCCTCGAATGGCGACATGCCAATACTTGCTTGATAACTGTTGTTGTAGGAAAACTCTACCAATGGTAAGAACTTGTCTCAACTTCCCTTGAAGTCAAGGACACATAGTTTTAATAGATCTTCAAGAGTTTGAATAGTCCTCTCTGACTACCCGTCCGTTTGAGGATGATAAGCCGAACTAAATCGTAAATCCGTGCCCATAGCTTTTTACAAACTAACCCAAAATCTTGAAGTGAATCTTGGGTCTCGATCAAAAACTATGGATACTGGCATACCATGCAATCTTACAATCTCATTTATGTACATACGAGCAAGACGTTCAAGTGTATAAGTTTCTCATATAAGTAAGAAATGAGCCGACTTGGTCAATCTATCAACAATGACCCAAATCGCATCTATGCCTTGAGAAACCTTGGGACGACCGGTAACGAAATCTATTGTAATGTGCTCCTACTTCCATTATGGAATTTTAAGTGGTTGCAATGGACTTTTTGGTAGTTGATGCTTCGCCTTGACTCGTTGATAAGTTAGACACCTTGAGATAAACTCCGCGATCTCTCTCTTCATATTGCTCCACCAAAATGTATGTCGAAGATCATGATACATTTTGGTACTCCCAGGATGGATTGCAAACGGTGTGTTGTGCGCCTCCATCATAATTTTATACTTCAAGTCAGAATCGTTAGGAACATAAAGTCTAGAGTTAACTCGAAGTATTTCTTCTTCATCGATTCTTGCTTCTGGGATAGCACCTTCTTGCACTTTCTTTCTCATACGCATCAGCTCTAGGTCTGTAGCTTGAGCAACTTTAACTTTATCGATTAAAGTCGGTTCTACTCGTATATTCGCCATCATCATATGGGTCCCTGGAGTCTTTAACTCTATCTCCATCCTTTGCAAGTCATACAATATGGGCCTTTGCGTTAACAATATCGCACTTGTACCCGCATATGATCTTCTGCTCAATGCGTCAGCTACTACGTTCGCTTATTCAGGATGGTATTGAATAGTATGATCATAATCTTTCAACAGTTCGAGCCAACGTCGTTGCCGCATGTTGAGTTCCTTTTGAGTGAAGAAATATTTGAGACTTTTATGATCCGTATAGATCTTCACTTTCTCCCCATACAGGTAATGCCTCCAAATTTTAAGTGCGAAGACAACTGCTGCCAACTCTAGATCATGAGTAGGATAATTCCTCTCATATTCTTTAAGTTGTCGTGAGGCATAGGCTATGACCTTTCCATGTTGCATGAGAACACATCCTAACCCTTTGCCTGAAGCATCACTGTAGATGACAAATCCCTCCGAGCCAGATGGTATTATCAGAACAGGTGCTGAAATGAGTCTCTTCTTGAGTTATTGAAAACTCTTTTCACATTCCTCGCTCCAACTGAATTTTGTATCTTTTCGAGTCAGCTAAGTTAATGGAGTAGCAATTCGAGAAAACCCTTCTACGAATCTCCGATAATAACCAGCTAAGCCGAGAAAGCTACATACTTCGGTCACTGATTTAGGTTGCTCCCAACTTTGAATATCTTCAATCTTTATCGGGTCAACAGATATTCCATGACTTGATACTACGTGCCCAAGGAATGCTACTTCCTCAAGCCAGAACTCGCATTTCTTCAACTTGGCATAAAGCTTGTTTTCACGAAGCTTTTGGAGTATCAATCTCAAATGTTTCTCATGATCTTCATAACTTTTGAAATATATGAGGATGTCATCAATAAAGACGACCACAAAGTGATCGAAATATTCCTTGAATACTCGGTTCATCATATCCATGAAGGCAGCAGGAGCATTAGTCAATCCAAAAGACATGACTAGGAATTCATAATGCCCATACCGAGTTCTGAAAGCCGTCTTTGGAATGTCATCGGTTCTAACCTTTAACTGATGATATCCGGAACGAAGATCGATCTTTGAAAAGAATTTAACGCCTTGCAACTGGTAAAACAGGTCATCAATGCGAGGCAACATGTATCTATTTTTGACAGTGACATGGTTCAACTCCCGATAATCAATACAAAGTCGCATACTCCTATCTTTCTTTTTCACGAATAGAACAGGAGCACCCCAAGGAGACATACTAGGACGAATAAAACCGATGTCTAACAACTCTTGCAGTTGGGTCTTTAACTTCTGAAGTTCAATAGGGCCATTCGATATGGGGCTTTGGAAATGGGTTTTATACCGGGTTCAAGGTCGATACAAAATTCAATTTCATGCTCTGCGGGTAGGTCAGGAAGTTCTTCAGATAATACGTCAGGAAATTTATTAACAATAGAAATATCATTCAAATCTGACGTATTTTTGTTTAAATCTGTGACATGAGCTAAGAAAGCTTGACATCCATTTTTTAATAAACGAATAGCTTTATGGCATGAGATGACAGTGATTGATTTTAATGGTTTGGTTGTTTGAATTCGCATAATAGGTTGGTTAGGAATATGAAACCTAACAACCTTACGAAAACAATCAATTTTTGCATGATGAGTAGTTAACAAATCAATCCCTAGAATTACGTCAAATGCAAGTATTTTCAATGAAATAAGATCGACAGGTAATGTGAGGGTATCGATTTGAACCAAACAAGACTTATAAACAGTGGATGTAATGAAGGTTTCTCCCAACGGAGTTTCCACAGATAAGTCAAAGTCTAATTTCTCCGGAGTCAAATTTAAACGTTGAGCGCAAATATGAGAAATAAAAGAATGGGTAGAACCGGTATCAAATAAGGTATAGACTTCGGTAGAGTTTATGATAAGCTTACCCGTGATGACCTCGTTCGGGTTTCTTGCTTTCTGGGAGGTCACAACAAACGCTCTCCCTTAAACTACTAGTTTTGACTTTTCTGGGACGGCCTTTGGTGCCTCCATCCCAGCTGGACTTGCCTTCCCTGAATGATAAAATCAAGCTAAGTGACCTTCTCTTCCATAATTGTAACACGTTTTGGACTGCTGCGCACAGTTTGGACTGATATGTCCCTCCCCTCTGCATTTGAAGCGTATGATAGGTGGTCGTTCTCCTTCCTTAACAACGGGTGCTGATGCTGATGTCTTTTCATCATTGTTGAATCTCCTCTTCTTAAAATGTCCATTCTTATTGTCTTGGCCATGATTACCACCAAAGTGGTTACCATTTCTGGCATGTTGATTCCCTCCACGTTTGTTGTCACCGCTTCGATGACTGTTACCACTAGTATTATCATTTTGCCGGCTGCTTTCTTTGGTTGGGTTGACTCGTTATTGCACTCCAATAACTGAGCCCTATTTACAACATCTGAATACAAACATAGTTTATGAGAAATTAGATATTGACGTATCTCGAGTTTCAAACCTCTTAGAAACATCCGCGTCATTCTCTCCTTATTATCAACCAAGTGAGACGCAAACTGGGACAACTTGGCAAACTTAGCTTCGTACTGCGACACGATCATATTGTTCTGCTCCAACTTGATGAACTCTACCTCTTTCATGTGACGAATACTTTCGGGAAAGGACTTGTCGTTGAATAGTTCTTGAAACTTCTCCCAAGACACCTTCAGTGCGGCAGGTTGAGTACGCTTTACCGATTCTCACCACTAATCTGCCTCTCCTCGCAACATAAAGGTGGCAAAGGGAACTTTTTGCTCCTCAGAGCATCCCAAGACATCAAATATCTTGGTGATCTGCTTTATCCACGTTTCTGCCTTAAGTGATTTTGGCTCTCCAATAAACTTCGGTTGTCCTAGCTCCTTGAACTATTTACCGGTGACTGTCCGAGAGTTTTCAGTGTTTTCACCTACATTTTGGACAGGAGCCGCTCTCGCCTGATGTTGCATGAATTGCATAAAGCTTCTGAACATTCTATCGTTCATCATTTGATCATTGTTGTTTACCTGAGGATTATTGTCTTCCTGTTGCACATTATCCTGGGTATTGATCTGTGGTGACTCAACAGTCTCCTGTGCTCCATTGCTATTCTCAATATTCTCGGATGTCATTTTCAATTACTACCACAAAATAAGGGTTAATTGACATGCAACATATTATCCATATACTCTGACCGATCAATTAAATACCAAATAACTTAGGTATGTCATACTACTGAAGGAATTACCCATCTCTCCCCTCCTAGTTCTTGTCTGACATCTCAGCCTGGGATCATATCCCTAAGCTTTGATACCAACTGTGACGCCCCCAAAATAGGTATACATCATCCATCTTGAGTCGCCAAATACATGGTACAAAATTCAAATACAACTTAATAATACAACTGTTGTGTAAAATACGACAAAACATAAACTGAGAGTTTTAATACGAATATTATTTTCTAGATAGTATTCAACTCAAATGGAGTCCTTAATACATTTATTATCACACTATTCCATAGAATAGTGAGGACTACTAATGCTATCATCTGGACCGTCACTTCGTTCTCCGACTAGTCCCGGCTACGTTCTCATTTCCTGAAGAGAATAATGAAAGCAAAAGGGTGAGCTCAACTAGCCCATTTAGAAATATTATGACTAAGATAGTGCAGAATAGTTTATAGTTAGCATTCACCAGTGTTAAACTGATAAAATATAACAAACATCTAGTTTAATTGCAGCGGAACAAGCAATCCGTTAGAAGAGTCAAGTAGAGAATAAAATCTACTATCTTCTATGATTTAAAAGGTTTTTCATTACTTTTATCGCTGAGACTCAGCTTAATAAATAATCTACATCATCCCTGCACTACGGCCAAGGATATTCATTAGTATCACGACCACAAATTATCCATGCACTACGGACCAAGGATATTCGTGTTTTCATCAATGGTCATGATCATGCCAACAACTGTCCATCAATGCACTACGGGCCAATGAGGACTTTTACCACATCATTTGTAATATTACGGTCATGATTATACTGAATAATCCCTGGTCATAATCATACCAAGTCCATTTATGCACTATAGGCCACATATGACTTTCAACATATTATAAACATTAGGATGGTGACAATGATATAAAAATTCAATAAAACAAGTTCAAGGATAAATTTTTAAAGATTTATAATTTAATTTATCCAGAAATCAATAACGTCCAAATTGTCAACATGATACTGCTTTGTGGAGTAAATTCAAGAATAATATTGTATCAAAAATAATTTAGACCGAAAAGTAATCAATTTTTGTCATGAATAGTACCTCGGGTGAATAGTAAATGAGTGAATAGTACCCAGTGAATAGTAACTTTGGGAATAGTAATCCCGTGAATAGTACCCCGGCATGAAAAAGTTAAAACTTATCAAGAATGCTCAGAATAATATTTCAATGAAAAGATACTGGATGAAGCGCAAATATCAAGGATATTCTACTAATTTCATGGAGTATAGAAGCCAAAATTTTAAAAAAATGAGTATAGAATTCGAAATCTGAAACGAAATAATATTACTTACATACTACAGAGTATGGAAGAAAATATTATTTTAAGCGAATATTGAACAAAAATAACATCCCTTACCTTGAAAGGAAGAGTATTCCAACTGGTATAACGGGGATATTCTTGAAGAAAACTTTCACTATTTTCTACGCTCAAAGCTTTCTAAAACTCAAAAGAAATACACTCAGGATTATAGAAGAAAAATTCTCTGATTCTGGTGTGATTTTCAATTCTAACTTAAGCGCCTATTTATAGAAAAATGCTAGAACGCCATGGAAGACTAAATAATAAAATAATATTATAAATTATATTTTCTACGCATGCCTTTGAACCAAATCAGCCCACCATAATTGAAGATTAAATCATCACATATTTTCTACACCAACCAAAAATGGGTCCCACCCATAATTTTAATAAAAATATTTTAACTTCTGAAACTTCAACAATTCATAATAAATAGCCCTTTTATCAGAAAAATACAAATTTTATGTCCATTCCATACGAAATCGAATTCTCTACAACTTTGTAGCTTTAAGTTTTTTCAAATTCCAAACAGAAAATATCTGAAATCCACAAACGAATGATTTTCAATACCTCATAAAATTCATAACAAATCATACGTTAATTTTTAACGGTTCAAAATTTGTGGACATATACTCAACTTATATATGTATAATATATCCAAAAATCACAACGATCCAACGATCGGATTATAATTATAACTCATGCAATAGAGCTTTAAGAACACTGATTTGATTTTTAATACCTCCATTCCAACAAAAATACTGATAAAACACCTCAACATTAATTCCTTCATTTATAACCACATAAAATAAATATTTTTCTATCCATCATTTATGTCCACATAAAATAAATATTTCTTTATCATATAAATCAATAATTAATTATTCACAAATAATATTACAGAATTACAATAATGACAACCAGACCGTTTCCAGGAAAGAGGGGGCTTTCCGATAAAGATTTCTCCTTATTGGCGCGCAATTAGGTGACCAAACCTCTCCTTGACAGAACTTTCTAGATATTGCCAATAATGCTATCTAATAATATTATTCAAATAATATGAATTATTGATTTGATAATGGAAAATACTGTACAGTGATAATTATTGAAACAACAATAATATAAAATATCAACGCAATAATTATTGAACTAATAAAATAAAATATTGAATAGTAATTACTGTAATAATTATTGAGTAGTGTCTTCTTACGTAAGAATCAATAATTCAAAAATACTGTGCAATACCGTGTGCTACTGTGCAACAACGAGTATTACTGTATTTTAACCACCAGGTATTCCAATAGTGTTAACGGTAACGATTACGCCGTTATTTATAAAAACTCAAATTTGTCGTTTTCTTCATCTGACAGTTATTCTGTTATGGGGCCCACAAATGGTTGCGCTGTCATACGAATATTCCCCGACAGAAAGAATATTCCACGACCAAACGAATATTCCCCGATAATATGAATATTTTATAACCACTTGCTTTTTTTGTAAAATTTATAAATATTACCCATAACTATAACATTATATCAAATTTACTCCTTAATATTCAAAAATGATATTTATAGAAAATTCATCTTTATTCATAAAAGTTGGGGTCTTACAAGAACTTTAAACACCCTTTGAATAATATTCTTATTTAAGAAATATCATCAAATTACGATATCTAAACTGTCCTTTTTATTGATATGAATAGATAATATATATATATATATATATATATATATATTTATAAATGTGTATAGTAATTTATATTTGTCTATCTATAATTATAAATAGGTATTAGATAATGTAAATAAAATAATTCAATGACTTATCTCAAAATACTTTGACCAATTTTTCTATTCTTTAAAAAATCAGAACTTTAAAGAAAGAATATGTAGGCAAGGAGAGTATATTTATTAATCTTTGGAAATTGACTAGTAGGAAATTAGAAAAGCTTTCATATTTATAGGAAATTTTGAGCCGATGGCAAATTGGTAACTTTAGAAGTTGTTTTGAAATCAATGACTCGAATGAATTTATTTGAAAAGGAGAGCTTTAGATGAGCACAACACATTACAGTAAAACCCCTATTTAAGAATACTCAATATAAGAATAACCTCTACAATATTATAAAAAAAAATTGTCCCAATTTGGGCCAGTTATAAATAGGAATAACCTCTAAATTGTAATATGTTATATACTTTTTAAGTCCCGTATTAAGAAACTATACTTCTATATAGTAATAATTTCATATATATATATATGGGAGACAATATTAATTTTAAAAGACTACATTTTCTATAAAAGATTACATTTCCTATAAAGAATTATATTTTTCTATAAAGGACTGTATTTTCCTATAAAAGACCACATTTCCTATAAAAGACCACATTTCCTATAAAAGACTATATTTTCTATAAAAGATTATATTTTTCTAGTTTGGAAATCTAAATAGGGAGTTCTAATTGGTATTTTTATTAAAGTAAATATTTTTGAGTGTTCGAAAATTATTTTGTACCAATACCTCTATTTAGTAATAACCTCTCAATTAGAATACAAATAGTTTGGTCCCAAGTCTATTCCTAAATAGAGGTTTTACCGTAATAACTTTAGCTTATCAAATTTCAGAAAAATCTGCCAGCACAATTTTTTAATTAATGCATTCCACATACATGGCTTTTCCATTTAAAGCACATCTAAATTCTAATCTCAACATATCCTTTTCATTTAAAGCACATCTAAATTCTATCTCAGCATATCTTTTTCATTTAAAGCATATGGGCCCACTAATGTTTCTTTCACATTTTAAGCTAATTACAGTTAGGGGTGAGCATGGTGCGGTTCGGTGCAATTTGAAGTCCAAACTGCACCCGAAACCACTTAAGTGCGGTTTGAAAAATTCAAAATCGCACACAAAACCTCTTGTGATTGGTGCGATGCGATCTTAAAGTGTGCGGTGCGATTTTAATTGGTGCGGTTTCGGTTCCAAAACCAATTGAAATAACAAAAAAGTGTAAGCTTTCAATAAAATTTAACATAGAACTTACATCGATCAATTAATTGACAGAGTCGTCAATGAGAATTATATCAAGCATAAAACCAAAGTTCCTTCTGCCAAACATGTCAAATTCACCATCAAATCATAGAACAGTGAAATACGTAAAATAGTTTTAGTTTATAATAAAAGAATGATGTTTTAAAACTAAAACATACGCTATATAAAAACAACGGAGACCATATATTCGATAACAAGCAAGAAGGTTTATTTAGTTCCCCAAAAATTAAAAGTATATACTGGATATAAAATAAAATTCTATATTATATATTGCAGAGATGACTTATAGAATATAATCCTAAATATACTTAATTCGAAAATTAATCTTTTAGACTATTACTATTATAACATTGACCTTAACCAATGCATCAAGTGCTCGAACCAACGAATTTTGCTCCTCAGCTATAAGCCCCTCCAATAATGCATCAAACAAATTCGAATTTTCAAAACTCAATTGCTTAATTTTTGACTCTATAACCTCTAACTATCTTCTTTCAATTGGTGAAAAAAATGACAATGCAAGACTGTGATTTTCTCTGAGCGTGTTCAAGTGAAAAGTAATTTTAGAATTTACTAGAGATAATACATACATACACACACATGGTGCGATTTCGGTTTTATGCGTACAGTTTTGGCTAGTAACCAAACCGGAACCGTAAATTTGGTTATTCAACCCACCTAAAATCGCCACATACGCCAGAATCATTGGTGCGGTTTTAATTGATGCGGTTTGTTCGATTTTTGGTGCAGTTTTGGTTCCAATTTGGTTACTTGCTCAGCCCTAACTGCAGCAGTCGAACAATGCCTAATTTTCAAATGGGACCCACGAAAATTACTAGCATATCTTAATGTCCAAACTCCATTACTCTATTCGGATGGAACAAAGGCTAAAGCCTTTTGTTTCATTTTTTTTTCTTCTTTCAAAAATAGCTTATATATAACATATATTATTTTGAAAGAATTGTTGAGAAGAAAAATCATTTTAGGAATCATAGGAATTCTAATTGCCTTAGGAAATGTTATTGTATGAATTAATCTTTCTAACACTTGATATTGATTTATCAACGTCAAGAAAAATATTAATTCAATTAAAGATGAGAAAATAGTTTTGGTCAAAATAGATAAGATAAACATATATAATATATAAATAGATCCTATGGTGAAGATTTTACCCTTTAATAAATCTTTTTCTAATTATTGTTATCATCAAAATATTTCCTAAAAGTTGGAGACCTATCAGCTCATTCAGATGATTAAATATAAGTTTGATAGATATAAAAAAATCGTATTAATTAATCTATAATTAGGAGATCAGTTTCATACATAAGAATTAATGATTTGATGCATTAATTCTTATCAACGATTAAAATGTTGTTATGAAAAACACATGTTGTTCCTTCCCAAATTGTCTACTAGTTACAACAGACTTGATGTATTACTCCCTCCGTTTCAAGATAAAAGTCTTTATTACTATTTCAGGTAGTCCCAAGTTAAATGTTCACTTACCTTAAATGATTTATTTTTTACAATAATTTGCCTATAATACTCTTATTATTAATTGTTATATTTTTATTCTCTATTCATATTTATGGAGCATCACTAGTAATGTACAGAAAACTATGCAATTAAATGAGAATTTAAATATGGATAATTTGTCATTTTATTCGCTTTCTTAATATGCACAAAAAGTCAACCAGACAGAGGGAGTATTATTTATTAATTCACATACATGATAACGAGCTATTATTATAAGTTAGGATATACTGTACATTAATTGTTTATATTATTTATACATACATGCCCATATCTTACTTGCACAATATAAATTAATACATTAGTTTCAAAATATTACATCATTAATTATTTATTTAACTAATACAATATTAATTATTTATTTCTCTTCATTAGCTATACCCATTTTCTTTATCTTTTAAACCCGACCCTTTGGGTCCTTGGTCTTAGCTGCCAACATCGTTACTATTACAATTTCAAGAACTAGTCAAACTTTACTAACAAAAGAAGAAATAAACTCAAAAACAAGTATCACTTAAAGAGGATGAAAACAAGGAAGAAATAAGCTCACCCAAAGAGAGAATCAAATATGAGACCTAAAGGTCAAGTACCTATATTTTAGCCACTATGCTAAGACATCATCCGCAATTATCTTTATTGTGTAGTACTCCTTTTGTTCTGAATAATGAGATCAATACTGAATTTGTAAAAGTCAATTCAAGACATTTTTAAATTTAAAATTGGCATGATTTATTTAAGTTTTAAAAATAATAATTTTATAATTATTAGTAATTTTTATGTAATTTATGATATTTATAATTGTATTGATATAAATTAAATGAATTTATGTTAATTTTGAATTTAAAATTGATTGTTAAAAAGTTAATATTAATCTTATAACTTGAAACGGAGAGTATTATATATAGGAAATCGATATTTTACCATGTTAAAATGATATTTTTCACATGAGTCTCTCTCAAGGTAGAACTCATTCATTATTCATGTGAGAGAAATCATGTAGAAATATGATTTTTTTATGTGGAAATATCCCATATAGAAAATAACGTTACTCTTTATTAGTTTTACATGAAATTTAATTGATGAGATTGTCGTTGTCTAGTAGCTAATTGTCATAATTTGATTACGAAATATGATTGTACCTTCCATTTCTTTTTAGTAGACGTTCTAGAAGAAAACATAAAAATTAATAAATATAATTAATGCTTATTAATACTTTTTCTGGTTGACCAAACTAATATTTAATATAGAGAGAATATATGAAATTAAATCATTAATACTTCTTTAAAATATAAAAATAAAAAAATAAAAAGAAACAAATTTGACTATGTAAGAAGACAAATAAAAGAAACGGATGGAGTAATAATCTATTTGACTTTATATTTTTTCCCCTATATAAACAATGTGTTGAAACAAAGGTCTATTCATGCGATGACTAAACAAATTCACAATTTTATGGCCACTTCTAAATTTCAACCTATGGTTCTCTTCCTTGTGGTTCTGCTTTCCCTATTTGCTACTGATGAATGTAAGTAATTATTTCCTCATCATCTCTTATTTTCAAATTATTGTAAATACATTTTTAGTTTTTGTAATTTTTTACTTTTATCAGAGGCAATTTAGTTAAGAAATTATATAAATATTTTATTAGATTCAAAAAACCCATTTTAGAAATAATTATTTTTTTCAAAAAAATTATTTATTTCTGAAACAGGTTTGATCAACAAGAGAGCTGAAATTACGCAAGATGGTGGCAATATTCTCCCTACAAAGCTAAGAAACAGCACTATACTGAGTGAGAAAGTCGTTAGATTTTGTCTCCCTAGGGTATGTGGGGTTGTCCCTAGAATTTGTTGGTGTTGTGCTGAGCCTCTTAAAGCACATTGTTTTGATAAAAAATCCGAGTGTCAAGCCTTTTGTAAATGATCCTCCTTATGCTGTTGCAACTATTCCATGAATAATTTAATTAAAATAACTCTCAATATTTCGATTTCCTGATGATAAAGCAACTGTGCAATATGAACTACCATTAATTTCAACAATGATTCCTGTTATACTTTACAAAAGTTTTCAGCAGAATTATGCTTGCGATATGTGTATACATGAGATAAGTAAGAATTAAGAAGGGTCCCACTTTAATTTTTTTGATCTTATCACATATACTTTGATCACGTTGGTCTCAATCTAACTTCGTCAAATATTTGTCGACACATGTATATCATTTTCCTTCAACAATAATATTTAATTAGTGTTCGTCTTATCTCCTTTTTTTCTCATTTAGATAAATTAATTACATATAAATTTAATAAATATTATATTCTTATTAATTAATTTCTACTCCATCTGTCCCGCAAGAATCGGTTTAATTTGACTTTTTAGTCAATTGACCAATTTTGTAATAAAAAAAATATAATCTTCTTGTCAATATAGGAGGAGAACTATAGTATATAAGAAACTATATCTAATTTACTATCACCTTCAATTTTCATATGTTTGAAAATATAAATAAATATCCTAAATTATTTTTTAAAATTGATCAATTTGATCACAAAATTAAATAAACCAATTTTTGAGGGACTGAGAGAATAGTGAGGAGATCAGTTTCATACATAAGAAAGAATGACGCGACACATTTTTATCATAAATTTAGAATACTAATGTTAGGGACATCAATTATACATAAAAAATTGTGCACACACAATATAAAAAAAAATAGAAAATAGGGAGTGGAACCTAAAAACTAAATGTTTTAATATTTTCATTGATAAACAATACATGGATCATACTCTTGGGGCATAAAATTGTGTACAGTTTGTACACAATTTTATCAATTTCAAAATATCTTATCAACTATTAATATTTATATGATATACACGTGCCAATCACCGAGGGAGCTAGGTTGATTAAATTTTGATAGGTGTTTAGTACTAGAAGTTTGATAACTCGTACAAAATACGGATAAATTTGAAAACGACTCATCTAGTATCTTTCTTGACGCAAAGCGTTACATGTAGCTTTAAGTACATTTTACATCCATTTTTTAATTGTTAATTACGTGGATAAGTACTAGTGGCAACTTTTTTAGAGAAATATGTAATAAGTGGATTTTTCTTATAATTCCTACCAATTTCATGTATTGATAAATTTCACATTTATAATTCAGCGAAATTTACCGCAATACATAGCATGACTCTTCTATGAACAATTGATTTAAATTTTCGACTATTTTTCTAAGTTTTCTTTAATTTTTACAATATAGGCAATACAATTACAAATTACTATATGTTTGACATTTTATATAAGCAATATAATTACAAATTAAATGAATTAAATAAAGGCATACATCAATAATTGTATTTACCTCTCTAATATATGGAGGAAAGAGGTTGGCCAAGACAACCGCGCATACACGGATCGCCTCCTCCCGGACTAGACCCATGAGCTCGTCGGTAGAGGCTGTAGGATTTATGGAGTTGTGGACGACCTCCTGAGCAAGCTGGTAAATCCGCTCGCGTGATGGTATGCCTGACTGCACAACACTGCTCGCCATGCACCCTTCTATGATCCGCCGGAAGAATCAGTAAAGGCATCAACATGTAGGGATCTTTCATGCACATCGAAGGTGGGAGGTTATACACAACAATAATCACCAGCCAAGTTGAGTAGGGCTTGGTGTAAGGCCCATTAAACGGATTAAATCCATCCGTAGCAAGTCCAAGTCTAACATTGCGAACCTCTTTAGCAAACAAGGGGTGCTTTCTGTCAAAAAAATTCCATTCAAGCCCATCTTCCAGGTGCGCCAGTTGACCTTCGACTATGTCCCGTGGTGAGTGCCACCTCGGTGGTATGTGTTGACATGAACAACCGCTGAAACCTCGGTGCAATGAGAAAGTAACATAAGATCTTTCTCGACATGTCTTTTCCTTTTTTATTGTGTTGTTCACATTATCTACTTGTACCACAGATATCACATAACCTTTTATCTTTATTGACATCACCATAGTATAACATACAATCATTCTCACAAGCATCAATCTTCTCATACCCTAGATTGAGCCATTTGACCATTTTCTTCACATCATAGTACGACTTCGGTAACTTATTACCTGGCGGCAAGAACCCATTCACAATGTTTATCAGTTCATTAAAACATCTCTCACTACAATTATTCTCGTTCTTGAAGTGTAAAAGCTTAGTCACTGCGGATAAGACGGAGTGCTTTTCCTGCCCCGTCATTCGGCTCTTGCTCGATGCTACCATCATCCTTGTCTATATTCCACTGGAAGAATGAAAGCAGCTTCGATAATTATGTTAGTACAGTCAAAGGTTTCATCACCTTAGGATTCTGGTTCGAATTCATGTTCATCCGACCAGGTTTCCCCATGATAGATCCATGTGGTATAACCCTTCTTGAACCCATACAGAAATAGGCCACACATGACATCACTCATTTCCTTCTACACTTCATTCACACACCTCTTACAAAGACATCTAATCTCATCGCCGCTGACTTTCTCAAACGTGAAATTGAGAAACTGTTTAACCCCACTACACTCTTATCAGTAGCTACCCTACATTTCATACTACTTCGATCAACAGACATCTTGAACAACAGACTGATATATATATATATATATATATATATATATATATATATATATATATATATATATATATATATATATATATATATATATATATATATATATATATATTTATATATGAAAAGTTAGGCAAACACAATCGAGTCTCCGGGTTAATGTATATTCGTGCTTATGAGCTTCTTAACTTTATCTCCCACTCTAACGGGTCAGACTTCTATCCCATTCCCAGATGTCACCCCAATGATGCCAACAACTTGAACACATCTTCAATTTTTAAGAAATTTCAGCAACACCTTCACATGGTCTTCAAGTACACAAAATAGACTAACACACCATGGTCTAAATATGCACCCAAAGAACATCAAAAGATATATACTAACCGAAAATTCTGAAAATATAAAAACGTGCTCAAGTCATTAACACCGACCTAACTGAGATCGAAACATACAGGAACAGTTCCAAAACGGGGATCATTTAAGATTCACTCATTCTAAATGAATCTCAAATGGGTTTCTAAGCTTCCTAAACTATATGAAAATACGCACATGTCAAGTCACAAGAAATAACTATTATTTGTCAATGGAAAACGTAAAGTCTTTACATTCATTTCAAAACTATATATTAAAGTGATTACCATGCGAGAAAAGGTGCAGGTATAGATGGCCAAAAAGTCATACAACTTGGATTTTCTAAGCTACTAGTAGGTATTTATCACAACCATATCAATTAAATCATTATAATGTAAATAACCAAAAGCCTCATTTACCATAAAATAATGTATTTAACACACGAAGTAATGATTATGCTATATAACTAAGTACATCACCTTTCAAACCATTAATACCAACAATGTGGAGCAAAATAAATTTGACAAACATGAAATTCCGTCTTTTTTTCAATTTTTTTGAACTTTTATAGATATTGCAGAGCTGAAAGTACTCATTACTAGTTTCCTTCATAACACCTCACATGTAATAGTTTGACCTAACTATTTGTAAGTTTATTATGTAACTAGTAATGCAATATTGTTGTTACTGTTCAAGAGAAGAAACTACCTCACTATTTTTCTGGTACTTGCAGCAAAAAAAGGTTAGTACCAGTTATAGACTTATAGTTAGAGTGTTAGTATTATAGTTTATAGTCCTCCAGTTATTAAAGTCGCGAAACATAAATTAAAGAAAAATTACCATTATCTTCCTCAAGCTTTTTATACATAAAAAGTGACTTGGGAGGAAGAATCAAAGCTACAATATCCATTGTTTAGGCAGATGGTCACAAATTTTATAATTACTGTAGTCATCATTAAGGAATAGGCAGGGGCACATAAGTAGTACTATTAGATTAGCCACTATCACATTCACCTTTGGAATGCAGTTACAAGCCTCTTCCTAAAATACTATAAATAAAGGCCTAAATCCATCCTGATCGAAGACATATCTATGAAAACTTTTGGAAAAAATATAAATAAAATTCAGCCTAAAGTCATTAAGTATTTAAGCTCACATTAGCTTCAACCTCATAACTGAAAAAGTAGATTAAGATAGTTGGAGGAATCTCGTGGAGAGTGATTTGTTCCTTTGTGAGTAGGCCCAAGAAAAAAGCTTGTGCGCTTTAAGAGTCACGTGCAGTCGGTTCACATTTGGGCTATAGGACCCAACTAAAGAAATACATCCAAGAAATGACTTATAAGATCGATCTGAAAACTAATAAATGAATTAATAGATCCCTTAACTTCCACTATCTGCAATAGTTAACTGAGCTTCTACTCATTATATGATTCCCGAATGTCACTGTAATCACTCCTATAACACCTCATTGATTCATGCTTCTCATCTTTTAAATTATTAGTTTCTAGTGAACTGCTTTTTAAAACAATGATGTTTCACTGCTAAAAGTGTTCTGATGTGAAGCTATCAGTAAAGCTTTATAACTACATCGCATATCTTTACTCTATACCAATTATAAACAGTGAAAAATACATCTAATATTACAATAGAGGAAATTAGGACATTAAGCTAGATTATTCTTTAAGTTATCCAATAAAATCTTTCTAGAAAATATCATTTATAAAGTATCAAACGAAATAATGAAATGCACAAAGAGTTAATATCAAACCAAATGCACAAAGACCAAATTTTGTACCTCAAAAGGCAACGACAGAGGCGACTGGGAAATGGCAACAACATAGAGCTGGAGGAACGGTACCTTTAGAAGCTCGATGAAACACCTCTCCACACACACATACAAAGGGAACATATGAAAAACGTGGCTTTTGAGAGTAGATTACAAGAGGCAAAATGATGAATGAGTAAATTGTAGCGGTCATGAAATGAATCAGGCGAGATGATGAAGGTGAAGTAGGCGACATGATGAAGGAGGGGCTGACAATCAATTGGGCAATTGAATTGAAAGTTATGTGAGCTAGGCTAAGCATCAATGGCGAGAAGTGGGCTATCTGAGAAGGCAAAAATAAAGAGGGAACAAAGTTAGAGTCATTGCCGTTGAGTTTAGGGTAAAAATAAAATGTCATTATCGACTGCAATGTCGTCTCACTACAACAAAAAGGCTTATCAGCGACCACATATCTGCGACCGCATACGGTCGTAGATGAGCATTAGCGACCGAGTGCGATCTCTGATATTAGTCGCAGATAATCTGGTCGCTGGTTGGACACCAGCAACAATTATTAGCGACCGATTTATCAGTGACCGCTATCAGCGACCGAATTTGTCGCTAATCTGAGTCATGCTGAGTCAGTTGTCAGGGATGACGTGGCACACATGTCAGCGACCAACAATAGCGATCACATCGGTCGCTAAGTTCTCAAAGGCCATCAGCGACCGCTCTCTGTATTAGCGACCGTATACGGTCGCTGATGTTGCTATATTTTTTTTTTCCTGTTTTATGGATTTTCCAAAAAAATACCCTGCTTTGTACCTGCTTTCTATCCCAACACACAGCAGTATAAACATTAACATCTATATAAACATTCATCCATGATTTATATATATCCCAACACATCCACAATAGTATATATAAACATGAATAGTAAACCAACACAATATTCAACCAATACAATTGTCCAAAGAATGAATATAAAAGTACAAGGCTTTAAATATCTAAAAAACAAGTCTAGCTCTTCATGCATCATCTAAATTAGTAGGACCCTATAATTAACAAAAGAATAAAACATGTTACATGTGTTGATACTGCTATGACTGTAAGACCCCGAATTTTATGAAATAAAAGTATTCAATTTTTTTTATAATTACGATTCAGTAAATGGTTAAATTGATAAAAAGTTAAAGTTAAGGGTGATATATAAATTTTTTTCAAAATACGCAAGTGGTTATAAAATATTCATTGTTGACGGGGAATATTCGTTGGTCGTGGAATATTCTTTCTGTTGGGGAATATTCGTACGACGGCGCAGCTATCTATGGGCCCCATAACATAATAACTGTCGGATGAAAAAAACGACAAATTTGAGTTTTTAAAAAATAACGGCATAGTTGTTACCGTTAACACTGTTGGAATACCCGGTGGTTAAAAAACAGTAATACGCGTTGTTGCACAGTAGCACACGGTATTGCACCAATTATTGATTCTTACGTAAGAATGCACTACTCAATAATTGTTATAGTAATTACTATTCAGTATTTTATTTTATTGATTCAATAATTGCTACTTGGATATTTTATATTACTGCTGTTTCAATAATTGTTGCTGCACGTCATCTCCATTATCAGATCAATAATTCATATTATTTTAATAATATTATTAGATAGCATTATTGGCAATGTCTAGAAAGTTCTATTTAAGGAGAGGTTTGGTCACCTAATTGCGCGCCAGTAAGGAGAAATCCTTATTGGAAAGTCCCCTCTTTCCTGGGAACGGCCTGGTTGCCAGTACTGTGATTCTGTAATATTATTTGTGAATAATTAATTATTGATTTATATGATAATGAAATATTTATTTGATGTGGATATAAATGAGGGATATATTTTTGTGGTTAAAAATGAAGGAGTTAATGTTGAGGTGTTTTATCTGTATTTTTGTCGGAACGGAGGTATTGAAAATCAAATTAGGGTTTTGAGATATTTTGCGAGGGTTATAATTTTTAATCCGACCGTTGGATCGTTGTGATATGTTATACATATATATGTTGAGTATATGTCCACAAATTTTGAACCGTTAAAAATGAACGTATGATTTGTTATGAATTTTATGAGATGACTGGTTCAGAAATTGTTGAATTTTCGGAGTTAATGATTTTGGTGAAAAATTCTAGAATTGGCAGACCCTACTCTTGGTTGGTGAAGAAATGTGCTGAAATTTTTATTCAAATGTGGTGGGTGGGAATAGTAGCAGGTAAAACCATCAGGTTGCAGGTTAAGTCTGCTTAAGCGTGCTAACATTTTCCTACAAATAGAGGGCTAAATTAGAATTGAAAATCACACCAGAAACATAAGTTTTCTCTCTTTCTCTCTCTAGAT
Organism: Panax notoginseng; assembly: GCA_016801055.1. Lineage (NCBI taxonomy): Eukaryota > Viridiplantae > Streptophyta > Magnoliopsida > Apiales > Araliaceae > Panax > Panax notoginseng. The sequence goes on from CM029017.1 coordinate 193,470,383, forward strand.
TATTGAGTGTATTTTGTGAGTATTTAGATACTTGGTGAGTTGCTATTCATCAATGCAAGTTTCTTTCAGCGTCATATCCGATATCCAGTCAGAAGTGTTGCTCTTTTGAGGTACGGGATAGTAAGGGATATTAAGGGATGTTATATTCTCCATAATGATGTTATTCTTTCAATATCATTATACTGAAATATTGGTATGGATTTTATTATGGAATTTCTTCCTTTTTTTGTCGGGTTTACTATTCATGAGTTACTATTCACGAGTTACTATTCATGAGTTACTATTCACGAGTTACTATTCACGACAAAATTAGTTTCTTTTTCTAACCAAATTATAGTTGATTTGTGAATATTACTCTTGAGATTAAATCCAGATGTTTTGATTATATTGATTTTATTATCATATATGAAATTTTTATAATCCTGGTGAAAAAATTTCTCTTTGACTTAAATGTAAAGATGGGTAGATTTTTGGTATGATCATGACTATGGGTTCTCTTTGGCCAGTAGTGCAAAGTTGAATTGTTGACTGGTATGATCATGACCATTGAATTTATAATTGAATATATTTAGCTTAAGTGCAAAGGTGAATTGATCAACATGGTTATAATTATTGTTTATATAAATTCTGAAATGATTATATATTTCTTTGAGATATAAATATATTTGGCCTGTAGTGCAAATATGAACTGTTGAGGAATATCTTCGGCCTGTAATGCGAAGATGAATTATTGATGAATATCTTTGGCCCGTAGTGCAAAGATGAATTATTGATGAATATCTTTGGCTCGTAATGCAAAGATGACTTGTTGTTGAATATCTTTGGCCTGTAGTGCAAAGATGAGTTGTTGATGAATATCTTTGGCTCGTAATGCAAAGATGAGTTGTTGTTGAATATCTTTGGCCTGTAGTGCAAAGATGAGTTGTTGATGAATATCTTTGGCTCGTAATGCAAAGATGACATGTTGTTGAATATCTTTGGCCTGTAGTGCAAAGATGACTTGTTGATGAATATCTTTGGGCCATAGTGCAAAGATGAATTTATTAGTATGATTATGAACATGAACTGTGATTTGGTACAACCATGATGTTTGATGTTTCAGGTGATGAAAATTATCTTCGTCCTAGGTGCGAAGAGGAACTTAGAATTATAATTATGATTATAAGTTATTCATATAATTGTGGAAAGGAACTGTTGATTAATGTTACAGGGATAAAACATTGTTGGTGGACATTTAATGTGGATAAGATAATAGACTTTATAGTCTATTTGACTCTTCTAATGGATTGCTCGTTCCGCTGCAACTATGGTTGAGAAGTTTTATCATCTACCATATGTTCTAAATCTCTGATTTATTACTGATGAAGGCTATTGATAATTTAATTATCTTTAGACATGATATTCTTTACTGGGCTAGTTGTGCTCACCCATTTGCTTCACAATTCCTTTTCAAGTAATAAGAGTGTAGCTGGGTCGAGCGGGGGTAACAAGGGAATAGAACGGTGGTCTCTAGCTGTGGAGTTCTCCCTAAGCAGTATAGAAAAGTTTATTTAATAGTTATATTTGGTGAATCCAATAGGGTAAGGTGTACCCAACATTGGAAGGGTGTTTTGCCACTATCATACAAGATGTCTAACGACATACAACCTCGTGTTATCATAAGGCAGGGTTGTGCACATTCACTTGCGAAGTATATCTACGAGCACTACCTATATAATCTTGGTATTTGTTTGGGGTATAATTCTCAATTAGAGACAGTGGAGATAATGATATGTCAAGAGAAGACTCACCATTGGGAAGAATATGATAGTAATCTTCTCGTTTTCTTTGGGGTCTATTGGGTCAACCAAGGATAATTCTGTGGCCATATGATATCTATCACAACCTAGAAGCATGGCCTCCCATGTACCAAGGTTTCCTTGAGCACTTCCCAAAGATTCTAATTTCTAAAACAGTTTTTGACTATACCTTTATGTAAGGTGTCATTGTGAGGTGCTGTCCACGGTTGGGACATGAGTCACATTTGGTATATATTTGTATCCAGACTCACAGCATATATGTTGTTGTATTTTGTACGACAATTGTTGTAATAAAGTTGTAGTTATTTTTTGTACCATGTATTTGGCGACTCAGAATAGGTTGGATGGAATGGACCTATTTTGGGGTCGTTACATTTTGGTATCAGAACTTAGGGATATGATCTCTGGCGGAGATCGGGGAATATAACTAGGAGGGGAGAGATGAGTAAATCCTTCGCTAGTGTGTCCTACCTAAGCTTATTTGTTGGTCAGTCATAATATCGGGATATTATGTGATATGTTAATTTATTCAATTAACCTTTTTTTGAAGCTGTATTCTAGAATGATATCTGAAATACAGGAGATAAGCAATGGAAAAATCATGATGACAGGGAAGATGGAATCTGAAATGAAAGCAAGGTATTCTCAACTCTTTGAAATGCCAGGTACGTAAATTTCGGGGACGAAATTTCATAAGGAGGGGAGATTGTAAGACCCCGAATTTTATGAATTAAAAGTATTCAATTTTTCTTATAATTACGATTCAGTAAATGGTTAAATTGATAAAAATTTAAAGTTAAGGGTGATATATGAATTTTTTTCAAAATACGGAAGTGGTTATAAAATATTCATTGTTGTCGGGGAATATTCGTTGGTCGTGGAATATTCTTTCTGTTGGGGAATATTCGTACGACGGCGCAGCTATCTGTGGGCCCCATAACATAATAACTGTCGGATGAAGAAAATGACAAATTTGAGTTTTTATAAATAACGGCATAGTTGTTACCGTTAACACTGTTGGAATACCCGGTGGTTAAAACATAGTAATACGTGTTGTTGCACAGTAGCACACGGTACTGCACCAATTATTGTTTCTTACGTAAGAAGGCACTACTCAATAATTGTTACAGTAATTACTATTCAGTATTTTATTTTATTGATTCAATAATTGCTACTTGGATATTTTATATTACTGTTGTTTCAATAATTGTTGCTGCACATCATTTTCATTATCAGATCAATAATTCATATTATTTGAATAATATTATTAGATAGCATTATTGGCAATGTCTAGAAAGTTCTGTCTAAGGAGAGGTTTGGTCACCTAATTGCGCGCCAGTAAGGAGAAATCCTTATTGAAAAGCCCCCTCTTTCCTGGGAACGGCCTGGTTGCCAGTACTGTGATTCTGTAATATTATTTGTGAATACTTAATTATTGATTTATATGATAATGAAATATTTATTTGATGTGGATATAAATGAGGGATATATTTTTGTGGTTAAAAATGAAGGAGTTAATGTTGAGGTGTTTTATCTGTATTTTTGTCGGAACGGAGGTATTGAAAATCAAATTAGGGTTTTGAGATATTTTGCGAGGGTTATAATTTTTAATCCGACCGTTGGATCGTTGTGATTTTTGGATATGTTATACATATATATATATATATATATATATATATATATATATATATATATATATATATATATGTTGAGTATATGTCCACAAATTTTGAACCGTTAAAAATGAACGTATGATTTGTTATGAATTTTACGAGATGACTGGTTCAGAAATTGTTGAATTTTCGGAGTTAATGATTTTGGTGGAAAATTCTAGAATTGGTAGGCCCCACTCTTGGTTGGTGAAGAAATGTGCTGAAAATTTTATTCAAATATGGTGGGTGGGAATAGTAGCAGGTAAAGCCATCAGGTTGCAGGTTAAGTCTGCTTCGGCGTGCTAACATTTTCCTATAAATAGAGGGCTAAATTAGAATTGAAAATCACACCAGAAACATAAGTTTTCTCTCTTTCTCTCTCTAGATTATTGAGTGTATTTTGTGAGTATTTAGATACTTGGTGAGTTGCTATTCATCAGTGCAAGTTTCTTTCAGCGTCATATCCGAAATCCAGTCAGAAGTGCTGCTCTTTTGAGGTAAGGGATAGTAAGGGATATTAAGGGATGTTATATTCTTCATAATGATGTTATTCTTTCAATATCATTATACTGAAATATTGGTATGGATTTTATTATGGAATTTCTACCTTTTTTTGTCGAGTTTACTATTCATGAGTTACTATTCACGAGTTACTATTCATAAGTTACTATTCACGAGTTACTATTCACGACAAAATTAATTTCTTTTTCTAACCATATTATAGTTGATTTGTGAATATTACTCTTGAGATTAAATCCAGATGTTTTGATTATATTGATTTTACTATCATATATGACATTTTTATAATCCTGGTGAAGAAATTTCTCTTTGACTTAAGTGTAAAGATGGGTAAATTTTTGGTATGATCATGACTATGGGTTCTCTTTGGCCAGTAGTGCAAAGTTGAATTGTTGACTAGTATGATCATGACCATTGAATTTATAATTGAATATCTTTAGCTTAAGTGCAAAGGTGAATTGATCAACATGGTTATAATTATTGTTTATATAAATTCTGAAATGATTATATATTTCTTTGAGATATAAATATATTTGGCCTGTAGTGCAAATATGAACTGTTGAGGAATATCTTCGGCCTGTAGTGTAAAGATGAATTATTGATGAATATCTTTAGCCCGTAGTGCAAAGATGAATTATTGATGAATATCTTTGGCTCGTAATGCAAAAGATGACTTGTTGTTGAATATATTTAGCCTGTAGTGCAAAGATGAGTTGTTGATGAATATCTTTGGCTCGTAATACAAAGATGACTTGTTGTTGAATATCTTTGGCCTGTAGTGCAAAGATGAGTTGTTGATGAATATCTTTGGCTCGTAATGCAAAGATGACCTGTTGTTGATTATCTTTGGCCTGTAGTACAAAGATGACTTGTTGATGAATATCTTTGGGCCATAGTGAAAAGATGAATTTATTAGTATGATTATGAACATGAACTGTGATTTGGTATAACCATGATGTTTGATGTTTCAGCTGATGAAAATTATCTTCGTCCTGGTTGCGAAGAGGAATTTAGAATTATAATTATGATTATGAGTTATTCATATAATTGTGGAAAGGAACTGTTGATTAATGTTACAGGGATAAAACATTATTGATGGACTTTTAATGTGGAGAAGATAATTGACTTTATGGTCTATTTGACTCTTCTAATGGATTGCTCGTTCCGCTGCAACTATGGTTGAGAAGTTTTATCATCTACCATATGTTCTAAATCTCTAATTTATTACTGATGAAGGCTATTGATAATTTAATTATCTTTAGACATGATATTCTTTATTGGGCTAGTTGTGCTCACCCTTTTGCTTCATAATTCCTTTTCAGGTAATAAGAGTGTAGCTGGGTCGAGCGGGGGTAACAAGGGAATAGAATGGTGGTCTCTAGCTGTGGAGTTCTCCCTAAGCAGTATAGAAAAGTTCATTTAATAGTTATATTTGGTGAATCCAATAGGGTAAGGTGTACCCAACGTTGGAAGGGTGTTTTGCCACTATCATACAAGATGTCTAACGACATACAATCTCGTGTTATCATAAGGCAGGGTTGTGCACATTCACTTGCGAAGTATATCTACGAGCACTACCTATATAATCTTGGTGTTTGTTTGGGGTATAATTCTCAATTAGAGACATTGGAGATAATGATATGTCAAGAGAAGACTCACCATTGGGAAGAATATGATAGTAATCTTCTCGTTTTCTTTGGGGTCTATTGGGTCAACCAAGGATAATTCTGTGGCCATATGATATCTATCACAACCTAGAAGCATGGCCTCCCATGTACCAAGGTTTCCTTGAGCACTTCCCAAAGATTCTAATTTCTAAAACAGTTTTTGACTATACCTTTATGTAAGGTGTCATTGTGAAGTGCTGTCCACGGTTGGGACATGAGTCACATTTGATATATATTTGTATCCAAACTCACAGCATATGTGTTGTTGTATTTTGCACGACAATTGTTGTAATAAGGTTGTAGTTATTTTTTGTACCATGTATTTAGCGACTCAGAATAGGTTGGATGGAATGGACCTATTTTGGGGTCGTTACAATGACTTAGGGAAAGCTAAAAAATAAAACGTAAGTAAGACAGTGGCAGTAACAATATTTATGTATACCTCATCACCATCCTGATGTCGTGCTGCAGCCGCCACTGCATCCGTCAACTCATCAGGACTCAAAGACTGGAGATGCCCGCCCAGTATACGAAGAAGATCACGATCTCGACAGATCGCTCTCACACAGTCAGCATGAGTATGATAGGCTGGATGACCTGATGACTGTGTAGACTTGGTAGTAGAGATGCATGTGCCACTAATGGTCGGGCGTCATTTTGTTCCTTGGCCTTTAACGTAATTTTTCTTCACTACTGACGCCCTCTCCCATAATTCTTGATCAATCGACAGACGCGGGGTGCCTTTAGGATAGCGCTCGTTCATTAAGCTCTTATAAGTGTTCTGTCAAAAGGTTAACAATTAAATAGTTAAAAATAAATAAAAAAAATGCTAAAAAAGGTCGTCACAATTTATAAACAACATATTAGTATAAAGTTAACTTATTACCGCTATCTGAACAGCCTTAGGCAGACCATCGCGGGTGGCCATATACACATCCAACCAATTGATAAGTTGACCTTGAGACTGAGACTCCTACAGTTCATGTTCTCATATTAATATGTAAACATATGATATTTTTCTACAAAACATGACTACAAACATAAAAACAAATAACTAAGCCAATAAGCTTGCTACATACGTACCCTGGTAGCAATATGCTGCAGCTGTGATATACTGCCGCCCCGATATGTTCCTTTTGCCTTTTCACCTTCAGATACACCTGAGGATCTGTTCGGGGCAGCAATCTTGCGTCTCTTGACCCAGCTCTCAGCTCTTCACTAGTTACACATCTGCACCTATATGGGCTGTGCGCACCACCAGGGGCTATGCTCATACATATACTACTCACCTTATCCTGGATGATCAATTTCTGCATTATGCAGGGCTTTCTGTCATTCCTTGTTCAGATTATCTTTAGTTCGGACAGCGCACTTCTGCCAGAGCAGTGTCTGAATAACTGATGCTTGCGCGTCGTCCCATCTATACCTTTTCTGCAAATAAAATAATAATAATAATATTAAAACTGTGATATTATCATAATCCAACATTACTAAATAATATTATTTGATTAACTATATATTATCTATCAGAGTGATAAAAAAATATACCTGAAATTCAGCCCAAACTGCATCATTATGGGCGAGAGGTGTGCTCGCCCACGTAATCATTGGCGTAGGTCAGTTTTGTAAGCATAATTGTGAAATGCACTTCACAATTTTACTATCTTAAAAATTACTACAATATACAATAATTTACATTAAAGATAAGTAATTTTATTATAATATGAAAAATAATTTACATTAGTATATATCTATAACAATGGAAATATAAAATGGTTATATATACATGATGTTTAACTTATGTGATTTCTGGAGAAGGACGGATCTGTGTGAGAATGCGGTCATTCGGATTAGCCGGGGCCTTCGGCACATGATTTTGGCCCCGACCCAACCCACACTTTCGTTGTGTTGGTTCAGAAGACATCTATAAATAAAAAATTTAGGATGTTAGTATGAGTTATATAATTTACATATATAAATTAAATGACAATAATGACAAGCAATTGTATGAAATAGTTAACTACGTCAACTATAAATGAAAGGTACATAAACATGTCAAGGATATAGAGAACATGTATATATGTAATTGTATGTAATACAATTAAAAGAAAACATACATTTTAATGAAAATCGTTGTCTGAGTCAGAATCATTTTGTATAAGTAAAATGATAATAATGACAATAATGATAAGTAATTGTATGAAATAGTTAACTACGACAACTATAAATGAAAGATACATAAATATATCAAGGATATAGAGAACATGTATATATTTAATTGTATGTAATACAATTAAAACTAAACATACATTTTAGTAAAAATCGTTGTCTGAGTCAGAATCATTTTGTATAAGTAAAACGACAATAATGACAAGTAATTTTATGAAATATTAAACTACGACAACTATAAATGAAAGATACATAAACATGTCAAGGATATAGAGAACATGTATATATGTAATTGTATGTAATACAATTAAAACTAAACATGCATGTTAATGAAAATCGTTGTCTGAGCCAGTATCATTTTGTATAAGTATCGGAGATTCATAACCATCTTCTTCTTCAGATTCAATGTTAGTGTCAGTCAATAACTCTTCCTCAATATCAATGTCATTTGGCAAAATAACTGTCTCGGGATCCAATTCATCAGGTTCATCTCCACCCTCTAACTGGATTAATTCATTGTTATCCTCTATATTTATTATAGGAAGTCTATGAAGCTTCTTTTCTTGGTAGAAATTCCCATCTATTACTTGGACACGACTGCGCGCGGGAGTATGAATTACAACTTGCCAATCTGTAGACGGTCTATCCCTTTTCCTAACAGAACTAGGAGTGTAATATACTTGTACTGTTTGAGTTGGCAACATAAATGGTGCGTTGACGTACGTGGACCTATGGAGGTCAATATTGACGATTCTATGTCGATCAACACGTATCCCTTTTTCTGAATCAAATCAACGACACTTGAACAAGTTAATATAACCCCCCCATAAGTACCCTTGTACGACAACTCGATGATTTCCTCCAACTCCCCATAAAAGGCACTACCAAGCTCATTGTAATAATCTCCTTGAGCACACACTATTAGTTATTCTTTTACCGCGAGCATATATCTTTGTATGAAATTCACATCCATTTATTTTGTAACCATTGCGAATGACTTGGTCCCTGTCTGGACCCATAACTAGGACTTGTATATTTGGAGGAATCATTCCGTCATTAAGAGCCTACAAAAATTATATTAAATTAAATAAATTCATAAATTAATACGATATATGTCATTCTTAATTAACTTAACTTACTTTGTCCTTTAGCCAAAGAGAAAATTTTTGATCACGACTAACTTGAATATCTTTATCAGTGATGCCGAGCTGATTTGGTTTTAACTCGTCATCGTATGTTCTATACAATTTTAACATATATTAATATGAGATTGTAGGTTAAGATATAGGTCTAATACATAAGAATTTTACATGTATACCTCACAAATTCATCAATCTCCTTGCAATTGAGAAGAATGTAAGTAAGCGCAGCATGTAATTCTGGTTCAGAAAGGAATATGCGCTTCTCTTTTCCATAAGTGCGACCTGGTAAACCAAATACAGAAAGCTGACCATTTAGTTTAACATTTTCCCCATCATCATGTCTCGGCACTCGATTGGACTTTGTCAAGATTTGTTGGGAAAATTGTAAGACCCCGAATTTTATGAAATAAAAGTATTCAATTTTTCTTATAATTACTATTCAGTAAATGGTTAAATTGATAAAGTTTAAAGTTATGGGTGAAATATGATTTTTTTTTCAAAATAAGCAAGTGGTTATAAAATAATCATTGTTATCGGGGAATATTCGTTTGGTCGTGGAATATTCTTTCTGTCGGGGAATATTCGTACGACGGCGCAGCTATTTGTGGGCCCCATAATGAATAACTGTCGGGTGAAGAAAATGACAAATTTGAGTTTTTACAAATAACGGCGTAGTTGTTACCGTTAACACTATTGGAATACCCGGTGGTTAAAATACAGTAATACGCGTTATTGCACAGTAGCACACGGTATTGCACAGTATTTTTAAAATTATTGATTCTTACGTAAGAAGGCACTACTCAATAATTGTTACAGTAATTACTGTTCAATATTTTATTTTATTGATTCAATAATTGATGCGTTGATATTTTATATTATTGTTGTTTCAATAATTGTTGCTGCACAGTATTTTCTATTATCAGATCAATAATTCATATTATTTGAATAATATTATTAGATAGCATTATTGGCAATGTCTAGAAAGTTCTGTCTAAGGAGAGGTTTGGTCATCTAATTGCGCGCTAGTAAGGAGAAATCCTTATTGGAAAGCCCCCTCTTTCCTGGGAACGGCCTGGTTGTCATAAATGTGATTCTGTAATATTATTTGTGAATAATTAATTATTGATTCATATGATAAGGAAATATTTATTTTATGTGGATATAAACGAGGGATATATTTTTGTGGCTAAAAATGAAGGAGTTAATGTTGAGGTTTTTATCAGTATTTTTGTCGGAATGGAGGTATTAAAAATTAGGGTTTTTGAGATATTTTGCGGGGGTTATAATTTTTAATCCGACCGTTGGATCGTGGTAATTTTTGGATATGTTATACATATATAAGTTGAGTATATGCCCACAAATTTTGAATCGTTAAAAATGAACGTATGATTTATTATGAATTTTACGAGATGACTGGTTCAGAAATTGTTGAATTTTCGGAGTTTATCATTTTGGTGGAAAATTCTAGAATTGGTGGGCCCCACTTGTGGTTGGTGAAGAAATGTGCTGAATTATATTTCAAATGTGGTGGGTGGGAATAGTAGCAGGTAAAGCCATCAGGTTGCAGGTCAAACCTACCAAAATTTTCCTATAAATAGAGGGCTAAGTTAGAATTGAAAATCACACCAGAAACATAAGCTTTCTCTCTTTCTCTCTCTATATTATGAAGCATATTTTGTGAGTATTTAGATACTTGGTGAGTTGCTATTCATCAGTGTAAGTTTTCTTCAGCATCATATCCGATATCCAGTCAGAAGTACTGCTCTTTTGAGGTAAGGGATAGTAAGGGATAGTAAGGGATTTTAAGGGTTGTTATGATTTTCAGTTTCGTAATTTTTCTGAACTTCAAAAATTTTGGAAAAATTTGAAATGATATTTTGATGAGTTTTCTTGATTGTGTCCAAAAATGGTGATTTTTGGATGTATAGATTGAGAGTTATGAATTTTATGAGAAAAGACTATTTTAAAAGTAATCGCTTATAATTCCTTGTGGTTAACTCCAAAATTGATGAAATTTTTATTGGGAGTACATGTATATGATAGAAGTATACTCTATAAATTTCATAATTTTTGGACAAAAGTATAATTTTTGATAAATGTCTAAATATTCGGCTGTTTTGGCTATATGAAAAATAGTAAATGACTTTTAAAACTTCTGAGAAAAATATATGTTCACTATGGGACTATATTATGCTAAATCCCAGAAAAGAAATATTTTTGGAATTGATTTGGTATTTTTTATAAAAATGGTCTAGTTATGAGTAAATGAATTAAATATGTTTTGTGAAGTAAAAAAATTGGAAAATAGGATTTTATGACTTGAGAATCCTATATGAGGTATATGCAGATTTTTGATGAGGGTTTTTGGTTATTGGTGATGAAATCTTATGAGTTTGGCATTTTAGGATGATTAAATGCATTATTTAGTAAAGTATAAACAATTAAAATAAATTGTTTATAAGCTTAAGAAATATTATTCTTTCAATATCATTATACCGAAATATTGGTATGTATTTTATTGTGGAATTTCTCCCTTTTTGTGTCGAGTTTACTACTCATGAGTTACTATTCATGAGTTACTATTCACGAGTTACTATTCACGAGTTACTATTCACGACAAAATTGGTTTCTTTTTCTGACCAAATTATAGTTAGTTTATGAATATTACTCTTGAGATTAAATCTATATGTTGATTATATTGATTTTATTATCATATATAACATTTTTATAACCCTAATGATGATATTTCTCTTTGACTTGAGTGTAAAGATGGGTAAATTTCTGGTATGATCATGACTATGGGTTCTCTTTGGCCCGTAGTGTAAAGATGACATGTTGTTGAATATCTTTGGCCAGTAGTGCAAAGATGAGCAGGTGTTGAGATGAACATGACCAACTGGTGATACAAATGAATATCTTTGGCCGTAGTACAAAGATGAAGTTATTAGTATGATTATGAACAGGAAATGTGATTTGGTGTAACCATGATCTTTGATGTTTCAGGTAAAAATAGGTGATGAAAATTATCTTCGTCCTGGATGAGAAGAGGAATTTAGAACTACAGTTATGATTATGAGTTATTCATATGATTGTGGAACAGAATTGTTGATTGATGTTACAGGGATAAAACATTGTTGATGGATTTTTAACATGGAGAAGATAGTAGACTTTATAGTCTATTTGACTCTTCTAATGGATTGCTCGTTCCGCTGCAACTATGGTTGAAATTTTTATCATTTACCATATGTTCTAAATCTCTGATTTATTGTTGATGAAGGCTATTGATAATTGAATTATCTTTAGTCATGATATTCTTTATTGAGCTAGTTGTGCTCACCCTTTTGCTTCACAATTCCTTTCAGGTAATAAGAGTGTAGCTGGGTCGAGCGGGGGTAACAAGAGAATAGAACGGTGGTCATCATTTAGTAGTTATATTTGGTGAAGAAAATAGGGTGAGGCGAACCCAACGTTGGAAGGGTGTTTTGTCACTATCATACAAGATGTCTAATGACATACAACCTCGTGTCATCATAAGACAGGGTTGTGCTCATCCACTTGCTGAGTATATCTATGGGCACTACCTATATAATCTTGGTGTTTGTTTGAAGTATAATTCTCAATTAGAGACAGTGGAGATAATGATAAGTCAAGAGAAGACTCACCATTGGGAAGAATATGATAGTAATCTTCTCGTTTTTCTTTGGGGTCTATTGGGTCAACCAAGGATAATTCTGTGGCCATATGATATCTATCATAACCTAGACGCGTGGCCTCCCATGTACGAAGGTTTCCTTGAGCACTTCCCAAAGATTCTAATTTCTAGAACAGTTTTTGACTATACCTTTATGTAAGGTGTCATTGTGAGGTGATGTCCACGGTTGGAACAAGAGTCACATTTGGTATATATTTGTATCCAAACTCACAGCATATGTGTTGTTGTATTTTGCACGACAATTGTTGTAATAAAGTTGTAGTTGTTTTCTGTACCATGTATTTGGCGACTCAGAATAGGTTGGATGGAATGGACCTATTTTGGGGTTGTCACAGGTGGTATCAGAGCTATAAGTAAAGAGCCCCGAGCCTCTCGCTGGTGACTTCCTGTTGATGGGGATGCACCGAAGCCAGACTCTCCGTAGGGGACGCCGTTCTGCGGTGGCAAACTTATAGGTACCACTGTGAGGTGCTGTCCACTGATGGGACAATTGTCACAGGTGGTATCAGAGCTTAGGGATATGATCTCTGGCGGAGATCGGGGAATACAACTAGGAGGGGAGAGATGAGTAAATCCTTCGTTAGTGTGTCCTACCTAAGCTTGTTTGTTGGTCAGTCATAATATTGGGATATTATGTGATATGTTAATTTGTTTAATTAACCCTTGTTTTATGGCAGTATTTGAGAATGACAGCTGAGAATGCTAACAATGGAGTGAATGAGAGTGTGGGGATACCTCTAATCACTAACCGTGATAATGTGATGTCAGACGAAGAAGGAATTAGAGATATCCATGTGGTGAGTGAAGAATTGATAGTTACACCCGAGATAGTCGCAGAGGTAACAGCTGAGACTGAGGAAGAAGAGGAAGAAGAAGTACCAGATGAGAGTTTATTAGAGGTATTATATGATCAAAATGTAGAATTTCAAAATCGTATTCATGAGTTAGAAGAGAAGGCAGAAGAACGACAGGCGGTCGTGGAACAAAAGGATGCAATAATGCAAGCTTGTGTTACCCGATATGTGATGCTTGAACAGAAGCATTCTTTGGCAGAGTATAAAATGATAAAAATAGAATCTGAGCTGAAAGAAGAAAAAACTGAACGAGTGAGAATAAGTGATGCATGGGCAAAAGCCGCACGACACGTGGATATTGTGGAAAGAGATGTTCGATCTAAGAAGGCTAAAATAGATGATATGAATTTCTCTTTTTGGAAAGCAATTGGGAGAACCCAACATCGAGTTTTGAATTACCCTGTACATAGCGGTCAACCTGAATCCGATATGGATCGAAGATTGATGATTCGGATCATGAAAGAGGAGTACGAAGAGGCAGTTGAGGGAGGAATATGTCCTATAGAAAGGTATATTCCAACGGTAATGATGACGCCAAATGCTGCTCCAGACAAGTCAAAGCCGAGTAGTTCGAGGGATGGCGGTTGTCATGACTTCCCAACAAATGAGGAACCCAAATGAAGTTATCATGGGAGATGAGCAATGGAGAAATCATGATGATCTGAGAGATAGAATCTGAAATAGAAGCAAGGTATTCTCAACTCTTCGAAATACCAGGTACGTAAATTTTGGGGACGAAATTTCATAAGGAGGGGAGATTGTAAGACCCCGAATTTTATGAAATAAAAGTATTCAATTTTTCTTATAATTACTATTCAGTAAATGGTTAAATTGATAAAAGTTTAAAGTTATGTGTGAAATATGATTTTTTTTCAAAATAAGCAAGTGGTTATAAAATAATCATTGTTATCGGGGAATATTCGTTTGGTCGTGGAATATTCTTTCTGTCGGGGAATATTCGTACGACGGCGCAACTATTTGTGGGCCCCATAATGAATAACTGTCGGGTGAAGAAAATGACAAATTTGAGTTTTTACTTATAATGGCGTAGTTGTTACCGTTAACACTGTTGGAATACCCGGTGGTTAAAATACAGTAATACGCGTTATTGCACAGTAGCACACGGTATTGCACAGTATTTTTAAAATTATTGATTCTTACGTAAGAAGGCACTACTCAATAATTGTTACAGTAATTACTATTTAATATTTTATTTTATTGATTCAATAATTGTTGCGTTGATATTTTATATTATTATTGTTTCAATAATTGTTGCTGCACAGTATTTTCTATTATCAGATCAATAATTCATATTATTTGAATAATATTATTAGATAGCATTATTGGCAATGTCTAGAAAGTTCTGTCTAAGGAGAGGTTTGGTCATCTAATTGCGCGCTAGTAAGGAGAAATCCTTATTGGAAAGCCCCCTCTTTCCTGGGAACGGCCTGGTTGTCATAAATGTGATTCTGTAATATTATTTGTGAATAATTAATTATTGATTCATATGATAAGGAAATATTTATTTTATGTGGATATAAACGAGGGATATATTTTTGTGGCTAAAAATGAAGGAGTTAATGTTAAGGTTTTTATCAGTATTTTTGTCGGAATGGAGGTATTAAAAATTAGGGTTTTTGAGATATTTTGCGGGGGTTATAATTTTTAATCCGACCGTTGGATCGTGGTAATTTTTGGATATGTTATACATATATAAGTTGAGTATATGCCCACAAATTTTGAACCGTTAAAAATGAACGTATGATTTATTATGAATTTTACGAGATGACTGGTTCAGAAATTGTTGAATTTTCAGATTTTATCATTTTGGTGGAAAATTCTAGAATTGGTGGGCCCCACTTGTGGTTGGTGAAGAAATGTGCTGAATTATATTTCAAATGTGGTGGGTGGGAATAGTAGCAGGTAAAGCCATCAGGTTGCAGGTTAAACCTACCAAAATTTTTCTATAAATAGAGGGCTAAGTTAGAATTAAAAATCACACCAGAAACATAAGCTTTCTCTCTTTCTCTCTCTATATTATGAAGCATATTTTGTGAGTATTTAGATACTTGGTGAGTTGCTATTCATCAGTGCAAGTTTCCTTCAGCATCATATCCGATATCCAGTCAGAAGTACTGCTCTTTTGAGGTAAGGGATAGTAAGGGATTTTAAGGGTTGTTATGATTTTCAGTTTCGTAATTTTTCTGAACTTCAAAAATTTTGGAAAAATTTGAAATGATATTTTGATGAGTTTTCTTGATTGTGTCCAAAAATGGTGATTTTTGGATGTATAGATTGAGAGTTATGAATTTTATGAGAAAAGACTATTTTAAAAGTAATCGCTTATAATTCCTTGTGGTTAACTCCAAAATTGATGAAATTTTTATTGGGAGTACAGGTATATGATAGAAGTATACTCTGTAAATTTCAGAATTTTTGGACAAAAGAATATTTTTTGATAAATGTCTAAATATTCGGCTGTTTTGGCCATATGAAAAATAGTAAATGACTTTTAAAAATTCTGAGAAAAATATATGTTCACTATGGGACTATATTATGCTAAATCCCAGAAAAGAAATATTTTTGGAATTGATTTGGTATTTTTTATAAAAATGGTCTAGTTATGAGTAAATGAATTAAATATGTTTTGTGAAGTAAGAAAATTGGAAAATAGGATTTTATGACTTGAGAATCCTATATGAGGTATATGCAGATTTTTGATGAGGGTTTTTGGTTATTGGTGATGAAATCTTATGAGTTTGGCATTTTAGGATGATTAAATGCATTATTTAGTAAAGTATAAACAATTAAAATAAATTGTTTATAAGCTTAAGAAATATTATTCTTTCAATATCATTATACCGAAATATTGGTATGTATTTTATTGTAGAATTTTTACCTTTTTGTGTCGAGTTTACTATTCATGAGTTACTATTCATGAGTTACTATTCACGAGTTACTATTCACGAGTTACTATTCACGACAAAATTGGTTTCTTTTTCTGACCAAATTATAGTTGGTTTATGAATATTACTCTTGAGATTAAATCTATATGTTGATTATATTGATTTTATTATCATATATAACATTTTTATAACCCTAATGATGATATTTCTCTTTGACTTGAGTGTAAAGATGGGTAAATTTCTGGTATGATCATGACTATGGGTTCTCTTTGGCCAGTTGTGCAAAGTTAAATTGTTGACTGGTATGATCATGACCATTGAATTTATAAGTGAATATCTTTAGCTTAAGTGCAAAGGTGAATTGATCAACATGGTTATAATTATTGTTTATATAAATTCTGAAATGATTATATATTTCTTTTTGATATTAATATATTTGTCCTGTAGTGCAAATATTAACTGTTGATAAATATATTTGGCTGTAGTATAAATATGAACTGTTGAGGAATATCTTTGGCCTGTAGTGCAAAGATGAAATATTGATGAATATCTTTGGCCTGTAGTGCAAAGATGAATTGTTGATGAATATCTTTGGCCCGTAGTGCAAAGATGACATGTTGTTGAATATCTTTGGCCAGTAGTGCAAAGGTGATCAGGTGTTGAGATGAACATGACCAACTGGTGATACAAATGAATATCTTTGGCCGTAGTACAAAGATGAAGTTATTAGTATGATTATGAACAGGAAATGTGATTTGGTGTAACCATGATCTTTGATGTTTCAGGTAAAGATAGGTGATGAAAATTATCTTCGTCCTGGATGAGAAGAGGAATTTAGAACTACAGTTATGATTATGAGTTATTCATATGATTGTGGACCAGAATTGTTGATTGATGTTACAGGGATAAAACATTGTTGATGGATTTTTAACATGGAGAAGATAATAGACTTTATAGTCTATTTGACTCTTCTAATGGATTGCTCGTTCCGCTGCAACTATGGTTGAAATTTTTATCATTTACCATATGTTCTAAATCTCTGATTTATTGTTGATGAAGGCTATTGATAATTGAATTATCTTTAGTCATGATATTCTTTACTGAGCTAGTTGTGCTCACCCTTTTGCTTCACAATTCCTTTCAGGTAATAAGAGTGTAGCTGGGTCGAGCGGGGGTAACAAGAGAATGGAACGGTGGTCATCATTAAGTAGTTATATTTGGTGAAGAAAATAGGGTGAGGCGAACCCAACGTTGGAAGGGTGTTTTGTCACTATCATACAAGATGTCTAATGACATACAACCTCGTGTCATCATAAGACAGGGTTGTGCTTATCCACTTGCTGAGTATATCTATGGGCACTACCTATATAATCTTGGTGTTTGTTTGAAGTATAATTCTCAATTAGAGACAGTGGAGATAATGATAAGTCAAGAGAAGACTCACCATTGGGAAGAATATGATAGTAATCTTCTCGTTTTTCTTTGGGGTCTATTGGGTCAACCAAGGATAATTTTGTGGCCATATGATATCTATCATAACCTAGACGCATGGCCTCCCATGTACGAAGGTTTCCTTGAGCACTTCCCAAAGATTCTAATTTCTAGAACAGTTTTTGACTATACCTTTATGTAAGGTGTCATTGTGAGGTGATGTCCACGGTTGGAACATGAGTCACATTTGGTATATGTTTGTATCCAACTCACAGCATATGTGTTGTTGTATTTTGCACGATAATTGTTGTAATAAAGTTGTAGTTGTTTTCTGTACCATGTATTTGGCGACTCAGAATAGGTTGGATGGAATGGACCTATTTTGGGGTTGTCACAAAAATAGTCTGAGACAAATGTAGATATCTCATCGAAACTGTATGCCTCACATATCGACCCCTCGACATAAGTTATATTCTTCACCTTCTTCTTAAGGTTTCCCATGACCCTCTCGAAAGGGTACATCCATCTATATTGAACTGGGCCACCAACACGAGCTTCATAGGTTAGATGGATTTGCAAATGCTCCATAGAGTCAAAAAAATTAGGAGGGAATATTTTTTCAAGCTTACACGTGATCTCAATGATGTTCTTCTCAAGTATAGACATGTCCTTTTCATTTAACGTTTTTGAACATATGTCTCTGAAGAAACGACTAAGATTAGTCAAAGCATCCCATATTGGTTTATCAAAAAAGTCCCGAAATGCTATAGGCACGAGTCTCTCCATGAACACACGATAGTCATGACTCTTCATCCCTTGCAATTTTCCACCTGTAACACACCTTGAAATATTTGACGCATATCCATCTGGTAGTTTTAGAGACTTTATCCATGTGCACACATCTAATCCATGACGCTTACATATATCTTTCATTTCCAACCGTGCCTTATCATTATCTTTCGTCTTGCCCGCAACACCCATCATAGTGTTAAACACATTGTCGAACTCATTCTTCTCAATATGCATCACGTCTAGATTATGACGAATCAAATTTGTAGACCAATAAGGTAGATCCCAAAAGATGCTTCTCCAAACCCAATTATGAGATACGCCAAGCCCATCGATGATGTCAGAGGCAACAATCTTACCGAATGGGATGACCAACAATCTCATCACATGGTCACGCATCTCCGTCCCCGACAGTCGCGGTGCTGGCATATCATTCTCTACTTTCCCTTTCCTGAAGTTTTCTCTATTTCTTTGAAACGGGTGATCTACCGGCAAGAAATGAAGATGACAATCAAACCAGCATGGCTTTCGACCATTTGATAGATTGAAAGACTTTGTATGATTCATACAATATGGATAAGCCAACTTCCCGTGTGTACTCCATCCAGATAACATACCATAAGCAGGAAAGTCACTTATAGTCCACATAACCGC
This sequence comes from Panax notoginseng, assembly GCA_016801055.1. Classification (NCBI taxonomy): domain Eukaryota; kingdom Viridiplantae; phylum Streptophyta; class Magnoliopsida; order Apiales; family Araliaceae; genus Panax; species Panax notoginseng. The sequence goes on from CM029017.1 coordinate 193,489,677, forward strand.
TGCCCTAAGGTTGAAATTTGTTTTCGTGAAAACATCCCAAGTCTGTACTCCATCCTCCCACAATACCTTCAACTCGTCTATAAGAGGTCTCAAGTAAACATCTAGGTTCTTTCCAGGACTCTTGGGACTAGGAATCACTAGTGAAAGAAACAAGCATGACTATTTCATACACATCCAAGGAGGCAAGTTATATGGAGTAACAATCACAAGCCAGCAGAAGTACGGAAAAACTGAGTGGCCGAACGGGTTGAAACTATTAGTGGACAATCCAAGCCTCACATTTCTAGGTTCCAATGCAAACCCGGGATGTGCTAAGTTGAAATCTTTCCAAGCCTGCCCATTTACGGGATGGTTAAGTTCTCCATCTTTGGTTGGAGATTTCGCATGCCAAGTCATATGTTCAGCTGTTCTTGAAGACATGTACAATCTTTTGAGCCGAGGTTTAATTGGAAAATATCTTAAAATCTTAAAAGGTATATTTGTCTTTTTTATAGTCACACCCTCTTTATTAGGCCTAAATCGATCATGACTGCAAAACGTGCACTTTGTCTTATGTTCATTTTCCTTATAAAACAACATGCAAGCATTCGGACATGCATCGATCTTTTGATATCCAAGACCCAACTTCTTCACCATTTTTTGCAATAATAGTAGTTATTGGGCAATTTTTCACCGACTTGCAACATATTCTTAATAGCCCTCAAGAGTGACTCAAAACACTCATGGCTCATGTTGTGATCAACCTTGATGTTAAGTAAAGTTGCCACTGCAGACAATGTAGTGTGCTTCATGCAACCCGCCACAACGGTTCGCTACCCTCGTCTAACAACTTAAGGAATGCTTTGGCACTAGAATTCATAGGTTGCTCTCTGCATTGTTCCTAATTAAAATCTGGCCCTGCAATATCATGAACCATATCATTCATACGATGGGTACTACTGCCTGGATTGTGTACTTGTGCGATGCCACTATCTCTTCTCTGCCCATGTGCCCACCAATATTCTTCGTAATTGTTCATGAACCCAAAAACAAGTAAATGATAGTTTACTATGTCTCTGTCCATATAATTTATATTCTTACACTTCAAACAAGGACATCTTATCTTGTTCTGACCATTAACACATTCCGGGTGACTATATGCATAATTTAGAAATACTTGGCAACCAGCTCTAAATTATGTTGTAGCACCTATCTAGGTACTTGACTTTCATCGTCTCATCCAACTACGGTCTGAATAGAGGTCCATGATACCAGTGTACCTATGTTGACATGGATTATTGTATTCCCTTGTTAGAGATTTATAATTCAGCTCAATGCCATTTATGATGCTTATAAATACATATAGATGTATATGTACATATATAACATGAGTGTGCATCATATATGATTATTCGGAAATTAAACAAGGATACATGCCAAAACAAATTTATACAACTTGAGATCGACAACCCAAAGGCATGGTATATTGTTGTGGATCTTAAATTAGAATGAGGTATGGTCTTATGTCATCCTACATATTTTAACTGACACCAACCTAAAGACAATAGATTCCTAGGGGTAGAATATGAATCATTACATCATGCATGGTCTGCATATGCATTGGGACAAGTCTAAATTATTATTTCTTGCATATATGTAGGTATAATATAAATATACACCTTTGTTCAGTTACCCGACTAACGAAAAAATTTCGGCAGAGTCTCCCCTATAATATGGACTATCCACATGCACGAGGGAATGCATATATGGCCATTTGTAGGCATATAAGAGCAACAAGAATGTATAAGCAATTAACATAACATCACATATATTACCATCAAATTTTTTTACTCTCTTTAAAACCTCAATGTCATAAATTGTTATACTCATTGCCTTTATATATTCCAGGATCCATATCTGAACACAACAAAAACTCTTCTACATAGGACATTAGGTGATGAAAATATCTTGATGGTAAAGTTTGAAGAACAGCCAATGAACTTTGTAATGGGTTCTAGAAACTATAACACTGCGTATATCAAGATTGCAGAAGAAGGCATACTATTAGTACCTTAATGTGGGACTATTAGTCATATAAAGTTATTTGATAGCTTAAATTATGGAGGACTAATGAGATTACATAATCCCTCATAAATAGCCTTAGAAATGATAAAAAATAATCCAAGGACTATTTGAAGGACTATTAATCCCCGATAAAATAGTTCAAAGTCGTGTTAAATTAAAACAATCCAAACATGTTTTTTGCAAACAAACATAGCCTTAAGGAAATCCAGGTGCAAATAAATCTGTTTCAGTGAGAATTACTTATAAATTGGAAGGCTGCCTTAAAACAATTTACTAGAGTCGAGTAAATGGACAGTGGCAGTAATAAAAAAGAGCAGATGAAAGACATCATGTAAGAAATTAGTTTATTTATTATACCATTAAGCACTCATCAGTGTCATTTTAGCAAATTGCTTGTTTAGCCCAAACACCATACACATAATTAGCTATTGTAGCAACCTGTGAACAGTGTGCTTTCTACTTTAGCACAATTTGTAGATAACTCAACTATGAAAACATCAAACGTTCACAAATACAATATTCACTAATTGATTAATTCCATATTATTCAATAAATTAACAAAAACCCAAATCTCTATTCACAAAACCAAATCAGAATCAATAAACAATTATAAAATCAATAGCTGAACAAAACCCTAAAGGAGAAACCCTAAATCGAACAAGATATATAGAGGGGACATGACAAAACTTAAGATTTGGAACTTTTTTACCTTTCGTTTGAGGTTGTAACGGTGCAACTCGGACTTGTAATGAAGCTTTTAGCAAAAAAATGCCCCTCGTACTCGAAACCAGCAGTCTCCCTCCCTATTTTCTTTTCCCCCTACTCCCTCGTCTGTTTCTCCCTCTCTTTTTTTCTTCTGTACTAATCGAGCGAATGCCAGAATCTGATTAAGTTTATGAAAATCAGCGACCGCCATCAGCGACCGCATGCGGTCGCTAATTTTAATGATGTGGACATATCAGCGACCGCTAGCAGTCGCTAATATAGAGTGGTCGCGCGTCAATGTTTCGCACCAATTTTTGGGAGGGAAATTCATGCCAGCGACCGATCAGCGACCGCATGCAGTCGCTGATATAAACTAGCGACTAGAATCCTTCTCGATCGCAGATAGCAGTCGCTATTACTATCATCAGCGAACGGATAGGGCGGTCGCGGATATCATTGGTCGCAGATAGTCCTTTTTCTTGTAGTGTCTCCCGTAACCTTGTCGATAATGACTCATTGGCGGCGGTGTTCCCGTCACCCGTAATTCTAAGCCCCGTCGCCAGTGCCTTTTCCCTCCACCGTGAAAATTTTCCACCAAATAATAACTCATTACTGACATGACCCATGCGCGACGACTACTCCATTGGCATTGTACTTATTATCGACGGTACCATTGTCGTCGGCACTGACCCCATCGGCAATGACCCGTTTTTGTAGTGATAATTCTCTATATTTTGATTTACTGATTATAATCCAAGTGTTTAATATGAACTATCATTAATTTCAATAATAATATTTAATTAGTGTTTTCCTTATCTCCATTTTTTTTCTCATTTAGATGAACAATTTTACATTGAAATAATCAATTAAATATAAGATAATATATTTAATTAGGACTTTGAGAATATAGTTATAGTTATTAAATATTTATTAAAAAAATAAATTATTAAATTATATATTGTAGGTTCTTTCGATCAATTATTAAGCTAAACATTTGAATGTAGTGCAAATTTATTTAGTTATGATTATAAGCAAACAATTATTTTAATTAATTTTATTGTAGTTTCAAATAGAATTCTGTATTAGCGTTTATATGGAAAAAATTTACTTGAAATTCTAATTCGAATTAACTATATAATTAAAGGCACAAACATTCCAATTTTTATTTTAGCTTTTTTCTTTCCTATTAAAATTAGTATAAGTACTATATCCAAATTTGTAAAATATTCAAAATAAAACCCAACCTGTTAGGAAAAAGGAAGATGTTGTTTATTTTTTTTATCTATAATAAGAAAATAAATTTCTAAAAGATTTTTTTCTTTGGCTCTATCAAATATATTACAAACTTTTATATCACTAAGATAATATATCTTAACAAATTTTATCCAAAATTTGTTACTGCAGTTTTATTAAGATGTTAAGATATTGAAAAAAATTCTTAATAATATATGTGATTTAAAAAAAAATATAATTACTATAAAATTAGTTGAAAATTATAGTGGATTGGTTACTAACGAATTGTTATAATTAAATTAAAATTTATTAAAGCTTGAGTTTCGTAGTTTTGTTCGAATTAGAATTTCAAGTAAACTTTATCAATATAAACCCAAGAGTAAAATTCCATTAAAAAATTAAATAAAATAAAAATAATTATTTTCGCATAATCATAACTAAATACTCCATCCGTCCTAGGATAAAAGTTTTTATTACTAATTTGGGTAGTCTTAAGTTAAAAGTCCACTTACTTTAAATAATCTATTTTTTACAAAAGAGTAAAATACACGGACACCCTCTGTAGATAATCATAATAACACTCACCACCCTTCTAATTTTTGAAGTAACAGTCAGTACTCATCTAGTCTACAATATGTAACATTCACTACCCCTAGTGTGGTTGACCAACTAATATTTAAAAATATTTTTAATATAATGTCTAATACACCCTTCAAGTTATAATGTTTAATTTCTCCATTAAATATAAATTTGTATATCATAATTTTTACTTTACTTGATCTAATTAATTAAATTATGAAATTGTGCAATAAATAACATAAAAGTCAAAAAATAATAAATATTCATTTTATCAGGAAAATAAAGTCATACAATTTTTACTAATTAAATTTCTCAAGTATTAAAATTTACGTGATATATATTCAAATATATTTTTTTGTAATTAAAAAGTATAATGTTAATACCCATAAAAATTACAAATTAACGCAATAAAAGAATAATATTTTTTTCAAATATTAAAATTTACGTAAAACAAACTTATTATTACAATTTAAACGAATCTTATTACTCATATAAAAAAAGTATTAAAAATTATATTAATTATTTTTCTCATATATTAAACTAAATATAAGTCACACTTAAACATAATTATTTACAGTAAAAATGACAAATGTTGTTACTCAAAAAAAAATATATTAAAAGATTTTTTTTTACAAGATAGAGGTAGTAATAAATATAATTATATTTTTTTATTTAACATTGCATACAAACAACGTCAACTGTATAGTAAAAAAATGTAATCAAAATCATAAACATCCCAATTTTTTATATATTCTCAATAAAAGTTAACATATAAAAATTATAATATGAAACTAAAAATTCAAATAATATTTTTTTTTGTTAAGCACCAAAAACTAAACTATCAATATACTCAATCACTCTAATTAGAATAATTTCATTAATAATTTAATTTAAATTTTTTAATATTTGTATCACTTATCCAAAAATATGTGTTAATTAAACTAAATTAGTTTTTTATAAGTTACCAACAATTTAAATGAGATAGTTTTAATTACAAATAAAACTATAATTAAAATGTATTGTATTAAAAAAAGGATAATTAAACACACACACACAAACACACACACACACACACACACACACACACACACACACACACACACACACACACACATATATATATATATATATATATATATATATATATATATATATTATTTTGTAATTAAAATTTTATAAAATACAAGGGTAAATATGTAACTTTATCTATTTAGTCAACCCTAAAAACTTGCAGGGGTACTAACTGTTACTTAAGAAACTAGAGGGGATGTGAGTGTTATTATGATTATCTAGAGGGGGTGTCACTGTATTTTACTCTTTACAAAAATAAATCTTATAATACCCCTAATATTAATTGTTGTGGGTCCAAGTATTAATTAGGGTTCAAACCCAAAGTATTGAATGAAGGACAAAAAAGTCAACAAAAATCTCTAAATAAGTTAATGTACATTAAATTTATCAGTAGGATAAAATTTTGGAATCTTAAATTTAATTAAATGTCTAAAAGAAAAAAATATTTATTTTGAGGGTCACTAAGTGGTCGTAAGAACCATGACTCTTTACACAAATGTTCAATAATCACAAAAACTGTGAACTTTTACTTTACGTTCAACAATCGTAAAAGACTGTAAACTCTTATCCCCCGAAGTATCATTAGGTTATCAGTCTAATAAGGCCACATGTTACGCGTAACATTTAATCACGTTGTAATTACAGAGTGTGATAATGTCGGTTACCCGACCATAACTCAGTATCCCTATTTATAGGGTTGTTCATACTCATTCATAACCTCGGGATACGTACAAAAATATTTTGGATTGGATTAACATATCACCAAATAATCATAAAACAATTCAATAAATTGATAGAAACATAAAAATTGAATTTAGTCGAACAAATGACATAAATTCCTTTTATAGACGGTCGAAGAAGTTATTCAGAAAAATTTACAGTTTTAACAATAAGCGAAGTTGGAATGCACGAGAGTGCGGGACTTGCTTGTTGGGACGTACTTTCCTCGAGAAGGGTATTTCACGTCTCAAAATAGTAACTTAATTACACCATCAATAAGAATTTATTTAATTATTAGTTATCAATGGCAACTGTTTGAAATTTTGTTTCGGTATTTTCGGAAACTGTAATTTATCCTGGAGTATATTTTTACACCATTAAAATTTCATTATAGTAATTATTTATTACTCTCGTAGCCTCATATGTCCTTTTTGGACATATTTTAGTCTATAAAATATATTACTTATTTTTGGCTTTTCTTTAATTAATTTTTCATACATTTTTATACTTTACTTTATCCATTAAACCACTTTAAATATTTTATTATTTTTCCTCCTTCTGGCCCCACCTAGATAATTATAATTTAGTTAGTTTTTGATTTTTTCAGATTTTTCCCAACTTTGTTACTATTTATTTTAAGCCTATTTAATGTTCAAATTTGTGAAATTCTTTAAAATTCGAAAAAAAAAATACTACCTCCATTCCTAAAAGATTGTCGTTTAAGGTTTTGACACATGGATTATGAAAGTATCATTTACCAAGTAAAATTTGTTTGAAATTCCATCACTACCCTTTTATGGAAAATTAAAAACTATAAATACAAGAGAAAAAATTTCTTGGGACAATGAGAGAAGATATGGGTAATATAGTAAAGTAAATAATTTATTCTCCTCGAAAATTGTAAACGACAAACTTTTTGGAACAAATTTTTTCTTCTAAAACCACAATCTTTTAGGAACGGAGGGAGTATGAGATTCTCAATTCCCTTTTTTTGGTATTAGTTTTTTAGGCATCGGTTCATTTGGTTACATTTTGATTCTATGTATAATATAATATCCTCTTCCTCAATCTACTGCAGATGTAGATGTTCCCGACATTGATGGTTTGGAAAATGGAAGCCTGATGTCTAATTGTACTAAGATATCGTGGTTCTCAAAGAATCACGAGATCTTCCATTACGGTTTGTCGTCTCCTTTATTGGATCAATTCCGTAGAGCTCGGGGTCCTACTTTGCATCTCATATTGAGTATATTGATAATCTCATATTTTTTAGGCATTTTGATCCCGAGCTCATATTGAGTATATTGAAAGTAGGATCCTGAGCTCATATTGAGTATATTAAACTTAAAATAAATACCTCTATAAGGTCTTTCCATACTTCAGGTTTAGCATCCCACTATTTTGTAACTGAGCTCCAAGCAACGCCACTAAATCCAATTGAACATTTTAATAAACCATAACACTCGGCAAAATGAGCTTTGAGATTCTTTTGGCGATTAAGAAATTGACTTTTCTTCAAATATGGTATCTTAAGTTTTTATATCAAATATTTCAATATATTTGCATAGGCATGCGTCGTAAAAGTTTCATCAAATATGTTCCCTGTTGCTTGCTTATAAAGCATTGGCTCAATGAACAATTCATTCATTCTATTTGTCCATTTCAAATTTTCTATCTTTGAGGCTGGAATTTCATTTGTTGTTTTGGTCATGTTTATCCTATACAAATAATCATGAAATTAAAAGAAGCAACACACACACACACACACACACACACACACACACACACACACACACACACACATATATATATATATATATATATATATATATATATATATATATATATATATATATATATAAACAACACACAATAATGGATAAATAATAAAGTAAAAAACTTAATCTCATATAAACAATAAACAAAATATCATTCTAGTTACGGCATGAATACGTGCTCGTCAAATAACATAATAAATTAAAAAACCAAACGTACTATAAACTAGTTGTTAACATGAGATGAAACTCAAGAACTATTAACTTCATTTATCTAATCAATCCACATATCATTTGCAATAGAAGTCTTTAAATACTGAGCATGCGTTGCATCCTCAATAGCATCTCTTACATGATCATCAGGTTCATGTATTTTCTCAGGAGCTCTCGACCAACTTCGACAATAAGGTCATCATCAGGATCAATTGGCATCAAGTATTATGTAAAATGCAACATGCTAAAACAATTTCAGATTGAGTATCCACATCATATTTTGGCTCAATTGTTCTCCCAATAATGGGGAACCTTTTCTTTAGTACGCTAAATGCCCTTTCAGTTGTATTACGTAATGATGCATGACGTAGATTAAATAATTCTCTAGGATTTTCTGGAGGTCGATCTGAGTACTCTTTTAAATGGTAATGAACACCTCTATATGGTGTCATTAATCCGTTGGTAAATGGTTATTCAGCATCTACAAGATAATATTTGCCTAAAAAAACATAATATTAGTTACATGTAAAATAAATAAAATTTTTAATTAAATCCTATAAAGGTTGATAGTGTATTACCATTAGGGATTTTCAACTTATCTTCTCTTACAATAGCATTTTTAATTATTCTGGAGTCAGATGTCATTGCTTGCGAATCAGTCAAAATATAAGTAAATTTTAAGTCAAATGTGCATGAGACTAAGACATTTTGCGTAGGGTAGCCCTTCTTACCACGATATCTTGGTACATTAGTGTAAGGAACTTTTACACGAACATGAGTTTCGTCTCTTGCTCCTACACAATCTTGGAATTCACAAACATGCACATACCTTGTTAAATATATAAAAATGTAAATTTAAGTTAAAGTATGTTAAGTTGTACATTTTACCTTATAATATGGATAAAATCTACTATTGTTGAGTACTTCTGAAGGTACGTGTGCTCCATTTGGTTGTATTAAAAAAATGTCTTCCAATGATATTATTGCTCTTAATTAAGACTCTAAGAAAATGATGACTTGTTGTTCTCGTTGGGTTACGAAAGACGAATGTAATTGTACAATTTCTCATATTATGCGACCATATGTGAAGAAATTTTGCGACTTGTTCCTCTAGAGATACTCGTTGTGGGTCGAAGAACGCCCTCGTCATGCAATATCTTGCACAATTTTTCGAAGGCTTGTGGTCCCATGCGAATAACATCACAACTTTTCTCACTATACCTTATCTCATGAAGCAATGCATCTCTTACTTTTTTATCCATTTCAGTTATTTCTTTACTAGGTTTATTCCCACAAGGTCTTGTCATACAACATTTGATATATATATTGAACTATGAGGGATAAGATCAATGTTACTAGAAAATGTAGTCGAATCATAAAATCTCAAAATTTACCATTCTGATCATCCATCTATTCAATCAATAAAACTAAATGAGTTTCAAAGTTAAATATACAACAACAAATGGATATAAAACAATAATAGTAAATTCATATTTTTGTTCACAAAATCATAAATAGACTATCTACTTAGAGACAATCTAATTAGTGGCAGAACAAGAACATTTTTAGAGGGGGGTCAAAATACATCAGTAAAAAAATTATTTATTGACGCTTGAGGTGCTTCTTTCAAATTCATTATGTACAATTATAGTATTTCACAACATCATATTACAACCCTTGCCAATCTTTGAGTTGTGAGTCTAATGACTTTAAATATATATATATATATATATATATATATATATATATATATATATATATATTAATTTTTTTTGAACTATGAGACTATTAATCAGACTTTGAAATTTTTAGTCAACTGATTAGTTACGTTTATAGATAAATTACAAATTATAATATTATATATTCAAAATTTTATATTTTGGTTCTGGTCATCTTCCTTGGAGACAATTGAGAGGAGTCACTCAAAGCAAAAAAATGAATTAAGTTATTCTCATTTACATAAAATTGATACCAAGGTATGATTAAGTCAGTAAGACAAATGAGTGCAATATTAATTAATTAATCATCAAACTTATTTAATATTATTTTATCTTATAGTAATATTGTTAATTTATTATAGGTGGAAGGACATGAGGAAGCAAATGAATTAATACAATCTCATAACAAAGATCAAGTTTAACTAACATTAGCATGCTTCAGATTCCAGGGTTGAGGGTCATATGACCCCCCCTCGCCCCCTAGTTCCACCTCTAAATCTAATAGTAATAAATTAGTCTGAAACATGGTCTGATATGCATAACAATTATAACTGCAATAAAATATCTTATTTTAAATATGTACACCGTAAATCATTTAAATAACATATTTGCATAAAGCATTCAAGTTACTGATAATAGCATGTTTAATTGAAATCTACTATTGAAGATTAAAAAAAGGGAATCATTACATCAATCATAACTTATACTCCATATGAAGTCTTCACAAGGAAATTGTAACAAAAAATCGATGTTCAAGAGAAGGTAAAGTAGATAAGCAAAGGCATGTACCTGACGCCAAAAAGTCTCTTTCTCTTTATCAGCTTAGATTTAGTAGATAAAAACAAATTGAGGACATGAGTTGTAATTTAAAATTTATTATATTGATAGTTGAGAATAATATGAGAATTATAAAAATAGTACTTACTTCAATTTCTTTTCCGTCCATATCAGACCAATTATGGACATGAAACTTTGGCAGGAAAATTGACCAAGTTTTATATCCATTTCTTTTCTTTTTCGCTTATTAAAAAACTCAGAAACATATGAATTGGAAAGAAAACTTATTTTTTCCGTCCATTTTAAAACTCAGAAACAGAGTGTTAATGCATCTTCACAACTCACATATTTGTATTAAGAGGTACTCTGAATATTTAAGAAACAAATATGAGTCCAAACTATTCAGAGTACCTTTTAATACAAAGATATGAGTTGTTAAAATTCATTAAGAGGTGGGCTGTTAAAACGCATTAAGATGCAATCAAACACCAATTTTGATTTCCTGATGATAAAGCAACTGTGCAATATGACCTACCATTAATTTCAACAATGAGTCATGATATACATTATGGAAGTTTTCAGTCGAATTTTGATTGTGATATATATGTATACATGAGATAATAAGTAGGAATGAAGAAGAGTCTCACTTTAATTTATTCGATCTTATCACATATACTTTGATCACGTAGGTCGCAATCTAATTTTGTCAAATATTTGTCCACACATGTATATTCTTATTAATTAATTTCTACTCCCTCTGTCTTGCAAAAATCGGTTTAATTTGATTTTTTCAGTCAAATTGACCAATTTTGTAATCAAAATATATACCATTTTCTTGTAAATATATGAGGAGAACCATATATAAGAAACTATATCGAATTTACTATCACCTTCAATTTTCATATGTTTGAAAATATAAATAACTATCCTGAATTCTTTTTTAAAATTAATCCATTGACCACAAAAATTAAATAAACCAGTTTTTGAAGGACTAGGAGAATAGTGAGGAGATCGGTTTCATACATAAGAAAGAATGATCTGACACATTCTTATTATAAATTTCAGAAGTTATATAAAAAATTGTGCACACTAAGTATAAAAATAAAGAAAAAATAGGGAGCGAGACCTACAGCTGAATATTTTACACATTTAATTGGTAAGCAATATTTGAATCATACTCTTAGTGCACAAAATTTTGTGTACAGTTGGTGCACATAGTATTATCCATTTCAATATATTTTATCAACTTTTAACATTTTGTATGACATACACGTGTCAATCACCCAGGGAGGTTGAGTAAATTTTGGTAGGTGTTTAGTATTACAAGTTTGATAACCAGTGCAAAAAAAGAATAAATTTGAAAACGACTCATCTAATATCTTTCTTGGCGCAAAGCGTTACATGTAGCTTTAATTACTACAATTTTTCATCGACTTTTTAATTATCAGTTACGTGGATAAGTACCGGTTGTAACTTTATTAGAGAGATGTGTAATAAGTGGATTGTTCTTATAATTCTTACAAATCTCATGTATTGATAAATTTCATAATTATAATTTAGCGTCAATTTATCGCAATACATAGAACGACTCTTCCATGAACAATTGATTTAAAATAATTCTCTATATTTTGATTTCATGATTATAAAGCAAGTGTGCAATATGAACTTTCATTAATTTGAATAATAATATTTAATTAGTGTTTGACTTATCTCCATATTTTCTCATTTAGATAAACTCGTTTACCATTCCCATGCGAAGAACACGGATAATATTAATAATGATTTATTATATTAATTATTGAAATAATCAATTAAATGTAAGATAATATATTTAATTGGGATTTTGAGAATGTAGTTATAATTATTAAAGATTTATTTAAACAATAATTATTGAATTATATATTGTAGGTTCATTTTATTATCCTTAATACTGACCTTCACCTTCAAACGATCAAGAAGCTCTTTCAATTTTTCAACTTCGTGCTTGATCTGGAAGGATTTAATGTTGCAGTCTCTGATAGTTGGAATGTTCAAATTCGTGGCAACCCAATGTTCATTCTTTCTGAAAAGATGAGGAGAACTAAGAAATCTCTTATTCAACTTAACTCATCGGCTGGTAATCTTTCTAATAATGTATGTATCCTTCAGGCCCAGCTCTCTACCTTTCAGTCTTCTCTTCACTCTGATCCCCACAACACCTCCTTGCTCAGTCAGGAATTTCTTTGTACGCAGTCGCTATGGAAAGCCCTTGCTTTAGAGGATCTCTGTTGCAACAAAAATCTCGGGCTATTTGGCTCTCTCAAGGGGACAAAAACTCCAAGTTTTTTTCTAATGCTATCAAGAACAGATGGAACCACAACAAAATTTTGGCAATTTATAACTGTAATGGGGAATTGGTTGAGAACCAAGCTAATATAAAGCAGGTTGCTGTTGATTACTACCAGGATCTCTTAGGTTCTTCCTTCGATCACTATCCTAGCTTTGTTGAGCTGGAAAATTATGTTACTAAACAAATTATTTCTATCCAATCTTCTAATATGGTTTCCCCTATTTTGGATGATGAGATTTTCTATATGCCTAAGTCTATAAAGGTTAACAAGAGCCCTGACCGGGATGGCTTTAATAATAATTTTTCCTCCATTGTTGGGATATCATTGGGGATGAATTTACCTCTACAGTCCATTATTTTTTTGATACGGGCCACCTTCCTTGTGGAATGAATGCTACTGCTATTGTCTTGATCCCAAAGTCTGATAATCATTCATATATATCTGACTTTAGGCCAATATCTTGCTGCAACACTGTTTACAAATGCATCTCTAAGATTATTGCTAATAGACTTAAGAAGGTTCTTCCCTCTCTAATTGACCATGCCCAATCTGCCTTCGTTTCTAGTAGAAGCATCAGTGATAATATTCTTCTTGCCCAAGAACTTTTCAAAAACTACCATAGGAATTTTGGTCTTGCTAGATGTGCCTTAAAGATTGACATTAGGAAAGCTTTTGACATTGTCAACTTGGATCTGTTGAGCCTTCTTAAGTTCCCTCCTACTTTCATTAATTAGATTAAAGTTTGCATTTCTACAGCTATGTTTTCTGTTAAAGTGAATGGAGCTCTTGCAAGCTACTTCCGAAGGGCCAGAGGACTAAGGCAAGGGGATCTTCTTTCCCCTTACCTGTTTGTGCTAGCTATGGAAGCCCTCTCAATTATTTTGAACAAGGATGCTCTTTTACCTGACTTTAAATTCCACTAGCGAACCGAGCCTTGCAAACTCACTCATCTTTGTTTTGCTGATGATTTGTTGATCTTTTGCCATGGTAGCCTGCCTTCAGTTACGATCATTCATTCTTGTATTTAGTCTTTCTCAATGTTCTTTAGCTTAATTCCAAATGCTCAGAAGAGTCACTGTTCTTTATATAATGTTAAAGAAGAATGGCATAATAGCATTTGTTCTATGGTGGGGTTTTATATTGGTGTTCTACCTATCAGATTTCTTGGGGTTCCCTAAGTTTTCCCACATGGATTGCATGCCTTTAATTCAACAAATCACTGCTAGAGTGTCCTCTTGGACTGCAAGATTTCTCTTTTACTAAGGCACACTACAGCTAACCAAATTTGTCCTGTTTGCCATTCAGTCTTACTGGCTAGCCCATTTTATTTTTCCCAAGTCTGTGATGAGATCAATTCAGTTGATTCTTTGTAGATTTCTCTGGAAAGGCACATCTCTTCTCAAGTTTGAAGTCGAAGTCTCTTGGAAGGATCTATCCATTCCATACTCTGAGGGAGGTCTAGCTATCAAGAGTCTTATTGACTGGAATATGGCTCTCATCCTCTAGCACCTTATCAAGGTTATCTCTCCTTCCCCTTCCTCTCTTTGGGCTTCATGGATTCAAAGCTCTATTCTTAAGCAGAGAAATTTTTGGCATATTGATATTCACTCTGATTGCTCTTGGATTTGGCTTAAAATCATGAAACTTAGGCCTACTGCTTTGAAATTCTTTAGTTATAGATTTGGTAATGGTAACATCTTTAGTTTGTGGTTTGACCCGTGGCTGAATGGCCAGGCCTTATCTTCTTCTGAGTCTATTGTCTCTAACTCTAGGATTCCTATCTCTGCTAGAGTCTCTTGCATCATTTCTCAAGGTTCTTGGTTTCTGCCTCTTAGAAACCATCGTAACCATCATGAGGTGATACAATTTTGAAATTTATTAAATGAAGTTCATGTGTCTTGGAATTTATTTCCTGAAGGCAAATAACATCTGGGAATCTATTCGTCTGAGAGGTCAGAATATACCTTGGGCTAAGTTGCTATGGCACAAGCATCATGTGTCTCAGTTCTCTTTTACGTTGTGGCTAGCCTTGCGTAGGAGACTGCCTACAAATGATTTATTTTGTTCCTTTTCTAATTTCCAGCGCTTGGCTTACCCCCTTTGTAACTTGACTGCGGAAACTTTCCCTCATCTTTTTTTGTCCTTACTCTAAAACTATTTTATCTTCTGTTATGCTGATCTTCATCGAAAGGACGTGGAATTTGATATAGGAGATCATGTGTTGTTACGAGTTGCTCCGTGGAAAGGAGTTACGAGATTTGGAAAGAGAGGAAAGCTCAATCCTCAATTCATTGGCCCATTTTTAATCCTCGATCGAGTAGGAACTGTGGCCTATAGACTCGCTTTACCGCCAAGTATGTCTCGTGTTCATAATGTTTTTCACATATCCATGTTACGTAAATATGTGGAAGACCTGAATCACATTATTGAGTTAGAACAGGATGGAATAGCAGAATATTTAACGTATGAAGAGGTTCCTGTTCAAATCTTCGATAAGAAGGAACATATTCTACGCTCCAAGGTTATACCTCAAGTCAAAGTTTTGTGGAGAAACCACGATGTTGAGGAAATGACCTGGGAGTTAGATTCTAAAATGAAGTCAAGGTATCCTTACCTCTTCGATATACCAGGTACGTACCGTAATTTCGAGGGCGAAATTTCATAAGAAGGGGAGGTTGTAAGACCCCAACTTTTATAAATAAAGATGAATTTTCTATAAATATCATTTTTGAATATCATGGAGTGAAATTGATATAATGTTATAGTTGTGGGTAATATTTATAAATTTTGCAAAGTACGCAAGTTGCTATATAATATTCGATTGGTCGGGGAATATTCGTTTTAACAGGGAATATTCGTACGATGACACAATCATTAGTGGACCCCACAACGGAATTATTGTCGGATTGAGAAAACGACAAAAAAAATACTTTATGAAAATAATGGCGAAAATTTTACCATTAATACTGTTGAACTACTCGGTAGTAAAAGTACAGTAATACGCATGGTTACATAGTAGCACACGGTATTGATTATTGATGCTTACGTGATAAGTCACTTAGTTTTGTTTTATTGGTATTATTAATGTAATAAAACAGAAAAGCTTTTTATATAAAACAGAATACTTTTATAAAGTTATTCGCTTTATTAGGCTAATAGTAAAATCTTTTTATATAAAACAGAATACTTTTATAAAGTTATCTGTTTTATTAGACAATAATTAGAATATATTATATTTTATTATGCATAGTGTTTGCATAGTGCCTGCATAGTATTTGCATAGTAAAATCTTTTATAAAGTTATTCGTTTTATTAGATTATAAATAGAATATATTATATTTTATTTAAAAGATTTTGCTTTAAATATGGACCGTCAGATTAAAGTAAATCAATCTGAACCGTTCATGAGTTAGTTATTATGCTGTCCATTCTTCTATAAATAGAAGCTCATTCCTTCATTATTTCTTACGAATTCACTGAAACTCTAGAGAGAGAAGTTATAGAGAGAAAGAAGAAAAGTATTCTGCTACTGCACTAGTCATATATCCAATATTATTCTTCTTAAGGTAAGGGGTATTATTTCTTTTGTATTTATGAAGAGAACTTCTGTTATTCCATTATTTATTATTCTGTTGGAATAACTTGTATACGCGGGCTACCCTATACTTGGTAAAATTCTTCTGTTAATCCATTCTTTATTATTCTGTTGGAACATCCTGTCTGTACGTTTACGCCAGACCTGGTTCCATTATCTATTATTCTGTCGGAATATCCTATTTGTGCGTTTACGCCGGACCTGGTTCTATTATTTATTATTCTGTCAGAATATCCTGTCAGTGCGTTTACGCATGACCTGGTTCCGTTATTTATTATTCTATTGGAATAACCTGTCTGTGCGGTCCATCGCATGCCTGGTGATTTCTTTTGTTATTCCATTCTTTATTATACTCAGTTGGTTAAAGTTTTGGCTTTTATACTCCATGAAATTAGTAGAATATCCTTGATATTTGCGCTTCATCCAGTATATTTTCACGAAAATATTCTTCTGAGCATTCTTGAATTTTACTGCACAAAGCAGTATCATGTTGACAATTTGGACGTTATTGGTTCTTGGATTAATTAATTCTTGAACTTGTTTTATTGAATTCTTATATCATTGTCATCATCCTCATGTTTATATTTTGTTAAAAGTCATCTATAACATGTAGTGCATAGATGGACTTGGTATGATTATAACCAGGGATTATTCGGTGTAATCATGACCGTAATGTTACAAATGATGTGGTAAAAGTCCTCATTGGCCCGTAGTGCATTGATGAACAGTTGTTGGCATGATCATGACCATTGATGAATACACGAATATCCTTGGCTGTGATGCATGGATAATTTGTGGTTGTGATACTAATGAATATCCTTGGCCGTAGTGCAGGGATGATGTGGATTATTTATTAAGCTGAGTCTCAGCGATAAAAGTGATGAAAAACCTTTTAAATCATAAAAGATAGTTGATTTTATTCTCTACTTGACTCTTTTAATGGATTGTTTGTTCCGCTGCAGTTAAACTTGATGTTTGTTATATTTATTAGTTTAACACTGTTGAAGGCTAACGATAATTTATTCTGCATTATCTTAGTCATAATATTTCTTACTGGGCTAGTTGAGCTCACCCTTTTGCTTTCATTGTTCTCTTCAGGAAATGAGAACGTAGCGGGGACTAGTCGGGGAACGGAGTGACGATTCAGAGAATAGCATTAGTAGTCCTCACTATTCTATGAAATAGTGTGAAAATAAATATAATGATGACTTATTCTGAGAGTGGATATTGTCTAGAAAATAGTATTTGTATTAAAACTCACAGCTCTCTTGTTATATATTAAAGATTGTATTTGTATTATGTACCATATATTGGTGACTCAGAATAGGTGATGTATACCTATTTTGGGGGCGTCACAGTTGGTATTAGAGCTTAGGGATATGATCCCTGGCTAAGATGTGAGACTAGAACTAGGAGGGGAGAGAGGGGGAATTCCTTCGCCAGTATGACCTACCTAAGTTTATTTGGTATTTAATTGGTCGGTCAGAGTATAGAGATAATATGTGATATGTTATTTAACCCTTGTTTTGTGGCAGTATTTGGAAAATGGCATCTGAGAATGTTGAGAATAGCAATGGAGCACATGCGACCGTTGATTCACCACATATCAATAATCAGGATAATGTGCATCAGGAAGGCGATAATCCTCATGCAAACAACAACACTGGCCAAATGATGAATGATGGAATGTTCAGAGGCTTTATGCAATTCATGCAACAGCAGGCGAGAGCGGCTCCTGTCCAACATATAGGTGGAAGTACTGAAAACCCTCGGATGGTCACCGCTAAACAGTTCAAGGAGCTGGGACCACCGGAGTTTATTGGAGAACCAAGACCACTTAAGGCGAAAACGTGGATAAAGCATATCACCAAGATATTTGATGTCTTGGGATGCGCCGAGGAGCAAAAGGTTCCCTTTGCCACCTTTATGTTGCGAGGAGAGGCAGATTACTAGTGGGAATTAGTAAAGCGTACTCAACCTGTTGCACTGAAGATGTCTTGGGAGAAGTTCTAAGAACTGTTCAATGACAAGTACTTTCCCGAAAGTACTCGTCACATGAAGGAGATAGAGTTCATCAAGTTGGAGCAGAATAATATGACCGTGTCGCAGTACGAAGCTAAGTTTGCCGAGCTGTCCCAGTTTACGTCCTACTTGGTGGATAATGAAGAGAGAATGACGCGGATGTTTTTAAGAGGTTTGAAGCCGGAGATACGTCAACATCTTATTTCTCATAAACTGTGTTTGTATTCAGATGTTGTAAATAGGGTTCAGTTAGTGGAGCGCGATAACGAGTCAACGCAACCTAAAGAGAGCAACAGGCAAAATGATAATACCAGTGAAAGCAGTCATCGAAGTGGTGACAACAAGCGTGGAGGGAATCAACAGGCCAAAAATGGTAACCACTTCGGTGGTAATCATGGCCAAAATAATAAGAATGGACATTTCAAGAAGAGGAGATTCAACAATGATGGAAAGATGTCAGCATCAGTACCCGTGGTTAAGGAAGGAGAACGACCACCGATCATATGCTTCAAATGCGGAGGGGAAGGACACATCAGTCCAAACTGCGCGATGCCGTCCAAAGTATGTTATAATTGTGGAAGAGAAGGTCACCTAGCCCGATTTTATCGTTCACCGAAGACATGTTCTGCTAAGATGGAGGCACCAAAGGACGTCCCAGAAAAGTCAAAATCGGTAGTGCAACGGAGAGCGTTTGTTGTGACCTCCCAGAAAGCAAGGAACCAGAACGAGGTCATCACGGGTAAGCTTATCATAAACTCTAGCGAAGTCTATACCTTATTTGATACCGGTTCTACCCATTCTTTTATTTCTCCTATTTGCGCTCAACGATTAAATTTGACTCCGGAAAAATTAGACTTTGACTTATCTGTGGAAACTCCGTTGGGAGAAACCTTCATTACATCCACTGTTTATAAGTCTTGTTTGGTTCAAATCGGTACCCTCACATTACCTGTCAATCTTATTTCATTGAAAATACTTGCATTTGATGTAATTCTAGGGATTGATTGGTTAACTACTCATCATGCAAAAATTGATTGTTTTCGTAAGGTTGTTAGCTTTCATATTCCTAATCAACCTATTATGCGAATTTAAACAACCAAACCATTAAAATCAATCACTGTCATCTCAAGCCATAAAGCTATTCGTTTATTGAAAATGGATGTCAAGCTTTCTTAGCTCATGTCACGTATCTAAATAAAAATACTTCAGTTTTGAATTATATTTCTATTGTTAATGAATTTCCTGACGTATTCCCTGAAGAACTTTCTGGCCTACCCCCAGAGCGTGAAATTGAATTTTGTATCGACCTTGAACCCGGTACAAAACCCATTTCCAAAGCCCCATATCGAATGGCTCCTATTGAACTTCAGGAGTTAAAGACCCAACAGCAGGAATTGTTAGACATTGGCTTTATTCGTCCTAGTACTTCTCCTTGGGGTGCTCCTGTTCTATTCGTGAAGAAGAAAGATGGGAGTATACAACTTTGTATTGATTATCGGGAGTTGAATTATGTCACCATAAAAAATAGGTACCCATTGCCACGTATTGATGACCTGTTTGACCAGTTGCAAGGAGCACAATTCTTTTCAAAAATCGATCTTCGTTCTAGATATCATCAGCTGAAGGTTAGAACTGAGGATATTCCGAAGACTGCCTTCAGAACTCGGTACGAGCATTATGAATTCTTAGTCATGTCTTTTGGATTGACTAATGCTCCTGCTGCCTTCATGGATATGATGAACCGAGTATTCAAAGAATATTTGGATCACTTTGTGGTCGTCTTTATTGATGACATCCTTATTTATTCCAAAAGCCGTGAAGATCATGAGCAACACTTGAGGCTGACACTCCAAAAGCTTCGTGAATACAAGCTTTATGCCAAGTTGAAGAAATGCGAGTTCTGGCTTGAGGAAGTAGCATTCCTTGGGCACGTAGTATCAAGTTATGGAATATCTGTTGACCCGGCAAAGATTGAAGCAATTCAAAGCTTGGAGTAACCTAAATCAGTGACCGAAGTACGTAGCTTTCTCGGTTTAGCTGGTTATTATCGGAGATTCGTGGAAGGATTTTCTCGAATCGCTACTCCATTAACTCAGCTGACTCGAAAAGATACAAAGTTCGGTTGGAGCGAAGAATGTGAGAAGAGTTTTCAAAAACTCAAGAGGAGACTCATTTCAGCACCTGTTCTGACAATACCATCTGGCTCGGAGGGATTTGTCATCTACAGTGATGCTTCGGGAAAAGGGTTGGGATGTGTTCTCATGTAACATGGGAAAGTCATAGCCTATGCATCAAGATAACTCAAAGAATATGAGAGGAATTATCCTACTCATAATCTAGAGTTGGCAGCTGTTGTCTTCGCACTTAAAATTTGGAGGCATTACTTGTATGGGAAAAAAGTGGAGATCTTTACGGATCATAAAAGCCTCAAATATTTTTTCACTCAAAAAGAACTCAACATGCGACAACGACGTTGGCTTGAACTATTGAAAGATTATGATCATACCATCCAATACCATCTTGGAAAAGCGAACGTGGTAGCTGACGCATTGAGTAGAAGATCATATGCGAGTACGAGTGCAATATTGATAACACAAAAGCCCATTTTGTGTGACTTGCAAAGGATGGAGATAGAGTTAAAGACTCCAGGGACCCATGTGATGATGACGAATATACGAGTAGAACCGACTATAATTGATAAAGTTAAAGCTGCTCAAGCTACAGACCTGGAGCTGATGCGTATGAGGAAGAAAGTGCAAGAAGGTGCTATGCCGAAAGCAAGAATCGATGAAGAAGGAATACTTCGAGTCAACTCCAGACTTTGTGTTCCTAACGACCTTGATTTAAAGTATAAAATCATGATGGAGGCGCACAACAAACCATTTGCAATCCATCCTGGGAGTACCAAAATGTATCGTGATCTTCGTCATACATTTTGGTGGAGCAATATGAAGAGAGAGATAGCGCTGTTTATCTCAAGGTGTCTAACTTGTCAACGAGTCAAAGCGGAGCATTAAGTACCAAAAGGTCTATTACAACCACTTGAAATTCTAGAATGGAAGTGGGAGCACATTACCATGGATTTCGTTACTGGTCTTCCCAAGGTTTCTTAAGGCATTGATGCAATTTGGGTCATTGTTGATAGATTGACCAAGTCTGCTCATTTCTTACCAATACGAGAAACTTATACACTTGAACGTCTTGCTCGTATGTACATAAACGAGATTGTAAGATTGCATGGTATGCCAGTATCCATAGTTTCTGATCGAGACACAAGATTAACTTCACGATTTTGGGTTAGTTTGCAAAAAGCTATGGGCACGGATTTACGATTTAGTTCGGCATATCATCCCCAGAGGGACGGACAATCAGAGAGAGGACTATTCAAACTCTTAAAGATTTATTAAGACTCTATGTCCTTGACTTCAAGGGAAGTTGGGATAAGTTCTTACCATTGATGGAGTTTTCCTACAACAACAGTTATCAAGTAAGTATTGGCATGGCTCCATTCGAGGCGTTGTATGGAAGAAAGTGTCGTTCTCCAGTATGCTGGAATGAGGTGGGTGAAGCAACGTTGTTGGGACCGGAGTTGGTACGTATGACTACAGAAAAGATTCAAACGATCCGACAACGTATAAAAACCTCACAAGATCGACAAAAGAGTTATGCTAATCTTCATCGAAAGGACGTGAAATTTGATATAGGAGATCATGTGTTGTTACGAGTTGCTCCGTGGAAAGGAGTTACGAGATTTGGAAAGAGAGGAAAGCTCAATCCTCGATTCATTGGCCCATTTTTAATCCTCGATCGAGTAGAAACTGTGGCCTATAGACTCGCTTTACCGCCAAGTATGTCCCGTGTTCATAATGCTTTTCACATATCCATGTTACGTAAATATATGGAAGACCCGAACCACATTATTGAGTTAGAACCGGACGAAATAGCGAAAGATTTAACGTATGAAGAGGTTCCTGTTCAAATCTTGGATAAGAAGGAACATATTATACGCTCCAAGGTTATACCTCAAGTCAAAGTTTTGTGGAGAAACCACGATGTTGAGGAAATGACCTGGGAGTTAGAATCTGAAATGAAGTCAAGGTATCCTTACCTCTTCGATATACCAGGTACGTACCCTAATTTCGAGGGTAAAATTTCATAAGAAGGGGAGGTTGTAAGACCCCAACTTTTATAAATAAAGATGAATTTTCTATAAATATCATTTTTGAATATCATGGAGTGAAATTGATATAATGTTATAGTTGTGAGTAATATTTATAAATTTTGCAAAGTACGCAAGTTGCTATATAATATTCGATTGGTCGGGGAATATTCGTTTTAACAGGGAATATTCGTACGACGACACAATCATTAGTGGACCCCACAACGGAATTATTATCGAATTGAGAAAATGACAAAAAAAAATACTTTATGAAAATAACGGCGAAAGTTTTACCATTAATACTGTTGAACTACTCGGTAGTAAAAGTACAGTAATACGCATGGTTATATAGTAACACAAGATATTGATTATTGATGCTTGTGATAAGTCACTCAGTTTTATTTTATTGGTATTATTAATGTAATAAAACAGAAAAGCTTTTTATATAAAACAGAATACTTTTATAAAGTTATTCGTTTTATTATGCTAATAGTAAAATCTTTTTATATAAAACAGAATACTTTTATAAAGTTATCTGTTTTATTAGACATTAATTAGAATATATTATGCATAGTGTTTGCATAGTGCCTGCATAGTGTTTGTATAGTAAAATCTTTTATAAAGTTATTCGTTTTATTAGATTATAAATAGAATATATTATATTTTATTTAAAAAATTTTGCTTTAAATATGGACCGTTAGATTAAAGTAAATCAATCTGGACCGTTCATGAGTTAGTTACTATGCAGTCCATTCTTCTATAAATAGAAGCTCATTCCTTCATTATTTCTTACGAATTCACTGAAACTCTAGAGAGAGAAGTTATAGAGAGAAAGAAGAAAAGTATTCTGCTACTGCACTAGTCATATATCCAATGTTATTCTTCTTAAGGTAAGGAGTATTATTTCTTTTGTATTCATGAAGAGAACTTCTGTTATTCCATTATTTATTATTCTGTTGGAATAACCTGTATAAGCGGGCTACCCTATACTTGGTGAAATTCTTCTGTTATTTCATTCTTTATTATTCTGTTGGAACATCCTGTCTGTGCGTTTACGCCGGACCTGGTTCCATTATCTATTATTCTGTCAAAATATCCTATCTGTGCGTTTACGTCGGACCTGGTTCTATTATTTATTATTCTGTCGGAATATCCTGTCAGTGCGTTTACGCATGACCTGGTTCCGTTATTTACTATCTGTGCGGTCCATCGCATGCCTGGTGATTTCTTTTGTTATTTCATTCTTTATTATACTCAGTTGGTTAAAGTTTTGGCTTTTATACTCCATGAAATTAGTGGAATATCCTTGATATTTGCGCTTCATCCAGTATATTTTCATGGAAATATTCTTCTGAGCATTCTTGAATTTTACTGCACAAAGCAGTATCATGTTGACAATTTGGACTTTATTGGTTCTTGGATTAATTAATTCTTGAACTTGTTTTATTGAATTCTTATATCAT
This sequence comes from Panax notoginseng, assembly GCA_016801055.1. NCBI lineage: Eukaryota > Viridiplantae > Streptophyta > Magnoliopsida > Apiales > Araliaceae > Panax > Panax notoginseng. The sequence goes on from CM029017.1 coordinate 193,514,101, forward strand.
TGTCATCATCCTCATGTTTATATTTTGTTAAAAGTCATCTATAACATGTAGTGCATAGATGGACTTGGTATGATTATAACCAGGGATTATTCGGTGTAATCATGACCGTAATATTACAAATGATATGGTAAAAGTCCTCATTGGCCCGTAGTGCATTGATAGACAGTTGTTGGCATGATCATGACCATTGATGAATACACGAATATCCTTAGCTGTGATGCATGGATAATTTATGGTTGTGATACTAATGAATATCCTTGGCCGTAGTGCAGGGATGATATGAATTATTTATTAAGCTGAGTCTCAGCTATAAAAGTGATGAAAAACCTTTTAAATCATAAAAGATAGTAGATTTTATTCTCTACTTGACTCTTTTAATGGATTGCTTGTTCCGCTGCAGTTAAACTTGATGTTTGTTATATTTTATCAGTTTAACACTGTTGAAGGCTAACGATAATTTATTCTGCATTATCTTAGTCATAATATTTCTTACTGGGCTAGTTGAGCTCACCCTTTTGCTTTCATTGTTCTCTTCAGGAAATGAGAACGTAGCGGGGACTAGTCGGGGAACGGAGTGACGATTCAGAGGATAGCATTAGTAGTCCTCACTATTCTATGAAATAGTGTGAAAATAAATGTAATGTGGACTTATTCTGAGAGTGGATATTGTCTAGAAAATAGTATTTGTATTAAAACTCACAGCTCTCTTGTTATATATTAAAGATTGTATTTGTATTCTGTACCATGTATTGGCGACTCAGAATAGGTGATGTATACCTATTTTGGGGGCGTCACATCTTTCCTCTTTCTATTAGAAGCTTTCGAATGGCTGTTTTTCCCATCACCAATTCAGGATTAGGTCTAATTATTTGTTTACTTATTAATATATCTTGTTAATTCTCTTATAATAAAATTATAATAAATTCAATTATTTTTATGGCCCAAATTTTACCAAATTATTTATCCATAACATATTAATATTTATTAGCCCATATAAAATGAATAACTAATTTGACCCAATAAAAGACAAAGTCCAATTAATAACTAGTTTTATCTACCTTTGTGTTTATTTGGAAGTCTTTAGAAATCTTTAAAGATGAGGTAGGACTTTGGATATGGGTTGATAGTTATAATTCTCCTTCTAAAGTCTGTCAAACTCTACCATTTGATAGAAATCTTTAAAATTTATGACTTTTTGAATACCTAAAATACTTTTATAGACTTTGTAAAGATCTTAATTCAATACCACCTAACTTTTAAAGACATTAAAAAAGTTGTAATTGAATACCACTAAACTTTTATAAACTCTTTAAATGTCTTGATTGAATACAATCAAACTTTTAAAGTCTTTAAAAGTCTTTAAAAATCTTAATTGAATACATCCCCTAAAGAAGAGAGAAATTTCAAAGAAAGCTAGAAGAATGAAAGAATATGAATAGACTGGGATGAATATGTAGTGTTCCATGTATGCTTGCAAGTGTTATGGAAATAAATAATCTGTTCCTAACATTAGAATGATTTAATTTGGTTTCCAAGATAAGATAAGATTTGATTTGATAAAATATGATTTGATATGATAATAATTATTTTATTTGGTAATATTTAATTTTCATATTTGATTTGATTCACCTTGATTTATTTTCCAGAAAATTAAGGAAACAAGGAGATTGAGCAAGATTTGAAACATTTGCTGGAGATTACACAAGACATCGAGTGACCGCCCAAGATCCATTAGGGTTTGGCTCTTTAGGGGTTCTTGTTGCATACAATCAATATTGTAAAATAGCGGAAGCATGACATAAATAGAATTTAAAATTTTGTGCAATTTAAAAACGTTATAAACACGTTACTCTTTATTAGTTTTACATGCAATTTAATTGATGAGATTGTCATTGTCTAGTAACTAATTGTCTTAATTTGATTACGAAATATGATTGTACTCCTTCCATTTCTTTTTAATAGATGTTTTAGAAGAAAACATAAATTTAATAAATACTATTAATGCTTATTAATATTTTGTGTGATTGACCGAGTGAATATTTAATATAGAGACAATATATGAAATTAAGTCATTAATGCTTCTTTAAAATATAAAACTATAAAGAAACAATTTTGACTTTTTAAAACGACAAATAAAAAGAACCGGATGGAGTAATAATCTATTCGACTTTATGTTTTTTGGAAATTAATATTTCTACAAGTGAAAATATTAGTTCTACAAGATTCTCAATTCTCTTTTTTTCCCTATATAAACAATGTGTTGAAACAATGGTCTATTCATGCGATGACTAAACAAATTCACAATTTTATGGCCACTTCTAAATTTCAACCAATGGTTCTCTTCCTTATAGTTCTGCTTTCCCTATTTGCTACTGATGAATGCAAGTAATTATTTCCTCATCATCCCTTATTTTCAAATAATTGTAAATACATTTTTAGTTTTTGTAATTTTTTTCTTTTATAAGAGGCAATTTATTTAAGAAATTATATCAGTATTTTATTAGATTCCAAAAACCCATTTTAGAATTAACTATATTTTAAAAAAAATATATTTATTTTTGATACAGGTTTGATCAACAAAAGAGCTGAAATTACGCAAGATGGTGACAATATTCTCCCTACAAAGCTAATAAACAACACTATTTGTCTCCCAAGGGTATGTGGGGGTATCCCTAGAAATTGTTGGTGTTGTGTTAGGCCTCTTAAATCACGTTGTTTTGATAAAAGATTCGAGTGTCGAGCCTCTTGTAAATGATCCTCCTTATACTGTTGCAACTATTCCATGAATAATTTAATTAAAGTAACTCTCTATATTTAGATTTCCTGATGATAAAGCAACTGTGCAATATGAACTGCCATTAATTTCAATAATGATTCATGTTATACTTCAAAAAAGTTTTCAGCCGAATTATAATTGCAATATATGTGCATACATGAGATAACGTTGGTCGCAATCTAACTTCGTCAAATATTTATCGACACATGTATATCATTTTCCTTCAACAATAATATTTAATTAGTGTACGTCTTATTTCCCTTTTTTCTCATTTAGATAAATTAATTACATATAAATTTAACCTATTAATTAATTTCTACTCCATCTGTCCCGCACGAATCGGTTTAATTTGACTTTTTAGTCAAATTGACCAATTTTGTAATCAAAAAATATATAATTTTCTTGTAAATATAGGAGGAGAACTATATATAAGAAACTATATCTAATTTACTATCACCTTCAATTTTCATATGTTTGAAAATATAAATAAATATCCTAAATTCTTTTTTAAAATTGATCAATTTGACTACAAAAGTTAAATAAACCAATTTTTGAGGGATTGAGAGAATATTGAGGAGATCAATTTCAAAAATAAGAAAGAATGATCCGACACATTTTTATCATAAATTTCAGAATACTAATACTAGACATCAATTATATATAAAAAATTGTGCACACACAATGTAAAAAAAATAGAAAATATGGAGCGGAACCTAAAAACTAAATGTTTTAACATTTTTATTAGTAAACAATACATGGATCATACTCTTGGTGCACAACAGTATTATCCATTTCAAAATATCTTATCAACTATTAACATTTATATGACAGTACTACAATTTTACATCGACTTTTTAATTGTCAGTTACGTTAATAAGTACTAGTGGTAACTCTTTTAGAGAGATGTGTAATAAGTGGATTTTTTTATAATTCATACCAATTTCATGTATTGATAAATTAAACATTTATAATTCAGCAAAATTTACCGCAATACATAGCATGACTCTTCTATGAACAATTGATTTAAATTTTCGACTATTTTTCTAAGTTTTCTTTAATTTGTACAAGTTAGGCAATATAATTACAAATTACTATATGTTTGACATTTTACATAAGCAATATAATTACAAATTAAATGAATTAAATAAAGGCATACATCAATAATTGTATTTACCTCTCAAATATATGGAGGAAAGAGGTTGGCCAAGACAACCACGCATACACGGATGGCCTCCTCCCAGACTAGACCCATGAGCTCATCGGCAAAGGCTGTAAGATTTATGGAGCCGTGGACGACCTCCTGAGCAAGCTGGTAAATCCGCTCGCGTGATGGTACGCCTGACAGCACAATACTGCTCGCCATGCACACCTCTATGATCCGCCGAAAGAATCAATAAAGACATGAACATGTAGGGATCTTTCATTCGCGTCGAAGGTGGGAGGTTATACACAACAATAATCACTGACCAAGTTGAGTAGTGCTTGGTGTAAGGCCCATTAAATGGATTAAAGCCATTCGTAGCAAGTCTGAGTCTAACATTGCGAACCTCTTTAGCAAATGAGGGGTGCTTTCTGTCAAAAAAATTCCATTCAAGCCCATCTACCGGGTGCGCCAGTTGACCTTCGACTATGTCCCGTGGTGAGTGCCACCTCAATGGTATGTGTTGACATGAACAACCACTGAAACCTCGGTGCAATGAGAAAGTTACATAAGATCTTTCTCGACATGTTTTTTCCTTTTTTCTTGCGTTGTTCACATTACCTACTTGTACTGTGACGCCCCCAAAATTAGGTATACATCACCCATCTTGGGTCGTCAGATACATAGTACAGAATACAAATACAATTTACTAATACAACTGTCGTGTACAATACGACAAAACATAAACTGTGAGTTTGAATACAAATATTATCTTCTAGAGAGTATTCATACTCAAAAAGAGTCCTCATTACATTTATTAACACACTATTACATAGAATAGTGAGGACTACTAACTAATACTATCATTCGAACCATCACTCCGTTCCCCGACTTGCCCCAGCTACGTTCTCATTTCCTGAAGAGAACAGTGAAAGAAAGGGTGAGCTCAACTAGCCCAGTACGAAATATTATGACTAAGATAATGCAGAATAAATTATCATTAGCCTTCAACAATGTTAAACTGATAAAATATAATAGACATCAAGTTTAACTGCAGTGGAGCAAGCAATCCATTAAAAGAGTCAAGTAGAAAATAAACTCTACTATCTTTTGTGATTTAAAAGGTTTTTCAACACTGTTATCGCCGTGACTCAGCTTAATAAAATAATCCACATCATCGAATCACCCTTGCACTACGGCCAAGGATATTCGTGTATTCATTAATGGTCATGATCATGCCAACAACTGTCCATCAATGCACTACGGGCCAATGAGGACTTTTACCACATCATTTGTAACATTACGGTCATGATTATACCGAATGATCCCTGGTCATAATCATACCAAGTCCATCTATGCACTACAGGCCACAGATGACTTTCAACATTTTATAAACATGAGGATGATGACAATGATATAAGAATTCAATAAAACAAGTTCAAGAATTAATTTATCCAGGAATTAACAACGTCCAAATTGTCAACATGATACAGCTTTGTTGAGTAAAATTCAAAAATGCTTAGAAGAATATTTTCATGAAAAGATACTGGATGAAACGCAATTATCAAGGATATTCTACAAATTTTATGGAGTATAGAAGTCAAAACTTAACCAACTGAGTACAATAAAGAATGGAATAACAAAAGAAATCACCATGCATGCGATAGACCGCACAAACAGGTTATTCCAACAGAATAATAAATAATGGAACCAGGTCCGGCGTAAACGCACAGACAGGATATTCCGACAGAATAATAAATAATGGAACCAGGTTCGGCGTAAACGCACAGACAGGATATTCCGACAGAATAATAAAGAACAGTATAATAAATAATGGAACCAGGTCCGGTGTAAAACACACAGACAAGATGTTCTAACAGAATAATAATAAAAACGGAACCAGGTCCGGTGTAAAACACACAGACAGGATGTTCCAACAGAATAATAGAAGAATGTCACCAAGTATAGGGTAGATCCGCGTATACAGGTTATTCCAACAGAATAATAAGAAATGGAATAACAAAAATTCTCTTCTTGAATACGAAAGAATAATATCCCTTACCGTAAAAGAACTGGATATAAGAGTAGTGAAGTAGCAGAAAACTTTTCTTCTATCTCTATATAGTCTCTCTTTATAGTTTCTCTCTCTAGAGTTCAGTGAATTCGTAAGAAAATAATGAAGGAATGAGCTTCTATTTATAGGAAAATAGAATGCATAGTAACTAATCCATGAACGGTCCAGATTGATTTACTTTAATCTGACGGTCCATATTTAAAGAAAAATCTTTTAAATAAAATATAATATATTCTATTTATATAAAAAGATTTTTACTATGCAAACACTATGCAACACTATGCGAAACACTATGCATAATAAAATATAATATATTCTATTTATAGAATAACTTTAATAAAGTATTCTGTTTTATATAAAAAGATGTTTCTGTTTTATTACGTTAATAATACGAATAAAACAAAACGTCATTATCGTTATAATAACTCATATTATTAATCAACAATAATTGAATCAAACTGAGCGACTTCTCACATAAATATCAATAACCAATACCGTGTGCTACTATGCAATAACGCGTATTACTGTACTTTTACTACCGAGTAGTTCAACAGTATCAACGGTAAAACTTCCGCCGTTATTTTCATAAAGTATTTTTGTCGTTTTCTCAATCCGACAATAATTCCGTTGTGGGGTCCACCAATGATTGTACCGTCGTACGGATATTTCCCGACAAAAAGAATATTCCCCGACCAATCGAATATAATATGACAACTTGCATACTTTGCAAAATTTATAAATACTACCCATAACTATTATATCAAATCCACACCATAATATAAAAAAAATTATTTTGAGAAAAATTAAATATTTATTCATAAAATATGGGGTCTCACAATCTACCCTCCTTATGGAATTTCGCCCTCGAAATTTACGTACGTACTTGGTATGCCGAACATGTGAGGATACCTTGACTTCACTTAAAATTCTAACTCTTGAGGTATAACCTTTAAGCATCGAATATGATCCTTCTTATCCAAGATGTTAACACGTATCTCCTCATACGTTAAATCTTTCGCTATCTCGTCCGGTTCTAAATTAATAATGTGGTTCGGGTCGTCCACATATTTATGTAACATCGATACGTAAAAAAAAAATATTCTGAACACGCAACATATTTGGCGGTAAAACGAGTCTATTGGCCACAGTTCCTACTTCATCGAGGATTTCAAATGGGCCAATTAAATCGAGAGTTGAGATTTCCTCTCTTCGTCGATTCTTGCTTCTAGAATAACGCCCTCTTGAACCTTCTTCTTCATATTTATCATCTCTGAGTATGTAGCTTGAGCGGCTTTAACTTTATCGATTAAAGTCGATTTTAATCGTATATTCGTTATCTTCACGTGGGTTCGTATATTCGCACTTGTAACCGTATACGATCTTCTACACAACGCGTCAGCTACCACGTTCGCTTTTCCACGATGTTATTGAATGGTACGATCGTAATCTTCAACAGCTCGAGCCAACGTCTTTGGCGCATAATACGTTCGTTTTAGTTGAAGAAATATTTGAGGGTTTAAGAAATGGGTTTTGTACTGGGGTCAATACAAAATACAATTTTACGCTCTGGGGTAGGCTAAGAAGTCTTCAAGAATACGTCAAGAAATTTATTAACAATAGAAATATCGTTCAAAACTGTGACCCTCATCCAAGACTTGGATAACACGTCACATTGATACCTATCAACTTTCCATCGTCATTTACAACGTCTCCTACGGAAAGTCTAGCTTCGGTGCATTCCACACCAGGAAGTCCACAACGAAAGGAACGGGGATTTTTACTTATGGCTTGATATGTCAATGATTGACTTTAGTGATTTGGTTACTTGAATTCGCATAACAGGTTGGTTAGGAATATGAAAGCTAACAACCTTACGAAAAGCATGATGAGCAGTTAACCAATCGTTTCCAAAAATCACATCAATGCAAGTATTTTCAAAGAGATAAGATCAACAGGTAACGTGAAAGTGTTGATTTGAACAAGATTTATAAATAGTGGAGGTAATAAAGGTTTCTCCCAACGGAATTTTAACAGATAAATCTAAGTCTAACTTCTCCGGAGTTAAGTTCAAACATTGAACACAACTGGTGAAATAAAAGAGTGAATAGAACCGGTATCTAACACGGTATAGACTTCGCAAGAGTTTATGACTAACATACCCGTGATAATTTTATTCAGGTTCCTCGTCACGAAAAAAACGCTCTCTCTTAAACTACTGGCTTTGGCTTTTCTGGGACGGTCTTTGGTGCCTCCATCCTATTTGAACTTGTCTTCGGTAAATGACAAAATCGGGCTAAGTGACCTTCTCTTCCACAATTATAGCATGCTTTGGATGGCATCATGCAGTTTGGACTGATGTGTCCCTCCCCTCCGCATTTGAAGCATATGATAGGTGGTCGTTCTCCTTCCTTAACAACGGGTGCTGGTGCTGACGTCTTTCCATCATTGTTGAATTTTCTCTTCTTGAAATGTCCATTCTTATTGTTTTGACCATGATTACCATTGAAGTGGTTACCATTTCTGGCATGTTGATTCCCTCCATGCTTATTGTCACCGCTTTGATGACTGTTATCACCAGTATTATCATTTTTTCGGCTGCACTCTTTTGGTTGCGTTGACTCGTTATCGCGTTCTACTAATTGAGCCCTATTTACAACATCTGAATACAGACACAGTTTATGAGAAATAAGATATTGACGTATCTCCGGTTTCAAACCTCTTAAAAATATCCGCGTCATTCTCTCTTCATTATCCACCAAGTGGGATGCAAATCGGGACAACTCGACAAATTTGGCTTCGTACTGCGACACGGTCATGTTGTTTTGCTCCAATTTGATAAATTCCACCTCCTTCATGTGACGAATACTTTCAGGAAAGTACTTGTCATTGAACAGTTCTTGGAACTTCTCCCAAGACATCTTGAGTGCGTCAGGCTGGGTACGTTTTACAAATTCCCACCAGTAATCTGCCTCTTCACGCAACATAAAGGTGGCAAAGGGAACCTTTTGCTCCTCGGAGCATCCCAAGACATCAAATATCTTGGTGATCTGCTTTAACCACGTCTCCGCCTTAAGTGGTTCTGGCTTTCCCAAAAACTCCGGTGGTCCTAGCTCCTTGAATTGCTTAGCGGTGACCAACCGTGGGTTGTCATTGTTTCCTTCTTCATTTTGGATAGGAGCCGCTCTCGCCCGTTGTTGCATGAATTGCTCCTTGAACTGCTTAGCGGTGGCCGTCCGAGAGTTATTTTGTTGTTGCATGAATCGCATAAAGTCTCTGACCATCCCATCATTCACCATTTCATCGGTGTTATTATTTTCATGAGGATTATTGTCCTCTGGTTGCACATTACCCTGAGCATTGATCGTTGGTGATTCAATGGTCTCATGTGCTTCATTGTTTATCTCAATATTTTCGGATGCCATTTGCAAATACTGCAACAAAACAAGGGTTAATTAACATATATATAACATATTATCCATATACTTTGACCGACCAATTAAATACCAAATAAACATAGGTAGGTCATACTAGCGAAGGAATTCCCCGTCTCTCCCCTCCTAGTTCTATTCTCACATCTTAGCCAGGGATCATATCCCTAAGCTCTGATACCAACTGTGACGCCCCCAAAATTAGGTATACATCACCCATCTTGGGTCGTCAGATACATAGTACAGAATACAAATATAATTTACTAATACAACTGTCGTGTACAATACGACAAAACATAAACTGTGAGTTTGAATACAAATATTATCTTCTAGAGAGTATTCATACTCAAAAGGAGTCCTCATTACATTTATTAACACACTATTACATAGAATAGTGAGGACTACTAACTAATACTATCATTCGAACCATCACTCCGTTCCCCGACTTGCCCCAGCTACGTTCTCATTTCCTGAAGAGAACAGTGAAAGAAAGGGTGAGCTCAACTAGCCCAGTAAGAAATATTATGACTAAGATAATGCAGAATAAATTATCATTAGCCTTCAATAATGTTAAACTGATAAAATATAATAGACATCAAGTTTAACTGCAGTGGAACAAGCAATCCATTAAAAGAGTCAAGTAGAAAATAAACTCTACTATCTTTTGTGATTTAAAAGGTTTTTCAACACTGTTATCGCTGTGACTCAGCTTAATAAAATAATCCACATCATCGAATCACCCTTGCACTACGGCCAAGGATATTCGTGTATTCATTAATGGTCATGATCATGCCAACAACTGTCCATCAATGCACTACGGGCCAATGAGGACTTTTACCACATCATTTGTAACATTACAGTCATGATTATACCGAATGATCCCTGGTCATAATCATACCAAGTCCATCTATGCACTACAGGCCACAGATGACTTTCAACATTTTATAAACATGAGGATGATGACAATGATATAAGAATTCAATAAAACAAGTTCAAGAATTAATTTATCCAGGAATTAACAACGTCCAAATTGTCAACATGATACAGCTTTGTTGAGTAAAATTCAAGAATGCTTAGAAGAATATTTTCATGAAAAGATACTGGATGAAACGCAATTATCAAGGATATTCTACAAATTTCATGGAGTATAAAAGTCAAAACATAACGAACTGAGTACAATAAAGAATGGAATAACAAAAGAAATCACCATGCATGCGATAGACCGCACAAACAGGTTATTCCAACAGAATAATAAATAATGGAACCAGGTCCGGCGTAAACGCACAGACAGGATATTCCGACAGAATAGTAAATAATGGAACCAGGTCCGGCGTAAACGCACAGACAGGATATTCCGACAGAATAATAAAGAACAGTATAATAAATAATGGAACCAGGTCCGGTGTAAAACACACAGACAGGATGTTCCAACAGAATAATAATAAAAACGGAACCAGGTCCGGTGTAAAACACACAGACAGGATGTTCCAACAGAATAGTAGAAGAATGTCACCAAGTATAGGGTAGATCCGCGTATACAGGTTATTCCAACAGAATAATAAGAAATGGAATAACAAAAATTCTCTTCTTGAATACGAAAGAATAATATCCCTTACCGTAAAAGAACTGGATATAAGAGTAGTGAAGTAGCAGAAAACTTTTCTTCTATCTCTATATAGTCTCTCTCTATAGTTTCTCTCTCTAGAGTTCAGTGAATTCGTAAGAAAATAATGAAGGAATGAGCTTCTATTTATAGGAAAATAGAATGCATAGTAACTAATCCATGAACGGTCCAGATTGATTTACTTTAATCTGACGGTCCATATTTAAAAAAAATCTTTTAAATAAAATATAATATATTCTATTTATATAAAAAGATTTTTACTATGCAAACATTATGCAACACTATGCGAAACACTATGCATAATAAAATATAATATATTCTATTTATAGAATAACTTTAATAAAGTATTCTGTTTTATATAAAACGATGTTTCTGTTTTATTACGTTAATAATACGAATAAAACAAAACGTCATTATCGTTATAATAACTCATATTATTAATCAACAATAATTGAATCAAACTGAGCGACTTCTCACATAAATATCAATAACCAATACCGTGTGCTACTATGCAACAACGCGTATTACTGTACTTTTACTACCGAGTAGTTCAACAGTATCAACGGTAAAACTTCCACCGTTATTTTCATAAAGTATTTTTGTCGTTTTCTCAATCCGACAATAATTTCGTTGTGTGGTCCACCAATGATTGTACCGTCGTACGGATATTCTCCGACAAAAAGAATATTCCCCGACCAATCGAATATAATATGACAACTTGCATACTTTGCAAAATTTATAAATACTACCCATAACTATTATATCAAATCCACACCATAATATAAAAAAAATTATTTCGAGAAAAATTAAATATTTATTCATAAAATATGGGGTCTCACATGTACCGCAGATATCACATGACCTTTTATTTTTATTGACATCACCATAATATAACATACAGTCATTCTCACAAGTATCAATCTTCTCATACCCTAGATTGGGCCATCTGACCATTTTCTGCACATCATAGTACGACTTCGGTAACTTATTACTTGTCGGCAATAACTCCTTCACAATGTTTAGCAGTTCATTAAAACCTCTCTCACTACAATTATGCTCGTTCTTGAAGTGTAAAAGGTTAGTCACTGCGGATAAGACGGTGTGCTTTTTGTGCCCGTCATACAGTACTGGCGTCGCTGATTCATGCAATAATTTATAGAAACCTTTATCCCCGTCATTCGGCTCTTGCTCTATGTTACCATTATCCCTGTCTGTATTCCACTGGAAGAATGAACCAACAACTTGCAATCATGTTAATACAGTCAAAGGTTTCATCACCTCAGGATTCTGGTGCGAATTCATGTTCATCCAACCAGGTTTCCCCATGATAGATCCATGTGGTATAACCCTTCTTGAACCCATGTAAAAATAGGTCGCACATGACATCACTCCTTTCTTCTACACTTCATTCACACATCTTACAAGGACATCTAATCTCATCGCCCCTGACTTGCTCAAACGTGAAATTGAGAAACTGTTCAACCCCACTACACTCTTATCAGTGGCTACGCTACGTTCTATCCAACTTCGATCAACAAACATCTTGAACAACGGACTGATATATATATATATATATATATATATATATATATATATATATGAAAAGTTAAGTAAACACAATCAAGTCTCCGAGTTAATATGTATATGCGTGCTAATGAGCTTCCTAACTTCATCTCCCACTCTAACGGGTCAAACTTCTGTCCCATTCCCAGATGTCGCCCCACTGATGCCAACAAGTTGAACACATCTTCAAATTTTTAAGAAATTTCGGCAACACCTCCACATGGTCTTCAAGTACACAAAATAGACTAACACACCGTAGTCTAAATATGCACCCGAAGAACATCAAAAGATATATACTAACCGAAAATTCTCAAAAATATAAAGACGTGCTCAAGTCATTAACATCAACCTAAGTGAGATCGAAACATACAGGGACAGTTCCAAAACGGGGACCATTTAAGATTCACTCATACTAAGTGAATCTCAAATGTGTTTTTAAGCTTCCTAAACTATATGAAAATACGCACATGTCAAGTCACAAGAAATAACTGTTATTTGTCAATGGAAAACGTAATGTCTTTACATTCATTTCAAAATTATATATTAAAGTGATTACCATGCGAGAAAAGGTGCCGGTATAGATGGCCAAAAAGTCTCACAACTTGGATTTTCTAAGCTACTAGTAGGTATTTATCACAACCATATCAATTAAATCATTATAATGTAAATAACCAAAAGCCTCATTTACCATAAAATAATGTATTTAACACACGAAGTAAGGATTATGCTAGATAACTAAGTACATGCACCTTTCAAACCATTAATACCAACAATGTGGAGCAAAATAAATTTGACAAACATGAAATTCCGTCTTTTTTTCAATTTTTTTGAACTTTTATAGATATTGCAGAGCTGAAAGTACTCATTACTAGTTTCCTTCATAACACCTCACATGTAATAGTTTGACCTAACTATTTGTAAGTTTATTATGTAACTAGTAATGCAATATTGTTGTTACTGTTCAAGAGAAGAAACTACCTCACTATTTTTCTGGTACTTGCAGCAAAAAAAGGTTAGTACCAGTTATAGACTTATAGTTAGAGTGTTAGTATTATAGTTTATAGTCCTCCAGTTATTAAAGTCGCGAAACATAAATTAAAGAAAAATTACCATTTTCTTCCTCAAGCTTTTTATACATAAAAAGTGACTTGGGAGGAAGAATCAAAGCTACAATATCCATTGTTTAGGCAGATGGTCACAAATTTTATAATTACTGTAGTCATCATTAAGGAATAGGCAGGGGCACATAAGTAGTACTATTAGATTAGCCACTATCACATTCACCTTTGGAATGCAGTTACAAGCCTCTTCCTAAAATACTATAAATAAAGGCCTAAATCCATCCTGATCGAAGACATATCTATGAAAACTTTTGGAAAAAATATAAATAAAATTCAGCCTAAAGTCATTAAGTATTTAAGCTCACATTAGCTTCAACCTCATAACTGAAAAAGTAGATTAAGATAGTTGGAGGAATCTCGTGGAGAGTCACGTGCAGTCAGTTCACATTTGGGCTATAGGACCCAACTAAAGAAATATAGCCAGGAAATGACTTAAAAGATATCGATCTGAAAACTAATAAATGAATTAATTATAGATCCCTTAACTTCCACTATCTGCAATAGTTGACTAAGCTTCTGCTCATTATATGATTCCCGAGTGTCATTGGAATGTATAACACCTCATTGATTCATGCTTCTTATCTTTTAAATTATTAGTTTCTAGTGAACTACTTTTTAAAACATTGGTGTTTTACTGCTAAAACTGTTCTGATGTGAAGCTATCAGTACAGCTTTGCAACTACATCGCATATCATTACTCTATACTAGTTATAAACAATGAAAAATACATCTAATATTACAACAGAGAAAATTAGGACATTAAGTTAGATTATTCTTTGAGTTATCCAATAAAATGTTTCTAGAAAATATCATTTATAAAGTATCAAACGAAATAAAGAAATGCACAAAGAGTTAATATCAAACCAAATGCACAAAGACCGAATTTTGTACCTCGAAAGGCAACGACAGAGGCGACTGGGAAATGGCAACAACATAGAGATGGAGGAACGGTACCTTTAGAAGCTCGATGAAATGCCTCTCCACACATACATACAAAGGGAACATATGATAAACCTGACTTTTGAGAGTCGATTACAAGAGGCAAAATGATGAATGAGTAAATTGTAGCGGTCGTGAAATGAATCGGGTGAGATGATGAAGGTGAAGTAGGCGAAATGATGAAGGAGGGGCTGACAATCAATTGGGCAATTGAATTGAAAGTTGTGTGAGCTAGGCTAAGAATCAATGGCGAGAAGTGGGCTATCTGAGAGGGAAAAGGCAAAAATAGAGAGGGAACAAAGTTAGTGTCGTTGCCGTTAAGGTTAGGGTTAAAAATAAAATGTCATTCTCGATTGCAATGTCGTCTCCCGTAACCTTGTCGATAATGACTCATTGGCGGCGGCGTTCTCGTCGCCCGTAATTCTAGGCCCCGTCGCGAATGTCTTTTCCCTCCACCGCAAAAATTTCCCACCAAATAATACCTCATTGTCGACAGGACCCATGCGCAACGACTACTCCGTCGGCATTGACCTTATTATCGACGGTACCATTGCCGTCAGCTATGACCTTTTTTTGTAGTGATAATTCCCTATATTTTGATTTACTGATTATAAAGCAAGTGTTCAATATGAACTATCATTAATTTCAACAATAATTTTTAATTGGTGTTTTCCTTATCTCCATTATTTCTCATTTAGATAAACAATATTACATTGAAATAATTAATTAAATGTAAGATAATATATTTAATTAGGACTTTGAGAATATAGTTATAGTTATTAAATATTTATTTAAACAATAAATTATTAAATTATATATTGTAGGTTCTTTGGATCAATTATTAGGCTAAACATTTGAATGTAGTGCAGATTTATTTAGTTATGATTATAAGCAAACAATTATTTTAATTTTATTAATTGTAGTTTCGAATAGAATTCTGTATTAGCGTTTATTGTAAAATTCCAAATTTTACGAATAAAGATTTAATTTTCTCGAAATATTTTTTTTAAATTATGGTGTAGATTTGAGATAATATTATTGTTGTGGGTAATATTTATAAATTTTGAAATGTATGCAAGCTGTTGTTTAATATTCGATTGGTCGGAGATTATTCTTTTTGTCAGAGAATATTCGTACGACGGTACAATCATTGATGGACCCCACAACAGAATTATTATCGGATTGAGAAAACGACAAAAATATTTTTATGAAATTAACGGCGAAAGTTTTACCGTTAAAACTGTTGAACTACTCGGTAGTAAAAGCACAGTAATACGTGTGGTTGCATAGTAGCACACGGTATTGATTATTGATGCTTACGTGAGAAGTCACTCAGTTTTGTTCAATTATTGCTACAGTAATTGTTGCATAATATCTCACGTTATTTGACTCAATTATTGTCGATATGTTATATATTATTAAATCAATAATTGAGATGACAAAGTTATTAATATTATTATTTGCAATATTAACGATGTCTAGAAGTTCTGTCAAGGAGAGGTTTGGTCACCTAGTTGCGCGCCAATAGGGAAAAATCCTTATTAAAAAGTCCCCTCTTTCCTGGGAACGACCTGGTCGATTAATAGTGTGAATTATAATAATGATGATAAATATTGTTAATTATATTGATGTGTCTTTTTATGAAGTCACGAAAATTTATATATATAAATTCTGTTTTATTAGTATTATTAATGTAATAAAACAGAAAAGCTTTTTATATAAAATATAATACTTTTATAAAGTTATCTGTTTTATTAGACTATAAATAGAATATATTATATTCTATTATGCATAGTATTTTGTATAGTAAAATCTTTTTATATAAAACAGAATACTTTTATAAAATTATTTGTTTTATTAGACAATAAATAGAATATATTATATTTTATTATGTATAGTGTTTGCATAGTGCCTGCATAGTATTTGCATAGTAAAATCTTTTTATATAAAATATAATACTTTTTATAAAATTTTGTTTTATTTGATTATAAATAGAATATATTATATTTTATTGCATAGTGCAGCATAGTATCCTTTCTATTTTTCCTATAAATAGGATGCTTAGTTAGAATTGAAATCACACCAGAAATTCAGAGAATTCTCTTCTA
The DNA here is from genome assembly GCA_016801055.1 of Panax notoginseng. Lineage (NCBI taxonomy): Eukaryota > Viridiplantae > Streptophyta > Magnoliopsida > Apiales > Araliaceae > Panax > Panax notoginseng. Next base: position 193,530,875 of record CM029017.1, read on the forward strand.
TAATCTTGAGCGTATTTCTTTAGAGTTTTCAGAAGCTTTGAGCGTAGAAAATAGTATAAGTTTTCTTCAAGAATATCCTCGCCCTACTAGTCGGAATACTTTCCTTTTTAAGGTAAGGGATATTATTTATTGCACTCGTAAGGGCTATTATTCTTTCATATTCATGAAGAGAATTATTTTCTTTCCAATACTCGTAAGAGATGTTGTTCCATTCTTTATTATTATGTTGGAATATCCTGTCTATGCGAAATACCGCATACATGGTGAAATTCTGTTGTTATTCCATTCTTTATTATTCTGTCGGAATATCCTGTCTGTGCGTTTACGCACGACCTGGTTTCATTCTTTATTATTCTGTTGAAATATCCTATCGGTGCATTTACCCATGACATGGTTATATTATTTATTATTCTGTTGGGAATAACCTGTATGTGCGATCTATCGCATGCATGGTGAATCCTTCTGTTATTCCATTCTTTATTATTCTGTTGGAATAACATGTCTGTGTGGATTACCACATGCATGGTGAATGATTCTTTGTATTCATTTCTTATTAAATTGTGGAAATGATCTGTCTACGTGAATTACCGCATGGCGGGCAAAAATCCATTTGCAGTTTCATATATTCTGTTATACTCAGTTGGCTAAAGTTTTGGCTTCTATACTCCATGAAATTAGTAGGATATCCTGGATATTTGCGCTTCATCCAGTATCTTTTCATAGAAATATTCTTCTGAGCATTCTTAAATTTTACTCTACAAAGCTGTATCATGTTGATAATTTGGACATTATTGATTTCTGGATAAATTAATTCTTGAACTTGTTTTATTGAATTATTATGTCATTGTCATCATCCTCATGTTTATATTATGTTGAAAGTCATCTGTGGCTTGTAGTGCATAGATGGACTTGGTATGATTATGACCAGAGATTATTCGGTATAATCATGACCGTAATGTTACAAATGATGTGGAAAAAGTCCTCATTGGCCCGTAGTGCATTGATGGACTATTTTTGATATGATTATGGCTATTGATTCTCATCAGCCAAGGGTTCAAAGATGAATTATTTTATGGCATGATCAGGACCGTTGATAAAAACACGATTATCTTTGGCCCGTAGTGCATGGATAATTCGTGGTCGTGATACTAAAGAATTTCCTTGGTCAGTAGTGCAGGGATGATTTGATGATGTGGATTATTTATTAAGTTGAGTCTCAGCAATAAAAGTGATGAAAAACCTTTTAAATCATAGAAGATAGTAGATTTTATTCTCTACTTTACTCTTCTAATGGATTGTTTGCTCCGCTGCAGTTAAACTTGATGTCTATTGTATTTTATCAGTTTAACATTGTTGAAGACTAATGATAATTTATTCTGCATTATCTTAGTCATAATATTTCTTACTGGGCTAATTGAGCTCACCCTTTTGTTTTCATTGTTCTCTTCAGGAAATGAGAACGTAGCATGGACTAGTCGGGGAACGGAGTGACGGTCCAGATGATATCATTAGTAGTCCTCACTATTCTATGAAATAGTGTGATAGTAATTATAATGAGGACTTATTCTGAGAGTGGATATTGTCTAGTAGACAATATTTATATTAAAACTCACAGCTCTTGTTGTATATTTAAGATTGTATTTGTATTCTGTACCATGTATTTGGCGACTCAGAATAGGTGATGTATACCTATTTTGGGGGCGTCACATTTATATTGACAAAATTTGCTTGAAATTCAATTAACTATATAATTAAAGGCACAAACATGGTTTCACAAATTTTTATTTTAGCTTTTTTCTTTCCTATTAAAATTAGTATAAGTGCTATCCAAATTTGTAAAATATTCAAAATAAAACCCAACCTGTTAGAAAAAAGGAAGATGTTGTTTATTTTTATATCAAGAAAATAAATTTCTAAAAGATTTTTTTTCTTTGGCTCTATCAAATATATTACAAGCTTTTATGTCACAAAGATAATATATCTTAACAAATTTTATCCAAAATTTGGTATTGCACTTTTAATAAGATGTTAAGATATTGAAAAAAATTCTTAATAATATATGTGGTTTTAAAAAAATATAATTACTATAAAATTAGTTAAAAATGATAGTGGATTGGTTACTAACGAATTATTATAATTAAATTAAAATTTATTAAAGCTTGAGTTTCATAGTTCTATTCGAATTAGAATTTCATGTAAACTTTATCAATATAAACCCAAGAGTAAAATTCCATTAAAAAATTAAATAAAATAAAAATAATTATTTTCGCATAATCATAACTAAATACTCCATCCGTCCTAGATAAAAGTTTTTATTACTAATTTGGGTAGTCTTAAGTTAAAAGTCTACATACCTTAAATAATCTATTTTTTACAAAAAACAAATCTTATAATACCCCCAATATTAATTGTTGTGGGTCCAAGTATAAACTAGGGTTTAGACCTAAAGTATTGAATGAAAGACAAAAAAGTCAACAAAAATCTCTAAATAAGTTAATGCACATTAATTTCTCATTAGGATAAAATTTTGGAATCGTAAATTTAATTAAATGTCTAAAAGAAAAAATATTTATTTTGAGGGTCATAGAGTAGTCGTAAGAACCATGACTCTTTACACAAATGTTCAATAATCACAAAGATTGTGAACTTTTACTTGACGTTCAACAGTCGTAAAAGACTGTAAACTCTGATCCCCGAAGTATCATTAAGTGATCAGCCTAATAAGGCCACATGTTACGCGTAACATTTAATCACGTTGTAATTACACAACGTGATAATGTCGGTTACCCAACCATAACTCGGTACCCCTATTTATAGGGTTGTTCATACTCATTCATAACCTTGGGATACCTACCAAAGCATTTTGGATTGGATTAACATATCACCAAATAATCATAAAATAGTTCAATAAATTGATAGAAACATAAAAATTGAATTTAGTCAAACAAATGACATAAACTCCTTTTATAGACGATCCAAGAAGTTTTTCAGAAAAATTAACAGTTTTAACACTAAGCGAAGTTAGAATGCACGGGAGTGCTGGGACTTGCTTGTTGGGACGTACTTTCCTCGAGAAGCGTATTTCACGTCTCGAAATAGTAACTTAATTACACAATCAATAAGAATTTATTTAATTATTAGTTATCGATGGTAGCTGTTTGAAATTTTGTTTCGGTATTTTCGGGTACCATAATTTATCCTCGAGTATATATATTCTTAGACCATTAAAATTTAATTATAGTAATTAATTATTACTCTCGTGGTCTCATATGTCCTTTTTGGACAGATTTTAGTCGATAAAATATATTACCTATTTTTGGTTTTTCTTTAATTAATTTTTCATACATTTTTATACTTTACTTTATCCATTAAACCACTTTAAATATTTTATTATTTTTCCTCCTTCTGGCCCCGCCTAGATAATTATAATTTACTTAGTTTATGAGTTTTTCATATTTTTCCCAACTTTGTTACTATTTATTTTAAGCCTATTTATGTTCAAATTTGTGAAATTCTTTAAAATTTGAAAAAAATATGAATTTTGGACAATATCTTTATCGCATCAAATTATACTTTTACCCAAAATTATATCTTAAACTGAATTATAGAACCCAAATTATAATTATTTTAATGTTTAAAACCTGATTACACTACAAAAATGGGGCTTCAGCAACAACTGATTTTCGTTGCTAAAGGTGTCAAATTTCGTTGCAAAAGGGTTTTGGCAACGACTTTACTGTCGTTGCGTCTTTCGTTGCGCAATGAACGTTGCTAATTGTTCCGCAACAAAAGTATTTTTTTCGTTGCCAAAAGTAATACATTTTGCAACGAAATTTGGCTTTCGTACAGAGACATCGATCCTTTAGCAACAAAATGTATTGTTGCAGAATAATTAAAATTTTGTTGCTAAAAACCCCATTTCGTTGCAAAAACCTGCTAATTGGCAACGAAATGAACTCTTTTTTTTGCAATGACCATGCATTTTTGTTGCAATTGACACCATTTTGCAACGACATTTTTCGTTGTAGTATATTATGAAAATTATTGCCTAAGCTTGCTTTCGTTGCGGAATATAAACTTTTTAGCAACGATTTTCGTTGCTGATTATATTATTTGACAACAACATTATGCTGAATTAGCAACGAAAATATTTGTTGTTGGTTATTTTTCAATAGCAACGAAAGTCATCGATTAGCAACGACATTATATGTTGCCATTTCTTTACATGTGCAACGAAAGTTGATATGATTTGCAATGATAAAAAATATTGCCTTTTATTTTAGTATTACCAACAATATCCTCTCCGTTGTTATTAGGTTAATTTTTCGTTGCAAAATATTATATTTTTAATGCCATTAGGAAAGAAAATTTGTTGCTAAATGTATAAAAAATTGTTGCTATATTAAAACTTGTTCAATGCTTTGGTAACGAATTATATTGTTGCCAAATCAAAATTTGACATTCTTTTTGTGTACCTGACTGGCTCAATGTCCCCATAGCAAATAATGGCAAAAATACAAAAAAAAACTAAAATATTATTAACTTAATAAAATCATCCAGTACATAATCATTCATTATCTTTACAATTAACCATCTAAAGCTACCACAGTTCTTCAATCAAAGTATATATCTACATATATAGAGAGAATACACTTCATAATTTCGTCTATTGTCTTCCGTAAACGTAGCACGAAAATTTGATACCCAGTATTGTAAGGCAGGTCGTAGAAGCAGTCTTCTTGCACATATTTACAAATAATAGCAAGTCAAGAAAATGAAGCAAATAGGTCACCAGAGACACTTAATGCCAAAATCAATACACAAAGACAATAGAATTGCTACGTAGTACTAATGTACACCGTATTGCTCATAAGCAGAAAAAGACAAATAGGCAATCACAATATCTTTTGCTACAAATCCAAATAGAAAAAGAACCTTCAGTGCGACTATATGATTACTCTGTTACAAGAAAAAATTTGAATCTTAATTGGCCATTTCATGAATTAATTTCAGTAAGCATAGTGGTAAACATATTTTCTGTTACAAGACTTATTATTATTATATGTTGACCTCAAGTCAGAATTCAGTCACATTCACCAACCAAAAACATCACACAATCTTAAATACCATCACATAATCTTAAATAACAATGTTTAGATTTCTATATAGAAAGGACAACAATTATGGAAAAGTTGAGGCTATTAGTTAATGTGGAAAAACTTTTCTTGAGGCAACAAATTTGTATACAGTATATGCCCCAAAGATGCTCATACTAGTAGTAGCACCACACCATTTATTAAAAGAATATTCAACTAAAAGAAAATATATATACAGAGCATAAAACGAAGGTCATCATTAGAGCATATTTAATAGAGCTTTATCCTAATCTGGATGGTGCTTCGACATATAGGACATAGATGAAGGTCTTGTCCACATTCACAACATGTCTGCAAAAAAGAATTAAAAAGAAAACTTGAAGATACACTCTAGTCATGTTCTCTAAAAATGAAAACCAAAAACCTTTTGACAGTGATACCTGATGTCCACAACCAAATGCCATATCCTTAGGATTGGTAATGCAAATGGGACATAACTGTCACAAGGCAGACAAGAAACAGTTAACCATGATTCTCAACAATACATGAATATTCCAATACTAAATCCATTTTTCAAGTATACTGGATCACTCCAGTACTAAATATACAGGTAAAGTTTTATTTGAAAAAGTTGTGAGCGTATATCACTTACATGAACATCTAATGCATCACTTGCAGGCTGACTCATGCCAACAGCTGCAGCCTGTCTATCTGAAGAAGGTGCACTCGATTGGAAACTACTAGACTGTGAAGGTTTTGATGCTCCTCGAGAAGCCATACCATAATGAGGTGGAGGAAGAGCAATCCTGCCTATAGCTTTCCCTTTCTGAGCACTGATTGAGAAACGCAAATATATCAAGAATTTTCCTAAAACAAAAATATTGTTGAACATTATGGCAAAATCATAAAAGCAAAGTTCAATTAGTACCCTAATATATTAAGCTCTAGTGTTGCTTTATATTGAGAAGGAATTTCCATCAAGGCTAAAAGTACAAACTCTGCCTCTTTCTTAGATCAGTTCAGATTCTTTGACATAATTTCTGTGAAATTTACAAACTAAAAGGATAAACTGATCAGTATAACAAAAATAAAGCATGGTCTGAAACAACGGTTTCAAGGTTCCTGCTACTTACTAAAACTTGCCTGGAAATTATCAAAGGTTCGAGCAGGTATGTTGTCATCGAATTCTCTCATCATGTCCCATGGCTCATCTCCAACACCAACTAAAATGATTGACAGGGGTATTCACTGTAAAGTAAAAAAGAGCATTTCTCAGTATTTGGGTCACAAAATCATCCACCCATCAAAAGTTAATCTGAAAACTCACCTGGCTTTCACGATTACCTCAACAGTTTTCCTTTCTTGGGGGCTTAACTGGACATGTTCAGTATCAACGCTTCTTGTCACCTATCATAAATTAGAGAATGAATAATTAAAGCAAACTCGTAGTTTAAACTCCAGTTTTATCCAAGTAAGCGTTAGAAAACATACTGGCACATCAAAAAGCAGTAAGCCGATAAACACTTCAATGGTTCCTCTAACAAGTTACACCACACCTTATTCTTAGGAAAGAGAATAGCACACTAAAAGTCACATGAAGATGTTCGTAGAACTTATTTTGATGAGTAAAACACTAAGAAGCCAAAATGATGATACATTATAAAACTGTGCAATATATGACTACATAACGAAACAAATGCATTTGATGACCTAAGAAGAATAGTATGCTTACTCAAATTAAATGTCCACATTGCTATGAATTACTTGTCTACATGACCATTTGCAAAAACCAATTTCAAAAGCCAGCCATCTACTAATAGTCCTTCAAGGAAATGTTCTCTTGCAATAATATATCGAATTCATTTGTGAGCTAGTAACGTGTATGTATCCATGTGAAATGTACAAAAACCTATTTTTGTATCCATGTGAACATGATAGAACCAATAAGAGAGTTGTTCAATTTGACTAAACTAAATAATTAAGCATTATTCAAGTGTTTCAACTTTGATAAGATGAAAGGCATACCTTATTTGATGCTAGTTCTGATCATCTTTCTCTTCCTCGTCCATACTTTGTTCTTCTTCGCTACGATAATCTACAGGTGTATCATCCTCACTACACCCCTCGTCGAATTCATCTTCCTCAAAATCATCATCATCGACATCATTATCTATGTCTCCATCCAATAAGATATTATGTTTAATGTTAATTTTTTTGAGTTCTTTGTCTTAAGACAATGTTATTTATTGTTTCTGGATCAACATCATCTCTATTCATTGGCCCTATATCCCGATCTTGAACAACAATGTCGATATCGAGTGAGTCATCATCAAGGTTAACAACATTGTCAGTGGTATATTCTTCAATCTCGTCCATTTCATCCTCCGGAACATCAAATACGTGTCGGTGGTTAAACCTTTAAACAATTTTCCAGTTGCCGCCTAACTTCAAATCATCAACAAAAAAACTTGTTTTACCTGAGAAGCTAATATGTATGGGTCGTTTCTATACCATGTTCTACTTACATTTACACTTGTAAAGTGTGTATCCTTCCTAATACCCATACGTCGATTAGATAAATCAAACCACTCACAAGAAAATATAAACACATTATACCCTTTTCCATACTCTATTTTGATAATATCATTTAATAAGCCAAAAAAGTCGATACTTTTCCCATCGTGTTCTCCTTCACATGTTATTCCACTATTTTGGCTTTGCCTACGATCGTCACGATCTTTGACAAGAAACCTTACTCCATTTACAATGCATCCTTTATATTTCCATACTCTTAAATTTGGACCACATGCTAATGCAAATAGTTGATCACTAATGACATTTGATGTGGTATTCCAAAGATGATGAATCTATTAGAGGAAAAAAAATTTAAATTAATCATTGATTTTCAAATAGTAACAAACAACTTTAAAAGGGGAAGAAATATTATTTTACCTTCTTTTTAAACCACTGAGGAAATCTTTTTTCCAATTCGATGTTGTTTTGGTAAGCTAGTTTCAATTCCTCCTCACATTCCCTACAAGAATAATATTAGTACAAAAAACTAGTATGAAGCAATAATTATTTGAATAATTTAATGATAAAATGTATAACTTACTCAATATAAGGTTGCACGTCTTCACAATTATTCAAGACATACCAATGAGCCATTTGAATCTCCTTGGAATCAGCATAGTCAAAAAGAAAACCACCTAATGGTTTAACATTTTGAGAAAAGACAGAAAGAGCATCTTTTCTAACTTTTCCATCATGATTATGGTCCTTTTTATTGAACTTGCTCTCACTTCGTGGTAAGTACAAGGAACAAAATGTCAAACATTCATCTGCGACATACCCTTTAGCAATTGATCCTTCTGAATGTGCTTTGTTCCTTACGTACTTTTTCAGCATGCATAGATACCTTTAAAAATAATTACGAAATTAAGTATGACACAACTATAAAGTTCATAGATAACCAGAAATATATAGTTACATACCTTTAAATTGGATACATCCACGAATAGCATACAGGGCCTGTAAACATTGCTTCTTATGGTTGATGAACAGCCAAGTGAACACAAATATCAATGAAAATCCTCTCAATCTTGCATAAGATAATTATAATATCCTTCTCCATTTTTATTAAGTCATTCACTTTTAGTGTCCTACTATATAGATTTTTAAAGAATGCACCCAACTTAGTTAATGTTGTTGCCACATCGTCATTAAGATTCCCTTGAACTCCAGCAGGGATTAATCGTTGTAAAAGAACATGGCAGTCATGCGTCTTGTATCCCGACATGCTATTATCACTTGTATTAATACATCTAGCAATATTTGATGCATATCCGTTTGGGAATTTGACAGACCATATAAAGGACAAGAATTTGTCTCTCTCTTTTTTGGAAAAAGAAAAGGCTAGTTGTGGCTTGTCAAACTTATCTCCCCGTGGTCTTAAGTGCAGCTCTTTACGTATATTCATATCCTCTAAATCTTGTCGAGCCTTGTAAGTGTCCTTATTTATACCTTCAATCTTTAGTAATGTCCCAAGTATGTTATCACAAATATTCTTCTCGATGTGCATTACATCGAGCTTATGTCTGACCTTCAAATCTTTCCAATCTGGTAGCTTAAAAATAATACTTTTCTTCGTCCAATTAGAGTTGGACAAAGTTTTTGTCCTCTTTCGCTTTCTTTCTCTATTCATACTTACATTTTTCGGATGCTTGCCAAAATCCCCGAAATTGATTGATTCTACATGATGTAAATTTTTTGATCCACCTAGGATCTTAGGTGGTCTACGGAGTTCCTCCTTTCCACCATAGTCTAAACTCTTTCTCCACCTACAAAGGCAAGATAAACCATAGGAAGTAAATTATGTGAAAAATGTGAAGATGAAATTAAAATAAGTTACGTATTAAAAATACCTATGATTAGGATCGAGAAATGCACGATGCCCCCCGTAAGAGATTTTACTCCTCAACACCTAGTCGAGTGTGTATCTACATTGCAAGTTGGACAAGCCATGTACCCTTTGGTACTCCATCCAGAAAGATTTGTCAGTGCCAAAAAATCGTTAATTGTCCGTAAAACAGAAGTATGCATGTTGAAATTGCACCCAGTATAAGAGTCATATGTTTGAATTCCTTGTTCCCACAAATCAACAAGATCATCTATTAAAGGACGTAAATAAACATCGATTTCATTACCTGGTGCTTTTGGTCCAGAAATCAAAAGTGACATTATGAAAAAGGGCTCCTTCATGCACATCCAAGGGGGCAAATTATAAGGAGTGAGTATTACCGGCCACATGCTATATGAGCAACTCATATTTCCAAATGGATTGAATCCATCCGTGGCTAGGCCAAGACAAATGTTTCTTGGATCATTGGAAAACCATTCATACTTTCTATCAAACTCCTTCCACGATACAGAATCTGTTGGATGCCTCAGTTCACCTTCTACTGAAATAAGTTTTTCCTTATGTCACCGCATGTCTTTTGCAATTTTTTTTGACATAAAAAGTCTTTGCAACCGCGGTTTTATAGGAAAGTATCTCAAAATCTTGTGTGGAAATTTTTTACCCTTCCCATCATTAACTTTCCATCTTGATTCCCGGCATACTGGACACTCTTCTTATAAATCCTTATTTTCTGGCCAAAAAAGGGCACAAGCATACCTTCAACAAAAATGAGACATATTAACTATATATGAATGAGTGTTATAATCAAGGACTTTTTGATATGTTATTTTACTTACTTGCATGCGTGTATTGGAAGGTATCCAAGGCCAATTTCACGTAGCATTGTCTTTGCCTCGTAGTATTATTTTAGCAAATTTGCACCATCAGGAAGAACATCTTTAATTAACTCAAGTAGCATGTCTATGGACTTATTTGTCCAATGGTTGAAAACCTTCAAATGTAGTAATTTTATAACAAATGACAAAATGGAGTACTTTTGGCATCCCGGATATAACTCTCTGTCTAACATATTAAGCATTTGTTCAAATCTAGTATGATTTTGATTTTGGAAGGTATCTTCATTCCCACTAACAACAAAGGTTCCTCGATTAATATCTTCCATTAGTGTCTCAATTTCATCCTCATCACCATCTAAATTATAGTCCATAAACTCCTCATTTTGAGAGAAAATATTCTGACCATGTTCATTGGGTTAATGTGGAATGGGTTCACCGTGGTAAATCCACTTATCATAAGAAGGCATTATCCCATTTATGCACAAATGTGAAGACACCTCTTCTTAGGTTTTAGTGTATAGGTTCATACACTTGATACAAGGACATCTAATGTCAACTGTTGGGCCAAATGTTGCACGTACATGCTTAATGAAGTTTTTGACCCCATTGCGATAGGTCGCTGATATACGCTCATGATGCGTCGAACTCTTATCCATGAAATTAAGTTCAACCTAAAATTTATTCATCAACTCAATTACATCAACTCAACTAGTGATTTTAACACAATACACAAAAAAATAGATAAAATAATAACCAGTGGTCATATTTAAATCATTCATATTTTGAGAGATCGAATCAAACTTAGGTAAACGAGTACATTGTCATACATTTAGGTCACTCTTACAGTTTAAATAACAATTGTCAAAGAAAAGGTCATAAAAGATTGATTTGTCACTTATGTGTCTTTCAAATTTGCAAGTGAGGTAACTAAATAAGATATCATTATATGTTTGCGACATGCTTAAGAGTTGAGACACACAACCAGAAAATCTGAACTTGTAGAAGACCAACACCAAAGAAATTGTTTGTAATATCAAAAGACTAAAGGTTTTGTGACATTGGAGTGATTATCTGCAGTTCCCCTTTCATATTTGCAGTCTGTAAATAAATTGTTAACATTCAGCAAACATGCAGTTAATTATCTAATAGGAGCATTACATTTATATGAACTTTTAATATGAATGTTGCAACTGAAGTTCCCCATGTATGGCTTTGCATAACACAGTTCTGAACTTTACAATAAAAACTGCTCATATTTATTAAGAAAGCTTTCTCAGTTCTTTAAGTTAAATTTTTATCACTTACCCACCACCCTAAGGACAAGGCAAAGAGAATACAGTGAACATAGAGCAGAAGTAGCTTACTTCAAACACAATTTGACTATTCGGCTCTTTTCTCTTTAATATGTAGTGACTCGATTATAAAATTAGCTACAATTTAGGTGGAATGGGATGTAGTGCAGGTGTAATAGCAATTAAAAACCAACATAACCACGTTAGTGCTGATCATGACAGTTGGAATGGGATGTAGTGCAGGTGGAATGGCAATTAAAAACCAACATAACTACGTTAGGTGGAATGGGATGTAGTGCAGGTGGAATGGAGATCATGACAGTTGTTGGTGATGCTTTTAAAAACCAACATAACTATGTTAGTGCCTCTTGTATTGCCAATGTCTGAACAATTGTTCTTCCTAGCCACATTAGTTGGGAAGAAGCTGTTCAAGATGATATTACAGCTAGCGCATTGTTTCCTTAAATTAAAATTTTACACTTAAATTATGCACTTTTGACTTGAGAATATTGTTATAATGAATTGGAAAGTTAAGTGTATGAATTAATTTTATTAGCACTAGCCAGTTTTAGCTAGTAGATATATGTGAATAAACCATTCCAAGAATAAGCTATATGCTGTTGCCCAACTGCTGCCCATTTACTGAATGAATGTCAGCTTCTGTTTAACTCTAATGAGAGCAGTGTTGAGACTTTAGTATCAGGCTCCATACTTGCATTAGCCATACTTGATCAAAGGAAGAAAAGAGCCAAAACAGAAAATCCCTTTTAACAAACATAATTCATTATCCTATCCCCTAATATAATCGCATTTTCTGTGGCCAAAACAAATAAGGATCCGCAATTTCATGCAATTTCCACATATTTTAAATTAACATAACCTTATCACTACAACAAGATTGAAAAATAAGTCAAATGATAAAAAGTGCATAATATTTAACAAATGTCCAGATATTAAGAAATAAATAAACTGAGAATTGATTTCTTACCGAATTGAAAGAGAATAGAAGAAGAAGAATAACCTTAGAACCTGGATGGGATCGACTTGCGTGCAAGCGAAGCTACAGATGGAGGAGAGAAGTAGAACATGTGCCTGTGATGGAGGACATGAGTGCAAGTGAAGCTACGGATGGGATGGGATGTATGTGAGTTTTGGCTACGTAAGGAAGGAGAAGAAACCCAAATTGCTATACGTGAGTTTTGGTAAGGAAGGAGAAACCCAAATTAGCCTCTCTTTCTTCCGTATAATACCAAACAACTGTTTGGTAAGTTAGGGACTCTTTTACAAAAACAGAGATTGATAACATTTTTTCAAAAAATTATAGAAGGAATATTATACTTAAATTATTATTATTTTAAAAACTTAAAAGATAAATTTAAATTTTAGGATATTATAAATTAATTATAATAAACTCAAATATAACTCTTTTTGTAGAATAAAAAAAGTAATATAAATAAACATGTATAGTCTGTTCCGTAAAAAAAGTAATAATTATTATAATTTCGTTTATTGTCAATTAACAATATTTTATTTTTTTAAATTATTATAAGTTAATATTCTATTTAATGCAATTAATATTTTAAATTACTTAAAAAATATTATTAAGAATAAAATTTGTATTAAAATATTAATTACATTACAATTTGAATTGTAGTATATTATAAATTAAAGAATAAACTCAAACTTTACTGTTTATGTAAAACATATGTTTTTTTTTTCATTTGTGCCATATTCCACATAAGAGCGCCACCATCATCTTGTGTTTTTCTATTTCTTTATGATATGGTCAATGTATAAAATTTTAAATTTTAAAGTAGTGGAAAGATATTTACTTTATGGATTATTATAGTCTATAATCGATACTATAAGTTACGTAAATAGTATTATTAAAATAAAATTTATTATTGTTAAAAATTTAATGCATTTATATATAATATAATTAATATTCACTATAATTTATATCATGGGAGAACATAGTCCTAAGTAATGTTAAATTAATATAAATATTCAAATCCCAAGAATATTTTTTTCAAATAAACATAATCCTAAAGTTTTGACCGTAAAAATTTCATGTGATTCCAAATCATTTAAAATATACAAAAACTATATTCAGTTGTGATATGATAAGTGAAACAGACATTTTCTACCTAAGATCATTTAGTCATATAGATGATATATCAATGTTGAAATTAATATTTTGTTTGCTGAATTACATGAAATTTAACCCAAATTTATATATGGAGTGCAATGGAATTATTAAAATATTTATGAACGAAAAAAATTTAAAATTTTGGAACATAGGTAGTCTTTTAAATATTTGTACAATAAGTATTAATAAAAATAAAGTATATATGCTGATAAATTTATATCAATATTAAATACAGGCGTATGTGGGTACATTGATAAGAGGAAATAAAGAATGAAATCACATATATATTACTATTTTATCTTATTGTTTATGCAAAACATATTCTTTATAAATTAGTAGATGTATACATAATTATTACAAGTTCCATTATCACCGTTACCACCTCTTAATTTCATACGAGCCATTCCAATACTAAATAACTAATCATCTAAATAATACTCCTAATAAACTCCATAATTTGACTTTTATGGTCAAATTGTCAATTTTTAAAATTATTTATTAAAAATATTTATACATAAATTTTAAATTCCGAATCTTGATAATTGTAGTAAATTCTCTATAATTTATTACGATCATAATCGATAGACGTATATTTTATTTTTTTAAAAAAAATTAATTTAAAAAATGGTCAATTTCACGTAACAAAATCAAATAAAGACGTTAAATATAGGACGAAGAGTACTAATTATCTAAAAATAATAATAATTATCTATTAAATTAACAATATTGTTATGTATTTTTAATAAATATCACGTATATCACAAGTCTAGAGATCGAAAAGAAATTTTGTTTCATCTCTAATATTACAAACATGTAAAAAAGTGTTAAATTTTCCTTTACTTATATTTAGTCTAAGAGACACTGATATTAATTAATCTAAGACACAATATTATTATACTTTCTCCCGCTATAATTTTCGCTCCAATATATTATATTTCCCTCCCAAAATTGTTTAGGGCTAGGATATATCATATGTCGCTCCCAAAATTGTTCTCATTCACTTATTCCCAAAATAAGTCGCTAGTTCTCCTCTCTGGCGTCAACTGTCGAGGTTTTTTTTGCAGGTCAGATCCTTTCTTCTCATTCACTTCGATTTATATTGTTGTTTGTTTTTATAATCAGTTTATTTGTGATTATGTTATATATGGAGTAAATATCGTGGATTATTTATGGATCGATATGGTTTATGTTTTGATTTTGGTCTACCGAACTGAGTTTATGTACTTCTCTTCATGTGCTTTTGGACATAAAGCTTAGGTTTTACTCTTTTGTCTGTATTAATAGTTCTTGAATGCAAAAGAGATTTACATTTCCATTTAGCTACTCCATTTTAGATTTGACATAACTATTGTTGTTGTTAGAAAAATTAAGTTGTGGAATATTCTACTTGTTTTATCTAATTGATTTGGGTTTCATTGTTTAGTGTTGATATACTTGAAAAAATGAATCAGCTTCTTTTGGATGTGTGAATTTAGGCATGAATGGTGAAACTAGTTATGATTTTGAGATGTACGACATGCTTAAGGGTCTGCACAATGTGAGTTTTATGTAAACCTATTTAGTAGACATATGTTATACACGTGTGTGTGTGTGTGTGTATATATGATATACATAATTATTATTTTCTTGTTAATTTGTTGTTCCTTTTACTTTTTCACATCTAATATTTTGAATAACTTCATCTTCAGCAAAGAAAATACGTGGACCTACTCGCGGTACTGGTCTTGAGAAACTCACGAAGTCAAAAGGAAAGAAGTTGGCTATCAATGTGTCACCTAGTAAAGGAAGGCCCATAAATCTTACAGAATTTGCTAAGTTGTCATCAGAGATAGGATTAATGGTCCGCCACCACCTCCCAATGAATACCAAGTTCAAGGATATTATAGAGGGAGTAATTGAAGAATCATTGTCAAGGGTTGAAGTAAGATGCATAATATTATATTATGGCAAATATTGTTATTCATAGTTCTGCATTTGTCCTTTTGAGCAATTAGTTTTTTTTATGCCTTGTCTATAAATCCATGGAGAATGACACTCATTAGGATACATGAGTTGTTAGATAAAAAGTGCGAGTAACAGTTGAATTCATGGAATAGAGTTTAATAGGCTAATTTTGCCATTTTTTGTCTCATGAACTAGTTAATTTCGCTGGATTATTTTTTTCTTTAGGCTTGCTTCGATATCGACCTTTCTAAACCTCATGTGAAGCGTGTTGCACTTGGAATAATGAAGGATAAGAATAGAGGGCAGAGGTGTAAGCTTTACAAATTATTCAAAAATTTTCAATCAACCGAAGATGCAAGAAAAAAATCCTCCAAACAACATTGATATTGCCAAGTGGACTGAAATGTGTGATTATTGGACATCGCCAAAATTTATTGTATGATTATTCTAACATTAATCGTTTATTTTATATGCTTATTATTTTCAGTTTTTTTTAAAAGATTAGATTTTTATTATTTGTTCAATGATTTTTTTTCAAGCATCGCTCAGAAGTAAACAAGAAAAATCGAGGCAATAATGGCATTCACAGTGGAGGGTCAAAACCATTTGTCGTTCATCATTCTGAGAAGGTATGTAATTATATATGTTCAAAATCATTCTTGTATGAACCAGCCTATTATTTAAAGCAAGTAAGATCTTTTAAGATCGCCTAATAGGCCATTGAGTGTTTAATTTTACTCTTTAACTTCAACAGAATCAACCACTGCCATATGTAGTAGCTAGAATAACTAATGCTTGCTATCAAGGTTCTACAATATATAGGTATTTGGCATACTCTCATTTTAAGCACTTGGGAAAAGTCACCAATTTCTCTACCAGTTCATTATAGGGATGGTTGCGCATGAACTGTGGAGGGCGAACCATAAGATTACTGCTACTAGTTGGTTACTGATTTTGAGAATAACCACTTTGTTGGAAGTGAGGCTGGGGTAGATGATGTGTCCTTACCCCTTCGCCATCATACATTATGTACGTATTTCCTTGGGATAGTGTAGGGTGGGATCCCCATCCCCTGGCTGTGCTCCAAAATTATCCATTTTTTAGATGCTGAGGTGGAAGCGGTGGCTGAACTGGTCTACTAAACCCATCATACCCATAAGATATAGCTTCTGCACGGCTAGGAATGGGGGGTTGAGAAATTCCTGAAAATGGCATTTGCATCGACATGCTGTTTGGAAGGGTTTTTGGCATGGGTTGAGAAGGGTTTGTCGCTTGACTAGACATATAAGGAGGCTAAACATCAGGTGATGTGGGCCTAACCTGAGCCTGCACAGATGTCTATTGCGGTGGTTGACCCTGCTGAGGCAACTGCTGGGACCACTAAGCCTTATAATGCGGTAACAAGTGATTTTGTGGAGTCAGATTTACTTGAGATTGTGTAGGCTGTGGTGGAGATAGGGTACTGAGAATCAGATGGTATATAATGACCCTGAGACGGTTGCGTCGAAGGTGGTATTAATTATTAATTATTCTAATTTGATTTTCAGGGAGATCTAATTGAAGGTTACAAGAGCACACATCAGAAAAAGGAAACAAACGACTGGATATAACCTAAAAATAAAGCTGCATACGTAAGTTAAACAAACCTTATCTTAATTTTAAATTTGGGATTATGTAATGAATTAGTTGCATTTGTTGTTAATTTCACAGAATGAAATGAAATTACTTGAGTCTGAATGCACCTCTGGGATGAACGCAGAATCTGGAAATTTTGACAATAATGACAAAAGGGAGATTATGACTCGAGTGTTGGGTAAGAAGGCAGGGAGATTGATTGGCTTTGGATTTGGACCTCGAGCAGGGAAGTCTTTGTCTATCGATAAAGAAAAAGTTGCATTGGCAGCAGAGTTAGAAGCGTCTCACAAAAAAATGAAGAGCTTGAAGCAACCATTCAGGCACAAGGAAAACGGATGGACAATCTTGAGAATTTACCTAACAAGTTAGCCGACAATCCACAATTTCTACAGTTGATTCAAGGCAACAGCAGCTCAGGGACAGAAAGAGCTGGAAACAACTCTTGATCCATATTTATGGACATTCAAAACTGTTAGAACTTTTGTTATGGACACTACAAAATCTTGGATATTAATGTTGAACTTTATGTTAGACTTGGTAAATCAGTAATTTATAGTATAATGGATGGTATTTGGATTTTGATTTTCCAATTTTGATTAAATATGATGGAAAGATTTAATTTAGCTAATCTATTGTTGTAGTTGATAATTTGCTATTGTTACAGTTCTTAACTTGTTTCAGGCCAAAAATTGGTTGGTTTTGTCTATGTTTTCTGTTGTTTGGACTGTCTTGCTCTAAATTTGTTAACTTGTTTGGACTGTCTTAACTTGTATATGCCTCTTGGGTCCCATAAATGTTCAAATTCAGCATTGCTGGAATATGGGTTCATCAACATTACTATATATCTTATTTCAGGCAAGTTTTGAGGAGAATTCACCTGTGATTCGTGCTGAGGCATTACGAGCAGTAAGTAGAAGTGTCAATGAATTCTCAAGTCACTTGCTATTGCGGTGACAACTTACTGTCTTTCTTTTTGTGGACTTACTTTGTGTGCTCCTTGTTTTTCATGAGAGCATGTTAGTATTATTGTTGAAGCTGATCCGGAAGCTTTGCAAGATAAGCTTGTTCAAACTGCTATTGAAGGAAGGTTCTGCGACTCTTCTATATCTGTTACAGAAATAGCTCTCGAACTTGTTGGTCGACATATTACCTCACATCCTGATGTTGGTTTGAAGGTATTTACAAAGTATTGGGAAGTTGTATCATCTGCACTAGCAATTGACTGGCTTGATAATGTGGTATGTATTACATCCCAATTATAAATTATATTTAACATCTCACTAGCAATTGGCTGGCTTCAAATCTAGTTGCCTACAGTTGTTTGATGAATTGATTATGTTAAAACACTCACCTATTCTTCTCAAAAGTTTTCAATCTCAGTCTTCTACTTTTGTCTCCAATTTCATCATAGCCTGTTGCACGTTAGTTTTGCTGTTGTTGTCTACAGAATTTGGTAGGAACTCAATGCTAGGATGTTTACTAACACTGCTATCCCAACCTAGTCCATTACTCAAGATATCATTCACCTGTTAAAATGTGGACTCCATACTAATGGTAGGTTTCAGAGAGTTAAAACTACAACATGTTATCACCATTTAGATTTAGATCTGTAATTCTCTTTTGCCATATGCCATCTATGTTTTACATGGTTGGGATATTTAATTTTGAATATGGCCATCATGTGTTATGTTTGCTAGGTTTCCATTCTGGTTCACCTATGTATTCAATATGGCTGTGTACCTATGAGGGCAATGTAGGCTGTTGTGTGTGTTGCTGGGATTTGACTTCGCAGGGGGACTGCTCGTCCTCTTCCAGGTTGGTACAGATTGGGTCTAGCTGGTGCTGCTGTGTTTTGTTGTTTATTTATAAGTTGTTGCTGGACTTTGTTTTTGAGGGGCTGCTGTTTGGTATGGTTGAGATTTTTGTCTCTGAGCTTCAGGTTGCAGCTGGGGGCGTTTTATGGGCACCTATCTGTAGTTTGGGGTACAGGTGTTGTAGGTGCTCCTGCTGTCAGTGGTTGCTGCATTGTCTACTGTTAGCACTCTTCTGCTGCTGTTGGTTCCGCGTCTGGATACCACGCTGCAAATTGGTGCTGCAGGTGTGGTGCAAACGTGCCACTTGCTGATTATTTATATATTTCTATTATGCTAGTACGAACACACAATGAATCACATTGACATAGAACGCTAATCATACAACTCATGGAGTATCACTCTGTTCAATTTATATATATATGGTGTACATATACAATTATACATACAGTCAACTAACCACGTCATTTACCCCTTTCAAACTAGAATTTTCACTGTAATATTTAGTTCTTAGATTTTAGCGAATTTTATAGGTTTCTAATTGTTCTTATTATTGGATGGGAAATTGGGTTCAGTAAATCTATTTAATTAATATAAGCCACCCTCTTTATCATTTAATGTTTCTCAGTAAAGTTGGGTCTGATACTGCTTGATTATCTCTAATTTGCAGAGCTAGAACAGAGCTCAAAGAAGAAAACTTGATCTGTTTCACCCATTAAAAAAAGGGCGAATATGGGAGCTTATGGATCGAAATCGAGAGGCCGTGGAATGGGTATTCGAAGGAATAATAGAAGCCGTAGAAGAGTAACAAAGACACCCTCTTTATCTCACAAGCTCAATAAAGTGGATCCTTCACCTGTTTCAATAGATCGCAAATACTGCAATCCTGCATATCAAGGTATCCTATTATTCAATTTCTAATAAGATTTAATGAAATCCTTTTCGGGTAGTTTTCATTTTCTTAATTAGGTTAGTTTTGTTTACTAATTTGTTGGTTTTTGCCTTATTAAGTTGTTAATTGTAGCTTATTTTGTAAATTGATTTATTTTACTTATTTTACTTGATTTATTAAGATAAAATTAATCATATCATAAATCTATCTAAATACTGGTGGTTGTATGCAACGTTTTGTTTTTTCTGAAAGACTATCAATTTTGTTAATGCCTTATCTGTATGGGCTGCCATGAAATGTTAGATTTTTGCCTTTTAGTTTTTGCTTCATTCTCAACTATAGGAATACTATCTACTTTTTCCGTTTCGCTGTCTGAAACTTTCGTACTGAATGATCAACGTATATAGCATGGTAACTTTGCTTGGATGGATATAATTTTTTATACAAATTCACCTGACTTTTTATTCAAATTTTGTTGTAAAAGCAGGAAATTCAGAATTATGGTTCGATCCTGTGATGGTGCTCGACTCTGATGGAGATGATGATTTTTATAGCATTCAAGATGGTAAGCTGAATTTTTGACATCTGGTCATATATTATTGCTTGTCGATTTGATTTCTGTATTTTGGATTTCAAATTTGCTTATTTTTATCTCTGTTCATACTTGTGTTGCAAATGCATAGTTCATATAGGATGATTGGGTTTGAATTTGAAGTTCTTTTCACTTGTAATTATGGTAGGGGTCGAATGGATTATCAAAAGTTACCTACCATTGGATCTAAGTAAAGGGCTCTTGTTCCTTGAGTAGTTTATAAACTAGGGGATATTTCTTAAAAGTACTTGAGAAGCTAAAGACCAAATCACTTTTCTTGTAATTATTTGTGTTTTTGATGGTAACTTTTGGTTCTGTTTGCGATGATCTATGATAGCATTTTAATACATTTATCATGTGGTATCAGGCTTTGTCAAATCAAGAAGCCGTGGATTGTATCAAACACATTAAGGATGCTCGATCAGCAGCAAAACACCTTACCGAAGAGGCACTTGCAAGGAAGAGCACTGATGACATTTCTTGTGTGGTTGTAAAGTTCCAGTGATCCTAGACAGTTCCTCCCACATCTCAACCCCCAGCTTGTTTAAGTTAAAAACCCGTCATTGTTAGTATTTAGTATCTTAATTGGTAATTGTTAGCATGCTGCTGTATAAATAACTGGTGTTCATTTTCGCTGATAAAGTAACTACTGTTCATGTTGTTTTGAGTTTTATGTGCTGAATAAATCATGGATGCTTTAGACCAGGGTTGCTGAAGGCATATACCGAAAATTGTAGAACAATCTGTCAAAGTCACAGAGATCTTTAAAGAAAAAAGTTTGTTAAAAGTCATCATTCATAGTTTTGGTTTTATACTCAAGTAATTTGGCATGTAATTCGAAGAGACAAGTGAACTGAATAAAGTCGCCAACAAAAAAAAATTTAATTTCAGACTCCAAAATACTACTAAATAATACCAAGTACTATATGTTAAAGAATGACCAACGCACTTTTTTTCTCATTTTGGCTTAGAAGGCAACTATCAACACATATTTCAAAAGGGGGCGCCTGACTCTCACTTTGTCCATACCTCCATTGAGGGGTGTACATTATTTACCGGCCTTTCCGACCGGGACGATTCTTTCCAACGATTTCGGTTGTATCAGCTGTGAACTTCAGCTGACAGGGCCTGAATATGAAAGTCAGCAGGGGTTCTCTTCCCTTTCAAAAGTAGTTCGTGAAGAATTATTTAGCTGTGAGCTATCTGACAGTGAACCCTGTTCACAAGCTCTTAGCGCTGATATGATGAAAGTTAAGAAGGCTTTTTGAGTTTTAGTACTACTACTACTACTACTATTATTATTATTATTATTATTATTATTATTATTATTATTATTATTATTATTCTTAATTTAAGGCAACATTTTAATAGTCGTTGCAAAAAGTTGTATAGAATATGCAACGAAAATAAAAATTGTTGCCAATGAATGTGGTCCATATTAGGCAACGAAATATAGCAACAAAAACACTTTCGTTGCCCACGATGAGAAGAAATCAAGTGGTTAGAAATTTTGCAACGAATTTCTAACGAATTTTGTTTCCAAATTTTGCAACTACTTATGAATTTCATTGCAAAAAGTGAAAGCCTGACACAATCTACAACGAAGGACAAGTTTCGTTGCTAAACATACACTTTTAGCAACGACTTATAAAGTCGTTACCTGAAAAAGCGTTGCTAAAACCCCATTTTTAGCAACAAAAAAACTTGCGTTGCCCACGATGACGAGAAATCAAGTGCCCGAAAATTTTGCAACGAATTTCTAACGAAATTATTTCCCACCAATGAATTGGCAACAAAATTTTGCAACGACTTATGGATTTCGTTACAAAAAGTGAAAGCCTGACACAATCTGCAACGAAGGACAAATTTCGTTGCTAAACATATACTTTTAGCAACGACTTATAAAGTCGTTGCCCGAAAAAACGTTGCTAAAGACCCATTTTTTTGTAGTGCTAATATCTAGAGATCATTACGATATTCTTCTTCTTTTCTCATGATTAAACAATGCCGCTAAAATGTGAAAACCTTCATAAATGAAAAAAATATGAAATACTTGAATTGATAAAAATAATAATACTCCGTTCATCCCTTTTATAAACACATTACTCTTTATTAGTTTTAATGGATAAACACGTTACTCTTTATTATTTTTGGGAATTAATATTTCCACAAGTGAAACTAATATTTTACTTGGGGAAATATCAATTCCCTTTTTTTCCCTATATAAACAATGTGTTGAAACAATGGTCTATTCATGCAATGACTAAACAAATTTACAATTTTATGGTCACTTCTAAATTTCAACCTAGGGTTCTCTTCCTTATGGTTCTGCTTAAAGTTAAAAACTTTAAGAATAAAAAACTTGAAGTTTTCCTTAGTGTTGTTTATGAGTTTTTAATAGAAAAGAATAGAAAATTAAAAAAAAATCTTGCATTTTTGAGTTCCAATGAAAAGAAAAAAAAATATCACTTTTACAAATTTACCATTCTATTAATTATAACCCAACTATGAATAAAAATATGGAAGATAAATTTAATCAAAGAAAAAATTGCATAATCAAATACAAATATCCAAATAAATGTTAAACAAAAACTATTTCTACAAAGTCATTGTCATAGCATACCCAAAAGTAATCAAACATAATCTGTATTATTAATACTAACAGAGATTATTTATCAAATTCTTCAAGAAATTCAATTTTCTCTCTAACGTTAACCCAAACAATGCTCCTGCCTTGTCTTGATTTTCTAGTAGCCATAAATAAGCCTCATCAATATTTTTCTCATCGAAATTTATTTCATTTAGTCCTTTAAAGATATCATTTGCAGAATAGACTCGCACAGATGAATTGATAAATGTTTCTCACTGTTTTTCAAATGTCTCCCCTTGCTTTTCCAATATGATAGCTAATATATCCATCACATTAGTTAATTTACCTTCATCATCAGAATGTTTTGCCTTTTTCTTTTTTTCTTTTGAAGTATTTACACCTTTCATCGGTACTTGAGAAGGGGTTGACATAAAGTCGCCAATATCGACCAAATTGAAACTTTCTAAAATTACATCATTTCAGGATATTGCACCATCAATTCCAACAATTGTAGATTCTTGCTCAGTCATGTCCTCCCACTTATTTCGCTTCTCTTTTGCAGTTACTGAACCTTCCCATGTTGCCCTATCTTTAGCAAATAATTCTTCCAAGCAATTATAATGGTAGATCGCTTTATCCCTCCACATAGCAGCTTTAGGCTTTGCCTAGTTATAAAGACATTATTATCAAATAAAAGACATTATCTATATGCATACAATTAAATTGGACAAAAGTAATTTAATTAATCTTAAATAAATACCTCTATAAGGTCTTTTCATACTTCAGGTTTAGCATTCCACTATTTTGTAATTTTGCTCCAAGCAACACCACTAAATCCAATTGAACATTTAAACAAACCATAACACGGCAAAATGAGCTTTGAGATTCTTTTGGCGATTAAGCAATTGACTTTTCTTCAAGTATGGTATCTCAAGTTTTTCTATCAAATATTTCAACATATTTGCATAGGCATGCGTCGTAAAAGTTTCATCAAATCTGTTCCCTTATGCTTGTTTATAAAGCATTGGCTTAATGAACAATTCATTCATTCTATTTGTTCATTTCAAATTTTCTTTCTTTGAGGCTGGAATTTCATTTGTTGTTTTGGTTATGTTTACCCTATACAAATATTCATGAAATTAAAAGAAGCAACACATATATATAAACAACACACAACAATGGATAAATAATAAAGTAAAAAACTTAATCTCATATAAACAATAAACAAAATATCATTCTAGTTATGGCTCGAATACTCGTCAAATAACATAATAAATTAAAAAACCAAAAGTACTATAAACTAGTTGTCAACATGAGATGAAACTCAAGAACAATTAACTTCATTTATCTAATCAATTCACATATCATTTCCAATAGAAGTCTTCAAATACTCAACATGTGTTGCATCCTCAATAGCATCTCTTACATGATCATCAGGTTCATGTATTTGCTCAGGAGCTCTCGATCAACTTCGACAATAAGGTCATCATCAGGATCAACTAACACAAAGTATTATGTAAAATGCAGCATGCTAAAACAATTTTGATTAGGTATCCACATCGTATTTTGGCTCAGTTGTTCTCCCAATAATGGGAAACCTTTTCTTTAGTACGCCAAATGCCCTTTCAATTGTATTACGTAATGATGCATGACGTAGATTAAATAATTCTCTAGGATTTTCTGGAGGTCGATCTAAGTACATTTTTAAATGGTAGCAAACACCTCTATAAGGTGTCATTAATCCGTTGGTAAATGGTTATCTAGCATCTACAAGATAATATTTGCCTAAAAAACATAATATTAGTTACATGTAAAACAAAGAATTTTTTTAATTAAATCCTAAAAAGGTTGATAGTGTATTACTATTAAGGATTTTCAACTTATCTTCTCTTATAATGGCATTTTTAATTATTCTGGAGTCAGATGTCGTCTCTTACCAACCAGTCAAAATATAAGTAAATTTCAAGTCAAATGTGCATGCGACTAAGACATTTTGCGTAGGGTAGCCATTCCTATAACGATATCTTGGTACATTAGTGTGAGGAACTTTTATACGAACATGAGTTTCGTCTCTTGCTCCTACACAATCCTGGAATTCACAAACATGCACATACCTTGTTAAATATATAAAAATGTAAATTTGAGTTAAAGTATGTTAAGTTGTAAGTTTTACCTTATAATATGGATAAAATCTACTATTGTTGAGTACTTCTGAAGGTACATGTGCTCCAATTGGTTGTATTAAAAAAATTTCTTCCAATGATATTATTGCTCTTAATTAAGACTCTATGAAAATGACGACTTGTTGTTCCCGTTAAGTTACGAAAGAAGAATGTAATTGTACGGTTTCTCACATTATGCGACAATATGTGAAGAAATTTTGCAACTTGTTCCTTTAGAGATACTCGTTGTGGGTCGAAGACTGCCCTCGTCATGCAATATCTTTCACAAGTTTTCAAAGGCTTGTGGTCCCATGCGAATAACATCACGACTTCTCTCACTGTACCTTATCTCATGAAGCAATTCATCTCTTACTTTGTTTTTCATTTAAGTTATTTCTTTGCTAGGTTTATTCCCAAAAGGTCTAGTCATACGACAGTTGATATATATATTGAGGGTTAAATACACTTTTTTCCACTCTACTAGGGGTCGGTTTACAAATGCAACATTGAACTGAATTTTTTTTCATTCGTCTCATTAAACTACAATTTTTTTACAATCCGTTACAAATTCTGTTAAATTATTTGACTTTGGACGGAAAATTACATGACCTGCCACGTGAGAGAGAGAAAATTTACATGTCAGACATTTTTTTTCTGGCATGCTAGATGGAAATTTGTATAAATTTAATGCTAAATTAATCAAAATCAAATAAATAAAATAATCCATTCAAAATAAAAGTACAATAAAAATAATTTTTTTAAAATTTATTTTAATCATTAATTTTTGTTTGGTATGGTAAAACTTTGATATTATAGCAAACAAAAAAATCTTCTTTTTTTCAGTACGGTGCAATTTTAAATAAATTATATAAATTACACATAAATATGTTTCTTTGAATTTAAATAACTCATTAAATTCATTAATTTTATTAACCACTCTTCAAATAAAACTAAAATTACTAATATAACATATAAATGTCTAACATGTTATATTACTAATTTTGTCATAATACCCTCAACATTAATAATTAAAAATTATTAATATTTTTTTCTTTGACAAATTTGTCTTTTATTATATTCAAATATATTACATATGTTATTAAAATAAAAAAAACTTAGGTAAATTTTGAATTTAAGTAATGTCTTTAAAATTATTCATAAGTATTTTCATAATAATCACAAATTTAAAATTAAAATTCATAAAAATAAATTCAAACTTCAAAAATATAACTAAATTTTGAAAATTAATTATTATTTATATTTTTGAAAATTTATATAATTATTGTTTATATTATGAAATCATTAAATCTAGACTTAAATATACAATAAAGAAATATTAAAACACTTCAAACATCAATTATTATTATTATTTTTTAAAATCCCAAACCATTAGATATGAAGAGAGAGAAAGATAATCCAGAATTCTTTCTTTCTTTTTTTCGCTAATTTTTTTCCTTCTAAAACTCGTTAGTAATATATTCATATCCATTAGGAATATTCATATTCACATACATGGAATCAGTCATCCCTATTAATCTCCAACTAAACTAAAAAAATCTTGAAAAATAAACCAACTAAAATGGAATCAGTCATCTTCATCTTCCTCCCCTGCTTCGCCTTTCACATCTGAGGGAACCCATTTCGTTAATATCAAGAATCAAAGCTCAAAATTTGTACATATCAAACCAAACCCAAAACCCAAAATTCATTCATTCCCATCAAACCAAAACCCAAAATTTGTACATATCAAACCAAACCAAAAAATCATTCCAATCAAAATAAAAAGGAATCAGGTGAATCAAGACCAATATTAACTACATTACCATGAAAACATCCTAATTTGGTCCATCTTTTTTGCTACTCATCAAAGAGTTCAATATAATAACAATAAAATTGGACTAAAAATTGTCCAAAGAAAGAAAAGAGAAGAATACATCCAGTCCCCCCAACTTCACGCTCCTCATTCACTCAGACAACTCCCATAGAAAAACTCAAAAGAACTTAAAAAATGGAAGAATATGGAAGCAGAGCTGAAGCTCACCAGCAGCTCAGAATAGCCAAGAAGCAATTACAGAATAGATATCTCGTCAGATCCAGATAATTTGTCGTCTTAGCTTAGGAAACGGCGTCGTTACTCGACGTCTCTGATTTGATCTTAGCCATTGTCGATGTCCTCCCTGCCATCGACAAGCAGATCAACAACCACCACAAATCTGAAACCCCCGAAACCAAGCCCATACACCCCCACTTCAGATCAATTCTCCTAAGTCTAGACCCATTAAAAGAATACCCCTTCGAATTTGCACAATCTAAGCTCCCACGATCTACAACCCCAGACTTTGCAAACATAGATCGATAGATAGATTAATGAGGTGAATAGTTTGATGGATGGCAGAGAGAGTTTGAGGGCTATCATCAGCGGTGGAGGTCAGGTGGGTCTCTGAGCTAAAGGACTCCATTTTCCCTCCCTATGTAGAACTAGGACGGACAAGGAGACAAATATCTTACAGGGTCACTATAATCATTATAAAATTAAGTATAATTTAATTTAATTAATTATTTAGCTTACTTTCTCTCTCCTTGTCAACATTGACACATTGATTTAATTGATTACCACGTATTGCCACGTCATTCTTCTGTTAAATGGTTAACAGACATAGACGGCAAAATCACTTTTTGTAAATAATGTATAGTTCGATGAGTTGACCGTAAAAAAAAATCAGGTCGGTGATGCATTTGTAAACCGACCCCTAGTAGAATGTGAAAAAGTGTATTTAACCCTATATATTGAACTATGAGGGACAAGATCAATGTTACTAGAAAATGTAGTCGAACTATAAAATCTCAAAATTTACCCTTCTGATCATCCATCTATTCAATCAATAAAACTAAATGAGTTTCAAAGTTAAATACACAACAACAAATGGATATAAAACAATAATAGTAAATTCATATTTTTGTTCACAAAATCATAAATAGATTATCTACTTAGTGACAATCGAATCTATGGTGGAACCAGAATATTTTTAGAGGGGAGTCAAAATACATCAGTAAAAAAATTATTTATTGACGCTTGGAGTGCTTCTTTCAAATTTATTTTGCTCAATTATAGTATTTCACAACATCATATTTCAACCATGGTCAACCTTTGATTTGTGAGTCTAATGGCTTTAAATACACACGCACACACACACACACACACACACACACACACACACACACACACACACATATATATATATATATATATATATATATATATATATATAATTTTTCCCGAACTATGGGACTATTAATCAGACTTTAAAGTTTTTAGTCAACTGATTAGCTACGTCTATAGATAAATTACACATTATAATATTATATATTCAAAACCTTATATTCTGGTTCTAATCATCTTCCTTGGAGACAATTGAGAGGAGTCACTCAAATCAAGAAAATGAATTAAGTTATTCTCATTTACAAAAAATCGATGCCAAGATATGATTAAGTTAGTAAAATAAATGAGTGCAATATTAATTAATTAATCATCAAACTTATTTAACATTATTTTATCTTATAGTAATATTGTTAATTTATTATAGGTGGAAGGACATGAGAAACCAAATGAATTAATACCATCTCATAATAAAGATCAAGTTTAACTAACATTAGCATGATTTAGATTCCAGGGTCCCCTTCCCGCCCCGCCCCACCCCCTACCCCCCACACCCGGCCCCTAGTTCTGCCTCTAAATCTAATAGTAATAAATTAGTCTGAAACATGGTCTGATAAGCATAGAAATTATAACTACAATAAAATGTCCTATTTTAAATATATACATCGTAAATCATTTAATAACATATTTGCATAAAGCATTCAAGTCACTGATAATAGCATGTTTTATTACAATCTACTATTTAAGATTCAGTAAAGGGGAATCATTACATCAATCATAACTTGTACTCCATATGAAGTCTTCATAAGGAAATTGTAACAAAAAATTGATATTCAAGAGAAGGTAAAGCAGATAAGCAAAGGCATGTACCTGACGCCAAGAAGTCTCTTTTTCTTTATCATCTTAGGTTTAGTAGATAAAAACAAATTGGAGACATAAGTTATAATTTACAATTTATTATATTGAAAGTTGAGGATAATATGAGAATTAAAAAATAGTATTTATTTCAAATTTTTTTCTGTCCAAATCAGACCTATTTTGGACTAAAAACTTTGACAAGAAAAGTGACCAAGTTTTCTATCCATTTCTTTTCTTTTTCGCTTATTAAAAAACTCAGAAATATATGAATTGGAAAGAAAACTTAAATTTTTCGTCCATTTTTTTTCTTTTCCGTCCATTTTAAAACTCAAAAACAGAGTGTTAATACATCTTAACAACTCACATCTTTGTATTAAGAGGTCCTCTGAATATTTAAGATACAAATATGAGTCAAAACTATTCAGAATACCTCTTAATACAAAGATATGGGTTGTTAAAATTCATTAAGAGGTGGGCTATTAAATTGCATTAAGATGCAATCAAACACCAATTTTGATTTCCTGATGATAAAGCAACTGTTCAATATGACATACCATTAATTTCAACAATAAGTCATGTTATACATTATAAAAGTTTTACTTTAATTTATTCGATCTTATCGCATATACTTTGATCACGTAGGTCGCAATCTAATTTTGTCAAATATTTGTCGACACATGTATATCATTTTCCTTCAACATTAATATTCCTATTAATTAATTTCTAGTCCCTCTATCTCGCAAAAATCGATTTAATTTGATTTTTTCAATCAAATTGACCAATTTTGTAATCAAAATATATTCCATTTTCTTGTAAATATATGAGGAGAACCATATATAAGAAACTATATCGAATTTACTATCACCTTCAATTTTCATATGTTTGAAAATATAAATAACTATCCTGAATTCTTTTTTAAAATTGATCCATTTGACCACAAAAATTAAATAAACCAATTTTTGAAGGACTAGGAGAATAGTGAGAAGATCGGTTTCATACATAAGAAAGAATGATTTGACACATTCTTATTATAAATTTCAGAAGAGTAATGATAGGAACACCAATTATATAAAAAATTGTGCACACTAAGTATAAAAATAAAGAAAAAATAGGGAGCGACACCTACAGCTGAATATTTTGCACATTTAATTGGTAAGCGATATTTGAATCATACTCTTAGTGCACAAAATTTTGTGTACAGTTGGTGCACATAGTATTATCCATTTCAAAATATTTTATCAACTATTAACATTTTGTATGACATACACGTGTCAATCACCCAGGGAGGTTGAGTAAATTTTGATAGGTGTTTAGTATTACAAGTTTGATAACCAGTGCAAAATACAAATAAATTTGAAAACGACTCATCTAGTATCTTTCTTGACGTAAAGTGTTACATGTAGCTTTAATTACTACAATTTTACATCGACTTTTTAATTATCTGTTACGTGGATAAGTACCGGTTGTAACTTTATTAAAGAGATGTGTAATAAGTGGATTGTCCTTATAATTCTTACAAATCTCATGTATTGATAAATTTCACAATTATAATTCAGCGTCAATTTATCGCAATACATAGCACGACTCTTCCATGAACAATTGATTTAAAATAATTCTCTATATTTTGATTTCATGATTATAAAGCAAGTGTGCAATATGAACTTTCATTAATTTCAGTAATAATATTTAATTAGTGTTTGACTTATCTCCATTTTTTCTCATTTAGATAAACTCGTTTACCATTCCCATGCGAAGCACACGGACAATATTAATAATGATTTATTATATTAATTATTGAAATAATCAATTAAATGTAAGATAATATATTTAATTGGGATTTTGAGAATGTAGTTATAATTATTAAATATTTATTTAAACGATAAATTATTGAATTATATATCGTAGGTTCATTTTATTATCCTTAATACTGACCTTCACCTTCAAACTGTCAATTTTGGCAATTTATAATGGTAATGGGGAATTGGTAGAGAACCAAGCTAATATCCATCAGGTTGCTGTTGATTACTACCAGGATCTCTTAGGTTCTTCCTTCGATCACTATCCTAGCTTTGCTGAGCTGGAAAAGTATGTTACTAAATAGATTATTTCTATCCAATCTTCTAATATGGTTTCCCCTATTTTGGATGATGAGATTTTCTATATGCCTAAGTCTATAAAGGTTAACAAGAGCCCTGGCCCGGATGGCTTTAATGTTAATTTTTCCTCCATTGTTGGGATATCATTGGGGCTGAATTTACCTCTGCAGTGCATTATTTTTTTGATACGAGCCACCTTCCTTGTGGAATTAATGCTACTGCTATTGCCTTGATCCCAAAGTCTGATAATAATTCATATATATCTGACTTTAGACCAATATCTTACTGCAACACTTTTTATAAATGCATCTCTAAGATTATTGCTAATAGACTTAAGAAGGTCCTTCCCTTTCTAATTGACCATGCCCAATCTGCCTTCATTTCTAGTAGAAACATCAGTGATAATATTCTTCTTGCCCAAGAACTTTTCAGAAACTACCATAGGAATTTTGGTCTTGCTAGATGTGCCTTAAAAGATTGACATTAGCAAAGCTTTTGACACTGTCAACTTGAGTTTTATCTTGGATCTGTTGAGCCTTCTTAAGTTCCCTCCCACTTTCATTAATTGGATTAAAGTTTGCATTTCTACAGCTATGTTTTCTGTTAAAGTGAATGGAGCTCTTGCAAGCTACTTCCGAAGGGCCAGAGGACTAAGGCAAGGGGATCTTCTTTCCCCTTACCTGCTTGTGCTAGCTATGGAAGGCCTCTCAATTATTTTGAACAAGGATGCTCTTTTGCCTTGCTTTAAATTCCACTAGCGAACCGAGCCTTGCAAACTCACTCATCTTTGTTTTACTGATGATTTGTTGATCTTTTGCCATGGTAGCCTGCCTTCAGTTACGATCATTCATTCTTGTATTTAGTCTTTGTCAATGTTCTCTAGCTTAATTCCAAATGCTCAGAAGAGTCACTGTTTTTTATATAATGTTAAAGAAGAATGGCATAAAAGCATTTGTCTTATGGTGGGGTTTCATATTGGTGTTCTACCTATCAGATTTCTTGGGATTCCCCTTATCTCATCTAAGCTTTCCCACATGGATTGCATGCCTTTAATTCAACAAATCACTGCTAGAGTGTCCTCCAGGACTGCAAGATTTCTCTTTTACTCAGGCAAACTGCAGCTAATCGAATTTGTCCTATTTGCCATTCAGTCTTACTAGTTAGCCCATTTTATTTTGCCCAAGTCTGTGATGAGATCAATTCAGTCGATTCTTTGTAGATTTCTCTGGAAAGGCGCATCTCTTCTCAAGTTTGAAGTCGAAGTCTCTTGGAAGGATCTATCCATGCCATAGTCTGAGGGGGGTCTAGCTATCAAGAGTCTTATTGACCGGAATACGGCTCTCATCCTCCAGCACCTTATCCAGGTTATCTCTCCTTCCCCTTCCTCTCTTTGGGCTTCATGGATTCAAAGCTCTATTCTTATGCAGAGAAATTTCTGGCATATTGATATTCAGTCTGATTGCTCTTGGATTTCGCTTAAAATCATTAAACTTAGGCCTACTGCTTTGAAATTCTTTTGTTATAGATTTGGTCATGGTAACATCTTCAGTTTGTGGTTTGACCCGTGGCTAAATGTCCAGGCCTTATCTTCTTCTGAGTCTATTGTCTCTAACTCTAGGATTCCTATCTCTGTTAGAGTCTCTTGCATCATTTCTCAAGGTTCTTGGTCTCTGCCTCTTAGAAACCATCGTAACCATCATGAGGTGATGCAGTTTTGAAATTTATTAAATGAAGTTCATGTGTCTTCTGCTGCTGAGGACCTCATATTCTGGAATGGTATTGTCATTAGTTCCCTAAAGGCAAATAACATCTGGGAATCTACTCGTCTGAGAGGTCAGAATATACCTTGGGCTAAGTTGCTATGGCACAAGCTTCATGTGTCCCAGTTCTCTTTTACGTTGTGGCTAGCCTTACGTAGGAGACTGCCTAGAAATGATTTATTTCGTTCCTTTTCTAATTTCCAGCGTTTGGCCTACCCCCTTTATAACTTGACTGCGGAAACTTTCCCTCATCTTTTTTTGTCCTTACTCTAAAACTGTTTTATCTTCTGTTATGGATGTTGGGAATTGGCCTCATGTCCCATTTGTCTGGGACAATTTGGTGGAGTATATTCTTTAATTTAAGGGGAGGTTTATGCAATTTGAGATCCCGAAGTTGGTTTTTGCTACTTCGGTGTACAAAATTTGGGGAGCTAGGAACTCAATGGTGCATGACAAAATCAAACTGCCCCCTCGTTCTAGAAAATGAAATTGTGAAGTTGATCAAAGCTCGGCTCTCCACTTCTCTGTAGTTCCACAAGGCAGCTCAGAATTGTAGTAGCTATATTAATTGGATGTCGTTCTTTTTGTTTTTGTCTCTTCTTTGAAGAAAGAAAGAAAATTTAAGGAAGAGAGAAATTTCAAAGAAAGCTAGAAGAATGAAAGAATATGAATAGACTGGGATGAATATGTAGTGTTTCATATATGCTTGCAAGTGTTATGGAAATAAATAATCTGTTCCTAACATTAGAATGATTTAATTTGGTTTCCAAGATAAGATAAGATTTGATTTGATAAAATATGATTTGATTTGATAAGATATTAATTATTTTATTTGGTACTATTTAATTTTCATATTTGATTTGATTCACCTTGATTTATTTTCCAGAAAATTAAGGAAACAAGGAGACTGAGCAAGATTTGAAACATTTGCTGGAGATTACACAAGACATTGAGGGACCGCCCAGGATCCATTAGGGTTTGGCTCTTTAGGGGTTCTTGTTGGTTTGCAGAAATAAGATATACATACAATCAATATTGTAAAATAGCGAAAGCATGACATAAATAGAATTTAAAATTTTCTGCAGTTTAAACACGTTATAAACACGTTACTCTTTATTAGTTTTACATGCAATTTAATTGATGAGATTGTCATTGTCTAGTAGCTAATTGTCTTAATTTGATTACGAAATATGATTGTACTCCTTCCATTTCTTTTTAATAAATGTTTTATAAGAAAACATATATTTAATAAATACAATTAATGCTTATTAATATTTTTTGTGATTGACCGAGTGAATATTTAATATAGAGACAATATATGAAATTAAGTCATTAATGCTTCTTTAAAATCTAAAAATACAAAGTAAAAAGAAACAAATTTGACTTTTTAAAACGACAAATAAAAAGAAACGGATGGAGTAATAATCTATTCGACTTTATATTTTTTGGAAATTAATATTTTCACAAGTGAAAATATTAGTTCTACAAGATTCTCAATTCCCTTTTTTCCCTATATAAACAATGTGTTGAAACAATGGTCTATTCATGCGATGACTAAACAAATTCACAATTTTATGGCCACTTCTAAATTTCAACCAATGGTTCTCTTCCTTATAGTTCTGCTTTCCCTATTTGCTACTGATGAATGTAAGTAATTATTTCCTCATCATCCCTTATTTTCAACTTATTGTAAATACATTTTTAGTTTTTGTAATTTTTTTTCTTTTATAAGAGGCAATTTATTTAAAAAATTATATAATTATTTTATTAGATTCCAAAAACCCATTTTAGAATTAACTTTATTTAAAAAAAAAAAAATTATTTTTGATACAGGTTTGATCAACAAAAGAGCTGAAATTACGCAAGATGGTGACAATATTCTCCCTACAAAGCTAAGAAACAACACTATACTGAATGAGAAAGCCTTTAGATTTTGTCTCCCAAATGTATGTGGTATCCCTAGAATTTGTTGGTGTTGTGTTGAGCCTCTTAAAGCACATTGTTTTGATAAAAAATCCGAGTGTCGAGCCTCTTGTAAATGATCCTTCTTATATTGTTGCAACTATTCCATAATAATTGAATTATGACGTTTGATTGAATCTTAACCGTTCACCTCTTATATTTTGTTTCTGAGTTTTGGACTGAAAAAAAAAGAATAGAAAACTTAAATTAGAATAGAAAGCTTGAAATTTTTCTTTAGTGTTGTTTCTGAGTTTTTAATAGAAAAGAATAGAAAATTAAAAAAAAAATCTTGCATTTTTGAGTTCCAATGAAAAGAAAAGAAAAATATCACTTTTATAAATTTACCATTCTATTAATTATAACACAACTATGTGTTGAAATTTGAGCATAATTTAATATGGGTATTATTAATTAATTTTAATGATTCTATATATTAATGTGTTCTACTCCATGAGTAGATTAAATTAAGTATTTGAAATCTCAAATCCATGGAGTAAATAATGAGATATTAACTCCCAAAGATCACACTTGGAAATGATAAAAGATAATAAATACATGTGAAAAAAATCAAGTCCCACATAGATTAAGAATTAAATATTTTATATGTTTATATACAAGGAAAATGCTCTTGGGTTTGGGCCCCAAGGGGCACCCCACTTTTGTGGAAGGGAGAGGATCTAGCCAAGGCTAGATTCGAACCCACACGCGCGCACCGCCGTCGTCGTTCGGCCCGGCTCGGCTCTGGCTCGTGGCACAAGGGTTGTGGATCTGGGTCCTGTATATAATTTTTTAAATAAAATTTATTTAAAATTTATTTATTTAATTCTGTTATCAAAACTATGTCGTTTTGAAGCTGTATTTATTATATTATCAAAACTATGTCGTTTTGAGAAGCGGTATTATCAAAACTGTGTCGTTATGAGGAAGCGGTATCTATAAGGTTGAACGGGTGGCCCTAAACTACGTCGTTTTGTTGCGCCTTTTCTTCTAAGCCTAAAACTACATAGTTTTGGTTCTGCTAACACTTAAACTAACGCCGTTTTAATAGACCGAATAGATGCGCCAATTCTGCAAATGGTCAAAACTACGTCGTTTTGACCAACAGATACAAATAATAACTCTTCAAGAGGCACCCCATGCTTTTTCAGGGGTGATGTGCCCATCCGAAGGGTCACCAACCCTCCTATAAATAGATAGGAGGGGGTAGCCTTCATTTCCATCCATTTCTCAAGCATTCTAGTCTAATAAAGCATTCTAGTATATAGTTTCTTCATCAGTTTCCGTAGTAAATTTGAGAGAGAGTTAGAGCATTTCTTTTGGTTCGAAGTGTATACTTTTAGTAGTGCTGCTAAAGTGTACGGTGTTATTGTATCCTGGGAGACAAGTGCTATCAACTCTAAGCACCATACGGAGGGCATAATTGTCTTAAGGACATAGTACCAAGTACTAGCCTTGACAAATATTTTTCTACAGTTCTGCTTAATTAAGATAAGTCAATATATATATATATATATATATATATATATTCCTTTAAGGTTTACTAACACTATGAATAAAAATATGCAAGATAAATTTAATCAAAGAAAAAATTGCATAATCAAATACAAATATCCAAATAAATGTTAAACAAAAACAATTTCTACAAAGTCATTGTCATACCATACTCAAAAGTCATCAAACATAATCTGTATTATTAATACTAATAGAGATTATTTATCAAATTCTTCAAGAAATTTAATTTTCTCTCTAACGGTAACCCAAACACTGCTCCTGCCTTGTCTTGATTTTCTAGTAGCCATAAATAGGCCTCATCAATTTTTTCCTCATCAAAATTTATTTCAGTTAGTCCTTTAAAGATATCATTTGCATAATAGACTCGCACAGATGAATTGATAAATGTTTCTCCCTGTTTTTCAAATGTCTCCCCTTGCTTTTTCAATATGGTAGCTAATCTATCCATCACATTAGTTAATTTATGTAAGACCCCAATTTTTATAAATAAAGATGAATTTTCTATAAATATCATTTTTGAATATTATGAAGTTAATTTGATATAATGTTATAGTTGTGGGTAATATTTATAAATTTTGCAAAGTAAGCAAGTTGTTATAAAATATTCGTTTGGTCGGGGAATATTCTTTTTGTCGGGGAATATTCGTACGACGGCACAATCATTGGTGGACCCCACAACGGAATTATTGTCGGATTGAGAAAACGACAAAATTATCTTTCTATAAAAATAACAGCTGAGGTATTACGTTAAAATCGTTAAAACTGTTGAACTACTCGGTAGTAAAAGTACAGTAATACGCGTGGTTGCATAGTAGCACACGGTATTGATTATTGATGCTTACGTGAGAAGTCACTCAGCTATACTCAATTATTGCTACAGTAATTGCTGCATCATATCTCTTAAATTATTGTCATAGTATCATCTGTATAATATGTTATATTATTGAGACGTTGTGGTAAGTTTGGTTATTTTATGGGGGGCCATATGTCATCATCTAAGAGTCTCTTCATCAATAGTAATTACCGTCGTCAATAGTAATTACCGTCGTCAATAGTATTTACCTTGGTCAATAGTAATTACCTTCGTCAATAGTATTTACCTTGGTCAATAGTATTTACCTTGGTCAATAGTAATTACCTTCGTCAATAGTATTTACCTTGGTCAATAGTATTTACCTTGGTCAATAGTAATTACCTTCATCAATAGTATTTACCTTGGTCAATAGTAATTACTTTCGTCAATAGTAGTTGTCCCTTCAATATTACCAAGAGTCATTTGACCCTTTGTTAAGACCAAGAGTCATTTGACCCTTCGTTAAGACCAAGAGCCACCCTCAGTTTTTCTATAAATAGAGGCCTAGGGCTTCATTATTTTTCACGAATTCATTCAAGCTATAGAGAGAGAAAGTATAGAGAGAATAAGAGAGAGAGAATAAAAGTATTCTGCTACATCACTTTTCCAATATCCAGTTCTTTTAAGGTAAGGGATATTATTCTTTTGTATTCAAGAAGAGAACTTCTGTTATTCCATTTCTTTATTATTCTGTTGGAATAACCTGTATATGCGGAATACCCTATACTTGGTGACATTCTTCTATTATTCTGTCTTTGTTATTCTGTTGGAACATCCTGTCTGTGTGTTTTACACCGGACCTGGTTCCGTTTATTATTCTGTTGGAACATCCTGTCTGTGTGTTTTACACCGGACCTGGTTCCGTTTATTATTCTGTTGGAACATCCTGTCTGTGTGTTTTACACCGGACCTGGTTCCGTTTTATTATTATTCTGTTGGAATATCCTGTCTGTGTGTTTTACACCGGACCTGGTTCCATTATTTATTATTCTGTCGGAATATCCTGTCTGTGCGTTTACGCCGGACCTGGTTCCATTATTTATTATTCTATTGGAATAACCTGTCTGTGCGGTCTATCGCATGCATGGTGATTTCTTTTGTTATTCCATTCTTTATTATACTCAGTTGGTTAAGTTTTGACTTCTATACTCCATGAAATTTGTGGAATATCCTTGATAGTTGCGTTTCATCCAGTATCTTTTCAAGAAAATATTCTTCTAAGCATTCTTGAATTTTACTCCACAATGCAGTATCATGTTGACAATTTGGACGTTGTTAATTCCTGGATAAATTAATTCTTGAACTTGTTTTATTGAATTCTTATATCATTGTCATCATCCTCATGTTTATAAAATGTTGAAAGTCATTTGTGGCATGTATTGCATAGATGGACTTGGTATGATTATGACCAGGGATTATTCGGTATAATCATGACCGTAATGTTACAAATGATGTGGTAAAAGTCCTCATTGGCCCGTAGTGCATTGATGGACAGTTGTTGGCATGATCATGACCATTAATGAATATACGAATATCCTTGGCCGTAGTGCAGGGGTGATTCGATGATGTGGATTATTTTATTAAGCTGAGTCTCAGCGATCACAGTGTTGGAAAATCTTTTAAATCATAAAAGATAGTAGAGTTTATTTTCTACTTGACTCTTTTAATGGATTGCTTGTTCCGCTACAGTTAAACTTGATGTCTATTATATTTTATCAGTTTAACATTGTTGAAGGCTAATGATAATTTATTCTGCATTATCTTAGTCATAATATTTCTTACTGGGCTAGTTGAGCTCACCCTTTCTTTCACTGTTCTCTTCAGGAAATGAGAACGTAGCTGGTACAAGTCGGGGTACGGAGTGATGGTCCGAATGATAGTATTAGTTAGTAGTCCTCACTATTCTATGTAATGGTGTGTTAATAAATGTAATGAGGACTCCTTTTGAGTATGAATACTCTCTAGAAGATAATATTTGTATTCAAACTCACAGTTTATGTTTTGTCGTATTGTACACGACAGATGTATTAATCAGTTGTATTTGTATTCTGTACTATGTATCTGACGACCCAAGATGGGTGATGTATACCTAATTTTGGGGGCGTCACAGTTGGTATCAGAGCTTAGGGATATGATCCCTGGCTAAGATGTGAGAATAGAACTAGGAGGGGAGAGACGGGGAATTCCTTCGCTAGTATGACATACCTAAGTTTATTTGCATGGTATTTAATTGGTCGGTCATAATATAAGGATAATATATGACATATCAATTAATTTTTATTTTGTGACAGTATCTGAAAATGGCATCTGAGAATGTTGAGAATAGCAATGGAGCACAGACGACTGTTGATTCACCACATATCAATAATCAGGATAATGTGCATCAGGAAGGTGTCAATCCTCATGCAAACAACAACACTGACCAAATGATGAATGATCAAATGTTCAGAGGCTTTATGCAATTCATGCAACAACAGGTGAAAGCGGCTCCTGTCCACAACGTAGGTGGAAATACTAGAAACTCTCAGGCGGTCACCGCTAAACAGTTTAAGGAGCTGGGACCACCGGAGTTTAAGGGAGAACCCAAACCACTTGTAGCTGAAACATGGATAAAGCAGATCACCAAGATATTTGATGTCTTGGGTTGCTCCGAGGAGCAAAAGGTTCCCTTTGCCGCCTTTATGTTGCGAGGAGAGGCAGATTACTGGTGGGAATCGATAAAGCGTACTCAACCTGCCGCACTGAAGATGTCCTGGGAGAAGTTCCAAGAGCTGTTTAACGACAAATACTTTCCCGAGAGTATTCGTCACATGAAGGAGGTGGAGTTCATCAAATTGGAGCAGAATAATATGACCGTGTCGCAGTACGAGGCAAAATTTGCGGAGTTATCCCGGTTTGCGTCCCACCTGGTGGATAATGAAGAAAGAATGACGCGGATGTTTTTAAGATGTTTGAAGCCGGAGATACGTCAACATCTTGTTTCTCATAAACTGTGTTTGTATTCAGATGTTGTAAATAGGGCTCAGTTGGTGGAGCGCGATAACGAGACAACGCAACCAAAAGAGAGCAGCCGGCAAAATGATAATACCAGTGAGAGCAGTCATCGAAGCGGTGACAACAAGCGTGGAGGGAATCAACAGGCCAGAAATGGTAACCACTTCGGTGGTAATCAGGGCCAAAACAATAAGAATGGACATTTCAAGAAGAGGAGATTCAACAATGACGGAAAGACGTCAGCACCAGCACCTGTCGTTAAGGAAGGAGAACGACCACCTATCATATGTTTCAAATGCGGAGGGGAGGGACACATCAGTCCAAACTGCGCGATGCCGTCCAAAGCATGTTATAATTGTGGAAGAGAAGGTCATTTAGCCCGATTTTGTCGTTTACCGAAGACAAATTCAGCTAGGATGGAGGCACCAAAAGCCGTCCCAGAAAAGTCAAAACCAGTTGTGCAAGGGAGAGCGTTTGTTGTGAACTCCCAGAGAGCAAGGAACCCGAATGAGGTCATCACGGGTAAGCTTATTATAAACTCTAAAGAAGTTTATACTTTATTTGATACCGGTTCAACCCATTCTTTTATTTCTCCTACTTGCGCTCATCGATTAAATTTGATTCCGGAGAAATTAGACTTTGACTTATCTGTGGAAACTCCGTTGGGAGAAACCTTCATTACCTCCACTGTTTATAAGTCTTGTTTGGTTCAAGTTGGTACCCACACATTACCTATCGATCTGATTTCATTAAAAATACTTGCATTTGACGTGATTCTAGGGATTGATTGGTTAACTACTCATTATGCAAAAATTGATTGTTTTCGTAAGGTTGTTAGTTTTCATATTCCTAATCGACCTATTATGCGAATTCAAGCAACCAAACCATTAAAATCAATCGCTGTCATCTCAAGCCATAAAGCTATTCGTTTATTGAAAAACGGATGTCAAGCTTTCTTAGCTCATGTCACAGATCTAAACAAAAATACGTCAGTTTTGAATGATATTTCTATTGTTAATAAATTCCCTGACGTATTCCCTGAAGAACTTCCTGGCCTACCCCCAGAGCGTGAAATTGAATTTTGTATCGATCTTGAACCCGGTACAAAACCCATTTCCAAAGCCCCATATCGAATGGCTCCTATTGAACTTCAGGAGTTAAAGACCCAACTGCAGGAATTGTTAGACATTGGTTTTATTCGTCCTAGTACTTCTCCTTGGGGTGCTCCTGTTCTGTTCGTGAAGAAGAAAGATGGGAGTATGCGACTTTGTATTGATTATCGGGAGTTGAATCATGTCACCATCAAAAATAGGTACCCATTGCCACGTATTGATGACCTGTTTGACCAGTTGCAAGGAGCACAATTCTTTTCAAAGATCGATCTTCGTTCTGGATATCATCAGCTGAAGGTTAGAACTGAGGATATTCCAAAGACTGCCTTCAGAACTCGGTATGGGCATTATGAATTCTTAGTTATGTCTTTTGGATTGACTAATGCTCCTGCTGCCTTCATGGATATGATGAACCGGGTATTCAAGGAATATTTGGATCATTTTGTGGTCGTCTTTATTGATGACATCCTTGTTTATTCCAAAAGCCGTGAAGATCATGAGCAACACTTGAGGCTGGTACTCCAAAAGCTTCGTGAATACAAACTTTATGCCAAGTTGAAGAAATGCGAGTTCTGGCTGGAGGAGGTAGCATTCCTTGGGCACGTAGTATCAAGTCGTGGAATATCGGTTGACCCGGCAAAGATTGAAGCTATTCAAAGCTGGGAGCAACCTAAATCAGTAACCGAAGTACGTAGCTTTCTTGGTTTAGCTGGTTATTATCGGAGATTCGTGGAAGGATTTTCTCGAATCGCTACTCCATTAACTCAGCTGACTCGGAAAGATACAAAGTTCGGTTGGAGCGAAGAATGTGAGCAGAGTTTTCAAGAACTCAAGAGGAGACTCATTTCAGCACCTGTTCTAACAATACCATCTGGCTCGGAGGGATTTGTCATCTACAGTGATGCTTCGAGCAAAGGGTTGGGATGCGTTCTCATGCAACATGGAA
This sequence comes from Panax notoginseng, assembly GCA_016801055.1. Lineage (NCBI taxonomy): Eukaryota > Viridiplantae > Streptophyta > Magnoliopsida > Apiales > Araliaceae > Panax > Panax notoginseng. The sequence continues at coordinate 193,573,544 of CM029017.1, forward strand.
AAGTCATAGCCTATGCATCAAGACAACTCAAGGAATATGAGAGGAATTATCCTACTCATGATCTAGAGTTGGCAGCTGTTGTCTTTGCACTTAAAATTTGGAGGCATTACTTGTATGGGGAGAAAGTGGAGATCTTTACGGATCATAAAAGCCTCAAATATTTCTTCACTCAAAAGGAACTCAACATGCGACAACGACGTTGGCTTGAACTGTTGAAAGATTATGATCATACCATTCAATACCATCCTGGAAAAGCGAACGTGGTAGCTGACGCATTGAGTAGAAGATCATATGCGGGTACAAGTGCAATATTAACAACGCAAAGGCCCATTTTGTGTGACTTGCAAAGGATGGAGATAGAGTTGAAGACTCCAGGGACCCATGTGATGATGGCGAATATACGAGTAGAACCGACTTTAATCGATAAAGTTAAAGCTGCTCAAGCTACAGACCTGGAGCTGATGCGTATGAAGAAGAAAGTGCAAGAAGGTGCTATACCGGAAGCAAGAATCGATGAAGAAGGAATACTTCGAGTCAACTCCAGACTTTGTGTTCCTAACAACCCTGATTTAAAGTATGAAATCATGATGGAGGCGCACAACACACCGTTTGCAATCCATCCTGGAAGTACCAAAATGTATCATGATCTTCGTCATACATTTTGGTGGAGCAATATGAAGAGAGAGATAGCGTTGTTTATCTCAAGGTGTCTAACTTGTCAACGAGTCAAAGCGGAGCATCAAGTACCAAAAGGTCCATTGCAACCACTTGAAATTCCAGAATGGAAGTGGGAGCACATTACCATGGATTTCGTTACCGGTCTTCCTAAGGTTTCTCAAGGTATTGATGCGATTTGGGTCATTGTTGATAGATTGACCAAGTCTGCTCATTTCTTACCGATACGAGAAACTTATACACTTGAACGTCTTGCTCGTATGTACATAAACGAGATTGTAAGACTGCATGGTATGCCAGTATCCATAGTTTCTGACCGAGACCCAAGATTCACTTCACGATTTTGGGTTAGTTTACAAAAAGCTATGGGCACGGAGTTACGATTTAGTTCAGCATATCATCCTCAGACGGACGGACAATCAGAGAGGACTATTCAAACTCTTGAAGATCTATTAAGACTCTGTGTCTTTGACTTCAAAGGAAGTTGGGACAAGTTCTTACCATTGGTGGAGTTTTCCTACAACAACAGTTATCAAGCAAGTATTGGCATGGCTCCATTCGAAGCATTGTATGGAAGAAAATGTCGTTCTCCAGTATGCTGGGATGAGGTGGGCGAAGCAACGTTGTTGGGACCGGAGTTGGTACGTATGACTACAGAAAAGATTCAAACGATCCGACAACGTATAAAAACCTCACAAGATCGACAAAAGAGTTATGCTGATCTTCATCGAAAGGACGTGGAATTTGATGTAGGAGATCATGTGTTCTTACGTGTTGCTCCATGGAAAGGAGTTACGAGATTTGGAAAGAGAGGAAAGCTAAATCCTCGATTCATCGGTCCATTTTTAATCCTCGATCGAGTAGGAACTGTGGCTTATAGACTCGCTTTACCGCCAAGTATGTCTCGTGTTCATAACGTTTTCCACATATCCATGTTACGCAAATATGTGGAAGACCCGAACCACATTATTGAGTTAGAACCGGACGAAATAGCGGAGGATTTGACGTATGAAGAAGTTCCTGTTCAAATCTTGGATAAGAAGGAACATATTCTACGCTCCAAGGTTATACCTCAAGTCAAAGTTTTGTGGAGAAACCACGATGTTGAGGAAATGACTTGGGAGTTAGAATCAGAAATGAAATCAAGGTATCCTTACCTCTTCGACATACCAGGTACGTACCCTAATTTCGAGGGCGAAATTTCATAAGAAGGGGAGGTTGTAAGACCCCAATTTTTATAAATAAAGATGAATTTTCTATAAATATCATTTTTGAATATTATGAAGTTAATTTGATATAATGTTATAGTTGTGGGTAATATTTATAAATTTTGCAAAGTAAGCAAGTTGTTATAAAATATTCGTTTGGTCGGGGAATATTCTTTTTGTCGGGGAATATTCGTACGACGGCACAATCATTGGTGGACCCCACAACGGAATTATTGTCGGATTGAGAAAACGACAAAATTATCTTTCTATAAAAATAACAGCTGAGGTATTACGTTAAAATCGTTAAAACTGTTGAACTACTCGGTAGTAAAAGTACAGTAATACGCGTGGTTGCATAGTAGCACACGGTATTGATTATTGATGCTTACGTGAGAAGTCACTCAGCTATACTCAATTATTGCTACAGTAATTGCTGCATCATATCTCTTAAATTATTGTCATAGTATCATCTGTATAATATGTTATATTATTGAGACGTTGTGGTAAGTTTGGTTATTTTATGGGGGGCCATATGTCATCATCTAAGAGTCTCTTCATCAATAGTAATTACCGTCGTCAATAGTAATTACCGTCGTCAATAGTATTTACCTTGGTCAATAGTAATTACCTTCGTCAATAGTATTTACCTTGGTCAATAGTAATTACCTTCGTCAATAGTATTTACCTTGGTCAATAGTATTTACCTTGGTCAATAGTAATTACCTTCGTCAATAGTATTTACCTTGGTCAATAGTAATTACTTTCGTCAATAGTAGTTGTCCCTTCAATATTACCAAGAGTCATTTGACCCTTCGTTAAGACCAAGAGTCATTTGACCCTTCGTTAAGACCAAGAGCCACCCTCAATTTTTCTATAAATAGAGGCCTAGGGCTTCATTATTTTTCACGAATTCATTCAAGCTATAGAGAGAGAAAGTATAGAGAGAATAAGAGAGAGAGAATAAAAGTATTCTGCTACATCACTTTTCCAATATCCAGTTCTTTTAAGGTAAGGGATATTATTCTTTTATATTCATGAAGAGAACTTCTGTTATTCCATTTCTTTATTATTCTGTTGGAATAACCTGTATACGCGGAATACCCTATACTTGGTGACATTCTTCTATTATTCTGTCTTTGTTATTCTGTTGGAACATCCTGTCTGTGTGTTTTACACCGGACCTGGTTCCGTTTATTATTCTGTTGGAACATCCTGTCTGTGTGTTTTACACCGGACCTGGTTCCGTTTATTATTCTGTTGGAACATCCTGTCTGTGTGTTTTATACCGGACCTGGTTCCGTTTTATTATTATTCTGTTGGAATATCCTGTCTGTGTGTTTTACACCGGACCTGGTTCCATTATTTATTATTCTGTCGAAATATCCTGTCTGTGCGTTTACGCCGGACCTGGTTCCATTATTTATTATTCTATTGGAATAACCTGTCTGTGCGGTCTATCGCATGCATGGTGATTTCTTTTGTTATTCCATTCTTTATTATACTCAGTTGGTTAAGTTTTGACTTCTATACTCCATGAAATTTGTGGAATATCCTTGATAGTTGCGTTTCATCCAGTATCTTTTCAAGAAAATATTCTTCTAAGCATTCTTGAATTTTACTCCACAATGCAGTATCATGTTGACAATTTGGACGTTGTTAATTCCTGGATAAATTAATTCTTGAACTTGTTTTATTGAATTCTTATATCATTGTCATCATCCTCATGTTTATAAAATGTTGAAAGTCATCTGTGGCATGTATTGCATAGATGGACTTGGTATGATTATGACCAGGGATTATTCGGTATAATCATGACCGTAATGTTACAAATGATGTGGTAAAAGTCCTCATTGGCCCGTAGTGCATTGATGGACAGTTGTTGGCATGATCATGACCATTAATGAATATACGAATATCCTTGGCCGTAGTGCAGGGGTGATTCGATGATGTGGATTATTTTATTAAGCTGAGTCTCAGCGATCACAGTGTTGGAAAATCTTTTAAATCATAAAAGATAGTAGAGTTTATTTTCTACTTGACTCTTTTAATGGATTGCTTGTTCCGCTACAGTTAAACTTGATGTCTATTATATTTTATCAGTTTAACATTGTTGAAGGCTAACGATAATTTATTCTGCATTATCTTAGTCATAATATTTCTTACTGGGCTAGTTGAGCTCACCCTTTCTTTCACTGTTCTCTTCAGGAAATGAGAACGTAGCTGGTACAAGTCGGGGTACGGAGTGATGGTCCGAATGATAGTATTAGTTAGTAGTCCTCACTATTCTATGTAATGGTGTGTTAATAAATGTAATGAGGACTCCTTTTGAGTATGAATACTCTCTAGAAGATAATATTTGTATTCAAACTCACAGTTTATGTTTTGTCGTATTGTACACGACAGATGTATTAATCAGTTGTATTTGTATTCTGTACTATGTATCTGACGACCCAAGATGGGTGATGTATACCTAATTTTGGGGGCGTCACAATTTACCTTCATCATTAGAATGTTTTGCATTTTTCTTTTTTTCTTTTGAAGTATTTACACTTTTCATCGGTACTTGAGAAGGGGCTTGAGAAGGGGTTAACATAAAATCGCCAATATCAACCAAATTTGTAAGACCCCAAATTTTATGAATAAAAATTTAATTTTCTCAAAATATTTTTTGAATATTATGGTGTGAATTTGAGATAGTGTTATAGTTGTAGGTAGTATTTATAAATTTTGCAAAGTATGCAAGTTGTTATATAATATTCGATTGGTCGAGAAATATTCGTTTTAATAGAAAATATTCGTACGACGGCACAATCATTGGTGGACCTCACAACGGAAGAATTGTCGTAGTTAAAAAACGACAGAATTATCTTTTTATAAAAATAACGGCAGAAGTTTTACCGTTAAACTGTTGAACTACCCGGTAGTAAAAGTACAGTAATACGTGTGGTTGGATAGTAGCACACGGTATTGATTATTGATGCTTACGTGAGAAGTCACTCAGTTATATTCAATTATTGCTACAGTAATTGCTGCATCATATCTCTCATATTATTGATTCAATTATTATCACAGTATCATCTGCATAATATGTTATATTATTAAATCAATAATTGAGACGACAAAATTATTCATATTATTATTTACAATATTGACAATGTCTAGAAAGTTCTATCAAGGAGAGGTTTGGTCACCTAATTGCGTGCCAATAAGGAAAAATCCTTATCGAAAAGCCCCCTCTTTCCTGGGAATAATCTGGTTGTTAAATATTGTGAGTTATGATATTAATGTTGAATAAGTTTGTGTTGATTAAAGATAAAATTGATAGTTCCATTGTGTTGAAATTATTAGTGTTAGTGAAAATCGACATTTATTTCGATAATAATTGATATCTAGAGGTTATATTGACCAATCGGGTAATTAATCGGATAAATGAGCAATTAATTGCTATTATTTCACATGCTTATAACTATTTGTTCACATGTGTGTATTATTAATTCACATTCATTTACTATTAGGGGAGTTGGTGCAAGATTGATAATACTTGCATGACTAAGTTAAAAATGGAGGTATAGTTGAAGGTATTATACTGTAATTCGTATTTTCGCATGATTATAACTATTGAGTCACATGATTGAACTATTGATTCACATTATTTACTATTAGGGGAGGTGGTGCAAGTTTGATAATACTTGCAGGACTAAATTAAAAATGAAGAAAAAGAGGGAGGTATTATACTGTAATATTCTGAGCCCCAAAACGTGCAATTATTGAAACTATATTTTCCAATAAATAGAAGCTCATTCTTCCTTCATTTCTCACCAATTCACTAAAGCTATAGAGCAATTATTATAGAGAGAAAGAAGAAGAGAAGTCTGCTACCTCACTATTTCAGTATCCAGTTTCTTCTAAGGTAATGAGTATTATTCCTTCGTATTCATGAAGAGAGCTATTTTCTTTCAATAGTCGTAAGGGTTGTTATTCCATTCTTTATTATTATGTTAGAATAACCTGTCTATGTGAAGTACGCGCATACATGGTGAAATTCTTCTGTTATTCCATTCTTTATAATTCTGTTGTTATTCCGTTTTTTATTATTCTCTTAGAATATCCTGTCTGTTCGGATTATGCACGACCCGGTTCCATTCTTTATTATTCTGTTGGAATATCATGTCTGTGCGGATTACGCATGACCTGGTTCCATTCTTTATTATTCTGTTGGAATAACCTGTCTACGCGGACTACCGCATGCATGGTGAATTCTTCTGTTATTCCATTATTTATTATTCTGTTAGAATAACCTGTCTATGCGGATTACCACATGCATGGTGAATGATCCTTCGTATTCATTCCTTATTAAATTGTGAAAATGATCTGTCTACGTGGATTACCGCATAGCGGGCAAAAATCTATTTGCGATTTCATATATTCTATTATACTCAGTTGGTTAAAGTTTTGGCTTCTATACTCCATGAAATTAGTGGAATATCCTTGATATTTGTGCTTCATCCAGTATCTTTTCATGAAAATATTCTTCTGAGCATTCTTGAATTTTACTCCACAAAGCAGTATCATGTTGACAATTTGGACGTTATTGATTTCAGGATAAATTAAATTATAAATCTTTAAAATTTATTCTTGAACTTGTTTTATTGAATTATTATGTCATTGTCATTATCCTCATGCTTCTATTGTGATGAAAGTCATCTTTAGCTTACGTGCATAGATGGACTTGGTACGATTATGTCGAGGGATCATTCGGTATAATCATGACCTGTAATGTTATAAATGATGTGGTAAAAGTCATCAGTGACCTGTAGTGCATTGATGGACAGTTTTTGGTATGATTATGACCAGAGATTATTCGGTATAGTCATGATCATTGATGATTTAATGAATATCATTGGCCCGTAGTGCAAGGATGATTCGATGATGTGTTTTATTTATTAAGCTGAGTCTCAGCGATAAAAATTGATGAAAACATTTTAAATCATAGAAGATAGTAGATATCATGCTCTACTTGACTCTTTGACTCTTCTAAAGGGTTGCTTATTCCGTTGCAGTTAAACTTGTTGTCTATTATATTCTATCAGTTTAACATTGTTGAAGGCTAATGATAATTTCTTCTGCATTATCATAGTCATAATATTTCTTACTGGGCTAGTTGAGCTCACCCTTTCTTTTACTGTTCTCTTCAGAAAATGAGAATGTAGTCGGGACTAGTCAGAAAACGGAGTGACGGTCCAGATGATAGCATTAGTAGTCCTCACTATTCTGTTAAATAGTGTGACAATAAATGTATTGAGGACTTGTTTTGAGTTTGAATACTGTCTAGATAACAATATTTGTATTAAAACTCACAGCTCATGTTTTGTCGTATTTTACAGGACTGTTGTATAATTAAGTTGTATTTGAATTTTGTACGATGTATTTAGCGACTCAAGATGGGTGATGTATACCTATTTTGGGGGCGTCACAGTTGGTATCAAAGCTTAGGGATATGATCCCTGGCTGAGATGTGAGACAAGAACTAGGAGGGGAGAGACGGAGAATTTCTTCGCTAGTATGACCTACCTAAGTTTATTTGGTATTTAATTGGTCGGTCCGAGTATAGGGATAATATGTGATATGTCAATTAACCCTTATTTTGTGACAGTGTTTTAAAATGGCATCTGAAAATGTTGAGATCAGCAATGAAGCATATGAAACCGTTGAGTCACCAACGATCAATACCCAGGATAATGTGCAACAGGAAGACAAAAATCCTCAGGTAAACAATAACACCGATCAGATGATGAACGATGGTATGTTCAGAGGCTTTATGCAATTCATGCAACATCAGGTGAGAGAGACTCCTGTTCAAAATGCAGGTGGAAACACTGGCAACTCTCGGGTGGTCACTGCTAAGCAGTTCAAGGAGCTGGGACTGCCGAAGTTTTTGGGAGAGCCAGAACCACTTAAAGCGGAGACGTGGTTAAAGCAGATCACCAAGATATTTGATATCTTGGGATGCTCCGAGGAGCAAAAGGATTCCTTTGCCACCTTCATGTTGCGAGGAGAGGCGGATTACTGGTGGGAATCAGTAAAATGTACTCAACCTACCGCACTGAAGATGTCTTGGGAGAAGTTCCAAGAGTTGTTCAACGACAAGTACTTTCTTGAAAGTATTCGTCACATGAAGGAGGTGGAATTCATCAAGTTGGAGAAAAACAATATGACCGCGTCGCAATACAAGGCTAAATTTACGGAGTTATCCCGATTTGCAACCCATTTGGTCGATAATGAGGAGCGAATGACGCGAATGTTTCTAAGAGGTTTGAAACCCGAATTACGTCAATACCTCATTTCTCACAAAATGTGTTTGTATTCAGATGTAGTGAATAGGGCTCAGTTATTGGAGCGCGATAATGAGTCAGCCTAACCAAAGGATTACGACCAACAACACGATAATAATCGTACCGGTGGCAACGGCCATCGAAGCAATGATAACCATCGTGGGGGAAATTACCATGCCAAGAATGGTAACCACTTCGGTGGTAATCATGGCCAAGATAATAGGAGTGGAAATTTAAGGAAGAGAAGGTTCAACAACGATGGAAAAACAGCAGCACCAACACCCGTTTTCAAGGAAGGAGAACGATCGCTAGTTAGATGCTATAAATGAGGAGAGGAGGGACACATAAGTCCAAACTGTTCACAGCCTTCCAATGTATGTTTTAGTTGTGGAAAAGACGGTCACATAGCTCAATTTTGTCCTGTAGCGAAATTAAGTCCAGCTGGGACGGTGGCACCAAAGGCGGATACGGACAAAACAAAGTCGGTGGTTTCAGGAAGAGAGTTTTTCGTGACTTCTCAAAAAGCGAGTGACCCGAACGAAGTTAGCACGGGTTAGTTAATTATAAATTCTTGCGAAGTTTATACCTTATTAGATACCGGTTCTACCCATTCTTTTATCTCTCTTGTTTGCGCTCAACGTTTAAATTTGACTCCAGAGATATTAGACTTTGACTTATCGGTTGAAACTCTGATAGGAGAAACCTTCATTACATGTACTATCCAAGTCTTGGATGAGAGTCACAGTTTTTTTTTCTATAGTTAATAAATTTCCTGACGTATTCTCTGAAGACTTCTTAGCCTACCCCTAGAGCGTGAAATCGAATTTTGTATTGACTCCAGTACAAAACCCATTTTTAAAACCCTCAAATATTTTTTTTTCAACCAAAACGAACGTATAATGCGCCAAAGACGTTGGCTCGAGCTGTTGAAGATTACGATCGTACCATTTAATACCATCGTGGGAAAGCGAACGTGATAGCTGACGCGTTGAGTAGAAAACGTATGCGTTTACGAGTGCGATATTGTTAACACAAAAAACCCATTTCGTATAACTTACAAATGATGAAGATAGAGTCAAAAACTCTACGGACCCACGTGAAGATAACGAATATACGATTAGAATCGACTTTAATCGATAAAGTTAAAGCCGCTCAAGCTACACATCTGAATCTGATGAATGTGAAGAAGAAGGTTCAAGAAGGCGTTATCTCAACCCTCGATTTAATTGGCCCATTTGAAATCCTCGATCGAGTAGAAACTGTGGCCTATAGACTCGTTTTACCGCCGAGTATGTCGCGTGTTCATAACGTTTTTCACGTATCGATGTTACGTAAATATGTGGAAGACCCGAACCACATTATTGAATTAAAACTAGACGAGATAGAAGAAGATTTAACGTATGAGGAGATACGTGTTATAATCTTGGATAAGAAGGATTATATTCGACACTCAAAGGTTATACCTCAAGAGTTAGAATTTGAAGTGAAGTCAAGGTATCCTCATCTATTCGGTATACCAGGTACGTACGTAAATTTCGAGGGAAGAATTTCATAAGGAGGGGAGATTGTAAGACCCCAAATTTTATGAATAAAGATTTAATTTTCTCGAAATATTTTTTGAATATTATGGTGTGGATTTGAGATAGCGTTATAGTTGTGGGTAGTATTTATAAATTTTGCAAAATATGCAAGTTGTTATATAATATTTGATTGGTCGGGGAATATTCATTTTAACAGAAAATATTCGTACGACGGCACAATCATTGGTGGACCCCACAACGGAAGAATTATCGTAGTTAGAAAACGACAGAATTATCTTTTTATAAAAATAACGGCGGAAGTTTTACCGTTAAACTGTTGAACTACCTGGTAGTAAAAGTACAGTAATACGCGTGGTTGCATAGTAGCACACGGTATTGATTATTAATGCTTACGTGAGAAGTCACTCAGTTATATTCAATTATTGCTACAGTAATTGTTGTATCATATCTCTCATATTATTGATTCAATTATTATCACAGTATCATCTGCATAATATGTTATATTCTTAAATCAATAATTGAGACGACAAAGTTATTCATATTATTATTTACAATATTGACAATGTCTAGAAAGTTCTGTCAATGGGAGGTTTGGTCACCTAATTGCGCACCAATAAAGAAAAATCCTTATCGGAAAGCCCCCTCTTTCCTGGGAATGATCTGGTTGTTAAATATTGTGAGTTATAATATTAATGATGAATAAGTTCGTGTTGATTAAAGATGAAATTGGTAGCTCCATTGTGTTGGAATTATTAGTGTTAGTGGAAATTGACATTTATTTCGATAATAATTGATGTCTGGAGGTTATATTGACCAATCGGGTAATTAATCGGATAAATGAGCAATTAATTACTATTATTTCATATGCTTATAACTATTTATTCAATGTGTATACTATTAATTCACATTCATTTACTATTAGGTGAGTTGGTGCAAGATTGATAATACTTGCATGACTAAGTTAAAAATGGAAGTATAGTTGAAGGTACTATACTGTAATTCGTATTTTCACATGATTATAACTATTGAGTCACATGATTGAACTATTGATTCACATTATTTACTATTAGGGGAGGTGGTGCAAGTTTGATAATACTTGCAGGACTAAATTAAAAATGAAAAAAAGAGGGAGATATTATACTGTAATATTCTGAGCCCCAAAACGTGCAATTATTGAAAATATATTTTCCTATAAATATAAGCTCATTCTTCCTTTATTTCTCACCAATTCACTAAAGCTATAGAGCAATTATTATAGAGAGAAATTATAGAGAGAAAGAAGAAGAGAAGTCTACTACCTCACTATTCTAGTATCCAGTTTCTTCTAAGGTAAGGGGTATTATTCTTTCGTATTCATGAAGAGAGTTATTTTCTTTCAATACTCGTAAGGGTTGTTATTCCATTCTTTATTATTATGTTGGAATAACCTGTCTATGCGAAGTACCGCATACATGGTGAAATTCTTCTGTTATTCCATTCTTTATAATTCTGTTGTTATTCCGTTCTTTATTATTCTGTTGGAATATCCTGTCTGTGCGGATTACGCATGACCTGGTTCCATTCTTTATTATTCTGTTGAAATATCTTGCCTGTGCGAATTACGCATAACCTGGTTCCATTCTTTATTATTCTGTTGGAATAACCTGTCTACGCGGACTACCGCATGCATGGTGAATTCTTCTGTTATTCTATTCTTTATTATTCTGTTAGAATAACCTGTCTATGTGGATTACCACATACATGGTGAATGATCCTTCGTATTCATTCCTTATTAAATTGTGAAAATAATCTGTCTACGTGGATTACCGCATGGCGGGCAAAAATCTATTTGCGATTTCATATATTCTATTATACTCAGTTGGTTAAAGTTTTGGCTTCTATACTCCATGAAATTAGTAGAATATCCTTGATATTTGTGTTTCATCCAGTATCTTTTCATGGAAATATTCTTCTGAGCATTCTTGAATTTTACTCCACAAAGCAGTATTATGTTGACAATTTGGACGTTATTGATTTCAGGATACATTAACTTATAAATCTTTAAAATTCATTCTTGAACTTGTTTTATTGAATTATTATGTCATTGTCATCATCCTCATGCTTATATTGTGATGAAAGTCATCTTTGGCTTACGTGCATAGATGGACTTGGTACGATTATGTCCAGGGATCATTCGGTATAATCATGACTTGTAATGTTATAAATGATATGGTAAAAGTCCTCAGTGACCTGTAGTGCATTGATGGATAGTTTTTGGTATGATTATGACCAGGGATTATTCGGTATAGCCATTACCGTTGATGATTTAATGAATATCCTTGGCCCGTAGTGCAGGGAAGATTTGATGATGTGGTTTATTTATTAAGTTGAGTCTCAGCGATAAAAATTGATGAAAACATTTTAAATCATAGAAGATAGTAGATATCATGCTCTACTTGACTCTTTTAATGGGTTGCTTATTTCACTGCAGTTAAACTTGTTGTCTATTATATTCTATCAGTTTAACATTGTTGAAGGCTAATGATAATTTCTTCTGCATTATCATAGTCATAATATTTCTTACTGGGCTAGTTGAGCTCACCCTTTCTTTTACTGTTCTCTTCAGAAAATGAGAACGTAGTCGGGACTAGTCAGAAAACGGAGTGACGGTCCAGATGATAGCATTAGTAGTCCTCATTATTCTGTTAAATATTGTGACAATAAATGTATTGAGGACTTGTTTTGAGTTTGAATACTGTCTAGATGACAATATTTGTATTAAAACTCACAGCTCATGTTTTGTCGTATTTTACACGATTGTTGTATAATTAAGTTGTATTTGAATTTTGTACCATGTATTTGGCGACTCAAGATGGGTGATGTATACCTATTTTGGGGGCGTCACAAAATTGAATTAAACTTTCTAAAATTACTTTATTTCAGGATATTGTACCATCAATTCCAACAATTGTAAATTCTTGCTCAGCCATGTCCTCTCACTTTTTTCGCTTCTCTTTTGCAGTTACTAAACCTTCCCTTGTTGCCCTATCTTTAGCAAATAATTCTTCCAAGCGATTATAATGGTAGATCGCTTTTTCCCTCCACATAGCAGCTTTAGGCTTTGCCTAGTTATAAAGCCATTATTATCAAATAAAAGACATTATCTATATGAACACAATTAAATTGGACAAAAGTAATTCAATTAAACTTAAATAAATACCTCTATAAGGTCTTTCCATACTTCAGGTGTAGCATCTCACTATTTTGTCACTGAGCTCCAAGCAACACCACTAAATCCAATTGAACATTTAAACAAACCATAACACTCGACAAAATGAGCTTTGAGATTCTTTTGGCGATTAAGAAATTGACTTTTCTTCAAATACGGTATCTTAAGTTTTTCTATCAAATATTTCAACATATTTGCATAGACATGCATCGTAAAAGTTTTATCAAATATGTTCCCTTGTGCTTGCTTATAAAGCATTAGCTCATTGAACAATTCATTCATTCTATTTGTCCATTTCAAATTTTCTATCTTTGAGGCTGGAATTACATTTGTTGTTTTGGTCATGTGTATCCTATACAAATAATCATGAAATTAAAAGAAGCAACACACACACACACAACACACAATAATGGATAAATAATCAAGTAAAAAACTTAATCTCATATAAACAATAAACAAAATATCATTCTAGTTATGGCATGAATACTCGTCAAATAACATAATAAATTAAAAAACCAAAAGTACTATAAACTAGTTGTTAACATGAAATGAAACTCAAGAACTATTAACTTCATTTATATAATCAATCCACATATCATTTGCAATAGAAGTCTTTAAATACTCAGCATGCGTTGCATCCTCAATAGCATCTTTTACATGATCATCAGGTTCATGTATTTTCTCAGGAGCTCTCGACCAACTTCGGCAATAAGGTCATCATCAGGATCAATTGACATCAAGTATTATGTAAAATGCAACATGCTAAAACAATTTCAGATTCAGTATCCACATCATATTTTGGCTCAGTTGTTCTCCCAATAATGGGAAACCTTTTCTTTAGTACGCCAAATGCCCTTTCAATTGTATTACGTAACGATGCATGACATAGATTAAATAATTCTCTAGGATTTTCTGGTGGTCGATCTGAATACTCTTTTAAATGGTAGCGAATACCTCTATATGGTGTCATTAATCCGTTAGTAAATGGTTATTCGGCATCTACAAGATAATATTTGCCTAAAAAAACATAATATTAGTTACATGTAAAATAAATAATTTTTTTAATTAAATCCTATAAAGGTTGATAGTGTATTACCATTTGGGATTTTCAACTTATCTTTTCTTACAATGGCATTTTTAATTATTCTGGAGTCAGATGTCATCGCTTGCTAATTAGTCAAAATATAAGTAAATTTTAAGTCAAATGTGCATGAGACTAAGACATTTTGCGTAGGGTAGCCCTTCCTACCACGATATCTTGGTACATCAGTGTAAGGAACTTTTACACAAACATGAATTCCGTCTCTTGCTCCTACACAATTCTGGAATTCACAAACATGCACATACCTTTTTAAATATATAAAAATGTAAATTTAAGTTAAAGTATGTTAAGTTGTACGTTTTACCTTATAATATGGATAAAATCTACTATTGTTGAGTACTTCTGAAGGTACGTGTGCTCCATTTGGTTGTATTAAAAAAATGTCTTCCAATGATATTTTTGCTCTTAATTAAGACTATGAAAATGATGACTTGTTGTTCTCGTTGGGTTACGAAAGAAGAATGTAATTGTACGGTTTCTCACATTATGCGACAATATGTGAAGAAATTTTGCGACTTGTTCCTCTAGAGATACTCGTTGTGGGTCGAAGAACGCCCTCGTCATGCAATATCTTACACAATTTCTCAAAGGCTTGTGGTCCCATGCGAATAACATCACGACTTTTCTCACTATATCTTATCTTATGAAGCAATTCATCTCTTACTTTTTTTCCATTTCAGTTATTTCTTTGCTAGGTTTATTCCCACAAGGTCTTGTCATACGACATTTTATATATATATATTGAACTATGAGGGATAAGATCAATGTTACTAGAAAATGTAGTCGAACCATAAAATCTCAAAATTTACCATTATGATCATCCATCTATTCAATCAATAAAACTAAATGAGTTTCAAAGTTAAATACACAACAACAAATGGATATAAAACAATAATAGTAAATTCATATTTTTGTTCACAAAATAATAAATAGACTATCTACTTAGAGACAATCTAATCAGCAGAGGAACCAGAACATTTTATAGGGGGGTCAAAATACATCAGTAAAAAAATTATTTATTGACGCTTAAAGTGCTTCTTTCAAATTTATTTTGCCCAATTATAGTATTTCACAACATTATATTACAACCCTTGTCAACTTTTGAGTTGTGAGTCTAATGGCTTTAAATATATATATATATATATATATATATATATATATATATATATATATATATATATATCGAACTATGAGACTATTAATCAGACTTTGAAGTTTTTAGTCAACTGATTAGTTACGTTTATAGATAAATTAAAAATTATAATATTATATATTCAAAATCTTATATTCTGGTTCTGGTCATCTTCCTTGGAGACAATTGAGAGGAGTCACTCAAAGCAAAAAAATGAATTAAGTTATTCTCATTTACATAAAATTGATACTGATGTATGATTAAGTCAATAAGACTAATGAGTGCAATATTAATTAATTAATCATCAAACTAATTTAACATTATTTTATCTTATAGTAATATTGTTAATTTATTATAGGTGGAAGGACATAAGGAAGCAAATGAATGAATACCATCTCATAACAAAGATTAAGTTTAACTAACATTAGCAGGCTTCAGATTTTAGGGTTGGGGGTCATATGACCCCCCCCTCGCCCCTCGCCCCTCGCCCCTCGCCCCTCGCCCCTTGCCCCTCGCCCCTCGCCCCTCGCCCCTCGCCCCCTAGTTCCACCTTTAAATCTAATAGTAATAAATTAGTCTGAAACATGGTCTGATAGGCATAACAAATTATAACTACAATAAAATGTCTTATTTTAAATATGTACACCGTAAATCATTTAAATAACATATTTGCATAAAGCATTCAAGTCACTGATAATAGCATGTTTAATTAAAATTTACTATTTAAGATTTAAAAAAGGGAATCATTACTTCAATCATAACTTATACTCTATATGAAGTCTTCACAAGGAAATTGCAATAAAAAACCGATATTCAAGAGAAGATAAAGCAGATAAGCAAAGGCATGTACCTAACGCCAAAAAGTCTATTTCTCTTTATCAGCTTAGGTTTAGTAGATAAAAATAAATTTAGGGCATGAGTTATAATTTAAAATTTATTAAATTAAAAGTTGAGGATAATATGATAATTATAAAAATAGTACTTATTTTAATTTCTTTTCCGTCAATATCAGACCAATTATGGACGGAAAACATTGGCAGGAAAAGTGACCAAGTTTTATATCCATTTCTTTTCTTTTTCGCTTATTAAAAAACTCAGAAACATATGAATTGGAAAGAAAACTTAATTTTTTCGTCCATTTTAAAACTCAAAAACAGAGTGTTAATGCATCTTAACAACTCACATATTTGTATTAAGAGGTACTCTGAATATTTAAGATACAAATATGAGTCCAAACTATTTAGATTACCTCTTAATACAAAGATATGTGTTGTTAAAATTCATTAAGAGGTGAGTTGTTAAAACACATTAAGATGCAATCAAACACCAATTTTGATTTCCTGATGATAAAGCAACTGTGCAATATGACCTACCATTAATTTCAACAATGAGTCATGTTATACATTATGAAACTTTTAAGTCGAATTATGACTGTGATATATATGTATACATGAGATAATAAGTAGGAACTAAGAATAGTCTCACTTTAATTTATTCGATCTTATCGCATATACTTTGATCACGTAGGTCGCAATCTAATTTTGTCAAATATTTTGTCGACACATGTTTATTATTTTCCTTCAACATTAATATTCCTATTAATTAATTTCTACTCCCTCTGTCTCGCAAAAATCGGTTTAATTTGATTTTTTCAGTCAAATTGACCAATTTTGTAATCAAAATATATACCATTTTCTTGTAAATATATGAGGAGAACCGTATATAAGAAACTATATCGAATTTACTATCACCTTCAATTTTCATATGTTTGAAAATATAAATAACTATCCTGAATTCTTTTTTAAAATTGATCCATTTGACCGCAAAAATTAAATAAACCAATTTTTGAAGGACTAGGAGAATAGTGAGGAGGTCGGTTTCATACATAAGAAAGAATGATCTGACACATTCTTATTATAAATTTTAGAAGAGTAATGATAGGAACACTAATTATATAAAAAATTGTGCACACTAAGTATAAAAACAAAGAAAAAATAGGGAACGCTTGCACATTTAATTGGTAAGCAATATTTGAATCATACTCTTAGTGCACAAAATTTTGTGTACAGTTGGTGCACATAGTATTATCCATTTCAAAATATTTTATCAACTATTAACATTTTGTATGACATACATGTGTCAATCACTCAGGGAGGTTGAGTAAATTTTGATAGGTGTTTTGTATTACAAGTTTGATAACCCGTGCAAGATACAAATAAATTTCAAAACGACTCATCTAGTATCTTTCTTGATGCAAAGAGTTACATGTAGCTTTAAGTACTACAATTTTACATAGACTTTTTAATTATCAGTTACGTGGATAAGTACCGATTGTAACTTTATTAAAGAGATGTGTAATAAGTGGATTGTTCTTATAATTCTTACAAATCTCATGTATTGATAAATTTCACAATTATAATTCAGCGTCAATTTATCGCAATACATAGCACGACTCTTACATGAACAATTGATTTAAAATAATTCTCTATATTTTGATTTCATGATTATAAAGCAAGTGTGCAATATGAACTTTCATTAATTTCAATAATAATATTTAATTAGTGTTTGACTTATCTCCATTTTTTCTCATTTAGATAAACTCGTTTACCATTCCCATGCGAAGCACACGGACAATATTAATAATGATTTATTATATTAATTATTGAAATAATCAATTAAATGTAAGATAATATATTTAATTGGGATTTTGAGAATGTAGTTATAATTATTAAATATTTATTTAAACGATAAATTATTGAATTATATATTGTAGATTCACTTTATTATCCTTAATACTGACTTTCACCTTCAAACTGTCAATTTTGGCAATTTATAACGGTAATGGGGAATTGGTAGAGAACCAAGCTAAAATCCATCAAGTTGTTGTTGATTACTACCAGGATCTCTTAAGTTCTTCCTTCAATCACTATCCTAGCTTTGCTGAGTGGGAAAAGTATGTTACTAAACAGATTATTTCTATCCAATCTTCTAATATGGTTTCCCCTATTTTGGATGATGAGATTTTCTATATGCCTAAGTCTATAAAGGTTAACAAGAGCCCTGGCCCGGATGGCTTTAATGTTAATTTTTCCTCCTGTTAACGCCAAGATCCTTTGCCACGTCCCAATCACATAAGACGTCCTGATCCTGCACAGTAAATGTAACGACCCCAAAATAGGTTCATTCCATCCAACCCATTCTGAGTCGTCAAATACATGGTACAGAAAACAACTATAATTTTATTACAACAATTGTCGTGCAAAATACAACAACACATATGCTGTGAGTTTGGATACAAATATATACCAAATGGGCATTGGACACCATCATGTATCAGCACCTCACAAAGGTACCTTACATAAAGGTACAGTCAAAAACTGTTTTAGAAACTAGAATCTTTGGGAAGTGCTCAAGGAAACCTTCGTACATTGGAGGCCATGCTTCTGGATTATGATAGATATCATATGGCCACAGAATTATCCTTGGTTGACTCAATAGACCCCAAAAAAAACGAGAAGATTACTATCATATTCTTTCCAATGGTGAGTCTTCTCTTGACATATCATTATCTCTACTGTCTCTAATTGAGAATTATACTTCAAACAAACACCAATATTATATAGGTAGTGCTCGTATATATACTCAACAAGTGGATGAGCACATCCCTGCCTTATGATGACACGAGGTTGTATGTCGTTAGACATCTTGTATGATAGTGGCAAACCACCCTTCCAACGTTGGGTACACCTTACCCTATTGGATTCACCAAATAAAACTACTAAATGAACTTTTCTATACTACTTCGGGAGAACATCCACAGCTAGAGACCACCGTTCTATTTCCCCGTTACCCTCGCTCGACCCAGCTACACTCTTATTACCTGAAAGGAATTGTGAAGCAAAAGGGTGAGCACAACTAGCTCAGTAAAGTATATCATGACTAAAGATAATTAAATTAACAATAGCCTTCATCAATAATAAATCAGAGATTTAGAACATATGGTAAATGATAAATATTTCAACCATAGTTGCAGCGGAACGAGCAATCCATTAGAAGAGTCAAATAGACTATAAAGTCTATTATCTTCTCCATGTTAAAAACCCATCAATAATGTTTTATCCCTGTAACATCAATCAACAATTCTGGTCCACAATCATATGAATAACTCATAATCATAACTGTAGTTCTAAATTCCTCTTCTCATCCAGGACGAAGATAATTTTCATCACCTATCTTTACCTGAAACATCAAAGATCATGGTTACACCAAATCACATTTCCTGTTCATAATCATACTAATAACTTCATCTTTGCACTACGGCCAAAGATATTCATTTGTATCACCAGTTGGTCATGTTTATCTCAACATCTGTTCATCTTTGCACTACTGGCCAAAGATATTCAACAACATGTCATCTTTGCACTACGGGCCAAAGATATTCATCAACAATTCATCTTTGCACTACAGGCCAAAGATATTCATCAATATTTCATCTTTGCACTACAGGCCAAAGATATTAATATCTCAAAGAAATATATAATCATTTCAGAATTTATATAAACAATAATTATAACCATGTTGATCAATTCACCTTTGCACTTAAGCTAAAGATATTCACTTATAAATTCAATGGTCATGATCATACCAATCAACGATTCAACTTTGCACTACTGGCCAAAGATAACCCATAGTCATGATCATACCAAAAATCTACCCATCTTTACACTCAAGTCAAAGAGAAATATCATCATTAGGGTTATAAAAATGTTATATATAATAATAAAAATAATATGATCAACATCTAGTTTTAATCTCAAGAGTAATATTCGTAAATCAACTATAATTTGGTTAGAAAAAGAAACCAATTTTTATCGTGAATAGTAACTCGTGAATAGTAACTCATAAATAGTAAACCCGACACAAAAAGGTAGAAATTCCACAATAAAATCCATACCAGTATTTCGCTATAATGATATTGAAAGAATAATATTTCTTAAGCTTATAAACAATTTATTTAAATTGTTTACACTTTACTAAATAATGTATTTAATCATTCTAAAATACCAAACTCATAAGATTTTATCACCAATAATCAAAACCCTCATCAAAAATCTGCATATACCTCATATAGGATTCTCAAGTCATAAAATCCTATTTTTCAATTTTCTTACTTCACATAACATATTTAATTTATTTAATCATAACTAGACCATTTTCATGAAAATTACCAAATCAGTTCCAAAAATATTTTTTTTCTGGAATTTAGCATAATATAGTCCCATAGTGAACATATATTTTTCTCAGAATTTTTAAAAGTCATTTACTATTTTTCATATGGCCAAAACAACCGAATATTTAAACATTTATCAAAAATTGTACTTTTATCTAAAAATTCTGAAATTCACAGAGTATACTCCTATAATATACATGTACTCCTAATAATAATTTCATCAATTTTTGAGTTAACCACAAGGAGTTATAAGCGGTTATTTTTAAAATAGTCTTTTCTCATAAAATTCATAACTCTCAATCTATACATCCAAAAATCACCATTTTTGGACACAATCAAGAAAACTCATCAAAATATCATTTCAAATTTTTCCAGAATTTTTGAATGTCAGGAAAATTACGAAACTGAAAAACATAACAACCCTTAAAATCCCTTACTATCCCTTACCTCAAAAGAGCAGTACTTCTGATCGGTATGCAAAGTCGAAGGAAACTTGCACTGAATAGCAACTCTCAAAGTATCTAAATACTCACAAAATATGCTTCATAATATAGAGAGAGAAAGAGAGAAAGCTTATGTTTCTGGTGTGATTTTCAATTCTAACTTAGCCCTCTATTTATAGGAAAATTTTGGTAGGTTTGACCTGCAACCTGATGGCTTTACCTGCTACTATTCCCACTCACCATATTTTGAAATATAATTCAGCACATTTCTTCACCAACCACAAGTGGGACCCACCAATTCTAGAATTTTCTACCAAAATGATTAACTCCAAAAATTCAACAATTTCTGAACCAGTCATCTCGTAAAATTCATAACAAATTATACGTTCATTTTTAACGGTTCAAAATTTGTGGGCATATACTCAACTTATATATGTATAACATATCCAAAAATTACCACGATCCAACGGTCGGATTAAAAATTATAACCCCCGCAAAATATCTCAAAAACCCTGATTTTTAATACCTCCATTCTGACAAAAATACGGATAAAAACCTCAACATTAACTCCTTCATTTTTAATCATAAAAATATATCCCTCGTTTATATCCACATAAAATAAATATTTCCTTATCATATGAATCAATAATTAATTATTCACAAATAATATTACATAATCACATTTATGACAACCAGGCCGTTCCCAGGAAAGAGGGGGCTTTCCAATAAGAATTTCTCCTTACTGACACGTAATTAGATGACCAAACCTCTCCTTAGACAGAACTTTCTAGACATTGCCAATAATGTTATCTAATAATATTATTCAAATAATATGAATTATTGATCTGATAATGGAAAATACTGTGCAGTGACAATTATTGAACAACAATAATATAAAATTTTAACGTAGCAATTATTGAATCAATAAAATAAAATATTGAACAGTAATTACTGTAACAATTATTGAGTAGTGCCTTCTTACGTAAGAATCAATAATTTCAAAAATACTATGCAATACCGTGTGCTACTGTGCAATAACGCGTATTATTGTATTTTAACCACCGGGTATTCTAACAGTGTTAACGGTAACAACTACGCCGTTATTTGTAAAAACTCAAATTTATCGTTTTCTTCACCCGACAGTTATTCGTTATGGGGCCCACAAATAGCTGCGCTGTCGTACGAATATTCCCCGACAGAAAGAATATTCCACGACCAAACGAATATTTCCCGACAACAATGAATATTTTATAACCACTTGCGTAGTTTGAAAAAATTTCATATATCACCCTTAACTTTAACTTTTTATCAATTTAACCAAATTACTGAATCGTAATTATAAGAAAAATTAAATACTTTTATTTCATAAAATTCGGGGTCTTACAGTAAACACGATCAACACCACAAGCTTGACGGCTTCGACCGTCGGGGGATAGCTCAGTCGTGAGAGTCAGTATCGGTGTTCACAAGGTTAACAATGGAGACCTCCTTTTCTTGAAGACCTCCTTGCTAGGTTATACTCTCATACCCGGTTTACCATGCCACCCACTACCGTCTGACACAGCCCCCTTCTCCTCAGTGATCTCTGCCGACTGCATGCAGGCTGTCACCTTTTTTCTCCACTATGCACGTTGCCGGCCGGCTATAATCCCATCCACATTAATGATCTGCATACTTTTGGTCAACAGCCTTCCTTTCCCATCATTACAAGTCAAAGATAGAGATATTAACAAATCAGTGGATCGACCCCCCTGATTTGACCCGGTCTTGTGAGGACCCAACAGGACTAAGATGGTGACTAAGCCCAGTAACTTAAAGAATCAATAATAAAGACCCAATGGACTAATTAAATAAGTAGGCCCAATCCATTTGGCCCAATAGGAGAAATATCATGACCCAACATTGCCCCCTAGTTTTTTATTCAAATAGGATATTTAATAGAAAACTATAAATGGTCTACGATTTTATAGGATTTGATGGGATCGAAATAATCCCAAACTGAAATTTACCAAAGCCCAACCGATGAAGGATAGAAAGCAAAAATTAAACTGCAAAAATAGATTAAAACAGGAAGTCCAATTGAAAAGCCCAATCTGCTAGATGCTTGAAACTTATTTAACGCCATTTTTTCAAATTCGTGATTATGACTATCCATTAAATGTGCCACCCTCGTGTATCGTGTAACCGTCAGTATAAAAGATAAACTTTACCAAATTTGACAGTTTCACCTGCCAATTTGAATTTTGGACCTTTGAGCTCTCTTCTTCTTCCCGAAACTTTTCTTGTTTTCTCTGCGAAATCTCATCAATGGCTTCCCAAGATTCTGAACAAGGTTCGCCTCTTCTAGTGACACCGATCAATGTCATTCCACTAAATCCAAGCCTGAACAAGGGAGCCTCAAGCTCCAATCTGACAGCTGCAACTCCTAGTAAGAATCCGGTAACGAAGTCCCTTCCCAACCCTTCTGCATTCTATAGGAGTAAGGAACGATACTCCCATGCCAACACTCCATCGATAGTTACAGAGATTGATTTGAAGAGGATTCGAACTCGTTGTCACATTTCGGATACCCATTTGGTGAGAGCTCCTAGGTCTGAAGAACGAATGTATCAACGTCCTGAAGGATGGACGGCTGTTCCGGTGACCATCTTGGAGAAGGGGATTCGGTTCCCCCTCCACGTGTTCATAGTGACTATTTTAGGGTTTCTGGGTGTTGGGTTCGCCCAATTGGTGCCGAACTCTTACATTCATATCCTAGCATTCATCGCCTTCTGCCACGAGCTAGGTGTCGAACCTACACTCGACTTATTCTTTACCGTGTATAAGGTCAGCCAGTCCAGAGAGAAAGGATTTAAGGCCATAAGCAAGCATTCTTCGAAGACAGGAGAGAAGTTCGAGAGACGTTCATTGGTAAACACTCCCTCGAGCAATAGGGGATGGCATGAGAGGTGGTTTTTCGTCAAGGGACCTGAAATCACCTCTTTACCGAACTGGGCCACTGATGAGAAGACTTCTACTGATTTCGAAGACATTCCTGAAGAGCGTGAGGCTGAGATGATAGAACTTTTTGACAATTTCCTGAAGGAGGAATGGAACTATGAACTTCTCTCCAACCAGGCGTGGTTATATAACCACAAATGTAAGTACGAATTTATTTTATGAATATTTGAAAATTGATGTGATATGGATTCTGATGTAAAACTGTTAATCTTCTGTAATAACTTTGATTAAACCGTCGTCTTCGGAGGTGAAGGACTTGGAAGATTTTTTAGCTGGAAAGTCTGCAGAAACTGTTGTCGAAGCTCCCCAACAAGAAGCCCCCTCCGAAGACAACCCACCTACGGGAACACACACTGCTGAACCCCCAATTCAAACAACCACTGTTGAATCTCAAACCATCGAGCCAGAAGTTGAAGAACCCATTCTACCAGAGGAAAGCCTTCGACCTTGCCGAAAGAGGAGAGCTATCCGAAAACCCCGACCGATTTTCATCCCACAGACTCCGAACCCCTCTCGGAACCTGAACTAATTATTAACCCGACACCTGCTTGAGGAAGTTTACTTGATCTACCTGCAGAGAATTGAAAGCAACTCCTTTGGGCCAAGAAATTAAGAACCAAGATCACCCCCTGACCCCCGATGGACTCAGAGTGCCCTCTTCGAAAGTTCTCCCCCCAATAACTCCAGTGGAGACTCAAGCTACTAATGAAGAAGAACAAATTGATCCCATCGCGGCACCATCTCGAAAGAGGAAACAACCATCTGACAACCAACCAAGTTCGATGTCCGTACCTTCGCCAGTTCGCGATCCCACTCCAGCCCGTTCTCCAACTCCCAAAAATATATATATGGACCCTTCTCCATCTCGTGACCAACCCATGCCATCCTCCCCGAGGCCTTCATCACAAGAATTTTAGAATGATGCAATGGGAACACCGACCATGTGGCCTCGGTTCAATGTCAATTTTCCCTTCCAGCTCTTCGATACCTTCATTTGAGAAACCGACGATCACCGATTTGGTAACCATTCGAACGGGGACTTGCTTGACGAAGGCATGAGCTATTTGGCGAAGGTAAGTGATAGTTTTCTTGGTTTATACATTTCTTTTCTTGTTTAAGTATCTAAAACTGATTGGATACCGTTGAATATATGCAGGCAAATGCGGTCTTCGGGCGTTTACGTCCCAAACATGTAAATTCTGAGGCCAAAGAGGAGGCTATGAGAAGGGAAAATAATCTGTTGAAGGCGTCATTGGCTCAGGAGAGAAGCGAACACGAAAGTGTTCTTCATACCAATGAAGGCCTTCGGAGGGAACTGGCCCACACCAAAGAGGGCCAGAAGGAATCCCATGATGAGCTGAAATCAACCAAGGAAGAGCTGAAAGAGACTAAGGCCAGCCAGCAATCTTTAACCGATATGAACGTCGGCCTGGTTGGAGAAAATCTAGCTCTAAAGACTAAGAATGAAGAACTCATCACAGCCCATCGAAACTTGGCGATACAACTTGGTGAAGCTCAGACGAAGGCTCGGGATGATAAGAAAACTCATAGGGTCAAACATCATAAGCTTCGTGGCAAGATAAAATCACTTAAGGAGCGAGGTCCTCCTTTGACTGAAGAGCTGCGTAAGCAGATACAAGTGGACTATCACACATCCGATGAGCTTAATGCAGAAATTTTGAAGGTATACTCTGAAGGGTACGAAGTCTGCCGAGATCGGGGGTAAGGAAAAGCTGGTTGCAGCTCAACTAGACCCAGCCCTTCTTGATTCTGAAGACGAGGATGGTGTTTGAACAGGGTCTTACCGATTTTTGTTATTTTTGAGATTGTATAAAAATTTTGTTGTGAAAAACTTTTATATCTGTTTAAGTGAACTTCTTTAAGTATTAATGAAATTTCAATTTTCTTCATCATGACTTCTGCTTACTTCGTTTCTTGTCAACAATTCAGCATTAATGATCTTGAATGAATTTGACTTAGACTATGAATCAGATAAGACATATAACAGTTAAGTTTAAGAAACAAAATGAACTGAATTTAATGAACTGAACTGTATAATCCGAACTCAACACTTGAACAAAATAAAGTAGTGTATACTTATCATTTCCGAAGTATGAAGTAGGTCGTGTTTAAGGTGAATTCGGCTGATCCTCCTTGCACCATCAAGATCTTGTTTACCACTCGAAATAAAACAAGTATATAAGGACATTTGTTTACCACTCGGGGTAGAACAATTTTATAAGGACCAGGGAATTTGTTCACCACTCGCGGTAGAACAAATTCATAAGGACACCCATGACAAAAAGGCTACCATCGAATGGTCAGCGAGTCCGACCATACCTCCTTACTTCAGTGCATATTGATTTACCACTCGCGATAAAAGCAATATTAAAGGGACCATGAAATTTGTTTACCACTCGCGGTAGAACAAATTCATAAGGACACTCCAACCGAAAAGGCTACCATCGAATGGTCAGCGAGTCCACCCCGTACTCCTTACACCGATGAAGTTTGCCTACCCCGAAGGGCCTGACAAATTCATAAGGACCACCTGCCGAAAAGGCTACCATCGAATGGTCAGCGAGTCTCCCCCGTCCTCCTTACTCCATTGTGAACTCAGGACCAATATGAAGAAGACCAATTTGTGAAAAAGTGAATTTTTTATTGATGATGAACCACCATTTACAGACTTTTGATAAACTGACTTGATCTCTACTGAAAGTATTTTCGAAGTCTGCCAGCATGCCAAGTGTTCTTGATATCGGATTCGTCCAATGCCTTCAGTCGGTAAGTTCCTAGCTTTGGTACTTCGATCACCTCATAGGGTCATTCCCAGTTCGGCATCAGCTTTCCCATGTTCTGAGGTGCAGACGCTTCGACTTCTCTGAGGACGAAGTCTCCCACTTCAAATCTGCAAAGTTTAACCACCTTGTTGTAATGCTTGGCGACTCTCCGTTGGTAGGCTGCTAACTTGATCAAAGCCACCTCTCTGGTTTCTTCCAAAAGATCCAAGTTGACCCTCAGTCCTTCTTCATTATAGATCTTTTCGAACTAACTAACCCGAAGACTTGGAGATCCAATCTCAACTGGGACTAAGGCATCGGTACCGTAAGCCAATCTGAAAGGTGAATCTCCTGTTGTAGTCCTCGGCATAGTTCGGTAGGCCCACAATACACTGAGAAGCTCCTCTGGCCATCTTCCTTTAGCTTCATCCAGTCTGCGCTTGATCCTATTCAGAAGCGTTCTATTGGTCACCTCAACCTGCCCATTTGACTGTGGATGAGCCACCGAAGTCTTTCTGTGCTGAACTCCCAACTCTTTCAGAAATCCTTCAAATTTTGATCCCACGAACTGGCGCCCATTGTCCGATATCACCACTTTAGGAATTTCGAAGCGAAACACTACGGATTCCTTCATGAACTTCAAACACTCTTGTTCCGTTATCAACCGAAGTGGCTTCTCTTCTACCCATTTGGTCATGTAGTTTATAGCAACTATGACAAAACTGACCTGACCTTTAGCTTTCGGCAACGGACCCAATATATCTACCCCCCAGACAGCAAAGGGTATAGGAGATAAAATCGAGTATAACTCTTCTGGTGGCTTATGTGGGATCAGACTGTTGAGTTGACACTTCTCACACCTCTTTACATACTCTGTAGCTTCCTTAAAGATCGTAGACCAGTAGTACCCCTGTCGAAGTACTTTATAAGCCAAAGACTTAGCTGCCATATGGTCACCATAAATACCTTTATGAACCTCTCGAAGAGCATACTCGGCCTCAGATGGAACCAGACACTTCAACAATGGTGATGAAAACGCCCTTCGAAAAAGGTCCCCGTCAATAAGAACGAAGTTGGCACTCTTGTACTTGATCTTCTTTGCCAGCATCTGATCCGAAGGAAGGACGCCATCTGCCAGATATTCAATGTACGGAGTCATCCAACAGTTAGATCGCTCGATAGACATTATCGCTTCGTGCTGGATACTCAGCTGCTGCAAGACCTTCAAATAAACTGACCCATTGAAAACAACAGCATCCGTAGTGGCCAGCTTGACAATGCATCGGCAATGGAATTGTCGTTACGTTCTATGCCCTGAAATTCATACGAGATGAAATACTGAAGTCGATCATTCAACGCGGCCAAATACTTGATCATCCTCGTCCCCCGAGCTTCATAATCTCCTGATAGTTGCTTGACAACCAGTTGAGAGTTACTGTAGATGATCAGCTTTTGAACTTCTAGACTCTTTGCTAATCGGACTCCTGCCAGCACTGCTTCATATTCAGCTTCGTTGTTCGTTGCTCTGAACCCGAATCTGATGGCCTGCTGCACCTTGAATCCTTCCAGACTTGTCAAAATAATTCCTGCCCCACTGACATCCGCGGTAGAAGACCCATCTGCGTACAGCGTCCATGAATTCTGACCGTGCTGAAGAACTGCAACTGCTCGATCGGACGTCTCAGCTTCTGGCAGCCTAGCATCTGCTTCGGAGAACGAACACTCCACCATGAAATCGGCCAAGGCTTGACCTTTGATAGCAGTTCGGGGATGATATTCAATAAAAAAATTAGGATAATTCCATAGTCCACGTTGCTAATCTCCCCAAATTTTCTGGCTTGCTCATCACCTTCTTCAGTGGTTGATCAGTGTAGACAACTAGGAGCCGACCTTGAAAATATTATCGAAGCTTTCGGCTAGAAATTATCAAAACAAAGGCAAATTTTTTGATATTTGGGTACCTAGTTTCAGCATCTCGTAGGACGTGACTGACATAATAAACCGGATGTTGTTTCCCACTGACCTCCCGAACCAGCACTGCTCCAACTGCCAACGAACTAGCTGCCAGATATAAATACAAAGTCTCTGCCGGAGCAGGTTTCACTAATAACGGAGCTGAAGACAGATATGTCTTTATGCCTTGGAAGGCGTATTCACACTCCGAAGTCCACTGGAATGTCTTCGCATTCTTTGGTCCCTTCAGTGTGTCGAAGAACGGCAAGCATCTCTCTACAGATTTGGACATGAACCTCCTCAAAGCTGCAATCCTACCAGTCAGACGTTGTACGTCTTTGAACGACTGAGGAGTCTTCATGTCTAGAATGGCCTATATCTTTTCCGGATTGGCTTCAATGCCCCTTTGACTGACCAGGTAACTAAGAAACTTCTCTGCACCGAGTCCGAAGGTACACTTTGTAGGATTAAGCCTCAACTTGTGATGACGGACTGTCCGAAAGCATTCCTCCAGATCATCCAAATGCTTCTGAACAAACATACTTTTCACGATCATGTCATCCACATACACCTCCATATTCCTACCCAGTTGCTTCTAGAAGACAAAGTTCATCATTCTCTGGTAAGTGGCTCCAGCATTTATCAGGCGAAGGTCATCTTCTTATAGGCGTACACCGAACGGTGTGTGATGAATGTTGTCTTTGGAATGTCCTCTTTGTACATAGATATTTGATGATAACCTGAAAAAGCATCCATAAAGCTTATACTGCATACCCCGAAGTTGCATCAATAAGTTGATCAATGTAAGGCAGGGGATAGAAGTCCTTTGGGCATGCTTTATTCAGGTCGGTGAGTCGATGCAAACTCGCCATTTTCCATTCTGCTTCTGCACCAGCACTACATTCGCCATCCACTCCGGATAATCAATCTCGAAGATGAAATCAGCAGCTATCAGCTTCGCGACCTCCTCATCAATAATTCTCTGACGCTCAGGTGCGAAGATCCGCCTTTTCTGCCGAACTGGCTTCTTCGATGGATCCACATCCAGCCGATGTTCGACAATCTTTCGGCTGATCCCAAGCATGTCTTGCGGCTCCCATGCAAAGATGTCCGCATAACAGCGAAGAAGTTCCATAAGATTTGTCCGGAGAGGTTCCGACAAACCCGAACCTATCTTTACTGTCTTATCTTTCTTTCCCAGAACCAGCTTGATCTCCTCTGTCTCTCCTACAGGAATAACCAATGGCTCTGAACTGCTTTCAGTGAAGGGCTCGATCTCAATCGCCATGGTTTGCTTTTGCTTGCTGACCACTACTCTCGAGGAAATAACACCGTCGGGCCAGATCCAAGTCCCCCCAACTCCGTGTGCTGTTGGAAACTTGATCTTAAAGTGAGGGATGGATGTCACTGCTTGGAGAGCAGTCAAGGTAGGTCGTCCCAATATGGCGTTGTAGGCCTAATCTACATGCACAACATAAAATTTACATGTTATTTCTACCTGTTGTGAAGCGGTACCAAAGATGACTGGTAGCTCGATAGTTCCTGCCACTTTGATCAGATCGTTGCTGAAGCCATATAGGGGAGCCTCCTGCCCAACCTCCATCTTTCGCCCATCAAGATGCATCCTCTGATAAGCATGGGCATACAGAATATCCACCGAAGATCCGTTGTCTATCATCATGCGTTTCACATCTATTGAACCCACTTGTGCAATGATCACCAATGCTCCTTCATGGGGTTCGATAGGTTTCGAAGGGTAATCTGCATCGGTGAAGGATATAACAGTCCCTGGAAACGGTCTGTCGATCTTCGGGGGAGCCCCTGCCACGGACATGACAGAATCCAGATATCCCCTCCTCTTCTTTCCTACCAACTTCCCTGCTGTCCCACCAGTTATTACATCAACGACGTGCCTTGGGGGCTGATTTGGAGCAGGCCGTACGGGGGGAGCCGTTTGAACTGTCTGAACGGTACGGTCAACATTTTGCTATTCTTGTTGGTCCATCCCGGCCACATATAGAACCAGCAAACCACTTTGAACCTTCTTCTCCACAAAATCTTTCAAATTGCAACACTCATTAGTGTCGTGACCGACAGCTTGATGATAGCCACAATATTTTCGAGCGTTACCCTGTCCTGGCTTAAAGTTATCACGAGGTGGTTCAAAAAATGGCTGGCCCCTGATCTGATCCAGAATCACCGACCTATCCGTATTCAGTTTGGTGTAAACCTTATTCACCTTCTAGGCGGGAGCAGGTGGGTGATTATTTCCTTGTCGCCATGTGTTATTGTACTTCTTCGAGCTTCCCTCTGGCCGATCGTTATACCCTCCCGCCTTTTTCTGATCGCCTTCAACTTTAGGAGTATCTGCCTCCTTTATTCGGTCCGAAGAAGGACTCTTCAGGCTGTTCATGGCCTCCTCTACCACAATATAGCCTTCCGCCTTATCAAAAGCTTCTGCCAAGCTCTTCGGATGGTGAAACATCAGCTTCTTCACCAACTTTTCAGACTTCACCAGATCTAGCCCGTTCTGAAACAATCCTACAGCCTGAAGATCATTAAGGTCAGACACCTGGCCAACTGCCTCCGTAAACCTCTTCACATACTGACCCAAAGACTCATTAGTGAACTGTCTGACCTGTGCTAAAGAGCCTGTGGGCTTCCCCCTTCTTCGGTTGCTCCCGAAATGAGCATGGAATTTTTCGCACAGTTCAGACCATGAAGACACTGAATTTGCCGGCAAAGTCCCCATCCACTGCCTCACATCCTTTCTTAACGTTATGACGAACGTATGGCACTTGGCAGCATCGGTAAAGTCATAATAATCCATCAGCCGGTCAAACGCCTGGCTATGGTCATAAGGGTCCCCAGACCCATCGTAACTCTCCATGTGAGGCAGCTTCTTGGTGGTGTCTGCCTTCTCCTTAAGAATATCCGAAGAAAATGGGGACGCCTTCCTTCCAGGAGTATCTTTCACCTGTTGAACCTCAGTTAATTGCTTCCAGAGCTCTTTCAGTTCCTTAACTAGATACTACACTCCTTCTGGTTGAGAGGAGGCTTCTTTCTCCGGTGACTCTTTCCTCCTCAGAATGGATTGGCTTTCTCTAACGGAAACCAATGCCCTTGATGGGCTTCTGGACTTACTTCGGCGTGTGGCCCTACCATCATGTTGAGAATGCTCATGATGCCGCTCTCTCCTTCCACTTTCTGGCACGACCTCCCTCGACCTACTCCTCTGTCGACCACCATCTCGGCCTCGAGAACCGATGACAATAAGTGCTCCCTTTGATGCCATAGGAGTTCTGCTCCTCGATCTCCTTCGATCACGAGAACGGTCCCGAGATACATGTATATAATGTTCTGGCTCTTTCCCTTCTCGTCGTTGTACATCCTTATGCCTACTACGCCTATCCGACTGGATATAAGTGGACGTCTCGTCCTTTAGATCAGCCATCCGAAGCATCTGCATAGCTATATCTTCCCTTTGCTTTAGAAGGACCTCCAAAGCTTTATCCGCCTCCTCTGCCATCTTCGCCAACTTGGCAGCTTTATCATCCCGACCACTTCGGTGACGGGTTCTGGGCGGAGAACCCCCCACCCAGCCCCGATTTGGGTCTCGACCTTTATCATCAGCAAACACCAACCTCCGTCTGGCACCACCATGAGCTCTCGAACAAGAACCCCTGGAAACATGCTTGGAAGTAGTGCTCTCACTCTCATGAGCACTCTTCGAAGGACCCAGACGATCCTTGACAGAAATGTGTTGGACAGATGAGCTTACAGCCCTTGGCTATCCTTCAGGTGTGTCCGCTCTACTCCTCACCATCTTATCCGACGTAGAGCAAAAGAAAGTTGTGATTGAAAATTACAAGACACTAGAACCGCCCTCCTTCTAGTGCCAATGTTAACGCCAAGATCATTTGCCACATCCCAATCACATAAGACGTCCTGATCCTGCACAGTAAACACGATCAACACCACAAGCTTGACGACTTCGACCGTCGGGGGATAACTCAGGCGTGAGAGTCAGTAGCGGTGTTCACAAGGTTAACAATGGAGGATAAAATATCTAGTGTATTGAGAGAGATAAAAAATCTCAATTCTATGTGTGCGTACCTTTTCTTGAAGACCTCCTTGCTAGATTATACTCTCATACCCGGTTTACCGTGCCACCCACTACCGTCTGACACAGCCCCTTTTCCTCAGTGATCTATGCCGACTGCATGCAGGCTGTCACCTTTTTTCTCCATTATGCATGTCGCCGACCGGCTATAATCTCATCGACATTAATGATCTGCAGACTTTTGGTCAACAGCCTTCCTTTCCCATCATTACAAGTCAAAGATAGAGATATTAACAAATCAGTGGATCGACCCCCTGATTTGACCCGGTCTTGTGAGGACCCAACAGGACTAAGACGGTGGCTAGGCCCAGTAACTTAAAGAATCAATAATAAAGACCCAATGGACTAATTAAATAAGTAGGCCCAATCCATTTGGCCCAATAGGAGAAAAATCATGACCCAACACCTCCATTGTTGGGATATCACTGGGGTTGAATTTACCTCTGAAATGCATTATTTTTTTGATACGAGCCACCTTCCTTGTGGAATTAATGCTACTGCTATTGCCTTGATCCCAAAGTCTGATAATCATTCATATATATCTGACTTTAGGCCAAAATCTTGTTGCAACACTTTTTATAAATGCATCTCTAAGATTATTGCTAATAGACTTAAGAAGGTCCTTCCCTCTCTAATTGACCATGCCCAATCTGCCTTCATTTCTAGTAGAAACATCAGTGATAATATTCTTCTTGCCCAAGAACTTTTCAGAAACTACCATACGAATTTTGGTCTTGCTAGATGTGCCTTAAAAGATTGACATTAGGAAAGCTTTTGACACTGTCAATTGGAGTTTTATCTTGGATCTGTTGAGCCTTCTTAAGTTCCCTCCCACTTTCATTAATTGGATTAGAGTTTGCATTTCTACAGCTATGTTTTCTGTTAAAGTGAATGGAGCTCTTGCAAGCTACTTCCGAAGGGCTAGAGGACTAAGGCAATGGGATCTTCTTTCCCCTTACCTGTTTGTGCTAGCTATGGAAGCCCTCTCAATTATTTTGAACAAGGATGCTCTTTTGCCTTGCTTTAAATTCCACTAGCGAACCGAGCCTTTCAAACTCACTCATCTTTTTTTTACTGATGATTTGTTGATCTTTTGCCATGGTAGCCTGCCTTCAGTTACGATCATTCATTCTTGTATTTAGTCTTTCTCAACGTTCTCTAGCTTAATTCCAAATGCTCAGAAGAGTCACTGTTTTTTATATAAGGTTAAAGAAGAATGGCATAATAGCAATTGTTCTATGGTGGGGTTTCATATTGGTGTTCTACCTATTAGATTTCTTGGGGTTCCCCTTATCTCATCTAAGCTTTCCCACATGGATTGAATGCCTTTAATTCAACAAATCACTGCTAGTGTCCTCCTGGACTGCAAGATTTCTCTTTTACTCGGGCAAACTGCAGCTAATCAAATTTGTCCTGTTTGCCATTCAGTCTTACTGGTTAGCCCATTTTATTTTACCCAAGTCTGTGATGAGATCAATTCAGTCGATTCTTTGTAGATTTCTCTGGAAAGGCGCATCTCTTCTCAAGTTTGAAGTCGAAGTCTCTTGGAAGGATCTATCCATGCCATAGTCTGAGGGGGGTCTAGCTATCAAGAATCTTATTGACCGGAATATGGCTCTCATCCTCCAGCACCTTATCAAGGTTATCTCTCCTTCCCCTTCCTCTCTTTGGGCTTCATGGATTCAAAGCTCTATTCTTAAGCAGAGAAATTTCTGGCATATTGATATTCAGTCTGATTGCTCTTGGATTTCGCTTAAAATCATTAAACTTAGGCCTACTGCTTTGAAATTCTTTTTTTATAGATTTGGTAATGGTAACATCTTCAGTTTGTGGTTTGACCCGTGGCTGAATGGCCAGGCCTTATCTTCTTCTGAGTTTATTGTCTCTAACTCTAGGATTCCTATCTCTGTTAGAGTCTCTTGCATCATTTCTCAAGGTTCTTGGTCTCTGCCTCTTAGAAACCATCGTAACCATCAAGAGGTGATGCAGTTTTGAAATTTATTAAATGAAGTTCAAGTGTCTTCTGCTGCTGAGGACCTCATATTCGGGTATGGTATTGTCATTAGTTCCCTGAAGGAAAATAACATCTGGGAATCCATTCGTCTGAGAGGTCAGAATATACCTTGGGCTAAGTTGCTATGGCACAAGCTTCATGTGTCCCAGTTCTCTTTTACGTTGTGGCTAGCCTTGCATAGGAGACTGCCTACAAATGATTTATTTTGTTCCTTTTCTAATCGCTTGGCCTACCTCCTTTCTAACTTGATTGCAGAAACTTTCCCTCATCTTTTTTTGTCCTTACTCTAAAACTGTTTTAAGGGGAGGTTTATGCAATTTGAGATCCCGAAGTTGGTTTTTGCTACTTCGGTGTACAAAATTTGGGGAGCTAGGAACTCAATGGTGCATGACAAAATCAAACTACCCCCTCGTTCTAGAAAATGAAATTGTGAAGTTGATCAAAGCTCGGCTCTCCACTTCTCTGTAGTTCCACAAGGCAGCTCAGAATTGTAGTAGCTATATTAATTGGATGTCGTTCTTTTTGTTTTTGTCTCTTCTTTGAAGAAAGAAAGAAAATTTAAGGAAGAGAGAAATTTCAAAGAAAGCTAGAAGAATGAAAGAAATATGAATAGACTGGGATGAATATGTAGTGTTCCATGTATGCTTGCAAGTGTTATGGAAATAAATAATCTGTTCCTAACATTAGAATGATTTGATTTGGTTTCCAAGATAAGATAAGATTTGATTTGATAAAATATGATTTGATTTGATAAGATATTGATTATTTTATTTGGTAATATTTAATTTTCATATTTGATTTGATTCACCTTGATTTATTTTCCAAAAAATTAAGGAAACAAGGAGGTTGAGCAAGATTTGAAACATTTACCGGAGATTACACAAGACATCGAGGGACCGCCCAGGATCCATTAGGGTTTGGCTCTTTAGGGGTTTTTGTTAGTTTGCAGAAACAAGATATACATACAATCAATATTGTAAAATAGCGGAAGCATGACATAAATAGAATTTAAAATTTTCTGCAATTTAAACATGTTACTCTTTATTAGTTTTACATGCAATTTAATTGATGAGATTGTCATTGTCTAGTAGCTAATTGTCTTAATTTGATTACGAAATATGATTGTACTCCTTCCATTTCTTTTTAATAGATGTTTTCGAAGAAAACATAAATTTAATAAATACTATTAATGCTTATTAATATTTTGTGTGATTGACCGAGTGAATATTTAATATAGAGACAATATATAAAATTAAGTCATTAATGCTTCTTTAAAATCTAAAAATAAAAAGTAAAAAGAAACAAATTTGACTTTTTAAAACGATAAATAAAAAGAAACAAATGGAGTAATAATCTATTCGACTTTATATTTTTTGGAAATTAATATTTCCACAAGTGAAAATATTAGTTCTACAAGATTCTCAATTCCCTTTTTTTTCCTATATAAACAATGTGTTGAAACAATGGTCTATTCATGCGATGACTAAACAAATTCACAATTTTATGGCCACTTCTAAATTTCAACCAGTGGTTCTCTTCCTTATAGTTCTGATGTCCCTATTTGCTACTGATGAATGTAAGTGATTATTTCCTCATCATCTCTTATTGTCAAATTATTGCAAATACATTTTTAGTTTTTGTAAAAAAAAATTCTTTTATAAGAGGCAATTTATTTAAGAAATTATATAAGTATTTTATTAGATTCCAAAAACCCATTTTAGAATTAACTTTATTTTAAAAATAATATTTATTTTTGATACAGGTTTGATCAACAAAAGAACTGAAATTACGCAAGATGGTGACAATATTCTCCCTACAAAGCTAAGAAACGCCTTTAGATTTTGTGTCCCAAATGTATGTGGTATCCCAAGAATTTGTTGGTGTTGTGTTGAGCCTCTTAAAGCACATTGTTTTGATAAAAAATCCGAGTGTCGAGCCTCTTGTAAATGATCCTCCTTATATTGTTGCTATTCCATGAATAATTGAATTATGACATTTGATTGAATCTTAACCGTTCACCTTTTACATTTTGTTTCTGAGTTTTGGACTGAAAAAAAAGAATAGAAAACTTAAATTAGAATAGAAAGCTTGAAGTTTTCCTTGGTGTTGTTTCTGAGTTTTTAATAGAAAAGAATAGATAATTTTAAAAAAAAATCTTGCGTTTTTTAGTTCCAATGAAAAGAAAAGAAAAATATCACTTTTATAAATTTACCATTCTATTAATTATAACCCAACTATGAATAAAAATATGCAAGATACATTTAATCAAAGAAAAAATTGCATAATCAAATACAAATATCCAAATAAACGTTAAACAAAAACTATTTCTACAAAGTCATTGTCATGCCATTCCCAAAAGTCTTCAAACATAATCTGTATTATTAATACTAACGGAGATTATTTATCAAATTCTTCAAGAAATTCAATTTTCTCTCTAACGGTAACCCAAACACTGCTCCTGTCTTGTCTTGATTTTCTAGTAGCCATAAATAGGCCTCATCAATTTTTTCCTCATCGAAATTTATTTCAGGTAGTCTTTTAAGGATATCATTTGCAGAATAGACTTGCACAGATGAATTGATAAATGTTTCTCCCTATTTTTCAAATGTCTCCCCTTGCATTTCCAATATGGTAGCTAATCTATCCATCACATTAGTTAATTTACCTTCATCATCAGAATGTTTTGCATTTTTCTTTTTTTTCTTTTGAAGTATTTACATTTTTCATCGGTACTTGAGAAGGGGTTGACATAAAGTCGCCAATATCAACCAAATTGAATTAAACTTTCTAAAATTACTTTATTTCAGGATATTGCACAATCAATTCCAACAATTGTAAATTCTTGCTCAGCCATGTCCTCCTACTTTTCTCGCTTCTCTTTTGCAGTTACTAAACCTTCCCCTGTTGCCCTATCTTTAGCAAATAATTCTTCCAAACGATTATAATGATAGATCGCTTTTTCCCTCCACATAGCAGCTTTAGGCTTTGCCTAGTTATAAAGACATTATTATCAAATAAAAGACATTATCTATATGCACACAATTAAATTGGACAAAAGTAATTCAATTAAACTTAAATAAATACCTCTATAAGGTCTTTCCATACTTCAGGTTTTGCATCCCACTATTTTGTAACTGAGCTCCAAGCAACGCCACTAAATCCAATTGAACATTTAAACAAACCATAACACTCGGCAAAATGAGCTTTGAGATTCTTTTGGCGATTAAGAAATTGACTTTTCTTCAAATATGGTATCTTAAGTTTTTCTATCAAATATTTCAACATATTTGCATAGGCATGCGTCGTAAAAGTTTCATCAAATCTGTTCCCTTGTGCTTGCTTATAAAGCATTGACTCAATGAACAATTCATTCATTCTATTTGTCCTTTTCAAATTTTCTTTCTTTGAGGCTGGAATTTCATTTGTTGTTTTGGTCATGTTTATCCAATACAAATAATCATGAAATTAAAAGAAGCAACACACACACACACACACACACACACACACACACACACACACACATATATATATATATATATATATATATATATATATATATATATATATAAACAACACACAATAATGGATAAATAATAAAGTAAAAAACTTAATCTCATATAAACAATAAACAAAATATCATTCTAGTTACGGCATGAATACTCGTCAAATAACATAATAAATTAAAAAGCCAAAAGTACTATAAACTAGTTGTTAACATGAGATGAAACTCAAGAACTATTAACTTCATTTATCTAATCAATCCACATATCATTTACAATAGAAGTCTTTAAATACTCAGCATGCGTTGTATCCTCAATAGCATCTCTTACATGATCATCAGGTTCATGTATTTTCTCAGGAGCTCTCGACCAAGTTCGACAATAAGGTAATCATCAGGATCAATTGAAATCAAGTATTATGTAAAATGCAACATGCTAAAACAATTTCAGATTAAGTATCCACATCATATTTTGGCTCAGTTGTTCTCCCAATAATGGGAAACCTTTTCTTTAGTACGCCAAATGCCCTTTCAATTGTATTACGTAATGCTGCATGACGTAGATTAAATAATTCTCAAGGATTTTCTGGAGGTCGATCTGAGTACTCTTTTAAATGGTAGTGAACAGCTCTATATGGTGTTATTAATCCGTTGGCAAATGGTTTTCAGCCGAATTATAATTGCAATATATGTGCATACATGAGATAACGTTGGTCGCAATCTAACTTCGTCAAATATTTATCGACACATGTATATCATTTTCCTTCAATAATAATATTTAATTAGTGTTCGTCTTATTTCCCTTTTTTCTCATTTAGATAAATTAATTACATATAAATTTAACCTATTAATTAATTTCTACTCCATCTGTCCCGCAAGAATCGGTTTAATTTGACTTTTTAGTCAAATTGACCAATTTTGTAATCAAAAAACATATAATTTTCTTGTAAATATAGGAGGAGAACTATATATAAGAAACTATATTTAATTTACTGTTACCTTCAATTTTCATATGTTTGAAAATATAAATAAATATCCTAAATTCTTTTTTAAAATTGATCATTTGACTACTAAAGTTAAATAAACCAATTTTTGAGGGATTGAGAGAATATTGAGGAGATCAATTTCATAAATAAGAAAGAATGATCCGACACATTTTTATCATAAATTTCAGAATACTAATACTAGGGACATCAATTATATAAAAAAAAATTGTGCACACACAATATAAAAAAAAATAGAAAATAAGGAGCGGAACCTAAAAACTAAATGTTTTAACATTTTTATTAGTAAACAATACATGGATCATACTCTTGGTGCACAACAGTATTATCCATTTCAAAATATCTTATCAACTATTAACATTTATATGACAGTACAACAATTTTTCATCGACTTTTTAATTGTCAGTTACGTGAATAAGTACTAGTGGTAACTTTTTTAGATAGATATGTAATAAGTGGATTTTTTTATAATTCATACCAATTTTATGTATTGATAAATTAAACATTTATAATTCAGCGAAATTTACCGCAATACATAGCATGACTCTTCTATGAACAATTGATTTAAATTTTCGACTATTTTTCTAAGTTTTCTTTAAATTGTACATGTTAGGCAATATAATTACAAATTACTATATGTTTGACATTTTATATAAGCAATATAATTACAAATTAAATGAATTAAATAAAGGCATTTATCAATAATATTATTTACCTCTCTAATATATGGAGGAAAGAGGTTGGCCAAGACAACCGCGCATACACGGATGGCCTCCTCCCAGACTAGACCCATGAGCTCGTCGGCAAAGGCTGTAAGATTTATGGAGCCGTGGACGACTTCCTAAGAAAACTGGTAAATCCGCTCGCGTGATGGTACGCCTGACTGCACAATACTGCTCGCCATGCACACCTCTATGATCCGTCGGAAGAATCAGTAAAGACATGAACATGTAGGGATCTTTCATGCACATCGAAGGTGGGAGGTTATACACAACAATAATCGCTAACCAAGTTGAGTAGTGCTTGGTGTAAGGCCCATTAAATGGATTAAAGCTATTCGTAGCAAGTCCAAGTCTAACATTACGAACCTCTTTAGCAAACGAGGGGTGCTTTCTGTCAAAAAAAATCCATTCAAGCCCATCTGTCGGGTGCGCCAGTTGACCTTCGACTATGTCCCGTGGTGAGTGCCACCTCGGTGGTATGTGTTGACATGAACAACAGCTGAAACCTCGGTGCAATGAGAAAGTAACATAAGATCTTTCTCGACACGTTTTTTCCCTTTTTCTTGCGTTGTTCACATTATCTACTTGTACTGCAGATATCACATGACCTTTTATTTTTATTGACATCACCATAATATAACATACAGTCATTCTCACAAGCATCAGTCTTCTCATACCCTAGATTGATCCATCTGACCATTTTCTGCACATCATAGTACGACTTCGGTAACTTATTACCTGCTGGCAAGAACTCCTTTAGAATGTTTAGCAGTTCATTAAAACCTCTCTCACTACAATTATGCTCGTTCTTGAAGTGTAAAAGCTTAGTCATTGCGGATAAGACGGTGTGCTTTTTGTGCCCGTCATACAGTACTGGCGTCGCTGATTTATGCAATAATTTATAGAAACCCTTGTCCCCATCATTCGGCTCTTGCTCGATGTTACCATCATCCCTGTTTGTATTCCACTGGAAGAATGAACCAGCAGCTTACAATCATGTTAGTACAGTCAAAGGTTTCATCACCTCAGGATTCTGGTTCGAATTCATGTTCATCCAACCAGGTTTTCCCATGATAGATCCATGTGGTATAACCCTTCTTGAACCTATGCAAAAATAGGTTGCATGACATCGCTCCTTTCTTCTACACTTCATTCACACACATCTTACAAGGACATCTAATCTCATCGCCGCTGACTTGCTGAAACGCGAAATTGAGAAACTGTACAACCCCACTACACTCTTATCAGTGGCTACCCTACGTTTCATCCAACTTCGATCAGCAGACATCTTGAACAACGGACTGATATATATATATATATATATATATATATATATATATAATATATATATATATATATATATATATATATATATATATATATATAAGAAAAGTTAGACAAACACAATCGAGTCTCCGAGTTAATATGTATATGCGTGCTAATGAGCTTCCTAACTTCATCTGCCACTCTAACGGGTCAGACTTCTGTCCCATTCCCAGATGTCGCCCCACTGATGCCAACAATTTGAACACATCTGTGACGCCCCCAAAATTAGGTATACATCACCCATCTTGGGTCGTCAGATACATAGTACAGAATACAAATACAACTGATTAATACATCTGTCGTGTACAATACGACAAAACATAAACTGTGAGTTTGAATACAAATATTATCTTCTAGAGAGTATTCATACTCAAAAGGAGTCCTCATTACATTTATTAACACACCATTACATAGAATAGTGAGGACTACTAACTAATACTATCATTCGGACCATCACTCCGTACCCCGACTTGTACCAGCTACGTTCTCATTTCCTGAAGAGAACAGTGAAAGAAAGGGTGAGCTCAACTAGCCCAGTAAGAAATATTATGACTAAGATAATGCAGAATAAATTATCGTTAGCCTTCAACAATGTTAAACTGATAAAATATAATAGACATCAAGTTTAACTGTAGCGGAACAAGCAATCCATTAAAAGAGTCAAGTAGAAAATAAACTCTACTATCTTTTATGATTTAAAAGATTTTCCAACACTGTGATCGCTGAGACTCAGCTTAATAAAATAATCCACATCATCGAATCACCCCTGCACTACGGCCAAGGATATTCGTATATTCATTAATGGTCATGATCATGCCAACAACTGTCCATCAATGCACTACGGGCCAATGAGGACTTTTACCACATCATTTGTAACATTACGGTCATGATTATACCGAATAATCCCTGGTCATAATCATACCAAGTCCATCTATGCACTACATGCCACAGATGACTTTCAACATTTTATAAACATGAGGATGATGACAATGATATAAGAATTCAATAAAACAAGTTCAAGAATTAATTTATCCAGGAATTAACAACGTCCAAATTGTCAACATGATACTGCATTGTGGAGTAAAATTCAAGAATGCTTAGAAGAATATTTTCTTGAAAAGATACTGGATGAAACGCAACTATCAAGGATATTCCACAAATTTCATGGAGTATAGAAGTCAAAACTTAACCAACTGAGTATAATAAAGAATGGAATAACAAAAGAAATCACCATGCATGCGATAGACCGCACAGACAGGTTATTCCAATAGAATAATAAATAATGGAACCAGGTCCGGCGTAAACGCACAGACAGGATATTCCGACAGAATAATAAATAATGGAACCAGGTCCGGTGTAAAACACACAGACAGGATATTCCAACAGAATAATAATAAAACGGAACCAGGTCCGGTGTAAAACACACAGACAGGATGTTCCAACATAATAATAAACGGAACCAGGTCCGGTGTAAAACACACAGACAGGATGTTCCAACAGAATAATAAACGGAACCAGGTCCGGTGTAAAACACACAGACAGGATGTTCCAACAGAATAACAAAGACAGAATAATAGAAGAATGTCACCAAGTATAGGGTAGACCGCGTATACAGGTTATTCCAACAGAATAATAAAGAAATGGAATAACAGAAGTTCTCTTCATGAATATAAAAGAATAATATCCCTTACCTTAAAAGAACTGGATATTGGAAAAGTGATGTAGCAGAATACTTTTATTCTCTCTCTCTTATTCTCTCTATACTTTCTCTCTCTATAGCTTGAATGAATTCGTGAAAAATAATGAAGCCCTAGGCCTCTATTTATAGAAAAACTGAGGGTGGCTCTTGGTCTTAACGAAGGGTCAAATGACTCTTGGTCTTAACGAAGGGTCAAATGACTCTTGGTAATATTGAAGGGACAACTACTATTGACGAAAGTAATTACTATTGACCAAGGTAAATACTATTGACGAAGGTAATTACTATTGACCAAGGTAAATACTATTGACGAAGGTAATTACTATTGACCAAGGTAAATACTATTGACGAAGGTAATTACTATTGACCAAGGTAAATACTATTGACGACGGTAATTACTATTGACGACGGTAATTACTATTGACGACGGTAATTACTATTGACGAAGAGACTCTTAGATGATGACATATGGCCCCCCATAAAATAACCAAACTTACCACAACGTCTCAATTATTGATTTAATAATATAACATATTATACAGATGATACTATGACAATAATTTAAGAGATATGATGCAGCAATTACTGTAGCAATAATTGAGTATAGCTGAGTGACTTCTCACGTAAGCATCAATAATCAATACCGTGTGCTACTATGCAACCACGCGTATTACTGTACTTTTACTACCGAGTAGTTCAACAGTTTTAACGGTTTTAACGGTAACACCTCAGCCGTTATTTTTATAGAAAGATAATTTTGTCGTTTTCTCAATCCGACAATAATTCCGTTGTGGGGTCCACCAATGATTGTGCCGTCGTACGAATATTCCCCGACAAAAAGAATATTCCCCGACCAAACGAATATTTTATAACAACTTGCTTACTTTGCAAAATTTATAAATATTACCCACAACTATAACATTATATCAAATTAACTCCATAATATTCAAAAATGATATTTATAGAAAATTCATCTTTATTTATAAAAATTGGGGTCTTACAACCTCCCCTTCTTATGAAATTTCGCCCTCGAAATTAGGGTACGTACCTGGTATGTCGAAGAGGTAAGGATACCTTGATTTCATTTCTGATTCTAACTCCCAAGTCATTTCCTCAACATCGTGGTTTCTCCACAAAACTTTAACTTGAGGTATAACCTTGGAGCGTAGAATATGTTCCTTCTTATCCAAGATTTGAACAGGAACTTCTTCATACGTCAAATCCTCCGCTATTTCGTCCGGTTCTAACTCAATAATGTGGTTCGGGTCTTCCACATATTTGCGTAACATGGATATGTGGAAAACGTTATGAACACGAGACATACTTGGCGGTAAAGCGAGTCTATAAGCCACAGTTCCTACTCGATCGAGGATTAAAAATGGACCGATGAATCGAGGATTTAGCTTTCCTCTCTTTCCAAATCTCGTAACTCCTTTCCATGGAGCAACACGTAAGAACACATGATCTCCTACATCAAATTCCACGTCCTTTCGATGAAGATCAGCATAACTCTTTTGTCGATCT
The DNA here is from genome assembly GCA_016801055.1 of Panax notoginseng. NCBI lineage: Eukaryota > Viridiplantae > Streptophyta > Magnoliopsida > Apiales > Araliaceae > Panax > Panax notoginseng. Next base: position 193,618,062 of record CM029017.1, read on the forward strand.
TGTGAGGTTTTTATACGTTGTCGGATCGTTTGAATCTTTTCTGTAGTCATACGTACCAACTCCGGTCCCAACAACGTTGCTTCGCCCACCTCATCCCAGCATACTGGAGAACGACATTTTCTTCCATACAATGCTTCGAATGGAGCCATGCCAATACTTGCTTGATAACTGTTGTTGTAGGAAAACTCCACCAATGGTAAGAACTTGTCCCAACTTCCTTTGAAGTCAAAGACACAGAGTCTTAATAGATCTTCAAGAGTTTGAATAGTCCTCTCTGATTGTCCGTCCGTCTGAGGATGATATGCTGAACTAAATCGTAACTCCGTGCCCATAGCTTTTTGTAAACTAACCCAAAATCGTGAAGTGAATCTTGGGTCTCGGTCAGAAACTATGGATACTGGCATACCATGCAGTCTTACAATCTCGTTTATGTACATACGAGCAAGACGTTCAAGTGTATAAGTTTCTCGTATCGGTAAGAAATGAGCAGACTTGGTCAATCTATCAACAATGACCCAAATCGCATCAATACCTTGAGAAACCCTAGGAAGACCGGTAACGAAATCCATGGTAATGTGCTCCCACTTCCATTCTGGAATTTCAAGTGGTTGCAATGGACCTTTTGGTACTTGATGCTCCGCTTTGACTCGTTGACAAGTTAGACACCTTGAGATAAACAACGCTATCTCTCTCTTCATATTGCTCCACCAAAATGTATGACGAAGATCATGATACATTTTGGTACTTCCAGGATGGATTGCAAACGGTGTGTTGTGCGCCTCCATCATGATTTCATACTTTAAATCAGGGTTGTTAGGAACACAAAGTCTGGAGTTGACTCGAAGTATTCCTTCTTCATCGATTCTTGCTTCCGGCATAGCACCTTCTTGCACTTTCTTCTTCATACGCATCAGCTCCAGGTCTGTAGCTTGAGCAGCTTTAACTTTATCGATTAAAGTCGGTTCTACTCGTATATTCGCCATCATCACATGGGTCCCTGGAGTCTTCAACTCTATCTCCATCCTTTGCAAGTCACACAAAATGGGCCTTTGCGTTGTTAATATTGCACTTGTACCCGCATATGATCTTCTACTCAATGCGTCAGCTACCACGTTCGCTTTTCCAGGATGGTATTGAATGGTATGATCATAATCTTTCAACAGTTCAAGCCAACGTCGTTGTCGCATGTTGAGTTCCTTTTGAGTGAAGAAATATTTGAGGCTTTTATGATCCGTAAAGATCTCCACTTTCTCCCCATACAAGTAATGCCTCCAAATTTTAAGTGCAAAGACAACAGCTGCCAACTCTAGATCATGAGTAGGATAATTCCTCTCATATTCCTTGAGTTGTCTTGATGCATAGGCTATGACTTTTCCATGTTGCATGAGAACGCATCCCAACCCTTTGCTCGAAGCATCACTGTAGATGACAAATCCCTCCGAGCCAGATGGTATTGTTAGAACAGGTGCTGAAATGAGTCTCCTCTTGAGTTCTTGAAAACTCTGCTCACATTCTTCGCTCCAACCGAACTTTGTATCTTTCCGAGTCAGCTGAGTTAATGGAGTAGCGATTCGAGAAAATCCTTCCACGAATCTCCGATAATAACCAGCTAAACCAAGAAAGCTACGTACTTCGGTCACTGATTTAGGTTGCTCCCAGCTTTGAATAGCTTCAATCTTTGCCGGGTCAACCGATATTCCACGACTTGATACTACGTGCCCAAGGAATGCTACCTCCTCCAGCCAGAACTCGCATTTCTTCAACTTGGCATAAAGTTTGTATTCACGAAGCTTTTGGAGTACCAGCCTCAAGTGTTGCTCATGATCTTCACGGCTTTTGGAATAAATAAGGATGTCATCAATAAAGACGACCACAAAGTGATCCAAATATTCCTTGAATACCCGGTTCATCATATCCATGAAGGCAGCAGGAGCATTAGTCAATCCAAAAGACATAACTAAGAATTCATAATGCCCGTACCGAGTTCTAAAAGCCGTCTTTGGAATATCCTCAGTTCTAACCTTCAGCTGATGATATCCAGAACGAAGATCGATCTTTGAAAAGAATTGTGCTCCTTGCAACTGGTCAAACAGGTCATCAATACGTGGCAATGGGTACCTATTTTTGATGGTGACATGATTCAACTCCCGATAATCAATACAAAGTCGCATACTCCCATCTTTCTTCTTCACGAACAGAACAGGAGCACCCCAAGGAGAAGTACTAGGACGAATAAAACCAATGTCTAACAATTCCTGCAGTTGGGTCTTTAACTCCTGAAGTTCAATAGGAGCCATTCGATATGGGGCTTTGGAAATGGGTTTTGTACCGGGTTCAAGATCGATACAAAATTCAATTTCACGCTCTGGGGGTAGGCCAGGAAGTTCTTCAGGGAATACGTCAGGGAATTTATTAACAATAGAAATATCATTCAAAACTGACGTATTTTTGTTTAGATCTGTGACATGAGCTAAGAAAGCTTGACATCCGTTTTTCAATAAACGAATAGCTTTATGGCTTGAGATGACAGCGATTGATTTTAATGGTTTGGTTGCTTGAATTCGCATAATAGGTCGATTAGGAATATGAAAGCTAACAACCTTACGAAAACAATCAATTTTTGCATAATGAGTAGTTAACCAATCAATCCCTAGAATCACGTCAAATGCAAGTATTTTTAATGAAATCAGATCGATAGGTAATGTGTGGGTACCAACTTGAACCAAACAAGACTTATAAACAGTGGAGGTAATGAAGGTTTCTCCCAACGGAGTTTCCACAGATAAGTCAAAGTCTAATTTCTCCGGAATCAAATTTAATCGATGAGCGCAAGTAGGAGAAATAAAAGAATGGGTTGAACCGGTATCAAATAAAGTATAAACTTCTTTAGAGTTTATAATAAGCTTACCCGTGATGACCTCATTCGGGTTCCTTGCTCTCTGGGAGTTCACAACAAACGCTCTCCCTTGCACAACCGGTTTTGACTTTTCTGGGACGGCTTTTGGTGCCTCCATCCTAGCTGAATTTGTCTTCGGTAAACGACAAAATCGGGCTAAATGACCTTCTCTTCCACAATTATAACATGCTTTGGACGGCATCGCGCAGTTTGGACTGATGTGCCCCTCCCCTCCGCATTTGAAACATATGATAGGTGGTCGTTCTCCTTCCTTAACGACAGGTGCTGGTGCTGACGTCTTTCCATCATTGTTGAATCTCCTCTTCTTGAAATGTCCATTCTTATTGTTTTGGCCCTGATTACCACCGAAGTGGTTACCATTTCTGGCCTGTTGATTCCCTCCACGCTTGTTGTCACCGCTTCGATGACTGCTCTCACTGGTATTATCATTTTGCCGGCTGCTCTCTTTTGGTTGCGTTGTCTCGTTATCGCGCTCCACCAACTGAGCCCTATTTACAACATCTGAATACAAACACAGTTTATGAGAAACAAGATGTTGACGTATCTCCGGCTTCAAACCTCTTAAAAACATCCGCGTCATTCTTTCTTCATTATCCACCAGGTGGGACGCAAACCGGGATAACTCCGCAAATTTTGCCTCGTACTGCGACACGGTCATATTATTCTGCTCCAATTTGATGAACTCCACCTCCTTCATGTGACGAATACTCTCGGGAAAGTATTTGTCGTTAAACAGCTCTTGGAACTTCTCCCAGGACATCTTCAGTGCGGCAGGTTGAGTACGCTTTATCGATTCCCACCAGTAATCTGCCTCTCCTCGCAACATAAAGGCGGCAAAGGGAACCTTTTGCTCCTCGGAGCAACCCAAGACATCAAATATCTTGGTGATCTGCTTTATCCATGTTTCAGCTACAAGTGGTTTGGGTTCTCCCTTAAACTCCGGTGGTCCCAGCTCCTTAAACTGTTTAGCGGTGACCGCCTGAGAGTTTCCAGTATTTCCACCTACGTTGTGGACAGGAGCCGCTTTCACCTGTTGTTGCATGAATTGCATAAAGCCTCTGAACATTTGATCATTCATCATTTGGTCAGTGTTGTTGTTTGCATGAGGATTGACACCTTCCTGATGCACATTATCCTGATTATTGATATGTGGTGAATCAACAGTCGTCTGTGCTCCATTGCTATTCTCAACATTCTCAGATGCCATTTTCAGATACTGCCACAAAATAAAAATTAATTGATATGTCATATATTATCCTTATATTATGACCGACCAATTAAATACCATGCAAATAAACTTAGGTATGTCATACTAGCGAAGGAATTCCCCGTCTCTCCCCTCCTAGTTCTATTCTCACATCTTAGCCAGGGATCATATCCCTAAGCTCTGATACCAACTGTGACGCCCCCAAAATTAGGTATACATCACCCATCTTGGGTCGTCAGATACATAGTACAGAATACAAATACAACTGATTAATACATCTGTCGTGTACAATACGACAAAACATAAACTGTGAGTTTGAATACAAATATTATCTTCTAGAGAGTATTCATACTCAAAAGGAGTCCTCATTACATTTATTAACACACCATTACATAGAATAGTGAGGACTACTAACTAATACTATCATTCGGACCATCACTCCGTACCCCGACTTGCCCCAGCTACGTTCTCATTTCCTGAAGAGAACAGTGAAAGAAAGGGTGAGCTCAACTAGCCCAGTAAGAAATATTATGACTAAGATAATGCAGAATAAATTATCATTAGCCTTCAACAATGTTAAACTGATAAAATATAATAGACATCAAGTTTAACTGTAGCGGAACAAGCAATCCATTAAAAGAGTCAAGTAGAAAATAAACTCTACTATCTTTTATGATTTAAAAGATTTTCCAACACTGTGATCGCTGAGACTCAGCTTAATAAAATAATCCACATCATCGAATCACCCCTGCACTACGGCCAAGGATATTCGTATATTCATTAATGGTCATGATCATGCCAACAACTGTCCATCAATGCACTACGGGCCAATGAGGACTTTTACCACATCATTTGTAACATTACGGTCATGATTATACCGAATAATCCCTGGTCATAATCATACCAAGTCCATCTATGCAATACATGCCACAGATGACTTTCAACATTTTATAAACATGAGGATGATGACAATGATATAAGAATTCAATAAAACAAGTTCAAGAATTAATTTATCCAGGAATTAACAACGTCCAAATTGTCAACATGATACTGCATTGTGGAGTAAAATTCAAGAATGCTTAGAAGAATATTTTCTTGAAAAGATACTGGATGAAACGCAACTATCAAGGATATTCCACAAATTTCATGGAGTATAGAAGTCAAAACTTAACCAACTGAGTATAATAAAGAATGGAATAACAAAAGAAATCACCATGCATGCGATAGACCGCACAGACAGGTTATTCCAATAGAATAATAAATAATGGAACCAGGTCCGGCGTAAACGCACAGACAGGATATTCCGACAGAATAATAAATAATGGAACCAGGTCCGGTGTAAAACACACAGACAGGATATTCCAACAGAATAATAATAAAACGGAACCAGGTCCGGTGTAAAACACACAGACAGGATGTTCCAACAGAATAATAATAAAAACGGAACCAGGTCCGGTGTAAAACACACAGACAGGATGTTCCAACAGAATAATAAACGGAACCAGGTCCGGTGTAAAACACACAGACATGATGTTCCAACAGAATAACAGACAGAATAATAGAAGAATGTCACCAAGTATAGGGTATTCCGCATATACAGGTTATTCCAACAGAATAATAAAGAAATGGAATAACAGAAGTTCTCTTCTTGAATACAAAAGAATAATATCCCTTACCTTAAAAGAACTGGATATTGGAAAAGTGATGTAGCAGAATACTTTTATTCTCTCTCTCTTATTCTCTCTATACTTTCTCTCTCTATAGCTTGAATGAATTCGTGAAAAATAATGAAGCCCTAGGCCTCTATTTATAGAAAAACTGAGGGTGGCTCTTGGTCTTAACGAAGGGTCAAATGACTCTTGGTCTTAACGAAGGGTCAAATGACTCTTGGTAATATTGAAGGGACAACTACTATTGACGAAAGTAATTACTATTGACCAAGGTAAATACTATTGACGAAGGTAATTACTATTGACCAAGGTAAATACTATTGACGAAGGTAATTACTATTGACCAAGGTAAATACTATTGACGAAGGTAATTACTATTGACCAAGGTAAATACTATTGACGACGGTAATTACTATTGACGACGGTAATTACTATTGACGACGGTAATTACTATTGACGAAGAGACTCTTAGATGATGACATATGGCCCCCCATAAAATAACCAAACTTACCACAACGTCTCAATTATTGATTTAATAATATAACATATTATACAGATGATACTATGACAATAATTTAAGAGATATGATGCAGCAATTACTGTAGCAATAATTGAGTATAGCTGAGTGACTTCTCACGTAAGCATCAATAATCAATACCGTGTGCTACTATGCAACCACGCGTATTACTGTACTTTTACTACCGAGTAGTTCAACAGTTTTAACGGTTTTAACGGTAACACCTCAGCCGTTATTTTTATAGAAAGATAATTTTGTCGTTTTCTCAATCCGACAATAATTCCGTTGTGGGGTCCACCAATGATTGTGCCGTCGTACGAATATTCCCCGACAAAAAGAATATTCCCCGACCAAACGAATATTTTATAACAACTTGCTTACTTTGCAAAATTTATAAATATTACCCACAACTATAACATTATATCAAATTAACTTCATAATATTCAAAAATGATATTTATAGAAAATTCATCTTTATTTATAAAAATTGGGGTCTTACAACATCTTCAAATTTTTAAGAAATTTGTAAGACCCCAATTTTTATAAATAAAGATGAATTTTCTATAAATATCATTTTTGAATATTATGAAGTTAATTTGATATAATGTTATAGTTGTGGGTAATATTTATAAATTTTGCAAAGTAAGCAAGTTGTTATAAAATATTCGTTTGGTCGGGGAATATTCTTTTTGTCGGGGAATATTCGTACGACGGCACAATCATTGGTGGACCCCACAACGGAATTATTGTCGGATTGAGAAAACGACAAAATTATCTTTCTATAAAAATAACGGCTGAGGTGTTACCGTTAAAACCGTTAAAACTGTTGAACTACTCGGTAGTAAAAGTACAGTAATACGCGTGGTTGCATAGTAGCACACGGTATTGATTATTGATGCTTACGTGAGAAGTCACTCAGCTATACTCAATTATTGCTACAGTAATTGCTGCATCATATCTCTTAAATTATTGTCATAGTATCATCTGTATAATATGTTATATTATTAAATCAATAATTGAGACGTTGTGGTAAGTTTGGTTATTTTATGGGGGGCCATATGTCATCATCTAAGAGTCTCTTCGTCAATAGTAATTACCGTCGTCAATAGTAATTACCGTCGTCAATAGTAATTACCGTCGTCAATAGTATTTACCTTGGTCAATAGTAATTACCTTCGTCAATAGTATTTACCTTGGTCAATAGTAATTACCTTCGTCAATAGTATTTACCTTGGTCAATAGTAATTACCTTCGTCAATAGTATTTACCTTGGTCAATAGTAATTACTTTCGTCAATAGTAGTTGTCCCTTCAATATTACCAAGAGTCATTTGACCCTTCGTTAAGACCAAGAGTCATTTGACCCTTCGTTAAGACCAAGAGCCACCCTCAGTTTTTCTATAAATAGAGGCCTAGGGCTTCATTATTTTTCACGAATTCATTCAAGCTATAGAGAGAGAAAGTATAGAGAGAATAAGAGAGAGAGAATAAAAGTATTCTGCTACATCACTTTTCCAATATCCAGTTCTTTTAAGGTAAGGGATATTATTCTTTTGTATTCAAGAAGAGAACTTCTGTTATTCCATTTCTTTATTATTCTGTTGGAATAACCTGTATATGCGGAATACCCTATACTTGGTGACATTCTTCTATTATTCTGTCTTTGTTATTCTGTTGGAACATCCTGTCTGTGTGTTTTACACCGGACCTGGTTCCGTTTATTATTCTGTTGGAACATCCTGTCTGTGTGTTTTACACCGGACCTGGTTCCGTTTTATTATTATTCTGTTGGAATATCCTGTCTGTGTGTTTTACACCGGACCTGGTTCCATTATTTATTATTCTGTCGGAATATCCTGTCTGTGCGTTTACGCCGGACCTGGTTCCATTATTTATTATTCTATTGGAATAACCTGTCTGTGCGGTCTATCGCATGCATGGTGATTTCTTTTGTTATTCCATTCTTTATTATACTCAGTTGGTTAAGTTTTGACTTCTATACTCCATGAAATTTGTGGAATATCCTTGATAGTTGCGTTTCATCCAGTATCTTTTCAAGAAAATATTCTTCTAAGCATTCTTGAATTTTACTCCACAATGCAGTATCATGTTGACAATTTGGACGTTGTTAATTCCTGGATAAATTAATTCTTGAACTTGTTTTATTGAATTCTTATATCATTGTCATCATCCTCATGTTTATAAAATGTTGAAAGTCATCTGTGGCATGTATTGCATAGATGGACTTGGTATGATTATGACCAGGGATTATTCGGTATAATCATGACCGTAATGTTACAAATGATGTGGTAAAAGTCCTCATTGGCCCGTAGTGCATTGATGGACAGTTGTTGGCATGATCATGACCATTAATGAATATACGAATATCCTTGGCCGTAGTGCAGGGGTGATTCGATGATGTGGATTATTTTATTAAGCTGAGTCTCAGCGATCACAGTGTTGGAAAATCTTTTAAATCATAAAAGATAGTAGAGTTTATTTTCTACTTGACTCTTTTAATGGATTGCTTGTTCCGCTACAGTTAAACTTGATGTCTATTATATTTTATCAGTTTAACATTGTTGAAGGCTAACGATAATTTATTCTGCATTATCTTAGTCATAATATTTCTTACTGGGCTAGTTGAGCTCACCCTTTCTTTCACTGTTCTCTTCAGGAAATGAGAACGTAGCTGGTACAAGTCGGGGTACGGAGTGATGGTCCGAATGATAGTATTAGTTAGTAGTCCTCACTATTCTATGTAATGGTGTGTTAATAAATGTAATGAGGACTCCTTTTGAGTATGAATACTCTCTAGAAGATAATATTTGTATTCAAACTCACAGTTTATGTTTTGTCGTATTGTACACGACAGATGTATTAATCAGTTGTATTTGTATTCTGTACTATGTATCTGACGACCCAAGATGGGTGATGTATACCTAATTTTGGGGGCGTCACAGTTGGTATCAGAGCTTAGGGATATGATCCCTGGCTAAGATGTGAGAATAGAACTAGGAGGGGAGAGACGGGGAATTCCTTCGCTAGTATGACATACCTAAGTTTATTTGCATGGTATTTAATTGGTCGGTCATAATATAAGGATAATATATGACATATCAATTAATTTTTATTTTGTGACAGTATCTGAAAATGGCATCTGAGAATGTTGAGAATAGCAATGGAGCACAGACGACTGTTGATTCACCACATATCAATAATCAGGATAATGTGCATCAGGAAGGTGTCAATCCTCATGCAAACAACAACACTGACCAAATGATGAATGATCAAATGTTCAGAGGCTTCATGCAATTCATGCAACAACAGGTGAAAGCGGCTCCTGTCCACAACGTAGGTGGAAATACTAGAAACTCTCAGGCGGTCACCGCTAAACAGTTTAAGGAGCTGGGACCACCGGAGTTTAAGGGAGAACCCAAACCACTTGTAGCTGAAACATGGATAAAGCAGATCACCAAGATATTTGATGTCTTGGGTTGCTCCGAGGAGCAAAAGGTTCCCTTTGCCGCCTTTATGTTGCGAGGAGAGGCAGATTACTGGTGGGAATCGATAAAGCGTACTCAACCTGCCGCACTGAAGATGTCCTGGGAGAAGTTCCAAGAGCTGTTTAACGACAAATACTTTCCCGAGAGTATTCGTCACATGAAGGAGGTGGAGTTCATCAAATTGGAGCAGAATAATATGACCGTGTCGCAGTACGAGGCAAAATTTGCGGAGTTATCCCGGTTTGCGTCCCACCTAGTGGATAATGAAGAAAGAATGACGCGGATGTTTTTAAGAGGTTTGAAGCCGGAGATACGTCAACATCTTGTTTCTCATAAACTGTGTTTGTATTCAGATGTTGTAAATAGGGCTCAGTTGGTGGAGCGCGATAACGAGACAACGCAACCAAAAGAGAGCAGCCGGCAAAATGATAATACCAGTGAGAGCAGTCATCGAAGCGGTGACAACAAGCGTGGAGGGAATCAACAGGCCAGAAGTGGTAACCACTTCGGTGGTAATCAGGGCCAAAACAATAAGAATGGACATTTCAAGAAGAGGAGATTCAACAATGACGGAAAGACGTCAGCACCAGCACCTGTCGTTAAGGAAGGAGAACGACCACCTATCATATGTTTCAAATGCGGAGGGGAGGGACACATCAGTCCAAACTGCGCGATGCCGTCCAAAGCATGTTATAATTGTGGAAGAGAAGGTCATTTAGCCCGATTTTGTCGTTTACCGAAGACAAATGCAGCTAGGATGGAGGCACCAAAAGCCGTCCCAGAAAAGTCAAAACCAGTTGTGCAAGGGAGAGCGTTTGTTGTGAACTCCCAGAGAGCAAGGAACCCGAATGAGGTCATCACGGGTAAGCTTATTATAAACTCTAAAGAAGTTTATACTTTATTTGATACCGGTTCAACCCATTCTTTTATTTCTCCTACTTGCGCTCATCGATTAAATTTGATTCCGGAGAAATTAGACTTTGACTTATCTGTGGAAACTCCGTTGGGAGAAACCTTCATTACCTCCACTGTTTATAAGTCTTGTTTGGTTCAAGTTGGTACCCACACATTACCTATCGATCTGATTTCATTAAAAATACTTGCATTTGACGTGATTCTAGGGATTGATTGGTTAACTACTCATTATGCAAAAATTGATTGTTTTCGTAAGGTTGTTAGTTTTCATATTCCTAATCGACCTATTATGCGAATTCAAGCAACCAAACCATTAAAATCAATCGCTGTCATCTCAAGCCATAAAGCTATTCGTTTATTGAAAAACGGATGTCAAGCTTTCTTAGCTCATGTCACAGATCTAAACAAAAATACGTCAGTTTTGAATGATATTTCTATTGTTAATAAATTCCCTGACGTATTCCCTGAAGAACTTCCTGGCCTACCCCCAGAGCGTGAAATTGAATTTTGTATCGATCTTGAACCCGGTACAAAACCCATTTCCAAAGCCCCATATCGAATGGCTCCTATTGAACTTCAGGAGTTAAAGACCCAACTGCAGGAATTGTTAGACATTGGTTTTATTCGTCCTAGTACTTCTCCTTGGGGTGCTCCTGTTCTGTTCGTGAAGAAGAAAGATGGGAGTATGCGACTTTGTATTGATTATCGGGAGTTGAATCATGTCACCATCAAAAATAGGTACCCATTGCCACGTATTGATGACCTGTTTGACCAGTTGCAAGGAGCACAATTCTTTTCAAAGATCGATCTTCGTTCTGGATATCATCAGCTGAAGGTTAGAACTGAGGATATTCCAAAGACTGCCTTCAGAACTCGGTATGGGCATTATGAATTCTTAGTTATGTCTTTTGGATTGACTAATGCTCCTGCTGCCTTCATGGATATGATGAACCGGGTATTCAAGGAATATTTGGATCATTTTGTGGTCGTCTTTATTGATGACATCCTTGTTTATTCCAAAAGCCGTGACGATCATGAGCAACACTTGAGGCTGGTACTCCAAAAGCTTCGTGAATACAAACTTTATGCCAAGTTGAAGAAATGCGAGTTCTGGCTGGAGGAGGTAGCATTCCTTGGGCACGTAGTATCAAGTCGTGGAATATCGGTTGACCCGGCAAAGATTGAAGCTATTCAAAGCTGGGAGCAACCTAAATCAGTAACCGAAGTACGTAGCTTTCTCGGTCTAGCTGGTTATTATCGGAGATTCGTGGAAGGATTTTCTCGAATCGCTACTCCATTAACTCAGCTGACTCGGAAAGATACAAAGTTCGGTTGGAGCGAAGAATGTGAGCAAAGTTTTCAAGAACTCAAGAGGAGACTCATTTCAGCACCTGTTCTAACAATACCATCTGGCTCGGAGGGATTTGTCATCTACAGTGATGCTTCGAGCAAAGGGTTGGGATGCGTTCTCATGCAACATGGAAAAGTCATAGCCTATGCATCAAGACAACTCAAGGAATATGAGAGGAATTATCCTACTCATGATCTAGAGTTGGCAGCTGTTGTCTTTGCACTTAAAATTTGGAGGCATTACTTGTATGGGGAGAAAGTGGAGATCTTTACGGATCATAAAAGCCTCAAATATTTCTTCACTCAAAAGGAACTCAACATGCGACAACGACGTTGGCTTGAACTGTTGAAAGATTATGATCATACCATTCAATACCATCCTGGAAAAGCGAACGTGGTAGCTGACGCATTGAGTAGAAGATCATATGCGGGTACAAGTGCAATATTAACAACGCAAAGGCCCATTTTGTGTGACTTGCAAAGGATGGAGATAGAGTTGAAGACTCCAGGGACCCATGTGATGATGGCGAATATACGAGTAGAACCGACTTTAATCGATAAAGTTAAAGCTGCTCAAGCTACAGACCTGGAGCTGATGCGTTTGAAGATGAAAGTGCAAGAAGGTGCTATACCAGAAGCAAGAATCGATGAAGAAGGAATACTTCGAGTCAACTCCAGACTTTGTGTTCCTAACAACCCTGATTTAAAGTATGAAATCATGATGGAGGCGCACAACACACCGTTTGCAATCCATCCTGGAAGTACCAAAATGTATCATGATCTTCGTCATACATTTTGGTGGAGCAATATGAAGAGAGAGATAGCGTTGTTTATCTCAAGGTGTCTAACTTGTCAACGAGTCAAAGCGGAGCATCAAGTACCAAAAGGTCCATTGCAACCACTTGAAATTCCAGAATGGAAGTGGGAGCACATTACCATGGATTTCGTTACCGGTCTTCCTAGGATTTCTCAAGGTATTGATGCGATTTGGGTCATTGTTGATAGATTGACCAAGTCTGCTCATTTCTTACCGATACGAGAAACTTATACACTTGAACGTCTTGCTCGTATGTACATAAACGAGATTGTAAGACTGCATGGTATGCCAGTATCCATAGTTTCTGACCGAGACCCAAGATTCACTTCACGATTTTGGGTTAGTTTACAAAAAGCTATGGGCACGGAGTTACGATTTAGTTCAGCATATCATCCTCAGACGGACGGACAATCAAAGAGGACTATTCAAACTCTTGAAGATCTATTAAGACTCTGTGTCTTTGACTTCAAAGGAAGTTGGGACAAGTTCTTACCATTGGTGGAGTTTTCCTACAACAACAGTTATCAAGCAAGTATTGGCATGGCTCCATTCGAAGCATTGTATGGAAGAAAATGTCGTTCTCCAGTATGCTGGGATGAGGTGGGCGAAGCAACGTTGTTGGGACCGGAGTTGGTACGTATGACTACAGAAAAGATTCAAACGATCCGACAACGTATAAAAACCTCACAAGATCGACAAAAGAGTTATGCTGATCTTCATCGAAAGGATGTGGAATTTGATGTAGGAGATCATGTGTTCTTACGTGTTGCTCCATGGAAGGGAGTTACGAGATTTGGAAAGAGAGGAAAGCTAAATCCTCGATTCATCGGTCCATTTTTAATCCTCGATCGAGTAGGAACTGTGGCTTATAGACTCGCTTTACCGCCAAGTATGTCTCGTGTTCATAACGTTTTCCACATATCCATGTTACGCAAATATGTGGAAGACCCGAACCACATTATTGAGTTAGAACCGGACGAAATAGCGGAGGATTTGACGTATGAAGAAGTTCATGTTCAAATCTTGGATAAGAAGGAACATATTCTACGCTCCAAGGTTATACCTCAAGTTAAAGTTTTGTGGAGAAACCACGATGTTGAGGAAATGACTTGGGAGTTAGAATCAGAAATGAAATCAAGGTATCCTTACCTCTTCGACATACCAGGTACGTACCCTAATTTCGAGGGCGAAATTTCATAAGAAGGGGAGGTTGTAAGACCCCAATTTTTATAAATAAAGATGAATTTTCTATAAATATCATTTTTGAATATTATGAAGTTAATTTGATATAATGTTATAGTTGTGGGTAATATTTATAAATTTTGCAAAGTAAGCAAGTTGTTATAAAATATTCGTTTGGTCGGGGAATATTCTTTTTGTCGGGGAATATTCGTACGACGGCACAATCATTGGTGGACCCCACAACGGAATTATTGTCGGATTGAGAAAACGACAAAATTATCTTTCTATAAAAATAACGGCTGAGGTGTTACCGTTAAAACCGTTAAAACTGTTGAACTACTCGTAGTAAAAGTACAGTAATACGCGTGGTTGCATAGTAGCACACGGTATTGATTATTGATGCTTACGTGAGAAGTCACTCAGCTATACTCAATTATTGCTACAGTAATTGCTGCATCATATCTCTTAAATTATTGTCATAGTATCATCTGTATAATATGTTATATTATTAAATCAATAATTGAGACGTTGTGGTAAGTTTGGTTATTTTATGGGGGGCCACATGTCATCATCTAAGAGTCTCTTCGTCAATAGTAATTACCGTCGTCAATAGTAATTACCGTCGTCAATAGTAATTACCGTCGTCAATAGTATTTACCTTGGTCAATAGTAATTACCTTCGTCAATAGTATTTACCTTGGTCAATAGTAATTACCTTCGTCAATAGTATTTACCTTGGTCAATAGTAATTACCTTCGTCAATAGTATTTACCTTGGTCAATAGTAATTACTTTCGTCAATAGTAGTTGTCCCTTCAATATTACCAAGAGTCATTTGACCCTTCGTTAAGACCAAGAGTCATTTGACCCTTCGTTAAGACCAAGAGCCACCCTCAGTTTTTCTATAAATAGAGGCCTAGGGCTTCATTATTTTTCACGAATTCATTCAAGCTATAGAGAGAGAAAGTATAGAGAGAATAAGAGAGAGAGAATAAAAGTATTCTGCTACATCACTTTTCCAATATCCAGTTCTTTTAAGGTAAGGGATATTATTCTTTTGTATTCAAGAAGAGAACTTCTGTTATTCCATTTCTTTATTATTCTGTTGGAATAACCTGTATATGCGGAATACCCTATACTTGGTGACATTCTTCTATTATTCTGTCTTTGTTATTCTGTTGGAACATCCTGTCTGTGTGTTTTACACCGGACCTGGTTCCGTTTATTATTCTGTTGGAACATCCTGTCTG
Source organism: Panax notoginseng (assembly GCA_016801055.1). Taxonomy (NCBI): domain Eukaryota; kingdom Viridiplantae; phylum Streptophyta; class Magnoliopsida; order Apiales; family Araliaceae; genus Panax; species Panax notoginseng. The sequence continues at coordinate 193,633,390 of CM029017.1, forward strand.
TGTGTTTTACACCGGACCTGGTTCCGTTTATTATTCTGTTGGAACATCCTGTCTGTGTGTTTTACACCGGACCTGGTTCCGTTTTATTATTATTCTGTTGGAATATCCTGTCTGTGTGTTTTACACCGGACCTGGTTCCATTATTTATTATTCTGTCGGAATATCCTGTCTGTGCGTTACGCCGGACCTGGTTCCATTATTTATTATTCTATTGGAATAACCTGTCTGTGCGGTCTATCGCATGCATGGTGATTTCTTTTGTTATTCCATTCTTTATTATACTCAGTTGGTTAAGTTTTGACTTCTATACTCCATGAAATTTGTGGAATATCCTTGATAGTTGCGTTTCATCCAGTATCTTTTCAAGAAAATATTCTTCTAAGCATTCTTGAATTTTACTCCACAATGCAGTATCATGTTGACAATTTGGACGTTGTTAATTCCTGGATAAATTAATTCTTGAACTTGTTTTATTGAATTCTTATATCATTGTCATCATCCTCATGTTTATAAAATGTTGAAAGTCATCTGTGGCATGTATTGCATAGATGGACTTGGTATGATTATGACCAGGGATTATTCGGTATAATCATGACCGTAATGTTACAAATGATGTGGTAAAAGTCCTCATTGGCCCGTAGTGCATTGATGGACAGTTGTTGGCATGATCATGACCATTAATGAATATACGAATATCCTTGGCCGTAGTGCAGGGGTGATTCGATGATGTGGATTATTTTATTAAGCTGAGTCTCAGCGATCACAGTGTTGGAAAATCTTTTAAATCATAAAAGATAGTAGAGTTTATTTTCTACTTGACTCTTTTAATGGATTGCTTGTTCCGCTACAGTTAAACTTGATGTCTATTATATTTTATCAGTTTAACATTGTTGAAGGCTAACGATAATTTATTCTGCATTATCTTAGTCATAATATTTCTTACTGGGCTAGTTGAGCTCACCCTTTCTTTCACTGTTCTCTTCAGGAAATGAGAACGTAGCTGGTACAAGTCGGGGTACGGAGTGATGGTCCGAATGATAGTATTAGTTAGTAGTCCTCACTATTCTATGTAATGGTGTGTTAATAAATGTAATGAGGACTCCTTTTGAGTATGAATACTCTCTAGAAGATAATATTTGTATTCAAACTCACAGTTTATGTTTTGTCGTATTGTACACGACAGATGTATTAATCAGTTGTATTTGTATTCTGTACTATGTATCTGACGACCCAAGATGGGTGATGTATACCTAATTTTGGGGGCGTCACAAAATTTCGGCAATACCTCCACATGGTCTTCAAGTACACAAAATAAACTAACACACCGTGGTCTAAATATGCACCCGAAGAACATCAAAAGATATATACTAACCGAAAATTCTCAAAATATAAAGACGTGTTCAAGTCATTAACACAGACCTAAGTGAGATTGAAACATACAGGGACAGTTCCAAAATGGGGACCATTTAAGATTCAATCATACTAAGTGAATCTCAAATGGGTTTTTAAGCTTCCTAAACTATATGAAAATACGCACATGTCAAGTCACAAGAAATAACTATTATTTGTCAATGGAAAACGTAAAGTCTTTACATTCATTTTAAAATTATATATTAAAGTGATTACCATGCGAGAAAAGGTGCAGGTATAGATGGCCAAAAAGTCATACAATTTCGATTTTCTAAGCTACTACTAGGTATTTATCACAACCATAACAATTAAATCACTATAATGTAAATAACCAAAAGCCTCATTTACCATAAAATAATGTATTTAACACACGAAGTAAGGATTATGCTAGATAACTAAGTACATGCACCTTTCAAACCATTAATACCAACAATGTGAAGCAAAATAAATTTGACAAACAAGAAATTCCGTTTTTTTTTTAATTTTTTTTGAACTTTTATAGATATTGCAGAGCTAAAAGCACTCATTACTAGTTTACTTCATAACACCTCATATGTAATAGTTTGACCTAACTATTTGTAAGTTTATTATGTAACTAGTAATGCAATATTGTTGTTACTGTTCAAGAGAAGAAACTACCTCACTATTTTTCTGGTACTTGCAGCAAAAAGGGGTTAGTAACAGTTATAAACTTATAGTTAAAGTGTTGGTATTATAGTTTATAGTCCTTCAGTTATTAAAGTCACAAAATATAAATTAAAGGAAAATTACCAGTATCTTCCTCAAGCTTTTTATACATAAACAGTGACTTGGGGGAAGAATCAAAGCTGCAGTATCCATTGTTTAGGCAGATGGTCAGAGATTTTATAATTACTTTAGTCGTCGTTAAGGAATAGGCAGGGGCACATAAGTAGTACTATTAGATTAGCCACTATCACATTCACCTTTGGAATGCAGTTACAAGCCTCTTCCTAAAATACTATAAATAAAGGCCTAAATCCATCCTGATCGAAGACATATCTATGAAAACTTTTGGAAAAAATATAAATAAAATTCAGCCTAAAGTCATTAAGTATTTAAGCTCACATTAGCTTCAACCTCATAACTGAAAAAGTAGATTAAGATAGTTGGAGGAATCTCGTGGAGAGTCACGTGCAGTCAGTTCACATTTGGGCTATAGGACCCAACTAAAGAAATACAGCCAGGAAATGACTTATAAGATATCGATCTGAAAACTAATAAATGAATTAATTATAGATCCCTTAACTTCCACTATCTGCAATAGTTGACTAAGCTTCTGCTCATTATATGATTCCCGAGTGTCATTGGAATGTATAACACCTCATTGATTCATGCTTCTTATCTTTTAAATTATTAGTTTCTAGTGAACTACTTTTTAAAACATTGGTGTTTTACTGCTAAAACTGTTCTGATGTGAAGCTATCAGTACAGCTTTGCAACTACATCGCATATCATTACTCTATACTAGTTATAAACAATGAAAAATACATCTAATATTACAACAGAGAAAATTAGGACATTAAGTTAGATTATTCTTTGAGTTATCCAATAAAATGTTTCTAGAAAATATCATTTATAAAGTATCAAACGAAATAAAGAAATGCACAAAGAGTTAATATCAAACCAAATGCACAAAGACCGAATTTTGTACCTCGAAAGGCAACGACAGAGGCGACTGGGAAATGGCAACAACATAGAGATGGAGGAACGGTACCTTTAGAAGCTCGATGAAATGCCTCTCCACACACACATACAAAGGGAACATATGAAAAACCTGACTTTTGAGAGTCGATTACAAGAGGCAAAATGATGAATGAGTAAATTGTAGCGGTCGTGAAATGAATCGGGTGAGATGATGAAGGTGAAGTAGGCGAAATGATGAAGGAGGGGCTGACAATCAATTGGGCAATTGAATTGAAAGTTGTGTGAGCTAGGCTAAGAATCAATGGCGAGAAGTGGGCTATCTGAGAGGGAAAAGGCAAAAATAGAGAGGGAACAAAGTTAGTGTCGTTGCCGTTAAGGTTAGGGTTAAAAATAAAATGTCATTCTCGATTGCAATGTCGTCTCCCGTAACCTTGTCGATAATGACTCATTGGCGGCGGCGTTCTCGTCGCCCGTAATTCTAGGCCCCGTCGCGAATGTCTTTTCCCTCCACCGCAAAAATTTCCCACCAAATAATACCTCATTGTCGACAGGACCCATGCGCAACGACTACTCCGTCGGCATTGACCTTATTATCGACGGTACCATTGCCGTCAGCAATGACCTTTTTTTGTAGTGATAATTCCCTATATTTTGATTTACTGATTATAAAGCAAGTGTTCAATATGAACTATCATTAATTTCAAAAATAATTTTTAATTGGTGTTTTCCTTATCTCCATTATTTCTCATTTAGATAAACAATTTTACATTGAAATAATTAATTAAATGTAAGATAATATATTTAATTAGGACTTTGAGAATATAGTTATAGTTATTAAATATTTATTTAAACAATAAATTATTAAATTATATATTGTAGGTTCTTTGGATCAATTATTAGGCTAAACATTTGAATGTAGTGCAGATTTATTTAGTTATGATTATAAGCAAACAATTATTTTAATTTTATTAATTGTAGTTTCGAATAGAATTCTGTATTAGCGTTTATTGTAAAATTCCAAATTTTACGAATAAAGATTTAATTTTCTCGAAATATTTTTTTTAAAATTATGGTGTAGATTTGAGATAATATTATTGTTGTAGGTAATATTTATAAATTTTGAAATGTATGCAAGTTGTTGTTTAATATTCGATTGGTCGGAGATTATTCTTTTTGTCAGAGAATATTCGTACGACGGTACAATCATTGATGGACCCCACAACAGAATTATTATCGGATTGAGAAAACGACAAAAATATTTTTATGAAAATAACGGCGAAAGTTTTACCGTTAAAACTGTTGAACTACTCGATAGTAAAAGCACAGTAATACGCGTGGTTGCATAGTAGCACACGGTATTGATTATTGATGCTTACGTGAGAAGTCACTCAGTTTTGTTCAATTATTGCTACAGTAATTGTTGCATAATATCTCACGTTATTTGACTCAATTATTGTCGATATGTTATATATTATTAAATCAATAATTGAGATGACAGAGTTATTAATATTATTATTTGTAATATTAACGATGTCTAGAAGTTCTGTCAAGGAGAGGTTTGGTCACCTAGTTGCGCGCCAATAGGGAAAAATCCTTATTAAAAAGTCTCCTCTTTCCTGGGAACGACCTGGTCGATTAATATTGTGAATTATAATAATGATGATAAATATTGTTAATTATATTGATGTGTCTTTTTATGAAGTCACGAAAATTTATATATATAAATTCTATTTTATTAGTATTATTAATGTAATAAAACAGAAAAGCTTTTTATATAAAACCGAATACTTTTATAAAGTTATCTGTTTTATTAGACTATAAATAGAATATATTATATTCTACTATGCATAGTATTTTGCATAGTAAAATCTTTTTATATAAAACAAAATACTTTTATAAAATTATTTATTTTATTAGACAATAAATAGAATATATTATATTTTATTATGTATAGTGTTTGCATAGTGCCTGCATAGTATTTGCATAGTAAAATCTTTTATATAAAACATAATACTTTTTATAAAATTTTGTTTTATTTGATTATAAATAGAATATATTATATTTTATTGCATAGTGCAGCATAGTATCCTTTCTATTTTTCCTATAAATAGGATGCTTAGTTAGAATTGAAATCACACCAGAAATTCAGAGAATTCTCTTCTATAATCTTGAGCGTATTTCTTTAGAGTTTTCAGAAGCTTTGAGCGTAGAAAATAGTATAAGTTTTCTTCAAGAATATCCTCGCCCTACCAGTCGGAATACTTTTCTTTTTAAGGTAAGGGAAATTATTTATGGCACTCGTAAGGGCTATTATTCTTTCATATTCATGAAGATAATTATTTTCTTTCCAATACTCGTAAGAGATGTTGTTCCATTCTTTATTATTATGTTGGAATAACCTGTCTATGCGAAATACCGCATACATGGTGAAATTCTGTTGTTATTCCATTCTTTATTATTCTGTCGGAATATCCTGTCTGTGCGTTTACGCATGACCTGGTTCCATTCTTTATTATTCTGTTGAAATATCCTATCGGTGCATTTACGCATGACATGGTTCTATTATTTATTATTCTGTTGGGAATAACCTGTATGTGCGATCTATCGCATGCATGGTGAATCCTTCTGTTATTCCATTCTTTATTATTCTGTTGGAATAACATGTCTGTGTGGATTACCACATGCATGGTGAATGATTCTTTGTATTCATTTCTTATTAAATTGTGAAAATGATCTGTCTACGTGAATTATCGCATGGCGGGCAAAAATCCATTTGCAGTTTCATATATTCTGTTATACTCAGTTGGCTAAAGTTTTGGCTTCTATACTCTATGAAATTAGTAGAATATCCTGGATATTTGCGCTTCATCCAGTATCTTTTCATGAAAATATTCTTCTGAGCATTCTTAAATTTTACTCTACAAAGCTGTATCATGTTGATAATTTGGACATTATTGATTTCTGGATAAATTAATTCTTGAACTAGTTTTATTGAATTATTATGTCATTGTCATCATCCTCATGTTTATATTATGTTGAAAGTCATCTGTGGCTTGTAGTGCATAGATGGACTTGGTATGATTATGACTAGAGATTATTCGGTATAATCATGACCGTAATGTTACAAATGATGTGGAAAAAGTCCTCATTGGCCCGTAGTGCATTGATGGACTATTTTTGATATGATTATGGCTATGGATTCTCATCGGCCAAGGGTTCAAAGATGAATTATTTTATGGCATGATCAGGACCGTTGATGAAAACACGATTATCTTTGGCCCGTAGTGCATGGATAATTCGTGGTCGTGATACTAAAGAATTTCCTTGGCCAGTAGTGCAGGGATGATTTGATGATGTGGATTATTTATTAAGTTGAGTCTCAGCAATAAAAGTGATGAAAAACCTTTTAAATCATAGAAGATAGTAGATTTTATTCTCTACTTTACTCTTCTAATGGATTGTTTGTTCCGCTGCAGTTAAACTTAATGTCTATTGTATTTTATCAGTTTAACATTGTTGAAGACTAATGATAATTTATTCTGCATTATCTTAGTCATAATATTTCTTACTGAGCTAATTGAGCTCACCCTTTTGTTTTCATTGTTCTCTTCAGGAAATGAGAACGTAGCATGGACTAGTCGGGGAACGGAGTGACGGTCCAGATGATATCATTAGTAGTCCTCACTATTCTATGAAATAGTGTGATAGTAATTATAATGAGGACTTATTCTGAGAGTGGATATTGTCTAGTAGACAATATTTATATTAAAACTCACAGCTCTTGTTGTATATTTAAGATTGTATTTGTATTCTGTACCATGTATTTGGCGACTCAGAATAGGTGATGTATACCTATTTTGGGGGCGTCACATTTATATTGACAAAATTTGCTTGAAATTCAATTAACTATATAATTAAAGGCACAAACAGGGTTTCACAAATTTTTATTTTAGCTTTTTTCTTTCCTATTAAAATTAGTATAAGTGCTATCCAAATTTGTAAAATATTCAAAATAAAACCCAACCTGTTAGAAAAAAGGAAGATGTTGTTTATTTTTATATCAAGAAAATAAATTTCTAAAAGATTTTTTTTCTTTGGCTCTATCAAATATATTACAAGCTTTTATGTCACAAAGATAATATATCTTAACAAATTTTATCCAAAATTTGGTATTGCACTTTTAATAAGATGTTAAGATATTGAAAAAAATTCTTAATAATATATGTGGTTTTAAAAAAATATAATTACTATAAAATTAGTTAAAAATGATAGTGGATTGGTTACTAACGAATTATTATAATTAAATTAAAATTTATTAAAGCTTGAGTTTCATAGTTCTATTCGAATTAGAATTTCATGTAAACTTTATCAATATAAACCCAAGAGTAAAATTCCATTAAAAAAATAAATAAAATAAAAATAATTATTTTCGCATAATCATAACTAAATACTCCATCCGTCCTAGATAAAAGTTTTTATTACTAATTTGGGTAGTCTTAAGTTAAAAGTCTACATACCTTAAATAATCTATTTTTTACAAAAAACAAATCTTATAATACCCCCAATATTAATTGTTGTGGGTCCAAGTATAAACTAGGGTTTAGACCTAAAGTATTGAATGAAAGACAAAAAAGTCAACAAAAATCTCTAAATAAGTTAATGCACATTAATTTCTCATTAGGATAAAATTTTGGAATCTTAAATTTAATTAAATGTCTAAAAGAAAAAATATTTATTTTGAGGGTCATAGAGTAGTCGTAAGAACCATGACTCTTTACACAAATGTTCAATAATCACAAAGATTGTGAACTTTTACTTGACGTTCAACAGTCGTAAAAGACTGTAAACTCTTATCCCCGAAGTATCATTAAGTGATCAGCCTAATAAGGCCACATGTTACGCGTAACATTTAATCACGTTGTAATTACACAACGTGATAATGTCGGTTACCCAACCATAACTCGGTACCCCTATTTATAGGGTTGTTCATACTCATTCATAACCTTGGGATACCTACCAAAGCATTTTGGATTGGATTAACAAATCACCAAATAATCATAAAACAGTTCAATAAATTGATAGAAACATAAAAATTGAATTTAGTCGAACAAATGACGTAAACTCCTTTTATAGACGATCCAAGAAGTTTTTCAGAAAAATTAACAGTTTTAACACTAAGCGAAGTTAGAATGCACGGGAGTGCTGGGACTTGCTTGTTGGGACGTACTTTCCTCGAGAAGCGTATTTCACGTCTCGAAATAGTAACTTAATTACACAATCAATAAGAATTTATTTAATTATTAGTTATCGATGGTAGCTGTTTGAAATTTTGTTTCGGTATTTTCGGGTACCATAATTTATCCTCGAGTATATATATTCTTAGACCATTAAAATTTAATTATAGTAATTAATTATTACTCTCGTGGTCTCATATGTCCTTTTTGGACAGATTTTAGTCGATAAAATATATTACCTATTTTTGGCTTTTCTTTAATTAATTTTTCATACATTTTTATACTTTACTTTATCCATTAAACCACTTTAAATATTTTATTATTTTTCCTCCTTCTGGCCCCGCCTAGATAATTATAATTTACTTAGTTTATGAGTTTTTCATATTTTTCCCAACTTTGTTACTATTTATTTTAAGCCTATTTATGTTCAAATTTGTGAAATTCTTTAAAATTTGAAAAAAATATGAATTTTGGACAATATCTTTATCGCATCAAATTATACTTTTACCCAAAATTATATCTTAAACTGAATTATAGAACCCAAATTATAATTATTTTAATGTTTAAAACCTGATTACACTACAAAAATGGGGCTTCAGCAACAACTGATTTTCGTTGCTAAAGGTGTCAAATTTCGTTGCAAAAGGGTTTTGGCAACGACTTTACTGTCGTTGCGTCTTTCGTTGCGTAATGAACGTTGCTAATTGTTCCGCAACAAAAGTATTTTTTTCGTTGCCAAAAGTAATACATTTTGCAACGAAATTTGGCTTTCGTACAGAGACATCGATCCTTTAGCAACAAAATGTATTGTTGCAGAATAATTAAAATTTTGTTGCTAAAAACCCCATTTCGTTGCAAAAACCTGCTAATTGGCAACGAAATGAACTCTTTTTTTTGCAATGACCATGCATTTTTGTTGCAATTGACACCATTTTGCAACGACATTTTTCGTTGTAGTATATTATGAAAATTATTGCCTAAGCTTGCTTTCGTTGCGGAATATAAACTTTTTAGCAACGATTTTCGTTGCTGATTATATTATTTGACAACAACATTATGCTGAATTAGCAACGAAAATATTTGTTGTTGGTTATTTTTCAATAGCAACGAAAGTCATCGATTAGCAACGACATTATATGTTGCCATTTCTTTACATGTGCAACGAAAGTTGATATGATTTGCAATGATAAAAAATATTGCCTTTTATTTTAGTATTACCAACAATATCCTCTCCGTTGTTATTAGGTTAATTTTTCGTTGCAAAATATTATATTTTTAATGCCATTAGGAAAGAAAATTTGTTGCTAAATGTATAAAAAATTGTTGCTATATTAAAACTTGTTCAATGCTTTGGTAACGAATTATATTGTTGCCAAATCAAAATTTGACATTCTTTTTGTGTACCTGACTGACTCAATGTCCCCATAGCAAATAATGGCAAAAATACAAAAAAAAACTAAAATATTATTAACTTAATAAAATCATCCAGTACATAATCATTCATTATCTTTACAATTAACCATCTAAAGCTACCACAGTTCTTCAATCAAAGTATATATCTACATATATAGAGAGAATACACTTCATAATTTCGTCTATTGTCTTCCGTAAACGTAGCACGAAAATTTGATACCCAGTATTGTAAGGCAGGTCGTAGAAGCAGTCTTCTTGCACATATTTACAAATAATAGCAAGTCAAGAAAATGAAGCAAATAGGTCACCAGAGACACTTAATGCCAAAATCAATACACAAAGACAATAGAATTGCTACGTAGTACTAATGTACACCGTATTGCTCATAAGTAGAAAAAGACAAATAGGCAATCACAATATCTTTTGCTACAAATCCAAATAGAAAAAGAACCTTCAGTGCGACTATATGATTACTCTGTTACAAGAAAAAATTTGAATCTTAATTGGCCATTTCATGAATTAATTTCAGTAAGCATAGTGGTAAACATATTTTCTGTTACAAGACTTATTATTATTATATGTTGACCTCAAGTCAGAATTCAGTCACATTCACCAACCAAAAACATCACACAATCTTAAATACCATCACATAATCTTAAATAACAATGTTTAGATTTCTATATAGAAAGGACAACAATTATGGAAAAGTTGAGGTTATTAGTTAATGTGGAAAAACTTTTCTTGAGGCAACAAATTTGTATACAGTATATGCCCCAAAGATGCTCATACTAGTAGTAGCACCACACCATTTATTAAAAGAATATTCAACTAAAAGAAAATATATATATAGAGCATAAAACGAAGGTCATCATTAGAGCATATTTAATAGAGCTTTATTCTAATCTGGATGGTGCTTCGACATATAGGACATAGATGAAGGTCTTGTCCACATTCACAACATGTCTGCAAAAAAGAATTAAAAAGAAAACTTGAAGATACACTCTAGTCATGTTCTCTAAAAATGAAAACCAAAAACCTTTTGACAGTGATACCTGATGTCCACAACCAAATGCCATATCCTTAGGATTGGTAATGCAAATGGGACATAACTGTCACAAGGCAGACAAGAAACAGTTAACCATGATTCCCAACAATACATGAATATTCCAATACTAAATCCATTTTTCAAGTATACTGGATCACTCCAGTACTAAATATACAGGTAAAGTTTTATTTGAAAAAGTTGTGAGCGTATATCACTTACATGAACATCTAATGCATCACTTGCAGGCTGACTCATGCCAACAGCTGCAGCCTGTCTATCTGAAGAAGGTGCACTCGATTGGAAACTACTAGACTGTAAAGGTTTTGATGCTCCTCGAGAAGCCATACCATAATGATGTGGAGGAAGAGCAATCCTGCCTATAGCTTTCCCTTTCTGAGCACTGATTGAGAAACGCAAATATATCAAGAATTTTCCTAAAACAAAAATATTGTTGAACATTATGGCAAAATCATAAAAGCAAAGTTCAATTAGTACCCTAATATATTAAGCTCTAGTGTTGCTTTATATTGAGAAGGAATTTCCATCAAGGCTAAAAGTACAAACTCTGCCTCTTTCTTAGATCAGTTCAGATTCTTTGACATAATTTCTGTGAAATTTACAAACTAAAAGGATAAACTGATCAGTATAACAAAAATAAAGCATGGTCTGAAACAACGGTTTCAAGGTTCCTGCTACTTACTAAAACTTGCCTGGAAATTATCAAAGGTTCGAGCAGGTATGTTGTCATCGAATTCTCTCATCATGTCCCATGGCTCATCTCCAACACCAACTAAAATGATTGACAGGGGTATTCACTGTAAAGTAAAAAAGAGCATTTCTCAGTATTTGGGTCACAAAATCATCCACCCATCAAAAGTTAATCTGTAAGACCCCAACTTATTAATGAATAAAATTAAATTTTCTCTAAATATTATTGTGAATAATAAGGGGTTAATTTGATATAATACTTTGGTTATGGGTGAAATGTGCAAATTTTGCAAAATAAGCAAGTGGTTATAAAATATTTATTTTTGGTCGGTGAATATTCGGTTGGTCGTGGAATATTCTTGCTGTCGGGGAATATTCGTACGACGACGCAGCCTTGTGTGGGCCCCATAACGGAAAGCGATTGGATGAAGAAAACGACAAGTATAAGTTGTTTATAAATAACGGCGTAGTTGTTACCGTTAATACTGTTGGAATACCCGGTGGTTAAAATACAGTAGCACACGGTATTGCACCAATTATTGATTCTTACGTAAGAAGGCACTACTCAATAATTGTTACAGTAGTTATTATTCAATATTTTATTGATTCAATAATTGCTGCGTTGATATTTTATATTATTGTTGTTTCAATAATTGTTGCTGCACAGTATTTTCATTTATCAGATCAATAATTCATATTATTTGAATAATATTATTAGATAACATTATTGGCAATGTCTAGAAAGTTCTGTCTAAGGAGAGGTTTGGTCATCTAATTGCGCGCCAGTAAGGAGAAATCCTTATTGGAAAGCCCCCTCTTTCCTGGGAACGGCCTGGTTGTCATAAATGTGATTCTGTAATATTATTTGTGAATAATTAATTATTGATTCATATGATAAGGAAATATTTATTTTATGTGGATATAAATGAGGGATATATTTTTGTGGTTAAAAATGAAGGAGTTAATGTTGAGGTTTTTGTCAGTATTTTTGTCGGAATGGAGGTATTAAAAATCAGGGTTTTTGAGATAGTTTGCGGGGGTTATAATTTTTAATCCGACCGTTGGATCGTGGTAATTTTTGGATATGTTATACATATATAAGTTGAGTATATGTCCACAAATTTTGAACCGTTAAAAATGAACGTATGATTTATTACGAATTTTACAAGATGACTGGTTCAGAAATTGTTGAATTTTCGGAGTTTATCATTTTGGTGGAAAATTCTAGAATTGGTGGGCCCCACTTGTGGTTGGTGAAGAAATGTGCTGAATTATATTTCAAATGTGGTGGGTGGGAATAGTAGCAGGTAAAGCCATCAGGTTGCAGGTCAAACCTACCAAAATTTTCCTATAAATAGAGGGCTAAGTTAGAATTGAAAATCACACCAGAAACAAGTTTTCTCTCTTTCTCTCTCTAGATTATTGAGTGTATTTTGTGAGTATTTAGATACTTTGAGAGTTTCTATTCATCAGAGCAAGTTTCTTTCAGCCTTATACCGGTATTCCGACCAGAAGTACTGATATTTTGAGGTAAGGGATATTATTTTCTTCTTAAATGATATTATTTTCTTCAATATCATTATGCTGAAATATTGATATGAGTTTTTATCAAATTTGGAACTTTTTGTGTCGGGGTTACTATTCATGTATACGGCACTATTCACGTATACGGCACTATTCACGAATACGGCACTATTCACCGAAAAATAAAATTTTTCCTTTTTGTCCAAGATGTCTATTATGGTTACTATCTTTGATTGTATCCATGTTTTGATCTTTATTTTTGAATTCTGCTTCACAATTGATTATTATGAAGTATTATTGATCTTGGATAAACTGTTATACGAATCCCTACTATTTGTCCTTCTGTCTCATTGGATTCGTTCTCTTTAAGATATTTTTCATCATCCTCAGTCCTAAATGATGATATTAATGAATATCTTTGGCCTGTAGTGCAAAGATGTATGATTACTTGATGAATATCTTTGGCCTGTAGTGCAAAGATGAACAGGTGTTGAGATGAACATGACTGACAGGTGATACAAATGAATATCTTTGGCCTGTAGTGCAAAGATGAATATTTGGTTAAAGATGATTATTAATTGATGTTACAGGGATAAAATATTGATGATGGACTTTTAAATCTTAGAAGATAGTAGAATTCTTTCTCTACTTGACTCTTCTAATGGTTTGTTGTTTCCGCTGCAGTTGTTGATCTAAAACTTGTTGTCGATTATATTCTATCAGATTTTTCCCTGTTGAAGACTAACGATAATTTGTTTGTATATTATCTTAGTCATAATATTCTTTACTGGGCTAGTTGAGCTCACCCTTTTCCTTTTTGTTCCATTTTTCTTCTCAGGAGGTGAGAACATAGCAGGATCTAGTCGGGGTATGGAGTGATGGTTCTAGAAAGATGTTTTAGCAGTCCTCACTATTTCTGTAAAATAGTGTTTGAATAATTGTAATGAGGATTTATTTGAGTGTGGATATTGTCTAGAAGACAATATTTGTATTTAAACTCACAGTATGTGTTGTCGTATTTTGCACGACATTTGTATTATTGAAGTTGTAGTTTGCTTTCTGTACCATGTATTTGGCGACTCAGAATGGGTGTTGTATACCTATTTTGGGGGCGTCACAGTTGGTATCAGAGCTTAGGGATATGATCCCTGGCTGAGATGTGAGACAAGAACTAGGAGGGGAGAGACGGGGAATTCCTTCGCTAGTATGACCTGACTAAGTTTATTTGGTGTTTATTTGGTCGGTCAGAGTATAGGGATAATATATGACATGACTATTAACCCTTGTTTTATGGCAGTATTTAAGAATGGCAGCTGAGAACGTTAATAATGGAGTAAATCAGACCGTGGAGACACCTTTGATCACTACCCAGGGGAACGTGCAACAGGAAGGCAATATTCCTCCTGTAAACAACGTTACCGAGCAAACGATGAATGATGGAATGTTTAGGAGCTTTTTGCAGTTCATGCAAAATCAGACGAGGGAGACTCGTGTGCAGAATACGGGTGGAAATGATAACAACGCGCGGTTTGTCACAGCTAAGCAGTTCAAAGAATTGGGACCACCAGAATTTAAGGGAAAGCCGGATCCGATCATGGCGGAAACGTGGGTCAAGCAAATTACCAAGATATTTGATGTCTTGGGATGCACGGAGGAACAGAAGGTTCCATTCGCCACATTTATGTTCCGCGGTGAGGCAGACTACTGGTGGGAGTCTGTGAAGCGTACCCAGCCTGACGCACTCAACATGTCCTGGGAAACATTTCAAAAACTGTTCAATGACAAGTACTTTCCTGAAAGTATTCGTCATATGAAGGAGGTTGAGTTTATTAGACTGGAACAAAACAACATGACGGTGTCCCAGTACGAGGCGAAGTTTGCAGAGTTATCCAGGTTTGCACCTCATTTGGTCGAAAATGAGGAACGAATGACAAGGATGTTTCTGAGAGGTCTAAAACCCGAGATTCGGCAATATCTTATCTCTCATAAATTTTCTTTATATTCAGATGTTGTAAACAGGGCTCAATTATTAGAGCGAGATAATGAGTATGTGCAACCGAGGGACCACAACCAGGGTCATACCGGTGGCGACAGTCATCGAAGCAATGAAAACCAGCAGGGAGGAAAACATTCGGACAAAAGCGGTAACCACTCTGGTGGTAATCGTGGTCGTGATAATAGAAGGAGCGAGTCGGGAGGAGATTTCAAGAAGAGAAGGTACAACAATGATAACGTGAAGACGTCAGCACAAACATCAACTGTTTCTAGGGGAGGAGAACGACCACCGGTCGTATGTTACAAATGTGGGAAAGAGGGACATATCAGCCCAAACTGCCCACAACAATCCAAGGTATGTTATAACTGTGGAAAGGAGGGTCATATAGCTCGAGAGTGTTCTGTAGCAAAACCAAGTTCAGCGGGGATGGTGACTCCAAAAGCTGTCCCGGATAAGTCAAATCAGCGGTTCCTAGAAGAGCGTTTGTCGTGACTGGCCAAAACGCGAGAAACCCGAACGAGGTGATCACGGGTAAGCTAATCTTGAATTCTTGCGAAGTTTATACTTTACTAGATACCGGTTCTACCCATTCTTTTATCTCTCCTGCTTGTGCTCAACGTTTAAACTTGACTCCGGAGAAATTGGACTTTAACTTATCTGTTGAAACTCCGTTGGGTGAAACCTTCGTTACATCTACAGTTTATAAATCTTGCATGATCCAAGTTGGTACTATCACATTACCTGTTGATCTTATCTCTTTAAAGATACTTGCTTTTGATGTGATTTTAGGAATTGATTGGTTAACCACTCATCATGCCAAAATTGATTGCTTTCGTAAGGTTGTTAGTTTTCATATTCCTAAGCAACCTGTTATTCAAATTCATGCAACCAAACCATTGAAGTCAAACTCTTTCATATCAAGCCGTAAAGTCATTCGTTTATTGAAAAACGGATGTCAAGCTTTCTTAGCTATGTCATGAACTTGAACAAAAATACGTCAGATTTGAGTGATATTTCTGTTGTTTGTTTCCTGACGTATTTCCTGAAGAATTTCTTGGCCTACGCGTGATATTGAATTTTGTGTCATCTTTGAATCTGGTACAAAACTCACTTCTAAAATCTCATATCGAATGGCTCCTATTGAACTTCAGGAGTTAAAAACCCAACTATAGAAGTTGGTACCCGAGCCTCTATCTGGTGACTTCCTTTGTGGAATGCACCAAAGCCAGACTCTCCGTAGGGGACGCCATATTCGTACGATAGTAAACTGATAGGTGTCATTGTGACATGCTATCCAAGGTTGGGATATGAGTCACAGTTGAGAGCAATCTAAGTCGGTAATCGAAGTACGTAGCTTTCTAGGCTTAGCTGGTTATTATCGGAGATTTGTGGAAGGATTTTCTCGAATCGCTACTCCGTTAACTCAGCTGACTCGGAAAGATACAAAATTTGTATGGAGTGAGGAATGCGAGAAGAGTTTCCAAGAACTCAAGAGGAGACTCATTTCGGCACCTGTTCTGACAATACCATCTGGTTCGGATGGATTTGTTATCTACAGCGATGCTTCAGGCAAAGGGTTAGGATGTGTTCTCATGCAACATGGGAAAGTCATAGCCTATGCCTCACGACAACTCAAAGAATATGAGAGGAATTATCCTACTCATGATTTGGAGTTGGCAGCAGTCGTTTTTGCGTTGAAGATCTGGAGACACTACCTGTATGGGGAGAAAGTGGAGATCTATACAGATCATAAAAGCCTCAAATATTTTTTCACCCAAAAGGAACTCAACATGCGGCAGCGACGTTGGCTCGAGCTGTTGAAAGATTACGATCATATCATCCAATATCATCCTGACAAAGCAAACGTAGTAGCTGACGCATTGAGTAGAAGATCATATGCGGGTACGAGTGCAATATTGTTAACACAAAGGCCCATTTTGTATGACTTGCAAAGGATGGAGATAGAGATGAAGGCTCCAAGTACCCACATGATGATATCAAATATACGAGTAGAACCGACTTTAATCGATAAAGTTAAAGCTGCTCAAGCTACGGACATGGAGCTGATGCGTATGAAGAAGAAAGTGCAAGAAGGTGCTATTCCAGAAGCAAGAATCGATGAAGAAGGAATACTTCGAGTCAACTCCAGACTTTGTGTTCCTAACGATTTTGACTTGAAGCATAGAATAATGATGGAGGCACACAACACACCGTTTGCAATCCATCCTGGGAGTACCAAAATGTATCACGATCTTCGACATACATTTTGGTGGAGCAATATGAAAAGAGAGATCGCGGAGTTTATCTCGAGGTGTTTAACTTGTCAACGTGTAAAAGCGGAGCATCAAGTACCAAAGGGTCCATTGCAACCACTTGAGATTCTGAAATGGAAGTGGGAACACATTACTATGGATTTTGTTACAGGTCTTCCCAAGGTTTCTCAAGGCATAGATGCGATTTGGGTTATTGTTGATAGATTAACCAAGTCCGCTCATTTCTTGCCGATACGTGAGACTTATTCCCTTGAACGTCTTGCTAGTATGTACGTGAACGAGATTGTGAGATTGCATGGCATGCCAGTATCCATAGTTTCGAATCGTGACCCAAGATTCACTTCACGATTTTGGGTTAGCTTGCAGAAAGCTATGGGCACGGATTTACGATTCAGTTCGGCATACCATCCTCAAACGGACGGACAATCAGAGAGGACTATTCAAACTCTTGAAGATCTATTAAGACTTTGTGTCCTAGATCTCAAAGGGAGTTGGGATAAGTACCTACCATTGGTGGAATTCTCCTACAACAACAGTTATCAGGCGAGCATAGGTGTGGCTCCATTCGAGGCGTTGTATGGAAGAAAATGTCGTTCTCCAGTATGCTGGGACGAGGTGGGTGAAGCAACATTGTTGGGACCAGAGTTGGTACGCATTACTACAGAGAAGATCCAAACGATTCGACAACGTATACAAACGGCACAGGATCGACAAAAGAGTTATGCGGATCTTCATCGGAAGGACGTGGAATTTAATATTGGGGATCATGTATTATTACGTGTTGCACCATGGAAGGGAGTTACAAGATTTGGAAGAGAGGAAAGCTCAATCCAAGATTTGTTGGTCCATTTGAGATTCTTGAGCGAATAGGAAATGTGGCATATAGACTCGCATTACCTCCAAGCATGTCTCGTGTTCATAATGTTTTTCACATATCTATGCTTCGTAAATATGTTAAAGACCCGAACCACATTATTGAGTTAGAACCAGACGAGATAGCTGAAGATTTAACGTACGAGGAGGTACCTGTTAAGATCTTGGATAGGAAAGAGCATGTCCTACGCACGAAGGTTATACCACAAGTTAAGGTTTTGTGGAGAAACCATGCTATTGAAGAAATGACCTGGGAGTTGAAATCAGAAATGAAAGCGAGGTATCCTCACCTTTTTAAAACATCAGGTACGTACGTCAATTTCGAGGACGAAATTTCATAAGGAGGGGAGGTTGTAAGACCCCAACTTATTAATGAATAAAATCAAATTTTCTCTAAATATTATTGTGAATAATAAGGGGTTAATTTGATATAATACTTTGGTTATGGGTGAAATGTGCAAATTTTGCAAAATAAGCAAGTGGTTATAAAATATTTATTTTTGGTCGGTGAATATTCGGTTGGTCGTGGAATATTCTTGCTGTCGGGGAATATTCGTACGACGACGCAGCCTTGTGTGGGCCCCATAACGGAAAGCGATTGGATGAAGAAAACGACAAGTATAAGTTGTTTATAAATAACGGCGTAGTTGTTACCGTTAATACTGTTGGAATACCCGGTGGTTAAAATACAGTAGCACACGGTATTGCACCAATTATTGATTCTTACGTAAGAAGGCACTACTCAATAATTGTTACAGTAGTTATTATTCAATATTTTATTGATTCAATAATTGCTGCGTTGATATTTTATATTATTGTTGTTTCAATAATTGTTGCTGCACAGTATTTTCATTTATCAGATCAATAATTCATATTATTTGAATAATATTATTAGATAACATTATTGGCAATGTCTAGAAAGTTCTGTCTAAGGAGAGGTTTGGTCATCTAATTGCGCGCCAGTAAGGAGAAATCCTTATTGGAAAGCCCCCTCTTTCCTGGGAACGGCCTGGTTGTCATAAATGTGATTCTGTAATATTATTTGTGAATAATTAATTATTGATTCATATGATAAGGAAATATTTATTTTATGTGGATATAAATGAGGGATATATTTTTGTGGTTAAAAATGAAGGAGTTAATGTTGAGGTTTTTGTCAGTATTTTTGTCGGAATGGAGGTATTAAAAATCAGGGTTTTTGAGATAGTTTGCGGGGGTTATAATTTTTAATCCGACCGTTGGATCGTGGTAATTTTTGGATATGTTATACATATATAAGTTGAGTATATGTCCACAAATTTTGAACCGTTAAAAATGAACGTATGATTTATTACGAATTTTACAAGATGACTGGTTCAGAAATTGTTGAATTTTCGGAGTTTATCATTTTGGTGGAAAATTCTAGAATTGGTGGGCTCCACTTGTGGTTGGTGAAGAAATGTGCTGAATTATATTTCAAATGTGGTGGGTGGGAATAGTAGCAGGTAAAGCCATCAGGTTGCAGGTCAAACCTACCAAAATTTTCCTATAAATAGAGGGCTAAGTTAGAATTGAAAATCACACCAGAAACAAGTTTTCTCTCTTTCTCTCTCTAGATTATTGAGTGTATTTTGTGAGTATTTTGATACTTTGAGAGTTTCTATTCATCAGAGCAAGTTTCTTTCAGCCTTATACCGGTATTCCGACCAGAAGTACTGATATTTTGAGGTAAGGGATATTATTTTCTTCTTAAATGATATTATTTTCTTCAATATCATTATGCTGAAATATTGATATGAGTTTTTATCAAATTTAGAACTTTTTGTGTCGGGGTTACTATTCATGTATACGGCACTATTCACGTATACGGCACTATTCACGAATACGGCACTATTCACCAAAAAATAAAATTTTTCCTTTTTGTCCGAGATGTCTATTATGGTTACTATCTTTGATTGTATCCATGTTTTGATCTTTATTTTTGAATTCTGCTTCACAATTGATTATTATGAAGTATTATTGATCTTGGATAAACTGTTATACGAATCCCTACTATTTGTCCTTCTGTCTCATTGGATTCGTTCTCTTTAAGATATTTTTCATCATCCTCAGTCCTAAATGATGATATTAATGAATATCTTTGGCCTGTAGTGCAAAGATGTATGATTACTTGATGAATATCTTTGGCCTGTAGTGCAAAGATGAACAGGTGTTGAGATGAACATGACTGACAGGTGATACAAATGAATATCTTTGGCCTGTAGTGCAAAGATGAATATTTGGATAAAAATGTTTATTAATTGATGTTACAGGGATAAAATATTGATGATGGACTTTTAAATCTTAGAAGATAGTAGAATTCTTTCTCTACTTGACTCTTCTAATGGTTTGTTGTTTCCGCTGCAGTTGTTGATCTAAAACTTGTTGTCGATTATATTCTATCAGATTTTTCCCTGTTGAAGACTAACGATAATTTGTTTGTATATTATCTTAGTCATAATATTCTTTACTGGGCTAGTTGAGCTCACCCTTTTCCTTTTTGTTCCATTTTTCTTCTCAGGAGGTGAGAACATAGCAGGATCTAGTCGGGGTATGGAGTGATGGTTCTAGAAAGATGTTTTAGCAGTCCTCACTATTTCTGTAAAATAGTGTTTGAATAATTGTAATGAGGATTTATTTGAGTGTGGATATTGTCTAGAAGACAATATTTGTATTTAAACTCACAGTATGTGTTGTCATATTTTGCACGACATTTGTATTATTGAAGTTGTAGTTTGCTTTCTGTACCATATATTTGGCGACTCAGAATGGGTGTTGTATACCTATTTTGGGGGCGTCACATAATCTGAAAACTCACCTGGCTTTCACGATTACCTCAACAGTTTTCCTTTCTTGGGGGCTTAACTGGACATGTTCAGTATCAACGCTTCTCGTCACCTATCATAAATTAGAGAATGAATAATTAAAGCAAACTCGTAGTTTAAACTCCAGTTTTATCCAAGTAAGCGTTAGAAAACATACTGGCACATCAAAAAGCAGTAAGCCGATAAACACTTCAATGGTTCCTTTAACAAGTTACACCACACCTTATTCTTAGGAAAGAGAATAGCACACTAAAAGTCACATGAAGATGTTCGTAGAACTTATTTTGATGAGTAAAACACTAAGAAGCCAAAATGATGATACATTATAAAACTGTGCAATATATGACTACATAACGAAACAAATGCATTTGATGACCTAAGAAGAATAGTATGCTTACTCAAATTAAATGTCCACATTGCTATGAATTACTTGTCTACATGACCATTTGCAAAAACCAATTTCAAAAGCCAGCCATCTACTAATAGTCCTTCAAGGAAATGTTCTCTTGCAATAATATATCGAATTCATTTGTGAGCTAGTAACGTGTATGTATCCATGTGAAATGTACAAAAACCTGTTTATGTATCCATGTGAGCATGATAGAACCAATAAGAGAGTTGTTCAATTTGACTAAACTAAATAATTAAGCATTATTCAAGTGTTTCAACTTTGATAAGATGAAAGGCATACCTTATTTGATGCTAGTTCTGATCATCTTTCTCTTCCTCGTCCATACTTTGTTCTTCTTCGCTACGATAATCTACAGGTGTATCATCCTCACTACACCCCTCGTCGAATTCATCCTCCTCAAAATCATCATCATCGACATCATTATCTATGTCTCCATCCAATAAGATATTATGTTTAATGTTAATTTTTTTGAGTTCTTTGTCTTAAGACAATGTTATTTATTGTTTCTGGATCAACATCATCTCTATTCATTGGCCCTATATCCCGATCTTGAACAACAATGTCGATATCGAGTGAGTCATCATCAAGGTTAACAACATTGTCAGTGGTATATTCTTCAATCTCGTCCATTTCATCCTCCGGAACATCAAATACGTGTCGGTGGTTAAACCTTTAAACAATTTTCCAGTTGCCGCCTAACTTCAAATCATCAACAAAAAAACTTGTTTTACCTGAGAAGCTAATATGTATGGGTCGTTTCTATACCATGTTCTACTTACATTTACACTTGTAAAGTGTGTATCCTTCCTAATACCCATACGTCGATTAGATAAATCAAACCACTCACAAGAAAATATAAACACATTATACCCTTTTCCATACTCTATTTTGATAATATCATTTAATAAGCCAAAAAAGTCGATACTTTTCCCATCGTGTTCTCCTTCACATGTTATTCCACTATTTTGGCTTTGCCTACGATCGTCACGATCTTTGACAAGAAACCTTACTCCATTTACAATGCATCCTTTATATTTCCATACTCTTAAATTTGGACCACATGCTAATGCAAATAGTTGATCACTAATGACATTTGATGTGGTATTCCAAAGATGATGAATCTATTAGAGGAAAAAAAAATTAAATTAATCATTGATTTTCAAATAGTAACAAACAACTTTAAAAGGGGAAGAAATATTATTTTACCTTCTTTTTAAACCACTGAGGAAATCTTTTTTCCAATTCGATGTTGTTTTGGTAAGCTAGTTTCAATTCCTCCTCACATTCCCTACAAGAATAATATTAGTACAAAAAACTAGTATGAAGCAATAATTATTTGAATAATTTAATGATAAAATGTATAACTTACTCAATATAAGGTTGCAAGTCTTCACAATTATTCAAGACATACCAATGAGCCATTTGAATCTCCTTGGAATCAGCATAGTCAAAAAGAAAACCACCTAATGGTTTAACATTTTGAGAAAAGACAGAAAGAGCATCTTTTCTAACTTCTCCATCATGATTATGGTCCTTTTTATTGAACTTGCTCTCACTTCGTGGTAAGTACAAGGAACAAAATGTCAAACATTCATCTGCGACATACCCTTTAGCAATTGATCCTTCTGAATGTGCTTTGTTCCTTACGTACTTTTTCAGCATGCATAGATACCTTTAAAAACAATTACGAAATTAAGTATGACACAACTATAAAGTTCATAGATAACCAGAAATATATAGTTACATTCCTTTAAATTGGATACATCCACGAATAGCATACAGGGCCTGTAAACATTGCTTCTTATGGTTGATGAACAGCCAAGTGAACACAAATATCAATGAAAATCCTCTCAATCTTGCATAAGATAATTATAATATCCTTCTCCATTTTTATTAAGTCATTCACTTTTAGTGTCCTACTATATAGATTTTTAAAGAATGCACCCAACTTAGTTAATGTTGTTGCCACATCGTCATTAAGATTCCCTTGAACTCCAGCAGGGATTAATCGTTGTAAAAGAACATGGCAGTCATGCGTCTTGTATCCCGACATGCTATTATAACTTGTATTAATACATATAGCAATATTTGATGCATATCCGTTTGGGAATTTGACAGACCATATAAAGGACAAGAATTTGTCTCTCTCTTTTTTGGAAAAAGAAAAGGCTAGTTGTGGCTTGTCAAACTTATCTCCCCGTGGTCTTAAGTGCAGCTCTTTACGTATATTCATATCCTCTAAATCTTGTCGAGCCTTGTAAGTGTCCTTATTTATACCTTCAATCTTTAGTAATGTCCCAAGTATGTTATCACAAATATTCTTCTCGATGTGCATTACATCGAGCTTATGTCCGACCTTCAAATCTTTCCAATCTGGTAGCTTAAAAATAATACTTTTCTTCGTCCAATTAGAGTTGGACAAAGTTGTTGTCCTCTTTCGCTTTCTTTCTCTATTCATACTTACATTTTTCGGATGCTTGCCAAAATCCCCGAAATTGATTGATTCTACATGATGTAAATTTTTTGATCCACCTAGGATCTTAGGTGGTCTACGGAGTTCCTCCTTTCCACCATAGTCTAAACTCTTTCTCCACCTACAAAGGCAAGATAAACCATAGGAAGTAAATTATGTGAAAAATGTGAAGATGAAATTAAAATAAGTTACGTATTAAAAATACCTATGATTAGGATCGAGAAATGCACGATGCCCCCCGTAAGAGATTTTACTCCTCAACCTAGTCGAGTGTGTATCTACATTCCAAGTTGGACAAGCCATGTACCCTTTGGTACTCCATCCAGAAAGATTTGTCAGTGCCGAAAAATCGTTAATTGTCCGTAAAACAGAAGTATGCATGTTGAAATTGCACCCAGTATAAGAGTCATATGTTTGAATTCCTTGTTCCCACAAATCAACAAGATCATCTATTAAAGGACGTAAATAAACATCGATTTCATTACCTGGTGCTTTTGGTCCAGAAATCAAAAGTGACATTATGAAAAAGGGCTCCTTCATGCACATCCAAGGGGGCAAATTATAAGGAGTGAGTATTACCGGCCACATGCTATATGAGCAACTCATATTTCCAAATGGATTGAATCCATCCGTGGCTAGGCCAAGACAAATGTTTCTTGGATCATTGGAAAACCATTCATACTTTCTATCAAACTCCTTCCACGATACAGAATCTGTTGGATGCCTCAGTTCACCTTCTACTGAAATAAGTTTTTCCTTATGTCACCGCATGTCTTTTGCAATTTTTTTTGACATAAAAAGTCTTTGCAACCGCGGTTTTATAGGAAAGTATCTCAAAATCTTGTGTGGAAATTTTTTACCCTTCCCATCATTAACTTTCCATCTTGATTCCCGGCATACTGGACACTCTTCTTATAAATCCTTATTTTCTGGCCAAAAAAGGGCACAAGCATACCTTCAACAAAAATGAGACATATTAACTATATATGAATGAGTGTTATAATCAAGGACTTTTTGATATGTTATTTTACTTACTTGCATGCGTGTATTGGAAGGTATCCAATGCCAATTTCACGTAGCATTGTCTTTGCCTCGTAGTATTATTTTAGCAAATTTGCACCATCAGGAAGAACATCTTTAGTTAACTCAAGTAGCATTTCTATGGACTTATTTGTCCAATGGTTGAAAACCTTCAAATGTAGTAATTTTATAACAAATGACAAAATGGAGTACTTTTGGCATCCCGTATATAACTCTCTGTCTAACATATTAAGCATTTGTTCAAATCTAGTATGATTTTGATTTTGGAAGGTATCTTCATTCCCACTAACAACAAAGGTTCCTCGATTAATATCTTCCATTAGTGTCTCAATTTCATCCTCATCACCATCTAAATTATAGTCCATAAACTCCTCATTTTGAGAGAAAATATTCTGACCATGTTCATTGGGTTAATGTGGAATGGGTTCACCGTGGTAAATCCACTTATCATAAGAAGGCATTATCCCATTTATGCACAAATGTGAAGACACCTCTTCTTAGGTTTTAGTGTATAGGTTCATACACTTGATACAAGGACATCTAATGTCAACTGTTGGGCCAAATGTTGCACGTACATGCTTAATGAAGTTTTTGACCCCATTGCGATAGGTCGCTGATATACGCTCATGATGCGTCGAACTCTTATCCATGAAATTAAGTTCAACCTAAAATTTATTCATCAACTCAATTACATCAACTCAACTAGTGATTTTAACACAATACACAAAAAAATAGATAAAATAATAACCAGTGGTCATATTTAAATCATTCATATTTTGAGAGATCGAATCAAACTTAGGTAAACGAGTACATTGTCATACATTTAGGTCACTCTTACAGTTTAAATAACAATTGTCAAAGAAAAGGTCATAAAAGATTGATTTGTCACTTATGTGTCTTTCAAATTTGCAAGTGAGGTAACTAAATAAGATATCATTATATGTTTGCGACATGCTTAAGAGTTGAGACACACAACCAGAAAATCTGAACTTGTAGAAGACCAACACCAAAGAAATTGTTTGTAATATCAAAAGACTAAAGGTTTTGTGACATTGGAGTGATTATCTGTAGTTCCCCTTTCATATTTGCAGTCTGTAAATAAATTGTTAACATTCAGCAAACATGCAGTTAATTATCTAATAGGAGCATTACATTTATATGAACTTTTAATATGAATGTTGCAACTGAAGTTCCCCATGTATGGCTTTGCATAACACAGTTCTGAACTTTACAATAAAAACTGCTCATATTTATTAAGAAAGCTTTCTCAGTTCTTTAAGTTAAATTTTTATCACTTACCCACCACCCTAAGGACAAGGCAAAGAGAATACAGTGAACATAGAGCAGAAGTAGCTTACTTCAAACACAATTTGACTATTCGGCTCTTTTCTCTTTAATATGTAGTGACTCGATTATAAAATTAGCTACAATTTAGGTGGAATGGGATGTAGTGCAGGTGTAATAGCAATTAAAAACCAACATAACCACGTTAGTGCTGATCATGATAGTTGGAATGGGATGTAGTGCAGGTGGAATGGCAATTAAAAACCAACATAACTACGTTAGGTGGAATGGGATGTAGTGCAGGTGGAATGGAGATCATGACAGTTGTTGGTGATGCTTTTAAAAACCAACATAACTATGTTAGTGCCTCTTGTATTGCCAATGTCTGAACAATTGTTCTTCCTAGCCACATTAGTTGGGAAGAAGCTGTTCAAGATGATATTACAGCTAGCGCATTGTTTCCTTAAATTAAAATTTTACACTTAAATTATGCACTTTTGACTTGAGAATATTGTTATAATGAATTGGAAAGTTAAGTGTATGAATTAATTTTATTAGCACTAGCCAGTTTTAGCTAGTAGATATATGTGAATAAACCATTCCAAGAATAAGCTATATGCTGTTGCCCAACTGCTGCCCATTTACTGAATGAATGTCAGCTTCTGTTTAACTCTAATGAGAGCAGTGTTGAGACTTTAGTATCAGGCTCCATACTTGCATTAGCCATACTTGATCAAAGGAAGAAAAGAGCCAAAATAGAAAATCCCTTTTAACAAACATAATTCATTATCCTATCCCCTAATATAATCGCATTTTCTGTGGCCAAAACAAATAAGGATCCGCAATTTCATGCAATTTCCACATATTTTAAATTAACATAACCTTATCACTACAACAAGATTGAAAAATAAGTCAAATGATAAAAAGTGCATAATATTTAACAAATGTCCAGATATTAAGAAATAAATAAACTGAGAATTGATTTCTTACCGAATTGAAAGAGAATAGAAGAAGAAGAATAACCTTAGAACCTGGATGGGATCGACTTGCGTGCAAGCGAAGCTACAGATGGAGGAGAGAAGTAGAACATGTGCCTGTGATGGAGGACATGAGTGCAAGTGAAGCTACGGATGGGATGGGATGTATGTGAGTTTTGGCTACGTAAGGAAGGAGAAGAAACCCAAATTGCTATACGTGAGTTTTGGTAAGGAAGGAGAAACCCAAATTAGCCTCTCTTTCTTCCGTATAATACCAAACAACTGTTTGGTAAGTTAGGGACTCTTTTACAAAAACAGAGATTGATAACATTTTTTTCAAAAAATTATAGAAGGAATATTATACTTAAATTATTATTATTTTAAAAACTTAAAAGATAAATTTAAATTTTAGGATATTATAAATTAATTATAATAAACTCAAATATAACTCTTTTTGTAGAATAAAAAAAGTAATATAAATAAACATGTATAGTCTGTTCCGTAAAAAAAGTAATAATTATTATAATTTCGTTTATTGTCAATTAACAATATTTTATTTTTTTAAATTATTATAAGTTAATATTCTATTTAATGCAATTAATATTTTAAATTACTTAAAAAATATTATTAAGAATAAAATTTGTATTAAAATATTAATTACATTACAATTTGAATTGTAGTATATTATAAATTAAAGAATAAACTCAAACTTTACTGTTTATGTAAAACATATGTTTTTTTTTCATTTGTGCCATATTCCACATAAGAGCGCCACCATCATCTTGTGTTTTTCTATTCCTTTATGATATGGTCAATGTATAAAATTTTAAATTTTAAAGTAGTGGAAAGATATTTACTTTATGGATTATTATAGTCTATAATCGATACTATAAGTTACGTAAATAGTATTATTAAAATAAAATTTATTATTGTTAAAAATTTAATGCATTTATATATAATATAATTAATATTCACTATAATTTATATCATGGGAGAACATAGTCCTAAGTAATGTTAAATTAATATAAATATTCAAATCCCAAGAATATTTTTTTCAAATAAACATAATCCTAAAGTTTTGACCGTAAAAATTTCATGTGATTCCAAATCATTTAAAATATACAAAAACTATATTCAGTTGTGATATGATAAGTGAAACAGACATTTTCTACCTAAGATCATTTAGTCATATAGATGATATATCAATGTTGAAATTAATATTTTGTTTGCTGAATTACATGAAATTTAACCCAAATTTATATATGGAGTGCAATGGAATTATTAAAATATTTATGAACGAAAAAAATTTAAAATTTTGGAACATAGGTAGTCTTTTAAATATTTGTACAATAAGTATTAATAAAAATAAAGTATATATGCTGATAAATTTATATCAATATTAAATACAGGCGTATGTGGGTACATTGATAAGAGGAAATAAAGAATGAATTCACATATATATTACTATTTTATCTTATTGTTTATGCAAAACATATTCTTTATAAATTAGTAGATGTATACATAATTATTACAAGTTCCATTATCACCGTTACCACCTCTTAATTTCATACGAGCCATTCCAATACTAAATAACTAATCATCTAAATAATACTCCTAATAAACTCCATAATTTGACTTTTATGGTCAAATTGTCAATTTTTAAAATTATTTATTAAAAATATTTATACATAAATTTTAAATTCCGAATCTTGATAATTGTAGTAAATTCTCTATAATTTATTACGATCATAATCGATAGACGTATATTTTATTTTTTTTAAAAAATTAATTTAAAAAATGGTCAATTTCACGTAACAAAATCAAATAAAGACGTTAAATATAGGACGAAGAGTACTAATTATCTAAAAATAATAATAATTATCTATTAAATTAACAATATTGTTATGTATTTTTAATAAATATCACGTATATCACAAGTCTAGAGATCGAAAAGAAATTTTGTTTCATCTCTAATATTACAAACATGTAAAAAAGTGTTAAATTTTCCTTTACTTATATTTAGTCTAAGAGACACTGATATTAATTAATCTAAGACACAATATTATTATACTTTCTCGCGCTATAATTTTCGCTCCAATATATTATATTTCCCTCCCAAAATTGTTTAGGGCTAGGATATATCATATGTCGCTCCCAAAATTGTTCTCATTCACTTATTCCCAAAATAAGTCGCTAGTTCTCCTCTCTGGCGTCAACTGTCGAGGTTTTTTTTGCAGGTCAGATCCTTTCTTCTCATTCACTTCGATTTATATTGTTGTTTGTTTTTATAATCAGTTTATTTGTGATTATGTTATATATGGAGTAAATATCGTGGATTATTTATGGATCGATATGGTTTATGTTTTGATTTTGGTCTACCGAACTGAGTTTATGTACTTCTCTTCATGTGCTTTTGGACGTAAAGCTTAGGTTTTACTCTTTTGTCTGTATTAATAGTTCTTGAATGCAAAAGAGATTTACATTTCCATTTAGCTACTCCATTTTAGATTTGACATAACTATTGTTGTTAGAAAAATTAAGTTGTGGAATATTCTACTTGTTTTATCTAATTGATTTGGGTTTCATTGTTTAGTGTTGATATACTTGAAAAAATGAATCAGCTTCTTTTGGATGTGTGAATTTAGGCATGAATGGTGAAACTAGTTATGATTTTGAGATGTACGACATGCTTAAGGGTCTGCACAATGTGAGTTTTATGTAAACCTATTTAGTAGACATATGTTATACACGTGTGTGTGTGTGTGTGTGTGTGTATATATATGATATACATAATTATTATTTTCTTGTTAATTTGTTGTTCCTTTTACTTTTTCACATCTAATATTTTGAATAACTTCATCTTCAGCAAAGAAAATACGTGGACCTACTCGCGGTACTGGTCTTGAGAAACTCACGAAGTCAAAAGGAAAGAAGTTGGCTATCAATGTGTCACCTAGTAAAGGAAGGCCCATAAATCTTACAGAATTTGCTAAGTTGTCATCAGAGATAGGATTAATGGTCCGCCACCACCTCCCAATGAATACCAAGTTCAAGGATATTATAGAGGGAGTAATTGAAGAATCATTGTCAAGGGTTGAAGTAAGATGCATAATATTATATTATGGCAAATATTGTTATTCATAGTTGACTCTGCATTTGTCCTTTTGAGAAATTAGTTTTTTTTATGCCTTGTCTATAAATCCATGGAGAATGACACTCATTAGGATACATGAGTTGTTAGATAAAAAGTGCGAGTAACAGTTGAATTCATGGAATAGAGTTTAATAGGCTAATTTTGCCATTTTTTGTCTCATGAACTAGTTAATTTCGCTGGATTATTTTTTTCTTTAGGCTTGCTTCGATATCGACCTTTCTAAACCTCATGTGAAGCGTGTTGCACTTGGAATAATGAAGGATAAGAATAGAGGGCAGAGGTGTAAGCTTTACAAATTATTCAAAAATTTTCAATCAACCGAAGATGCAAGAAAAAAATCCTCCAAACAACATTGATATTGCCAAGTGGACTGAAATGTGTGATTATTGGACATCGCCAAAATTTATTGTATGATTATTCTAACATTAATCGTTTATTTTATATGCTTATTATTTTCAGTTTTTTTTAAAAGATTAGATTTTTATTATTTGTTCAATGATTTTTTTTCAAGCATCGCTCAGAAGTAAACAAGAAAAATCGAGGCAATAATGGCATTCACAGTGGAGGGTCAAAACCATTTGTCGTTCATCATTCTGAGAAGGTATGTAATTATATATGTTCAAAATCATTCTTGTATGAACCAGCCTATTATTTAAAGCAAGTAAGATCTTTTAAGATCGCCTAATAGGCCATTGAGTGTTTAATTTTACTCTTTAACTTCAACAGAATCAACCACTGCCATATGTAGTAGCTAGAATAACTAATGCTTGCTATCAAGGTTCTACAATATATAGGTATTTGGCATACTCTCATTTTAAGCACTTGGGAAAAGTTCACCAATTTCTCTACCAGTTCATTATAGGGATGGTTGCGCATGAACTGTGGAGGGCGAACCATAAGATTACTGCTACTAGTTGGTTACTGATTTTGAGAATAACCACTTTGTTGGAAGTGAGGCTGGGGTAGATGATGTGTCCTTACCCCTTCGCCATCATACATCATGTACGTATTTCCTTGGGAGAGTGTAGGGTGGGATCCCCATCCCCTGGCTGTGCTCCAAAATTATCCATTTTTTAGATGCTGAGGTGGAAGCTGTGGCTGAACTGGTCTACTAAACCCACCATACCCATAAGATATAGCTTCTGCACGGCTAGGAATGGGGGGTTGAGAAATTCCTGAAAATGGCATTTGCATCGACATGCTATTTGGAAGGGTTTTTGGCATGGGTTGAGAAGGGTTTGTCGCTTGACTAGACATATAAGGAGGCTAAACATCAGGTGATGTGGGCCTAACCTGAGCCTGCACAGATGTCTATTGCGGTGGTTGACCCTGCTGAGGCAACTGCTGGGACCACTAAGCCTTATAATGCGGTAACAAGTGATTTTGTGGAGTCAGATTTACTTGAGATTGTGTAGGCTGTGGTGGAGATAGGGTACTGAGAATCAGATGGTATATAATGACCCTGAGACGGTTGCGTCGAAGGTGGTATTAATTATTAATTATTCTAATTTGATTTTCAGGGAGATCTAATTGAAGGTTACAAGAGCACACATCAGAAAAAGGAAACAAACGACTGGATATAACCTAAAAATAAAGCTGCATACGTAAGTTAAACAAACCTTATCTTAATTTTAAATTTGGGATTATGTAATGAATTAGTTGCATTTGTTGTTAATTTCACAGAATGAAATGAAATTACTTGAGTCTGAATGCACCTCTGGGATGAACGCAGAATCTGGAAATTTTGACAATAATAACAAAAGGGAGATTATGACTCGAGTGTTGGGTAAGAAGGCAGGGAGATTGATTGGCTTTGGATTTGGACCTCGAGCAGGGAAGTTTTTGTCTATCGATAAAGAAAAAGTTGCATTGGCAACAGAGTTAGAAGCGTCTCACAAAAAAATGAAGAGCTTGAAGCAACCATTCAGGCACAAGGAAAACGGATGGACAATCTTGAGAATTTACCTAACAAGTTAGCCGACAATCCACAATTTCTACAGTTGATTCAAGGCAACAGCAGCTCAGGGACAGAAAGAGCTGGAAACAACTCTTGATCCATATTTATGGACATTCAAAACTGTTAGAACTTTTGTTATGGACACTACAAAATCTTGGATATTAATGTTGAACTTTATGTTAGACTTGGTAAATCAGTAATTTATAGTATAATGGATGGTATTTGGATTTTGATTTTCCAATTTTGGTTAAATATGATGGAAAGATTTAATTTAGCTAATCTATTGTTGTAGTTGATAATTTGCTATTGTTACAGTTCTTAACTTGTTTCAGGCCAAAAATTGGTTGGTTTTGTCTATGTTTTCTGTTGTTTGGACTGTCTTGCTCTAAATTTGTTAACTTGTTTGGACTGTCTTAACTTGTATATGCCTCTTGGGTCCCATAAATGTTCAAATTCAGCATTGCTGGAATATGGGTTCATCAACATTACTATATATCTTATTTCAGGCAAGTTTTGAGGAGAATTCACCTGTGATTCGTGCTGAGGCATTACGAGCAGTAAGTAGAAGTGTCAATGAATTCTCAAGTCACTTGCTATTGCGGTGACAACTTACTGTCTTTCTTTTTGTGGACTTACTTCGTGTGCTCCTTGTTTTTCATGAGAGCATGTTAGTATTATTGTTGAAGCTGATCCGGAAGCTTTGCATGATAAGCTTGTTCAAACTGCTATTGAAGGAAGGTTCTGCGACTCTTCTATATCTGTTACAGAAACAGCTCTCGAACTTGTTGGTCGACATATTACCTCACATCCTGATGTTGGTTTGAAGGTATTTACAAAGTATTGGGAAGTTGTATCATCTGCACTAGCAATTGACTGGCTTGATAATGTGGTATGTATTACATCCCAATTATAAATTATATTTAACATCTCACTAGCAATTGGCTGGCTTCAAATCTAGTTGTCTACAGTTGTTTGATGAATTGATTATGTTAAAACACTCACCTATTCTTCTCAAAAGTTTTCAATCTCAGTCTTCTACTCTTGTCTCCAATTTCATCATAGCCTGTTGCACGTTAGTTTTGCTGTTGTTGTCTACAGAATTTGGTAGGAACTCAATGCTAGGATGTTTACTAACACTGCTATCCCAACCTAGTCCATTACTCAAGATATCATTCACCTGTTAAAATGTGGACTCCATACTAATGGTAGGTTTCAGAGAGTTAAAACTACAACATGTTATCACCATTTAGATTTAGATCTGTAATTCTCTTTTGCCATATGCCATCAATGTTTTACATGGTTGGGATATTTAATTTTGAATATGGCCATCATGTGTTATGTTTGCTAGGTTTCCATTCTGGTTCACCTATGTATTCAATATGGCTGTGTACCTATGAGGGCAATGTAGGCTGTTGTGTGTGTTGCTGGGATTTGACTTCGCAGGGGGACTGCTCGTCCTCTTCCAGGTTGGTACAGATTGGGTCTAGCTGGTGCTGCTGTGTTTTGTTGTTTATTTATAAGTTGTTGCTGGACTTTGTTTTTGAGGGGCTGCTGTTTGGTATGGTTGAGATTTTTGTCTCTGAGCTTCAGGTTGCAGCTGGGGGCGTTTTATGGGCACCTATCTGTAGTTTGGGGTACAGGTGTTGTAGGTGCTCCTGCTGTCAGTGGTTGCTGCATTGTCTACTGTTAGCACTCTTCTGCTGCTGTTGGTTCCGCGTCTGGATACCACGCTGCAAATTGGTGCTGCAGGTGTGGTGCAAACGTGCCACTTGCTGATTATTTATATATTTCTATTATGCTAGTACGAACACACAATGAATCACATTGACATAGAACGCTAATCATACAACTCATGGAGTATCACTCTGTTCAATTTATATATATATGGTGTACATATACAATTATACATACAGTCAACTAACCACGTCATTTACCCCTTTCAAACTAGAATTTTCACTGTAATATTTAGTTCTTAGATTTTAGCGAATTTTATAGGTTTCTAATTGTTCTTATTATTGGATGGGAAATTGGGTTCAGTAAATCTATTTAATTAATATAAGCCACCCTCTTTATCATTTAATGTTTCTCAGTAAAGTTGGGTCTGATACTGCTTGATTATCTCTAATTTGCAGAGCTAGAACAGAGCTCAAAGAAGAAAACTTGATCTGTTTCACCCATTAAAAAAAGGGCGAATATGGGAGCTTATGGATCGAAATCGAGAGGCCGTGGAATGGGTATTCGAAGGAATAATAGAAGCCGTAGAAGAGTAACAAAGACACCCTCTTTATCTCACAAGCTCAATAAAGTGGATCCTTCACCTGTTTCAATAGATCGCAAATACTGCAATCCTGCATATCAAGGTATCCTATTATTCAATTTCTAATAAGATTTAATGAAATCCTTTTCGGGTAGTTTTCATTTTCTTAATTAGGTTAGTTTTGTTTACTAATTTGTTGGTTTTTGCCTTATTAAGTTGTTAATTGTAGCTTATTTTGTAAATTGATTTATTTTACTTATTTTACTTGATTTATTAAGATAAAATTAATCATATCATAAATCTATCTAAATACTGGTGGTTGTATGCAACGTTTTGTTTTTTCTGAAAGACTATCAATTTTGTTAATGCCTTATCTGTATGGGCTGCCATGAAATGTTAGATTTTTGCCTTTTAGTTTTTGCTTCATTCTCAACTATAGGAATACTATCTACTTTTTCCGTTTCGCTGTCTGAAACTTTCGTACTGAATGATCAACGTATATAGCATGGTAACTTTGCTTGGATGGATATAATTTTTTATACAAATTCACCTGACTTTTTATTCAAATTTTGTTGTAAAAGCAGGAAATTCAGAATTATGGTTCGATCCTGTGATGGTGCTCGACTCTGATGGAGATGATGATTTTTATAGCATTCAAGATGGTAAGCTGAATTTTTGACATCTGGTCATATATTATTGCTTGTCGATTTGATTTCTGTATTTTGGATTTCAAATTTGCTTATTTTTATCTCTGTTCATACTTGTGTTGCAAATGCATAGTTCATATAGGATGATTGGGTTTGAATTTGAAGTTCTTTTCACTTGTAATTATGGTTGGGGTCGAATGGATTATCAAAAGTTACCTACCATTGGATCTAAGTAAAGGGCTCTTGTTCCTTGAGTAGTTTATAAACTAGGGGATATTTCTTAAAAGTACTTGAGAAGCTAAAGACCAAATCACTTTTCTTGTAATTATTTGTGTTTTTGATGGTAACTTTTGGTTCTGTTTGCGATGATCTATGATAGCATTTTAATACATTTATCATGTGGTATCAGGCTTTGTCAAATCAAGAAGCCGTGGATTGTATCAAACACATTAAGGATGCTCGATCAGCAGCAAAACACCTTACCGAAGAGGCACTTGCAAGGAAGAGCACTGATGACATTTCTTGTGTGGTTGTAAAGTTCCAGTGATCCTAGACAGTTCCTCCCACATCTCAACCCCCAGCTTGTTTAAGTTAAAAACCCGTCATTGTTAGTATTTAGTATCTTAATTGGTAATTGTTAGCATGCTGCTGTATAAATAACTGGTGTTCATTTTCGCTGATAAAGTAACTACTGTTCATGTTGTTTTGAGTTTTATGTGCTGAATAAATCATGGATGCTTTAGACCAGGGTTGCTGAAGGCATATACCGAAAATTGTAGAACAATCTGTCAAAGTCACAGAGATCTTTAAAGAAAAAAGTTTGTTAAAAGTCATCATTCATAGTTTTGGTTTTATCCTCAAGTAATTTGGCATGTAATTCGAAGAGACAAGTGAACTGAATAAAGTCGCCAACAAAAAAAAATTTAATTTCAGACTCCAAAATACTACTAAATAATACCAAGTACTATATGTTAAAGAATGACCAACGCACTTTTTTTCTCATTTTGGCTTAGAAGGCAACTATCAACACATATTTCAAAAGGGGGCGCCTGACTCTCACTTTGTCCATACCTCCATTGAGGGGTGTACATTATTTACCGGCCTTTCCGACCGGGACGATTCTTTCCAACGATTTCGGTTGTATCAGCTGTGAACTTCAGCTGACAGAGCCTGAATATGAAAGTCAGCAGGGGTTCTCTTCCCTTTCAAAAGTAGTTCGTGAAGAATTATTTAGCTGTGAGCTATCTGACAGTGAACCCTGTTCACAAGCTCTTAGCGCTGATATGATGAAAGTTAAGAAGGCTTTTTGAGTTTTAGTACTACTACTACTACTACTATTATTATTATTATTATTATTATTATTATTATTATTATTATTATTATTATTATTATTATTATTATTATTCTTAATTTAAGGCAACATTTTAATAGTCGTTGCAAAAAGTTGTATATAATATGCAACGAAAATAAAAATTGTTGCCAATGAATGTGGTCCATATTAGGCAACGAAATATAGCAACAAAAACACTTTCGTTGCCCACGATGAGAAGAAATCAAGTGGTTAGAAATTTTGCAACGAATTTCTAACGAATTTTGTTTCCAAATTTTGCAACTACTTATGAATTTCATTGCAAAAAGTGAAAGCCTGACACAATCTACAGCGAAGGACAAGTTTCGTTGCTAAACATACACTTTTAGCAACGACTTATAAAGTCGTTACCTGAAAAAACGTTGCTAAAACCCCATTTTTAGCAACAAAAAAACTTGCGTTGCCCACGATGACGAGAAATCAAGTGCCCGAAAATTTTGCAACGATTTTCTAACGAAATTATTTCCCACCAATGAATTGGCAACAAAATTTTGCAACGACTTATGGATTTCGTTACAAAAAGTGAAAGCCTGACACAATCTGCAACGAAGGACAAATTTCGTTGCTAAACATATACTTTTAGCAACGACTTATAAAGTCGTTGCCCGAAAAAACGTTGCTAAAGACCCATTTTTTTGTAGTGCTAATATCTAGAGATCATTACGATATTCTTCTTCTTTTCTCATGATTAAACAATGCCGCTAAAATGTGAAAACCTTCATAAATGAAAAAAATATGAAATACTTGAATTGATAAAAATAATAATACTCCGTTCATCCCTTTTATAAACACATTACTCTTTATTAGTTTTAATGGATAAACACGTTACTCTTTATTATTTTTGGGAATTAATATTTCCACAAGTGAAACTAATATTTTACTTGGGGAAATATCAATTCCCTTTTTTTCCCTATATAAACAATGTGTTGAAACAATGGTCTATTCATGCAATGACTAAACAAATTTACAATTTTATGGTCACTTCTAAATTTCAACCTAGGGTTCTCTTCCTTATGGTTCTGCTTAAAGTTAAAAACTTTAAGAATAAAAAACTTGAAGTTTTCCTTAGTGTTGTTTATGAGTTTTTAATAGAAAAGAATAGAAAATTAAAAAAAAATCTTGCATTTTTGAGTTCCAATGAAAAGAAAAAAAAATATCACTTTTACAAATTTACCATTCTATTAATTATAACCCAACTATGAATAAAAATATGGAAGATAAATTTAATCAAAGAAAAAATTGCATAATCAAATACAAATATCCAAATAAATGTTAAACAAAAACTATTTCTACAAAGTCATTGTCATAGCATACCCAAAAGTAATCAAACATAATCTGTATTATTAATACTAACAGAGATTATTTATCAAATTCTTCAAGAAATTCAATTTTCTCTCTAACGTTAACCCAAACAATGCTCCTGCCTTGTCTTGATTTTCTAGTAGCCATAAATAAGCCTCATCAATATTTTTCTCATCGAAATTTATTTCATTTAGTCCTTTAAAGATATCATTTGCAGAATAGACTCGCACAGATGAATTGATAAATGTTTCTCACTGTTTTTCAAATGTCTCCCCTTGCTTTTCCAATATGATAGCTAATATATCCATCACATTAGTTAATTTACCTTCATCATCAGAATGTTTTGCCTTTTTCTTTTTTTCTTTTGAAGTATTTACACCTATCATCGGTACTTGAGAAGGGGTTGACATAAAGTCGCCAATATCGACCAAATTGAAACTTTCTAAAATTACATCATTTCAGGATATTGCACCATCAATTCCAACAATTATAGATTCTTGCTCAGTCATGTCCTCCCACTTATTTCGCTTCTCTTTTGCAGTTACTGAACCTTCCCATGTTGCCCTATCTTTAGCAAATAATTCTTCCAAGCAATTATAATGGTAGATCGCTTTATCCCTCCACATAGCAGCTTTAGGCTTTGCCTAGTTATAAAGACATTATTATCAAATAAAAGACATTATCTATATGCATACAATTAAATTGGACAAAAGTAATTTAATTAATCTTAAATAAATACCGCTATAAGGTCTTTTCATACTTCAGGTTTAGCATCCCACTATTTTGTAATTGTGCTCCAAGCAACACCACTAAATCCAATTGAACATTTAAACAAACCATAACACGGCAAAATGAGCTTTGAGATTCTTTTGGCGATTAAGCAATTGACTTTTCTTCAAGTATGGTATCTCAAGTTTTTCTATCAAATATTTCAACATATTTGCATAGGCATGCGTCGTAAAAGTTTCATCAAATATGTTCCCTTATGCTTGTTTATAAAGCATTGGCTTAATGAACAATTCATTCATTCTATTTGTCCATTTCAAATTTTCTTTCTTTGAGGCTGGAATTTCATTTGTTGTTTTGGTTATGTTTATCCTATACAAATAATCATGAAATTAAAAGAAGCAACACATATATATAAACAACACACAACAATGGATAAATAATAAAGTAAAAAACTTAATCTCATATAAACAATAAACAAAATATCATTCTAGTTATGGCTCGAATACTCGTCAAATAACATAATAAATTAAAAAACCAAAAGTACTATAAACTAGTTGTCAACATGAGATGAAACTCAAGAACAATTAACTTCATTTATCTAATCAATTCACATATCATTTCCAATAGAAGTCTTCAAATACTCAACATGTGTTGCATCCTCAATAGCATCTCTTACATGATCATCAGGTTCATGTATTTGCTCAGGAGCTCTCGATCAACTTCGACAATAAGGTCATCATCAGGATCAACTAACACAAAGTATTATGTAAAATGCAGCATGCTAAAACAATTTTGATTAGGTATCCACATCGTATTTTGGCTCAGTTGTTCTCCCAATAATGGGAAACCTTTTCTTTAGTACGCCAAATGCCCTTTCAATTGTATTACGTAATGATGCATGACGTAGATTAAATAATTCTCTAGGATTTTTTGGAGGTCGATCTAAGTACATTTTTAAATGGTAGCAAACACCTCTATAAGGTGTCATTAATCCGTTGGTAAATGGTTATCTAGCATCTACAAGATAACATTTGCCTAAAAAACATAATATTAGTTACATGTAAAACAAAGAATTTTTTTAATTAAATCCTAAAAAGGCTGATAGTGTATTACTATTAAGGATTTTCAACTTATCTTCTCTTATAATGGCATTTTTAATTATTCTGGAGTCAGATGTCGTCTCTTACCAACCAGTCAAAATATAAGTAAATTTCAAGTCAAATGTGCATGCGACTAAGACATTTTGCGTAGGGTAGCCATTCCTATAACGATATCTTGGTACATTAGTGTGAGGAACTTTTATACGAACATGAGTTTCGTCTCTTGCTCCTACACAATCCTGGAATTCACAAACATGCACATACCTTGTTAAATATATAAAAATGTAAATTTGAGTTAAAGTATGTTAAGTTGTAAGTTTTACCTTATAATATGGATAAAATCTACTATTGTTGAGTACTTCTGAAGGTACATGTGCTCCAATTGGTTGTATTAAAAAAATTTCTTCCAATGATATTATTGCTCTTAATTAAGACTCTATGAAAATGACGACTTGTTGTTCCCGTTAAGTTACGAAAGAAGAATGTAATTGTACGGTTTCTCACATTATGCGACAATATGTGAAGAAATTTTGCAACTTGTTCCTTTAGAGATACTCGTTGTGGGTCGAAGACTGCCCTCGTCATGCAATATCTTTCACAAGTTTTCAAAGGCTTGTGGTCCCATGCGAATAACATCACGACTTCTCTCACTGTACCTTATCTCATGAAGCAATTCATCTCTTACTTTGTTTTTCATTTAAGTTATTTCTTTGCTAGGTTTATTCCCAAAAGGTCTAGTCATACGACAGTTGATATATATATTGAGGGTTAAATACACTTTTTTCCACTCTACTAGGGGTCGGTTTACAAATGCAACATTGAACTGAATTTTTTTTCATTCGTCTCATTAAACTACAATTTTTTTACAATCCGTTACAAATTCTGTTAAATTATTTGACTTTGGACGGAAAATTACATGACCTGCCACGTGAGAGAGAGAAAATTTACATGTCAGACATTTTTTTTCTGGCATGCTAGATGGAAATTTGTATAAATTTAATGCTAAATTAATCAAAATCAAATAAATAAAATAATCCATTCAAAATAAAAGTACAATAAAAATAATTTTTTTAAAATTTATTTTAATCATTAATTTTTGTTTGGTATGGTAAAACTTTGATATTGTAGCAAACAAAAAAATCTTCTTTTTTTCAGTACGGTGCAATTTTAAATAAATTATATAAATTACACATAAATATGTTTCTTTGAATTTAAATAACTCATTTAATTCATTAATTTTATTAACCACTCTTCAAATAAAACTAAAATTACTAATATAACATATAAATGTCTAACATGTTATATTACTAATTTTGTCATAATACCCTCAACATTAATAATTAAAAATTATTAATATTTTTTTCTTTGACAAATTTGTCTTTTATTATATTCAAATATATTACATATGTTATTAAAATAAAAAAAACTTAGGTAAATTTTGAATTTAAGTAATGTCTTTAAAATTATTCATAAGTATTTTCATAATAATCACAAATTTAAAATTAAAATTCATAAAAATAAATTCAAACTTCAAAAATATAACTAAATTTTGAAAATTAATTATTATTTATATTTTTGAAAATTTATATAATTATTGTTTATATTATGAAATCATTAAATCTAGACTTAAATATACAATAAAGAAATATTAAAACACTTCAAACATCAATTATTATTATTATTTTTTAAAATCCCAAACCATTAGATATGAAGAGAGAGAAAGATAATCCAGAATTCTTTCTTTCTTTTTTTCGCTAATTTTTTTCCTTCTAAAACTCGTTAGTAATATATTCATATCCATTAGGAATATTCATATTCACATACATGGAATCAGTCATCCCTATTAATCT
Organism: Panax notoginseng; assembly: GCA_016801055.1. Lineage (NCBI taxonomy): Eukaryota > Viridiplantae > Streptophyta > Magnoliopsida > Apiales > Araliaceae > Panax > Panax notoginseng. Next base: position 193,674,926 of record CM029017.1, read on the forward strand.
CCAACTAAACTAAAAAAATCTTGAAAAATAAACCAACTAAAATGGAATCAGTCATCTTCATCTTCCTCCCCTGCTTCGCCTTTCACATCTGAGGGAACCCATTTCGTTAATATCAAGAATCAAAGCTCAAAATTTGTACATATCAAACCAAACCCAAAACCCAAAATTCATTCATTCCCATCAAACCAAAACCCAAAATTTGTACATATCAAACCAAACCAAAAAATCATTCCAATCAAAATAAAAAGGAATCAGTTGAATCAAGACCAATATTAACTACATTACCATGAAAACATCCTAATTTGGTCCATCTTTTTTGCTACTCATCAAAGAGTTCAATATAATAACAATAAAATTGGACTAAAAATTGTCCAAAGAAAGAAAAGAGAAGAATACATCCGGTCCCCCCAACTTCACGCTCCTCATTCACTCAGACAACTCCCATAGAAAAACTCAAAAGAACTTAAAAAATGGAAGAATATGGAAGCAGAGCTGAAGCTCACCAGCAGCTCAGAATAGCCAAGAAGCAATTACAGAATAGATATCTCGTCAGATCCAGATAATTTGTCGTCTTAGCTTAGGAAACGGCGTCGTTACTCGACGTCTCTGATTTGATCTTAGCCATTGTCGATGTCCTCCCTGCCATCGACAAGCAGATCAACAACCACCACAAATCTGAAACCCCCGAAACCAAGCCCATACACCCCCACTTCAGATCAATTCTCCTAAGTCTAGACCCATTAAAAGAATACCCCTTCGAATTTGCACAATCTAAGCTCCCACGATCTACAACCCCAGACTTTGCAAACATAGATCGATAGATAGATTAATGAGGTGAATAGTTTGATGGATGGCAGAGAGAGTTTGAGGGCTATCATCAGCGGTGGAGGTCAGGTGGGTCTCTGAGCTAAAGGACTCCATTTTCCCTCCCTATGTAGAACTAGGACGGACAAGGAGACAAATATCTTACAGGGTCACTATAATCATTATAAAATTAAGTATAATTTAATTTAATTAATTATTTAGCTTACTATCTCTCCTTGTCAACATTGACACATTGATTTAATTGATTACCACGTATTGCCACGTCATTCTTCTGTTAAATGGTTAACAGACATAGACGGCAAAATCACTTTTTGTAAATAATGTATAGTTCGATGAGTTGACCGTAAAAAAAAATCAGGTCGGTGATGCATTTGTAAACCGACCCCTAGTAGAATGTGAAAAAGTGTATTTAACCCTATATATTGAACTATGAGGGACAAGATCAATGTTACTAGAAAATGTAGTCGAACTATAAAATCTCAAAATTTACCCTTCTGATCATCCATCTATTCAATCAATAAAACTAAATAAGTTTCAAAGTTAAATACACAACAACAAATGGATATAAAACAATAATAGTAAATTCATATTTTTGTTCACAAAATCATATATAGATTATCTACTTAGTGACAATCGAATCTATGGTGGAACCAGAATATTTTTAGAGGGGAGTCAAAATACATCAGTAAAAAAATTATTTATTGACGCTTGGAGTGCTTCTTTCAAATTTATTTTGCTCAATTATAGTATTTCACAACATCATATTTCAACCATGGTCAACCTTTGAGTTGTGAGTCTAATGGCTTTAAATACATACACACACACACACACACACACACACACACACACACATATATACAGATATATATATATATATATATATATATATTAATTTTCCCCGAACTATGGGACTATTAATCAGACTTTAAAGTTTTTAGTCAACTGATTAGCTACGTCTATAGATAAATTACACATTATAATATTATATATTTAAAACCTTATATTCTGGTTCTAATCATCTTCCTTGGAGACAATTGAGAGGAGTCACTCAAATCAAGAAAATGAATTAAGTTATTCTCATTTACAAAAAATCGATGCCAAGATATGATTAAGTTAGTAAAATAAATGAGTGCAATATTAATTAATTAATCATCAAACTTATTTAACATTATTTTATCTTATAGTAATATTGTTAATTTATTATAGGTGGAAGGACATGAGAAACCAAATGAATTAATACCATCTCATAATAAAGATCAAGTTTAACTAACATTAGCATGATTTAGATTCCAGGGTCCCCTTCCCGCCCCGCCCCACCCCCTACCCCCCACACCCGGCCCCTAGTTCTGCCTCTAAATCTAATAGTAATAAATTAGTCTGAAACATGGTCTGATAAGCATAGAAATTATAACTACAATAAAATGTCCTATTTTAAATATATACATCGTAAATCATTTAATAACATATTTGCATAAAGCATTCAAGTCACTGATAATAGCATGTTTTATTACAATCTACTATTTAAGATTCAGTAAAGGAGAATCATTACATCAATCATAACTTGTACTCCATATGAAGTCTTCATAAGGAAATTGTAACAAAAAATTGATATTCAAGAGAAGGTAAAGCAGATAAGCAAAGGCATGTACCTGACGCCAAGAAGTCTCTTTTTCTTTATCATCTTAGGTTTAGTAGATAAAAACAAATTGGAGACATAAGTTATAATTTACAATTTATTATATTGAAAGTTGAGGATAATATGAGAATTAAAAAATAGTATTTATTTCAAATTTTTTTCTGTCCAAATCAGACCTATTTTGGACTAAAAACTTTGACAAGAAAAGTGACCAAGTTTTCTATCCATTTCTTTTCTTTTTCGCTTATTAAAAAACTCAGAAATATATGAATTGGAAAGAAAACTTAAATTTTTCGTCCATTTTTTTTCTTTTCCGTCCATTTTAAAACTCAAAAACAGAGTGTTAATACATCTTAACAACTCACATCTTTGTATTAAGAGGCCCTCTGAATATTTAAGATACAAATATGAGTCAAAACTATTCAGAATACCTCTTCATACAAAGATATGAGTTGTTAAAATTCATTAAGAGGTGGGCTATTAAATTGCATTAAGATGCAATCAAACACTAATTTTGATTTCCTGATGATAAAGCAACTGTTCAATATGACATACCATTAATTTCAACAATAAGTCACGTTATACATTATAAAAGTTTTACTTTAATTTATTCGATCTTATCGCATATACTTTGATCACGTAGGTCGCAATCTAATTTTGTCAAATATTTGTCGACACATGTATATCATTTTCCTTCAACATTAATATTCCTATTAATTAATTTCTAGTCCCTCTATCTCTCGCAAAAATCGATTTAATTTGATTTTTTCAATCAAATTGACCAATTTTGTAATCAAAATATATTCCATTTTCTTGTAAATATATGAGGAGAACCATATATAAGAAACTATATCGAATTTACTATCACCTTTTTTATATGTTTGAAAATATAAATAACTATCCTGAATTCTTTTTTAAAATTGATCCATTTGACCACAAAAATTAAATAAACCAATTTTTGAAGGACTAGGAGAATAGTGAGAAGATCGGTTTCATACATAAGAAAGAATGATTTGACACATTCTTATTATAAATTTCAGAAGAGTAATGATAGGAACACCAATTATATAAAAAATTGTGCACACTAAGTATAAAAATAAAGAAAAAATAGGGAGCGACACCTACAGCTGAATATTTTGCACATTTAATTGGTAAGCGATATTTGAATCATACTCTTAGTGCACAAAATTTTGTGTACAGTTGGTGCACATAGTATTATCCATTTCAAAATATTTTATCAACTATTAACATTTTGTATGACATACACGTGTCAATCACCCAGGGAGGTTGAGTAAATTTTGATAGGTGTTTAGTATTACAAGTTTGATAACCAGTGCAAAATACAAATAAATTTGAAAACGACTCATCTAGTATCTTTCTTGACGTAAAGTGTTACATGTAGCTTTAATTACTACAATTTTACATCGACTTTTTAATTATCTGTTATGTGGATAAGTACTGGTTGTAACTTTATTAAAGAGATGTGTAATAAGTGGATTGTCCTTATAATTCTTACAAATCTCATGTATTGATAAATTTCACAATTATAATTCAGCGTCAATTTATCGCAATACATAGCACGACTCTTCCATGAACAATTGATTTAAAATAATTCTCTATATTTTGATTTCATGATTATAAAGCAAGTGTGCAATATGAACTTTCATTAATTTCAGTAATAATATTTAATTAGTGTTTGACTTATCTCCATTTTTTCTCATTTAGATAAACTCGTTTACCATTCCCATGCGAAGCACACGGACAATATTAATAATGATTTATTATATTAATTATTGAAATAATCAATTAAATGTAAGATAATATATTTAATTGGGATTTTGAGAATGTAGTTATAATTATTAAATATTTATTTAAACGATAAATTATTGAATTATATATCGTAGGTTCATTTTATTATCCTTAATACTGACCTTCACCTTCAAACTGTCAATTTTGGCAATTTATAACGGTAATGGGGAATTGGTAGAGAACCAAGCTAATATCCATCAGGTTGCTGTTGATTACTACCAGGATCTCTTAGGTTCTTCCTTCGATCACTATCCTAGCTTTGCTGAGCTGGAAAAGTATGTTACTAAACAGATTATTTCTATCTAATCTTCTAATATGGTTTCCCCTATTTTGGATGATGAGATTTTCTATATGCCTAAGTCTATAAAGGTTAACAAGAGCCCTGGCCCGGATGGCTTTAATGTTGATTTTTCCTCCATTGTTGGGATATCATTGGGGCTGAATTTACCTCTGCAGTGCATTATTTTTTTGATACAAGCCACCTTCCTTGTGGAATTAATGCTACTGCTATTGCCTTGATCCCAAAGTCTGATAATAATTCATATATATCTGACTTTAGGCCAATATCTTGCTGCAACACTTTTTATAAATGCATCTCTAAGATTATTGCTAATAGACTTAAGAAGGTCCTTCCCTCTCTAATTGACCATGCCCAATCTGCCTTCATTTCTAGTAGAAACATCAGCGATAATATTCTTCTTGCCCAAGAACTTTTCAGAAACTACCATAGGAATTTTGGTCTTGCTAGATGTGCCTTAAAAGATTGACATTAGCAAAGCTTTTGACACTGTCAACTTGAGTTTTATCTTGGATCTGTTGAGCCTTCTTAAGTTCCCTCCCACTTTCATTAATTGGATTAAAGTTTGCATTTCTACAGCTATGTTTTCTGTTAAAGTGAATGGAGCTCTTGCAAGCTACTTCCGAAGGGCCACAGGACTAAGGCAAGGGGATCTTCTTTCCCCTTACCTGCTTGTGCTAGCTATGGAAGGCCTCTCAATTATTTTGAACAAGGATGCTCTTTTGCCTTGCTTTAAATTCCACTAGCGAACCGAGCCTTGCAAACTCACTCATCTTTGTTTTACTGATGAATTGTTGATCTTTTGCCATGGTAGCCTGCCTTCAGTTACGATCATTCATTCTTGTATTTAGTCTTTCTCAATGTTCTCTAGCTTAATTCAAAATGCTCAGAAGAGTCACTGTTTTTTATATAATGTTAAAGAAGAATGGCATAAAAGCATTTGTCTTATGGTGGGGTTTCATATTGGTGTTCTACCTATCAGATTTCTTGGGATTCCCCTTATCTCATCTAAAGCTTTCCCACATGGATTGCATGCCTTTAATTCAACAAATCACTGCTAGAGTGTCCTCCTGGACTGCAAGATTTCTCTTTTACTCAGGCAAACTGCAGCTAATCAAATTTGTCCTTATTTGCCATTCAGTCTTACTAGTTAGCCCATTTTATTTTGCCCAAGTCTGTGATGAGATCAATTCAGTCGATTCTTTGTAGATTTCTCTGGAAAGGCGCATCTCTTCTCAAGTTTGAAGTCGAAGTCTCTTGGAAGGATCTATCCATGCCATAGTCTGAGAGGGGTCTAGCTATCAAGAGTCTTATTGACTGGAATATGGCTCTCATCCTCCAGCACCTTATCAAGGTTATCTCTCCTTCCCCTTCCTCTCTTTGGGCTTCATGGATTCAAAGCTCTATTCTTAAGCAGAGAAATTTCTGGCATATTGATATTCAGTCTGATTGCTCTTGGATTTGGCTTAAAATCATTAAACTTAGGCCTACTGCTTTGAAATTCTTTTTTTATAGATTTGGAAATGGTAACATCTTCAGTTTGTGGTTTGACCCGTGGCTGAATGGCCAGGCCTTATCTTCTTCTGAGTCTATTGTCTCTAACTCTAGGATTCCTATCTCTGTTAGAGTCTCTTGCATCATTTCTCAAGGTTCTTGGTCTCTGCCTCTTAGAAACCATCGTAACCATCATGAGGTGATGCAGTTTTGAAATTTATTAAATGAAGTTCATGTGTCTTCTGCTGCTGAGGACCTCATATTCTGGAATGGTATTGTCATTAGTTCCCTGAAGGAAAATAACATCTGGGAATCTATTCGTCTGAGAGGTCAGAATATACCTTGGGCTAAGTTGCTATGGCACAAGCTTCATGTGTCCCAGTTCTCTTTTACGTTGTGGCTAGCCTTGCTTAGGAGACTGCCTACAAATGATTTATTTTGTTCCTTTTCTAATCGGTTGGCCTACCCCCTTTCTAACTTGATTGCAGAAACTTTCCCTCATCTTTTTTTGTCCTTACTCTAAAACTGTTTTATCTTCTGTTATGGATGTTGGGAATTGGCCTCATGTCCCATTTGTCTGGGACAATTTGGTGGAGTATATTCTTCAATTTAAGGGGAGGTTTATGCAATTTGAGATCCCGAAGTTGGTTTTTGCTACTTCGGTGTACAAAATTTGGGGAGCTAGGAACTCAATGGTGCATGACAAAATCAAACTGCCCCCTCGTTCTAGAAAATGAAATTGTGAAGTTGATCAAAGCTCGGCTCTCCACTTCCTGTAGTTCCACAAGGCAGCTCAGAATTGTAGTAGCTATATTAATTGGATGTCGTTCTTTTTGTTTTTGTCTCTTCTTTGAAGAAAGAAAGAAAATTTAAGGAAGAGAGAAATTTCAAAGAAAGCTAGAAGAATGAAAGAAATATGAATAGACTGGGATGAATATGTAGTGTTCCATGTATGCTTGCAAGTGTTATGGAAATAAATAATCTGTTCCTAACATTAGAATGATTTGATTTGGTTTCCAAGATAAGATAAGATTTGATTTGATAAAATATGATTTGATTTGATAAGATATTGATTATTTTATTTGGTAATATTTAATTTTCATATTTGATTTGATTCACCTTGATTTATTTTCCAAAAAATTAAGGAAACAAGGAGGTTGAGCAAGATTTGAAACATTTACCGGAGATTACACAAGACATCGAGGGACCGCCCAGGATCCATTAGGGTTTGGCTCTTTAGGGGTTTTTGTTAGTTTGCAGAAACAAGATATACATACAATCAATATTGTAAAATAGCGGAAGCATGACATAAATAGAATTTAAAATTTTCTGCAATTTAAACATGTTACTCTTTATTAGTTTTACATGCAATTTAATTGATGAGATTGTCATTGTCTAGTAGCTAATTGTCTTAATTTGATTACGAAATATGATTGTACTCCTTCCATTTCTTTTTAATAGCTGTTTTAGAAGAAAACATAAATTTAATAAATACTATTAATGCTTATTAATATTTTGTGTGATTGACCGAGTGAATATTTAATATAGAGACAATATATGAAATTAAGTCATTAATGCTTCTTTAAAATCTAAAAATAAAAAGTAAAAAGAAACAAATTTGACTTTTTAAAACGATAAATAAAAAGAAACAGATGGAGTAATAATCTATTCGACTTTATATTTTTTGGAAATTAATATTTCCACAAGTAAAAATATTAGTTCTACAAGATTCTCAATTCCCTTTTTTTCCCTATATAAACAATGTGTTGAAACAGTGGTCTATTCATGCGATGACTAAACAAATTCACAATTTTATGGCCACTTCTAAATTTCAACCAATGGTTCTCTTCCTTATAGTTCTGCTTTCCCTATTTGCTACCGATGAATGTAAGTAATTATTTCCTCAACATCCCTTATTTTCAAATTATTGTAAATCCATTTTTAGTTTTTGTAATTTTTTTCTTTTATAAGAGGCAATTTATTTAAGAAATTATATAAGTATTTTATTAGATTCCAAAAACCCATTTTAGAATTAACTTTATTTTTTAAAAAAAAATATTTTTGATACAGGTTTGATCAACAAAAGAGCTGAAATTACGCAAGATGGTGACAATATCCTCCCTACAAAGCTAATAAACAACACTATTTGTCTCCCAAGGGTATGTGGGGGTATCCCTAGAAATTGTTGGTGTTGTGTTAAGCCTCTTAAATCACGTTGTTTTGATAAAAGATCCGAGTGTCGAGCCTCTTGTAAATGATCCTCCTTATACTGTTGCAACTATTCCATGAATAATTTAATTAAAGTAACTCTCTATATTTAGATTTCCTGATGATAAAGCAACTGTGCAATATGAACTGCCATTAATTTCAATAATGATTCATGTTATACTTTAAAAAAGTTTTGAGCCTAATTATAATTGCAATATATGTGCATACATGAGATAACGTTGGTCGCAATCTAACTGCGTCAAATATTTATCGACACATGTATATCATTTTCCTTCAATAATAATATTTAATTAGTGTTCGTCTTATTTCACTTTTTTCTCATTTAGATAAATTAATTACATATAAATTTATCCTATTAATTAATTTCTACTCCATCTGTCCCACAAGAATCGGTTTAATTTGACTTTTTAGCCAAATTGACCAATTTTGTAATAAAAAAACATATAATTTTCTTGTAAATATAGGAGGAGAACTATATATAAGAAACTATATTTAATTTACTATCACCTTCAATTTTCATATGTTTGAAAATATAAATAAATATCCTAAATTCTTTTTTAAAATTGATCAATTTGACTAGTAAAGTTAAATAAACCAATTTTTGAGGGATTGAGAGAAAATTGAGGAGATCAATTTCATAAATAAGAAAGAATGATCTAGGGACATCAATTATATATAAAAAATTGTGCGCACAGAATATAAAAACTAAATGATTTAACATTTTTATTAGTAAACAATACATGGATCATACTCTTGGTGTACAACAGTATTATCCATTTCAAAATATCTTATCAACTATTAACATTTATATGACAGTACTATAATTTTACATCGACTTTTAATTGTCAGTTACGTGAAAAAGTACCAGTGGTAACTTTTTTAGAGAAATGTGTAATAAGTGGATTTTTTTATAATTCCTACCAATTTCATGTATTGATAAATTAAACATTTATAATTCAGCGAAATTTACCGCAATACATAACATGACTCTTCTATGAACAATTGATTTAAATTTTCGACTATTTTTCTAAGTTTTCTTTAATTATTAAAAGTTAGGCAATATAATTACAAATTACTATATGTTTGATATTTTATTTAAGCAATATAATTACAAATTAAATGAATTAAATAAAGGCATACATCAATAATTGTATTTACCTGTCTAATATATGGAGGAAAGAGGTTGGCCAAGACAACCACGCATACACGAATAGCCTCCTCCCGAACTAGACCCATGAGCTCATCGGCAAAGGTTGTAGGATTTATGGAGCTGTGGACGACCTCCTGAGCAAGATGGTAAATCTGCTCGCGTGATGGTACGCCTGACTACACAACACTGCTTGCCATGCACCCTTCTATGATCCGCCGGAAGAATCAGTAAAGGCATCAACATGTAGGGATCTTTTATGCACATCGAAGGTGGGAGGTTATGCACAGGGAATAAGGATTTATTTTCTACCCTGGTGGAGTCAAATTTTGGGCAAATAAAAATTGGTGATGCTAGAGCCTATACAATTAAAGGAGTTGGAGAAGTCACTTTCAAAATAAAATCTGGAAAATTTGAAAAAATGTCAGATGTTTATTTTGTTCCAGGCATTAAAAGCAATTTGCTAAGTACTGGACAACTTTTGCGAAAAGGGTTTGATATATTCTTTCATGATAAATTGTGTACCCTGTCAAAAAATAATCAGGTTGTCGCAAAGATTAGCTTGGCGGAGAATAATTTATTTCCACTTCCTCTCCAAGTGGAAAATTTTCATTGTTTCGCTGGTTTTAATGAAGAAGTTTCCAAGTTGTGGCATGACAGGTATGGCCACTTGAATTTCGACAGCCTAAAATTGTTAGCAGTGAAAGGAATGGTGAATGGATTACCCCAGATTAATAAAACGGAGGAGACTTGTGAAGCATGTCAGTTGGGAAAGTTGCACCGTAATCCATTTCCCTCAAAATCTTCATGGGGTGCAAGACAACCGCTTGAACTTGTTCATTCAGACCTGTGTGGACCTATGACAGTGTCATCTTTTGGAGGTAATCGATACTTCATTTCTTTTATTGATGATTACACAAGAAAAGTGTGGACTTATCTTCTCCATGAAAAATCAGAAAGTTTTCAAGCTTTTAAAATTTTTAAAGCAGAAGTTGAAAAATTTTTTGGTTGTCACATAAAGACTTTGAGAACAGATCGAGGGTCAGAATATCTTTCAAATGATTTTCAGTTTTTTTGTAAAGATAATGGCATAAGGCATGAATTGACTGTTCGCTATACACCACAACAAAATGGTGTTTGCGAGAGGAAAAATCGTACAATCATGGACATGGTTCGATGCATGTTGAAAAGAAAAAGGTTGCCACGCCAATTTTGGGCAGAAGCTGTTTCTTGTGCGGTTTACTTGATCAACAGGTCACCAACAAAAAGTTTAAAAAATTGTACTCCTCATGAAGTTTGGTATGGGAGAAAACCAAGTGTCCAACACTAAGTGCTCCCTTTGATGCCATAGGAGTTCTGCTCCTCGATCTCCTTCGATCACGAGAACGGTCCCGAGATACATGTATATAATGTTCTGGCTCTTTCCCTTCTCGTCGTTGTACATCCTTATGCCTACTACGCCTATCCGACTGGATATAAGTGGACGTCTCGTCCTTTAGATCAACCATCCGAAGCATCTGCATAGCTATATCTTCCCTTTGCTTTAGAAGGACCTCCAAAGCTTTATCCGCCTCCTCTGCCATCTTCGCCAACTTGGCAGCTTTATCATCCCGACCACTTCGGTGACGGGTTCTGGGCGGAGAACCCCCCACCCAGCCCCGATTTGGGTCTCGACCTTTATCATCAGCAAACACCAACCTTCGTCTGGCACCACCATGAGCTCTCGAACAAGAACCCCTGGAAACATGCTTGGAAATAGTGCTCTCACTCTCATGAGCACTCTTCGAAGGACCCAGACGATCCTTGACAGAAATGTGTTGGACAGATGAGCTTACAGCCCTTGGCTATCCTTCAGGTGTGTCCGCTCTACTCCTCACCATCTTATCCGACGTAGAGCAAAAGAAAATTGTGATTGAAAATTACAAGACACTAGAATCGCCCTCCTTCTAGTGCCAATGTTAACGCCAAGATCATTTGCCACGTCCCAATCACATAAGACGTCCTGATCCTGCACAGTAAACACGATCAACACCACAAGCTTGACGGCTTCGACCGTCGGGGGATAACTCAGGCGTGAGAGTCAGTAGCGGTGTTCACAAGGTTAACAATGGAGGATAAAATATCTAGTGTATTGAGAGAGATAAAAAATCTCAATTCTATGTGTGCGTACCTTTTCTTGAAGACCTCCTTGCTAGATTATACTCTCATACCCGGTTTACCGTGCCACCCACTACCGTCTGACACAGCCCCTTTTCCTCAGTGATCTCTGCCGACTGCATGCAGGCTGTCACCTTTTTTCTCCACTATGCATGTCGCCGACCGGCTATAATCTCATCGACATTAATGATCTGCAGACTTTTGGTCAACAGCCTTCCTTTCCCATCATTACAAGTCAAAGATAGAGATATTAACAAATCAGTGGATCGACCCCCTGATTTGACCCGGTCTTGTGAGGACCCAACAGGACTAAGACGGTGATTAGGCCCAGTAACTTAAAGAATCAATAATAAAGACCCAATGGACTAATTAAATAAGTAGGCTCAATCCATTTGGCCCAATAGGAGAAATATCATGACCCAACACCTCCATTGTTGGGATATCACTGGGGTTGAATTTACCTCTGCAATGCATTATTTTTTTGATACGAGCCACCTTCCTTGTGGAATTAATGCTACTGCTATTGCCTTGATCCCAAAGTCTGATAATCATTCATATATATCTGACTTTAGGCCAATATCTTGTTGCAACACTTTTAATAAATGCATCTCTAAGATTATTGCTAATAGACTTAAGAAGGTCCTTCCCTCTCTAATTGACCATGCCCAATCTGCCTTCATTTCTAGTAGAAACATCAGTGATAATATTCTTCTTGCCCAAGAACTTTTCAGAAACTACCATAGGAATTTTGGTCTTGCTAGATGTGCCTTAAAAGATTGACATTAGGAAAGCTTTTGACACTGTCAACTGGAGTTTTATCTTGGATCTGTTGAGCCTTCTTAAGTTCCCTCCCACTTTCATTAATTGGATTAGAGTTTGCATTTCTACAGCTATGTTTTCTGTTAAAGTGAATGGAGCTCTTGCAAGCTACTTCCGAAGGGCTAGAGGACTAAGGCAATGGGATCTTCTTTCCCCTTACCTGTTTGTGCTAGCTATGGAAGCCCTCTCAATTATTTTGAACAAGGATGCTCTTTTGCCTTGCTTTAAATTCCACTAGCGAACCGAGCCTTTCAAACTCACTCATCTTTTTTTTACTGATGATTTGTTGATCTTTTGCCATGGTAGCCTGCCTTCAGTTACGATCATTCATTCTTGTATTTAGTCTTTCTCAATGTTCTCTAGCTTAATTCCAAATGCTCAGAAGAGTCACTGTTTTTTATATAAGGTTAAAGAAGAATGGCATAATAGCAATTGTTCTATGGTGGGGTTTCATATTGGTGTTCTACCTATTAGATTTCTTGGGGTTCCCCTTATCTCATCTAAGCTTTCCCACATGGATTGAATGCCTTTAATTCAACAAATCACTGCTAGTGTCCTCCTGGACTGCAAGATTTCTCTTTTACTCGGGCAAACTGCAGCTAATCAAATTTGTCCTGTTTGCCATTCAGTCTTACTGGTTAGCCCATTTTATTTTACCCAAGTCTGTGATGAGATCAATTCAGTCGATTCTTTGTAGATTTCTCTGGAAAGGCGCATCTCTTCTCAAGTTTGAAGTCGAAGTCTCTTGGAAGGATCTATCCATGCCATAGTCTGAGGGGGGTCTAGCTATCAAGAATCTTATTGACCGGAATATGGCTCTCATCCTCCAGCACCTTATCAAGGTTATCTCTCCTTCCCCTTGCTCTCTTTGGGCTTCATGGATTCAAAGCTCTATTCTTAAGCAGAGAAATTTCTGGCATATTGATATTCAGTCTGATTGCTCTTGGATTTCGCTTAAAATCATTAAACTTAGGCCTACTGCTTTGAAATTCTTTTTTTATAGATTTGGTAATGGTAACATCTTCAGTTTGTGGTTTGACCCGTGGCTGAATGGCCAGGCCTTATCTTCTTCTGAGTTTATTGTCTCTAACTCTAGGATTCCTATCTCTGTTAGAGTCTCTTGCATCATTTCTCAAGGTTCTTGGTCTCTGCCTCTTAGAAACCATCGTAACCATCAAGAGGTGATGCAGTTTTGAAATTTATTAAATGAAGTTCAAGTGTCTTCTGCTGCTGAGGACCTCATATTCGGGTATGGTATTGTCATTAGTTCCCTGAAGGAAAATAACATCTGGGAATCCATTCGTCTGAGAGGTCAGAATATACCTTGGGCTAAGTTGCTATGGCACAAGCTTCATGTGTCCCAGTTCTCTTTTACGTTGTGGCTAGCCTTGCATAGGAGACTGCCTACAAATGATTTATTTTGTTCCTTTTCTAATCGCTTGGCCTACCTCCTTTCTAACTTGATTGCAGAAACTTTCCCTCATCTTTTTTTGTCCTTACTCTAAAACTGTTTTAAGGGGAGGTTTATGCAATTTGAGATCCCGAAGTTGGTTTTTGCTACTTCGGTGTACAAAATTTGGGGAGCTAGGAACTCAATGGTGCATGACAAAATCAAACTGCCCCCTCGTTCTAGAAAATGAAATTGTGAAGTTGATCAAAGCTCGGCTCTCCACTTCTCTGTAGTTCCACAAGGCAGCTCAGAATTGTAGTAGCTATATTAATTGGATGTCGTTCTTTTTGTTTTTGTCTCTTCTTTGAAGAAAGAAAGAAAATTTAAGGAAGAGAGAAATTTCAAAGAAAGCTAGAAGAATGAAAGAAATATGAATAGACTGGGATGAATATGTAGTGTTCCATGTATGCTTGCAAGTGTTATGGAAATAAATAATCTGTTCCTAACATTAGAATGATTTGATTTGGTTTCCAAGATAAGATAAGATTTGATTTGATAAAATATGATTTGATTTGATAAGATATTGATTATTTTATTTGGTAATATTTAATTTTCATATTTGATTTGATTCACCTTGATTTATTTTCCAAAAAATTAAGGAAACAAGGAGGTTGAGCAAGATTTGAAACATTTACCGGAGATTACACAAGACATCGAGGGACCGCCCAGGATCCATTAGGGTTTGGCTCTTTAGGGGTTTTTGTTAGTTTGCAGAAACAAGATATACATACAATCAATATTGTAAAATAGCGGAAGCATGACATAAATAGAATTTAAAATTTTCTGCAATTTAAACATGTTACTCTTTATTAGTTTTACATGCAATTTAATTGATGAGATTGTCATTGTCTAGTAGCTAATTGTCTTAATTTGATTACGAAATATGATTGTACTCCTTCCATTTCTTTTTAATAGATGTTTTCGAAGAAAACATAAATTTAATAAATACTATTAATGCTTATTAATATTTTGTGTGATTGACCGAGTGAATATTTAATATAGAGACAATATATAAAATTAAGTCATTAATGCTTCTTTAAAATCTAAAAATAAAAAGTAAAAAGAAACAAATTTGACTTTTTAAAACGATAAATAAAAAGAAACAGATGGAGTAATAATCTATTCGACTTTATATTTTTTGGAAATTAATATTTCCACAAGTGAAAATATTAGTTCTACAAGATTCTCAATTCCCTTTTTTTTCCTATATAAACAATGTGTTGAAACAATGGTCTATTCATGCGATGACTAAACAAATTCACAATTTTATGGCCACTTCTAAATTTCAACCAGTGGTTCTCTTCCTTATAGTTCTGATGTCCCTATTTGCTACTGATGAATGTAAGTGATTATTTCCTCATCATCTCTTATTGTCAAATTATTGCAAATACATTTTTAGTTTTTGTAAAAAAAAATTCTTTTATAAGAGGCAATTTATTTAAGAAATTATATAAGTATTTTATTAGATTCCAAAAACCCATTTTAGAATTAACTTTATTTTAAAAATAATATTTATTTTTGATACAGGTTTGATCAACAAAAGAACTGAAATTACGCAAGATGGTGACAATATTCTCCCTACAAAGCTAAGAAACGCCTTTAGATTTTGTGTCCCAAATGTATGTGGTATCCCAAGAATTTGTTGGTGTTGTGTTGAGCCTCTTAAAGCACATTGTTTTGATAAAAAATCCGAGTGTCGAGCCTCTTGTAAATGATCCTCCTTATATTGTTGCTATTCCATGAATAATTGAATTATGACATTTGATTGAATCTTAACCGTTCACCTTTTACATTTTGTTTCTGAGTTTTGGACTAAAAAAAAAGAATAGAAAACTTAAATTAGAATAGAAAGCTTGAAGTTTTCCTTGGTGTTGTTTCTGAGTTTTTAATAGAAAAGAATAGATAATTTTAAAAAAAAATCTTGCGCTTTTGAGTTCCAATGAAAAGAAAAGAAAAATATCACTTTTATAAATTTACCATTCTATTAATTATAACCCAACTATGAATAAAAATATGCAAGATACATTTAATCAAAGAAAAAATTGCATAATCAAATACAAATATCCAAATAAACGTTAAACAAAAACTATTTCTACAAAGTCATTGTCATGCCATTCCCAAAAGTCTTCAAACATAATCTGTATTATTAATACTAACGGAGATTATTTATCAAATTCTTCAAGAAATTCAATTTTCTCTCTAACGGTAACCCAAACACTGCTCCTGTCTTGTCTTGATTTTCTAGTAGCCAAAAATAGGCCTCATCAATTTTTTCCTCATCGAAATTTATTTCAGGTAGTCTTTTAAGGATATCATTTGCAGAATAGACTTGCACAGATGAATTGATAAATGTTTCTCCCTATTTTTCAAATGTCTCCCCTTGCATTTCCAATATGGTAGCTAATCTATCCATCACATTAGTTAATTTACCTTCATCATCAGAATGTTTTGCATTTTTCTTTTTTTTCTTTTGAAGTATTTACATTTTTCATCGGTACTTGAGAAGGGGTTGACATAAAGTCGCCAATATCAACCAAATTGAATTAAACTTTCTAAAATTACTTTATTTCAGGATATTGCACAATCAATTCCAACAATTGTAAATTCTTGCTCAGCCATGTCCTCCTACTTTTCTCGCTTCTCTTTTGCAGTTACTAAACCTTCCCCTGTTGCCCTATCTTTAGCAAATAATTCTTCCAAACGATTATAATGATAGATCGCTTTTTCCCTCCACATAGCAGCTTTAGGCTTTGCCTAGTTATAAAGACATTATTATCAAATAAAAGACATTATCTAAATGCACACAATTAAATTGGACAAAAGTAATTCAATTAAACTTAAATAAATACCTCTATAAGGTCTTTCCATACTTCAGGTTTTGCATCCCACTATTTTGTAACTGAGCTCCCAGCAACGCCACTAAATCCAATTGAACATTTAAACAAACCATAACACTCGGCAAAATGAGCTTTGAGATTCTTTTGGCGATTAAGAAATTGACTTTTCTTCAAATATGGTATCTTAAGTTTTTCTATCAAATATTTCAACATATTTGCATAGGCATGCGTCGTAAAAGTTTCATCAAATCTGTTCCCTTGTGCTTGCTTATAAAGCATTGACTCAATGAACAATTCATTCATTCTATTTGTCCTTTTCAAATTTTCTATTTTGAGGCTGGAATTTCATTTGTTGTTTTGGTCATGTTTATCCAATACAAATAATCATGAAATTAAAAGAAGCAACACACACACACACACACACACACACACACACACACACATATATATATATATATATATATATATATATATATATATATATATATATATATATAAACAACACACAATAATGGATAAATAATAAAGTAAAAAACTTAATCTCATATAAACAATAAACAAAATATCATTCTAGTTACGGCATGAATACTCGTCAAATAACATAATAAATTAAAAAGCCAAAAGTACTATAAACTAGTTGTTAACATGAGATGAAACTCAAGAACTATTAACTTCATTTATCTAATCAATCCACATATCATTTACAATAGAAGTCTTTAAATACTCAGCATGCGTTGTATCCTCAATAGCATCTCTTACATGATCATCAGGTTCATGTATTTTCTCAGGAGCTCTCGACCAAGTTCGACAATAAGGTAATCATCAGGATCAATTGAAATCAAGTATTATGTAAAATGCAACATGCTAAAACAATTTCAGATTAAGTATCCACATCATATTTTGGCTCAGTTGTTCTCCCAATAATGGGAAACCTTTTCTTTAGTACGCCAAATGCCCTTTCAATTGTATTACGTAATGCTGCATGACGTAGATTAAATAATTCTCAAGGATTTTCTGGAGGTCGATCTGAGTACTCTTTTAAATGGTAGTGAACAGCTCTATATGGTGTTATTAATCCGTTGGCAAATGGTTTTCAGCCGAATTATAATTGCAATATATGTGCATACATGAGATAACGTTGGTCGCAATCTAACTTCGTCAAATATTTATCGACACATGTATATCATTTTCCTTCAATAATAATATTTAATTAGTGTTCGTCTTATTTCCCTTTTTTCTCATTTAGATAAATTAATTACATATAAATTTAACCTATTAATTAATTTCTACTCCATCTGTCCCGCAAGAATCGATTTAATTTGACTTTTTAGTCAAATTGACCAATTTTGTAATCAAAAAAGATATAATTTTCTTGTAAATATAGGAGGAGAACTATATATAAGAAACTATATTTAATTTACTGTTACCTTCAATTTTCATATGTTTGAAAATATAAATAAATATCCTAAATTCTTTTTTAAAATTGATCATTTGACTACTAAAGTTAAATAAACCAATTATTGAGGGATTGAGAGAATATTGAGGAGATCAATTTCATAAATAAGAAAGAATGATCCGACACATTTTTATCATAAATTTCAGAATACTAATACTAGGGACATCAATTATATAAAAAAAAATTGTGCACACACAATATAAAAAAAAATAGAAAATAAGGAGCGGAACCTAAAAACTAAATGTTTTAACATTTTTATTAGTAAACAATACATGGATCATACTCTTGGTGCACAACAGTATTATCCATTTCAAAATATCTTATCAACTATTAACATTTATATGACAGTACAACAATTTTTCATCGACTTTTTAATTGTCAGTTACGTGAATAAGTACTAGTGGTAACTTTTTTAGAGAGATATGTAATAAGTGGATTTTTTTATAATTCATACCAATTTCATGTATTGATAAATTAAACATTTATAATTCAGCGAAATTTACCGCAATACATAGCATGACTCTTCTATGAACAATTGATTTAAATTTTCGACTATTTTTCTAAGTTTTCTTTAAATTGTACATGTTAGGCAATATAATTACAAATTACTATATGTTTGACATTTTATATAAGCAATATAATTACAAATTAAATGAATTAAATAAAGGCATTTATCAATAATATTATTTACCTCTCTAATATATGGAGGAAAGAGGTTGGCCAAGACAACCGCGCATACACGGATGGCCTCCTCCCGGACTAGACCCATGAGCTCGTCGGCAAAGGCTGTAAGATTTATGGAGCCGTGGACGACTTCCTAAGAAAACTGGTAAATCCGCTCACGTGATGGTACGCCTGACTGCACAATACTGCTCGCCATGCACACCCCTATGATCCGTCGGAAGAATCAGTAAAGACATGAACATGTAGGGATCTTTCATGCACATCGAAGGTGGGAGGTTATACACAACAATAATCGCTAACCAAGTTGAGTAGTGCTTGGTGTAAGGCCCATTAAATGGATTAAAGCTATTCGTAGCAAGTCCAAGTCTAACATTACGAACCTCTTTAGCAAACGAGGGGTGCTTTCTGTCAAAAAAAATCCATTCAAGCCCATCTGTCGGGTGCGCCAGTTGACCTTCGACTATGTCCCGTGGTGAGTGCCACCTCGGTGGTATGTGTTGACATGAACAACAGCTGAAACCTCGGTGCAATGAGAAAGTAACATAAGATCTTTCTCGACACGTTTTTTTCCCTTTTTCTTGCGTTGTTCACATTATCTACTTGTACTGCAGATATCACATGACCTTTTATTTTTATTGACATCACCATAATATAACATACAGTCATTCTCACAAGCATCAGTCTTCTCATACCCTAGATTGATCCATCTGACCATTTTCTGCACATCATAGTACGACTTCGGTAACTTATTACCTGCTGGCAAGAACTCCTTTAGAATGTTTAGCAGTTCATTAAAACCTCTCTCACTACAATTATGCTCGTTCTTGAAGTGTAAAAGCTTAGTCATTGCGGATAAGACGGTGTGCTTTTTGTGCCCGTCATACAGTACTGGCGTCGCTGATTTATGCAATAATTTATAGAAACCATTGTCCCCATCATTCGGCTCTTGCTCGATGTTACCATCATCCCTGTTTGTATTCCACTGGAAGAATGAACCAGCAGCTTACAATCATGTTAATACAGTCAAAGGTTTCATCACCTCAGGATTCTGGTTCGAATTCATGTTCATCCAACCAGGTTTTCCCATGATAGATCCATGTGGTATAACCCTTCTTGAACCTATGCAAAAATAGGTTGCACATGACATCACTCCTTTCTTCTACACTTCATTCACACACATCTTACAAGGACATCTAATCTCATCGCCGCTGACTTGCTGAAACGCGAAAT
Organism: Panax notoginseng; assembly: GCA_016801055.1. Taxonomy (NCBI): domain Eukaryota; kingdom Viridiplantae; phylum Streptophyta; class Magnoliopsida; order Apiales; family Araliaceae; genus Panax; species Panax notoginseng. Next base: position 193,694,997 of record CM029017.1, read on the forward strand.
TGAGAAACTGTACAACCCCACTACACTCTTATCAGTGGCTACCCTACGTTTCATCCAACTTCGATCAGCAGACATCTTGAACAACGGACTGATATATATATATATATATATATATATATATATATATATATATATATATATATATATATAAGAAAAGTTAGACAAACACAATCGAGTCTCCGAGTTAATATGTATATGCGTGCTAATGAGCTTCCTAACTTCATCTGCCACTCTAACGGGTCAGACTTCTGTCCCATTCCCAGATGTCGCCCCACTGATGCCAACAATTTGAACACATCTTCAAATTTTTAAGAAATTTCGGCAATACCTCCACATGGTCTTCAAGTACACAAAATAAACTAACACACCGTGGTCTAAATATGCACCCGAAGAACATCAAAAGATATATACTAACCGAAAATTCTCAAAATATAAAGACGTGTTCAAGTCATTAACACAGACCTAAGTGAGATTGAAACATACAGGGACAGTTCCAAAATGGGGACCATTTAAGATTCAATCATACTAAGTGAATCTCAAATGGGTTTTTAAGCTTCCTAAACTATATGAAAATACGCACATGTCAAGTCACAAGAAATAACTATTATTTGTCAATGGAAAACGTAAAGTCTTTACATTCATTTTAAAATTATATATTAAAGTGATTACCATGCGAGAAAAGGTGCAGGTATAGATGGCCAAAAAGTCATACAATTTCGATTTTCTAAGCTACTACTAGGTATTTATCACAACCATAACAATTAAATCACTATAATGTAAATAACCAAAAGCCTCATTTACCATAAAATAATGTATTTAACACACGAAGTAAGGATTATGCTAGATAACTAAGTACATGCACCTTTCAAACCATTAATACCAACAATGTGAAGCAAAATAAATTTGACAAACAAGAAATTCCGTTTTTTTTTTAATTTTTTTTGAACTTTTATAGATATTGCAGAGCTAAAAGCACTCATTACTAGTTTACTTCATAACACCTCATATGTAATAGTTTGACCTAACTATTTGTAAGTTTATTATGTAACTAGTAATGCAATATTGTTGTTACTGTTCAAGAGAAGAAACTACCTCACTATTTTTCTGGTACTTGCAGCAAAAAGGGGTTAGTAACAGTTATAGACTTATAGTTAAAGTGTTAGTATTATAGTTTATAGTCCTCCGGTTATTAAAGTCACAAAATATAAATTAAAGGAAAATTACCAGTATCTTCCTCAAGCTTTTTATACATAAACAGTGACTTGGGGGAAGAATCAAAGCTGCAGTATCCATTGTTTAGGCAGATGGTCAGAGATTTTATAATTACTTTAGTCGTCGTTAAGGAATAGGCAGGGGCACATAAGTAGTACTATTAGATTAGCCACTATCACATTCACCTTTGGAATGCAGTTACAAGCCTCTTCCTAAAATACTATAAATAAAGGCCTAAATCCATCCTGATCGAAGACATATCTATGAAAACTTTTGGAAAAAATATAAATAAAATTCAGCCTAAAGTCATTAAGTATTTAAGCTCACATTAGCTTCAACCTCATAACTGAAAAAGTAGATTAAGATAGTTGGAGGAATCTCGTGGAGAGTCACGTGCAGTCAGTTCACATTTGGGCTATAGGACCCAACTAAAGAAATACAGCCAGGAAATGACTTATAAGATATCGATCTGAAAACTAATAAATGAATTAATTATAGATCCCTTAACTTCCACTATCTGCAATAGTTGACTAAGCTTCTGCTCATTATATGATTCCCGAGTGTCATTGGAATGTATAACACCTCATTGATTCATGCTTCTTATCTTTTAAATTATTAGTTTCTAGTGAACTACTTTTAAAACATTGGTGTTTTACTGCTAAAACTGTTCTGATGTGAAGCTATCAGTACAGCTTTGCAACTACATCGCATATCATTACTCTATACTAGTTATAAACAATGAAAAATACATCTAATATTACAACAGAGAAAATTAGGACATTAAGTTAGATTATTCTTTGAGTTATCCAATAAAATGTTTCTAGAAAATATCATTTATAAAGTATCAAACGAAATAAAGAAATGCACAAAGAGTTAATATCAAACCAAATGCACAAAGACCGAATTTTGTACCTCGAAAGGCAACGACAGAGGCGACTGGGAAATGGCAACAACATAGAGATGGAGGAACGGTACCTTTAGAAGCTCGATGAAATGCCTCTCCACACACACATACAAAGGGAACATATGAAAAACCTGACTTTTGAGAGTCGATTACAAGAGGCAAAATGATGAATGAGTAAATTGTAGCGGTCGTGAAATGAATCGGGTGAGATGATGAAGGTGAAGTAGGCGAAATGATGAAGGAGGGGCTGACAATCAATTGGGCAATTGAATTGAAAGTTGTGTGAGCTAGGCTAAGAATCAATGGCGAGAAGTGGGCTATCTGAGAGGGAAAAGGCAAAAATAGAGAGGGAACAAAGTTAGTGTCGTTGCCGTTAAGGTTAGGGTTAAAAATAAAATGTCATTCTCGATTGCAATGTCGTCTCCCGTAACCTTGTCGATAATGACTCATTGGTGGCGGCGTTCTCGTCGCCCGTAATTCTAGGCCCCGTCGCGAATGTCTTTTCCCTCCACCGCAAAAATTTCCCACCAAATAATACCTCATTGTCGACAGGACCCATGCGCAACGACTACTCCGTCGGCATTGACCTTATTATCGACGGTACCATTGCCGTCAGCAATGACCTTTTTTTGTAGTGATAATTCCCTATATTTTGATTTACTGATTATAAAGCAAGTGTTCAATATGAACTATCATTAATTTCAACAATAATTTTTAATTGGTGTTTTCCTTATCTCCATTATTTCTCATTTAGATAAACAATTTTACATTGAAATAATTAATTAAATGTAAGATAATATATTTAATTAGGACTTTGAGAATATAGTTATAGTTATTAAATATTTATTTAAACAATAAATTATTAAATTATATATTGTAGGTTCTTTGGATCAATTATTAGGCTAAACATTTGAATGTAGTGCAGATTTATTTAGTTATGATTATAAGCAAACAATTATTTTAATTTTATTAATTGTAGTTTCGAATAGAATTCTGTATTAGCGTTTATTGTAAAATTCCAAATTTTACGAATAAAGATTTAATTTTCTCGAAATATTTTTTTTAAAATTATGGTGTAGATTTGAGATAATATTATTGTTGTAGGTAATATTTATAAATTTTGAAATGTATGCAAGTTGTTGTTTAATATTCGATTGGTCGGAGATTATTCTTTTTGTCAGAGAATATTCGTACGACGGTACAATCATTGATGGACCCCACAACAGAATTATTATCGGATTGAGAAAACGACAAAAATATTTTTATGAAAATAACGGCGAAAGTTTTACCGTTAAAACTATTGAACTACTCGATAGTAAAAGCACAGTAATACGCGTGGTTGCATAGTAGCACACGGTATTGATTATTGATGCTTACGTGAGAAGTCACTCAGTTTTGTTCAATTATTGCTACAGTAATTGTTGCATAATATCTCACGTTATTTGACTCAATTATTGTCGATATGTTATATATTATTAAATCAATAATTGAGATGACAGAGTTATTAATATTATTATTTGTAATATTAACGATGTCTAGAAGTTCTGTCAAGGAGAGGTTTGGTCACCTAGTTGCGCGCCAATAGGGAAAAATACTTATTAAAAAGTCTCCTCTTTCCTGGAAACGACCTGGTCGATTAATATTGTGAATTATAATAATGATGATAAATATTGTTAATTATATTGATGTGTCTTTTTATGAAGTCACGAAAATTTATATATATAAATTCTATTTTATTAGTATTATTAATGTAATAAAACAGAAAAGCTTTTTATATAAAACAGAATACTTTTATAAAGTTATCTGTTTTATTAGACTATAAATAGAATATATTATATTCTATTATGCATAGTATTTTGCATAGTAAAATCTTTTTATATAAAACAAAATACTTTTATAAAATTATTTATTTTATTAGACAATAAATAGAATATATTATATTTTATTATGTATAGTGTTTGCATAGTGCCTGCATAGTATTTGCATAGTAAAATCTTTTTATATAAAACATAATACTTTTTATAAAATTTTGTTTTATTTGATTATAAATAGAATATATTATATTTTATTGCATAGTGCAGCATAGTATCCTTTCTATTTTTCCTATAAATAGGATGCTTAGTTAGAATTGAAATCACACCAGAAATTCAGAGAATTCTCTTCTATAATCTTGAGCGTATTTCTTTAGAGTTTTCAGAAGCTTTGAGCGTAAAAAATAGTATAAGTTTTCTTCAAGAATATCCTCGCCCTACCAGTCGGAATACTTTTCTTTTTAAGGTAAGGAAAATTATTTATGGCACTCGTAAGGGCTATTATTCTTTCATATTCATGAAGAGAATTATTTTCTTTCCAATACTCGTAAGAGATGTTGTTCCATTCTTTATTATTATGTTGGAATAACCTGTCTATGCGAAATACCGCATACATGGTGAAATTCTGTTGTTATTCCATTCTTTATTATTCTGTCGGAATATCCTGTCTGTGCGTTTACGCACGACCTGGTTCCATTCTTTATTATTCTGTTGAAATATCCTATCGGTGCATTTACGCATGACATGGTTCTATTATTTATTATTCTGTTGGGAATAACCTGTATGTGCGATCTATCGCATGCATGGTGAATCCTTCTGTTATTCCATTCTTTATTATTCTGTTGGAATAACATGTTTGTGTGGATTACCACCTGCATGGTGAATGATTCTTTGTATTCATTTCTTATTAAATTGTGGAAATGATCTGTCTACGTGAATTACCGCATGGCGGGCAAAAATCCATTTGCAGTTTCATATATTCTGTTATACTCAGTTGGCTAAAGTTTTGGCTTCTATACTCTATGAAATTAGTAGAATATCCTGGATATTTGCGCTTCATCCAGTATCTTTTCATGGAAATATTCTTCTGAGCATTCTTAAATTTTACTCTACAAAGCTGTATCATGTTGATAATTTGGACATTATTGATTTCTGGATAAATTAATTCTTGAACTTGTTTTATTGAATTATTATGTCATTGTCATCATCCTCATGTTTATATTATGTTGAAAGTCATCTGTGGCTTGTAGTGCATAGATGGACTTGGTATGATTATGACTAGAGATTATTCGGTATAATCATGACCGTAATGTTACAAATGATGTGGAAAAAGTCCTCATTGGCCCGTAGTGCATTGATGGACTATTTTTGATATGATTATGGCTATGGATTCTCATCGGCCAAGGGTTCAAAGATGAATTATTTTATGGCATGATCAGGACCGTTGATGAAAACACGATTATCTTTGGCCCGTAGTGCATGGATAATTCGTGGTCGTGATACTAAAGAATTTCCTTGGCCAGTAGTGCAGGGATGATTTGATGATGTGGATTATTTATTAAGTTGAGTCTCAGCAATAAAAGTGATGAAAAACCTTTTAAATCATAGAAGATAGTAGATTTTATTCTCTACTTTACTCTTCTAATGGATTATTTGTTCCGCTGCAGTTAAACTTAATGTCTATTGTATTTTATCAGTTTAACATTGTTGAAGACTAATGATAATTTATTCTGCATTATCTTAGTCATAATATTTCTTACTGAGCTAATTGAGCTCACCCTTTTATTTTCATTGTTCTCTTCAGGAAATGAGAACGTAGCATGGACTAGTCGGGGAACGGAGTGACGGTCCAGATGATATCATTAGTAGTCCTCACTATTCTATGAAATAGTGTGATAGTAATTATAATGAGGACTTATTCTGAGAGTGGATATTGTCTAGTAGACAATATTTATATTAAAACTCACAGCTCTTGTTGTATATTTAAGATTGTATTTGTATTCTGTACCATGTATTTGGCGACTCAGAATAGGTGATGTATACCTATTTTGGGGGCGTCACATTTATATTGACAAAATTTGCTTGAAATTCAATTAACTATATAATTAAAGGCACAAACATGGTTTCACAAATTTTTATTTTAGCTTTTTTCTTTCCTATTAAAATTAGTATAAGTGCTATCCAAATTTGTAAAATATTCAAAATAAAACCCAACCTGTTAGAAAAAAGGAAGATGTTGTTTATTTTTATATCAAGAAAATAAATTTCTAAAAGATTTTTTTTCTTTGGCTCTATCAAATATATTACAAGCTTTTATGTCACAAAGATAATATATCTTAACAAATTTTATCCAAAATTTGGTATTGCACTTTTAATAAGATGTTAAGATATTGAAAAAAATTCTTAATAATATATGTGGTTTTAAAAAAAATATAATTACTATAAAATTAGTTAAAAATGATAGTGGATTGGTTACTAACGAATTATTATAATTAAATTAAAATTTATTAAAGCTTGAGTTTCATAGTTCTATTCGAATTAGAATTTCATGTAAACTTTATCAATATAAACCCAAGAGTAAAATTCCATTAAAAAATTAAATAAAATAAAAATAATTATTTTCGCATAATCATAACTAAATACTCCATCCGTCCTAGATAAAAGTTTTTATTACTAATTTGGGTAGTCTTAAGTTAAAAGTCTACATACCTTAAATAATCTATTTTTTACAAAAAACAAATCTTATAATACCCCCAATATTAATTGTTGTGGGTCCAAGTATAAACTAGGGTTTAGACCTAAAGTATTGAATGAAAGACAAAAAAGTCAACAAAAATCTCTAAATAAGTTAATGCACATTAATTTCTCATTAGGATAAAATTTTGGAATCGTAAATTTAATTAAATGTCTAAAAGAAAAAATATTTATTTTGAGGGTCATAGAGTAGTCGTAAGAACCATGACTCTTTACACAAATGTTCAATAATCACAAAGATTGTGAACTTTTACTTGACGTTCAACAGTCGTAAAAGACTGTAAACTCTTATCCCCGAAGTATCATTAAGTGATCAGCCTAATAAGGCCACATGTTACGCGTAACATTTAATCACGTTGTAATTACACAACGTGATAATGTCGGTTACCCAACCATAACTCGGTACCCCTATTTATAGGGTTGTTCATACTCATTCATAACCTTGGGATACCTACCAAAGCATTTTGGATTGGATTAACAAATCACCAAATAATCATAAAACAGTTCAATAAATTGATAGAAACATAAAAATTGAATTTAGTCGAACAAATGACGTAAACTCCTTTTATAGACGATCCAAGAAGTTTTTCAGAAAAATTAACAGTTTTAACACTAAGCGAAGTTAGAATGCACGGGAGTGCTGGGACTTGCTTGTTGGGACGTACTTTCCTCGAGAAGCGTATTTCACGTCTCGAAATAGTAACTTAATTACACAATCAATAAGAATTTATTTAATTATTAGTTATCGATGGTAGCTGTTTGAAATTTTGTTTCGGTATTTTCGGGTACCATAATTTATCCTCGAGTATATATATTCTTAGACCATTAAAATTTAATTATAGTAATTAATTATTACTCTCGTGGTCTCATATGTCCTTTTTGGACAGATTTTAGTCGATAAAATATATTACCTATTTTTGGCTTTTCTTTAATTAATTTTTCATACATTTTTATACTTTACTTTATCCATTAAACCACTTTAAATATTTTATTATTTTTCCTCCTTCTGGCCCCGCCTAGATAATTATAATTTACTTAGTTTATGAGTTTTTCATATTTTTCCCAACTTTGTTACTATTTATTTTAAGCCTATTTATGTTCAAATTTGTGAAATTCTTTAAAATTTGAAAAAAATATGAATTTTGGACAATATCTTTATCGCATCAAATTATACTTTTACCCAAAATTATATCTTAAACTGAATTATAGAACCCAAATTATAATTATTTTAATGTTTAAAACCTGATTACACTACAAAAATGGGGCTTCAGCAACAACTGATTTTCGTTGCTAAAGGTGTCAAATTTCGTTGCAAAAGGGTTTTGGCAACGACTTTACTGTCGTTGCGTCTTTCGTTGCGCAATGAACGTTGCTAATTGTTCCGCAACAAAAGTATTTTTTTCGTTGCCAAAAGTAATACATTTTGCAACGAAATTTGACTTTCGTACAGGGACATCGATCCTTTAGCAACAAAATGTATTGTTGCAGAATAATTAAAATTTTGTTGCTAAAAACCCCATTTCGTTGCAAAAACCTGCTAATTGGCAACGAAATGAACTCTTTTTTTTGTAATGACCATGCATTTTTGTTGCAATTGACACCATTTTGCAACGACATTTTTCGTTGTAGTATATTATGAAAATTATTGCCTAAGCTTGCTTTCGTTGCGGAATATAAACTTTTTAGCAACGATTTTCGTTGCTGATTATATTATTTGACAACAACATTATGCTGAATTAGCAACGAAAATATTTGTTGTTGGTTATTTTTCAATAGCAACGAAAGTCATCGATTAGCAACGACATTATATGTTGCCATTTCTTTACATGTGCAACGAAAGTTGATATGATTTGCAATGATAAAAAATATTGCCTTTTATTTTTGTATTACCAACAATATCCTCTCCGTTGTTATTAGGTTAATTTTTCGTTGCAAAATATTATATTTTTAATGCCATTAGGAAAGAAAATTTGTTGCTAAATGTATAAAAAATTGTTGCTATATTAAAACTTGTTCAATGCTTTGGTAACGAATTATATTGTTGCCAAATCAAAATTTGACATTCTTTTTGTGTACCTGACTGGCTCAATGTCCCCATAGCAAATAATGGCAAAAATACAAAAAAAAACTAAAATATTATTAACTTAATAAAATCATCCAGTACATAATCATTCATTATCTTTACAATTAACCATCTAAAGCTACCACAGTTCTTCAATCAAAGTATATATCTACATATATAGAGAGAATACACTTCATAATTTCGTCTATTGTCTTCCGTAAACGTAGCACGAAAATTTGATACCCAGTATTGTAAGGCAGGTCGTAGAAGCAGTCTTCTTGCACATATTTACAAATAATAGCAAGTCAAGAAAATGAAGCAAATAGGTCACCAGAGACACTTAATGCCAAAATCAATACACAAAGACAATAGAATTGCTACGTAGTACTAATGTACACCGTATTGCTCATAAGTAGAAAAAGACAAATAGGCAATCACAATATCTTTTGCTACAAATCCAAATAGAAAAAGAACCTTCAGTGCGACTATATGATTACTCTGTTACAAGAAAAAATTTGAATCTTAATTGGCCATTTCATGAATTAATTTCAGTAAGCATAGTGGTAAACATATTTTCTGTTACAAGACTTATTATTATTATATGTTGACCTCAAGTCAGAATTCAGTCACATTCACCAACCAAAAACATCACACAATCTTAAATACCATCACATAATCTTAAATAACAATGTTTAGATTTCTATATAGAAAGGACAACAATTATGGAAAAGTTGAGGTTATTAGTTAATGTGGAAAAACTTTTCTTGAGGCAACAAATTTGTATACAGTATATGCCCCAAAGATGCTCATACTAGTAGTAGCACCACACCATTTATTAAAAGAATATTCAACTAAAAGAAAATATATATACAGAGCATAAAACGAAGGTCATCATTAGAGCATATTTAATAGAGCTTTATCCTAATCTGGATGGTGCTTCGACATATAGGACATAGATGAAGGTCTTGTCCACATTCACAACATGTCTGCAAAAAAGAATTAAAAAGAAAACTTGAAGATACACTCTAGTCATGTTCTCTAAAAATGAAAACCAAAAACCTTTTGACAGTGATACCTGATGTCCACAACCAAATGCCATATCCTTAGGATTGGTAATGCAAATGGGACATAACTGTCACAAGGCAGACAAGAAACAGTTAACCATGATTCCCAACAATACATGAATATTCCAATACTAAATCCATTTTTCAAGTATACTGGATCACTCCAGTACTAAATATACAGGTAAAGTTTTATTTGAAAAAGTTGTGAGCGTATATCACTTACATGAACATCTAATGCATCACTTGCAGGCTGACTCATGCCAACAGCTGCAGCCTGTCTATCTGAAGAAGGTGCACTCGATTGGAAACTACTAGACTGTGAAGGTTTTGATGCTCCTCGAGAAGCCATACCATAATGATGTGGAGGAAGAGCAATCCTGCCTATAGCTTTCCCTTTCTGAGCACTGATTGAGAAACGCAAATATATCAAGAATTTTCCTAAAACAAAAATATTGTTGAACATTATGGCAAAATCATAAAAGCAAAGTTCAATTAGTACCCTAATATATTAAGCTCTAGTGTTGCTTTATATTGAGAAGGAATTTCCATCAAGGCTAAAAGTACAAACTCTGCCTCTTTCTTAGATCAGTTCAGATTCTTTGACATAATTTTTGTGAAATTTACAAACTAAAAGGATAAACTGATCAGTATAACAAAAATAAAGCATGGTCTGAAACAACGGTTTCAAGGTTCCTGCTACTTACTAAAACTTGCCTGGAAATTATCAAAGGTTCGAGCAGGTATGTTGTCATCGAATTCTCTCATCATGTCCCATGGCTCATCTCCAACACCAACTAAAATGATTGACAGGGGTATTCACTGTAAAGTAAAAAAGAGCATTTCTCAGTATTTGGGTCACAAAATCATCCACCCATCAAAAGTTAATCTGAAAACTCACCTGGCTTTCACGATTACCTCAACAGTTTTCCTTTCTTGGGGGCTTAACTGGACATGTTCAGTATCAACGCTTCTTGTCACCTATCATAAATTAGAGAATGAATAATTAAAGCAAACTCGTAGTTTAAACTCCAGTTTTATCCAAGTAAGCGTTAGAAAACATACTGGCACATCAAAAAGCAGTAAGCCGATAAACACTTCAATGGTTCCTCTAACAAGTTACACCACACCTTATTCTTAGGAAAGAGAATAGCACACTAAAAGTCACATGAAGATGTTCGTAGAACTTATTTTGATGAGTAAAACACTAAGAAGCCAAAATGATGATACATTATAAAACTGTGCAATATATGACTACATAACGAAACAAATGCATTTGATGACCTAAGAAGAATAGTATGCTTACTCAAATTAAATGTCCACATTGCTATGAATTACTTGTCTACATGACCATTTGCAAAAACCAATTTCAAAAGCCAGCCATCTACTAATAGTCCTTCAAGGAAATGTTCTCTTGCAATAATATATCGAATTCATTTGTGAGCTAGTAACGTGTATGTATCCATGTGAAATGTACAAAAACCTGTTTATGTATCCATGTGAGCATGATAGAACCAATAAGAGAGTTGTTCAATTTGACTAAACTAAATAATTAAGCATTATTCAAGTGTTTCAACTTTGATAAGATGAAAGGCATACCTTATTTGATGCTAGTTCTGATCATCTTTCTCTTCCTCGTCCATACTTTGTTCTTCTTCGCTACGATAATCTACAGGTGTATCATCCTCACTACACCCCTCGTCGAATTCATCCTCCTCAAAATCATCATCATCGACATCATTATCTATGTCTCCATCCAATAAGATATTATGTTTAATGTTAATTTTTTTGAGTTCTTTGTCTTAAGACAATGTTATTTATTGTTTCTGGATCAACATCATCTCTATTCATTGGCCCTATATCCCGATCTTGAACAACAATGTCGATATCGAGTGAGTCATCATCAAGGTTAACAACATTGTCAGTGGTATATTCTTCAATCTCGTCCATTTCATCCTCCGGAACATCAAATACGTGTCGGTGGTTAAACCTTTAAACAATTTTCCAGTTGCCGCCTAACTTCAAATCATCAACAAAAAAACTTGTTTTACCTGAGAAGCTAATATGTATGGGTCGTTTCTATACCATGTTCTACTTACATTTACACTTGTAAAGTGTGTATCCTTCCTAATACCCATACGTCGATTAGATAAATCAAACCACTCACAAGAAAATATAAACACATTATACCCTTTTCCATACTCTATTTTGATAATATCATTTAATAAGCCAAAAAAGTCGATACTTTTCCCATCGTGTTCTCCTTCACATGTTATTCCACTATTTTGGCTTTGCCTACGATCGTCACGATCTTTGACAAGAAACCTTACTCCATTTACAATGCATCCTTTATATTTCCATACTCTTAAATTTGGACCACATGCTAATGCAAATAGTTGATCACTAATGACATTTGATGTGGTATTCCAAAGATGATGAATCTATTAGAGGAAAAAAATTTAAATTAATCATTGATTTTCAAATAGTAACAAACAACTTTAAAAGGGGAAGAAATATTATTTTACCTTCTTTTTAAACCACTGAGGAAATCTTTTTTCCAATTCGATGTTGTTTTGGTAAGCTAGTTTCAATTCCTCCTCACATTCCCTACAAGAATAATATTAGTACAAAAAACTAGTATGAAGCAATAATTATTTGAATAATTTAATGATAAAATGTATAACTTACTCAATATAAGGTTGCACGTCTTCACAATTATTCAAGACATACCAATGAGCCATTTGAATCTCCTTGAAATCAGCATAGTCAAAAAGAAAACCACCTAATGGTTTAACATTTTGAGAAAAGACAGAAAGAGCATCTTTTCTAACTTTTCCATCATGATTATGGTCCTTTTTATTGAACTTGCTCTCACTTCGTGGTAAGTACAAGGAACAAAATGTCAAACATTCATCTGCGACATACCCTTTAGCAATTGATCCTTCTGAATGTGCTTTGTTCCTTACGTACTTTTTCAGATACATCCACGAATAGCATACAGGGCCTGTAAACATTGCTTCTTTTGGTTGATGAACAGCCAAGTGAACACAAATATCAATGAAAATCCTCTCAATCTTGCATAAGATAATTATAATATCCTTCTCCATTTTTATTAAGTCATTCACTTTTAGTGTCCTACTATATAGATTTTTAAAGAATGCACCCAACTTAGTTAATGTTGTTGCCACATCGTCATTAAGATTCCCTTGAACTCCAGCAGGGATTAATCGTTGTAAAAGAACATGGCAGTCATGCGTCTTGTATCCCGACATGCTATTATCACTTGTATTAATACATCTAGCAATATTTGATGCATATCCGTTTGGGAATTTGACAGACCATATAAAGGACAAGAATTTGTCTCTCTCTTTTTTGGAAAAAGAAAAGGCTAGTTGTGGCTTGTCAAACTTATCTCCCCGTGGTCTTAAGTGCAGCTCTTTACGTATATTCATATCCTCTAAATCTTGTCGAGCCTTGTAAGTGTCCTTATTTATACCTTCAATCTTTAGTAATGTCCCAAGTATGTTATCACAAATATTCTTCTCGATGTGCATTACATCGAGCTTATGTCCGACCTTCAAATCTTTCCAATCTGGTAGCTTAAAAATAATACTTTTCTTCGTCCAATTAGAGTTGGACAAAGTTTTTGTCCTCTTTCGCTTTCTTTCTCTATTCATACTTACATTTTTCGGATGCTTGCCAAAATCCCCGAAATTGATTGATTCTACATGATGTAAATTTTTTGATCCACACCATAGTCTAAACTCTTTCTCCACCTACAAAGGCAAGATAAACCATAGGAAGTAAATTATGTGAAAAATGTGAAGATGAAATTAAAATAAGTTACGTATTAAAAATACCTATGATTAGGATCGAGAAATGCACGATGCCCCCCGTAAGAGATTTTACTCCTCAACCTAGTCGAGTGTGTATCTACATTCCAAGTTGGACAAGCCATGTACCCTTTGGTACTCCATCCAGAAAGATTTGTCAGTGCCAAAAAATCGTTAATTGTCCGTAAAACAGAAGTATGCATGTTGAAATTGCACCCAGTATAAGAGTCATATGTTTGAATTCCTTGTTCCCACAAATCAACAAGATCATCTATTAAAGGACGTAAATAAACATCGATTTCATTACCTGGTGCTTTTGGTCCAGAAATCAAAAGTGACATTATGAAAAAGGGCTCCTTCATGCACATCCAAGGGGGCAAATTATAAGGAGTGAGTATTACCGGCCACATGCTATATGAGCAACTCATATTTCCAAATGGATTGAATCCATCCGTGGCTAGGCCAAGACAAATGTTTCTTGGATCATTGGAAAACCATTCATACTTTCTATCAAACTCCTTCCACGATACAGAATCTGTTGGATGCCTCAGTTCACCTTCTACTGAAATAAGTTTTTCCTTATGTCACCGCATGTCTTTTGCAATTTTTTTTGACATAAAAAGTCTTTGCAACCGCGGTTTTATAGGAAAGTATCTCAAAATCTTGTGTGGAAATTTTTTACCCTTCCCATCATTAACTTTCCATCTTGATTCCCGGCATACTGGACACTCTTCTTATAAATCCTTATTTTCTGGCCAAAAAAGGGCACAAGCATACCTTCAACAAAAATGAGACATATTAACTATATATGAATGAGTGTTATAATCAAGGACTTTTTGATATGTTATTTTACTTACTTGCATGCGTGTATTGGAAGGTATCCAAGGCCAATTTCACGTAGCATTGTCTTTGCCTCGTAGTATTATTTTAGCAAATTTGCACCATCAGGAAGAACATCTTTAGTTAACTCAAGTAGCATTTCTATGGACTTATTTGTCCAATGGTTGAAAACCTTCAAATGTAGTAATTTTATAACAAATGACAAAATGGAGTACTTTTGGCATCCCGGATATAACTCTCTGTCTAACATATTAAGCATTTGTTCAAATCTAGTATGATTTTGATTTTGGAAGGTATCTTCATTCCCACTAACAACAAAGGTTCCTCGATTAATATCTTCCATTAGTGTCTCAATTTCATCCTCATCACCATCTAAATTATAGTCCATAAACTCCTCATTTTGAGAGAAAATATTCTGACCATGTTCATTGGGTTAATGTGGAATGGGTTCACCGTGGTAAATCCACTTATCATAAGAAGGCATTATCCCATTTATGCACAAATGTGAAGACACCTCTTCTTAGGTTTTAGTGTATAGGTTCATACACTTGATACAAGGACATCTAATGTCAACTGTTGGGCCAAATGTTGCACGTACATGCTTAATGAAGTTTTTGACCCCATTGCGATAGGTCGCTGATATACGCTCATGATGCGTCGAACTCTTATCCATGAAATTAAGTTCAACCTAAAATTTATTCATCAACTCAATTACATCAACTCAACTAGTGATTTTAACACAATACACAAAAAAATAGATAAAATAATAACCAGTGGTCATATTTAAATCATTCATATTTTGAGAGATCGAATCAAACTTAGGTAAACGAGTACATTGTCATACATTTAGGTCACTCTTACAGTTTAAATAACAATTGTCAAAGAAAAGGTCATAAAAGATTGATTTGTCACTTATGTGTCTTTCAAATTTGCAAGTGAGGTAACTAAATAAGATATCATTATATGTTTGCGACATGCTTAAGAGTTGAGACACACAACCAGAAAATCTGAACTTGTAGAAGACCAACACCAAAGAAATTGTTTGTAATATCAAAAGACTAAAGGTTTTGTGACATTGGAGTGATTATCTGCAGTTCCCCTTTCATATTTGCAGTCTGTAAATAAATTGTTAACATTCAGCAAACATGCAGTTAATTATCTAATAGGAGCATTACATTTATATGAACTTTTAATATGAATGTTGCAACTGAAGTTCCCCATGTATGGCTTTGCATAACACAGTTCTGAACTTTACAATAAAAACTGCTCATATTTATTAAGAAAGCTTTCTCAGTTCTTTAAGTTAAATTTTTATCACTTACCCACCACCCTAAGGACAAGGCAAAGAGAATACAGTGAACATAGAGCAGAAGTAGCTTACTTCAAACACAATTTGACTATTCGGCTCTTTTCTCTTTAATATGTAGTGACTCGATTATAAAATTAGCTACAATTTAGGTGGAATGGGATGTAGTGCAGGTGTAATAGCAATTAAAAACCAACATAACCACGTTAGTGCTGATCATGACAGTTGGAATGGGATGTAGTGCAGGTGGAATGGCAATTAAAAACCAACATAACTACGTTAGGTGGAATGGGATGTAGTGCAGGTGGAATGGAGATCATGACAGTTGTTGGTGATGCTTTTAAAAACCAACATAACTATGTTAGTGCCTCTTGTATTGCCAATGTCTGAACAATTGTTCTTCCTAGCCACATTAGTTGGGAAGAAGCTGTTCAAGATGATATTACAGCTAGCGCATTGTTTCCTTAAATTAAAATTTTACACTTAAATTATGCACTTTTGACTTGAGAATATTGTTATAATGAATTGGAAAGTTAAGTGTATGAATTAATTTTATTAGCACTAGCCAGTTTTAGCTAGTAGATATATGTGAATAAACCATTCCAAGAATAAGCTATATGCTGTTGCCCAACTGCTGCCCATTTACTGAATGAATGTCAGCTTCTGTTTAACTCTAATGAGAGCAGTGTTGAGACTTTAGTATCAGGCTCCATACTTGCATTAGCCATACTTGATCAAAGGAAGAAAAGAGCCAAAACAGAAAATCCCTTTTAACAAACATAATTCATTATCCTATCCCCTAATATAATCGCATTTTCTGTGGCCAAAACAAATAAGGATCCGCAATTTCATGCAATTTCCACATATTTTAAATTAACATAACCTTATCACTACAACAAGATTGAAAAATAAGTCAAATGATAAAAAGTGCATAATATTTAACAAATGTCCAGATATTAAGAAATAAATAAACTGAGAATTGATTTCTTACCGAATTGAAAGAGAATAGAAGAAGAAGAATAACCTTAGAACCTGGATGGGATCGACTTGCGTGCAAGCGAAGCTACAGATGGAGGAGAGAAGTAGAACATGTGCCTGTGATGGAGGACATGAGTGCAAGTGAAGCTACGGATGGGATGGGATGTATGTGAGTTTTGGCTACGTAAGGAAGGAGAAGAAACCCAAATTGCTATACGTGAGTTTTGGTAAGGAAGGAGAAACCCAAATTAGCCTCTCTTTCTTCCGTATAATACCAAACAACTGTTTGGTAAGTTAGGGACTCTTTTACAAAAACAGAGATTGATAACATTTTTTTCAAAAAATTATAGAAGGAATATTATACTTAAATTATTATTATTTTAAAAACTTAAAAGATAAATTTAAATTTTAGGATATTATAAATTAATTATAATAAACTCAAATATAACTCTTTTTGTAGAATAAAAAAAGTAATATAAATAAACATGTATAGTCTGTTCCGTAAAAAAAGTAATAATTATTATAATTTCGTTTATTGTCAATTAACAATATTTTATTTTTTTAAATTATTATAAGTTAATATTCTATTTAATGCAATTAATATTTTAAATTACTTAAAAAATATTATTAAGAATAAAATTTGTATTAAAATATTAATTACATTACAATTTGAATTGTAGTATATTATAAATTAAAGAATAAACTCAAACTTTACTGTTTATGTAAAACATATGTTTTTTTTTTTCATTTGTGCCATATTCCACATAAGAGCGCCACCATCATCTTGTGTTTTTCTATTTCTTTATGATATGGTCAATGTATAAAATTTTAAATTTTAAAGTAGTGGAAAGATATTTACTTTATGGATTATTATAGTCTATAATCGATACTATAAGTTACGTAAATAGTATTATTAAAATAAAATTTATTATTGTTAAAAATTTAATGCATTTATATATAATATAATTAATATTCACTATAATTTATATCATGGGAGAACATAGTCCTAAGTAATGTTAAATTAATATAAATATTCAAATCCCAAGAATATTTTTTTCAAATAAACATAATCCTAAAGTTTTGACCGTAAAAATTTCATGTGATTCCAAATCATTTAAAATATACAAAAACTATATTCAGTTGTGATATGATAAGTGAAACAGACATTTTCTACCTAAGATCATTTAGTCATATAGATGATATATCAATGTTGAAATTAATATTTTGTTTGCTGAATTACATGAAATTTAACCCAAATTTATATATGGAGTGCAATGGAATTATTAAAATATTTATGAACGAAAAAAATTTAAAATTTTGGAACATAGGTAGTCTTTTAAATATTTGTACAATAAGTATTAATAAAAATAAAGTATATATGCTGATAAATTTATATCAATATTAAATACAGGCGTATGTGGGTACATTGATAAGAGGAAATAAAGAATGAATTCACATATATATTACTATTTTATCTTATTGTTTATGCAAAACATATTCTTTATAAATTAGTAGATGTATACATAATTATTACAAGTTCCATTATCACCGTTACCACCTCTTAATTTCATACGAGCCATTCCAATACTAAATAACTAATCATCTAAATAATACTCCTAATAAATTCCATAATTTGACTTTTATGGTCAAATTGTCAATTTTTAAAATTATTTATTAAAAATATTTATACATAAATTTTAAATTCCGAATCTTGATAATTGTAGTAAATTCTCTATAATTTATTACGATCATAATCGATAGACGTATATTTTATTTTTTTAAAAAAATTAATTTAAAAAATGGTCAATTTCACGTAACAAAATCAAATAAAGACGTTAAATATAGGACGAAGAGTACTAATTATCTAAAAATAATAATAATTATCTATTAAATTAACAATATTGTTATGTATTTTTAATAAATATCACGTATATCACAAGTCTAGAGATCGAAAAGAAATTTTGTTTCATCTCTAATATTACAAACATGTAAAAAAGTGTTAAATTTTCCTTTACTTATATTTAGTCTAAGAGACACTGATATTAATTAATCTAAGACACAATATTATTATACTTTCTCCCGCTATAATTTTCGCTCCAATATATTATATTTCCCTCCCAAAATTGTTTAGGGCTAGGATATATCATATGTCGCTCCCAAAATTGTTCTCATTCACTTATTCCCAAAATAAGTCGCTAGTTCTCCTCTCTGGCGTCAACTGTCGAGGTTTTTTTTGCAGGTCAGATCCTTTCTTCTCATTCACTTCGATTTATATTGTTGTTTGTTTTTATAATCAGTTTATTTGTGATTATGTTATATATGGAGTAAATATCGTGGATTATTTATGGATCGATATGGTTTATGTTTTGATTTTGGTCTACCGAACTGAGTTTATGTACTTCTCTTCATGTGCTTTTGGACATAAAGCTTAGGTTTTACTCTTTTGTCTGTATTAATAGTTCTTGAATGCAAAAGAGATTTACATTTCCATTTAGCTACTCCATTTTAGATTTGACATAACTATTGTTGTTGTTAGAAAAATTAAGTTGTGGAATATTCTACTTGTTTTATCTAATTGATTTGGGTTTCATTGTTTAGTGTTGATATACTTGAAAAAATGAATCAGCTTCTTTTGGATGTGTGAATTTAGGCATGAATGGTGAAACTAGTTATGATTTTGAGATGTACGACATGCTTAAGGGTCTGCACAATGTGAGTTTTATGTAAACCTATTTAGTAGACATATGTTATACACGTGTGTGTGTGTGTGTGTGTGTGTATATATATATATATATATATATATATATGATATACATAATTATTATTTTCTTGTTAATTTGTTGTTCCTTTTACTTTTTCACATCTAATATTTTGAATAACTTCATCTTCAGCAAAGAAAATACGTGGACCTACTCGCGGTACTGGTCTTGAGAAACTCACTAAGTCAAAAGGAAAGAAGTTGGCTATCAATGTGTCACCTAGTAAAGGAAGGCCCATAAATCTTACAGAATTTGCTAAGTTGTCATCAGAGATAGGATTAATGGTCCGCCACCACCTCCCAATGAATACCAAGTTCAAGGATATTATAGAGGGAGTAATTGAAGAATCATTGTCAAGGGTTGAAGTAAGATGCATAATATTATATTATGGCAAATATTGTTATTCATAGTTGAGTCTGCATTTGTCCTTTTGAGCAATTAGTTTTTTTTATGCCTTGTCTATAAATCCATGGAGAATGACACTCATTAGGATACATGAGTTGTTAGATAAAAAGTGCGAGTAACAGTTGAATTCATGGAATAGAGTTTAATAGGCTAATTTTGCCATTTTTTGTCTCATGAACTAGTTAATTTCGCTGGATTATTTTTTTCTTTAGGCTTGCTTCGATATCGACCTTTCTAAACCTCATGTGAAGCGTGTTGCACTTGGAATAATGAAGGATAAGAATAGAGGGCAGAGGTGTAAGCTTTACAAATTATTCAAAAATTTTCAATCAACCGAAGATGCAAGAAAAAAATCCTCCAAACAACATTGATATTGCCAAGTGGACTGAAATGTGTGATTATTGGACATCGCCAAAATTTATTGTATGATTATTCTAACATTAATCGTTTATTTTATATGCTTATTATTTTCAGTTTTTTTTAAAAGATTAGATTTTTATTATTTGTTCAATGATTTTTTTTCAAGCATCGCTCAGAAGTAAACAAGAAAAATCGAGGCAATAATGGCATTCACAGTGGAGGGTCAAAACCATTTGTCGTTCATCATTCTGAGAAGGTATGTAATTATATATGTTCAAAATCATTCTTGTATGAACCAGCCTATTATTTAAAGCAAGTAAGATCTTTTAAGATCGCCTAATAGGCCATTGAGTGTTTAATTTTACTCTTTAACTTCAACAGAATCAACCACTGCCATATGTAGTAGCTAGAATAACTAATGCTTGCTATCAAGGTTCTACAATATATAGGTATTTGGCATACTCTCATTTTAAGCACTTGGGAAAAGTCCACCAATTTCTCTACCAGTTCATTATAGGGATGGTTGCGCATGAACTGTGGAGGGCGAACCATAAGATTACTGCTACTAGTTGGTTACTGATTTTGAGAATAACCACTTTGTTGGAAGTGAGGCTGGGGTAGATGATGTGTCCTTACCCCTTCGCCATCATACATTATGTACGTATTTCCTTGGGATAGTGTAGGGTGGGATCCCCATCCCCTGGCTGTGCTCCAAAATTATCCATTTTTTAGATGCTGAGGTGGAAGCGGTGGCTGAACTGGTCTACTAAACCCATCATACCCATAAGATATAGCTTCTGCACGGCTAGGAATGGGGGGTTGAGAAATTCCTGAAAATGGCATTTGCATCGACATGCTGTTTGGAAGGGTTTTTGGCATGGGTTGAGAAGGGTTTGTCGCTTGACTAGACATATAAGGAGGCTAAACATCAGGTGATGTGGGCCTAACCTGAGCCTGCACAGATGTCTATTGCGGTGGTTGACCCTGCTGAGGCAACTGCTGGGACCACTAAGCCTTATAATGCGGTAACAAGTGATTTTGTGGAGTCAGATTTACTTGAGATTGTGTAGGCTGTGGTGGAGATAGGGTACTGAGAATCAGATGGTATATAATGACCCTGAGACGGTTGCGTCGAAGGTGGTATTAATTATTAATTATTCTAATTTGATTTTCAGGGAGATCTAATTGAAGGTTACAAGAGCACACATCAGAAAAAGGAAACAAACGACTGGATATAACCTAAAAATAAAGCTGCATACGTAAGTTAAACAAACCTTATCTTAATTTTAAATTTGGGATTATGTAATGAATTAGTTGCATTTGTTGTTAATTTCACAGAATGAAATGAAATTACTTGAGTCTGAATGCACCTCTGGGATGAACGCAGAATCTGGAAATTTTGACAATAATGACAAAAGGGAGATTATGACTCGAGTGTTGGGTAAGAAGGCAGGGAGATTGATTGGCTTTGGATTTGGACCTCGAGCAGGGAAGTCTTTGTCTATCGATAAAGAAAAAGTTGCATTGGCAGCAGAGTTAGAAGCGTCTCACAAAAAAAATGAAGAGCTTGAAGCAACCATTCAGGCACAAGGAAAACGGATGGACAATCTTGAGAATTTACCTAACAAGTTAGCCGACAATCCACAATTTCTACAGTTGATTCAAGGCAACAGCAGCTCAGGGACAGAAAGAGCTGGAAACAACTCTTGATCCATATTTATGGACATTCAAAACTGTTAGAACTTTTGTTATGGACACTACAAAATCTTGGATATTAATGTTGAACTTTATGTTAGACTTGGTAAATCAGTAATTTATAGTATAATGGATGGTATTTGGATTTTGATTTTCCAATTTTGATTAAATACGATGGAAAGATTTAATTTAGCTAATCTATTGTTGTAGTTGATAATTTGCTATTGTTACAGTTCTTAACTTGTTTCAGGCCAAAAATTGGTTGGTTTTGTCTATGTTTTCTGTTGTTTGGACTGTCTTGCTCTAAATTTGTTAACTTGTTTGGACTGTCTTAACTTGTATATGCCTCTTGGGTCCCATAAATGTTCAAATTCAGCATTGCTGGAATATGGGTTCATCAACATTACTATATATCTTATTTCAGGCAAGTTTTGAGGAGAATTCACCTGTGATTCGTGCTGAGGCATTACGAGCAGTAAGTAGAAGTGTCAATGAATTCTCAAGTCACTTGCTATTGCGGTGACAACTTACTGTCTTTCTTTTTGTGGACTTACTTCGTGTGCTCCTTGTTTTTCATGAGAGCATGTTAGTATTATTGTTGAAGCTGATCCGGAAGCTTTGCATGATAAGCTTGTTCAAACTGCTATTGAAGGAAGGTTCTGCGACTCTTCTATATCTGTTACAGAAATAGCTCTCGAACTTGTTGGTCGACATATTACCTCACATCCTGATGTTGGTTTGAAGGTATTTACAAAGTATTGGGAAGTTGTATCATCTGCACTAGCAATTGACTGGCTTGATAATGTGGTATGTATTACATCCCAATTATAAATTATATTTAACATCTCACTAGCAATTGGCTGGCTTCAAATCTAGTTGCCTACAGTTGTTTGATGAATTGATTATGTTAAAACACTCACCTATTCTTCTCAAAAGTTTTCAATCTCAGTCTTCTACTTTTGTCTCCAATTTCATCATAGCCTGTTGCACGTTAGTTTTGCTGTTGTTGTCTACAGAATTTGGTAGGAACTCAATGCTAGGATGTTTACTAACACTGCTATCCCAACCTAGTCCATTACTCAAGATATCATTCACCTGTTAAAATGTGGACTCCATACTAATGGTAGGTTTCAGAGAGTTAAAACTACAACATGTTATCACCATTTAGATTTAGATCTGTAATTCTCTTTTGCCATATGCCATCTATGTTTTACATGGTTGGGATATTTAATTTTGAATATGGCCATCATGTGTTATGTTTGCTAGGTTTCCATTCTGGTTCACCTATGTATTCAATATGGCTGTGTACCTATGAGGGCAATGTAGGCTGTTGTGTGTGTTGCTGGGATTTGACTTCGCAGGGGGACTGCTCGTCCTCTTCCAGGTTGGTACAGATTGGGTCTAGCTGGTGCTGCTGTGTTTTGTTGTTTATTTATAAGTTGTTGCTGGACTTTGTTTTTGAGGGGCTGCTGTTTGGTATGGTTGAGATTTTTGTCTCTGAGCTTCAGGTTGCAGCTGGGGGCGTTTTATGGGCACCTATCTGTAGTTTGGGGTACAGGTGTTGTAGGTGCTCCTGCTGTCAGTGGTTGCTGCATTGTCTACTGTTAGCACTCTTCTGCTGCTGTTGGTTCCGCGTCTGGATACCACGCTGCAAATTGGTGCTGCAGGTGTGGTGCAAACGTGCCACTTGCTGATTATTTATATATTTCTATTATGCTAGTACGAACACACAATGAATCACATTGACATAGAACGCTAATCATACAACTCATGGAGTATCACTCTGTTCAATTTATATATATATGGTGTACATATACAATTATACATACAGTCAACTAACCACGTCATTTACCCCTTTCAAACTAGAATTTTCACTGTAATATTTAGTTCTTAGATTTTAGCGAATTTTATAGGTTTCTAATTGTTCTTATTATTGGATGGGAAATTGGGTTCAGTAAATCTATTTAATTAATATAAGCCACCCTCTTTATCATTTAATGTTTCTCAGTAAAGTTGGGTCTGATACTGCTTGATTATCTCTAATTTGCAGAGCTAGAACAGAGCTCAAAGAAGAAAACTTGATCTGTTTCACCCATTAAAAAAAGGGCGAATATGGGAGCTTATGGATCGAAATCGAGAGGCCGTGGAATGGGTATTCGAAGGAATAATAGAAGCCGTAGAAGAGTAACAAAGACACCCTCTTTATCTCACAAGCTCAATAAAGTGGATCCTTCACCTGTTTCAATAGATCGCAAATACTGCAATCCTGCATATCAAGGTATCCTATTATTCAATTTCTAATAAGATTTAATGAAATCCTTTTCGGGTAGTTTTCATTTTCTTAATTAGGTTAGTTTTGTTTACTAATTTGTTGGTTTTTGCCTTATTAAGTTGTTAATTGTAGCTTATTTTGTAAATTGATTTATTTTACTTATTTTACTTGATTTATTAAGATAAAATTAATCATATCATAAATCTATCTAAATACTGGTGGTTGTATGCAACGTTTTGTTTTTTCTGAAAGACTATCAATTTTGTTAATGCCTTATCTGTATGGGCTGCCATGAAATGTTAGATTTTTGCCTTTTAGTTTTTGCTTCATTCTCAACTATAGGAATACTATCTACTTTTTCCGTTTCGCTGTCTGAAACTTTCGTACTGAATGATCAACGTATATAGCATGGTAACTTTGCTTGGATGGATATAATTTTTTATACAAATTCACCTGACTTTTTATTCAAATTTTGTTGTAAAAGCAGGAAATTCAGAATTATGGTTCGATCCTGTGATGGTGCTCGACTCTGATGGAGATGATGATTTTTATAGCATTCAAGATGGTAAGCTGAATTTTTGACATCTGGTCATATATTATTGCTTGTCGATTTGATTTCTGTATTTTGGATTTCAAATTTGCTTATTTTTATCTCTGTTCATACTTGTGTTGCAAATGCATAGTTCATATAGGATGATTGGGTTTGAATTTGAAGTTCTTTTCACTTGTAATTATGGTAGGGGTCGAATGGATTATCAAAAGTTACCTACCATTGGATCTAAGTAAAGGGCTCTTGTTCCTTGAGTAGTTTATAAACTAGGGGATATTTCTTAAAAGTACTTGAGAAGCTAAAGACCAAATCACTTTTCTTGTAATTATTTGTGTTTTTGATGGTAACTTTTGGTTCTGTTTGCGATGATCTATGATAGCATTTTAATACATTTATCATGTGGTATCAGGCTTTGTCAAATCAAGAAGCCGTGGATTGTATCAAACACATTAAGGATGCTCGATCAGCAGCAAAACACCTTACCGAAGAGGCACTTGCAAGGAAGAGCACTGATGACATTTCTTGTGTGGTTGTAAAGTTCCAGTGATCCTAGACAGTTCCTCCCACATCTCAACCCCCAGCTTGTTTAAGTTAAAAACCCGTCATTGTTAGTATTTAGTATCTTAATTGGTAATTGTTAGCATGCTGCTGTATAAATAACTGGTGTTCATTTTCGCTGATAAAGTAACTACTGTTCATGTTGTTTTGAGTTTTATGTGCTGAATAAATCATGGATGCTTTAGACCAGGGTTGCTGAAGGCATATACCGAAAATTGTAGAACAATCTGTCAAAGTCACAGAGATCTTTAAAGAAAAAAGTTTGTTAAAAGTCATCATTCATAGTTTTGGTTTTATACTCAAGTAATTTGGCATGTAATTCGAAGAGACAAGTGAACTGAATAAAGTCGCCAACAAAAAAAAATTTAATTTCAGACTCCAAAATACTACTAAATAATACCAAGTACTATATGTTAAAGAATGACCAACGCACTTTTTTTCTCATTTTGGCTTAGAAGGCAACTATCAACACATATTTCAAAAGGGGGCGCCTGACTCTCACTTTGTCCATACCTCCATTGAGGGGTGTACATTATTTACCGGCCTTTCCGACCGGGACGATTCTTTCCAACGATTTCGGTTGTATCAGCTGTGAACTTCAGCTGACAGGGCCTGAATATGAAAGTCAGCAGGGGTTCTCTTCCCTTTCAAAAGTAGTTCGTGAAGAATTATTTAGCTGTGAGCTATCTGACAGTGAACCCTGTTCACAAGCTCTTAGCGCTGATATGATGAAAGTTAAGAAGGCTTTTTGAGTTTTAGTACTACTACTACTACAACTACTATTATTATTATTATTATTATTATTATTATTATTATTATTATTATTATTCTTAATTTAAGGCAACATTTTAATAGTCGTTGCAAAAAGTTGTATAGAATATGCAACGAAAATAAAAATTGTTGCCAATGAATGTGGTCCATATTAGGCAACGAAATATAGCAACAAAAACACTTTCGTTGCCCACGATGAGAAGAAATCAAGTGGTTAGAAATTTTGCAACGAATTTCTAACGAATTTTGTTTCCAAATTTTGCAACTACTTATGAATTTCATTGCAAAAAGTGAAAGCCTGACACAATCTACAACGAAGGACAAGTTTCGTTGCTAAACATACACTTTTAGCAACGACTTATAAAGTCGTTACCTGAAAAAGCGTTGCTAAAACCCCATTTTTAGCAACAAAAAAACTTGCGTTGCCCACGATGACGAGAAATCAAGTGCCCGAAAATTTTGCAACGAATTTCTAACGAAATTATTTCCCACCAATGAATTGGCAACAAAATTTTGCAACGACTTATGGATTTCGTTACAAAAAGTGAAAGCCTGACACAATCTGCAACGAAGGACAAATTTCGTTGCTAAACATATACTTTTAGCAACGACTTATAAAGTCGTTGCCCGAAAAAACGTTGCTAAAGACCCATTTTTTTGTAGTGCTAATATCTAGAGATCATTACGATATTCTTCTTCTTTTCTCATGATTAAACAATGCCGCTAAAATGTGAAAACCTTCATAAATGAAAAAAATATGAAATACTTGAATTGATAAAAATAATAATACTCCGTTCATCCCTTTTATAAACACATTACTCTTTATTAGTTTTAATGGATAAACACGTTACTCTTTATTATTTTTGGGAATTAATATTTCCACAAGTGAAACTAATATTTTACTTGGGGAAATATCAATTCCCTTTTTTTCCCTATATAAACAATGTGTTGAAACAATGGTCTATTCATGCAATGACTAAACAAATTTACAATTTTATGGTCACTTCTAAATTTCAACCTAGGGTTCTCTTCCTTATGGTTCTGCTTAAAGTTAAAAACTTTAAGAATAAAAAACTTGAAGTTTTCCTTAGTGTTGTTTATGAGTTTTTAATAGAAAAGAATAGAAAATTAAAAAAAAATCTTGCATTTTTGAGTTCCAATGAAAAGAAAAAAAAATATCACTTTTACAAATTTACCATTCTATTAATTATAACCCAACTATGAATAAAAATATGGAAGATAAATTTAATCAAAGAAAAAATTGCATAATCAAATACAAATATCCAAATAAATGTTAAACAAAAACTATTTCTACAAAGTCATTGTCATAGCATACCCAAAAGTAATCAAACATAATCTGTATTATTAATACTAACAGAGATTATTTATCAAATTCTTCAAGAAATTCAATTTTCTCTCTAACGTTAACCCAAACAATGCTCCTGCCTTGTCTTGATTTTCTAGTAGCCATAAATAAGCCTCATCAATATTTTTCTCATCGAAATTTATTTCATTTAGTCCTTTAAAGATATCATTTGCAGAATAGACTCGCACAGATGAATTGATAAATGTTTCTCACTGTTTTTCAAATGTCTCCCCTTGCTTTTCCAATATGATAGCTAATATATCCATCACATTAGTTAATTTACCTTCATCATCAGAATGTTTTGCCTTTTTCTTTTTTTCTTTTGAAGTATTTACACCTTTCATCGGTACTTGAGAAGGGGTTGACATAAAGTCGCCAATATCGACCAAATTGAAACTTTCTAAAATTACATCATTTCAGGATATTGCACCATCAATTCCAACAATTGTAGATTCTTGCTCAGTCATGTCCTCCCACTTATTTCGCTTCTCTTTTGCAGTTACTGAACCTTCCCATGTTGCCCTATCTTTAGCAAATAATTCTTCCAAGCAATTATAATGGTAGATCGCTTTATCCCTCCACATAGCAGCTTTAGGCTTTGCCTAGTTATAAAGACATTATTATCAAATAAAAGACATTATCTATATGCATACAATTAAATTGGACAAAAGTAATTTAATTAATCTTAAATAAATACCTCTATAAGGTCTTTTCATACTTCAGGTTTAGCATTCCACTATTTTGTAATTTTGCTCCAAGCAACACCACTAAATCCAATTGAACATTTAAACAAACCATAACACGGCAAAATGAGCTTTGAGATTCTTTTGGCGATTAAGCAATTGACTTTTCTTCAAGTATGGTATCTCAAGTTTTTCTATCAAATATTTCAACATATTTGCATAGGCATGCGTCGTAAAAGTTTCATCAAATCTGTTCCCTTATGCTTGTTTATAAAGCATTGGCTTAATGAACAATTCATTCATTCTATTTGTTCATTTCAAATTTTCTTTCTTTGAGGCTGGAATTTCATTTGTTGTTTTGGTTATGTTTACCCTATACAAATATTCATGAAATTAAAAGAAGCAACACATATATATAAACAACACACAACAATGGATAAATAATAAAGTAAAAAACTTAATCTCATATAAACAATAAACAAAATATCATTCTAGTTATGGCTCGAATACTCGTCAAATAACATAATAAATTAAAAAACCAAAAGTACTATAAACTAGTTGTCAACATGAGATGAAACTCAAGAACAATTAACTTCATTTATCTAATCAATTCACATATCATTTCCAATAGAAGTCTTCAAATACTCAACATGTGTTGCATCCTCAATAGCATCTCTTACATGATCATCAGGTTCATGTATTTGCTCAGGAGCTCTCGATCAACTTCGACAATAAGGTCATCATCAGGATCAACTAACACAAAGTATTATGTAAAATGCAGCATGCTAAAACAATTTTGATTAGGTATCCACATCGTATTTTGGCTCAGTTGTTCTCCCAATAATGGGAAACCTTTTCTTTAGTACGCCAAATGCCCTTTCAATTGTATTACGTAATGATGCATGACGTAGATTAAATAATTCTCTAGGATTTTCTGGAGGTCGATCTAAGTACATTTTTAAATGGTAGCAAACACCTCTATAAGGTGTCATTAATCCGTTGGTAAATGGTTATCTAGCATCTACAAGATAATATTTGCCTAAAAAACATAATATTAGTTACATGTAAAACAAAGAATTTTTTTAATTAAATCCTAAAAAGGTTGATAGTGTATTACTATTAGGGATTTTCAACTTATCTTCTCTTATAATGGCATTTTTAATTATTCTGGAGTCAGATGTCGTCTCTTACCAACCAGTCAAAATATAAGTAAATTTCAAGTCAAATGTGCATGCGACTAAGACATTTTGCGTAGGGTAGCCATTCCTATAACGATATCTTGGTACATTAGTGTGAGGAACTTTTATACGAACATGAGTTTCGTCTCTTGCTCCTACACAATCCTGGAATTCACAAACATGCACATACCTTGTTAAATATATAAAAATGTAAATTTGAGTTAAAGTATGTTAAGTTGTAAGTTTTACCTTATAATATGGATAAAATCTACTATTGTTGAGTACTTCTGAAGGTACATGTGCTCCAATTGGTTGTATTAAAAAAATTTCTTCCAATGATATTATTGCTCTTAATTAAGACTCTATGAAAATGACGACTTGTTGTTCCCGTTAAGTTACGAAAGAAGAATGTAATTGTACGGTTTCTCACATTATGCGACAATATGTGAAGAAATTTTGCAACTTGTTCCTTTAGAGATACTCGTTGTGGGTCGAAGACTGCCCTCGTCATGCAATATCTTTCACAAGTTTTCAAAGGCTTGTGGTCCCATGCGAATAACATCACGACTTCTCTCACTGTACCTTATCTCATGAAGCAATTCATCTCTTACTTTGTTTTTCATTTAAGTTATTTCTTTGCTAGGTTTATTCCCAAAAGGTCTAGTCATACGACAGTTGATATATATATTGAGGGTTAAATACACTTTTTTCCACTCTACTAGGGGTCGGTTTACAAATGCAACATTGAACTGAATTTTTTTTCATTCGTCTCATTAAACTACAATTTTTTTACAATCCGTTACAAATTCTGTTAAATTATTTGACTTTGGACGGAAAATTACATGACCTGCCACGTGAGAGAGAGAAAATTTACATGTCAGACATTTTTTTTCTGGCATGCTAGATGGAAATTTGTATAAATTTAATGCTAAATTAATCAAAATCAAATAAATAAAATAATCCATTCAAAATAAAAGTACAATAAAAATAATTTTTTTAAAATTTATTTTAATCATTAATTTTTGTTTGGTATGGTAAAACTTTGATATTATAGCAAACAAAAAAATCTTCTTTTTTTCAGTACGGTGCAATTTTAAATAAATTATATAAATTACACATAAATATGTTTCTTTGAATTTAAATAACTCATTAAATTCATTAATTTTATTAACCACTCTTCAAATAAAACTAAAATTACTAATATAACATATAAATGTCTAACATGTTATATTACTAATTTTGTCATAATACCCTCAACATTAATAATTAAAAATTATTAATATTTTTTTCTTTGACAAATTTGTCTTTTATTATATTCAAATATATTACATATGTTATTAAAATAAAAAAAACTTAGGTAAATTTTGAATTTAAGTAATGTCTTTAAAATTATTCATAAGTATTTTCATAATAATCACAAATTTAAAATTAAAATTCATAAAAATAAATTCAAACTTCAAAAATATAACTAAATTTTGAAAATTAATTATTATTTATATTTTTGAAAATTTATATAATTATTGTTTATATTATGAAATCATTAAATCTAGACTTAAATATACAATAAAGAAATATTAAAACACTTCAAACATCAATTATTATTATTATTTTTTAAAATCCCAAACCATTAGATATGAAGAGAGAGAAAGATAATCCAGAATTCTTTCTTTCTTTTTTTCGCTAATTTTTTTCCTTCTAAAACTCGTTAGTAATATATTCATATCCATTAGGAATATTCATATTCACATACATGGAATCAGTCATCCCTATTAATCTCCAACTAAACTAAAAAAATCTTGAAAAATAAACCAACTAAAATGGAATCAGTCATCTTCATCTTCCTCCCCTGCTTCGCCTTTCACATCTGAGGGAACCCATTTCGTTAATATCAAGAATCAAAGCTCAAAATTTGTACATATCAAACCAAACCCAAAACCCAAAATTCATTCATTCCCATCAAACCAAAACCCAAAATTTGTACATATCAAACCAAACCAAAAAATCATTCCAATCAAAATAAAAAGGAATCAGTTGAATCAAGACCAATATTAACTACATTACCATGAAAACATCCTAATTTGGTCCATCTTTTTTGCTACTCATCAAAGAGTTCAATATAATAACAATAAAATTGGACTAAAAATTGTCCAAAGAAAGAAAAGAGAAGAATACATCCAGTCCCCCCAACTTCACGCTCCTCATTCACTCAGACAACTCCCATAGAAAAACTCAAAAGAACTTAAAAAATGGAAGAATATGGAAGCAGAGCTGAAGCTCACCAGCAGCTCAGAATAGCCAAGAAGCAATTACAGAATAGATATCTCGTCAGATCCAGATAATTTGTCGTCTTAGCTTAGGAAACGGCGTCGTTACTCGACGTCTCTGATTTGATCTTAGCCATTGTCGATGTCCTCCCTGCCATCGACAAGCAGATCAACAACCACCACAAATCTGAAACCCCCGAAACCAAGCCCATACACCCCCACTTCAGATCAATTCTCCTAAGTCTAGACCCATTAAAAGAATACCCCTTCGAATTTGCACAATCTAAGCTCCCACGATCTACAACCCCAGACTTTGCAAACATAGATCGATAGATAGATTAATGAGGTGAATAGTTTGATGGATGGCAGAGAGAGTTTGAGGGCTATCATCAGCGGTGGAGGTCAGGTGGGTCTCTGAGCTAAAGGACTCCATTTTCCCTCCCTATGTAGAACTAGGACGGACAAGGAGACAAATATCTTACAGGGTCACTATAATCATTATAAAATTAAGTATAATTTAATTTAATTAATTATTTAGCTTACTTTCTCTCTCCTTGTCAACATTGACACATTGATTTAATTGATTACCACGTATTGCCACGTCATTCTTCTGTTAAATGGTTAACAGACATAGACGGCAAAATCACTTTTTGTAAATAATGTATAGTTCGATGAGTTGACCGTAAAAAAAAATCAGGTCGGTGATGCATTTGTAAACCGACCCCTAGTAGAATGTGAAAAAGTGTATTTAACCCTATATATTGAACTATGAGGGACAAGATCAATGTTACTAGAAAATGTAGTCGAACTATAAAATCTCAAAATTTACCCTTCTGATCATCCATCTATTCAATCAATAAAACTAAATAAGTTTCAAAGTTAAATACACAACAACAAATGGATATAAAACAATAATAGTAAATTCATATTTTTGTTCACAAAATCATAAATAGATTATCTACTTAGTGACAATCGAATCTATGGTGGAACCAGAATATTTTTAGAGGGGAGTCAAAATACATCAGTAAAAAAATTATTTATTGACGCTTGGAGTGCTTCTTTCAAATTAATTTTATTCAATTATAGTATTTCACAACATCATATTTCAACCATTGTCAACCTTTGAGTTGTGAGTCTTAAATACATACACACACACACACACACACACACACACACACACACACACACACACACACACATATATATATATATATATATATATATATATATATATATTAATTCTTCCCGAAATATGGGACTATTAATCAGACTTTGAAGTTTTTAGTCAACTGATTAGCTACGTCTATAGATAAATTACACATTATAATATTATATATTCAAAACCTTATATTCTGGTTCTAATCATCTTCCTTGGAGACAATTGAGAGGAGTCACTCAAATCAAGAAAATGAATTAAGTTATTCTCATTTACAAAAAATCGATGCCAAGATATGATTAAGTTAGTAAAATAAATGAGTGCAATATTAATTAATTAATCATCAAACTTATTTAACATTATTTTATCTTATAGTAATATTGTTAATTTATTATAGGTGGAAGGACATGAGAAACCAAATGAATTAATACCATCTCATAATAAAGATCAAGTTTAACTAACATTAGCATGATTTAGATTCCAGGGTCCCCTTCCCGCCCCGCCCCACCCCCTACCCCCCACACCCGGCCCCTAGTTCTGCCTCTAAATCTAATAGTAATAAATTAGTCTGAAACATGGTCTGATAAGCATAGAAATTATAACTACAATAAAATGTCCTATTTTAAATATATACATCGTAAATCATTTAATAACATATTTGCATAAAGCATTCAAGTCACTGATAATAGCATGTTTTATTACAATCTACTATTTAAGATTCAGTAAAGGGGAATCATTACATCAATCATAACTTGTACTCCATATGAAGTCTTCATAAGGAAATTGTAACAAAAAATTGATATTCAAGAGAAGGTAAAGCAGATAAGCAAAGGCATGTACCTGACGCCAAGAAGTCTCTTTTTCTTTATCATCTTAGGTTTAGTAGATAAAAACAAATTGGAGACATAAGTTATAATTTACAATTTATTATATTGAAAGTTGAGGATAATATGAGAATTAAAAAATAGTATTTATTTCAATTTTTTTTCTGTCCAAATCAGACCTATTTTGGACTAAAAACTTTGACAAGAAAAGTGACCAAGTTTTCTATCCATTTCTTTTCTTTTTCGCTTATTAAAAAACTCAGAAATATATGAATTGGAAAGAAAACTTAAATTTTTCGTCCATTTTTTTTCTTTTCCGTCCATTTTAAAACTAAAAAACAGAGTGTTAATACATCTTAACAACTCACATCTTTGTATTAAGAGGCCCTCTGAATATTTAAGATACAAATATGAGTCAAAACTATTCAGAATACCTCTTAATACAAAGATATGAGTTGTTAAAATTCATTAAGAGGTGGGCTATTAAATTGCATTAAGATGCAATCAAACACTAATTTTGATTTCCTGATGATAAAGCAACTGTTCAATATGACATACCATTAATTTCAACAATAAGTCATGTTATACATTATAAAAGTTTTACTTTAATTTATTCGATCTTATCGCATATACTTTGATCACGTAGGTCGCAATCTAATTTTGTCAAATATTTGTCGACACATGTATATCATTTTCCTTCAACATTAATATTCCTATTAATTAATTTCTAGTCCCTCTATCTCGCAAAAATCGATTTAATTTGATTTTTTCAATCAAATTGACCAATTTTGTAATCAAAATATATTCCATTTTCTTGTAAATATATGAGGAGAACCATATATAAGAAACTATATCGAATTTACTATCACCTTCAATTTTCATATGTTTGAAAATATAAATAACTATCCTGAATTCTTTTTTAAAATTGATCCATTTGACCACAAAAATTAAATAAACCAATTTTTGAAGGACTAGGAGAATAGTGAGAAGATCGGTTTCATACATAAGAAAGAATGATTTGACACATTCTTATTATAAATTTCAGAAGAGTAATGATAGGAACACCAATTATATAAAAAATTGTGCACACTAAGTATAAAAATAAAGAAAAAATAGGGAGCGACACCTACAGCTGAATATTTTGCACATTTAATTGGTAAGCGATATTTGAATCATACTCTTAGTGCACAAAATTTTGTGTACAGTTGGTGCACATAGTATTATCCATTTCAAAATATTTTATCAACTATTAACATTTTGTATGACATACACGTGTCAATCACCCAGGGAGGTTGAGTAAATTTTGATAGGTGTTTAGTATTACAAGTTTGATAACCAGTGCAAAATACAAATAAATTTGAAAACGACTCATCTAGTATCTTTCTTGACGTAAAGTGTTACATGTAGCTTTAATTACTACAATTTTACATCGACTTTTTAATTATCTGTTACGTGGATAAGTACCGGTTGTAACTTTATTAAAGAGATGTGTAATAAGTGGATTGTCCTTATAATTCTTACAAATCTCATGTATTGATAAATTTCACAATTA
The DNA here is from genome assembly GCA_016801055.1 of Panax notoginseng. NCBI lineage: Eukaryota > Viridiplantae > Streptophyta > Magnoliopsida > Apiales > Araliaceae > Panax > Panax notoginseng. The sequence goes on from CM029017.1 coordinate 193,730,151, forward strand.
TAATTCAGCGTCAATTTATCGCAATACATAGCACGACTCTTCCATGAACAATTGATTTAAAATAATTCTCTATATTTTGATTTCATGATTATAAAGCAAGTGTGCAATATGAACTTTCATTAATTTCAGTAATAATATTTAATTAGTGTTTGACTTATCTCCATTTTTTCTCATTTAGATAAACTCGTTTACCATTCCCATGCGAAGCACACGGACAATATTAATAATGATTTATTATATTAATTATTGAAATAATCAATTAAATGTAAGATAATATATTTAATTGGGATTTTGAGAATGTAGTTATAATTATTAAATATTTATTTAAACGATAAATTATTGAATTATATATCGTAGGTTCATTTTATTATCCTTAATACTGACCTTCACCTTCAAACTGTCAATTTTGGCAATTTATAACGGTAATGGGGAATTGGTAGAGAACCAAGCTAATATCCATCAGGTTGCTGTTGATTACTACCAGGATCTCTTAGGTTCTTCCTTCGATCACTATCCTAGCTTTGCTGAGCTGGAAAAGTATGTTACTAAACAGATTATTTCTATCTAATCTTCTAATATGGTTTCCCCTATTTTGGATGATGAGATTTTCTATATGCCTAAGTCTATAAAGGTTAACAAGAGCCCTGGCCCGGATGGCTTTAATGTTGATTTTTCCTCCATTGTTGGGATATCATTGGGGCTGAATTTACCTCTGCAGTGCATTATTTTTTTGATACAAGCCACCTTCCTTGTGGAATTAATGCTACTGCTATTGCCTTGATCCCAAAGTCTGATAATAATTCATATATATCTGACTTTAGGCCAATATCTTGCTGCAACACTTTTTATAAATGCATCTCTAAGATTATTGCTAATAGACTTAAGAAGGTCCTTCCCTCTCTAATTGACCATGCCCAATCTGCCTTCATTTCTAGTAGAAACATCAGTGATAATATTCTTCTTGCCCAAGAACTTTTCAGAAACTACCATAGGAATTTTGGTCTTGCTAGATGTGCCTTAAAAGATTGACATTAGCAAAGCTTTTGACACTGTCAACTTGAGTTTTATCTTGGATCTGTTGAGCCTTCTTAAGTTCCCTCCCACTTTCATTAATTGGATTAAAGTTTGCATTTCTACAGCTATGTTTTCTGTTAAAGTGAATGGAGCTCTTGCAAGCTACTTCCGAAGGGCCAGAGGACTAAGGCAAGGGGATCTTCTTTCCCCTTACCTGCTTGTGCTAGCTATGGAAGGCCTCTCAATTATTTTGAACAAGGATGCTCTTTTGCCTTGCTTTAAATTCCACTAGCGAACCGAGCCTTGCAAACTCACTCATCTTTGTTTTACTGATGAATTGTTGATCTTTTGCCATGGTAGCCTGCCTTCAGTTACGATCATTCATTCTTGTATTTAGTCTTTCTCAATGTTCTCTAGCTTAATTCCAAATGCTCAGAAGAGTCACTGTTTTTTATATAATGTTAAAGAAGAATGGCATAAAAGCATTTGTCTTATGGTGGGGTTTCATATTGGTGTTCTACCTATCAGATTTCTTGGGATTCCCCTTATCTCATCTAAAGCTTTCCCACATGGATTGCATGCCTTTAATTCAACAAATCACTGCTAGAGTGTCCTCCTGGACTGCAAGATTTCTCTTTTACTCAGGCAAACTGCAGCTAATCAAATTTGTCCTTATTTGCCATTCAGTCTTACTAGTTAGCCCATTTTATTTTGCCCAAGTCTGTGATGAGATCAATTCAGTCGATTCTTTGTAGATTTCTCTGGAAAGGCGCATCTCTTCTCAAGTTTGAAGTCGAAGTCTCTTGGAAGGATCTATCCATGCCATAGTCTGAGAGGGGTCTAGCTATCAAGAGTCTTATTGACTGGAATATGGCTCTCATCCTCCAGCACCTTATCAAGGTTATCTCTCCTTCCCCTTCCTCTCTTTGGGCTTCATGGATTCAAAGCTCTATTCTTAAGCAGAGAAATTTCTGGCATATTGATATTCAGTCTGATTGCTCTTGGATTTGGCTTAAAATCATTAAACTTAGGCCTACTGCTTTGAAATTCTTTTTTTATAGATTTGGTAATGGTAACATCTTCAGTTTGTGGTTTGACCCGTGGCTGAATGGCCAGGCCTTATCTTCTTCTGAGTCTATTCTCTCTAACTCTAGGATTCCTATCTCTGTTAGAGTCTCTTGCATCATTTCTCAAGGTTCTTGGTCTCTGCCTCTTAGAAACCATCGTAACCATCATGAGGTGATGCAGTTTTGAAATTTATTAAATGAAGTTCATGTGTCTTCTGCTGCTGAGGACCTCATATTCTGGAATGGTATTGTCATTAGTTCCCTGAAGGAAAATAACATCTGGGAATCTATTCGTCTGAGAGGTCAGAATATACCTTGGGCTAAGTTGCTATGGCACAAGCTTCATGTGTCCCAGTTCTCTTTTACGTTGTGGCTAGCCTTGCTTAGGAGACTGCCTACAAATGATTTATTTTGTTCCTTTTCTAATCGGTTGGCCTACCCCCTTTCTAACTTGATTGCAGAAACTTTCCCTCATCTTTTTTTGTCCTTACTCTAAAACTGTTTTATCTTCTGTTATGGATGTTGGGAATTGGCCTCATGTCCCATTTGTCTGGGACAATTTGGTGGAGTATATTCTTCAATTTAAGGGGAGGTTTATGCAATTTGAGATCCCGAAGTTGGTTTTTGCTACTTCGGTGTACAAAATTTGGGGAGCTAGGAACTCAATGGTGCATGACAAAATCAAACTGCCCCCTCGTTCTAGAAAATGAAATTGTGAAGTTGATCAAAGCTCGGCTCTCCACTTCCTGTAGTTCCACAAGGCAGCTCAGAATTGTAGTAGCTATATTAATTGGATGTCGTTCTTTTTGTTTTTGTCTCTTCTTTGAAGAAAGAAAGAAAATTTAAGGAAGAGAGAAATTTCAAAGAAAGCTAGAAGAATGAAAGAATATGAATAGACTGGGATGAATATGTAGTGTTCCATGTATGCTTGCAAGTGTTATGGAAATAAATAATCTGTTCCTAACATTAGAATGATTTAATTTGGTTTCCAAGATAAGATAAGATTTGATTTGATAAAATATGATTTGATTTGATAAGATATTAATTATTTTATTTGGTAATATTTAATTTTCATATTTGATTTGATTCACCTTGATTTATTTTCCAAAAAATTAAGGAAACAAGGAGGTTGAGCAAGATTTGAAACATTTACTGGAGATTACACAAGAAATCGAGGGACCGCCCAGGATCCATTAGGGTTTGGCTCTTTAGGGGTTTTTGTTGGTGTGCAGAAACAAGATATACATACAATCAATATTGTAAAATAGCGGAAGCATGACATAAATAGAATTTAAAATTTTCTGCAATTTAAACATGTTACTTTTTATTAGTTTTACATGCAATTTAATTGATGAGATTGTCATTGTCTAGTAGCTAATTGTCTTAATTTGATTACGAAATATGATTGTACTCCTTCCATTTCTTTTTAATAGCTGTTTTAGAAGAAAACATAAATTTAATAAATACTATTAATGCTTATTAATATTTTGTGTGATTGACCGAGTGAATATTTAATATAGAGACAATATATGAAATTAAGTCATTAATGCTTCTTTAAAATCTAAAAATAAAAAGTAAAAAGAAACAAATTTGACTTTTTAAAACGATAAATAAAAAGAAACAGATGGAGTAATAATCTATTCGACTTTATATTTTTTGGAAATTAATATTTCCACAAGATTCTCATGTGTTGAAACAGTGGTCTATTCATGCGATGACTAAACAAATTCACAATTTTATGGCCACTTCTAAATTTCAACCAATGGTTCTCTTCCTTATAGTTCTGCTTTCCCTATTTGCTACCGATGAATGTAAGTAATTATTTCCTCAACATCCCTTATTTTCAAATTATTGTAAATCCATTTTTAGTTTTTGTAATTTTTTTCTTTTATAAGAGGCAATTTATTTAAGAAATTATATAAGTATTTTATTAGATTCCAAAAACCCATTTTAGAATTAACTTTATTTTTTTTTAAAAAAAAATATTTTTGATACAGGTTTGATCAACAAAAGAGCTGAAATTACGCAAGATGGTGACAATATCCTCCCTACAAAGCTAATAAACAACACTATTTGTCTCCCAAGGGTATGTGGGGGTATCCCTAGAAATTGTTGGTGTTGTGTTAAGCCTCTTAAATCACGTTGTTTTGATAAAAGATCCGAGTGTCGAGCCTCTTGTAAATGATCCTCCTTATACTGTTGCAACTATTCCATGAATAATTTAATTAAAGTAACTCTCTATATTTAGATTTCCTGATGATAAAGCAACTGTGCAATATGAACTGCCATTAATTTCAATAATGATTCATGTTATACTTTAAAAAAGTTTTGAGCCTAATTATAATTGCAATATATGTGCATACATGAGATAACGTTGGTCGCAATCTAACTGCGTCAAATATTTATCGACACATGTATATCATTTTCCTTCAATAATAATATTTAATTAGTGTTCGTCTTATTTCACTTTTTTCTCATTTAGATAAATTAATTACATATAAATTTATCCTATTAATTAATTTCTACTCCATCTGTCCCACAAGAATCGGTTTAATTTGACTTTTTAGCCAAATTGACCAATTTTGTAATAAAAAAACATATAATTTTCTTGTAAATATAGGAGGAGAACTATATATAAGAAACTATATTTAATTTACTATCACCTTCAATTTTCATATGTTTGAAAATATAAATAAATATCCTAAATTCTTTTTTAAAATTGATCAATTTGACTACTAAAGTTAAATAAACCAATTTTTGAGGGATTGAGAGAAAATTGAGGAGATCAATTTCATAAATAAGAAAGAATGATCTAGGGACATCAATTATATATAAAAAATTGTGCGCACAGAATATAAAAACTAAATGATTTAACATTTTTATTAGTAAACAATACATGGATCACACTCTTGGTGTACAACAGTATTATCCATTTCAAAATATCTTATCAACTATTAACATTTATATGACAGTACTATAATTTTACATCGACTTTTAATTGTCAGTTACGTGAAAAAGTACCAGTGGTAACTTTTTTAGAGAAATGTGTAATAAGTGGATTTTTTTATAATTCCTACCAATTTCATGTATTGATAAATTAAACATTTATAATTCAGCGAAATTTACCGCAATACATAACATGACTCTTCTATGAACAATTGATTTAAATTTTCGACTATTTTTCTAAGTTTTCTTTAATTATTAAAAGTTAGGCAATATAATTACAAATTACTATATGTTTGATATTTTATTTAAGCAATATAATTACAAATTAAATGAATTAAATAAAGGCATACATCAATAATTGTATTTACCTGTCTAATATATGGAGGAAAGAGGTTGGCCAAGACAACCACGCATACACGAATAGCCTCCTCCCGAACTAGACCCATGAGCTCATCGGCAAAGGTTGTAGGATTTATGGAGCTGTGGACGACCTCCTGAGCAAGATGGTAAATCTGCTCGCGTGATGGTACGCCTGACTACACAACACTGCTTGCCATGCTCCCTTCTATGATCCGCCGGAAGAATCAGTAAAGGCATCAACATGTAGGGATCTTTTATGCACATCGAAGGTGGGAGGTTATGCATAGGGAATAAGGATTTATTTTCTACCCTGGTGGAGTCAAATTTTGGGCAAATAAAAATTGGTGATGCTAGAGCCTATACAATTAAAGGAGTTGGAGAAGTCACTTTCAAAACAAAATCTGGAAAATTTGAAAAAATGTCAGATGTTTATTTTGTTCCAGGCATTAAAAGCAATTTGCTAAGTACTGGACAACTTTTACGAAAAGGGTTTGATATATTCTTTCATGATAAATTGTGTACCCTGTCAAAAAATAATCAGGTTGTCGCAAAGATTAGCTTGGCGGAGAATAATTTATTTCCACTTCCTCTCCAAGTGGAAAATTTTCATTGTTTCGCTGGTTTTAATGAAGAAGTTTCCAAGTTGTGGCATGACAGGTATGGCCACTTGAATTTCGACAGCCTAAAATTGTTAGCAGTGAAAGGAATGGTGAATGGATTACCCCAGATTAATAAAACGGAGGAGACTTGTGAAGCATGTCAGTTGGGAAAGTTGCACCGTAATCCATTTCCCTCAAAATCTTCATGGGGTGCAAGACAACCGCTTGAACTTGTTCATTCAGACCTGTGTGGACCTATGACAGTGTCATCTTTTGGAGGTAATCGATACTTCATTTCTTTTATTGATGATTACACAAGAAAAGTGTGGACTTATCTTCTCCATGAAAAATCAGAAAGTTTTCAAGCTTTTAAAATTTTTAAAGCAGAAGTTGAAAAATTTTCTGGTTGTCACATAAAGACTTTGAGAACAGATCGAGGGTCAGAATATCTTTCAAATGATTTTCAGTTTTTTTGTAAAGATAATGGCATAAGGCATGAATTGACTGTTCGCTATACACCACAACAAAATGGTGTTTGCGAGAGGAAAAATCGTACAATCATGGACATGGTTCGATGCATGTTGAAAAGAAAAAGGTTGCCACGCCAATTTTGGGCAGAAGTTGTTTCTTGTGCGGTTTACTTGATCAACAGGTCACCAACAAAAAGTTTAAAAAATTGTACTCCTCATGAAGTTTGGTATGGGAGAAAACCAAGTGTCCAACACTTGAAGATTTTTGGAAGTGTAGCTTTTGCTCATGTACCAAATGCAATAAGGACAAAACTTGATGACAAGGCAAAAAAATGTATTTTTGTTGGATACAGTGAAAGGTCAAAAGCCTACAAGCTGTATAATCCAAAAACAAAGAAAATTGTCATTAGCAGGGATGTAAACTTTGATGAAAAATCTTTTTTCAATGATGCTGACATAAATACTGCAGATTAGGTACCATTGCTCGTGGAGGATTTGGAAGGTTGTAGCAGTATGCCAAGTGAAGATGATTCATCCTTGAACCCAACTGATGTTCCATCATCCTTAACAGGAGCATCTTCTGATAGCAGCCCCGAAGCAATCATGACAAGAACTTTGCAAGAGATTTATGATTCTACGGAGCCAGTAGATGCAGGAGCTATTTTCTTTGCTTTCTATGCAGGAGAAGATCCAATCTCCCATGAAGATGCAGCAAAAGAAGAAAAATGGAAACAATCCATGAAGGAAGAAATTATGGCTATCGAAAGAAATGATACATGGGAGCTCGTCAGTTTACCACCAAACAAAAGACCCATTGGAGTTAAATGGATTTTTAAGACAAAGTTAAACTCAGATGGCTCCGTCAATAAGTACAAAGCGAGGCTCGTTGCAAAGGGGTATGCACAAAAGGAAGGAAAAGATTTTAATGAGGTATTTGCACCTGTTTCAAGACTTGATACTGTTCGTTTAATTATATCACTTGCTGCTCAAAATAATTGGAAGTTATTCCAAATGGATGTCAAATCGGCATTTCTAAATGGGTTTCTTGAGGAAGAAATTTATGTTGATCAGCCACCCGATTTCGTGAAGAAAGGTGAAGAAGAGAAAGTTTACAAGTTAAAGAAGGCTTTATATGGTTTGAGACAGTCACCAAGGGCTTGGTATAGTCACATTAATTCTTACTTTGAGAAGAATGGTTTTCAAAAATGTCCTCAGGAGCATACTTTATACATCAAAATTATTCCTTCAAAAGGAAGATTTATGGTGGTAAGTCTCTATGTTGATGATCTCATTTTTACTGGTAATGATATGGAGATGCTTAATGATTTCAAAGCTTCAATGAAACAAGAGTTTGACATGACTGATTTGGGAGAATTACATCATTTTTTGGGCATTGAAGTTAGTCAGTCCAGTAAGGGAATTTTTATTTCTCAAGGGAGATATAAAAGGGAAATTTTGAAAAAGTTTAAAATGGAGAATGCTAATTTTGTTTCAACTCCATGTGTTACTGGGCTTAAGTTAAGCAAGAAAGGTGAAGGAAAGCTTGTGGATCCAACTATTTACAGGAGTTTGGTTGAAAATTTGATGTATTTAACTGCCACAAGACCAGATTTAATGTTTGTTGTTAGTATGATTAGCAGGTTCATGGAGAAGCCTCACTCAGAACATTGGGAAGCAGCAAAATGAATTTTGAGATATGTGAAAGGCACAGTTGATTATGGAATTTTTTATGAAGCTGGTGTTCCAGTTAGTCTTACTGGATTTACAGACAGTGATTTTGGAGGTAGCATTGATGACAGCAAAAGTACTTCAGGTTATGTTTTTAATATAGGAAGCGGAGCTATTTCTTGGAGTTCAAAGAAACAACCAATTGTTGCTCTTTCAACAACTGAAGCTGAATATATAGCGGCTGCACATGCTGGATGTCATCTAGTTTGGTTAGAAGAAATTTTGAAGTATCTCATGCAAAAACAAGAAGCTGATCCAACTTTGTTTTGTGATAATACTTCAACAATTTCAGTTACCAAAAATCCAGTTCTTCATGGAAAGACAAAGCATATTCGCATTCGATATCATTTCTTAAGGGAACTTGTGAATGATGGAATTATTAATATCAAGTATTGTAAATCTGAGGAGCAGGCAGCTGACATTTTTACAAAGCCAGTTTCTGGAGAAGTATTCAAGAAGCAAATCGCTAAGCTCGGAGTGAAGAATAAATTTGGTTTACGGGAGGCCTTGTTAACTAAACCAAATATATTCTAGATTATTCAAGAAATATCTTAATTAATATTAGTACATGAATTGGTGATATCTAAGTACATGAATGTATTTGAATTGTCTTGGAACATGTAATGGTTAGGTTCATGTACATGAATGTGGTCATTATTATTGTGGATCTAGAAGTGTCCTATGAGTCCTATAACGGGAGGCCGAGGTGCTCCCCGTGGTCGCGGCCGTGGAGGAGGTCGTGGACATGGAAGAGGTGGCTTCCAAGGAAACAGAGGTAGAGGCTCCAATTTTCGTGGAAATGGAAGAGGATCACAAGGTAACAATAATAATTTTAAGGAAGAGTCATTTGAGTATTCAAACAATTCTCAAAGAGGAAGAAGTCGTGTTTTTAATCAAAGAGGGAGAAAAGGATATATTGAATGTTTTCATTGTCATAGGCCTGGTCATAAAATCAGTGAATGTTGGTTTGCACCATCTATCAAAAAAGAATCGGGATTGGTGCATGAAAATGAATCAGTTGAGAAAGATTGTTCAGAGTCATTATTAATTACTTGTCAAGAAAATAATAATCATGTTTGGTATTTGGATAGTGGTGCTAGCAAACATATGACAGGGAATAAGGATTTATTTTCTACCCTGGTGGAGTCAAATTTTGGGCAAATAAAAATTGGTGATGCTAGAGCCTATACAATTAAAGGAGTTGGAGAAGTCACTTTCAAAACAAAATCTGGAAAATTTGAAAAAATGTCAGATGTTTATTTTGTTCCAGGCATTAAAAGCAATTTGCTAAGTACTGGACAACTTTTGCGAAAAGGGTTTGATATATTCTTTCATGATAAATTGTGTACCCTGTCAAAAAATAATCAGGTTGTCGCAAAGATTAGCTTGGCGGAGAATAATTTATTTCCACTTCCTCTCCAAGTGGAAAATTTTCATTGTTTCGCTGGTTTTAATGAAGAAGTTTCCAAGTTGTGGCATGACAGGTATGGCCACTTGAATTTCGACAGCCTAAAATTGTTAGCAGTGAAAGGAATGGTGAATGGATTACCCCAGATTAATAAAACGGAGGAGACTTGTGAAGCATGTCAGTTGGGAAAGTTGCACCGTAATCCATTTCCCTCAAAATCTTCATGGGGTGCAAGACAACCGCTTGAACTTGTTCATTCAGACCTGTGTGGACCTATGACAGTGTCATCTTTTGGAGGTAATCGATACTTCATTTCTTTTATTGATGATTACACAAGAAAAGTGTGGACTTATCTTCTCCATGAAAAATCAGAAAGTTTTCAAGCTTTTAAAATTTTTAAAGCAGAAGTTGAAAAATTTTCTGGTTGTCACATAAAGACTTTGAGAACAGATCGAGGGTCAGAATATCTTTCAAATGATTTTCAGTTTTTTTGTAAAGATAATGGCATAAGGCATGAATTGACTGTTCGCTATACACCACAACAAAATGGTGTTTGCGAGAGGAAAAATCGTACAATCATGGACATGGTTCGATGCATGTTGAAAAGAAAAAGGTTGCCACGCCAATTTTGGGCAGAAGCTGTTTCTTGTGCGGTTTACTTGATCAACAGGTCACCAACAAAAAGTTTAAAAAATTGTACTCCTCATGAAGTTTGGTATGGGAGAAAACCAAGTGTCCAACACTTGAAGATTTTTGGAAGTGTAGCTTTTGCTCATGTACCAAATGCAATAAGGACAAAACTTGATGACAAGGCAAAAAAATGTATTTTTGTTGGATACAGTGAAAGGTCAAAAGCCTACAAGCTGTATAATCCAAAAACAAAGAAAATTGTCATTAGCAGGGATGTAAACTTTGATGAAAAATCTTTTTTCAATGATGCTGACATAAATACTGCAGATGAGGTACCATTGCTCGTGGAGGATTTGGAAGGTTGTAGCAGTATGCCAAGTGAAGATGATTCATCCTTGAACCCAACTGATGTTCCATCATCCTTAACAGGAGCATCTTCTGATAGCAGCCCCGAAGCAATCATGACAAGAACTTTGCAAGAGATTTATGATTCTACGGAGCCAGTAGATGCAGGAGCTATTTTCTTTGCTTTCTATGCAGGAGAAGATCCAATCTCCCATGAAGATGCAGCAAAAGAAGAAAAATGGAAACAATCCATGAAGGAAGAAATTATGGCTATCGAAAGGAATGATACATGGGAGCTCGTCAGTTTACCACCAAACAAAAGACCCATTGGAGTTAAATGGATTTTTAAGACAAAGTTAAACTCAGATGGCTCCGTCAATAAGTACAAAGCGAGGCTCGTTGCAAAGGGGTATGCACAAAAGGAAGGAAAAGATTTTAATGAGGTATTTGCACCTGTTTCAAGACTTGATACTGTTCGTTTAATTATATCACTTGCTGCTCAAAATAATTGGAAGTTATTCCAAATGGATGTCAAATCGGCATTTCTAAATGGGTTTCTTGAGGAAGAAATTTATGTTGATCAGCCACCCGGTTTCGTGAAGAAAGGTGAAGAAGAGAAAGTTTACAAGTTAAAGAAGGCTTTATATGGTTTGAGACAGTCACCAAGGGCTTGGTATAGTCACATTAATTCTTACTTTGATAAGAATGGTTTTCAAAAATGTCCTCAGGAGCATACTTTATACATCAAAATTATTCCTTCAAAAGGAAGATTTATGGTGGTAAGTCTCTATGTTGATGATCTCATTTTTACTGGTAATGATATGGAGATGCTTAATGATTTCAAAGCTTCAATGAAACAAGAGTTTGACATGACTGATTTGGGAGAATTACATCATTTTTTGGGCATTGAAGTTAGTCAGTCCAGTAAGGGAATTTTTATTTCTCAAGGGAGATATGCAAGGGAAATTTTGAAAAAGTTTAAAATGGAGAATGCTAATTCTGTTTCAACTCCATGTGTTACTGGGCTTAAGTTAAGCAAGAAAGGTGAAGGAAAGCTTGTGGATCCAACTATTTACAGGAGTTTGGTTGGAAATTTGATGTATTTAACTGCCACAAGACCAGATTTAATGTTTGTTGTTAGTATGATTAGCAGGTTCATGGAGAAGCCTCACTTAGAACATTGGGAAGCAGCAAAACGAATTTTGAGATATGTGAAAGGCACAGTTGATTATGGAATTTTTTATGAAGCTGGTGTTCCAGTTAGTCTTACTGGATTTACAGACAGTGATTTTGGAGGTAGCATTGATGACAACAAAAGTACTTCAGGTTATGCTTTTAATATAGGAAGCGGAGCTATTTCTTGGAGTTCAAAGAAACAACCAATTGTTGCTCTTTCAACAACTGAAGCTGAATATATAGCGGCTGCACATGCTGGATGTCATCTAGTTTGGTTAGAAGAAATTTTGAAGTATCTCATGCAAAAACAAGAAGCTGATCCAACTTTGTTTTGTGATAATACTTCAACAATTTCAGTTACCAAAAATCCAGTTCTTCATGGAAAGACAAAGCATATTCGCATTCGATATCATTTCTTAAGGGAACTTGTGAATGATGGAATTATTAATATCAAGTATTGTAAATCTGAGGAGCCGGCAGCTGACATTTTTACAAAGCCAGTTTCTGGAGAAGTATTCAAGAAGCAAATCGCTAAGCTCGGAGTGAAGAATAAATTTGGTTTACGGGAGGCCTTGTTAACTAAACCAAATATATTCTAGATTATTCAAGAAATATCTTAATTAATATTAGTACATGAATTGGTGATATCTAAGTACATGAATGTATTTGAATTGTCTTGGAACATGTAATGGTTAGGTTCATGTACATGAATGTGGTCATTATTATTGTGGATCTAGAAGTGTCCTATGAGTCCTATAAATAGTCTTGTATTTTGTTCATTTGAATCAAGTGAAATAAAAGTGTTCTTATATTCTCCAAAGTTACATTTCACTTCCTCCCTAAAATATATTCTCTTCCTAATTATCCATCAAAGGAGATTGAGCTAGATTTGAAACATTTGCTGGAGATTACACAATTTGACCGAGTGAATATTTAATATAGAGACAATATATGAAATTAAGTCATTAATGCTTCTTTGAAATCTAAAAATAAAAAGTAAAAAGAAACAAATTTGACTTTTTAAAACGACAAATAAAAAGAAACGGATGGAGTAATAAACGGATGGAATGAATATTTCTTGGAAACTAATATTTCCACAAGTGAAAATATTAGTTCTACAAGATTCTCAATTCCCTTTTTTTTCCTATATAAACAATGTGTTGAAACAATGGTCTATTCATGCGATGACTAAACAAATTCACAATTTTATGGCCACTTCAAAATTTCAACCAGTGGTTCTCTTCCTTATAGTTCTGATGTCCCTATTTGCTACTGATGAATGTAAGTGATTATTTCCTCATCATCTCTTATTGTCAAATTATTGCAAATACATTTTTAGTTTTTGTAATTTTTTTTTCTTTTATAAGAGGCAATTTATTTAAGAAATTATATAAGTATTTTATTAGATTCCAAAAACCCATTTTAGAATTAACTTTATTTTAAAAATAATATTTATTTTTGATATAGGTTTGATCAACAAAAGAGCTGAAATTACGCAAGATGGTGACAATATTCTCCCTACAAAGCTAAGAAACGCCTTTAGATTTTGTGTCCCAAATGTATGTGGTATCCCAAGAATTTGTTGGTGTTGTGTTGAGCCTCTTAAAACACATTGTTTTGATAAAAAATCCGAGTGTCGAGCCTCTTGTAAATGATCCTCCTTATATTGTTGCTATTCCATGAATAATATTGAATTATGACGTTTGATTGAATCTTAACCGTTCACCTCTTACATTTTGTTTCTGAGTTTTGGACTGAAAAAAAAGAATAGAAAACTTAAATTAGAATAAAAAGCTTGAAGTTTTCCTTAGTGTTGTTTCTGAGTTTTTAATAGAAAAGAATAGATAATTTTAAAAAAAAAATCTTGCGTTTTTGAGTTCCAATGAAAAGAAAAGAAAAATATCACTTTTATAAATTTACTATTCTATTAATTATAACCCAACTATGAATAAAAATACGCAAGATACATTTAATCAAAGAAAAATTGCATAATCAAATACAAATATCCAAATAAACGCTAAACAAAAACTATTTCTACAAAGTCATTGTCATGCCATTCCCAAAAGTCTTCAAACATAATCTGTATTATTAATACTAACGGTGATTAATTATCAAATTCTACAAGAAATTCAATTTTCTCTCTAACGGTAACCCAAACACTGCTCCTGTCTTGTCTTGATTTTCTAGTAGCCATAAATAGGCCTCATCAATTTTTTCCTCATCGAAATTTATTTCAGGTAGTCCTTTAAGGATACCATTTGTAGAATAGACTTGAACAGATGAATTGATAAATGTTTCTCCCTATTTTTCAAATGTCTCCCCTTGCATTTCCAATATGGTAGCAAATCTATCCATCACATTAGTTAATTTACCTTCATCATCAGAATGTTTTGCATTTTTCTTTTTTTTCTTTTGAAGTATTTACACTTTTCATCGGTACTTGAGAAGGGGTTGACATAAAGTCGCCAATATCAACCAAATTGAATTAAACTTTCTAAAATTACTTTATTTCAGGATATTGCACAATCAATTCCAACAATTGTAAATTCTTGCTCAGCCATGTCCTCCTACTTTTTTCGCTTCTCTTTTGCAGTTACTGAACCTTCCCCTGTTGCCCTATCTTTAGCAAATAATTCTTCCAAACGATTATAATGGTAGATCGCTTTTTCCCTCCACATAGCAGCTTTAGGCTTTGCCTAGTTATAAAGACATTATTATCAAATAAAAGACATTATCTATATGCACACAATTAAATTGGACAAAAGTAATTCAATTAAACTTAAATAAATACCTCTATAAGGTCTTTCCATACTTCAGGTTTAGCATCCTACTATTTTGTAACTGAGCTCCAAGCAACGCCACTAAATCCAATTGAACATTTAAACAAACCATAACACTCGGCAAAATGAACTTTGAGATTCTTTTGGCGATTAAGAAATTGACTTTTCTTCAAATATGGTATCTTAAGTTTTTCTATCAAATATTTCAACATATTTGCATACGCATGCGTCGTAAAAGTTTCATCAAATATGTTCCCTTGTGCTTGCTTATAAAGCATTGGCTCAATGAACAATTCATTCATTCTATTTGTCCTTTTCAAATTTTCCATCTTTGAGGCTGAAATTTCATTTGTTGTTTTGGTCATGTTTATCCAATACAAATAATCATGAAATTAAAAGAAGCAACACACACACACACACACACACACATATATATATATAAACAACACACAATAATGGATAAATAATAAAGTAAAAAACTTAATCTCATATAAACAATAAACAAAATATCATTCTAGTTACGGCATGAATACTCGTCAAATAACATAATAAATTAAAAAGCCAAAAGTACTATAAACTAGTTGTTAACATGAGATGAAACTCAAGAACTATTAACTTCATTTATCTAATCAATCCACATATCATTTACAATAGAAGTCTTTAAATACTCAGCATGCGTTGTATCCTCAATAGCATCTCTTGCATGATCATCAGGCTCATGTATTTTCTCAGGAGCTCTCGACCAAGTTCGACAATAAGGTAATCATCAGGATCAATTGAAATCAAGTATTATGTAAAATGCAACATGCTAAAACAATTTCAGATTAAGTATCCACATCATATTTTGGCTCAGTTGTTCTCCCAATAATGGGAAACATTTTCTTTAGTACGCCAAATGCCCTTTCAATTGTATTACGTAATGCTGCATGACGTAGATTAAATAATTCTCAAGGATTTTCTGGAGGTCGATCTGAGTACTCTTTTAAATGGTAGGAAACACCTCTATATGGTGTTATTAATCCGTTGGTAAATGGTTATTCGGCATCTACAAGATAATATTTGCCTAAAAAAACATAAAATTAGCTAAATGTAAAATAAATAATTTTTTTAATTAAATCGTAAAAAGGTTGATAGTGTATTACCATTAGGGATTTTCAACTTATCTTCTCTTACAATGGCATTTTTAATTATTCTGGAGTCAAATGTCTTTGCTTGCCAATCAGTCAAAATATAAGTAAATTTTAAGTCAAATGTGCATGAGACTAAGACATTTTGCGTAAGGTAACCCTTCCTATCTCGATATCTTGGTACATCAGTGTAAGGAACTTTTACACGAACATGAGTTCCGTCTCTTGCTCCTACACAATCTTGGAATTCACAAACATGCATATACCTTGTTAAATATATAAAAATGTAAATTTAAGTTAAAGTATGTTAAGTTGTACGTTTTACCTTATAATATGGATAAAATCTACTATTGTTGAGCACTTCTGAAGGTACGTGTGCTCCATTTGGTTATATTAAAAAAAATGTCTTCCAGTGGTATTATTGCTCTTAATTAAGACTCTATGAAAATGATGACTTGTTGTTCTCGTTGGGTTACGAAAGAAGAATGTAATTGTACGGTTTCTCACATTATGCGACAATATATGAAGAAATTTTGCGACTTGTTCTTCTAGAGCTACTCGTTGTGGGTCGAAGAACGCCCTCGTCATGCAATATCTTACGCAATTTTTCGAAGGCTTGTGGTCCCATGCGAATAACATCACGACTTTTCTCACTGTACCTTATCTCATGAAGCAATTCATCTGTTACTTTTTTTCCATTTCAGTTATTTCTTTACTAGGTTTATTCCCACAAGGTCTTGTCATACGACATTTGATATATATATATATATATATATATATATATATATATATATATATATATATATATATATGAACTATGAGGGATAAGATCAATGTTACTAGAAAATGTAGTCGAACCATAAAATCTCAAAATTTACCATTCTGATCATCCATCTATTCAATCAATAAAACTAAATGAGTTTCAAAGTTAAATACACAGCAACAAATGGATATAAAACAATAATAGTAAATTCATATTTTTGTTCACAAAATCATAAATAAACTATCTACTTAGAGACAATCTAATCAGTGGCGGAACCAGAACATTTTTAGAAGGGGGTCAAAATACATCAGTAAAAAAATTATTTATTGACGCTTGAAGTGCTTCTTTCAAATTTATTTTGCCCAATTATAGTATTTCACAACATCATATTATAACTCTTGTCAACCTTTGAGTTAGGAGTCTAATGGCTTTAAATACATACATACATACATATATATATATATATATATATATATATATATATATATATATATAAATTTTTTCCTAACTATGAGACTATTAATCAGACTTTGAAGTTTTTAGTCAACTGATTAGTTACGTTTATAGATAAATTACAGATTATAATATTATATATTGAAAACCTTATATTGTGGTTCTGGTCATCTTTCTTGGAGACAACTGAGAGGAGTCACTCAAAGCAAGAAAATGAATTAAGTTATTCTCATTTACATAAAATTGATACCAAGGTATGATTAAGTCAATAAGACAAATGAGTACAATATTAATTAATTAATCATCAAACTTATTTAACATTATTTTATCTTATAGTAATATTGTTAATTTATTATAGGTGGAAGGACATGAGGGAACAAATGAATTAATACCATCTCATAACAAAGATCAAGTTTAACTAACATTAGCATGCTTCAGATTCCAGGGTTGGGGGTCATATGACCCCCTCCCCCTCGTCCCCTAGTTCCGCCTCTAAATCTAATAGTAATAAATTAGTCTGAAACATGGTCTGATAGGCATAACAATTATAACTACAATAAAATGTCTTATTTTAAATATGTACACCGTAAATCATTTAAATAACATATTTGCATAAAGCATTCAAGTCACTGATAATAGCACGTTTAATTGAAATCTACTATTTAAGATTTAAGAAAGTGAATCATTACATCAATCATAACGTATACTCCATATGAAGTCTTCACAAGGAATTTGCAACAAAAAATCGATATTCAAGAAAAGGTAAAACAGATAAGCAAAGGCATGTACCTGACGCCAAAAAGTCTCTTTCTCTTTATCAGTTTAGGTTTAATAGATATAAAAAAATTGGGGGCATGAGTTGTAATTTAAAATTTATTATATTGAAAGTTGAGGATAATATGAGAATTATAAAAATAGTACTTATTTTAATTTCTTTTCCGTCCATATCAGACCAATTTTGGACGGAAAACTTTGGTAGGAAAAGTGACCAAGTTTTATATCCATTTCTTTTCTTTTTCGCTTATTAAAAAACTCAGAAACATATGAATTGGAAAGAAAACTTAATTTTTCCGTCAATTTTTTTTCTTTTTCGTCCATTTTAAAACTCAGAAATAGAGTTTTAATGCATCTTAACAACTCACACATTTGTATTAAGAGGTGCTCAGAATATTTAAGATACAAATATGAGTCCAAACTATTCAGAGTAACTCTTAATACAAAGATATGGGTTGTTAAAATTCATTAAAAGGTGGACTGTTAAAACGCATTAAGATGCAATCAAACACCAATTTTGATTTCCTGATGATAAAGCAACTGTGCAATATGACCTACCATTAATTTCAACAATGAGTCATGTAATACATTATGAAAGTTTTCAGTCGAATTATGATTGTGATATATATGTATACATGAGATAATAAGTAGGAATTAAGAAGAGTCTCACTTTAATTTATTCGATCTTATCGCATATACTTTGATCACGTAGGTCGCAATCTAATTTTGTCAAATATTTATCGACACATGTATATTATTTTCCTTCAACATTAATATTCCTATTAATTAAGTTCTACTCCCTCTGTCTTGCAAAAATCGGTTTAATTTGATTCTTGCAGTCAAATTGACCAATTTTGTAATCAAAATATATACCATTTTCTTGTAAATATATGAGGAGAACCATATATAAGAAACTATATCGAATTTACTATCACCTTCAATTTTCATATGTTTGAAAATATAAATAAATATCCTGATTTTTTTTAAAAAAATTGATCTATTTGACCACAAAAATTAAATAAACCAATTTTTGAAGGACTAGGAGAATAATGAGGAGATCGGTTCATACATAAGAAAGAATGATCTGACACATTCTTATTATAAATTTTAGAAGAGTAATGCTAGGAACACCAATTATATAAAAAATTGTGCACACTAAGTATAAAAATAAATAAAAAAAAGAGAGTGAGACCTACAACTGAAAATTTTACACATTTAATTGGTAAGCAATATTTGGATCATACTCTTAGTGTACAAAATTTTGTGTACAGTTGGTGCACATAGTATTATCCATTTCAAAATATTTTATCAACTATTAACATTATTTTCAAATTATTTCCTCCTTATAGTTCTCTTCCTTATAGTTCTGCTTTCCCTATTTGCTACTGATGAATGTAAGTAATTATTTCCTCATCATCCCTTATTTTCAAATTATTGTAAATACATTTTTAGTTTTTGTAATTTTTTTCTTTTATAAGAGGCAATTTATTTAAGAAATTATATAAGTATTTTATTAGATTCCAAAAATTACGCAAGATAGTGACAATATTCTCCCTACAAAGCTAAGAAACAACACTATTTGTCTCCCAAGGGTATGTGGGGATATCCCTAGAAATTGTTGGTGTTGTGTTAAGTCTCTTAAATCACGTTGTTTTGATAAAAGATCCGAGTGTCGAGCCTCTTGTAAATGATCCTCCTTATACTGTTGCAACTATTCCATGAATAATTTAATTAAAGTAACTCTCTATATTTAGATTTCCTGATGATAAAGCAACTGTGCAATATGAACTGCGATTAATTTCAACAATGATTCATGTTATGATGATAAAGCAACTGTGCATACGTGAGATAAGTAGGAATTAAGAAGGATCCCGCTTTAATTTTTTCGATCTTATCGCATATACTTTGATCACGTTGGTCGTAATCTAACTTCGTCAAATATTTATCGACACACGTATATCATTTTCCTTCAATAATAATATTTAATTAGTGTTCGTCTTAATTCCCTTTTTTTCTCATTTAGATAAATTAATTACATATAAATTTAATAAATATTATATTCTTATTAATTAATTTCTACTCCATCTGTCCCACAAGAATCAGTTTAATTTGACTTTTTAGTCAAATTGACCAATTTTGTAATAAAAAAATATATAATTTTCTTGTAAATATAGGAGGAGAACTATATATAAGAAACTATATCTAATTTACTATCACCTTCAATTTTCATATGTTTGAAAATATAAATAAATATCCTAAATTCTTTTTTAAAATTGATCAATTTGACCACAAAAGTTAAATAAACCAATTTTTAAGGGATTGAGAGAATATTGAGGAGATCAATTTCATAAATAAGAAAGAATGATCCGACACATTTTTATCATAAATTTAAGAATACTAATACTAGGGACATCAATTATATATAAAAAATTGTGCGCACACAATATAAAAACTAAATGTTTTAACATTTTTATTAGTAAACAATACATGGATCATACTCTTGGTGCACAACAGTATTATCCATTTCAAAATATCTTATCAACTATTAACATTTATATGACAGTATTATAATTTTACATCGACTTTTAATTGTCAGTTACATGAATAAGTACTAGTGGTAACTTTTTTAGAGAAATGTGTAATAAGTGGATTTTTTTTTATAATTCCTACCAATTTCATGTATTGATAAATTAAACATTTATAATTCAGCGAAATTTACCGCAATACATAACATGACTCTTCTATGAACAATTGATTTAAATTTTCGACTATTTTTCTAAGTTTTCTTTAATTATTAAAAGTTAGGCAATATAATTACAAATTACTATATGTTTGACATTTTATTTAAGCAATATAATTACAAATTAAATGAATTAAATAAAGGCATACATCAATAATTGTATTTACCTGTCTAATATATGGAGGAAAGAGGTTGGCCAAGACAACCACGCATACACGAATGGCCTCCTCCCGAAGTAGAACCATGAGCTCCTCGGCAAAGGCTGTAGGATTTATGGAGCCGTGTACGACTTCCTGAGCAAGATGGTAAATCTGCTCGCGTGATGGTACGCCTGACTACACAACACTGCTTGTCATGCACCCTTCTATGATCCCCCGAAAGAATCAGTAAATGCATCAATATGTAGGGATCTTTTATGCACATCGAAGGTGGGAGGTTATACACAACAATAATCACCGCCCAAGTTGAGTAGGGCTTTGTGTAAAGCCCATTAAATGGATTAAAGACATCCGTAGCAAGTCCAAGTTTAACATTGCGAACCTCTTTAGCAAACGAGGGGTGCTTTCTATCAAAAAAATTTCATTCAGGCCCATCACCGGGTGCACCAGTTGACCTTTGACTATGTCCCATGGTGAGTGCCACCTCGGCGGTATGTGTTGACATGAACAACCGCTGAAACCTCGGTGCAATGAGAAAGTAACATAAGATCTTTCTCAACACATCTTTTCCTTTTTCTTGCGTTGTTCACATTATCTACTGGTACCGCAGATATCACATGATCTTTTATCTTTATTGAGATCACCATAATATAACATATAGTCATTCTCACAAGCATCAATCTTCTCATACCCTAGATTGAGCCATTTGACCATTTTCTTCACATCATAGTACGACTTCGGTAACTTATTACATGCCGGCAAGAACTCCTTCACAATGTTTAACAGTTCATTAAAACCTCTCACACTACAATTATGCCCGTTCTTGAAGTGTAAAAACTTAGTCATTGCGGATAAGACGGTGTGCTTTTCCTGCCCGTCATACAGTGGCGTCGCTGATTCATGCAATAATTTATAGAAACCCTTAGCCCCGTCATTCGGCTCTTGCTCGATGCTACCATCATCCCTGTCTGTATTCCACAGGAAAAATGAACCAGCAACTTCGACGACAATCATGTTAGTACAGTCAAAGGTTTCATCAGCTCAGGATTCCGGTTTGAATTCATGTTCATCAAACCAAGTTTCCCTATGATAGATCCATGTGGTATAACCCTTCTTGAACCCATGCACAATTAGGTCGAACATGACATCACTCCTTTCCTTTTACACTTCATTCACACACCTCTTACAAGGACATCTAATCTCATCGCCGCTGATTTGCTCAAATGCGAAATTGAGAAACTGTTCAACCCCACTACACTCTTATCAATGGCTACCCTACGTTCCATCCAACTTCGATCAACAGACATCTTGAACAACGGACTGATATATATATATATATATATATATATATATATATATATATATATATATATATATATGAAAAGTTAGGCAAACACAATCGAGTCTCCGGGTCAATGTATATGCGTGGTTATGAGCTTCCTAACTTCATCTCCCACTCTAACGGGTCAAACTTCTATCCCATTGCCAGATGTCGCCCCACTGATGCCAACAACTTGAACACATCTTCAAATATTTAAGAAATTTTGGCAACACCTCCACATGGTCTTCAAGTACACAAAATAGACTAACACATTGTGGTCTAAATATGCACCCGAAGAACATCAAAAGATATATACTAACCGAAAATTCTCAAAATATAAAGACGTGCTCAAGTTATTAACACCGACCTAAGTGAGATTGAAACATACAGGAACAGTTCCAAAACGGGGACCATTTAAGATTCACTCATACTAAGTGAATCTCAAATGGGTTTCTAAGCTTCCTAAACTATATGAAAATACGCACATGTCAAGTCACAAGAAATAACTGTTATTTGTCAATGAAAAACGTAAAGTCTTTACATTCATTTCAAAATTATATATTAAAGTGATTACCATGCGAGAAAAGGTGCAGGTATAGATGGCCAAAAAGTCATACAATTTGGATTTTCTAAGCTACTACTAGGTATTTATCACAACCATATTAATTAAATCATTATAATGTAAATAACCAAAAGCCTCATTTACCATAAAATAATGTATTTAACACACGAAGTAAGGATTATGCTATATAACTAAGTACATGCACCTTTCAAACCATTAATAACAACAATGTGAAGCAAAATAAATTTGACAAACAAGAAATTCCGTCTTTTTTCATTTTTTTAAGTTTTATAGATATTGCAGAGCTGAAAGCACTCATTACTAGTTTCCTTCACAACACCTCATATGTTATAGTTTGACCTAACTATTTGTAAGTTTATTATGTAACTAGTAATGCAATATTGTTGTTACTGCTCAAGAGAAGAAATTACCTCACTATTTTTCTGGTACTTGCAGCAAAAAGGGGTTAGTACCAGTTATAGACTTATAGTTAGAGTGTTAGCATTATAGTTTATAGTCCTCCAGTTATTAAAGTCACGAAACATAAATTAAAGGAAAATTACCATTATCTTCCTCAAGCTTTTTATACATAAACAGTGACTTGGGAGGAAGAATCAAAGCTGCAGTATCTAATGTTTAGGCAGATGGTCACAGATTTTATAATTATTTTAGTCGTCATTAAGGAATAGGCAGGGGCACAGAAGTAGTACTATTAGATTAGCCACTATCACATTCACCTTTGGAATGCAGTTACAAGCCTCTTCCTAAAATACTATAAATAAAGGCTTAAATCCATCCTGATCGAAGACATATCTATGAAAACTTTTGGAAAAAATATAAATAAAATTTAGCCTAGAGTCACTAAGTATTTAAGCTCACATTAGCTTCAACCTCATAACTAAAAAAGTAGATTAAGATAGTTAGAGGAATCTCGTGGAGAGTGATTTTTGCCTTTGTGAGCAGGCCCAAGAAAAAAGCTTGTGCGCTTTAAGAGTCACATGCAGTCAGTTCACATTTGGGCTATAGGACCCAACTAAAGAAATACAGCCAGGAAATGACTTATAAGATCGATCTGAAAACTAATAAATGAATTAATTATAGATTCCTTAACTTCCACTATCTGCAATAGTTGACTGAGCTTCTGCTCATTATATGATTCCCGAATGTCACTGTATAATCACTCCTATAACACCTCATTGATTCATGTTTCTTATCTTTTAAATTATTAGTTTCTAGTGAACTACTTTTTAAAACATTGATGTTTTACTGCTAAAAGTGTTCTGATGTGAAGCTATCAGTAAAGCTTTGCAACTACATCGCATATCATTACTATATACCAGTTATAAACAGTGAAAAATACATCTAATATTACAATAGAGAAAATTAGAACATTAAGCTAGATTATTCTTTGAGTTATCCAATAAAATCTTTCTAGAAAATATCATTTATAAAGTATCAAACAAAATAATGAAATTCACAAAGAGTTAATATCAAACCGAATGCACAAAGACCGAATTTTGTACCTCGAAAGGCAATGACAGAGGCGATTGGGAAATGGCAACAACATAGAGATGGAGGAACGATACCCTTTAGAAGCTCAATGAAATGCCTCTCCACACACACATACAAAGGGAACTTATGAAAAACGTGGCTTTTGAGAGTCGATTACAAGAGGCGAAATGATGAATGAGTAAATTGTAGCAGTCGTGAAATGAATCAGGCGAGATAATGAAGGTGAATTAGGCAAAATGATGAAGGAGGAGCTAACAATCAATTGGGCAATTGAATTGAAAGTTGTGTGAGCTAGGCTAAGAATCAATGGTGAGAAGTGGGCTATCTGAGAGGGAAAAGGCAAAAATAGAGAGGGAACAATGTTAGTAGTTGTCGTCGAGGTTAGGGTTAAAAATAAAATGTCATTCTTGAGTGCAATGTCGTCTCATGTAACCATGTCGATAATGACTCATTGGCGGCGGCGTTCCCGGTGCCTGTAATTCTAGGCCCCGTCACCAATGCCTTTTCCCTCCACCGTGAAAATTTTCCACCAAGAAAATTTTCCACCAAATAATACCTCATTACTGACAGGACCCATGCGCGATGACTACTCCGTCAGCAATGACCTTATTATCGACGGTACCATTGTCGTCGGCACTGACCCCGTCGACAATGACCCTTTTTGTAGTGATAATTCTCTATATTTTGATTTACTGATTATAAAGCAAGTGTTCAATATGAACTATCATTAATTTCAATAATAATATTTAATTGGTGTTTTCCTTATCTCCATTTTTTCTCATTTAGATAAACAATTTTACATTGAAATAATCAATTAAATGTAAGATAATATATTTAATTAGGACTTTGAGAATATAGTTATAGTTATTAAATATTTATTTAAAAAATAAATTATTAAATTATATATTGTAGGTTCTTTCGATCAATTATTAAGTTAAACATTTGAATGTAGTGCAGCTTTATTTAGTTACGATTATAAGCAAACAATTATTTTAATTTTAATGTAGTTTCAAATAGAATTTTGTATTAGCGTTTATATTAACAAAATTTACTTGAAATTCTATTTCGAATTAACTATATAATTAAAGGCACAAACTCATGGTTTCACCAATTTTTATTTTAGCTTTTTTCTTTCCTATTAAAATTAGTATAAGTACTATCCAAATTTGTAAAATATTCAAAATAAAACCCAACATGTTAGGAAAAAGGAAGATGTTGTTTATTTTTATATCTATAATAAGAAAATAAATTTATAAAAGATTTTTTTTCTTTTGCTCTATCAAATATATTACAAGCTTTTATATCACTAAGCTAATATATCTTAACAAATTTTATCCAAAATTTGTTATTGCACTTTTATTAAGATGTTAAGATATCGAAAAAATTTCTTAATAATATATGTGATTTTTTAAAAATATAATTACTATAAAATTAGTTGAAAATTATAGTGGATTGGTTACTAACGAATTGTTATAATTAAATTAAAATTTATTAAAGCTTGAGTTTCATAGTTCTGTTCGAATTAGAATTTCAAGTATTTATCAATATAAACCCAAGAGTAAAATTCCATTAAAAATTAAATAAAATAAAAATAATTATTTTCGCATAATCATAGCTAAATACTACATCCGTTCTAGAATAAAAGTTTTTATTACTAATTTGGGCAGTCTTAAGTTAAAAGTCCATTTACCTTAAATAATCTATTTTTTACAAAAACAAATCTTATAATACACCTAATATTAATTGTTGTGGGTCCAAGTATAAACTAGGATTCAGACCTAAAGTAAATGAAAGGCAAAAAAGTCAACAAAAATCTCTAAATAAGTTAATGCACATTAATTTTCTCAGTGGGATAAAATTTTGGAATCTTAAATTTAATTAAATGTCTAAAAGAAAAAATATTTATTTTGAGGGTCACTGAGTGGGCGTAAGAACCATGACTCTTTACACAAATGTTTAATAATCACAACAACTGTGAACTTTTACTTGATGTTCAACAATCGTAAAAGACTGTAAACTCTTATCCCCCGAAGTATCATTAGGTGATCAGCCTAATAAGGCCACATGTTACGCGTAACATTTAATCACGTTGTAATTACACAGTGTGATAATGTTGGTTACCGGACCATAACTCAGTACCCCTATTTATAGGGTTGTTCGTACTCATTCATAACCTCGGGATACCTACCAAAATATTTTGGATTGGATTAACATATCACCAAATAATCATAAAACAATTCAATAAATTGATAATAACATAAAAAATTGAATTTAGCCGAACAAATGAGATAAGCTCCTTTTATAGACGGTCCAAGAAGTTTTTCAGAAAAATATACAGTTTTACCAATAAGCGAAGTTAGAATGCACGGGACTACGGGGACTTACTTGTTGGGACGTACTTTCCTCGAGAAGGGTATTTCACGTTTCAAAATAGTAACTTAATTACACCATCAATAAGAATTTATTTAATTATTAGTTATCGATGGTAACTGTTTGAAATTTTGTTTCGATATTTTCGGGTACCGTAATTTATCCTCGAGTATATTCTTACAGCGTTAAAGTTTTATTATAGTAATTATTTATTACTCCCGTAGCCTCATATGTCATTTTTGGACAGATTTTAGTCGATAAAATATATTACTTATTTTCGATTTTTCTTTAATTAATTTTTCATACATTTTTATACATTACTTTATCCATTAAACCACTTTAAATATTTTATTATTTTTCCTCCTTATAGCCCCACCTAGATAATTATAATTTAGTTAGTTTCCGATTTTTTCAGATTTTTCCCAACTTTGTTACTATTTATTTTAAGCCTACTTATGATCAAATTTGTGAAATTCTTTAAAATTCGAAAAAAATATGAATTTTGGACAATATCTTTATCACATCAAATTATACTTTTACCCAAAATTTTATCTTAAATTGAATTACAAAACCTAAATTATAATTGTTTTAATGTTTAAAATCTGATTAATATCTAGAGATCATTACGATATTCTTCTTCTTTTCTCGTGATTAAACAATTCCTCTAAAATGTAAAAACTTTCATAAATGAAAAAAATATGAAATACTTGAATTGATAAAAATAATAATACTCCTTTCATCCCTTTTATAAACACGTTACTCTTTGTTAGTTTTACATGCAATTTAGTTGATGACATTGTCATTGTCTAGTATCTAATTGTCATAATTTGATTACGAGATATGATTGTACTCCTTCCATTTCTTTTTAATAGATGTTTTAGAAGAAAACATAAATTTAATAAATACTATTAATGCTTATTAATATTTTGTCTGACCAAGTGAATATTTAATATAGAGACAATATGGAATTAAGTCATTAATGTTTCTTTAAAATCTAAAAAAAAAAGTAAAAAGAAACAAATTTGACTTTTTAAAAAGAAAAATAAAAAGAAACGGATGGAGAATATTTAATATAGAGACAATATATGGAATTAAGTCATTAATGCTTCTTTAAAATCTAAAAATAAAATGTAAAAAGAAACAAATTTCCCTTTTTTCCCCTATATAAACAATGTGTTGAAACAATGGTCTATTCATGCCATGACTAAACAAATTCACAATTTTATGGCCACTTCTAAATTTCAACTAATGGTTCTCTTCCTTATAGTTCTGCTTTCCCTATTTGCTACTGATGAATGTAAGTAATTATTTCCTCATCATCTCTTATTGTCAAATTATTGCAAATACATTTTTAGTTATTGTTTAACAAATTCTTTTATAAGAGGCAATTTATTTAAGAAATTATATAAGTATTTTATTAGATTCCAAAAACCAATTATAGAGTTAAATTTTTTTCAAAAAAAAAATTATTTATTTTTGATGCAGGTTTGATCAACAAGAGAGCTGAAATTACGCAAGATGGTGACAACATTCTCCTTACAAAGCTAAGAAACAAGACTATACTGAATGAGAAAGCTGTTAGATTTTGTATGCCAAATGTATGTGGTATCACTAAAATTTGTTGGTGTTGTGTTGAGCCTCTTAAAGCACATTGTTTTGATAAAAAATCCGAGTGTCGAGCCTCTTGTAAATGATCCTCCTTATATTGTTGCAACTATTCCATGAATAATTGAATTATGACGTTTGATTGCATCTTAACCGTTCACCTCTTACATTTTATTTCTGAGTTTTGGACTGAAAAGAAAAGAAAAGAAAGCTTGAAGTTTTTTCTTGGTGTTGTTTCTGAGTTTTTAATAGAAAAGAAGAGAGAATTAAAAAAAAGTCTTGCGTTTTTGAGTTCCAATTAAAAGAAAAGAAAAAATCACTTTTACAAATTTACCATTCTATTAAATATAACCCAAATATGAATAAAAATATGCAAGATAAATTTATTCAAAGAAAAAATTGCATAATCAAATACAAATATTCAAATAAATGTTAAACAAAAACTATTTCTACAAAGTCATTGTCATACTATACCGAAAAGTTATCAAACATAATCTGTATTATTAATACTAACGGAGATTATTTATCAAATTTTTCAAGAAATTCAATTTTCTCTCTAATGGTAACCCAAGCACCGCTCCTGCCTTGTCTTGATTTTATAGTAGCCATAAATAGACCTCATCAATTTTTTCCTCATCAAAATTTATTTCAGTTAGTCCTTTAAAGATATCATTTGCAGAACAGACTCGCACAAATGAATTGATAAATGTTTCTCCCGGATTTTCAAATGTCTCCCCTTGCTTTTCCAATATGGTAGCTAATCTATCCATCACATTAGTTAATTTACCTTCATCATCAGAATGTTTTGCTTGTTCTTTTTTCCTTTTTTTCTTTTGAAGTATTTACACTTTTCATAGGTACTTGAGAAGGGGCTTAAGAAGGGGTTGACATAAAGTCGCCAATATCAACCAAATTGAAACTTTCTAAAATTACTTCATTTCGGGATATTGCACCATCAATTCCAACGATTGTAGATTCTTGCTCAGCCATGTCCTCCCACTTTTTTCGCTTTTCTTTTGCAATTACTGAACCTTCCCCTGTTGCCCTATCTTTAGCAAATTAATAATTCTTCCAAGCGATTATAATGGTTAATCGCTTTATCCCTCCACATAGCAGCTTTAGGCTTTGCCTAGTTATAAAGACATTATTATCAAATAAAAGACATTATCTAGATGCACACAATTAAATTGGACAAAAGTAATTCAATTAAACTTAAATAAATACCTCAATAAGGTCTTTCTATACTTTAGGTTTAGCATCGATCCCACTATTTTGTAACTGAGCTCCAAGCAACACCACTAAATCCAATTGAACATTTAAACAAACCATAACACTCAGCAAAATGAGCTTTGAGATTCTTTTGGCAATTAAGCAATTAACTTTTCTTCAAGTATGGTATCTCAAGTTTTTCTATCAAATATTTCAACATATTTGCATAGGCATGCGTCGTAAAAGTTTCATCAAATCTGTTCACTTGTGCTTGTTTATAAAGCATTGGCTCAATGAACAATTCATTCATTCTAATTGTCCATTTCAACTTTTCTTTCTTTGAGGCTGTAATTTCATTTGTTGTTTTGGTCATGTTTATCCTATACAAATAATCATGAAATTAAAAGAAGCAACGCATATATATAAACAACACACAACAATGGATAAATAACAAAGTAAAAAACTTAATCTCATATATACAATAAACAAAATATCATTCTAGTTACGGCACGAATAGTGGTCAAATAACATAATAAATTAAAACACCAAAAGTACTATAAACTAGTTGTCAACATGAGATGAAACTCAAGAACTATTAACTTCATTTATCTAATCAATCCACATATCATTTGCAATAGATGTCTTCAAATACTCAGCATGCATTGCATCCTCAATAGCATCTCTTACATGATCATCAGGTTCATGTATTTGCTCAAGAGCTCTCAATCAACTTCGACAATAAGGTCATCATCATGATCAACTGGCATCAAGTATTATGTAAAATGCAACATGCTAAAACAATTTCAGATTAAGTATTCACATCGTATTTTGGCTTAGTTGTTCTCCCAATAATGGGAAACCTTTTATTTAGTGCGCCAAATGCCCTTTCAATTGTATTACGTAATGATGCATGACGTCGATTAAATAATTCTCTAGGATTTTCTAGAGGTCGATATGAGTACTCTAGCGAACACCTCTATAAGGTGTCATCAATCCGTTGGAAAATGGTTATCCGGCATCTACAAGATAATATTTGCCAAAAAACATAATATTAGTTACATGTAAAACAAAGAAATTTTTTAATTAAATCCTAAAAAGGTTGATAGTGTATTACCATTAGGGATTTTCAACTTATCTTCTCTTACAAGGACATTTTTAATTATTTTGGAGTCAGATGTCGTCGCTTCCCAACCAGTCAAAATATAAGTATATTTCTAATCAAATGTGCATGCGACTAAGACATTTTGCATAGGGTAGCCCTTCCTACCACAATATCTTGGTACATCAGCGTGAAGAACTTTTACACGAACATGAATTCGGTCTCTTGCTCCTACACAATCCTAGAATTCACAAATATGCACATACCTTGATAAATATATAAAAACGTAATTTTGAGTTAAAGTATGTTAAGTTGCAAGTTTTACCTTGTAATATTGATAAAATCTACTATTGTTGAGTACTTCTAAAGGAACGTGTGCTCCATTTGGTTGTATTAAAAAAAATTCTTCCAATGATATTATTGCTCTTAATTAAGACTAAAATGACCACTTTTTGTTCCCGTTGAGTTACGAAAGAAGAATGTAATTGTATAGTTTTTCACATTATGCGACAATTTGTGAAGAAATTTTGCTACTTGTTCCTCTAGAGATACTCGTTGTGGGTCGAAGACAGCCCTCGTTATGCAATATCTTACACAATTTTTTAAAGGCTTGTGGTTCCATGCGAATAACATCACGACTTCTCTCACTGTACCTTATCTCATGTAGCAATTCATCTCTTACTTTTTTTTCATTTCAGTTATTTCTTTACTAGGTTTATTCACACAAGGTCTAGTCATACGACATTTGATATATATATTGAACTATGAGGGACAAGATCAATGTTACTAGAAAATGCAGTCAAACAATAAAATCTCAAAATTGACCCTTCTGATCATCCATCTATTCAATCAATAAAACTGAATGAGTTTCAAAGTTAAATACACAACAACAAATGGATATAAAATAATAATAATAAATTCATATTTTTGTTCACAAAATCATAAATAGACTATCTACTTAGAGACAATCTAATCAGTGACGGAACCAGAATATTTTTAGAGGGGAGTCAAAATACATCAGTAAAAAAATTATTTATTGACGCTTGGAGTGCTCTTTCAAATTAATTTTGCCCAATTATAGTATTTCATAATATCCTATATATATATATATATATATATATATATATATATATATATATATATATATATATATATATTTTTTCCCGAACTATGAGACTATTAATCATACTTTGAAGTTTTTAGTCAACTGATTAGCTACGTTTATAAATAAATTACAAATTATAATATTATATATTCAAAACCATATATTGTGGTTCTCTGTTCATCTTTATTGGAGACAACTGGGAGGAGTCACTCAAAGCATGAAAATGAATTAAGTTATTCTCATTTATAAAAAATTGATACCAAGGTATGATTAAGTTAGTAAAAAAAATGAGTGCAATATTAATTAATTAATTATCAAACCTATTTAACATTATTTTATCTTACAGTAATATTATTAATTTATTATAGGTGGATAGGGGTGAAAATTGGTCCGAGTAATTCGGTACCCGATTCGTATTCGACCCGAAAATATGATTCGGGACTCGGATTCGATAGGTATCCGAGCCGAATATGGGCCAAGCTCGTTTTTTGGGATATAATACTGAACTCGAATATGAGCACAATACCGTTCGCTCATTATAGGGTTCGAGTTTCCTCTTTCGTCTTATCTATACTCGATTCTTACTCGATGAACCCTACTCATTTCAGGTTCGTACTTACTCTATCCTTAATATCTGATAAGGGAGTGAAAAGGTTTAGTCGTTACGCATTTGGTTGTCTACCCTTTCATCTCTTCAGACTTCCGACTTCAGTCGCTTCGTTTACAAAGAAATTAAAAGTTTCTAGTCTCGAGGGGGTGAGATTTGAGGCTGAAAACTGAATCATTCCACAAAAGAAGACTGATGTGTTATGTGTAAGTCTATTTTTTCATATTTTCTTTTTCTAATCTTCTCTTTCACTTAAGTAATCTATATATATATATATATATATATATATATATATATATATATATATATATATATGTATAGCTTTAATATTTCTTATCCAGCCATGAGGTAAATCAACATCTACTTCTCGTCTCCTCTGATCTACTTCTGTTTTATTAGTATTATTAATGTAATAAAACAGAAAAGTTTTTTATATAAAACAGAATACTTTTATAAAGTTATCTGTTTTATTAGACTATAAATAGAATATATTATATTCTATTATGCATAGTATTTTGCATAGTAAAATCTTTTTATACAAAACAGAATACTTTTATAAAATTATTTATTTTATTAGACAATAAATAGAATATATTATATTTTATTATGTATAGTGTTTGCATAGTGCCTGCATAGTATTTGTATAGTAAAATCTTTTTATATAAAATATAATACTTTTTATAAAGTTTTGTTTTATTTGATTATAAATAGAATATATTATATTTTATTGCATAGTGCAGCATAGTATCCTTTCTATTTTTCCTATAAATAGGATGCTTAGTTAGAATTGAAATCACACCATAAATTTAGAGAATTCTCTTCTATAATCTTGAGCGTATTTCTTTAGAGTTTTCAGAAGCTTTGAGCGTAGAAAATAGTATAAGTTTTCTTCAAGAATATCCTCGCCCTACCAGTCGGAATACTCTTCTTTTTAAGGTAAGGGATATTATTTATTGCACTCGTAAGGGCTATTATTCTTTCATATTCATGAAGAGAATTATTTTCTTTCCAATACTCATAAGAGATGTTGTTTCATTCTTTATTATTATGTTAGAATAACCTGTCTATGCGAAGTACCGTATACATGGTGAAATTCTGTTGTTATTCTATTCTTTATTATTCTGTCGGAATATCTTGTCTGTGCGTTTACGCATGACCTGGTTCCATTCTTTATTATTCTGTTGAAATATCCTATCGGTGCATTTACGCATGACCTGGTTCCATTATTTATTATTCTGTTGGGAATAACATGTCTGTGCGATCTATCGCATGCATAGTGAATCCTTTTGTTATTCCATTCTTTATTATTCTGTTGGAATAACATGTCTGTGTGGATTACCACATGCATGGTGAATGATTCTTTGTATTCATTTCTTATTAAATTGTGGAAATGATCTGTCTACGTGAATTACCGCATGGCGGGCAAAAATCTATTTGCAGTTTTATATATTCTGTTATACTCAGTTGGTTAAAGTTTTGGCTTCTATACTCCATGAAATTAGTAGAATATCCTGGATATTTGCGCTTCATCCAGTATCTTGTCATGAAAATATTCTTCTGAGCATTCTTGAATTTTACTCTACAAAACTGTATCATGTTGATAATTTGGACATTATTGATTTTTAGATAAATTAATTCTTGAACTTGTTTTATTGAATTATTATGTCATTGTCATTATTCTCATGTTTATATTATGTTGAAAGTCATCTGTGGCCTGTAGTGCATAGATGGACTTGGTATGATTATGACCAGAGATTATTCGGTATAATCATGACCGTAATATTACAAATGATGTGGAAAAAGTCCTCATTGGCCCGTAGTGCATTGACGGACTGTTTTTGGTATGATTATGGCTATGGATTCTCTTCGGCCAAGGGTTCAAAGATGAATTATTTTTTGGCATGATCAGGACCGTTGATGAAAACACGATTATCTTTGGCCCGTAGTGCATGGATAATTCGTGGTCGTGATACTAAAGAATTTCCTTGGCCTGTAGTGCAGGGATGATTTGATGATGTGAATTATTTATTAAGTTGAGTCTCAGCAATAAAAGTGATGAAAAACCTTTTAAATCATAGAAGATAGTAGATTTTATTCTCTGCTTTACTCTTCTAATGGATTGTTTGTTCCGCTTCAGTTAAACTTGATGTCTATTATATTTTATCAGTTTAACATTGTTGAAGACTAATGATAATTTATTTTGCATTATCTTAGTCATAATATTTCTTACTGGGCTAGTTGAGCTCACCCTTTTGTTTTCATTGTTCTCTTCAAGAAATGAGAACGTAGCATGGACTAGTCGAGGAACGGAGTGACGGTCCAGATGATATCATTAGTAGTCCTCACTATTCTATGAAATAATGTGATAGTAATTATAATGAGGACTTATTCTGAGAGTGGATATTGTCTAGTAGACAATATTTATATTAAAACTCACAACTCTTGTTGTATATTTAAGATTGTATTTGTATTCTGTACCATGTATTTGGCGACTCAAAATATGTGATGTATACCTATTTTGGGGGCGTCACATTTATATTGACAAAATTTGTTTGAAATTCAATTAACTATATAATTAAAGGCACAAACATGGTTTCACAAATTTTTATTTTAGCTTTTTTCTTTCCTATTAAAATTAGTATAAGTGCTATCCAAATTTGTAAAATATTCAAAATAAAATCCAACCTGTTAGGAAAAAGGAAGATGTTGTTTATTTTTATATCAAGAAAATAAATTTCTAAAAGATTTTTTTTCTTTGGCTCTATCAAATATATTACAAGCTTTTATATCACAAAGATAATATATCTTAACAAATTTTATCCAAAATTTGGTATTGCACTTTTAATAAGATGTTAAGATATTGAAAAAATTCTTAATAATATATGTGGTTTTAAAAAAATATAATTACTATAAAATTAGTTAAAAATTATAGTGGATTGGTTACTAACGAATTATTATAATTAAATTAAAATTTATTAAAGCTTGAGTTTCATAGTTCTATTCGAATTAGAATTTCAAGTGAACTTTATCAATATAAACCCAAGAGTAAAATTCCATTAAAAAATTAAATAAAATAAAAATAATTATTTTCGCATAATCATAACTAAATACTCCATCCGTCCTAGATAAAAGTTTTTATTACTAATTTGGGTAGTCTTAAGTTAAAAGTCTACATACCTTAAATAATCTATTTTTTACAAAAAACAAATCTTATAATGCCCCCAATATTAATTGTTGTGGGTCCAAGTATAAACTAGGGTTTAGACCTAAAGTATTGAATGAAAGACAAAAAAGTCAACAAAAATCTCTAAATAAGTTAATGCACATTAATTTCTCATTAGGATAAAATTTTGGAATCGTAAATTTAATTAAATGTCTAAAAGAAAAAATATTTATTTTGAGGGTCACATAGTAGTCGTAAGAACCATGACTCTTTACACAAATGTTCAATAATCACAAAGATTGTGAACTTTTACTTGACGTTCAACAGTCGTAAAAGACTGTAAACTCTTATCCCCGAAGTATCATTAAGTGATCAGCCTAATAAGGCCACATGTTACGCGTAACATTTAATCACGTTGTAATTACACAACGTGATAATGTCGGTTACCCGACCATAACTCGGTACCCCTATTTATAGGGTTGTTCATACTCATTCATAACCTTGGGATACCTACCAAAGCATTTTGGATTGGATTAACATATCACAAAATAATCATAAAACAGTTCAATAAATTGATAGAAACATAAAAATTGAATTTAGTCGAACAAATGACATAAACTCCTTTTATAGACGATCCAAGAAGTTTTTCAGAAAAATTTACAGTTTTAACACTAAGCAAAGTTAGAATGCACGGGAGTGCTGGGACTTGCTTGTTGGGACGTACTTTCCTCGAGAAGCGTATTTCACGTCTCGAAATAGTAACTTAATTACACAATCAATAAGAATTTATTTAATTATTAGTTATCGATGGTAGCTGTTTGAAATTTTGTTTCGGTATTTTCGGGTACCATAATTTATCCTCGAGTATATATATTCTTACACCATTAAAATTTAATTTTAGTAATTATTTATTACTCTCGTGGTCTCATATGTCCTTTTTGGACAGATTTTAGTCGATAAAATATATTACTTATTTTTGGCTTTTCTCTAATTAATTTTTCATACATTTTTATACTTTACTTTATCCATTAAACCACTTTAAATATTTTATTATTTTTCCTCCTTCTGGCCCCGCCTAGATAATTATAATTTACTTAGTTTATGAGTTTTTCATATTTTTTCCAACTTTGTTACTATTTATTTTAAGCCTATTTATGTTCAAATTTGTGAAATTCTTTAAAATTTGAAAAAAAAATATGAATTTTGGACAATATCTTTATCGCATCAAATTATACTTTTACCCAAAATTTTATCTTAAACTGAATTATAGAACCCAAATTATAATTATTTTAATGTTTAAAACCTGATTACACTACAAAAATGGGACTTCAGCAACAACTGATTTTCATTGCTAAAGGTGTCAAATTCGTTGCAAAAGGGTTTTGGCAACGACTTTACTGTCGTTGCGTCTTTCGTTGCGCAATGAGCGTTGCTAATTGTTCCGCAACAAAAGTATTTTTTTCGTTGCCAAAAGTAATACATTTTGTAACGAAATTTGACTTTCGTACAGAGACATCGATCCTTTAGCAACAAAATGTATTGTTGCAGAATAATTAAAATTTTGTTGCTAAAAACCCCATTTCGTTGCAAAAGCCTGTTAATTGGCAACGAAATAAACTCTTTTTTTTTTCAATGACCATGCATTTTCGTTGCAATTGACACCATTTTGCAACGACATTTTTCGTTGTAGTATATTATGAAAATTATTGCCTAAGCTT
This sequence comes from Panax notoginseng, assembly GCA_016801055.1. Lineage (NCBI taxonomy): Eukaryota > Viridiplantae > Streptophyta > Magnoliopsida > Apiales > Araliaceae > Panax > Panax notoginseng. The sequence continues at coordinate 193,766,960 of CM029017.1, forward strand.
GCTTTCGTTGCGGAATATCAACTTTTTAGCAACGATTTTCGTTGCTGATTATATTATTTGACAACAACATTATGCTGAATTAGCAACGAAAATATTTGTTGTTGGTTATTTTTCAATAGCAACGAAAGTCATCGATTAGCAACGACATTATATGTTGCCATTTCTTTACATGTGCAACGAAAGTTGATATGATTTGCAATGATAAAAAATATTGCCTTTTATTTTAGTATTAGCAACAATATCCTCTCCGTTGTTATTAGGTTAATTTTTCGTCGCAAAATATTATATTTTTAATGCCATTAGCAACGAAAATTTGTTGCTAAATGTATAAAAAATTGTTGCTATATTAAAACTTGTTCAATGCTTTGGTAACGAATTATATTGTTGCCAAATCAAAATTTGACATTCTTTTTGTGTACCTGACTGGCTCAATGTCCCCATAGCAAATAGTGGCAAAAATACAAAAAAAACTAAAATATTATTAACTTAATAAAATCATACAGTACATAATCATTCATTATCTTTACAATTAACCATCTAAAGCTACCACAGTTCTTCAATCAAAGTATATATCTACATATATAGAGAGAATACACTTCATAATTTCATCTCTTGTCTTCCGTAAACGTAGCACGAAAATTTGATACCCAGTATTGTAAGGCAGGTCGTAGAAGCAGTCTTCCTGCACATATTTACAAATAATAGCAGTCAAGAAAATGAAGCAAATAGGTCACCAGAGACACTTAATGCCAAAATCAATACACAAAGACAATAGAATTGCTACGTGGTACTAATGTACACCGTATTGCTCATAAGCAGAAAAAGACAAATAGGCAATCACAATATCTTTTGCTACAAATCCAAATAGAAAAAGAACCTTCAGTGCGACTATATGATTGCTCTGTTACAAGAAAAAATTTGAATCTTAATTGGCCATTTCATGAATTAATTTCAGTAAGCATAGTGGTAAACATATTTTCTGTTACAAGACTTATTATTATTATATGTTGACCTCAAGTCAGAATTCTGTCACATTCACCAACCAAAAACATCACACAATCTTAAATACCATCACATAATCTTAAATAACAATGTTTAGATTTCTATATAGAATGGACAACAATTATGGAAAAGTTGAGGCTATTAGTTAATGTGGAAAAACTTTGCTTGAGGCAACAAATTTGTATACAGTATATGCCGCAAAGATGCTCATACTAGTAGTAGCACCACACCATTTATTAGAAGAATATTCACCTAAGGCAACTGTGACAACCCCAAAATAGGTCCATTCCATCCAACCCATTCTGAGTCGTCAAATACATGGTACAGAAAATAACTACAACTTTATTACAACAATTATCGTGCAAAATACAACAACACATATGCTGTGAGTTTGGATACAAATATATACCAAATGTGACATTGGACACCATCATGTATCAGCACCTCACAAAGGTACCTTACATAAAGGTACAGTCAAAAACTGTTTTAGAAACTAGAATCTTTGGGAAGTGCTCAAGGAAACCTTCGTACATGGGAGGCCATGCGTCTAGGTTATGATAGATATCATATGGCCACAGAATTATCCTTGGTTGACCCAATAGACCCCAAAGAAAAACGAGAAGATTACTATCATATTCTTCCCAATGGTGAGTCTTCTCTTGACATATCATTATCTCTACTGTCTCTAATTGAGAATTATACTTCAAACAAACACCAAGATTATATAGGTAGTGCCCATAGATATACTCAGCAAGTGGATGAGCACATCCCTGTCTTATGATGACACGAGGTTGTATGTCATTAGACATCTTGTATGACAGTGGCAAAACACCCTTCCAACGTTAGGTTCGCCTCACCCTATTGGTTTCACCAAATATAACTACTAAATGAACTTTTCTATACTGCTTCGGGAGAACATCCACAGCTAGAGACCACCGTTCTATTTCTCCGTTACCCTCGCTCGACCCAGCTACACTCTTATTACCTGAAAGGAATTGTGAAGCAAAAGGGTGAGCACAACTAGCTCAGTAAAGAATATCATGACTAAAGATAATTAAATTATCAATAGCCTTCATCAATAATAAATCAGAGATTTAGAACATATGGTAAATGATAAAAATTTCAACCATAGTTGCAGCGGAACGAGCAATCCATTAGAAGAGTCAAATAGACTATAAAGTCTATTATCTTCTCCATGTTAAAAATCCATCAACAATGTTTTATCCATGTAACATCACTCAACAGTTCCTTTCCACAATCATATGAATAACTCATAATCATAATTGTGACTATAAATTTTTCTTCGCACCCAGGACGAAGAATATTTTCATCACCTGTCTTTACCTGAAACATCAAAGATCATGGTTATACCAAATCACAGTTCCTGTTTATAATCATACTAACAAATTCATCTTTGCACTACGGGCCAAAGATATTCATCAACAAACCATCTTTGCACTACGGGCCAAAGATATTCAACAACAGTTCATCTTTGCACTACAGGCCAAAGATATTCATCAACAGGCCATCTTTGCACTACATGCCAAAGATATTCATCAACAATTCATATTTGCACTACAGGCCAAATATATTCATATCTCAAAGAAATATATAATCATTTCAGAATTTATATAAACAATAATTATAACCATGTTGATCAATTCACCTTTGCACTTAAGCTTAAGATATTCAATTATAAATTCAATGGTCATGATCATACCAGTCACAATTCAACTTTGCACTACAGGCCAAAGAGAACCCTAGTCATGATCATACCAATAATCTACCCATCTTTACACTCCAGTGAAAGAGAATTTCAACATCAGGGTTATAAAAATGTTATATATGATGATAAAAATAATATGATCAACATATAGTTTTAATCTCAAGAGTAATATTCGTAATTCATGAATAGTAAATCGTGAATAGTAACTCATGAATAGTAACCCCGACACAAAAGATAGAAATTCCACAATAAAATCCATACCAATATTTCGGTATAATGATATTGAAAGAATAACATTACTTAAATTTATAAACAATTTATTTTAATTGTTTACACTTTACTAATTAATGCATTTAATCATCATAAAATGCCAACTCTTACAATTTCATCATCAATAACCAAAACCCTCATCAAAAATCTGCATATACCTCATATAGGATTCTCAAGCCATAAAATCCTATTTTCCAATTTTTTTCTTCACAAAACATATTTAATTCATTTACTCATAACTAGACCATTTTCATGAAAAATACCAAATCAGTTCCAAAAATATTTCTTTTCTGGGATTTAGCATAATATAGTCCCATAGTGAACATATATTTTTCTCAGAATTTTTAAAAGTCATTTACTATTTTTCATATGGCCAAAATAGCCGAATATTTAGACATTTATCAAAAATTGTACTTTTGTCTAAAAATTCTGAAATTTACAGAGTATACTTCTATCATATACATGTACTCCCAATAAAAATTTCATCAATTTTGGAGTTAACCACAAGGAATTATAAGCGGTTACTTTTAAAATAGTCTTTTCCCGTAAAATTCATAACTCTTAATCTATACATCCAAAAATCACCATTTTTGGACACAATCAATAAAACTCATCAAAATATCATTTCAAATTTTTCCATAATTTTTGAAGATCAGAAAAATTACGAAACTGAAAATCATAACAACCCTTAAAATCCATTACAATCCCTTACAATCCCTTACTATCCCTTACCTCAAAAGAGCAGTACTTCTGATCGGTATAAGGCTGAAGGAAACTTGCACTGATGAATAGAAACTCACAGAGTATCTAAATACTCACAAAATACACTCAATAATCTAGAGAGAGAAAGAGAGAAAACTTATGTTTCTGGTGTGATTTTCAATTCTAACTTAGCCCTCTATTTATAGGAAAATTTTGGTAGGTTTGACCTGCAACCTGATGGCTTTACCTGCTACTATTCCCACCCACCACATTTGAAATATAATTCAGCACATTTCTTCACCAACCACAAGTGGGGCCCACCAATTCTAGAATTTTCCACCAAAATGATAAACTCCGAAAATTCAACAATTTTTGAACCAGTCATCTCGTAAAATTCATAATAAATCATACGTTCATTTTTAACGGTTCAAAATTTGTGGACATATACTCAACTTATATATGTATAACATATCCAAAAATTACCACGATCCAACGGTCGGATTAAAAATTATAACCCCCGCAAAATATCTCAAAAACCCTGATTTTTAATACCTCCATTCCGACAAAAATACTGATAAAAACCTCAACATTAACTCCTTCATTTTTAACCACAAAAATATATCCCTCATTTATATCCACATAAAATAAATATTTCCTTATCATATGAATCAATAATTAATTATTCACAAATAATATTACAGAATCACATTTATGACAACCAGGCCGTTCCCAGGAAAGAGGGGGCTTTCCAATAAGAATTTCTCCTTACTGGCGCGCAATTAGATGACCAAACCTCTCCTTAGACAGAACTTTCTAGACATTGCCAATAATGCTATCTAATAATATTATTCAAATAATATGAATTATTGATCTGATAATAGAAAATACTGTGCAGCAACAATTATTGAAACAACAATAATATAAAATATCAACGCAGCAATTATTGAATCAATAAAATAAAATATTGAACAGTAATTACTGTAACAATTATTGAGTAGTGCCTTCTTACGTAAGAATCAATAATTTCAAAAATACTATGCAATACCGTGTGCTACTGTGCAATAACGCGTATTACTGTATTTTAACCACCGGGTATTCCAACAGTGTTAACGGTAACAACTACGCCGTTATTTGTAAAAACTCAAATTTGTCGTTTTCTTCACCCGACAGTTATTCTGTTATGGGGCCCACAAATAGCCGTCGTACGAATATTCTCCGACAGAAAGAATATTCCACGACCAAACGAATATTCCCCGACAACAATGATTATTTTATAACCACTTGCTTATTTTGAAAAAAAATCATATTTCACTCATAACTTTAAACTTTTATCAATTTAACCATTTACTGAATAGTAATTATAAGAAAAATTGAATACTTTTATTTCATAAAATTCGGGGTCTTACAATCTCCCCTCCTTATGAAATTTCGTCCCCGAAATTTACGTACCTGGTATTTCAAAGAGTTGAGAATACCTTCCTTTCATTTCAAATTCCATCTTCTCTGTCATCATAATTTCTCCATTGCTCATCTCCTGTATTTCAAATATCATTCTAGAATACAGCTTCAAAACAAGTGTTAATTTAACAAATTAACATATCACATAATATCCCGATATTATGACTGACCAACAAATAAGCTTAGGTAGGACACACTAGCGAAGGATTTACTCATCTCTCCCCTCCTAGTTGTATTCCCCGATCTCCGCCAGAGATCATATCCCTAAGCTCTGATACCAACTGTGACTCTCATGGTGCTTCAACCACAGCACCTCACAATGGTACCTATCAGCTTGCCACCGCAGAACGGCGTCCCCTACGGAGAGTCTGGCTTCGGTGCATCCCCCATCAACAGGAAGTCACCAGCGAGAGGCTCGGGGCTCTTTACTTATAGCTCTGATACCACCTGTGACAACCCCAAAATAGGTCCATTCCATCCAACCCATTCTGAGTCGTCAAATACATGGTACAGAAAACAACTACAACTTTATTACAACAATTGTCGTGCAAAATACAACAACACATATGCTGTGAGTTTGGATACAAATATATACCAAATGTGACATTGGACACCATCATGTATCATCACCTCACAAAGGTACCTTACATAAAGGTATAGTCAAAAACTGTTTTAGAAATTAGAATCTTTGGGAAGTGCTCAAGGAAACCTTCGTACATGGGAGGCCATGCGTCTAGGTTATGATAGATATCATATGGCCACAGAATTATCCTTGGTTGACCCAATAGACCCCAAAGAAAAACGAGAAGATTACTATCATATTCTTCCCAATGGTGAGTCTTCTCTTGACTTATCATTATCTCCACTGTCTCTAATTGAGAATTATACTTCAAACAAACACCAAGATTATATAGGTAGTGCCCATAGATATACTCAGCAAGTGGATGAGCACATCCCTGTCTTATGATGACACGAGGTTGTATGTCATTAGACATCTTGTATGATAGTGGCAAAACACCCTTCCAACGTTGGGTTCGCCTCACCCTATTGGTTTCACCAAATATAACTACTAAATGAACTTTTCTATACTGCTTCGGGAGAACATCCACAGCTAGAGACCACCGTTCTATTTCCCGTTACCCTCGCTCGACCCAGCTACACTCTTATTACCTGAAAGGAATTGTGAAGCAAAAGGGTGAGCACAACTAGCTCAGTAAAGAATATCATGACTAAAGATAATTAAATTATCAATAGCCTTCATCAATAATAAATCAGAGATTTAGAACATATGGTAAATGATAAAAATTTCAACCATAGTTGCAGCGGAACGAGCAATCCATTAGAAGAGTCAAATAGACTATAAAGTCTATTATCTTCTCCATGTTAAAAATCCACCAACAATGTTTTATCCATGTAACATCACTCAACAGTTCCTTTCCACAATCATATGAATAACTCATAATCATAATTGTGACTATAAATTTTTCTTCGCACCCAGGACGAAGAATATTTTCATCACCTGTCTTTACCTGAAACATCAAAGATCATGGTTATACCAAATCACAGTTCCTGTTTATAATCATACTAACAAATTCATCTTTGCACTACGGGCCAAAGATATTCATCAACAAACCATCTTTGCACTACGGGCCAAAGATATTCAACAACAGTTCATCTTTGCACTACAGGCCAAAGATATTCATCAACAGGCCATCTTTGCACTACATGCCAAAGATATTCATCAACAATTCATATTTGCACTACAGGCCAAATATATTCATATCTCAAAGAAATATATAATCATTTCAGAATTTATATAAACAATAATTATAACCATGTTGATCAATTCACCTTTGCACTTAAGCTTAAGATATTCAATTATAAATTCAATGGTCATGATCATACCAGTCACAATTCAACTTTGCACTACAGGCCAAAGAGAACCCTAGTCATGATCATACCAATAATCTACCCATCTTTACACTCCAGTGAAAGAGAATTTCAACATCAGGGTTATAAAAATGTTATATATGATGATAAAAATAATATGATCAACATATAGTTTTAATCTCAAGAGTAATATTCGTAATCATGAATAGTAAATCGTGAATAGTAACTCATGAATAGTAACCCCGACACAAAAGATAGAAATTCCACAATAAAATCCATACCAATATTTCGGTATAATGATATTGAAAGAATAACATTACTTAAATTTATAAACAATTTATTTTAATTGTTTACACTTTACTAATTAATGCATTTAATCATCATAAAATGCCAACTCTTACAATTTCATCATCAATAACCAAAACCCTCATCAAAAATCTGCATATACCTCATATAGGATTCTCAAGCCATAAAATCCTATTTTCCAATTTTCTTTCTTCACAAAACATATTTAATTCATTTACTCATAACTAGACCATTTTCATGAAAAATACCAAATCAGTTCCAAAAATATTTCTTTTCTGGGATTTAGCATAATATAGTCCCATAGTGAACATATATTTTTCTCAGAATTTTTAAAAGTCATTTACTATTTTTCATATGGCCAAAATAGCCGAATATTTAGACATTTATCAAAAATTGTACTTTTGTCTAAAAATTCTGAAATTTACAGAGTATACTTCTATCATATACATGTACTCCCAATAAAAATTTCATCAATTTTGGAGTTAACCACAAGGAATTATAAGCGGTTACTTTTAAAATAGTCTTTTCTCATAAAATTCATAACTCTCAATCTATACATCCAAAAATCACCATTTTTGGACACAATCAATAAAACTCATCAAAATATCATTTCAAATTTTTCCAGAATTTTTGAAGATCAGAAAAATTACGAAACTGAAAATCATAACAACCCTTAAAATCCCTTACAATCCCTTACAATCCCTTACTATCCCTTACCTCAAAAGAGCAGTACTTCTGATCGGTATAAGGCTGAAGGAAACTTGCACTGATGAATAGCAACTCACAAGTATCTAAATACTCACAAAATACACTCAATAATATAGAGAGAGAAAGAGAGAAAACTTATGTTTCTGGTGTGATTTTCAATTCTAACTTAGCCCTCTATTTATAGGAAAATTTTGGTAGGTTTGACCTGCAACCTGATGGCTTTACCTGCTACTATTCCCACCCACCACATTTGAAATATAATTCAGCACATTTCTTCACCAACCACAAGTGGGGCCCACCAATTCTAGAATTTTCCACCAAAATGATAAACTCCGAAAATTCAACAATTTCTGAACCAGTCATCTCGTAAAATTCATAATAAATCATACGTTCATTTTTAACGGTTCAAAATTTGTGGACATATACTCAACTTATATATGTATAACATATCCAAAAATTACCACGATCCAACGGTCGGATTAAAAATTATAACCCCCGCAAAATATCTCAAAAACCCTGATTTTTAATACCTCCATTCCGACAAAAATACTGATAAAAACCTCAACATTAACTCCTTCATTTTTAACCACAAAAATATATCCCTCATTTATATCCACATAAAATAAATATTTCCTTATCATATGAATCAATAATTAATTATTCACAAATAATATTACAGAATCACATTTATGACAACCAGGCCGTTCCCAGGAAAGAGGGGGCTTTCCAATAAGAATTTCTCCTTACTGGCGCGCAATTAGATGACCAAACCTCTCCTTAGACAGAACTTTCTAGACATTGCCAATAATGCTATCTAATAATATTATTCAAATAATATGAATTATTGATCTGATAATAGAAAATACTGTGCAGCAACAATTATTGAAACAACAATAATATAAAATATCAACGCAGCAATTATTGAATCAATAAAATAAAATATTGAACAGTAATTACTGTAACAATTATTGAGTAGTGCCTTCTTACGTAAGAATCAATAATTTCAAAAATACTATGCAATACCGTGTGCTACTGTGCAATAACGCGTATTACTGTATTTTAACCACCGGGTATTCCAACAGTGTTAACGGTAACAACTACGCCGTTATTTGTAAAAACTCAAATTTGTCGTTTTCTTCACCCGACAGTTATTCGTTATGGGGCCCACAAATAGCTGCGTCGTACGAATATTCCCCGACAGAAAGAATATTCCACGACCAAACGAATATTCCCCGACAACAATGATTATTTTATAACCACTTGCTTATTTTGAAAAAAAAATCATATTTCACCCATAACTTTAAACTTTTATCAATTTAACCATTTACTGAATAGTAATTATAAGAAAAATTGAATACTTTTATTTCATAAAATTCGGGGTCTTACAATCTCCCCTCCTTATGAAATTTCGTCCCCGAAATTTACGTACCTGGTATTTCAAAGAGTTGAGAATACCTTCCTTTCATTTCAGATTCCATCTTCTCTGTCATCATAATTTCTCCATTGCTCATCTCCTGTATTTCAAATATCATTCTAGAATACAGCTTCAAAACAAGTGTTAATTTAACAAATTAACATATCACATAATATCCCGATATTATGACTGACCAACAAATAAGCTTAGGTAGGACACACTAGCGAAGGATTTACTCATCTCTCCCCTCCTAGTTGTATTCCCCGATCTCCGCCAGAGATCATATCCCTAAGCTCTGATACCAACTGTGACTCTCATGGTGCTTCAACCACAGCACCTCACAATGGTACCTATCAGTTGCCACCGCAGAACGGCGTCCCCTACGGAGAGTCTGGCTTCGGTGCATCCCCCATCAACAGGAAGTCACCAGCGAGAGGCTCGGGGCTCTTTACTTATAGCTCTGATACCACCTGTGACAACCCCAAAATAGGTCCATTCCATCCAACCCATTCTGAGTCGTCAAATACATGGTACAGAAAACAACTACAACTTTATTACAACAATTGTCGTGCAAAATACAACAACACATATGCTGTGAGTTTGGATACAAATATATACCAAATGTGACATTGGACACCATCGTGGACATCACCTCACAAAGGTACCTTACATAAAGGTATAGTCAAAAACTGTTTTAGAAATTAGAATCTTTGGGAAGTGCTCAAGGAAACCTTCGTACATGGGAGGCCACGCGTCTAGGTTATGATAGATATCATATGGCCACAGAATTATCCTTGGTTGACCCAATAGACCCCAAAGAAAAACGAGAAGATTACTATCATATTCTTCCCAATGGTGAGTCTTCTCTTGACTTATCATTATCTCCACTGTCTCTAATTGAGAATTATACTTCAAACAAACACCAAGATTATATAGGTAGTGCCCATAGATATACTCAGCAAGTGGATGAGCACATCCCTGTCTTATGATGACACGAGGTTGTATGTCATTAGACATCTTGTATGATAGTGGCAAAACACCCTTCCAACGTTGGGTTCGCCTCACCCTATTGGTTTCACCAAATATAACTACTAAATGAACTTTTCTATACTGCTTCGAGAACATCCACAGCTAGAGACCACCGTTCTATTTCCCGTTACCCTCGCTCGACCCAGCTACACTCTTATTACCTGAAAGGAATTGTGAAGCAAAAGGGTGAGCACAACTAGCTCAGTAAAGAATATCATGACTAAAGATAATTAAATTATCAATAGCCTTCATCAATAATAAATCAGAGATTTAGAACATATGGTAAATGATAAAAATTTCAACCATAGTTGCAGCGGAACGAGCAATCCATTAGAAGAGTCAAATAGACTATAAAGTCTATTATCTTCTCCATGTTAAAAATCCACCAACAATGTTTTATCCATGTAACATCACTCAACAGTTCCTTTCCACAATCATATGAATAACTCATAATCATAATTGTGACTATAAATTTTTCTTCGCACCCAGGACGAAGAATATTTTCATCACCTGTCTTTACCTGAAACATCAAAGATCATGGTTATACCAAATCACAGTTCCTGTTTATAATCATACTAACAAATTCATCTTTGCACTACGGGCCAAAGATATTCATCAACAAACCATCTTTGCACTACGGGCCAAAGATATTCAACAACAGTTCATCTTTGCACTACAGGCCAAAGATATTCATCAACAGGCCATCTTTGCACTACATGCCAAAGATATTCATCAACAATTCATATTTGCACTACAGGCCAAATATATTCATATCTCAAAGAAATATATAATCATTTCAGAATTTATATAAACAATAATTATAACCATGTTGATCAATTCACCTTTGCACTTAAGCTTAAGATATTCAATTATAAATTCAATGGTCATGATCATACCAGTCACAATTCAACTTTGCACTACAGGCCAAAGAGAACCCTAGTCATGATCATACCAATAATCTACCCATCTTTACACTCCAGTGAAAGAGAATTTCAACATCAGGGTTATAAAAATGTTATATATGATGATAAAAATAATATGATCAACATATAGTTTTAATCTCAAGAGTAATATTCGTAACTCATGAATAGTAAATCGTGAATAGTAACTCATGAATAGTAACCCCGACACAAAAGATAGAAATTCCACAATAAAATCCATACCAATATTTCGGTATAATGATATTGAAAGAATAACATTACTTAAATTTATAAACAATTTATTTTAATTGTTTACACTTTACTAATTAATGCATTTAATCATCATAAAATGCCAACTCTTACAATTTCATCATCAATAACCAAAACCCTCATCAAAAATCTGCATATACCTCATATAGGATTCTCAAGCCATAAAATCCTATTTTCCAATTTTCTTTCTTCACAAAACATATTTAATTCATTTACTCATAACTAGACTATTTTCATGAAAAATACCAAATCAGTTCCAAAAATATTTCTTTTCTGGGATTTAGCATAATATAGTCCCATAGTGAACATATATTTTTCTCAGAATTTTTAAAAGTCATTTACTATTTTTCATATGGCCAAAATAGCCGAATATTTAGACATTTATCAAAAATTGTACTTTTGTCTAAAAATTCTGAAATTTACAGAGTATACTTCTATCATATACATGTACTCCCAATAAAAATTTCATCAATTTTGGAGTTAACCACAAGGAATTATAAGCGGTTACTTTTAAAATAGTCTTTTCTCATAAAATTCATAACTCTCAATCTATACATCCAAAAATCACCATTTTTGGACACAATCAATAAAACTCATCAAAATATCATTTCAAATTTTTCCAGAATTTTTGAAGATCAGAAAAATTACGAAACTGAAAATCATAACAACCCTTAAAATCCCTTACAATCCCTTACTATCCCTTACTATCCCTTACCTCAAAAGAGCAGTACTTCTGATCGGTATAAGGCTGAAGGAAACTTGCACTGATGAATAGCAACTCACAAGTATCTAAATACTCACAAAATACACTCATAATATAGAGAGAGAAAGAGAGAAAGCTTATGTTTCTGGTGTGATTTTCAATTCTAACTTAGCCCTCTATTTATAGGAAAATTTTGGTAGGTTTGACCTGCAACCTGATGGCTTTACCTGCTACTATTCCCACCCACCACATTTGAAATATAATTCAGCACATTTCTTCACCAACCACAAGTGGGGCCCACCAATTCTAGAATTTTCCACCAAAATGATAAACTCCGAAAATTCAACAATTTCTGAACCAGTCATCTCGTAAAATTCATAATAAATCATACGTTCATTTTTAACGGTTCAAAATTTGTGGACATATACTCAACTTATATATGTATAACATATCCAAAAATTACCACGATCCAACGGTCGGATTAAAAATTATAACCCCCGCAAAATATCTCAAAAACCCTGATTTTTAATACCTCCATTCCGACAAAAATACTGATAAAAACCTCAACATTAACTCCTTCATTTTTAACCACAAAAATATATCCCTCATTTATATCCACATAAAATAAATATTTCCTTATCATATGAATCAATAATTAATTATTCACAAATAATATTACAGAATCACATTTATGACAACCAGGCCGTTCCCAGGAAAGAGGGGGCTTTCCAATAAGAATTTCTCCTTACTGGCGCGCAATTAGATGACCAAACCTCTCCTTAGACAGAACTTTCTAGACATTGCCAATAATGTTATCTAATAATATTATTCAAATAATATGAATTATTGATCTGATAATGGAAAATACTGTGCAGCAACAATTATTGAAACAACAATAATATAAAATATCAACGCAGCAATTATTGAATCAATAAAATAAAATATTGAACAGTAATTACTGTAACAATTATTGAGTAGTGCCTTCTTACGTAAGAATCAATAATTTCAAAAATACTATGCAATACCGTGTGCTACTGTGCAATAACGCGTATTACTGTATTTTAACCACCGGGTATTCCAACAGTGTTAACGGTAACAACTACGCCGTTATTTGTAAAAACTCAAATTTGTCGTTTTCTTCACCCGACAGTTATTCGTTATGGGGCCCACAAATAGCTGCGTCGTACGAATATTCCCCGACAGAAAGAATATTCCACGACCAAACGAATATTCCCCGACAACAATGATTATTTTATAACCACTTGCTTATTTTGAAAAAAAAATCATATTTCACCCATAACTTTAAACTTTTATCAATTTAACCATTTACTGAATAGTAATTATAAGAAAAATTGAATACTTTTATTTCATAAAATTCGGGGTCTTACAATCTCCCCTCCTTATGAAATTTCGTCCCCGAAATTTACGTACCTGGTATTTCAAAGAGTTGAGAATACCTTCCTTTCATTTCAAATTCCATCTTCTCTGTCATCATAATTTCTCCATTGCTCATCTCCTGTATTTCAAATATCATTCTAGAATACAGCTTCAAAACAAGGGTTAATTTAACAAATTAACATATCACATAATATCCCGATATTATGACTGACCAACAAATAAGCTTAGGTAGGACACACTAGCGAAGGATTTACTCATCTCTCCCCTCCTAGTTGTATTCCCCGATCTCCGCCAGAGATCATATCCCTAAGCTCTGATACCAACTGTGACTCTCATGGTGCTTCAACCACAGCACCTCACAATGGTACCTATCAGCTTGCCACCGCAGAACGGCGTCCCCTACGGAGAGTCTGGCTTCGGTGCATCCCCCATCAACAGGAAGTCACCAGCGAGAGGCTCGGGGCTCTTTACTTATAGCTCTGATACCACCTGTGACAACCCCAAAATAGGTCCATTCCATCCAACCCATTCTGAGTCGTCAAATACATGGTACAGAAAACAACTACAACTTTATTACAACAATTGTCGTGCAAAATACAACAACACATATGCTGTGAGTTTGGATACAAATATATACCAAATGTGACATGTTCACCATCATGGACATCACCTCACAAAGGTACCTTACATAAAGGTATAGTCAAAAACTGTTTTAGAAATTAGAATCTTTGGGAAGTGCTCAAGGAAACCTTCGTACATGGGAGGCCACGCGTCTAGGTTATGATAGATATCATATGGCCACAGAATTATCCTTGGTTGACCCAATAGACCCCAAAGAAAAACGAGAAGATTACTATCATATTCTTCCCAATGGTGAGTCTTCTCTTGACTTATCATTATCTCCACTGTCTCTAATTGAGAATTATACTTCAAACAAACACCAAGATTATATAGGTAGTGCCCATAGATATACTCAGCAAGTGGATGAGCACATCCCTGTCTTATGATGACACGAGGTTGTATGTCATTAGACATCTTGTATGATAGTGGCAAAACACCCTTCCAACGTTGGGTTCGCCTCACCCTATTTTCTTCACCAAATATAACTACTAAATGAACTTTTCTATACTGCTTCGGGAGAACATCCACAGCTAGAGACCACCGTTCTATTTCCCGTTACCCTCGCTCGACCCAGCTACACTCTTATTACCTGAAAGGAATTGTGAAGCAAAAGGGTGAGCACAACTAGCTCAGTAAAGAATATCATGACTAAAGATAATTAAATTATCAATAGCCTTCATCAATAATAAATCAGAGATTTAGAACATATGGTAAATGATAAAAATTTCAACCATAGTTGCAGCGGAACGAGCAATCCATTAGAAGAGTCAAATAGACTATAAAGTCTATTATCTTCTCCATGTTAAAAATCCACCAACAATGTTTTATCCATGTAACATCACTCAACAGTTCCTTTCCACAATCATATGAATAACTCATAATCATAATTGTGACTATAAATTTTTCTTCGCACCCAGGACGAAGAATATTTTCATCACCTGTCTTTACCTGAAACATCAAAGATCATGGTTATACCAAATCACAGTTCCTGTTTATAATCATACTAACAAATTCATCTTTGCACTACGGGCCAAAGATATTCATCAACAAACCATCTTTGCACTACGGGCCAAAGATATTCAACAACAGTTCATCTTTGCACTACAGGCCAAAGATATTCATCAACAGGCCATCTTTGCACTACATGCCAAAGATATTCATCAACAATTCATATTTGCACTACAGGCCAAATATATTCATATCTCAAAGAAATATATAATCATTTCAGAATTTATATAAACAATAATTATAACCATGTTGATCAATTCACCTTTGCACTTAAGCTTAAGATATTCAATTATAAATTCAATGGTCATGATCATACCAGTCACAATTCAACTTTGCACTACAGGCCAAAGAGAACCCTAGTCATGATCATACCAATAATCTACCCATCTTTACACTCCAGTGAAAGAGAATTTCAACATCAGGGTTATAAAAATGTTATATATGATGATAAAAATAATATGATCAACATATAGTTTTAATCTCAAGAGTAATATTCGTAACTCATGAATAGTAAATCGTGAATAGTAACTCATGAATAGTAACCCCGACACAAAAGATAGAAATTCCACAATAAAATCCATACCAATATTTCGGTATAATGATATTGAAAGAATAACATTACTTAAATTTATAAACAATTTATTTTAATTGTTTACACTTTACTAATTAATGCATTTAATCATCATAAAATGCCAACTCTTACAATTTCATCATCAATAACCAAAACCCTCATCAAAAATCTGCATATACCTCATATAGGATTCTCAAGCCATAAAATCCTATTTTCCAATTTTCTTTCTTCACAAAACATATTTAATTCATTTACTCATAACTAGACCATTTTCATGAAAAATACCAAATCAGTTCCAAAAATATTTCTTTTCTGGGATTTAGCATAATATAGTCCCATAGTGAACATATATTTTTCTCAGAATTTTTAAAAGTCATTTACTATTTTTCATATGGCCAAAATAGCCGAATATTTAGACATTTATCAAAAATTGTACTTTTGTCTAAAAATTCTGAAATTTACAGAGTATACTTCTATCATATACATGTACTCCCAATAAAAATTTCATCAATTTTGGAGTTAACCACAAGGAATTATAAGCGGTTACTTTTAAAATAGTCTTTTCTCATAAAATTCATAACTCTCAATCTATACATCCAAAAATCACCATTTTTGGACACAATCAATAAAACTCATCAAAATATCATTTCAAATTTTTCCAGAATTTTTGAAGATCAGAAAAATTACGAAACTGAAAATCATAACAACCCTTAAAATCCCTTACAATCCCTTACAATCCCTTACTATCCCTTACCTCAAAAGAGCAGTACTTCTGATCGGTATAAGGCTGAAGGAAACTTGCACTGATGAATAGCAACTCACCAAGTATCTAAATACTCACAAAATACACTCATAATATAGAGAGAGAAAGAGAGAAAGCTTATGTTTCTGGTGTGATTTTCAATTCTAACTTAGCCCTCTATTTATAGGAAAATTTTGGTAGGTTTGACCTGCAACCTGATGGCTTTACCTGCTACTATTCCCACCCACCACATTTGAAATATAATTCAGCACATTTCTTCACCAACCACAAGTGGGGCCCACCAATTCTAGAATTTTCCACCAAAATGATAAACTCCGAAAATTCAACAATTTCTGAACCAGTCATCTCGTAAAATTCATAATAAATCATACGTTCATTTTTAACGGTTCAAAATTTGTGGACATATACTCAACTTATATATGTATAACATATCCAAAAATTACCACGATCCAACGGTCGGATTAAAAATTATAACCCCCGCAAAATATCTCAAAAACCCTGATTTTTAATACCTCCATTCCGACAAAAATACTGATAAAAACCTCAACATTAACTCCTTCATTTTTAACCACAAAAATATATCCCTCATTTATATCCACATAAAATAAATATTTCCTTATCATATGAATCAATAATTAATTATTCACAAATAATATTACAGAATCACATTTATGACAACCAGGCCGTTCCCAGGAAAGAGGGGGCTTTCCAATAAGAATTTCTCCTTACTGGCGCGCAATTAGATGACCAAACCTCTCCTTAGACAGAACTTTCTAGACATTGCCAATAATGCTATCTAATAATATTATTCAAATAATATGAATTATTGATCTGATAATAGAAAATACTGTGCAGCAACAATTATTGAAACAACAATAATATAAAATATCAACGCAGCAATTATTGAATCAATAAAATAAAATATTGAACAGTAATTACTGTAACAATTATTGAGTAGTGCCTTCTTACGTAAGAATCAATAATTTCAAAAATACTATGCAATACCGTGTGCTACTGTGCAATAACGCGTATTACTGTATTTTAACCACCGGGTATTCCAACAGTGTTAACGGTAACAACTACGCCGTTATTTGTAAAAACTCAAATTTGTCGTTTTCTTCACCCGACAGTTATTCGTTATGGGGCCCACAAATAGCCGTCGTACGAATATTCCCGACAGAAAGAATATTCCACGACCAAACGAATATTCCCCGACAACAATGATTATTTTATAACCACTTGCTTATTTTGAAAAAAAAATCATATTTCACTCATAACTTTAAACTTTTATCAATTTAACCATTTACTGAATAGTAATTATAAGAAAAATTGAATACTTTTATTTCATAAAATTCGGGGTCTTACAATCTCCCCTCCTTATGAAATTTCGTCCCCGAAATTTACGTACCTGGTATTTCAAAGAGTTGAGAATACCTTCCTTTCATTTCAAATTCCATCTTCTCTGTCATCATAATTTCTCCATTGCTCATCTCCTGTATTTCAAATAACATTCTAGAATACAGCTTCAAAACAAGTGTTAATTTAATAAATTAACATATCACATAATATCCCGATATTATGACTGACCAACAAATAAGCTTAGGTAGGACACACTAGCGAAGGATTTACTCATCTCTCCCCTCCTAGTTGTATTCCCCGATCTCCGCCAGAGATCATATCCCTAAGCTCTGATACCAACTGTGACTCTCATGGTGCTTCAACCACAGCACCTCACAATGGTACCTATCAGCTTGCCACCGCAGAACGGCGTCCCCTACGGAGAGTCTGGCTTCGGTGCATCCCCCATCAACAGGAAGTCACCAGCGAGAGGCTCGGGGCTCTTTACTTATAGCTCTGATACCACCTGTGACAACCCCAAAATAGGTCCATTCCATCCAACCCATTCTGAGTCGTCAAATACATGGTACAGAAAACAACTACAACTTTATTACAACAATTGTCGTGCAAAATACAACAACACATATGCTGTGAGTTTGGATACAAATATATACCAAATGTGACATTGGACACCATCATGTACAGCACCTCACAAAGGTACCTTACATAAAGGTATAGTCAAAAACTGTTTTAGAAATTAGAATCTTTGGGAAGTGCTCAAGGAAACCTTCGTACATGGGAGGCCATGCGTCTAGGTTATGATAGATATCATATGGCCACAGAATTATCCTTGGTTGACCCAATAGACCCCAAAGAAAAACGAGAAGATTACTATCATATTCTTCCCAATGGTGAGTCTTCTCTTGACTTATCATTATCTCTACTGTCTCTAATTGAGAATTATACTTCAAACAAACACCAAGATTATATAGGTAGTGCCCATAGATATACTCAGCAAGTGGATGAGCACATCCCTGTCTTATGATGACACGAGGTTGTATGTCATTAGACATCTTGTATGACAGTGGCAAAACACCCTTCCAACGTTAGGTTCGCCTCACCCTATTGGTTTCACCAAATATAACTACTAAATGAACTTTTCTATACTGCTTCGGGAGAACATCCACAGCTAGAGACCACCGTTCTATTTCTCCGTTACCCTCGCTCGACCCAGCTACACTCTTATTACCTGAAAGGAATTGTGAAGCAAAAGGGTGAGCACAACTAGCTCAGTAAAGAATATCATGACTAAAGATAATTAAATTATCAATAGCCTTCATCAATAATAAATCAGAGATTTAGAACATATGGTAAATGATAAAAATTTCAACCATAGTTGCAGCGGAACGAGCAATCCATTAGAAGAGTCAAATAGACTATAAAGTCTATTATCTTCTCCATGTTAAAAATCCATCAACAATGTTTTATCCATGTAACATCACTCAACAGTTCCTTTCCACAATCATATGAATAACTCATAATCATAATTGTGACTATAAATTTTTCTTCGCACCCAGGACGAAGAATATTTTCATCACCTGTCTTTACCTGAAACATCAAAGATCATGGTTATACCAAATCACAGTTCCTGTTTATAATCATACTAACAAATTCATCTTTGCACTACGGGCCAAAGATATTCATCAACAAACCATCTTTGCACTACGGGCCAAAGATATTCAACAACAGTTCATCTTTGCACTACAGGCCAAAGATATTCATCAACAGGCCATCTTTGCACTACATGCCAAAGATATTCATCAACAATTCATATTTGCACTACAGGCCAAATATATTCATATCTCAAAGAAATATATAATCATTTCAGAATTTATATAAACAATAATTATAACCATGTTGATCAATTCACCTTTGCACTTAAGCTTAAGATATTCAATTATAAATTCAATGGTCATGATCATACCAGTCACAATTCAACTTTGCACTACAGGCCAAAGAGAACCCTAGTCATGATCATACCAATAATCTACCCATCTTTACACTCCAGTGAAAGAGAATTTCAACATCAGGGTTATAAAAATGTTATATATGATGATAAAAATAATATGATCAACATATAGTTTTAATCTCAAGAGTAATATTCGTAATTCATGAATAGTAAATCGTGAATAGTAACTCATGAATAGTAACCCCGACACAAAAGATAGAAATTCCACAATAAAATCCATACCAATATTTCGGTATAATGATATTGAAAGAATAACATTACTTAAATTTATAAATAATTTATTTTAATTAATGCATTTAATCATCATAAAATGCCAACTCTTACAATTTCATCATCAATAACCAAAACCCTCATCAAAAATCTGCATATACCTCATATAGGATTCTCAAGCCATAAAATCCTATTTTCCAATTTTCTTTCTTCACAAAACATATTTAATTCATTTACTCATAACTAGACCATTTTCATGAAAAATACCAAATCAGTTCCAAAAATATTTCTTTTCTGGGATTTAGCTAATATAGTCCCATAGTGAACATATATTTTTCTCAGAATTTTTAAAAGTCATTTACTATTTTTCATATGGCCAAAATAGCCGAATATTTAGACATTTATCAAAAATTGTACTTTTGTCTAAAAATTCTGGAATTTACAGAGTATACTTCTATCATATACATGTACTGCCAATAAAAATTTCATCAATTTTGGAGTTAACCACAAGGAATTATAAGCGGTTACTTTTAAAATAGTCTTTTCCCGTAAAATTCATAACTCTTAATCTATACATCCAAAAATCACCATTTTTGGACACAATCAATAAAACTCATCAAAATATCATTTCAAAATTTTCCATAATTTTTGAAGATCAGAAAAATTACGAAACTGAAAATCATAACAACCCTTAAAATCCATTACAATCCCTTACAATCCCTTACTATCCCTTACCTCAAAAGAGCAGTACTTCTGATCGGTATAAGGCTGAAGGAAACTTGCACTGATGAATAGAAACTCACAGAGTATCTAAATACTCACAAAATACACTCAATAATCTAGAGAGAGAAAGAGAGAAAACTTATGTTTCTGGTGTGATTTTCAATTCTAACTTAGCCCTCTATTTATAGGAAAATTTTGGTAGGTTTGACCTGCAACCTGATGGCTTTACCTGCTACTATTCCCACTCACCACATTTGAAATATAATTCAGCACATTTCTTCACCAACCACAAGTGGGGCCCACCAATTCTAGAATTTTCCACCAAAATGATAAACTCCGAAAATTCAACAATTTTTGAACAAGTCATCTCGTAAAATTCATAATAAATCATACGTTCATTTTTAACGGTTCAAAATTTGTGGACATATACTCAACTTATATATGTATAACATATCCAAAAATTACCACGATCCAACGGTCGGATTAAAAATTATAACCCCCGCAAAATATCTCAAAAACCCTGATTTTTAATACCTTCATTCCGATAAAAATACTGATAAAAACCTCAACATTAACTCCTTCATTTTTAACCACAAAAATATATCCCTCATTTATATCCACATAAAATAAATATTTCTTTATCATATGAATCAATAATTAATTATTCACAAATAATATTACAGAATCACATTTATGACTACCAGGCCGTTCCCAGGAAAGAGGGGGCTTTCCAATAAGAATTTCTCCTTACTGGCGCGCAATTAGATGACCAAACCTCTCCTTAGACAGAACTTTCTAGTCATTGCCAATAATGCTATCTAATAATATTATTTAAATAATATGAATTATTGATCTGATAATAGAAAATACTGTGCAGCAACAATTATTGAAACAACAATAATATAAAATATCAACGCAGCAATTATTGAATCAATAAAATAAAATATTGAACAGTAATTACTGTAACAATTATTGAGTAGTGCCTTCTTACGTAAGAATCAATAATTTCAAAAATACTATGCAATACCGTGTGCTACTGTGCAATAACGCGTATTACTGTATTTTAACCACCGGGTATTCCAACAGTGTTAACGGTAACAACTACGCCGTTATTTGTAAAAACTCAAATTTGTCATTTTCTTCACCCGACAGTTATTCTGTTATGGGGCCCACAAATAGCCGTCGTACGAATATTCTCCGACAGAAAGAATATTCCACGACCAAACGACTATTCCCCGACAACAATGATTATTTTATAACCACTTGCTTATTTTGAAAAAAAATCATATTTCACTCATAACTTTAAACTTTTATCAATTTAACCATTTACTGAATAGTAATTATAAGAAAAATTGAATACTTTTATTTCATAAAATTCGGGGTCTTACAGCAACAGACTGCTAACTTAGGCAGAGCACAAATATTTTTTCAATAATATGGAGAGAAGATACCTGATGTATGGAAGTCATGATTATTATTTTTTTAATAGGTAATACATGAAGTTCATGATTGAAAGATGACTTTGAGACAAATTTCTTCAATGGAGCATGAGCTTTAAGCTTTAGCTTACAGATTTTAATCTTAAAAATCTGAAAATAAAGTTGTATTTATTGTCTCCCATTCCCAAGTTCAAAAGTCACACAATGACTTGACATATCCAAACTGCAAGATAATTCTTCTTCATCTTCCCTCCTTTTCTATACTCAGTAGGCACAAAAAGTTAATATCAAAAGTGTCATGTGTAAACTCTAAGAAGGCAGTATAGATAACAAAACTGAAGTAGAATGAAACATGCAATATATTCGGAAAGCATAGAGTGGCACATTAACTAGCTTAAATATTACCAGTTGAAAGATATACTCACATTCCATGCCCGTTGGATGGAATTCGCGAACCATTACTACCAGCAACAGTTCCTTGAAGCTTATTCCTATCCAGCCAAAGTTCCTCAAGGTACTTCAAATTGCCAAGCTCAGGAGGCAACTTCCCAGTCAACCGATTGGACTGAAGATTTCTATAACAATACAACTGAACAAGTAAGAATAAGCAAGAGATAACTAAATAAAAAAGTCCAATACATAAAGCCCAATGCCAAACTTGACTTACATTATAGTAATCGAAGTTAAATTACCAATCTCAGTAGGAATTGGTCCAAATAGCAGCTTTGACCCCAAATCCAACACCGTGAGGTATTTCAACAAGCCAATTTCTTTGGGAATCGTACCAATGAAACTATTTCCATGTAGAATTCTACAAACATTGGCAAAGTTAAAATTTAGTTTACATATTATTCCATAATAATTAAAGCTACGAAACAAAATCAAAGATCAATATAATGTAATAAATTCATACAGTTCTTGCAAAGAAGAGAGTTGATGCAACTCTGATGCAATAAATCCCTTCAAAGATGACCCAGACACATTGCTGCAAACAGAATTGCACCAAAATTTTAAAGCTCATATTAGTCTTTAAATTTTAAAGCGTGCTAAATTTACCCAAACTGCATTATTCAATAACTTATTACAAATGGAAGATGAAAAGATCAACCTATTTTGATCACTAAAAGAAAATATATATACAGAGCATAAAACGAAGGTCATCATTAGAGCATATTTAATAGAGCTTTATCCTAGTCTGGATGGTGCTTCAACATATAGGACAGAGATGAAGGTCTTGTCCACATTCACAACATGTCTGCAAAAAAGAATGAAAAAGAAAACTTGAAGATACACTCTAGTCATGTTCTCTAAAAATGAAAACCAAAAACCTTTTGACAGTGATACCTGATGTCCACAACCAAATGCCATATCCTTAGGATTGGTAATGCAAATGGGACATAACTGTAACAAGGCAGACAAGAAACAGTTAACCATGATTCCCAACAATACATGAACATTCTAATACTAAATCCATTTTTCAAGTATACTGGATCACTCCAGTACTAAATATACAGGTAAAGTTTTATTTGAAAAAGTTGTGAGCGTATATCACTTACATGAACATCTAATGCATCACTTGCAGGCTGACTCATGCCAACAGCTACAGCCTGTCTGTCTGAAGAAGGTGCACTCGATTGGAAACTACTAGACTGTGAAGGTTTTGATGCTCCTCGAGAAGCCATACCATAATGAGGTGGAGGAAGAGCAATCCTGTCTATAGCTTTCCCTTTCTGAGCACTGATTGAGAAACGCAAATATATCAAGAATTTTCCTAAAACAAAAATATTGTTGAACATTATGGCAAAATCATAAAAGCAAAGTTCAATTAGTACCCTAATATATTAAGCTCTAGTGTTGCTTTATATTGAGAAGGAATTTCCATCAAGGCTAAAAGTACAAACTCTGCCTCTTTCTTAGATCAGTTCAGATTCTTTGACATAATTTCTGTGAAATTTACAAACTAAAAGGATAAACTGATCAGTATAACAAAAATAAAGCATGGTCTGAAACAACGGTTTCAAGGTTCCTGCTACTTACTAAAACTTGCCTAGAAATTATCAAAGGCTCGAGCAGGTATGTTGTCATCGAATTCTCTCATCATGTCCCATGGCCCATCTCCAACACCAACTAAAATGATTGACAGGGTTTTCACTGTAAAGTAAAAAAGAGCATTTCTCAGTATTTGGGTCACAAAATCATCCACCCATCAAAAGTTAATCTGAAAACTCACCTGGCTTTCACGATTACCTCAACAGTTTTCCTTTCTTGGGGGCTTAACTGGCCATGTTCAGTATCAACGCTTCTTGTCACCTATCATACATTAGAGAATGAATAATTAAAGCAAACTCGTCGTTCAAACTCCAATTTTATCTAAGTAAACGTTAGAAAACATACTGGCACATCAAAAAGCAGTAAGCCCAGAAACACTTCAAGGGTTCCTCTAACAAGTTACACCACACCTTATTCTTAGGAAAGAGAATAGCACACTAAAAGTCACATGAAGATGTTCGTAGAACATATTTTGATGAGTAAAACACTAAGAAGCCAAAATGATGATACATTATAAAACTGTGCAATATATGACTACGTAACGAAAAAAATGCATTTGATGACCTAAGAAGAATAGTATTCTTACTCAAATTAAATGTCCACATTGCTATGAATTACTTGTCTACATGACCATTTGCAAAAACCAATTTCAAAAGCCAGCCATCTACCAATAGTCTTTCAAGGAAATGCTCTCCTGCAATAATATATCGAATTCATTTGTGAGCTAGTAACGTGTATGTATCCATGTGAAATGTACAAAAACCTATTTATGTATCCATGTGAACAGGATAGAACCAATAAGAGAGTTGTTCAATTTGACTCAACTAAATAATTAAGCATTATTCAAGTGTTTCAACTTTGATAAGATGAAAGGCATACCTTATTTGATGCTAGTTCTGATCATCTTTCTCTTCCTCGTCCATACTTTGTTCTTCTTTGCTACGATAATCTACAGGTGTATCATCCTCACTACACCCCTCGTCGAATTCATCATCCTCAAAATCATCATCATTGACATCATCATCTATGTCTCCATCCAATAAGATATTGTGTTTAATGTTAATTTTTTGAGTTCTTTGTCTTAAGATAATGTTATTTATTGTTTCTGGATCAACATCATCTCTATTCATTGGCCCTATATCCCGATCTTGAACAACAATGTCGATATCGAGTGAGTCATCATCAAGGTTAACAACATTGTCAGTGGTATATTCTTCAATCTCGTCCATTTCATCCTTCGGAACATCAAATACGTGTCGGTGGTTAAACCTTTAAACAATTTTTCAGTTGCCGCCTAACTTCAAATCGTCAACAAAAAAACTTGTTTTACCTGAGAAGCTAATATGTATGGGTCATTTCTATACCATGTGCTACTTACATTTACACTTGTAAAGTGTGTATCCTTCCTAATACCCATACGCCGATTAGATAAATCAAACCACTCACAAGAAAATATAAACACATTATACCATTTTCCATACTCTATTTTGATAATATCATTTAATAAGCCAAAAAAGTCGATACTTTTCCCATCGTGTTCTCCTTCACATGTTATTCCACTATTTTGGATTTGCCTACGATCGTCACGATCTTTGACAAGAAACCTTACTCCATTTACAATGCATCCTTTATATTTCCATACTCTTAAATTTGGACCACATGCTAATGCAAATAGTTGATCACTAATGACATTTGATGTGGTATTCCAAAGATGATGAATCGATTAGAGGAAAAAAATTTAAATTAATCATTGATTTTCAAATAGTAACAAACAACATTAAAAGGGGAAGAAATATTATTTTACCTTCTTTTTAAACCACTGAGGAAATCTTTTTTCCAATTCGATGTTGTTTTGGTAAGCTTGTTTCAATTCCTCCTCACATTCCCTACAAGAATAATATTAGTACAAAAAACTAGTATGAAGCAATAATTATTTGAATAATTTAATGATAAAATGTATAACTTACTCAATATAAGGTTGCACGTCTTCACAATTATTCAAGACATACCAATGAGCCATTTGAATCTCCTTGGAATCAGCATAGTCAAAAAGAAAACCACCTAATGGTTTAACATTTTGAGAAAAGACAGAAAGAGCATCTTTTCTAACTTTTCCATCAGGATTATGGTCCTTTTTATTGAACTTGTTCTCACTTCGTGGTTAAGTACAAGGAATAAAATGTCAAACATTCATCTGCGACATACCCTTTAGCAATTGATCCTTCTGAATGTGCTTTGTTCCTTACGTACTTTTTCAGCGTGTATAGATACCTTTAAAAATAATTACGAAATTAAGTATGACACAACTATAAAGTTCATAGATAACCAGAAATATATAGTTACATACCTTTAAATTGGATACATCCACGAATAGCATACAGAGCCTGTAAACATTGCTTCTTATGGTTGATGAACAGCCAAGTGAACACAAATATCAATGAAAATCCTCTCAATCTTGCATAAGATAAGTACAATATCCTTCTCCATTTTACTTAAGTCATTCACTTTTAGTGTCCTACTATATAGATTTTTAAAGATTGCACCCAACTTAGTTAATGTTGTTGCCACATCGTCATTAAGATTCCCTTGAACTCCAGCAGGGATTAATCGTTGTAAAAGAACATGGCAGTCATGCGTCTTGTATCCCGACATGCTATTATCACTTGTATTAATAGATCTAGCAATATTTGATGCATATCCGTTTGGGAATTTGACAGACCATATAAAGGGCAAGAATTTGTCTCTCTCTTTTTTGGAAAAAGAAAAGGCTAGTTGTGGCTTGTCAAACTTATCTCCCCGTGGTCTTAAGTGCAACTCTTTACGTATATTCATATCCTCTAAATCTTGTCGAGCCTTGTAAGTGTCCTTATTTATACCTTCAATCTTTAGTAATGTCCCAAGTATGTTATCACAAATATTCTTCTCGATGTGCATTACATCGAGCTTATGTCTGACCTTCAAATCTTTCCAATCTGGTAGCTTAAAGATAATACTTTTATTCGTCCAATTAGAGTTGGACAGAGTTGTTGTCCTCTTTCGCTTTCTTTCTCTATTCATACTTACATTTTTCGGATGCTTGCCAAAATCCCCGAAATTGATTGATTCTACATGATGTAAAATTTTTGATCCACCTAGGATCTTAGGTGGTCTATGGAGTTCCTCCTTTCCATCATAGCCTAAACTCTTTCTCCACCTACAAAGGCAAGATAAACCATAGGAAGTAAATTATGTGAAAAATGTGAAGATGAAATTAAAATAAGTTACGTATTAAAAATACCTATGATTAAGACCGAGAAATGCACGATGCCCCCCGTAAGAGATTTTACTCCTCAACCTAGTCGAGTGTGTATCTACATTGCAAGTTGGACAAGCCATGTACCCTTTGGTACTCCATCCAGAAAGATTTGTCAGTGCCGAAAAATCGTTAATTGTCCGTAAAACAGAAGTATGCATGTTGAAATTGCACCCAGTATAAGAGTCATATGTTTGAATTCCTTGTTCCCACAAATCAACAAGATCATCTATTAAAGGACGTAAATAAACATCGATTTCTTTACCTGGTGCTTTTGGTCCAGAAATCAAAAGTGACATTATGAAAAAGGGCTCCTTCATGCACATCCAAGGGGGCAAATTATAAGGAGTGAGTATTACCGGCCACATGCTATATGAGCAACTCATATTTCCAAATGGATTGAATCCATCAGTGGCTAGGCCAAGACAAATGTTTCTTGGATCATTAGAAAACCATTCATACTTTCTATCAAAGTCCTTCCACGATACAGAATCTGCTGGATGCCTCAGTTCACCTTCTACTGAAATAAGTTTTTCCTTATGCCACCACATGTCTTTTGCAATTTTTTTTGACATAAAAAGTCTTTGCAATCGCGGTTTTATAGGAAAGTATCTCAAAATCTTGTGTGGGAATTTTTTACCCTTCCCATCATTAACTTTCCATCTTGATTCCCGGCATACTGGACACTCTTCTTATAAATCCTTATTTTCTGGCCAAAAAAGGGCACAATCATACCTTCAACAAAAATGAGACAGATTAACTATATATGAATGAGTGTTATAATTAAGGACTTTTTGATATGTTATTTTACTTACTTGTATGCGTGTATTGGAAGGTATCCAAGGCCAATTTCACGTAGCATTGTCTTTGCCTCGTAGTATTATTTTAGCAAATTTGCACCATCAGCAAGAACATCTTTAATTAACTCAAGTAGCATGTCTATGGACTTATTTGTCCAATGGTTGAAAACCTTCAAATGTAGTAATTTTATAACAAATGACAAAATGGAGAACTTTTGGCATCCCGGATATAACTCTATCTAACATATTAAGCATTTGTTCAAATCTAGTATGATTTTGATTTTGGAAGGTATCTTCATTCCCACTAACAACAAAGGTTCCTCGATTAATATCTTCCATTAGTGTCTCAATTTCATCCTCATCACCATCTAAATTATAGTCCATAAACTCCTCATTTTGAGAGAAAATATTCTGACCATGTTCATTGGGTAAACGTGGAATGGGTTCACCGTGGTAAATCCACTTATCATAAGAAGGCATTATCCCATTTATGAACAAATGTGAAGACACCTCTTCCTAGATTTTAGTGTATAGGTTCATACACTTGGTACAAGGACATCTAATGTCAACTGTTGGGCCAAATGTTGCACGTACATGCTCAATGAAGTTTTTGACCCCATTGCGATAAGTCGCTGATATACGCTCATGATGCGTCCAACTCTTATCCATGAAATTAAGTTCAACCTAAAATTTATTCATCAACTCAATTACATCAACTCAACTAGTGATTTTAACACAATACACAAAAAAATAGATAAAATAATAACTAGTGGTCATATTTAAATCATTTATATTTTGAGAGATCGAATCAAACTTTTAGTTAAACGAGTACATTGTCATACATTTGGGTCACTCTTACGGTTTAAATAACAATTGTCAAAGAAAAGGTCATAAAAGATTGATTTGTCACTTGTGTGTCTTTCAAATTTGCAAGTAAGGTAACTAAATAAGATATCATTATGTGTTTGCGACATGCTTAAGAGTTGAGACACACAACCAGAAAATCTGAACTTGTAGAAGACCAACACCAAAGAAATTGTTTGTAATATCAAAAGACTAAAGGTTTTGTGACATTGGAGTGATTATCTGCAGTTCCCCTTTCATATTTGCAGTCTGTAAATAAATTGTTAACATTAAGCAAACATGCAGTTAATTATCTAATAGGAGCACTACATTTATATGAACTTTTAATATGAATGTTGCAACTGAAGTTCCCCATGTATGGCTTTGCATAACACAGTTCTGAACTTTACAATAAAAACTGCTCATATTTATTAAGAAAGCTTTCTCAGTTCTTTAAGTTAAATTTTTATCACTTACCCACCACCCTAAGGACGAGGCAAAGAGAATACAGTGAACATAGAGCAGAAGTAGATTACTTCAAACACTAAACATAACCAAAACAACAAATGAAATTCCAGCCTCAAAGAAAGAAAATTTGAAATGAACAAATAGAATGAATGAATTGTTCATTAAGCCAATGCTTTATAAACAAGCATAAGGGAACAGATTTGATGAAACTTTTACGACGCATGCCTATGCAAATATGTTGAAATATTTGATAGAAAAACTTGAGATACCATACTTGAAGAAAAGTCAATTGCTTAATCGCCAAAAGAATCTCAAAGCTCATTTTGCCGTGTTATGGTTTGTTTAAATGTTCAATTGGATTTAGTGGTGTTGCTTGGAGCAAAATTACAAAATAGTGGAATGCTAAACCTGAAGTATGAAAAGACCTTATAGAGGTATTTATTTAAGATTAATTAAATTACTTTTGTCCAATTTAATTGTATGCATATAGATAATGTCTTTTATTTGATAATAATGTCTTTATAACTAGGCAAAGCCTAAAGCTGCTATGTGGAGGGATAAAGCGATCTACCATTATAATTGCTTGGAAGAATTATTTGCTAAAGATAGGGCAACAGGGGAAGGTTCAGTAACTGCAAAAGAGAAGCGAAAAAAGTGGGAGGACATGACTGAGCAAGAATCTACAATTGTTGGAATTGATGGTGCAATATCCTGAAATGATGTAATTTTAGAAAGTTTCAATTTGGTCGATATTGGCGACTTTATGTCAACCCCTTCTCAAGTACCGATGAAGGTGTAAATACTTCAAAAGAAAAAAAGAAAAAGGCAAAACATTCTGATGATGAAGGTAAATTAACTAATGTGATGGATATATTAGCTATCATATTGGAAAAGCAAGGGGAGACATTTGAAAAACAGTGACAAACATTTATCAATTCATCTGTGCGAGTCTATTCTGCAAATGATATCTTTAAAGGACTAAATGAAATAAATTTCGATGAGAAAAATATTGATGAGGCTTATTTATGGCTACTAGAAAATCAAGACAAGGCAGGAGCATTGTTTGGGTTAACGTTAGAGAGAAAATTGAATTTCTTGAAGAATTTGATAAATAATCTCTGTTAGTATTAATAATACAGATTATGTTTGATTACTTTTGGGTATGCTATGACAATGACTTTGTAGAAATAGTTTTTGTTTAACATTTATTTGGATATTTGTATTTGATTATGCAATTTTTTCTTTGATTAAATTTATCTTCCATATTTTTATTCATAGTTGGGTTATAATTAATAGAATGGTAAATTTGTAAAAGTGATATTTTTTTTTCTTTTCATTGGAACTCAAAAATGCAAGATTTTTTTTTAATTTTCTATTCTTTTCTATTAAAAACTCATAAACAACACTAAGAAAAACTTCAAGTTTTTTATTCTTAAAGTTTTTAACTTTAAGCAGAACCATAAGGAAGAGAACCCTAGGTTGAAATTTAGAAGTGACCATAAAATTATAAATTTGTTTAGTCATTGCATGAATAGACCATTGTTTCAACACATTGTTTATATAGGGAAAAAAAGGGAATTGATATTTCCCCAAGTAAAATATTAGTTTCACTTGTGGAAATATTAATTCCCAAAAATAATAAAGAGTAACGTGTTTATCCATTAAAACTAATAAAGAGTAATGTGTTTATAAAAGGGATGAACGGAGTATTATTATTTTTATCAATTCAAGTATTTCATATTTTTGTCATTTATGAAGGTTTTCACATTTTAGCGGCATTGTTTAATCATGAGAAAAGAAGAAGAATATCGTAATGATCTCTAGATATTAGCACTACAAAAAAATGGGTCTTTAGCAACGTTTTTTCGGGCAACGACTTTATAAGTCGTTGCTAAAAGTATATGTTTAGCAACGAAATTTGTCCTTCGTTGCAGATTGTGTCAGGCTTTCACTTTTTGTAACGAAATCCAAAAGTCGTTGCAAAATTTTGTTGCCAATTCATTGGTGGGAAATAATTTCGTTAGAAATTCGTTGCAAAATTTTCGGGCACTTGATTTCTCGTCATCGTGAGCAATGCAAGTTTTTTTGTTGCTAAAAATGGGGTTTTAGCAACGCTTTTTCAGGTAACGACTTTATAAGTCGTTGCTAAAAGTGTATGTTTAGCAACGAAACTTGTCCTTCGTTGTAGATTGTGTCAGGCTTTCACTTTTTGCAATGAAATTCATAAGTAGTTGCAAAATTTGGAAACAAAATTCGTTAGAAATTCGTTGCAAAATTTCTAACCACTTTGATTTCTTCTCATCGTGGGCAACGAAAGTGTTTTTGTTGCTATATTTCGTTGCCTAATATGGACCACATTCATTGGCAACAATTTTTATTTTCGTTGCATATTCTATACAACTTTTTGCAACGACTATTAAAATGTTGCCTTAAATTAAGAATAATAATAATAATAATAATAATAATAATAATAATAATAATAATAATAATAATAATAGTAGTAGTAGTAGTAGTACTAAAACTCAAAAAGCCTTCTTAACTTTCATCATATCAGCGCTAAGAGCTTGTGAACAGGGTTCACTGTCAGATAGCTCACAGCTAAATAATTCTTCACGAACTACTTTTGAAAGGGAAGAGAACCCCTGCTGACTTTCATATTCAGGTCCTGTCAGCTGAAGTTCACAGCTGATACAACCGAAATCGTTGGAAAGAATCGTCCCGGTCGGAAAGGCCGGTAAATAATGTACACCCCTCAATGGAGGTATGGACAAAGTGAGAGTCAGGCGCCCCCTTTTGAAATATGTGTTGATAGTTGCCTTCTAAGCCAAAATGAGAAAAAAAGTGCGTTGGTCATTCTTTAACATATAGTACTTGGTATTATTTAGTAGTATTTTGGAGTCTGAAATTAAATTTTTTTTTGTTGGCGACTTTATTCAGTTCACTTGTCTCTTCGAATTACATGCCAAATTACTTGAGTATAAAACCAAAACTATGAATGATGACTTTTAACAAACTTTTTTCTTTAAAGATCTCTGTGACTTTAACAGATTGTTCTACAATTTTCGGTATATGCCTTCAGCAACCCTGGTCTAAAGCATCCATGATTTATTCAGCACATAAAACTCAAAACAACATGAACAGTAGTTACTTTATCAGCAAAAATGAACACCAGTTATTTATACAGCAGCATGCTAACAATTACCAATTAAGATACTAAATACTAACAATGACGGGTTTTTAACTTAAACAAGCTGGGGGTTGAGATGTGGGAGGAATTGTCTAGGATCACTGGAACTTTACAACCACACAAGAAATGTCATCAGTGCTCTTCCTTGCAAGTGCCTCTTCGGTAAGGTGTTTTGCTGCTGATCGAGCATCCTTAATGTGTTTGATACAATCCACGGCTTCTTGATTTGACAAAGCCTGATACCACATGATAAATGTATTAAAATGCTATCATAGATCATCGCAAACAGAACCAAAAGTTACCATCAAAAACACAAATAATTACAAGAAAAGTGATTTGGTCTTTAGCTTCTCAAGTACTTTTAAGAAATATCCCCTAGTTTATAAACTACTCAAGGAACAAGAGCCCTCTAATTAGATCCAATGGTAGGTAACTTTTGATAATCCATTCGACCCCTACCATAATTACAAGTGAAAAGAACTTCAAATTCAAACCCAATCATCCTAAATTACTGCAGTTCTTACTCCACTTTCAATATGAACTATACATTTGCAACACAAGTATGAACAGAGATAAAAATAAGCAAATTTGAAATCCAAAATACAGAAATCAAATCGACAAGCAATAATATATGACCAGATGTCAAACATTCAGCTTACCATCTTGAATGCTATAAAAATCATCATCTCCACCAGAGTCGAGCACCATCACAGGATCGAACCATAATTCTGAATTTCCTGCTTTTACAACAAAATTTGAATAAAAAGTCAGGTGAATTTGTATAAAAAATTATATCCATCCAAGCAAAGTTACCATGCTATATACGTTGATCATTCAGTACGAAAGTTTCAGACAGCGAAACGGAAAAAGTAGATAGTATTCCTATAGTTGAGAATGAAGCAAAAACTAAAAGGCAAAAATCTAACATTCCATGGCAGCCCATACAGATAAGGCATTAACAAAATTGATAGTCTTTCAGAAAAAACAAAACGTTGCATACAACCACCAGTATTTAGATAGATTTATGATATGATTAATTTTATCTTAATAAATCAAGTAAAATAAGTAAAATAAATCAATTTACAAAATAAGCTACAATTAACAACTTAATAAGGCAAAAACCAACAAATTAGTAAACAAAACTAACCTAATTAAGAAAATGAAAACTACCCGAAAAGGATTTCATTAAATCTTATCAAAAACTGAATAATAGGATACCTTGATATGCAGGATTGCAGTATTTGCGATCTATTGAAACAGGTGAAGGATCCACTTTATTGAGCTTGTGAGATAAAGAGGGTGTCTTTGTTACTCTTCTACGGCTTCTATTATTCCTTCGAATACCCATTCCACGGCCTCTCGGTTTCGATCCATAAGCTCCCATATTCGCCCTTTTTTTAATGGGTGAAACAGATCAAGTTTTCTTCTTTGAGCTCTGTTCTAGCTCTGCAAATTAGAGATAATCAAGCAGTATCAGACCCAACTTTACTGAGAAACATTAAATGATAAAGAGGGTGGCTTATATTAATTAAATAGATTTACTGAACCCAATTTCCAATCCAATAATAAGAATAATTAGAAACCTATAAAGTTCGCTAAAATCTAAGAACTAAATATTACAGTGAAAATTCTAGTTTGAAAGGGGTAAATGACGTGGTTAGTTGACTGTATGTATAATTGTATATGTACACCATATATATATATATATATATATATATATATATATATAAATTGAACAGAGTGATACACCATGAGTTGTATGATTAGCGTTCTATGTCAATGTGATTCATTGTGTGTTCGTACTAGCATAATAGAAATATATAAATAATCAGCAAGTGGCACGTTTGCACCACACCTGCAGCACCAATTTGCAGCATGGTATCCAGACGCGGAACCAACAGCAGTAGAAGAGTGCTAACAGTAGACAATGCAGCAACCACTGACAGCAGGAGCACCTACAATACCTATACCCCAAACTGCAGATAGGTGCCCATAAAACGCCCCCAGTTGCAACCTGAAGCTCAGAGACAAAAATCTCAACCATACCAAACAGCAGCCCCTCAAAAACAAAGTCCAGCAACAACCTGTAAATCAACAACAAAACACAGTAGCACCAGCTAGACCCAATCTGTAGCAACCTGGAAGAGGACGAGCAGTCCCCCTGCGAAGTTAAATCCCAGCAACACACAACCTACATTGCCCACATAGGTACACAGCCATATTGAATACATAGGTGAACCAGAATGGAAACCTAGAAAACATAACACATGATGACCATATTCGAAATTAAATATCCCAACCATGTAAAACATAGATGGCATATGGCAAAAGAGAATTACAGATCTAAATCTGAATGGTGATAACATGGTGTAGTTTTAACTCTCTGAAACCTAGCATTAGTATGGAGTCCAAATTTTAACAGGTGAATGATATCTTGAGTAATGGACTAGGTTGGGATAGCAGTGTTAGTAAACATCCTAGCATTGAGTTCCTACCAAATTCTGTAGACAACAACAGCAAAACTAACGTGCAACAGGCTATGATGAAATTGGAGACAAGAGTAGAAGACTGAGATTGAAAACTTTTGAGAAGAATAGGTGAGTGTTTTAACATAATCAATTCATCAAACAACTGTAGGCAACTAGATTTGAAGCCAGCCAATTGCTAGTGAGATGTTAAATATAATTTATAATTGGGACGCAATACATACCACAATATCAAGCCAGTCAATTGCTAGTGCAGATGATACAACTTCCCAATACTTTGTAAATACCTTCAAACCAACATCATGATGTGAGGTAATATGTCGACCAACAAGTTCGAGAGCTGTTTCTGTAACAGATATAGAACAGTCGCAGATCCTTCCTTCAATAGCAGTTTGAACAAGCTTATCACGCAAAGCTTCCGGATTAGCTTCAACAATAATACTAACATGCTCTCATGAAAAACAAGGAGCACACGAAGTAAGTCCACAAAAAGAAAGATAGTAATTTGTCACCGCAATAGCAAGTGACTTGAGAATTCATTGACACTTCTACTTACTGCTCGTAATGCCTCAGCACGAATCACAGGTGAATTCTCCTCAAAACTTGCCTGAAATAAGATACATAGTAATGTTGATGAACCCATATTCCAGCAATGCTGAATTTGAACATTTATGGGACCCAAGAGGCATATACAAGTTAAGACAGTCCAAACAAGTTAACAAATTTAGAGCAAGACAGTCCAAACAACAGAAAACATAGACAAAACCAACCAATTTTTGGCCTGAAACAAGTTAAGAACTGTAACAATAGCAAATTATCAACTACAACAATATATTAGCTAAATTAAATCTTTCCATCATATTTAACCAAAATTGGAAAATCAAAATCCAAATACCATCCATTATACTATAAATTACTGATTTACCAAGTCTAACATAAAGTTCAACATTAATATCCAAGATTTTGTAGTGTCCACAACAAAAGTTCTAACAGTTTTGAATGTCCATAAATATGGATCAAGAGTTGTTTCCAGCTCTTTCTGTCCCTGAGCTACTGTTGCCTTGAATCAACTGTAGAAATTATGGATTGTCGGCTAACTTGTTAGGTAAATTCTCAAGATTGTCCATCCGTTTTCCTTGTGCCTGAATGGTTGCTTCAAGCTCTTCATTTTTTTGTGAGATGCTTCTAACTCTGCTGCCAATGCAACTTTTTCTTTATCGATAGACAAAGACTTCCCTACTCGAGGTCCAAATCCAAAGCCAATCAATCTCCCTGCCTTCTTACCCAACACTCGAGTCATAATCTCGCTTTTGTCATTATTGTCAAAATTTCCAGATTCTGCGTTCATCCCAGAGGTGCATTCAGACTCAAGTAATTTCATTTCATTCTGTGAAATTAACAACAAATGCAACTAATTCATTACATAATCCCAAATTTAAAAATAAGATAAGGTTTGTTTAACTTACGTATGCAGCTTTATTTTTAGGTTGTATCTAGTCGTTTGTTTCCTTTTTCTGATGTGTGCCCTTGTAACCTTCAATTGGATCTCCCTGAAAATCAAATTAGAATAATTAATAATTAATACCACCTTCGACGCAACCGTCTCAGGGTCATTATATACCATCTGATTCTCAGTACCTATCTCCACCATAGCCTACACAATCTCAAGTAAATCTGACTCCACAAAATCACTTGTTACCGCAGTATAAGGCTTAGTGGTCCCAGCAGTTGCCTCAGCAGGGTCAACCACCGCAATAGACATCTTTGCAGGCTCAGGTTAGGCCCATATCACCTGCTGTTTAGCCTCCTTATATGTCTAGTCAAGCGACAAACCCTTCTCAACCCATGCCAAAAACCCTTCCAAACAGCATGTCCATGCAAATGCCATTTTCAGGAATTTCTCAACCCCCCATTCCTAGCCATGCAGAAGCTATATCTTATGGGTATGGTGGGTTTAGTAGACCAGTTCAGCCACAGCTTCCACCTCAGCATCTAAAAAATGGATAATTTTAGAGCACATCCAGGGGATGGGGATCCCACCCTACACTCTCCCAAGGAAATACGTACATGCTGTATGATGGCGAAGGGGTAAGGACACATCATCTACCCCAGCCTCACTTCCAACAAAGTGGTTATTCTCAGAATCAGCAACCAACTAGTAGCAGCAATTTTATGGTTCGCCCTCCACAGTTCATGCGCAACCATCCCTATAATGAACTGGTAGAGAAATTGGTGAACTTTTCCCAAGTGCTTAAAATGAGAGTATGCCAAATACCTATATATTGTAGAACCTTGATAGCAAGCATTAGTTATTCTAGCTAATACATATGGCAGTGGTTGATTCTGTTGAAGTTAAAGAGTAAAATTAAACACTCAATGGCCTATTAGGCGATCTTAAAAGATCTTACTTGCTTTAAATAATAGGCTGGTTCATACAAGAATGATTTTGAACATATATAATTACATACCTTCTCAGAATGATGAACGACAAATGGTTTTGACCCTCCACTGTGAATGCCATTATTGCCTCGATTTTTCTTGTTTACTTCTGAGCGATGCTGGAAAAAAAATCATTGAACAAATAATAAAAATCTAATCTTTTAAAAAAAACTGAAAATAATAAGCATATAAAATAAACGATTAATGTTAGAATAATCATACAATAAATTTTGGCGATGTCCAATAATCACACATTTCAGTCCACTTGGCAATATCAATGTTGTTTGGAGAATTTTTTCTTGCATCTTCGGTTGATTGAAATTTTTTGAATAATTTGTAAAGCTTACACCTCTGCCCTCTATTCTCATCCTTCATTATTCCAAGTGTAACACGCTTCACATGAGGTTTAGAAAGGTCGATATCGAAGCGAGCCTAAAGAAAAAAATAATCCAGCGAAATTAACTAGTTCATGAAACAAAAAATGGCAAAATTAGTCCATTGAACTCTATTCCATGAATTCAACTGCTACTCGCACTTTTTATCTAACAACTCATGTATCCTAATGAGTGTCATTCTCCATGGATTTATAGACAAGGCATAAAAAAAACTAATTGCCCAAAAGGACAAATGCAGACTCAACTATGAATAACAATATTTGCCATAATATAATATTATGCATCTTACTTCAACCCTTGACAATGATTCTTCAATTACTCCCTCTGTAATATCCTTGAACTTGGTATTCATTGGGAGGTGGTGGCGGACCATCAATCCTATCTCTGATGACAACTTAGCAGATTCTCTAGGATTTATGGGCCTTCCTTTACTAGGTGACACATTGATAGCCAACTTCTTTCCTTTTGACTTCGTGAGTTTCTCAAGACCAATACCGCGAGTAGGTCCACGTATTTTCTTTGCTAAAGATGAAGTTATTCAAATTATTAGATGTGAAAAAGTAAAAGGAACAACAAATTAACAAGAAAATAATAATTATGTATATCATATATATATATATATATATATACACACACACACACACACACACGTGTATAACATATGTCTACTAAATAGGCTTACATAAAACTCACATTGTGCAGACCCTTACTCATCAGACATCGGTGTCGGGCCACATTCTGTTGGTGGGGTAGAATTTTCACCAACTATAGTGTCATTAGTACGTTGCATCGAGGTAAAAATGGGAGTACGCACTTCATTCGCATGGCCATCATTGGCATTCGGTGAACATGTAATCATTGAACGTAATTTGCTTGTTCGACTCACACGTGATGGTTGAGCAGATCGAGTTTGTGATCTTGTGATTGGGCTTCTTGGAGGACTTGATGTCAGCATAATTCGTGATCTTGTGAATGGGCTTCTCGGAGGACTTGATGTCAGCATAATTCTTCTTTTTATACGAGGATTTGAACCTTCAGTTAAGTTTAGTTCAACTTCTTCATTATCCTCAAAGACCTCAACATTTTGCGAGGCTAAATATTTTCTTGTTTGAGTTGCTCCTTTCCTCTTAAATCCAGGGCTAGACATTTTGAAGTACCAATTATGCAAGATGAGTACATTTCTGAAACTATATAATCATATTAGTTATACATATTAGTAATAAGACATGTATAGTACTAAAAAGTAATACTTAAGCATGTCGTACATCTCAAAATCATAACTAGTTTCACCATTCATGCCTAAATTCACACATCCAAAAGAAGTTGATTCATTTTTTCAAGTATATCAACACTAAACAATGAAACCCAAATTAATTAGATAAAACAAGAAGAATATTCCACTACTTAATTTTCCTAACAACAACAATAGTTATGTCAAATCTAAAATGGAGTAGCTAAATGGAAATGTAAATCTCTTTTGCATTCAAGAACTATTAATATAGACAAAAGAGTAAAACCTAAGTTTTACCTCCAAAAGCACATGAAGAGAAGTACATAAACTTAGTTCGGTAGACCAAAATCAAAACATAAACCATATCGATCCATAAATAATCCACGATATTTACTCCATATACAACATAATCACAAATAAAGTGATTATAAAAACAAACAACAATATAAATCGAAGTGAATGAGAAGAAAGGATCTGACCTGCAAAAAAAACCTCGACAGTTGACGCCAGAGAGGAGAACTAGCGACTTATTTTGGGAATAAGTGAATGAGAACAATTTTGGGAGCGACATATGATATATCCTAGCCCTAAACAATTTTGGGAGGGAAATATAATATATTGGAGCGAAAATTATAGCGGGAGAAAGTATAATAATATTGTGTCTTAGATTAATTAATATCAGTGTCTCTTAGACTAAATATAACTAAAGGAAAATTTAACACTTTTTTACATGTTTGTAATATTAGAGATGAAACAAAATTTCTTTTCGATCTCTAGACTTGTGATATACATGATATTTATTAAAAATAAATAACAATATTGTTAATTTAATAGATAATTATTATTATTTTTAGATAATTAGTACTCTTCGTCCTATATTTAACGTCTTTATTTGATTTTGTTACGTGAAATTGACCATTTTTTAAATTAATTTTTTTTAAAAAAAATAAAATATACGTCTATCGATTATGATCATAATAAATTATGGAGAATTTACTACAATTGTCAAGATTCGGAATTTAAAATTTATGTATAAATATTTTTAATAAATAATTTTAAAATTTGACAATTTGACCATAAAAGTCAAATTATGGAGTTTATTAGGAGTATTATTTAGATGATTAGTTATTTAGTATTGGAATGGCTCGTATGAAATTAAGAGGTGGTAACGGTGATAATGGAACTTGTAATAATTATTTATACATCTACTAATTTATAAAGAATATGTTTTGCATAAACAATAAGATAAAATAGTAATATATATGTGATTTCATTCTTTATTTCCTCTTATCAATGTACCCACATACGCCTGTATTTAATATTGATATAAATTTATCATCATATATACTTTATTTTTATTAATACTTATTGTACAAATATTTAAAAGACTACCTATGTTCCAAAATTTTAATTTTTTTTCGTTCATAAATATTTTAATAATTCCATTGCACTCCATATATAAATTTGGGTTAAATTCCATGTAATTCAGTAAATAAAATATTAATTTCAACATTGATATATCATCTATATGACTAAATGATCTTAGGTAGAAAACGTCTGCTTCACTTATCATATCACAACTGCATATAGTTTTTGTATATTTTAAATGATTTGGGATCACATGAAATTTTTACGGTCAAAACTTTAGGATTATGTTTATTTGAAAAAAATATTCTTGGGATTTGAATATTTATATTAATTTAACATTACTTAGGACTATGTTCTCCCATGATATAAATTATAGTGAATATTAATTATATTATATATAAATGCATTAAATTTTTAACAATAATAAATTTTATTTTAATAATACTATTTACGTAACTTATAATATCGATTATAGACTATAATAATCCATAAAGTAAATATCTTTCCACTACTTTAAAATTTAAAATTTTATACATTGACCATATCATAAAGAAATAGAAAAACACAAGATGATGGTGGCGCTCTTATGTGGAATAGAGCACAAATGAAAAAAAACATTTGTTTTACAGAAACAGTAAAGTTTGAGTTTATTCTTTAATTTATAATATACTACAATTCAAATTGTAATGTAATTAATATTTTAATACAAATTTTATTCTTAATAATATTTTTTAAGTAATTTAAAATATTAATTGTATTAAATAGAATATTAACTTATAATAATTTTAAAAAAATAAAATATTGTTAATTGACAATAAACGAAATTATAATAATTATTACTTTTTTGCGGAACAGACTATAAATGTTTATTTGTATTACTTTTTTTATTCTAGAAAAAGAGTTATATTTGAGTTTATTATAATTAATTTATAATATCCTAAAATTTAAATTTGTCTTTTAAGTTTTTAAAATAATAATAATTTAAGTATAATATTCCTTCTATAATTTTTTGAAAAAAATGTTATCAATCTCTGTTTTTTTAAAAGAGTCCCTAACTTACCAAACAGTTGTTTGGTGTTATACGGAAGAAAGAGAGGCTAATTTGGGTTTCTCCTTCCTTACCAAAACTCACGTATAGCAATTTGGGTTTCTTCTCCTTCCTTACGTAGCCAAAACTCACATACATCCCATCCCATCCGTAGCTTCACTTGCACTCATGTCCT
Source organism: Panax notoginseng (assembly GCA_016801055.1). Classification (NCBI taxonomy): domain Eukaryota; kingdom Viridiplantae; phylum Streptophyta; class Magnoliopsida; order Apiales; family Araliaceae; genus Panax; species Panax notoginseng. The sequence goes on from CM029017.1 coordinate 193,809,239, forward strand.
CCATCACAGGCACATGTTCTACTTCTCTCCTCCATCTGTAGCTTCGCTTGCACGCAAGTCAATCCCATTCGGGTTCTAAGGTTATTCTTCTTCTTCTATTCTCTTTCAATTCGGTAAGAAATCAATTCTCAGTTTATTTATTTCTTAATATCTGGACATTTGTCAAATATTATGCACTTTTTTATCATTCGACTTATTTTTCAATCTTGTTGTAGTGATAAGGTTATGTTAATTTTAAATATGTGGAAATTGCATGAAATTGCGGATCCTTATTTGTTTTGGCCACAGAAAATGCGATTATATTAGGGGATAGGATAATGAATTGTGTTTGTTAAAACGGATTTTCTGTTTTGGCTCTTTTCTTCCTTTGATCAAGTATGGCTAATACAAGTATGGAGCCTGATACTAAAGTCTCAACTCTACTCTCATTAGAGTTAAACAGAAGCTGACATTCATTCAGTAAATGGGCAGCAGTTGGGCAACAGCATATAGCTTATTCTTGGAATGGTTTATTCACATATATCTACTTGCTAAAACTGGCTAGTGCTAATAAAATTAATTCATACACTTAACTTTCCAATTCATTATAACAATATTCTCAAGTCAAAAGTGCATAATTTATGTGTAAAATTTTAATTTAAGGAAACAATGCGCTAGCTGTTATATCATCTTGAACAGCTTCTTCCCAACTAATGTGGCTAGGAAGAACAATTGTTCAGACATTAGCAATACAAGAGGCACTAACATAGTTATGTTGGTTTTTAAAAGCATCGCCAACAACTGTCATGATCTCCATTCCACCTGCACTACATCCCATTCCACCTAACGTAGTTATGTTGGTTTTTAATTGCCATTCCACCTGCACTACATCCCATTCCAACTGTCATGATCAGCACTAACGTGGTTATGTTGGTTTTTAATTGCTATTACACCTGCACTACATCCCATTCCACCTTGATTGTAGCTAATTTTATAATCGAGTCACTACATATTAAAGAGAAAAGAGCTATACAAATATTCATGAAATTAAAAGAAGCAACACATATATATAAACAACACACAACAATGGATACATAATAAAGTAAAAAACTTAATCTCATATAAACAATAAACAAAATATCATTCTAGTTATGGCTCGAATACTCGTCAAATAACATAATAAATTAAAAAACCAAAAGTACTATAAACTAGTTGTCAACATGAGATGAAACTCAAGAGCAATTAACTTCATTTATCTAATCAATTCACATATCATTTCCAATAGAAGTCTTCAAATACTCAACATGTGTTGCATCCTCAATACTCTTACATGATCATCAGGTTCATGTATTTGCTCAGGAGCTCTCGATCAACTTCGACAATAAGGTCATCATCAGGATCAACTAACACAAAGTATTATGTAAAATGCAGCATGCTAAAACAATTTTGATTAGGTATCCACATCGTATTTTGGCTCAGTTGTTCTCCCAATAATGGGAAACCTTTTCTTTAGTACGCCAAATGCCCTTTCAATTGTATTACGTAATGATGCATGACGTAGATTAAATAATTCTCTAGGATTTTCTGGAGGTCGATCTAAGTACATTTTTAAATGGTAGCAAACACCTCTATAAGGTGTCATTAATCCGTTGGTAAATGGTTATCTAGCATCTACAAGATAATATTTGTCTAAAAAACATAATATTAGTTACATGTAAAACAAAGATTTTTTTTAATTAAATCCTAAAAAGGTTGATAGTGTATTACTATTAGGGATTTTCAACTTATCTTCTCTTATAATGGCATTTTTAATTATTCTGGAGTCAGATGTCGTCTCTTACCAACCAGTCAAAATATAAGTAAATTTCAAGTCAAATGTGCATGCGACTAAGACATTTTGCGTAGGGTAGCCATTCCTATAACGATATCTTGGTACATTAGTGTGAGGAACTTTTATACGAACATGAGTTTCGTCTCTTGCTCCTACACAATCCTGGAATTCACAAACATGCACATACCTTGTTAAATATATAAAAATGTAAATTTGAGTTAAAGTATGTTAAGTTGTAAGTTTTACCTTATAATATGGATAAAATCTACTATTGTTGAGTACTTCTGAAGGTACATGTGCTCCAATTGGTTGTATTAAAAAAATTTCTTCCAATGATATTATTGCTCTTAATTAAGACTCTATGAAAATGACGACTTGTTGTTCCCGTTAAGTTACGAAAGAAGAATGTAATTGTACGGTTTCTCACATTATGCGACAATATGTGAAGAAATTTTGCAACTTGTTCCTTTAGAGATACTCGTTGTGGGTCGAAGACTGCCCTCGTCATGCAATATCTTTCACAAGTTTTCAAAGGCTTGTGGTCCCATGCGAATAACATCACGACTTCTCTCACTGTACCTTATCTCATGAAGCAATTCATTTCTTACTTTGTTTTTCATTTAAGTTATTTCTTTGCTAGGTTTATTCCCAAAAGGTCTAGTCATACGACAGTTGATATATATATTGAGGGTTAAATACACTTTTTTCCACTCTACTAGGGGTCGGTTTACAAATGCAACATTGAACTGAATTTTTTTTCATTCGTCTCATTAAACTACAATTTTTTTACAATCCGTTACAAATTCTGTTAAATTATTTGACTTTGGACGGAAAATTACATGACCTGCCACGTGAGAGAGAGAAAATTTACATGTCAGACATTTTTTTTCTGGCATGCTAGATGGAAATTTGTATAAATTTAATGCTAAATTAATCAAAATCAAATAAATAAAATAATCCATTCAAAATAAAAGTACAATAAAAATAATTTTTTTAAAATTTATTTTAATCATTAATTTTTGTTTGGTATGGTAAAACTTTGATATTATAGCAAACAAAAAAATCTTCTTTTTTTCAGTACGGTGCAATTTTAAATAAATTATATAAATTACACATAAATATGTTTCTTTGAATTTAAATAACTCATTAAATTCATTAATTTTATTAACCACTCTTCAAATAAAACTAAAATTACTAATATAACATATAAATGTCTAACATGTTATATTACTAATTTTGTCATAATACCCTCAACATTAATAATTAAAAATTATTAATATTTTTTTCTTTGACAAATTTGTCTTTTATTATATTCAAATATATTACATATGTTATTAAAATAAAAGAAACTTAGGTAAATTTTGAATTTAAGTAATGTCTTTAAAATTATTCATAAGTATTTTCATAATAAGCACAAATTTAAAATTAAAATTCATAAAAATAAATTCAAACTTCAAAAATATAACTAAATTTTGAAAATTAATTATTATTTATATTTTTGAAAATTTATATAATTATTGTTTATATTATGAAATCATTAAATCTAGACTTAAATATACAATAAAGAAATATTAAAACACTTCAAACATCAATTATTATTATTATTTTTAAAATCCCAAACCATTAGATATGAAGAGAGAGAAAGATAATCCAGAATTATTTCTTTCTTTTTTTCGCTAATTTTTTTCCTTCTAAAACTCATTAGTAATATATTCATATCCATTAGGAATATTCATATTCACATACATGGAATCAGTCATCCCTATTAATCTCCAACTAAACTAAAAAAATCTTGAAAAATAAACCAACTAAAATGGAATCAGTCATCTTCATCTTCCTCCCCTGCTTCGCCTTTCACATCTGAGGGAACCCATTTCGTTAATATCAAGAATCAAAGCTCAAAATTTGTACAGATCAAACCAAACCCAAAACCCAAAATTCATTCATTCCCATCAAACCAAAACCCAAAATTTGTACATATCAAACCAAACCCAAAAATCATTCCAATCAAAATAAAAAGGAATCAGGTGAATCAAGACCAATATTAGCTACATTACCATGAAAACATCCTAATTTGGTCCATCTTTTTTCCTACTCATCAAAGAGTTCAATATAATAACAATAAAATTGGACTAAAAATTGTCCAAAGAAAGAAAAGAGAAGAATACATCCAGTCCCCCCAACTTCACGCTCCTCATTCACTCAGACAACTCCCATAGAAAAACTCAAAAGAACTTAAAAAATGGAAGAATATGGAAGCAGAGCTGAAGCTCACCAGCAGCTCAGAATAGCCAAGAAGCAATTACAGAATAGATATCTCGTCAGATCCAGATAATTTGTCGTCTTAGCTTAGGAAACGGCGTCGTTACTCGACGTCTCTGATTTGATCTTAGCCATTGTCGATGTCCTCCCTGCCATCGACAAGCAGATCAACAACCACCACAAATCTGAAACCCCCGAAACCAAGCCCATACACCCCCACTTCAGATCAATTCTCCTAAGTCTAGACCCATTAAAAGAATACCCCTTCGAATTTGCACAATCTAAGCTCCCACGATCTACAACCCCAGACTTTGCAAACATAGATCGGTAGATAGATTAATGAGGTGAATAGTTTGATGGATGGCAGAGAGAGTTTGAGGGCTATCATCAGCGGTGGAGGTCAGGTGGGTCTCTGAGCTAAAGGACTCCATTTTCCCTCCCTATGTAGAACTAGGACGGACAAGGAGACAAATATCTTACAGGGTCACTATAATCATTATAAAATTAAGTATAATTTAATTTAATTAATTATTTAGCTTACTTTCTCTCTCCTTGTCAACATTGACACATAGATTTAATTGATTACCACGTATTGCCACGTCATTCTTCTGTTAAATGGTTAACAGACATAGACGGCAAAATCACTTTTTGTAGATAATGTATAGTTCGATGAGTTGACCGTAAAAAAAAATCAGGTCGGTGATGCATTTGTAAACCGACCCCTAGTAGAATGTGAAAAAGTGTATTTAACCCTATATATTGAACTATGAGGGACAAGATCAATGTATTAGATTAATTTTTCGTTACCAAATATTATATTTTTAATGTCATTAGTAACGAAAATTTATTGCTAAATGTATAAAAAATTGTTGCTATATTAAAACTTGTTCAATGCTTTGGTAACGAATTATATTGTTGTCAAATCAAAATTTGACATTGTTTTTGTGTACCTGGCTGGCTCAATGTCCCCATAGCAAATAATGACAAAAATGCAAAAAACTAAAATTTTATTAACTTAATAAAATCATCCACTACATAATCATTCATTATCTTCACAATTAACCATCTAAAGCTACCACAGTTCTTCAATCAAAGTATATATCTACATATATAGAGAGAGTACACTTCACAATTTTGTCCCTTATATTCCGTAAACATAGCACGAAAATTTGATACCTAGTATTGTAAGGTAGGTCGTAGAAGCAGTCTTCCTGCACATATTTAAAAATAATAACAAACTACATGGTACTAATGTATACCGTATTGCTCATAAGCAGAAAAAGACAAATAGGCAATCACAATATCATTTGCTACAAATTCAAATAGAAAAAGAACCTTCAGTGCGACTATATGATTGCTTTGTTACAAAAAAAAATTGGAATCTTAATCGGCCATTTCATTAATAAATTTCAGTAAGCTTAGTGGTAAACATATTTTCTGTTACAAGACTTGTAGATTATTATTATATGTTGGCCTCAAGTCAAAATTCGGTCACATTCAACAACCACAAGCATCACACAATCTTAAATACCGTCACACAATCTTAAATAACAATATTTAGATTTCTATATAGAAATGACAACAATTATGAAAAAGTTGAGGCTATTAGTCAACGTGGAAAAACTTTTCTTGAGACGACAAATTTCCATACAGTATATGCCCCCAAAGATGCTAGCTATAATCACAGACATCATAGATTTATTTACCAAGAATTCAACATGTTGCAGCAGACATTGAAAAGGCAAAACTCACTTGCTATCCTTCCTGAGCTGCTAAGAAATTAAAACCACTTGTTCACAGAGATTGACCTTTTGACAGAACTCTCCAGGTTGTACCGAGGAAATCTCAAAAAAGAAAAGAGGAGCATAATAATCCACCAACAAAAAACATCAAAGACACACCACCACATACCATCAACTGGAGACACAATGAGGGTATGTAACAAAGATTTGATACTTTTACACAAAATACAATTCTTGCTTTACCAATTAAATAGAATTTGTAGTATATAAACATTTAAGAGAAAAGTTTCTTGTTCAATAAAAATCTTTTAACGTTTTGTGTACCTGAATTGCGACAATAAATCCTCCCCGGATAGCCTTGGGTGTGATTTCAGCAACATATACTGGTGACTGTGTGGCAATGCAAATTAATGCAAGTTCAATTACAATTAGATGGATAAGTAAATTAAACGAGGAAAAATTGCTACTGTTACCACATAAGTTTGAATCCCAGTTGCGAATCCCATTGACAATCTTCCGAGGTGAAGCCACCAAGCGCCCTTTCAACAAGGATAAAACACTCAATAAATCCATTAACTTGATTTGACAGTGACTTTCATTCTTCCACTTCTCCATTTTATATTTTCCTATTTTCTGTTTTGGCTCTAAGGAATTTTAGCTCATTGCAGTCGTGTATCTTTCAGGAGCCTCTCTAAAGAAGCACCAAATGCTACTATGACAATCAAATCTATTTAGCATACGCCATGTTAAAAATTAAACTTGGTGAACGATAAACCATTAAATGTATGTTCAGAAAATTAACCAATATATAAATATAACGAGTTAGATTTCTTCCAATGGGATTACTGTACATTCCCTTATATGAAGTTGCAACCTGGTCACTCTGTGTCCCAGTTCGTTTGATAAACATATTTGATATAGATATATTTAAAGCATGATTAGTTCTTGCCCTCTGATAATCAAGAGAAGCACAAAATTATTTAGAGGAAAGAGCAGTTCCTAATAAATGAAGTAAACTTGGATAGGAAAGACACCTTTGAGAAAATGATTGCGAGCCACCCTATGAGGAAGAATATTTCAAGGAACCACGTTGTCTGAAACACAAGTATATAGATATACCCCAAATTAAGCGCAGTTAGAGTTGAGTAGTTGACGTAATCTTTAAATAAAGAATTTACACATGCCCTGAGATGATAGAAGGGTTGCACTTACGCGTTTCCTGCCAAGGAGATCTGCTAGTTTTCCTCTTACAATTGCACCCAACATGCTTCCAAGAGTCAACATTGAACCAAAAACTGAGTACTGCAAACACACAAATGTAAACTCGTTTGATTTACTAATAGAAAAATCAGTGTTCCATTAATATTCACCAGGATAGGATTAGATTAGGCAAAATGAAAATAAAGGACAATTATAGCAACCAAATCCAACAAGATAAGTCTATAAGAGAAAGTGAACATACGATTTACTTGGTTCCTGTTTTTGTCCTACGCACATAGACATAGAAATGATCAAAGTCTCGCATGGACATCAATTTACCGAGCTTAAAGGTGTCTCTACCTTTCTCTCTCAGATCCTAAGCCAATGCCTCTTTTTCTCTTCTTTTTTCTTTTTAACTTTTTTTAATTACTATCAAACAATCAAGCATGCATGACTACCAAAATAAACCAAAACTATCCAAAGAAATAAGAATGCATGACTACCAAAATGGAGAGAAAGAAATCAGAGGAAACTCAATGATCATTAATAGCGCATCTAAATGGTTTTTGTTCTTCAATTCAGAAAGACATGAGACCATTTGACATGATAATTAGAAGCCTTTACATTACTATGTACTTAATCATGAATAATCAGACAAATCTTTCCCATTCTCTTTCTCTCCTAATGATCAACCATACGAATCTTACAGATTCTCATAACCTGTTCACCCTTGAAAATCTAGTTCACTAAATCAAATCATGAATAGGTCAGTTTTCAAATATGTTGTGGCCTCATCGAGCACAACTCTATTCAATATAGCATGGTCCAAGATCCCTACTCTATTCAATATAGCATGGTCCAAGTTGAAATCACTGCATGTGGATTACATATGACAACAAATATCCGAACCACATCCAACTGCAAATATATTTAACAAATGTCCCTTAGAATCTACCATAAAGATATTGAATCAAACATAGAAATCGTGGTTTTCTCTCCCCTCTAGAGGATGTGGTTGTGTATTCCCGTGGATGTGCTACTTATGATCTTCCGGTTCATGTATCCAGGAGCATTAAAGGTGCTCTAGCTCACCCACAGGTATGTGATTATTTCAGTACATACATTTTTTGGTATGCTGTGATTGTATGTTGGTATGTTGTGATTAGGTTAAATGACTAATATTAAATTTTCTCTTTTCCAATCGATATGAAATCTCAGAATAACATATTAGGAAAGCTAGTAGTTTTGTTAGTTTGGGTATCACGACCTCATCCTTCTATAAAACAATGTCGGTATATTAGTAGCCATGGTCTTATTCTTACTTTAACCATTCCCTTTGGTTTGGTCACTGTAGCTTAAGTTGGATTATGTAGATTCGTTTACTTGAAGTAGTTACAACTGAAGTTTAATGCATGTTACTGATTGTCAGTGCTTTGGTGGAACTGTCAAATGATAAACAACATGCATGAACAAGCATAATCAAATATATGTAGTAGAGTGACCGGTACTATCACCAGAGTAAGTAGAGAAAATTCTTAGGGTCGATATTTTTTTTATGATATGCTGCCATTTAATGAGTATAGAGTATGTATCAATCTGAACTAGAATTGTTAGAAGATGAATGAAAATCAAAATTAAGTAGCATGAAGAAAATGGTTGATGTAACTTTGCAAGTCTAGCAGTTGAACTGAGAAAATAGTTACCGTGATACCTTCCTTAATTTGAGAAACATGTTCTATAAGAAGAAAGGTTAGCTGTCATATATAGATCTAAAATCTAAGAGGAAAAGTAGAAAACCAAAGACACAAGTTTAATGTATTTGTACTTTTGAAGCGAAAGGAGCCTGTCAGACTTAACCCTTGTGTTTCTGGAACTAGAACTATTGATCACCTTTTAAATATTATTATCAGGAAAACAGTTTGGAATCCTACTTTTTTATAGGTAAAATTGAAAATCTGAAGAGGTTAAATTTGAGTACTCATTCAGATTGATAACTAAATTTCTACAAAATTATAAACATAAGAAAGGTTTAACTTTTGTTTTTGCTTGTGTTATTTAATATTTTTCTTCTTGGTCCTTGTTGCATTAAAATGAAGGTGTAAACTTAGTAAAAAATGTTCTGGTGTCGGATGCAATAATTCCAATTACCTTAATACTATGCAGTGATGTATTTTGCTTTTCAATATTATTTCATTCTCTTGTTTCTCTGTTGTAGGAATTGATGCATCACATAGGTCTTTACATGGCAAGAGGCAGGGGAGCGAAGGTGGTGTCTGAAGTGTCAATTGATTCATTAGAGGAGCTATGAGCTTAAAGATGCCTGTGGTTTTTGGAATCCTAGCTTGTGAATATGCAGAAGATGTAGCGACTGTTAGTTCATTTATGCTTTAATTTTGTTTCAAACTATGTATACTTGCTCATGGCATGATAATAATGTTGTGGTTGGCGTGGTATGCTATATCAACCACAACAGAATCCTGCATAGCCCAATAAGGAACAAATTATCTAAGTTTCTTATAAACCTTTGAAAATATGTACTTTTGATTGGTCAGATTTTTCTTGTGAGTTAAGTCGCTTCTGTATGTAATTGCTATTATTGCGTCCAAGTTTTCGCCGAATTATATACACATAAATTATTAAAAAGATTTTTTTTTCTTGGTCTTGGAACTTAACAACCATTAGGTAAGAATACCTTGTCATTAACATCTTTGAAGACCAGGTGATCCTTAGAACTTTTAGAGAATCAAATACAAAGTTTTTAGGGATTACATAGAGTCATTAGTTATGATTCCAAAGATCATAGCTTCAGGATTGTAGGTTAGTACCTCACAGGGTCACTGGAGCAACAGAAGCTCAGAACAACTCTGATTTGCATTTAAAAATCTAATAATATCTTTATGTTGGTCTCCAAATATCTTAGTAAAATCATACTACCTCGTAATTTGGTTGATCTTTCTTTGTATAAAGAGTCTTGATTACATTATTTATGGTATGAGGAGACATAATACACATGAAAATGTTTCTGCTGGAATTGATGAATTTACTCAAACATGGTGAAGAGGAATATTGATCTATGAAAATAAATGTGTACTTAAAAAATAAACTTACTCGCCTAATCTTCTAAGGGAGAAGTAACATTTGTCCTCTACCTAGATTTCATCTACAAGACCTCTTCTTCATTCACCCTCGCCCTAGAAATGCTTCAAAAAGATAAAAGTGAAGAAGAAAAGCCAACCAATCAAATATATTGAATCTAATAATAACCAAAAGATATCATTATGTAAATTTTTATGGTAGATTCTAAGGGACATTTGTTAAATATATTGAATCTAATAATAACCAAAAGATATCACTATGTAAATCTCCCTTAGAATCTACCATAAATTTTTAAATATATCACTATGTAACAACCTACAAACCTCCGAACCACATCCAACTGCCTATGTACTATAAGTGAAATAAATCGAAAATGGATCCACATATACAAAGATATATATTCAAAGTGCAAGAAATGAATCTGACACTTTACATTAATTTGCTTTTAACACACTTGCAACTATTATGACATACTGTAATTATCAAGCATTTCATTGAGATATACAATGCAGAAATTATTGTGAGAACATTAAACATTTATCAGTATGTGCATATAATCAACCAATTAGATCCTGAAATATCCAGAGTGGTGAACAGCCAAGCAAACAACACAATACCCAGAGCGACTCAGACTAGGATTCTTCAATACCCAGAGTACTATAAGTTGTCAAAACCAAATCATACTTCTGAAGTTCCGTAACATCTTTTGTCCAATCAGAGTATCATAAAATATCACTTACCCCCAATTGGATAAAATAAAAAACTCAACTAATTGATCTCAGTTTAATTGAAACAAGAAGGTTTTATTATTATACATTTGCTTTGCTTGCTAATTAAGTTCGCACTTGGTCTAGAATGGGTAGCTTGGGTTTAGCCGGACGGTGAGGGGAGAAGAAGGCTGGGATCCGCAGTGAGGAAGAAGAAGGGGGAGGGGAGATCGAGTCTTTATAGGCAAATCACCTCGCCTTCCACGAAAATTTCTTGGTCCCTAAGCCTTTTGGGGGCGCACGGCTTCCACCCCCGAATCGCCACCTCCTGCTTCATCTTTGTCGAGCTGTTCTCATTCTCTTCCAGCTCCTGCTCTTTCTTCTTCCCCTTTTTCTGAAATTGCCCTAACTACTGCTATATTGTTCCTCTCTTTTTTTTCTTCCCAATTCGGGTGTTATATGGCCGAAGGCTATGTTTGATTAGCTTAATTTATTAATCCCCTACTAAGGTTTTTATTTGATTTGTTTAGTTTAAATTTTATTTTCTTTCTTAACAAAATATAATTTATTATTTCCCATATTCACACAATATATATATATATATATATATATATATATATATATATATATATATATATATATATATTATCTATATTGTTTATTATATTATACTTATTTTCTTTTAAAAAAATAATATTTCTTAAACCAATTATTCTTTCGTGAAAATTAATTCATATCAAACCAAGCATTTAACATATTTATCGCATATTCAAATACTCATTACATTGCATGTATTCACGTACACTGCAACGTATATTCAATGCCGTATATATAATAAAAAAAATTATTCACTAAATTCTTATTTTAATATATACTGAAAACTACTGAACGCCATTTGAAATGGCGTTGAATTTTTGGATTTTTTTTTTGGCTAAAAATCAGAAAGGCAACCAACGCCACTTAAAAAAATATTTTTTTAAAAACGAATTTAAAAAATATTATATTTTATTTTTTTTAAGAAATTTGAAAAAAATAAAAATGTGATCCAATGCCAAACTAACCAGCATTGTAACTTTTTTAAAAAAATTTTATAAAGCAAATTTATAAACAAAAAGAGTAAGATGTAACATCACTTTAACTGACGTTGGAATCTTTTTCTTTTTCTTTTTTAATTTCTTTGATCTCTAGTACTTGTTTACAAATATCAATATTTTTTTATGTTTATTATCTGTCATCGGCGTTGGAAATGAGGAGTATATAAGACTTCAGCTATAAAAAAATAAAAACAAAAATTCTAACGCCAATTAAAGTGACATTTCATCTTACTCTTCTTTTTTACAAATTCATTTTTTTAAAAAAATAAAAATAAAATAAGGATAAAATTATTATTACATTAATATGAGTCAAACTAACTTATTAGGAATGACTTATAAGTCATTTTTAAATAACTTTATTCTGTTTTAATTCATAAAACATAATAATTTTTTTTTATCTTTTATGTTTTCTCTTAGAACTGATAGTATTATAATTTAATTTTATAATATATTTGGAAAAAAGGTAAAAGGAGAATTAGGAATAGCTAGGGGTATACCATTACTATTTTTCTTTTTATATTTTATTTTTGAACTTAAAAATATGTTCATGATTTAAGTTACTCCCTCCGTCTAAGAATAAAAGATCTTATTATTTTATATAATCTTAAGTTAACTATTTACTTATATTAATTAATCTACTTTTTTACAATAATTTGTGCGTAATATCCTTAGTATTAAATGTCATATTTCTATTATTTATAAATATTTATATAATATCACTAGTCATGTATAGAAAAATATACAATTAGATGAGAATTTAAATATGAATAATTTTATCATTTGACATTTTTTTTAAATTCGCATAAAATCAATCATTACTTTCATTCTCGGAGTGAGGGAGTACTTGTAAGTATATATATATTTATAAATTTATCTTTGAATATTCATATAAATATTTATAAACAAATATTCATATAAATTTATCTTTAAAATTTATAAACAAATATTTATTTATAAATATTTCATCTAAAATTTATAAAATTTAGATATGAATAATTTTTATAAATATTTATATGAATATTTAGAGATAAATTTATAAATATATATATATATATATATATATATATATATATATATATATATATATATATATATATATATCAAAATATTCATAGTTACTTTATATAAATTTAGTTTAATATTGAGATTTGTTTAGTTAACTAATAAATTAGAATGACTCAGTGGTAGGCCATTAGCTTAATGGCTCTATAACTCATAGGTCTTAGGTTTGAAACCTAGCTGTGATATTTTTGCTTCTTATGTTATATTTTTTGTGTATTAGATAAATTCTATTACCATCTATATATATATATATATATATATATATATATATATACTCATCTCAATTCTCCACATTAAACTAAATATATATAGAATTAGTAACTATGAATATTTATATAACTACCTATGAATATTTTAATATATATATATATATATATATATATATATATATATATATATATAAATATATATATAAATTTATTTTAAATATTCATATAAATTTTTCTTTAAAATTTATAAAAAAATATTTATTTATACATTTATAAATTTTTCATCTAAAATTTATAAAATTTAGATATGAATATTTGTTATAAATATTTATATGAATATTTAGAGATAAATTTATAAATATTTATATGAATATTTATTTACATATATATATATATATATATATATATATATATATATATATATATTCATATATAGTTACTTTATATATATATAGGGATAAGGTCCAAAAATGCCCCTGACATTTTTCCCAATATCTACCGAGCACCTATACTTTTTTTTTTCCAAAAATACCCTTAACGTTACAATTTTTGGGTCATTCGTGCCCCTGCCGTTAACAGCTGTGCCAACTAGGCTAACATCCGTCCAAATTGATTATGTGGCAGCCACAAGGACATACTAAAAATACTAATTAAAAAAATACTAAATACTAATTAAAAAATATACTAAAATACAAATAAAAAATACTAAAATACTAATTAAAAAAATACTAAAATATTAAAATTCAAATTATTTTGTTAATTAAAAAAATACTAAAATACTAAAATTATTTTACTAAATATTAGTATTATATACTTTTTACTTTTTACTAAATATTAGTATAACATATCAAATTTTACTAAATATTTAGTATTATATTTTACTAAAATACGAATTTACTAAAATTTAACGTAATTTTTTTTCTATTACTAACTTTTTTTTTACTAAAATATGAATATATTTAGTATTATATTTTACTAAAATAAAATTTTACTAAAATTTAACGTTAAATTAATAATTAAAAATCTGCATCTGCATAATCTTTGAAATCTTTTCTGCAAAATAACTTAATAATTAAAAATGCCTCATACCTACAGAGTTTTAATTAAATGTTTAACGATGCAAACATATACATTAATTACTAGAATTCATACGTAAAAAAGTTTTGATATTAAACAGCAAGAATAAATTAGGAAATAAAAAAATAGAATTAAGGCTTACATAATCCGTTTGTCAAGGAAACTAGAATATGATTCTACCAGAGCTTTCGGTATTTCGAAGTGGTCTAAGGTCACATAAGGAATTATTCCTTCATTCATGATGAAGAAAATAAGTAGTTAGCGTTATAAATAAAAATGGGATAAATTATTTTGTTAATTAAAATAATACTAGTATTTTACTAAATATTAGTATTATATACTAAAATTATTTTGTTAATTAAAAAAATACTAAATATATTCGTATTTTAGTAAAAAAAAAGTTAGTAATAGAAAAAAAATTACGTTAAATTTTAGAAAATTCGTATTTTAGTAAAATATAATACTAAATATTTAGTAAAATTTGATATGTTATACTAATATTTAGTAAAAAGTAAAAAGTATATAATACTAATATTTAGTAAAATAATTTTAGTATTTTAGAATTTTTTTAATTAACAAAATAATTTAAATTTTAGTATTTTAGTATTTTTGTAATTTTTTTAGTATTTTTTTAATTAGTATTTTAGTATTTTTTATTAGTATTTTAGTATATTTTTTAATTAGTATTTAGTATTTTTTTAATTAGTATTTTTAGTATTTTCATGTGGCTGCCACGTAATCAATTTGGACAGATGTTAGTCTAGTTGGCACATCTATTAACGATAGGGGCACGAATGACCCAAAAATTGTAACATTAAGGGTATTTTTGGACAAAAAAAGTATAGGGTGCTCGGTAGACATTGAGAAAAGTGTCAGGGGCATTTTTGGACCTTATCCATATATATATATATATATATATATATATATATATATATATATATGGGATATGATCCATAGCATGTATTTGCTATGGAGGAAAATTGGGCAAATAGCATCATAGCCGTCCGTTCCATAAATGAAGGGCCCAGATTAAAAAAGGACGCTTCCCTTACGCCAGACGCACTGGCGTACGCTGGATTTAAAATAGACAGACAAATTTACCCTCACTTACGCTAGAAAAAGTGGCGTAAGGCAGATATCATATCACAGTGCGAACCCCAGCGATTCAAACCCATCGATAGTTCTGCTCCCCCGTACGGCGATTCAAACCCATCGATAGTTCTGCTCCCCCCTGCGGTTTCCCTGTGTTTGTTTTCCTCCCTGCGAATAATACGATTTTAGTTCCTAAACCTACAAACTGTTGCGATTTCGATTCCTACAAACTGCTGCAATTTCGAACCCTAAACCCTGCTGCGATTTCGATTTCGATTTTGAGCAAACCCTTAAAATCAAACCACCCACATGCGATTTTATTCAGATTGCGAGCCTCTCTTCTTTTTCGTGCGAAGCGTCTGTCAAATCCCCAAAACCCTGCTGCGATTTCTGACCGATTGATTAGGTATTTTTGCTTTTGTATATTTCTTGAATACAATTTCTTCATTTTGTGTTGTTTTGATCTTTGAATGTTTAATGGTGCTGGAGTTCGGCTGGAAGTTCATAGTAGTTAGTAACCACTAGTTTGTTTTGTTTTTTTGGCTGATCAATTAGTGATAGGATGATACATTTCTGAAGTTCCTTGTTTTGAATTGTGTATATGTATAGGAGATGACCCAAGAGTATTTTTTTGTAATAGGCCTGTGATACTCCAAAAATTAGCTTAGCCCTTGTATACAAGCATTGACAGCTTTTTCATACACAGCCCTTGTATTCTCACTGCTTTGAGGCTTAAACCCTAGAATGTGTAATTGTTTCAGCCATTTCAATGCCATTGTATTCTCACTGCTTGGTTATATTTTTTCATGTTGCTCATATCCATTTTGGATGGGAATTTTTATAAATTATTTAATACTCGACATTTTGATGAATGTGTAGGAAACATATGGATATTAATCCCGGACCTGCTAATCCTATTGTGTTATGGGACCAAGAAAATCACGTATCGTCGGACTTATGGCAAAATATTGTAAGTTTATTAATGTTTAACAACTTTCATTTTGTTAAACATTTGTTAGAAACATTCATGTTGTGACGATTTATGTTTTCATGTTGTTGGATGTGTAGGATAGGGGTGTGTTAGAAATGTGTCAAATGTCTGCAAAATTAAATGAATGGAACTTGACTGAACAACAAGAATATTTGCTGGAACAAGTAGGTTTTGGTGTATTTTGTCATCAATCTATAGTGTCAAAGATTGATGCATCTCTTGTATCTGCTCTAGTTGAACGTTGGAGAAGTGAAACAAATACGTTTCACTTAAATTGTGGAGAGATTAGCATTTCTTTAGAGGATGTAGCATTTTTATTTGGGTTGCCCGTTTTAGGAAAACCTTTGACTTGCGGAGAATTAGAAAATCCCAAAACCTATTTTATAATGGTTTTTGGGCAACAAGTTGTAGTAGATGAGTGGGAACAATGCTATAAAGGGGAGGCATAAGTTTGCCATGGTTAAGACAGAGATATGGTCAATTACCTGGTGATGCTACTCCATATGATGTCGTAAAACACACTAAGACATATCTGTTGTACTTGTGTGACGCAATTTTGTTTCCAACCAAGTTTAAAAATGTTGTGCATCCTAGATATTTGTTGCTATTGGAAAGATTGGAAGACGTAGTTACATATTCTTGGGGGGCGGCAGTTTTAGGGCATTTGTATAGGGGTTTGTATGAGGCTACTCGCAAAACAACGAAAAAATTCGCAGGTTGTGCAACCCTTCTTATGATGTGGGCTCATGAATGGTTCAACATTGGTCGTCCTACCCCTAAGCCTATGTCCCAGAAGTTGATACCTAGGGCATTATCCTGGGCATACTCCTCTTTTGATCCTAATTTAAGACAATATCAGCGCCTTAAAAATCCACATCACCATCTTCTGTTTTACCGAAGAGAGTTTGATAATATGTTGGAAACAGATGGGGTGTGGCGTCCATATCAGTTATTTGATAGACGTTTGTCTTGGGATTTTTTTGAGGCAAGGTTAGGTGGAGCTGCTCGTATACCATTGATACATTATGACATTGTTGAGTTCCAAATGCCTGACAGATTTATGAGACAATTTGGATATTTGCAGTCGTATCCATCTAATGCTGAAAATATGGTGGAATTGCGGAAGGAACATAAATTATTTCAGAGAATAAATTTTGAAAATCATAGGGCCAACTATATTCGATTGTGGGATGCATACATAGAGAGTTTAGAAGGACAAGTGTTGGAGGCTTTGCAACATATATCTACCGAGGATTATATGACGTGGTATAGAGAAACTACTCGACGACGGATACACCGTACTCGACCCTTTAGGCGTCAAGGGGAAGATTATGAGCCACGGGTATTCATTGACCAATATTTGGCTGTAAACACTGTAAGTTATTCAATTTATAAAATTTATTAATGTTTTTGTTTTAATAAAACTGATTATCTTATTTTATTAATATAATTTTTTTATTTAATTGTAGATTGAGAGTGCAAAAGCTATATTTGAAAAGATGTTGTCAATTGGACATCCACCTGAGTTAAGAACCATGTATGACACATAGCTCAATACATTATACCAGCCGTTCATGAATGACTATAGAGGGGTTCCATTCAATCCAAATCCAACGCAACCTCAAGTTGGGCAGATAGAGATTGACATGACAGGATCCCAACCAACAGTTGGGTAGATGGAGATTGACATGACAGGATCCCAACCTACAGTTCTAGAGACTCAGCCTAGCGTTGGCCCTTCTACTCGACATAGTAAGAAAGTGCCAGCTAGAAGGATGGAGGGAACAAAGCACACTCACTTTTTCAAATACTTAAAGATGGAAAAAATCAATTGGCTAAATCATCATTGGTTTAGTCCAACTCACGACCCATCAGACTTTCCTCATAGCCATCCAGAAGGTCTATACAAGTTTGAATTTAAAGATGTTAACTATTTGAGACCAAATGGTTGGTTATGGGAACATGTCTTGGATGCTTTTTTGTTGTTGTTGCGAGACAGAGAAGCTAAAATGTGTAAAGAAGGTATCCAAAGATGGGCTCGATTTTATTTCATGCCAACGTACTTTGCGTTGCTAGGAACCCAAAACTTACCAAGTGCTGAAGTAGAAATGCCAACCATACTAAAATTTCTAAGAAGTTACATCACTCCTACAGTTGGTGCCCCAGTACATGAGTGTGATTACATATTCGTTCCAGTCTTCAACGAAACCAACAGTCATTTTTGCTTGTTTATTTGGAGTGTCAACAAGTGGAAAGTAATGCTACTTGACCCACTTTATGATGACAAACCATTAATGCCATTGTCACAAATATACCAAAACTTCTTTGCGGTTGTGGTGAGTTCAAAAATATATTTTTTATTTTTCATGTCATTACATAGACATGTAATTTCTTCTACTTCGGACTTATAAGTAATGGGTTTCTGATTTATAGGTGGAGTTAATTCCTTTGCTGCTTCGTCAAGCAAATCCTACAGCAAAGTGGCCAAAATCGAATCCAAAAGTTGAAGTCTGTGTGAATAGACCAAAACAATGGAACGCAGACGATTGTGGCATATATGTTGTGAAGTACGTGGATTTTTTTTTGCACCGTATAAACATAATGGATGAACCAAGGTAGACTCTTAACGAGGCTTATAATTTCAGATTTAGAATAGCACATGAGCTTAGGATGTGCAAAGCTAGGGACATTCCTGAAAAATATATTTGACTAACTTTTGTGTTGTGAATTGGTTCGCATTTGTTTAAAAGTTTGTGTTTTGCATTGGTTTGCATTTGTATTTAAGTTTGTGTTGAAGTTGGCGATACAGGCTATCTATTAGATGTTCTATTTTTTTGTGTGTTGGGATCAATTATAAAAAAGAATTTTGCATTGGTTTGTTTTGTTTTTGGTTAGTGGTTTACAGTTTCTCACAAATCAAGTGCAATTATAGGCTACGAAATATTAAGATAAGCTCAGGTATTCTTTGATTTAGACACCGATTTCACCATTGATTTTAATCTCTCATCCCAAAACCAGATCTCGATTTCACCATTGATTTTCCTATATCCGGCGGAGGCAAAATCGAGCATAACATACAGAATTTACGCCCAAAATCATCGGGGAAGAAGTGGATTTACATAATTCCTCTGATTGTGTTGCTCTTCTTCTTCATTCTCTGGTATTTCTCCAATCCAGGTATACTGCGATTTCAACTAGTAATTTTCATGATTCCAATTTACTTTCTCAATCTTCTTTACTGATTCTTATACCAGATACCGAATATGTGTACATGCGTTGTTTGAATGAATTTCTTAACTAGGGCATTTGAAAATCTGGGAGAGGAGATTCGAGAACCCTGTTTAGTTATTAATAATTGAGAAATTTTTTGATGTCGTTGAATTGGCTAGAGTTAATGATTTAAACACTACCTTTGCAACAAATAAACGCAAGAATTTCTCTTTTTATTGTGAAAAAGTAGCCAAAGTTGTATGTCATTTGAGTTTCTTTTGTCGAAAATGAATGGCTGAACGTAGTTGAATTTGGGTTAACTTTAGAGATATTTCAGAATTTTAGCAATATCTCAGCAGCCAAACGTAACGTAAGGAGTAATATGTTTTCTGGTGCTAATTCTGTTAATTTTATATAGTAGATATGGGTTTTTGAATGTCTGGATTAAAGATGAAGAATATAATTATTGGCAGGGGAAGCAGAAGCCATTTTCATCACCTGGGAGTGGTGGGGTGTTAGTGGATCTAGTAAAGGAGAGAATTTTGGAAATAAAATAGGAGAATCAGAGGTTAGATGTGGACTTGATGTAGCTTTTGAATAACTTAAGAATACTAGAAAAGAAAATGTTGACTGTATGGATTTGCCTGCTGATGGAGAGGTTCAAAGTTCTAGCATAAAAGATACGCAAGGATCAAGAAAAAGGCAAAACCCATTTGAAGGTCTGTCATTGCTTCTTAATCTTTTTGGTGCAAATTGTTTTTATGATTCAGTAAGTTTTGATGTAATATTGGTGTTGATGTTTGAATCAGTTCACATCTATTGCTCTTTTGTTTAACTAACGAGTAGTGAACATATTCAAATGGAATGAAACTTTTCATGCTAGTTCAGCATATCATTTTTTTATTTTTTGAATTACTCTTCTATTGCTAATTCAGTTCAAAACTTGTTTATGGAATTCTGGATTTGTAGAACTTGGAAGTACTGTAAAAGTTGATGCATTCTTTAGGTTTCTAACAAAAATATGTCTCTGTTCAGAATGCCAAGTCTCAGCTGCTTACTGGAGTCATTTCTTGAGATTTTGTTGTGTTACTTATTCTTTTTAGAAGAAAA
This sequence comes from Panax notoginseng, assembly GCA_016801055.1. Taxonomy (NCBI): domain Eukaryota; kingdom Viridiplantae; phylum Streptophyta; class Magnoliopsida; order Apiales; family Araliaceae; genus Panax; species Panax notoginseng. Next base: position 193,829,901 of record CM029017.1, read on the forward strand.
CTAATGGTCTACCTATGAATCATTATATTGGAAAACACTCTATTGTTGGGGGTGAGAAATTTGCAAGAATTAATCTCTCTGTTTTATTTAAATGTCCAAGACAAAACGCAGATATCCAACATTTTTAAGATTATTCATTGCTTCAAAGCATATAGTAACTTAGGACAATCACTCATCAACTGTATTCTGGTATGGTAAATTTCCATTTTCTATGTTTCTCAATAACTTATGTTGTCTTATAGGACAACAGTGTGCTTTTGTTCTTGATTTTTGGTAGTGTTTTGTGCAATTACTGCAAAATATTTTTTGATACATGTCACAACACTATTGCTACAGTCCATGCATCATGATCATATACTACTGTTCTTTGTTATAATTTACTTTTCATGCCCAAAACCTGACAATTTTCATGTGAATACAAGTTGGGAATGAGACACAATCCAATCGAAAGGTTTTGGTCACTCTTGGAGATAATCCAGAACTTGGGTAAAAAGCAAGAAAGAAGAGCTTTATTAGCAACGAGAAACCAAAACCTCTGTATAATCATTGTAACCAAAACTTTCAATTTCTGTTCTCAGCAATGCAACATACTGAATCAACTATTTAAGTTTCTTTTGATACATGTTTGTGGATCATGGTTTGGCTAACAAAGTTGCTGTTTAGTTCACTTTTGCTTTGTGATGCTTGTGAGTCTAATATGTATTATCATGATTCTATCATGCAGGGACCTGGGCATCTCAAATTTTTTGGGCAGCTAGACAACTCTGCAAGGACATTGCAGAAGGAAATACTAAAATCATGAAGACCAAGCCTTTTAATTGCTGATCTTTGTATCATTCATATGGAAGTTAATTTAACAATCTGAACTTCTCCCTCAGGGTGCCATTGGTTGAGTGTTGGATTTCCAAACCAGAAGTAGACACATCAATTAATTACCCATGTGTTAGTATTAGTTAACTGACTATGCCATTTTATCTACTCGTAATAAGAGTTGACATGTTTTTGTCTCAATATATAGGACTCTATTTGAAATATTATTGATTTAACAGAAATCATTCCAAGAATTAGATGTGTTTTTGTGAAGCCAAAGACAGTGTATCTGGGTTTACTGGCCTCGTTCGGTCCCTTACGAAATCATTCTACTATGAATTTTTATCAGCTTTCAACCACAGACTGGGAAAAGGATACAACTAAATATTTTGGAGAAAATATCATTTTGAATGTTTAGCATGTGTCATTTACACAGAGTAAAAAAGGTTTCTGCAGTTGTGTCGGCAGCCACTGTCTATACGTTTCCATCAAGAAACTTGGTATATATGCTAATTATTTTTTAATTCTAAATAGGATTTCTACTTTTCTTAGAACTTTCATTGTTGTCAAATCGCTAGAATGATTAGGATTTTTTTTGTCTTTTATGTAATTAGTTTACTGTGTGACTAGCAAGTTGGACTTAATGATGCAATATCAATGTTGCAGATCCACTATGTAGCTAAATGGAAAAACATCACTTTTATGACAAGTAGACAAGGGCTTGCAAGTAAATAATAAACAGATTGCAAGCAAATAAAAAGCATGCTGCTAAATCTAAATATATAACCAAAAGTAAATAGCTTTCCCATTACATAATCATTAACCACATATTAAGATAACTTCAAACACCTGGCTTTTCTTGACCCAAAATTTTGTAGTGGTTCCGCTTATCATGATTGGTCATCATATTGCATATTGCACACTTTCTCAATTGTTTACGACTTGCAGCCTCTTCGATCCCACTCTTTATTCTTGTTGCTTTTTTCATCCCCTTTGTTTGCGAACAAATAGGATCCAATAACGGCTCATCTTCAACGGGCTGATCATCATCTTCTCGACTATCAGTAACCTCTTTTACGCTATTTTCATCAGGGTCAAATTTCTCAACAATGGGTTGATTGTCAATGCACAATTGTACGACATGCTTAAAACCATTAATTGAGCATGATCCTGTAGAAGCTAATCGTAAGAGCAACGTCACCAAATAATTGTAACGCATCGTCTGAGATTCCTCGTAGTTGGACATTTCAGTCAAAATCTTTGGTAATTCAGCGTTCACTTTATTACCATCTCTACACCACCGCCTTAAAACGTATTTATCAGGTATCTTTTGTGTACTTTTTGCAATCATATGCCTTATAATGTGTTTACAAAGCATACCACAATGTTCACATTTTTTACAATTGCAATTTATATCTCCAGTTTGAACATTAATAACAACAGTCACATACCTATTTGATTCTTCCTTGTCGCTTGCCTTGCACAATGCATACGACTTTGTATCCGATGTTGTCATATGTTGAAGCTTCTGCATTACGTACTTATGAGATTTTATTATCTCAATCTGAAAGCGTCTGAACATATCCTTTGTATAAATATTTGCTCCATGTGTTTCCAATGGTGATTCAAGAGTCATATTTCGGGTCCGATGACAAGTTACATAGTCAGCTTTTCTCTCTCTCATGACCTGCTTCTCAAGTGCTCTTTCTGTATTTACGATAAATTCCTTGATACTCGTTGTCACATTCACATATTCATCAAACAAACTGTTCATTCCCTCACTCCTGGATGTAGTCGTCATTCCTGCTGCAAAATAATTCTTTGTGTACGCCTTGATCCATTTGTGCTTAACCTCATAAAGTGATTGAAGCCATTCATGGTCATGCAGTTCGTAATCTATCATCAACTTTTTCCATCGCTCCTCAAAATTTGCAACGGTCAAAGATTTATACACACAGCAGTTAAAATCATGTTTAAATGTTGGGTACTGTTCATACAATGTATGTAATTTTTCTGGAAATTTGTTGCTAATATGCCATGTGCAAATAGCATGGTGTGTTTCTGGCATAACCTTAGCAATCGCATTGCTCATAGCTTTGTCCTGATCAGTGATAATGGTAACCGGTGCCTTGTTTTCCATCGCTTGAAGCCAACTTTCAAAAACCCATACAAAAGTATCCTCTGTTTCGTCCTGAATCAGTGCAAAACCAAACAAGATGGAGTGATAATGATGATTTACCCCCGTGAACGGAATAAACGGCATAGAATACTTATTCGTTCGATAAGTAGTATCAAATGTCACTACATCCCCAAAATTTTTGTAAGCTATCATTGATCGATAATCTATCCACAAGATGCATTCTATGCGATTATCTTCATCTCGTTTCATATCGTAAAAAAATAGAGGATTTTCCGCCGACAGTTTTTTCAAGTACTTCAATGCTGCTTGGGCATCATTTGAATCTATTGTGTCACGTCTTATATCTCGTACAACATTCCGAATATCCTTATCACTGAAATCGACATTTTCCACCCCTCCTCCTATTTCACTAAATACATTCATCATTTTACTTAGCCCAACTCTAGCCCTTGTGAAAGTTCCGATTAAACTTCGGGCAACAGGAGTTATATTTTTCTGTGTTTGAATGAAATTTTTCTTGCTCGGAGTCACCAAATCATGATTGTGAGACATCTCAATTTTTGAAACTTTCCACTTATCTTCATTCTTTAGGTTAACAACAAACATTCTTGTTTTGCACATCGTCCGACCTATAGAATCCCTTTTTCTTTTGACCTTACTACCATCAACTTCATCCACGTCTTGTTTCTTTCTTTCAATTGGTTTTCTAGCTCTCTTACATGTAAAAAGTCGGTTGGACAAATTGTTGGAGTGAGCATATTTATGAGTTGCCCCAATTTTTATTTCAAATCCACAACTACGTGCATATCTTCTATAAAATTCTTCCGCCTCTTGGATAGTAGAAAAAATTTGACCCTCATATGGACTTTTTGAAACGTTAATATGAACACCAATATTATCCATGTCAATATTATCATGAGAAGAATTTGAAGAACTTGAATTAAACATATCTTCAGCCATAATTGAAAACTTACCAGGTTGATTTTGACTTGCAAATCCTTGCTTGATTAATTTTTTTTTGGAGGATATTTAAAAGACATTAAAAAGAATAAATATGATAATAATATACTATTTGTATTTTTTTACTATCACACTTTTATGCGATTTTATTATTTATTTTAGCCTGAACGTACTCCTTATTTTATTTACTTTTTTGAATAAGATTTGATTCCTTTTACGATTTGAACTTGATTCCTATTGTATGTGTCGTTGAGTGTATTCGTGTTTGAATGTTGCCTTATCAGCTATTGTACTCTTGGCTAGTTGGATGGCATATTCAAGCTATTGCCTTATTATATTAAAACTGTTGGCCGGCGTATTTCTAGAGAAGAAGTGGCTTGCTTTGTTGGGGGGTAAAGTGGGTATACTCCCAAAATGTTTAAACCTTACGCTAGTTGAACTAGCGTATGGGATATATTTTAAATCCAGCGTACGCCAGTGCATCTGGCGTAAAGGAAGACTCCTTTTTTAATCTGGGGCCTTCATTTATGGAACGGACGGCTATGATGCTATTTGCCCAATTTTCTTCCATACATGCTATGGATCATATCCCTATACATACATACATACATAAATATATATATATATATATATATATATATATATATATATATACATACATAAATATATATATATATATATATATATATATATATATATATATATGTGTGTGTGTGTGTGTGTGTGTGTGGACGAGCTGACGTGGCGAATATTGAACTTTATCTCAAAAAATATGTTGATGCAAAGATTCGAACACAAGATCTCCAATTTGGAATATTGATCCAACGACCACCCGAGCACCTGGGCCTAGTTGCTATTATTTTGCAAGGATTAGTATTTAGTACTATTATTATTATTATTATTATTATTATTATTATTATTATTATTACTATTATTACTATTATTATTATTATTATTATTATTATTATTATTATTATTATTATTATTATTATTATTATTATTACTATTACTATTATTATTATTATTATTACTATTATTATTATTATTATTACCGTTATTATTATTAGTTATTATTATTATTATTATTATGACTATTATTATTATTATTATTATTATTATTATTATTAATATTATTAATATTATTATTATTATTATTATTATTATTAATATTAGTATTATTATTATTATTATTATTATTATTATTATTATTATTATTGTTGTTGTTGTTGTTGTTGTTGTTGTTATTATTATTATTATTATTATTATTATTATTATTATTATTACTATTATTATTATTATTATTGTTATTATTATTATTATTATTATTATTATTATTATTATTATTATTATTATTATTATTATTATTATTATCATCATCTTAATTTAAGGCAACATTTTAATAGTCGTTGCAAAAAATTGTATAAAATATGCAACGAAAATAAAAATTGTTGCCAATGAATGTGGTCCATATTAGGCAACGAAATATTACAACAACAAAAATTTCGTTGTCCACGATGAGGAGAAATCAAGTGGTTAGAAATTTTGCAACGAATTTCTAACGAATTTTGTTTCCAAATTTTGCAACTACTTATAAATTTCGTTGCAAAAAGTGAAAGCCTGACACAATCTGCAACGAATGACAAGTTTTGTTGCTAAACATACACTTTTAGCAACGACTTATAAAGTCGTTGCCTGAAAAATCGTTGCTAAAGCCCCATTTTTAGCAACAAAAAAACTTTCGTTGTCCACAATGACGAGAAAGTAAGTGGCCGAAAATTTTGCAACGAATTTCTAACGAAATTTTTTCCCGCCAATGAATTAGCAACGAAATTTTGCAACGACTTATGAATTTCGTTGCAAAAAGTGAAAACCTGACACAATTTGTGACACCCCCAAATCCCGGTACTTTATTTCCTCAGGATTTGGTGTTCACGTAATCAAAACATCCATTTCTAACTACCCAATTATAATAAAATTGAATAACAAAGCCTGCCCATACAGGATTAAACTTAAATAAATCTCCCAGGTTATCTAACCTTTACAAACATTCATTCATGCGGAAAATTAAAATAAACTTCATTACAATCTTTAAACTAAGTCTGAAAAATAAACTATTCAACTATTACAAGTCTTCAGCATTGTTTCGTCTTTCCTTTCCCTTTACTGGTACTAGGTACATCACCAGTTTCAACCTTAGCTGTAAGAAAGTTTACAGGCAAGAGTGAGCAAACAAGGCCCACTTGGAATAACAATAAATAAATCATTAAACTTTTACATCATTTGCCAACATTAGGCTCAATAGAACTGAACAATAAATTCTATTATTTTCTGAAAACTTTAACATTCACTAAGGGTCAAATGACCACGAATCATGTCCACAGTTATAAGTAATCTTTCAACTTAAACTTTAACAGTCATAAGACTATAAGGACTCCACGTACTTAGGGGGATCAATCATTCGTACAATGTATTGTGCACAATCATTTCAACGCTAAGCGTTACCTCTTATAAAAGAGTTGTTCTTCTCAGTATTAGAATACAAGTCCGTACCAAAGTGAGTTTGGTTTGGATATATCATGGGGAAATTTAGAATTCAACGGTAATCAACTAAGGTTTAGTTGATTACAAACGACATAACTGAATATTATGGAATAATCATAGTTTAATTGATGTTTATAAATTGACATCATGCTTTAGGGATAATCTAATAGCATACAATTTGAATAATTATAACCTACCTTGCTTGAACAATAATAAGACAAGGTTAATTGAATAATAAACATCCACAACATGTATATAATTGTACATGCTAAACCACAAGTTAAGTACAAGAATAACTTGCTCCAAATAAATTTACACCATTATATGATAATCGAAATTGAAACAATAATTAGTTCAATAACACCAATGATTAGAAACTTATACAATAAAGAACTTGCTAAATATCAAAAGTTAAGGCTTATAAACTTGCTCAATGTAAAAGGTAGGTTTAGGAAACTTGCCTTTAGCACAAGCTACACTCTTACCACTTGAATTAATATCCTATACATATGTCATATTGACATAATTAGCCATAACCAACATTGTACCTTTATATAAACAATTACATTCCTCATATGGGTTGAATTACCCATTCACATAATCAATTATATTTCAAGTAGATAACACTTAATAACATGATTATTCATAGTCTAATACTACTGAAATTATCATTTAACATTATTATAATCAACACATAACATTTATTTTCAAGTTTTGTACACTTAAACAAAACTGTCAGACCATTCTGCTAAGTCGCGCCGCGGCGCCACAGTTTGTACTGTGGCTCGCGCTGCGGCGCTGAGTCTGCGCTGCGGCGCTGAGTCTGCGCTGCGGCGCAGCGATTATACTACGAGCCGGCGCTGCGGCGCAGTGATTGTGCAACAGGCCGCTTACGTCATGGTGGTGGCGCTGCGGCGCCAGCAATGAACTGCTGGGCCGCGCCGCGGCGCGAACTGTCAGCGTCGACTGATAGCTTCGGCAACCATGAAAGAAAAAGCCAAATTGGCCAAAAAGCTCGAATCTAATAGACTGATTATCATGAAAATTGCATATAGACATCATATAAACATATTGTGAGTACTCCTAACATGTTTCTATTCATAATTTGTCTAAACATCAACTATAAAACACCTAATTTCAAGGTTTTTGGCAAAACTCCATTATTGATATTATTTTTCATTAAAATTACCACTGTGATTTTGTTATTCAATCAAAATAGAAAATTTAAAGCATCATGATTATGATTTTACATAATCTATCAATTCTAACAATCAATTTATCAATACAACAACTAATTAAACCTTAATTTCTATTTTAACTAAAGCCATACTCATTCATAAAAACTCTCTGTAAAACAATTTCTTTATAAAATACATACATACATGAATTAATTTATCTATAATCATGCATAGACTCATGAAATAATCATATAATCAACAATCCTTACAAAATTACAATCATACAACAATTTTATCTATTATAAAATTTTCATAGAGACTTTTTGGGAAGAAGAAAATAACGTTTTTAAAGAGATAGATGAAACTCCTACCTTGGATTATGAAGATGATGATGCTATCTCTTTTCTCCAAATCTTTTCTCCAAAACCTGTTAAGGATTCTCTCAATTCTCTCTCAATTCTCTCTAGTTTTCTCTCTGTGTTCTTCTTCTTCCTCTCTCTTTTCTTCTTCTGAGTCTTCTTAGTATACGTAATAGAATATAACGTATATTGTAATAATATATATTAATAATATAATATAAGTACTGATATAACTTATGTCAGTTATATAAGTTTTAAAATCAAAAGCCATAAGGCTTGTTTGGCTAACACAATAAAAATAACTATTTAATCCTTACACCTTGTTTGGTAAATTGAATTAAAACAAATAGATTAATCCTTATACCTTGTTTGCTAAAACACTATTAGATTAAAGACTTATTATGCAATAAGGCATGTTTGGCAAAACTACATTAAACTCTTTTAATTTATTTTAATAACTCCTTTATAGCAAGGTTATTAGTCACACCTTTATTAAATTAATAAATCAATTAAACATTAATCTATTAAATTACTTTAGCACATAAACAATTATAATTCTTTTTACAATTATAATTTCATTTAATCAACTAATATTTCAAACTACAATTTCTCATTTAAATATTATTATTTATTTAAAATCATTATAAGCTCTCTAGCTTATTAAATTAAACTCCATTATTATAAAATCTCATAATAATTAATTTATTTAGCTCCTTAATTATTTACACAGCAAATAATTAATTAAATCACATCTATTCAAATTGCCATATAATTCAATAAATATTTAATATTGCCAATAAATATTTAATATTTACTATTTAATTATTTATTCAACAAATAATTAAATACACCACATCACTCAAATTGAACAATTAATTATTCCATCAATAAACATATCCATTAAATATTTATATAAATCAATAAATATTTATTATAACACTTTAAAATTATGGAATGTTACATCATTCCCTCCTTACAAGGATTCTGTCCTCAGAATCACCATTCAAACAAATTATTCGTTACATTCTTCCCTATTTACAAAGATTCTGTCCCCAGAATCGAAGACACAGATTAAACAAATAACTCAGGGTATTCCTTCAACATTTTCTCTTCGAGTTCCCACGTAGCTTCTTCAGCGTTGTGGTTTCTCCATATCACCTTCACAAAAGGTATCACTTTATTCCTGAGCACTTGTTCTTTCCTGTCGACTATCTGGATAGGAACCTCTTCATAAGTCAAATCTTTCTCGAACTGCAACGGTTCATACTCGATTACATGTTTGTAGTCAGGTTTATATGGTCGTAACACCGAAATATGAAAGACATTATGAATATTTTCCAATTCTGGAGGTAGAGCTACCTCGTAAGCCACTTCTCCCACTCTTCGCAGCACTTCAAAGGGTCCAATAAACCTCGGGCTTAGCTTTCCCTTTTTACCGAAACGAATTTTCCCTTTCCAGGGAGAAACTTTTAAGAATACCAAAGTTCCTACGTCAAATGTACGATCTTGTCTGTGTTGATCAGCATACTTTTTCTGTCTGTCTTGAGCTGCGACCAGTCTTGTCCTGATGAGTTTGACAACATCAGCAGTTTATTGTACCAGTTCTGGTCCTAACAGTTGGCGTTCACCGACTTCATCCCAACACAGTGGGGTTCTGCACTTTCTGCCGTACAATGCCTCGTAAGGTGGCATGCCGATGCTCGCGTGATAACTGTTGTTGTAAGAAAATTCCACCAATGGTAGTTGATCTTCCCAGCTTCCTTTAAAGTCCATGACACATGCTCTCAGCATATCTTCCAATGTCTGAATTGTTCGTTCGCTTTGGCCATCTGTTTGTGGATGATAAGCCGTACTCATTCGCAACTGTGTTCCCATACATTCTTGTAGTCTCTTCCAGAAATTTGATGTAAACCGCGGATCTCTATCAGACACAATTGATACTGGCACTTCGTGCCTCGAAACGATCTCCTTAATGTACAATCTTGCCAACTGATCAAGATTGAATCTAATCTTTATTGGTAAAAAGTGTGCTGATTTCGTCAGTCTATCCACTATTACCCAAATCGCATCGCATCCTCTCTGAGTAGTTGGAAGACCCACCATAAAATCCATCGTGATGTGTTTCCACTTCCATTCCGGTATTTCTAACGGTTGGAGTAATCCGCTGGGTCTTTGATGTTCGGCTTTTACTCTCTGACATGTCAAGCATTTCGCTACGCATTCAGCAACATCTCTTTTCATATTTGGCCACCAAAAATGTCGGCGCAAATCCTGATACATTTTCGTGCTTCCTGGATGAATTGAATACTTTGAGCTATGAGCTTCAGTCAGAATTTCTTCTTTCAACTCTAGCACTGCTGGAACCCAAATTCGTCCATCGAACCGTAGTAAACCTTCAGTATCGACCTTGTATTTTACATCTCCGCCTTCACCCAAATTCTCTTTGATTTTTCCACACTCTCCATCTTGTAATTGAGCAATTTTCACTTTGTTCACTAAAGTTAGATCAGCTTCTATCTGGAATAGTTGTTCGTCAGATTCTTTTGGAAATTTGATTTCCAACTCCAATTTTGTCATTGCTGAAATGAGCTCCTTTTGAGTTGTTATCAGCATCAACTTCTCCCGACCTTTCCTGCTTAAAGCATCTGCAACTACATTCGCTTTACCCGGATGATAAAAGATCTCACAATCGTAATCTTTTATTAATTCCATCCACCTTCTTTGACGCATGTTCAAATCCTTCTGAGTGAAAATATACTTCAGACTTTTGTGGTCTGTGTAGATCTCACATTTCTCTCCATAAAGATAGTGTCTCCATATTTTTAGAGCAAATACCACTGCAGCCAATTCCAAATCATGAGTCGGATACCCCTTCTCATAATCCTTCAATTGTCTTGATGCATAGGCAATAACTTTGCCGTTCTACATAAGAACACAACCCAACCCTTTATGTGAGGCATCACTATATACCACAAAATTTCCTGTATTATCTGGCAAAGTCAATACAGGTGCCACACTTAACTTCTTCTTCAAATCTTGGAAACTCTCTTCGCACTTCTCCGTCCAAACGAATTTTACAATTTTTCTTGTCAAATTTGTTAGCGGAGTGACTATCTTAGAAAAATCTTGAATAAATCTTCTATAATAACCAGCCAGTCCCAAGAAACTCCTCACTTTCGATGGTGTTTTTGGTTGTTCCCAATTGATTACTGCTTCTACTTTTGACGGATCCACTGAGATCCCATCTTTGTCAATCACATGCCCCAAAAATTGTACACGGTCGAGCCAAAATTCGTACTTAGAGAACTTCGCGTACAGTTTTTCCTTTCTTAGTGTCTCCAATGTCAGACGTAAGTGTTCCACGTGTTCTTCTTGAGTTTTGGAATACACTAGAATGTCATCAATGAATACCACTACAAACTTGTCTAGGAATGGTTTAAACACCCTGTTCAGCAGGTGCATTGGTTAAACCAAAAGACATCACCAGAAACTCGTAATGTCCATACCGAGTTCTGAATGCCGTTCGTGGTATATCCTCCTTTCTTACCTTCAATTGGTGATAACCACTTCTCAAATCTATTTTCGAAAAGTACTTAGCACCCTTCAGTTGATCAAACAAGTCATCTATTCTTGGCAACGGGTATTTGTTTTTAATAGTGATTTTGTTTAACTCCCTATAATCAATGCAAAGACGCATTGACCCGTCCTTCTTCTTCACAAATAAAACTGGCGCTCCCCACGGCGATACGCTTGGTTGAATATATTTCTTGTCCAGTAGCTCTTGCAACTGAACCATTAGTTCCTTCATTTCTACCGGAGCCATTCTGTACGGGGACTTCGATATCGGTGCTGTTCCCGGTACTAAGTCGATCACAAACTCAATTTCTCTGTCAGGCGGAAGTCCTGGCAAATCCTCTGGAAAAACGTCTTCGAATTCTCTCACTACTGGTATTTCTTCCAGCTTTACCCCCTTCTTTTGAGTATCGACTATGTAAGCTAAATAGCCCACATAACCTTGACTCAACAATTTCTTGGCCTGCATAGTTGTCAGACATTTCATTTGTCTAGGCGACTTGCTACTATAAAATACTACCTTTGATGGAGTCATAAGGTTTACACACTTCTTTTGGCAGTCAATTACCGCTCCGTATTTGAACAACCAATCCATTCCCAAAATTACATCAAATTCCCCTAGTCTAATCGGAATCAAATCTACCAACAAGACATTCTCCTTAATGTTCACCCTACAGTTCTTGTATACGAATCTAACAGGGATTATTTCCTTATTCGCAATTTCTATGTTCAAAGGAAAATTCAGTTCTTCTCTAGGCAATTCTAACCTCTTAGCAAATTCATCAGATATAAACGAGCAAGTAGCACCCGAATCAAATAATACATATGCATCAATATCAATGATTGGGATAATACCTGAAACTACATCCTTTGATTGCACAACATCTTGCATAGTCATGTTAAAGGTTCTGGTTGTGGGTTTGTTTGATGCTGCAGGTCCTGTAATAGTCCACGCACCTCCATTGTTATCTCCTTTGCTTCTGGTTGTCACTCCCTCCTTCTTCTTAGGACATTCACGTGCAAAGTGATCCTTGGATCCGCACGTGAAGCACGCATTCTTCTTTGATTGAGTGCAATTTGAGGCGATGTGACCCTCCTGGCCACAATTGTAGCAAACTCGTTTTCCCATCAAGCACACACCCTTGTGAAACTTTCCACATGTCGCACATGCTTCAAACTTCTTATTCTGCTGGTTACCCTGCTGGTTTCCAGTACCCATACTTCCATTCCACTTTCTCTTTAAGTTGTTGTTGTTGTTGTGGTTGTTGTTGTTGTTGTTGTTTCCACCGCTACCACCTCCACTCTTCATCTCATTTTCATTTTTCTTCTTCTTTTGTTCCTGGTTGAATTTTGTTACCGCCTCGCCTCCACCTTTGACGAGTACTGCTTTCTCCATTACTGCTACAAATGTCTTCAACTGGAACAGGGAAACCCTACTGTACAGCCAGGGCTTCAGTCCCTGTTCAAACCTCTTCGCCTTACGCTCATCTGTGCTAACCTAATATGGCGCAAACCTCGCCAATTCATTGAATTTTGCGGCATACTCAGATACTGTCATTGTCCCTTGCTTCAATTCTAGAAACTGTACTTCCAGCTGACTCTTCGAACTCTCCGGGAAATAGGTCTCGAAAAATAACTCCTTGAACCTATCCCAAGTCATCACTCCTGGCCCTTCACGAGTTTTATTAGCCTGCCACCAATAACTAGCTTCTGCTTTCAACATGAACGTTGCGAAAGCAGTCTTCTGATCATCCCCTACCCTAGCGACATCGAACACCTTCTCTATCTCCATAATCCAGGTTTGTGCTTCGACTGGATTCATGGACCCACAGAATTCAGGTGGTCCAACCGCCTTAAACTCCTTAAACGTTGTATCTTGGTTTTGAGGTTGATTCTGCAACGCTCCTGTCAGTAGTGTTACTAGTTGTTGAACGGGATTCGCATCAACATTGTCGTTATTGTTAGTTCCTTCAGTGGTTCTCTGTCGTGTTGGCTGACGTCTGGGAGGCATTTTCTGTTAAAATAAAACATCTATTAGACCATTACTCAACTTCTTTAAGTATTTCTAATTAACTTGCCTCTATAAAAGAAATACCCACATAGCACATAACACTTTGAATAAAATAATAACATTTATTTATTCATAAACTTTCTAAAAACATAACACAATAGCATCTCTGTTATCTACATTCCTTTTCTGAACTACAAAAGTTTCAGGACAACATCATTATTATCATATCCCATAGTTACTTAACACTAGGGATTTACACATTATTTAATACTTATTACGTGCATTACAGGCACACTTTCTACGATGATCTATTAAGATACTTCTTAGCCCTATCACGTTCTTCCTCCATGACTCGAAACATTGTTCTGCGATCTAACACGAATGATGGCAGCGTCTCGAACTGAATCGGATATCCCATGACCCGATCTTGAGCTCGATTAATTGCGGTGTTAAATACTTTATCCATCTCTTCCATCTTCATCCTCTTTTCCTGCGCGTCTCTCGCTGCTCTTCCAGTTTGTTGATAAGCTTCCTCGTATGCATCTTCAGCTCTTGCCCTCTTAGCAGCTTCTTCTCTCAGCTTGCTCTCCAGTTCAGCAACCATCTCGATCAATTGTTCTTTCTCTCCTTCAGTCTGTACTAGTTTCTCCTCGGCGTTTGTCAGTCGTTCTTCACGATCCAGGATCTCATCGTCCTTCTGTGTCATTGCAGTCTGTTGTTCAGCTACTATCTCTTGTAATTCCTCAACTGTATCCTGAAGTTCCACGTTGCGGTCATGCACCTCATTGTAAATACGACCTGTTATCGAGTTAAGTGGAATCTTTTCTCCCTCATCCTCCTCATCTGTCTCCACATCATCCTCCTCATATTCAACTACTGTGACCAACGGGGCTAACTCCCGTGGCAGTAGTTGTTCCCAAACTACCTGAATGTCGCGAGGCTCCTCCTCTATAGGCATTTGAGGTCCCTCCTCCCTAGCCTGACTGGATTCTCCGACATTAGTCATCCTGACAACAAAATTTTAAAGTTTTAGTTATTAATCATTCTACTCGACACTCGCGAGCACATAAGTTATAAACACATAAGCACATAAGTGTTTTATTACTTCTTTCTTAAAACTCGATAAGAGTTAACTCCACTATCTTTTCAAAAGGTTACTTCCTAAGGCTTTTCCCCCACCTAAGGTTCATAACCTAAAGCTTTGATACCAACCTGTGACACCCCCAAATCCCGGAACTTCATTTCCTCAGGATTTGGTGTTCACGTAATCAAAACATCCATTTCTAACTACCCAATTATAATAAAATTGAATAACAAAGCCTGCCCATACAGGATTAAACTTAAATAAATCTCCCAGGTTATCTAACCTTTACAAACATTCATTCATGCGGAAAATTAAAATAAACTTCATTACAATCTTTAAACCAAGTCTGAAAATAAACTATTCAACTATTACAAGTCTTCAGCATTGTTTCGTCTTTCCTTTCCCTTTACTAGTACTAGGTACATCACCAGTTTCAACCTTAGCTGTAAGAAAGTTTACAGGCAAGAGTGAGCAAACAAGGCCCACTTGGAATAACAATAAATAAATCATTAAACTTTTACATCATTTGCCAACATTAGGCTCAATAGAACTGAACAATAAATTCTATTATTTTCCGAAAACTTTAACATTCACTGAGGGTCAAATGACCACGAATCATGTCCACAGTTATAAGTAATCTTTCAACTTAAACTTTAACAGTCATAAGACTATAAGGACTCCACGTACTTAGGGGGATCAACCATTCGTACAATGTATTGTGCACAATCATTTCAACGCTAAGCGTAACCTCTTATAAAAGAGTTGTTCTTCTCAGTATTTAGAATACAAGTCCGTACCAAAGTGAGTTTGGTTTGGATATATCATGGGGTAATTTAGAATTCAACGGTAATCAACTAAGGTTTAGTTGATTACAAACGACATAACTGAATACTATGGAATAATCATAGTTTAATTGATGTTTATAAATTGACATCATGCTTTAGGGATAATCTAATAGCATACAATTTGAATAATTATAACCTACCTTGCTTGAACAATAATAAGACAAGGTTAATTGAATAATAAACATCCACAACATGTATATAATTGTATATGCTAAACCACAAGTTAAGTACAAGAATAACTTGCTCCAAATAAATTTACACCATTATATGATAATCGAAATTGAAACAATAATTAGTTCAATAACACCAATGATTAGAAACTTATACAATAAAGAACTTGCTAAATATCAAAAGTTAAGGCTTATAAACTTGCTCAATGTAAAAGGTAGGTTTAGGAAACTTGCCTTTAGCACAAGCTACACTCTTACCACTTGAATTAATATCCTATACATATGTCATATTGACATAATTAGCCATAACCAACATTGTACCTTTATATAAACAATTACATTCCTCATATGGGTTGAATTACCCATTCACATAATCAATTATATTTCAAGTAGATAACACTTAATAACATGATTATTCATAGTCTAATACTACTGAAATTATCATTTAACATTATTATAATCAACACATAACATTTATTTTCAAGTTTTGTACACTTAAACAAAACTGTCAGACCATTCTGCTAAGTCGCGCCGCGGCGCCACAGTTTGTACTGTGGCTCGCGCTACGGCGCTGAGTCTGCGCTGCGGCGCAGCGATTATACTACGAGCCGGCGCTGCGGCGCAGTGATTGTGCAACAGGCCGCTTACATCATGGTGGTGGCGCTGCGGCGCCAGCAATGAACTGCTGGGCCGCGCCGCGGCGTGAACTGTCAGCGTCGACTGACAGCTTCGGCAACCATGAAAGAAAAATCCAAATTGGCTAAAAAGCTCGAATCTAATAGACTGATTATCATGAAAATTGCATATAGACATCATATAAACATATTTTGAGTACTCCTAACATGTTTCTATTCATAATTTGTCTAAACATCAACTATAAAACACCTAATTTCAAGGTTTTTGGCAAAACTCCATTATTGATATTATTTTTCATTAAAATTACCACTGTGATTTTGTTATTCAATCAAAATAGAAAATTTTAAGCATCATGATTATGATTTTACATAATCTATCAATTCTAACAATCAATTTATCAATACAACAACTAATTAAACCTTAATTTCTATTTTAACTAAAGCCATACTCATTCATAAAAACTCTCTGTAAAACAATTTCTTTATAAAATACATACATACATGAATTAATTTATCTATAATCATGCATAGACTCATGAAATAATCATATAATCAACAATCCTTACAAAATTACAATCATACAACAATTTTATCTATTATAAAATTTTCATAGAGACTTTTTGGGAAGAAGAAAATAAAGTTTTTAAAGAGATAGATGAAACTCCTACCTTGGATTATGAAGATGATGATGCTATCTCTTTTCTCCAAATCTTTTCTGTAAGACCCCAATTTTTATAAATAAAGATAAATTTTCTATAAATATCATTTTTGAATATTATGGAGTTAATTTGATATAATGTTATAGTTGTGGGTAATATTTATAAATTTTGCAAAGTAAGCAAGTTGTTATAAAATATTCGTTTGGTCGGGGAATATTCTTTTTGTCGGGGAATATTCGTACGACGGCACAATCATTGGTGGACCCCACAATGGAATTATTGTCGGATTGAGAAAACGACAAAATTATCTTTCTATAAAAATAACAGCTGAGGTATTACGTTAAAATCGTTAAAACTGTTGAACTACTTGGTAGTAAAAGTACAGTAATACGCGTGGTTGCATAGTAGCACACGGTATTGATTATTGATGCTTACGTGAGAAGTCACTCAGCTATACTCAATTATTGCTACAGTAATTGCTGCATCATATCTCTTAAATTATTGTCATAGTATCATCTGTATAATATGTTATATTATTAAATCAATAATTGAGACGTTGTGGTAAGTTTGGTTATTTTATGGGGGGCCATATGTCATCATCTAAGAGTCTCTTCGTCAATAGTAATTACCGTCGTCAATAGTAATTACCTTCGTCAATAGTATTTACCTTGGTCAATAGTAATTACCTTCGTCAATAGTATTTACCTTGGTCAATAGTAATTACTTTCGTCAATAGTAGTTGTCCCTTCAATATTACCAAGAGTCATTTGACCCTTCGTTAAGACCAAGAGTCATTTGACCCTTCGTTAAGACCAAGAGCCACCCTCAGTTTTTCTATAAATAGAGGCCTAGGGCTTCATTATTTTTCACGAATTCATTCAAGCTATAGAGAGAGAAAGTATAGAGAGAATAAGAGAGAGAGAATAAAAGTATTCTGCTACATCACTTTTCCAATATCCAGTTCTTTTAAGGTAGGGAATATTATTTCTTTTATATTCATGAAGAGAACTTCTGTTATTCCATTCGTTATTATTCTGTTGGAATAACCAGTATACGCGGTCTACCCTATACTTGGTGACATTCTTCTATTATTCTGTTGGAACATCCTGTCTGTGTGTTTTACACCGGACCTGGTTCCGTTTATTATTCTGTTGGAACATCCTGTCTGTGTGTTTTACACCGGACCTGGTTCCGTTTTATTATTATTCTGTTGGAATATCCTGTCTGTGTGTTTTACACCGGACCTGGTTCCATTATTTATTATTCTGTCGGAATATCCTGTCTGTGCGTTTACGCCGGACCTGGTTCCATTATTTATTATTCTATTGGAATAACCTGTCTGTGCGGTCTATCGCATGCATGGTGATTTCTTTTGTTATTCCATTCTTTATTGTACTCAGTTGGTTAAGTTTTGACTTCTATACTCCATGAAATTTGTGGAATATCCTTGATAGTTGCGTTTCATCCAGTATCTTTTCAAGAAAATATTCTTCTAAGCATTCTTGAATTTTACTCCACAATGCAGTATCATGTTGACAATTTGGACGTTGTTAATTCCTGAATAAATTAATTCTTGAACTTGTTTTATTGAATTCTTATATCATTGTCATCATCCTCATGTTTATAAAATGTTGAAAGTCATCTGTGGCCTGTAGTGCATAGATGGACTTGGTATGATTATGACCAGGGATTATTCGGTATAATCATGACCGTAATGTTACAAATGATGTGGTAAAAGTCCTCATTGGCCCGTAGTGCATTGATGGACAGTTGTTGGCATGATCATGACCATTAATGAATACACGAATATCCTTGGCCGTAGTGCAGGGGTGATTCGATGATGTGGATTATTTTATTAAGCTGAGTCTCAGCGATTACAGTGTTGAAAAACTTTTTAAATCATAAAAGATAGTAGAGTTTATTTTCTACTTGACTCTTTTAATGGATTGCTTGTTCCGCTACAGTTAAACTTGATGTCTATTATATTTTATCAGTTTAACATTGTTGAAGGCTAATGATAATTTATTCTGCATTATCTTAGTCATAATATTTCTTACTGGGCTAGTTGAGCTCACCCTTTCTTTCACTGTTCTCTTCAGAAAATGAGAACGTAGCTGGGACAAGTCGGGGTACGGAGTGATGGTCCGAATGATAGTATTAGTTAGTAGTCCTCACTATTCTATGTAATGGTGTGTTAATAAATGTAATGAGGACTCCTTTTGAGTATGAATACTCTCTAGAAGATAATATTTGTATTCAAACTCACAGTTTATGTTTTGTCGTATTGTACACGACAGATGTATTAATCAGTTGTATTTGTATTCTGTACTATGTATCTGACGACCCAAGATGGGTGATGTATACCTAATTTTGGGGGCGTCACAGTTGGTATCAGAGCTTAGGGATATGATCCCTGGCTAAGATGTGAGAATAGAACTAGGAGGGGAGAGACGGGGATTTCCTTCGCTAGTATGACATACCTAAGTTTATTTGCATGGTATTTAATTGGTCGGTCATAATATAAGGATAATATATGACATATCAATTAATTTTTATTTTGTGGCAGTATCTGAAAATGGCATCTGAGAACGTTGAGAATAGCAATGGAGCACAGACGACTGTTGATTCACCACATATCAATAATCAGGATAATGTGCATCAGGAAGGTGTCAATCCTCATGCAAACAACAACACTGACCAAATGATGAATGATCAAATGTTCAGAGGCTTTATGCAATTCATGCAACAACAGGTGAAAGCGGCTCCTGTCCACAACGTAGGTGGAAATACTGGAAACTCTCAGGCGGTCACCGCTAAACAGTTTAAGGAGCTGGGACCACCGGAGTTTAAGGGAGAACCCAAACCACTTGTAGCTGAAACATGGATAAAGCAGATCACCAAGATATTTGATGTCTTGGGTTGCTCCGAGGAGCAAAAGGTTCCCTTTGCCGCCTTTATGTTGCGAGGAGAGGCAGATTACTGGTGGGAATCGATAAAGCGTACTCAACCTGCCGCACTGAAGATGTCCTGGGAGAAGTTCCAAGAGCTGTTTAACGACAAATACTTTCCCGAGAGTATTCGTCACATGAAGGAGGTGGAGTTCATCAAATTGGAGCAGAATAATATGACCGTGTCGCAGTACGAGGCAAAATTTGCGGAGTTATCCCGGTTTGCGTCCCACCTGGTGGATAATGAAGAAAGAATGACGCGGATGTTTTTAAGAGGTTTGAAGCCGGAGATACGTCAACATCTTGTTTCTCATAAACTGTGTTTGTATTCAGATGTTGTAAATAGGGCTCAGTTGGTGGAGCGCGATAACGAGACAACGCAACCAAAAGAGAGCAGCCGGCAAAATGATAATACCAGTGAGAGCAGTCATCGAAGCGGTGACAACAAGCGTGGAGGGAATCAACAGGCCAGAAATGGTAACCACTTCGGTGGTAATCAGGGCCAAAACAATAAGAATGGACATTTCAAGAAGAGGAGATTCAACAATGATGGAAAGACGTCAGCACCAGCACCTGTCGTTAAGGAAGGAGAACGACCACCTATCATATGTTTCAAATGCGGAGGGGAGGGGCACATCAGTCCAAACTGCGCGATGCCGTCCAAAGCATGTTATAATTGTGGAAGAGAAGGTCATTTAGCCCGATTTTGTCGTTTACCGAAGACAAATTCAGCTAGGATGGAGGCACCAAAAGCCGTCCCAGAAAAGTCAAAACCGGTTGTGCAAGGGAGAGCGTTTGTTGTGAACTCCCAGAGAGCAAGGAACCCGAATGAGGTCATCACGGGTAAGCTTATTATAAACTCTAAAGAAGTTTATACTTTATTTGATACCGGTTCAACCCATTCTTTTATTTCTCCTACTTGCGCTCATCGATTAAATTTGATTCCGGAGAAATTAGACTTTGACTTATCTGTGGAAACTCCGTTGGGAGAAACCTTCATTACCTCCACTGTTTATAAGTCTTGTTTGGTTCAAGTTGGTACCCACACATTACCTATCGATCTGATTTCATTAAAAATACTTGCATTTGACGTGATTCTAGGGATTGATTGGTTAACTACTCATTATGCAAAAATTGATTGTTTTCGTAAGGTTGTTAGTTTTCATATTCCTAATCGACCTATTATGCGAATTCAAGCAACCAAACCATTAAAATCAATCGCTGTCATCTCAAGCCATAAAACTATTCGTTTATTGAAAAACGGATGTCAAGCTTTCTTAGCTCATGTCACAGATCTAAACAAAAATACGTCAGTTTTGAATGATATTTCTATTGTTAATAAATTCCCTGACGTATTCCCTGAAGAACTTCCTGGCCTACCCCCAGAGCGTGAAATTGAATTTTGTATCGATCTTGAACCCGGTACAAAACCCATTTCCAAAGCCCCATATCGAATGGCTCCTATTGAACTTCAGGAGTTAAAGATCCAACTGCAGGAATTGTTAGACATTGGCTTTATTCGTCCTAGTACTTCTCCTTGGGGAGCTCCTGTTCTATTCGTGAAGAAGAAAGATGGAAGTATGCGACTTTGTATTGATTATCGGGAGTTGAATCATGTCACCATCAAAAATAGGTACCCATTGCCACGTATTGATGACCTGTTTGACCAGTTGCAAGGAGCACAATTCTTTTCAAAGATCGATCTTCGTTCTGGATATCATCAGCTGAAGGTTAGAACTGAGGATATTCCAAAGACGGCTTTTAGAACTCGGTACGGGCATTATGAATTCCTAGTCATGTCCTTTGGATTGACTAATGCTCCTGCTGCCTTCATGGATATGATGAACCGGGTATTCAAGGAATATTTGGATCACTTTGTGGTCGTCTTTATTGATGACATCCTTATTTATTCCAAAAGCCGTGAAGATCATGAGCAACACTTGAGGCTGGTACTCCAAAAGCTTCGTGAATACAAGCTTTATGCCAAGTTGAAGAAATGCGAGTTCTGGCTGGAGGAGGTAGCATTCCTTGGGCACGTAGTATCAAGTCGTGGAATATCGGTTGACCCGGCAAAGATTGAAGCTATTCAAAGCTGGGAGCAACCTAAATCAGTGACCGAGGTACGTAGCTTTCTTGGTTTAGCTGGTTATTATCGGAGATTCGTGGAAGGATTTTCTCGAATCGCTACTCCATTAACTCAGCTGACTCGGAAAGATACAAAGTTTGGTTGGAGCGAAGAATGTGAGCAGAGTTTTCAAGAACTCAAGAGGAGACTCATTTCAGCACCTGTTCTAACAATACCATCTGGCTCGGAGGGATTTGTCATCTACAGTGATGCTTCGAGCAAAGGGTTGGGATGCGTTCTCATGCAACATGGAAAAGTCATAGCCTATGCATCAAGACAACTCAAGGAATATGAGAGGAATTATCCTACTCATGATCTAGAGTTGGCAGCTGTTGTCTTTGCACTTAAAATTTGGAGGCATTACTTGTATGGGGAGAAAGTGGAGATCTTTACGGATCATAAAAGCCTCAAATATTTCTTCACTCAAAAGGAACTCAACATGCGACAACGACGTTGGCTTGAACTGTTGAAAGATTATGATCATACCATTCAATACCATCCTGGAAAAGCGAACGTGGTAGCTGACGCATTGAGTAGAAGATCATATGCGGGTACAAGTGCAATATTAACAACGCAAAGGCCCATTTTGTGTGACTTGCAAAGGATGGAGATAGAGTTGAAGACTCCAGGGACCCATGTGATGATGGCGAATATACGAGTAGAACCGACTTTAATCGATAAAGTTAAAGCTGCTCAAGCTACAGACCTGGAGCTGATGCGTATGAGGAAGAAAGTGCAAGAAGGTGTTATGCCGGAAGCAAGAATCGATGAAGAAGGAATACTTCGAGTCAACTCCAGACTTTGTGTTCCTAACAACCCTGATTTAAAGTATGAAATCATGATGGAGGCGCACAACACACCGTTTGCAATCCATCCTGGAAGTACCAAAATGTATCATGATCTTCGTCATACATTTTGGTGGAGCAATATGAAGAGAGAGATAGCGTTGTTTATCTCAAGGTGTCTAACTTGTCAACGAGTCAAAGCGGAGCATCAAGTACCAAAAGGTCCATTGCAACCACTTGAAATTCCAGAATGGAAGTGGGAGCACATTACCATGGATTTCGTTACCGGTCTTCCTAGGGTTTCTCAAGGTATTGATGCGATTTGGGTCATTGTTGATAGATTGACCAAGTCTGCTCATTTCTTACCGATACGAGAAACTTATACACTTGAACGTCTTGCTCGTATGTACATAAACGAGATTGTAAGACTGCATGGTATGCCAGTATCCATAATTTCTGATCGAGACCCAAGATTCACTTCACGATTTTGGGTTAGTTTACAAAAAGCTATGGGCACGGAGTTACGATTTAGTTCAGCATATCATCCTCAGACGGACGGACAATCAGAGAGGACTATTCAAACTCTTGAAGATCTATTAAGACTCTGTGTCTTTGACTTCAAGGGAAGTTGGGACAAGTTCTTACCATTGGTGGAGTTTTCCTACAACAACAGTTATCAAGCAAGTATTGGCATGGCTCCATTCGAAGCATTGTATGGAAGAAAATGTCGTTCTCCAGTATGCTGGGATGAGGTGGGCGAAGCAACGTTGTTGGGACCGGAGTTGGTACGTATGACTACAGAAAAGATTCAAACGATCCGACAACGTATAAAAACCTCACAAGATCGACAAAAGAGTTATGCTGATCTTCATCGAAAGGACGTGGAATTTGATGTAGGAGATCATGTGTTCTTACGTGTTGCTCCATGGAAAGGAGTTACGAGATTTGGAAAGAGAGGAAAGCTAAATCCTCGATTCATCGGTCCATTTTTAATCCTCGATCGAGTAGGAACTGTGGCTTATAGACTCGCTTTACCGCCAAGTATGTCTCGTGTTCATAACGTTTTCCACATATCCATGTTACGCAAATATGTGGAAGACCCGAACCACATTATTGAGTTAGAACCGGACGAAATAGCGGAGGATTTGACGTATGAAGAAGTTCCTGTTCAAATCTTGGATAAGAAGGAACATATTCTACGCTCCAAGGTTATACCTCAAGTCAAAGTTTTGTGGAGAAACCACGATGTTGAGGAAATGACTTGGGAGTTAGAATCAGAAATGAAATCAAGGTATCCTTACCTCTTCGACATACCAGGTACGTACCCTAATTTCGAGGGCGAAATTTCATAAGAAGGGGAGGTTGTAAGACCCCAATTTTTATAAATAAAGATGAATTTTCTATAAATATCATTTTTGAATATTATGGAGTTAATTTGATATAATGTTATAGTTGTGGGTAATATTTATAAATTTTGCAAAGTAAGCAAGTTGTTATAAAATATTCGTTTGGTCGGGGAATATTCTTTTTGTCGGGGAATATTCGTACGACGGCACAATCATTGGTGGACCCCACAACGGAATTATTGTCGGATTGAGAAAACGACAAAATTATCTTTCTATAAAAATAACAGCTGAGGTGTTACGTTAAAATCGTTAAAACTGTTGAACTACTCGGTAGTAAAAGTACAGTAATACGCGTGGTTGCATAGTAGCACACGGTATTGATTATTGATGCTTACGTGAGAAGTCACTCAGCTATACTCAATTATTGCTACAGTAATTGCTGCATCATATCTCTTAAATTATTGTCATAGTATCATCTGTATAATATGTTATATTATTAAATCAATAATTGAGACGTTGTGGTAAGTTTGGTTATTTTATGGGGGCCATATGTCATCATCTAAGAGTCTCTTCGTCAATAGTAATTACCGTCGTCAATAGTAATTACCTTCGTCAATAGTATTTACCTTGGTCAATAGTAATTACCTTCGTCAATAGTATTTACCTTGGTCAATAGTAATTACTTTCGTCAATAGTAGTTGTCCCTTCAATATTACCAAGAGTCATTTGACCCTTCGTTAAGACCAAGAGTCATTTGACCCTTCGTTAAGACCAAGAGCCACCCTCAGTTTTTCTATAAATAGAGGCCTAGGGCTTCATTATTTTTCACGAATTCATTCAAGCTATAGAGAGAGAAAGTATAGAGAGAATAAGAGAGAGAGAATAAAAGTATTCTGCTACATCACTTTTCCAATATCCAGTTCTTTTAAGGTAGGGAATATTATTTCTTTTATATTCATGAAGAGAACTTCTGTTATTCCATTCGTTATTATTCTGTTGGAATAACCAGTATACGCGGTCTACCCTATACTTGGTGACATTCTTCTATTATTCTGTTGGAACATCCTGTCTGTGTGTTTTACACCGGACCTGGTTCCGTTTATTATTCTGTTGGAACATCCTGTCTGTGTGTTTTACACCGGACCTGGTTCCGTTTTATTATTATTCTGTTGGAATATCCTGTCTGTGTGTTTTACACCGGACCTGGTTCCATTATTTATTATTCTGTCGGAATATCCTGTCTGTGCGTTTACGCCGGACCTGGTTCCATTATTTATTATTCTATTGGAATAACCTGTCTGTGCGGTCTATCGCATGCATGGTGATTTCTTTTGTTATTCCATTCTTTATTGTACTCAGTTGGTTAAGTTTTGACTTCTATACTCCATGAAATTTGTGGAATATCCTTGATAGTTGCGTTTCATCCAGTATCTTTTCAAGAAAATATTCTTCTAAGCATTCTTGAATTTTACTCCACAATGCAGTATCATGTTGACAATTTGGACGTTGTTAATTCCTGGATAAATTAATTCTTGAACTTGTTTTATTGAATTCTTATATCATTGTCATCATCCTCATGTTTATAAAATGTTGAAAGTCATCTGTGGCCTGTAGTGCATAGATGGACTTGGTATGATTATGACCAGGGATTATTCGGTATAATCATGACCGTAATGTTACAAATGATGTGGTAAAAGTCCTCATTGGCCCGTAGTGCATTGATGGACAGTTGTTGGCATGATCATGACCATTAATGAATACACGAATATCCTTGGCCGTAGTGCAGGGGTGATTCGATGATGTGGATTATTTTATTAAGCTGAGTCTCAGCGATTACAGTGTTGAAAAACTTTTTAAATCATAAAAGATAGTAGAGTTTATTTTCTACTTGACTCTTTTAATGGATTGCTTGTTCCGCTACAGTTAAACTTGATGTCTATTATATTTTATCAGTTTAACATTGTTGAAGGCTAATGATAATTTATTCTGCATTATCTTAGTCATAATATTTCTTACTGGGCTAGTTGAGCTCACCCTTTCTTTCACTGTTCTCTTCAGGAAATGAGAATGTAGCTGGGACAAGTCGGGGTACGGAGTGATGGTCCGAATGATAGTATTAGTTAGTAGTCCTCACTATTCTATGTAATGGTGTGTTAATAAATGTAATGAGGACTCCTTTTGAGTATGAATACTCTCTAGAAGATAATATTTGTATTCAAACTCACAGTTTATGTTTTGTCGTATTGTACACGACAGATGTATTAATCAGTTGTATTTGTATTCTGTACTATGTATCTGACGACCCAAGATGGGTGATGTATACCTAATTTTGGGGGCGTCACATTTTCTCCAAAACCTGTTAAGGATTCTCTCAATTCTCTCTCAATTCTCTCTAGTTTTCTCTCTGTGTTCTTCTTCTTCCTCTCTCTTTTCTTCTTCTGAGTCTTCTTAGTATACGTAATAGAATATAACGTATATTGTAATAATATATATTAATAATATAATATAAGTACTGATATAACTTATGTCAGTTATATAAGTTTTAAAATCAAAAGCCATAAGGCTTGTTTGGCTAACACAATAAAAATAACTATTTAATCCTTACACCTTGTTTGGTAAATTGAATTAAAACAAATAGATTAATCCTTATACCTTGTTTGCTAAAACACTATTAGATTAAAGACTTATTATGCAATAAGGCATGTTTGGCAAAACTACATTAAACTCTTTTAATTTATTTTAATAACTCCTTTATAGCAAGGTTATTAGTCACACCTTTATTAAATTAATAAATCAATTAAACATTAATCTATTAAATTACTTTAGCACATAAACAATTATAATTCTTTTTACAATTATAATTTCATTTAATCAACTAATATTTCAAACTACAATTTCTCATTTAAATATTATTATTTATTTAAAATCATTATAAGCTCTCTAGCTTATTAAATTAAACTCCATTATTATAAAATCTCATAATAATTAATTTATTTAGCTCCTTAATTATTTACACAGCAAATAATTAATTAAATCACATCTATTCAAATTGCCATATAATTCAATAAATATTTAATATTGCCAATAAATATTTAATATTTACTATTTAATTATTTATTCAACAAATAATTAAATACACCACATCACTCAAATTGAACAATTAATTATTCCATCCATTAAATATTTATTATAACACTTTAAAATTATGGAATGTTACACAATCTGCAACGAAGGTCAAATTTCGTTGCTAAACATATACTTTTAGCAACGACTTATAAAGTTGTTGCCCGGAAAATCGTTGCTAAAGACCCATTTTTTTGTAGTAATATTTATTATCTATCATGTAATGAATATTTTAAAGATCACGTACCTGGGATTTAGACAACTCTGATATATAAATTAAGTTTGATATTTATGTTATTACTATTATTATTCCGCTCAAAGAAATGATATCGTGAAGCACCGAGTTCGGGTTTCAAGTACCTGAATTTGGGTGCGTCACAAAGCATGATATCTACTATCTTCTATGATTTAAAAAAGTTATCATTAATTTTATTATTAAGACTCAGCCTCAGCTTAATAAATAATCCACATAACTGAATTATCCATGCACTACGGGCCAAGGATAATCGTGTTATCACCAATGGTCATGATCATGCCAACAACTGTCCATCAAGGCACTACGGGCCAATGACGACTTTTATCACATCATTTATAACATTATATGCCATGATTATACCGAATGATCCCTGATTATAATCATACCAATCAACAGTCCATCTATGCACTACGGGTCAAAGATGACTTTCATCACAATATAAGCATGAGAATGATAACAATGATATAAAAATTCAATTAAATGAGAGCAAGAATAAATTTTAAAGATTTATAATTTAATTTATCCAAAATTCAATAATGTCCAAATTGTCGACATGATACTGCTTTGAGGAGTAAAATTTAAGAATAATATTGTATCAAAAATGATTTGGACCGAAAAAAAATAATTTTTTCATGAATAGTACCCCGGTTGAATAGTATCATGTGAATAGTACCCCATGAATAGTACTCTGGCATGAAAAGATCAAAAATTCTCAAGAATGTTCAGAATAATATTTTCTTAAAAAAAATACTAGATAAAGCGTAAATTTCAAGGATAGTTTACTAATTTCACAGAGTATAGAAGCAATACTTTAACAAAATGAGTGTAGATTTTGGAATCTGAAACGAAATAATATTTCTTACATACTACAGAGTATGGAAGAAAATATTATTTCTTACGAATATTGAACAAAAATAATATCCCTTACATTAAAAAGAGAGTACTTCTGACCGGTAGGGCGGAGATATTCTTGAAGAAAACTTATACTGTTTTCTACGCTCAAAGCTTCCTTAAACTCTAAAGAAATACGCTCAATATTACAGAAGAAGAATTCTCTGATTCTGGTGTGATTTTCAATTCTAACCTAAGCATCCTATTTATAGGAGAATGGAAGGATACTATTTGTATGCACAGTAAAAGAAAAAATAACACAGACTGCACAGTGCATTTCATGGACGAATTCTGAAATTCACATGATTTACTATGCAGACACTATGCAAACAGTATGCATAATAAAATATAATATATTCTATTTTTTATATAAAATAAAACTTATTATAATAATAATACACTCCCTCCCACCTATGGCATCACCAAATCCCACCATTACCCACATTATATATATATATATATATATATATATATATATATATATATATATATATATATATATATATAAGTAAAATAAAATTGAGATAACTTTCTACTGATAATTTTGAAAAATGGGTAAGTAGGGGTTCATTTAATAAGCCAAATTTATAACAAATACTTCATAAAAATTCCCTCTATTTATCTCAATTCACTTGGCTTCACAAAATATTTTTTTAAACAACAATTATTCATCAATAATATAACTTGCAATATTAACAATCAGATCATTCCCAGGAAAGAGGGACTTTCCGATAAGGATTTCTCCCTATTAGCACGCAATTAGGTGACCAAACCCCTTTTCCTGACAGAACTTTCTAGACATTGTCAATAATACAAATAATAATATAAACAACTTTGTCGTCTCAATTATTGATTTAATAATATAAAGTATTATGACAATAATTGAATCAATAATGTGAGATACTATGCATCAATTACTGTAACAATAATTAAGTATAACTGAATGACTTCGCACGTAAGCATCAATAATTAATATTATGTGCTACTATGCAACCATGCGTATTACTGTACTTTTATCACCGGGTATTTCAATAGTTAACGGTAAAACTCTCGCCATTATTTTTATAAAAAGATATTTATGTCGTTTTCTAACTCTGAAAATAATTTTGTTGCCGGGTCCTCCAATGATTGTGCCGTCATTCGAATATTTTCTGTTAAAATGAATATTCCCCGACCAATCAAATATTTTATAACAACTTGTTTACTTTGCAAAATTTATAAATATTACTCACAACTATAACATTATAACAAATTCACACCTTAATATTCAAAAATGAAATTTTGAGAAAAATTCATCTTTATTAATAAAAGTTGGGGTCTTACAACCTCTACTTCTTATGAAATTTCATCCTCAAAATTGGTGTACGTATCTGGTATGTCGAAGAGGTGAGGATACCTTGATTTCATCTCAGATTCTAACTCCCAGGTCATTTCCTCAACATCGTGATTTCTCCACAAAACTTTAACTTGAGGTATAACCTTAGAACGTAGAATATGTCCCTTCTTATCTAAGATTTTAACAGGTACCTCTTCATACGTTAAATCTTTCGCTATCTCATCTAGTTCTAACTCAATAAGGTGGTTCGGGTCTTCCACATTTTTACGTAACATAGATATGTGAAAAACGTTATGAACACGAGACATACTTGGCGGTAAGGCGAGTCTATAGGCCACAATTTCTACTCGATCGAGGATTTCAAATGGGCCAATGAATCAAGGATTGAGCTTTTTTCTCTTTCCAAATCTTGTAACTCCTTTCCATAGAGCAACACGTAACAACACATGATCTCCAACATTGAATTCCACGTCCTTTCGATGAAGATCAGTATAACTCTTTTGTCAATCTTGTGAGATTTTTATACGTTGGTGGATCATTTGAATCTTTTCCATTGTCATGCGTACCAATTCCGGTCACAAAATTCTTTTGCCCACCTCATCCCAGCATACTGGAGAATGACACTTGCGTCCATATAACACCTCGAATGGAGCCATGCCGATACTTTCTTAATAACTATTATTGTAGGAGAATTCCACCAATGGTAAGAACTTGTCCCAACTTCCTTTAAAGTCAAGGACACAAAGTCTTAATAGATCCTCAAGAGTTTAAATAGTCATCTCCGACAGCCCGTTCGTCTGAGGATGATATGTTGAACTGAATCGTAAATCCGTGCCCATAGCTTTTTGCAAACTAACCCAAAATCGTGAAGTGAATCTTAGGTCTCAATCAGAAACTATGGATATTGGCATACCATGTAGTCTTACAATCTCATTTATGTATATACGAGCAAAACGTTCAAGTGAATAAGTTTCTCGTATAGGTAAGAAATGAGCAGACTTGGTCAATCTATCAATAATGACCCAAATTGCATCTATGCCTTGAGAAACCTTGGGAAGACTAGTAACGAAATCCATGGTAATGTGTTTCCACTTCCATTTTAGAATTTCAAGCGGTTGCGATGGACCTTTGGCACTTGATGCTCCCCTTGACTCATTAACACATTAAACACCTTGAGATAAACTCTGCTATCTCTCTCTTCATATTGCTCCACCAAAATGTATATCGAAGATCATGATACATTTTGGTACTCCCAGGATGGATTGGAAATGGTGTGTTATGTGCATCCATCATGATTTTATACTTTAAGTCAGAGTCATTAGGAACACAAAGTCTGAAATTGACTCGAAGTATTCCTTCTTCATTGATTCTTGCTTCCGAAATAGCACCTTTTTGTACTTTCTTCCTCATACGCATCAGCTCCAGGTCTGTAGCTTTAGCAGCTTTAACTTTATTGATTAAATTCGGTTCTACTCGTATATTTGCTATCATCATGTGGGTCTGTGAAATCTTTAACTCTATCTCCATCCTTTGTAAGTCATACCAAATGGGCCTTTGCATTGCCAATATCACACTCATATCCATATATGATTTTCTACTCAATGCGTCAGCTACCACGTTCGCTTTTCCAAGATGGTATTGAATTTTATGATCATAATATTTCAACAGCTCGAGCCAACGTCGTTGCCGTATGTTGAGTTCATTTTGGGTGAAGAAATATTTGAGACTTTTATGATCCATATAGATCTCCACTTTCTCCCCATACAGGTAATGCCTCCAGATTTTAAGTGAAAAAACTACAGCTGCCAACTCTAGATCATGAGTAGGATAATTCCTTTCATATTCATTGAGTTGTCGTGAGGCATAGGCTATGACTTTCCCATATTTTATGAGAACACATCCTAACCCTCTGCCTGAAGCATTGCTGTAGATGACAAATCCCTCCGAACCAGATGGTATTGTCAGGACAGGTGCTAAAATGAGTCTCCTCTTGAGTTCTTGAAAACTCTTCTCACATTCCTCGCTCCAACCGAATTTTGTATCTTTTTGAGTCAGCTTTATTAATAGAGTAGCGATTCGAGAAAATTCTTCTACAAGTCTCCGATAATAACCAACTAAGCCCAAAAAGCTTTGTACTTCGGTCACTGACTTAGGTTGCTCCAATGTTTGTATTACTTCAATCTTCGCTGGGTCAACAGATATTTCATGATTTGATATCACGTACCCAAGGAATGCTATTTCCTTAAGCCAGAAGTCACATTTCTTCAACTTGGCATATAGCTTGTTTTCACGAAGCTTTTGGAGTATCAGCCTCAAGTATTGCTCATGATCTTCACGGCTTTTGGAGTATATATAGGATGTCATCAATAAAGACAACCACAAAATGATCCAAATATTCCTTGAATACTAGTTCATCATATCCATGAAGGCAACATGAGCATTAGTCAATCCAAAAGGCTTGACTAGGAATTCGTAATGCCCGTACGGAGTTCTGAAAGCAGTCTTTAGAATATCATATGTTTTAATCTTTAACTGATGATATCCAGAATGAAGATCGATCTTTGAAAAGAATTTGGCGCCTTGCAACTGGTCAAACAAGTCATCAATGCGAGACAACGGGTACCTATTTTTTATGGTGACATAATTTAACTCCCGATAATCAATACAAAGTCGCATACTTCCACCTTTCTTCTTTACGAATAGAACAAGAGCAACCCAAGGAGACGTATTAGGACGAATGAAACTTATGTCTAACAATTCCTGCAGTTGGGTTTCTAAATCCTGAAGTTCAATAGGAACCATTCGATATGGGGCTTTGGAAATGGGTTTTGTACCGGGTTCAAGGTCGATACAAAATTTAATTTCATGCTTTGGGGGTAGGCCAGGAATTTCTTTAGGGAATACGTCAAGAAATTTATTAACAATAGAAATATCATTCAAATCTGACATATTTTTGTTTAAATTAGTGACATGAGCTAAAAAAGCTTGACATCTATTTTTCAATAAACGAATAGCTTTATGGCTTGATATGACAGTGATTGACTTTAGTGGTTTGGTTGCTTGAATTCGCATAATAGGTTGGTTAGGAATATGAAAGCTAACAACCTTACGAAAATAATTAATTTTAGCATGATTAGTAGTTAACCAATCAATCCCTAAAATCACATCAAATGTAAGTATTTTCAAAGAGATAGGATCGACATGTAACGTGCGGTTGCCGATTTGAATCAAACAAGACTTATAAACAGTGGATGTAATGAAGGTTTCTCCCAATGAAGTTTCAACAGATAAGTTAAAGTCTAATTTCTCCGGAGTTAAATTTAAATGTTAAGCGCAAGTAGGAGCAATAAAAGAATGGGTATAAACAGTATCAAATAAGGTATAGACTTTGTAAGAGTTTATGATTAATTTACCCGTGATAACTTCGTTCGGGTTCCTCGCTTTTTGGGAGGTCACGACAAACGCTCTCCCTTGAACTACCGGCTTTGACTTGTTTGGGACGGCCTTTGGTGTCTCCATCCCAGCAGGACTTTGTTAGGTTTGTAATATTCATGAACGCAATCAAATTGTACAAAATAAGTGAAAACGTAGAAAATCAGAGTTTTAAAATTTTATAAACCATATACCCGGATCATCCTTTATGCACAATTATTAATTAAACGAAAAGATAAAGAATAAGAATTTTACCATTGAAGATTCGAGCTTCCTTAGGTACAAGTTCACCTCCAAATCCTTTCGCGTTCAACTTGAATCTATCGGGTTTGGTTTCTTCCTTTGATCAACGTTAGCCACCTAAGTGTTTGGCCTCTAGAGGTGATCCACCAAGGAAGAAGAAAGATTCAAGAAGATGGGTATTTGACAAAACCCTAGTTTTTATATCTCTCATAGAAAAAGGTGTATTCTATCAAGTATTGGAATTACGTATTGCGTGTGTTGTGAAAGTGTCAACCAACCCCACCCATAATAAGACTCCTCTTATTTATAGATGTAGGCAACCCTCCTTAACAATTAAGGAATTGAGTTTTATTTTAATTAATTAAATTTCTTTAATTAATTAGGCTCCTAATCTTATTAGGAATAATTAATTAAAATCTTTTAATTAATTAGTCTCCTAATACTATTAAGAATATTTGAGAATACTTTTATTAATTAATTCTCAAACTCTTTTAGGAATTAAATAATAATAATAGTAATAATAATAATAATAATAATAATAATAATAATAAGACTCCTCTTATTAATTTATATTTAATATTTTCAAAATATTAAATAATAAATATTGAGATATTTAATTTATTCTATCATCATAGATTAAATTAAATATACTTAACTTATTATTATGATTATGCCATTAACTTCTTAAATAATTATTATTCTTTTTATGGTGTGACCCTTTAGGTTCTCCATATCAAACTAATTGTGAATAAATCAATTAGAACAATTCTAATCTTATTTAAATAAATAAATTAAAATATTAATCTATTTAAATAAATAATATTTATTCTACAATAGGGATAAGTCTCCCTAGCGATTAACTACTTTTCAGATAATATTGATTTCAACATTAAACATAAAAGAACCTTTGAGTAAATAGTTCTCGTACAATTCAATCCTTCCACCATACAATGTCCCAATTAAATATAAGACATGGAATTACTGTCAAGTCTTATTTTATTTAATTATATGTATTTCGATCCTTAAATGCACAACACCAAATAATGTA
This sequence comes from Panax notoginseng, assembly GCA_016801055.1. Lineage (NCBI taxonomy): Eukaryota > Viridiplantae > Streptophyta > Magnoliopsida > Apiales > Araliaceae > Panax > Panax notoginseng. Next base: position 193,864,399 of record CM029017.1, read on the forward strand.
AATTAGAAACTCCTTTCCAATTTCATTCTGCCTTGGCCAAGGACTACTGAGTTGTCATTTATCGAATCACATAGGACATTTCTCTTCTTTTACTAGAAGTGGTAGATTCTTTATTGATCATACATTATCTCTATGTAGAACTTATTATACTCAAGCATACCCTTTGATATACCTTAAGGGTCTTAAGGAATAAGTTAAAGTATAACTCATCGTACACAATATACTATGATGATCTCAAGTCCAAGGATCACTTGTACTACTATCACTACAGGAATTCCTATTGACAAGAATTCCTCATCGTATATAACTGGATCATCAACTTCTATGATGCGTACCTCATCATCATCATCATTTATGATGAATCTATACCTCCTAGGTATCTTCGATACTATTCTAAATTTACGATTTGGTTGTGGTACAATAGGTCTATCTACAAGTTCCTCTTATTTGACTTATAGTGTTTTGTGGTTCTTGAACTCTTCAAGATCTATTATCCTCCCACTAGCCCCTTCAATGATAAACACCTTTATCTTAGAAGGCAGTGCGTTTCACAATAAATACCTTTTGCTAAATAGGATTATCGAACATATACCCTAAACTTACTATAGGATGTCCCACAAATCTGTACTTGTCAAATCTTGTCCCAAGCTTATCCTTTGAAACCTTTTCACATAAGTTAGACAACTCCTTATCTTAACATACTTAAGATTAGGAATCCTCCCTATCCATAACTTTTATGGAGTCTTGGGGCCAGATTTTGGGGCTACCTTTTCGTAGATATGCAGCCATTTCTAAGACATTATCCCAGAATGATACTGGAATGTCGGTAAAATTATTATTGACCGTACCATGTCCAACAAGGTACGATTTTTCCTTTCAGATACATCAATCAATTATTGCGTATCAGCAAATACACACATTCAACTTTTTGAATGATCATCTCCTTTTCTTATACTAGTTTGTTCAATCTGCAAAATAATTTTTACATAAGTCAAGTACACAAAATCCATTAAGTAATATTTCAATTCTATACAAAATATTATTATTATAAATAGAACAATAATTGTTCTTAAATATAATACCAAAGATTTTATTGTCCAACAATAAAATGAAAATAATGTTTTCAACGAGAACTGGAATACAAGAATAATTTAATGACTTAATAGATTTATCCGTAGACAGTGCTAAACTATAAGTTCCTATGGTTAATGCAGCAACCTTTGCTTCATTTTCCACACATAAGATTACTTATCTTTGTTTAGCTTTCATAAATCTATATTTATGATAACCAAAGTCAGTATACAATACCCAAGTATAATCTTGACTTAAAAAAAATTTATTTTAAATCATGAACAAAATTGTATTTGTAACCGAAACTTCACTAAGCTTCTTCTGGTTAGCTTCTACAAGATATTTCTCGCAGTTTCTTTCTAGTGTCCAGGCTTATTGCAGTGGAAGCAAACTCCTTTGCTATCCGTATCAGTTTTGTTCTTATTATCCTTTATTTTTACCTTTCTATTTACCTTCTTAGAATCGTTCTTCTTTTCAGAAGATCCTTTGGCCCCTACCAGTAAGACATGGTATTTCTTGGTTGGAAAGTAACTCTCAACATTTTTCAACATGTTAAGCAAATCAGTGAGGCTGATATCTAGCTTGTTCATATGAAAAATTCACAACAATTGTGAAAGGAGTCCGTGAGTGAGTGCAAGATCTAATCTTGGCTCAACTCTCCATCCATGACAAAACCCGTTGTCCTAATTGATCAATAAAATTAATTATGTTAAGGACTTTTATCTGTACTGTAGTGTCATCGGTCATTCTAGATCGGAAGAGCTCTTTAGATATATGATATCTATTAGTCCTACTTTCCTCACCTTCAATTACTTGACGTGTAGGAGTATAATAGGAGCATCTATAGTTTCATGCTGACGCTGAAGTTCGTTACTCATGGATGCAAGCATGATGCATTTAGCCAACTGTGCATCATCTTGCCACTTTCTAAAAGTAACAATCTCTTCCTCAGAGGCATTGTTTGCAACCATTGAAGGGATAGGCGTATTAAGGGCATAAGATAGCTTTTCAGCCATGAGAACTATTCTCAAATTTCGTAACCAATCAGAGTAATTCGGTCCGGTTAATTAACATCTAATATATTTCGCAGTGATGATAATTTAGACATTGTAAAATTTTGTAAATAAATTTGTTCTTAACAACATTTTAGCATACATTCTTTTATTAATTACCAAAATAAATTAGGTCTTGTTTTAAATTGGTATCTCCCACTATTTTTTTCAAACTATATTACCCTCAATATATATAATTCGGCAATATCTAATTAAAGATATGCTAGTGAGAATAAGGATCCCATTTCAAATATATATAGCCTTGTGTGTGCACAACAAACTATATATAAATAAATAGGTAGACAACTCTTGTCAATTACATCAACTATGTAACTCCTTGTATTTTGCCTCTTAAATCATTATGGTCAAGTGTGTGCACATCAAAACTAAAATGATTTAAGTTAAGTCAGACCCATCATTTCCATATAAGTAAAGAGAAAACTACAGCCCTTGTGTGTGCACAACAAAGCAGTAATGTTCAATTCCTTATAAACATCATATGTAATAAAAACAACATCTTAAATATTTAATACTTGCCTTGTGTGTGTACAACAAACTCATATTAAATATTCAATTCTCTATTATTTCTATCATGCTAGAAGGCGACGTTCGATATTCCAAATATCTTTGAACGTTACAACTTAATATAAAATATTTGAGGGGTTTGTTATTAATTTATCTCATCTTGTTTAGCGCGTATGCACATATATATATAAAATACGCGTCATAATAATTAACATGCGAAGCATGTTTGCATAATATATAAAATATATAGTATAAGCATGTACATATAGAATACTATATTCTACCTGGATTGATTATGAACTTTTATTCTAGTTTGATTCACTAGAGCCACCAAGTAAACCAAAAGGTCAAACCCTAGGGGTGCAAGACTTAATATTTAAATATAACTATTACATTTAAACCCGGGCTTCATTACAAACGGGTCTTCACGCGCTCCTTGCTCCTTGATCTCCAATTCTTCAAAATTAATTCTAACTATTCCTATTACAAAACTATTTAAAATAAATAGGAACCTTGATCAGCAGTCAAGGGGAAGTGCATAGGAGGAAGATAGAATTTACATTAAGAAAAATTAGAGAAGACGAGGTACGCAGACCCCATTTAATAAAACCCATACATTCATGCATCCAACTAAAATAAAATCCAATCACATTGGTCAATAGTCTATAATCAATCCCATTTATTATCATATGCATCAATAAATAACATTCATCTCATGAATAATAAATATTTAATATATATATTGATATCATTTAATGGACAAATTTAGTTGGCATAAAATCTAATTTTGAATCAAAATAAACTCCTTTATTTTAATCCAAATTTAAATCAAAATAAACCACTTCTATTTTAATTTATCTAATTTTGAATAAAATAAACTATTTTATTTTAATCAAAATAAACGAATTTATTTTAATTAATTATGGAATCCAATTCCAAGTAAAAAAAAACTCCTTTATTAAAGGAAACACAGATTCTCTTTCTTATTCACAAATAAACTCTTTTATTTTGAATAATATGAAATCTTATTTCATATCTAAATAAACTCCTTTATTTAAGAAAATATGAAATCCAATTTCAACTCCAATTAGTTATCATGGAATCCAATTCTAACTCTAATTAGTTAGCATGAAATTTAATTTTAAAATTAAAATAAACCTTTTATTTTAAGATTAAAATATTTTTTTTTAATTTTAATTATAAAATAATTAAGAATATTATATATATATATATATATATATATATATATATATATATATATATATATATAAAAGATCAAATGAGATCATGGAACATACAACATATGTATAATATATATTCACAGAATCATACACTTTGGAAGATATCCCCATATCCTGTTAAGTGTTAACAATCATATATATAAATATATATTGTAATAGACGGAATCATCTCTCCTGGTAAGTATCTTATATATATATATATATATATATATATATATATATATAAACAAAATCGTGAATCACGGAAAAGGACAGCGGAAAAAAAAATAGTTCGCGATTTTTTATTTTTTTATTTTATTTTATTTTATTTTAAATTTTATACAACAAAATTATGCCCAATTAAATTATTCTAAATACATATCAATATACATATCAAATTAAAATAATTAATAATTCGCATAAAGGTTTGGCTCTGATGCCACTGTTAGGTTTGTAATAATCATGAACGCAATCAAATTGCACAAAATAAACGAAAACGTGGAAAATCAGAGTTTTAAAATTTTACAAACCATATACCCGGATCATCCTTTATGCACAATTATTAATTAAACGAAAAGATAAAGAATAAGAATCATACACTTGAAGATTCGAGCTTCCTCAGGTATAAGTTCACCTCCAAATCCTTTCGCGTTCAACTTGAATCTATCGGGTTTGGTTCCTTCCTTTGATCAACGTTAGCCACCAAGTGTTTGGCCTCTAGAGGTGATCCACCAAGGAAGAAGAAAGATTCAAGAAGATGGGTATTTGGCAAAACTCTAGTTTTTCTATCTCTCATAGAAAAAGGTGTACTCTCCCAACTATTAGAATTACGTATTGCGTGTGTTGTGAAAATGTCAACCAACCCCACCCATAATAAGACTCCTCTTATTTATAGATGTAGGCAACCCTCCTTAATAATTAAAGAATTGAGATTTATTTTAATTAATTAAATTCTATTAATTAATTAGGCTCCTAATCTTATTAGGAATAATTAATTAAACCCTTTTAATTAATTAGTCTCCTAATACTATTAGGAATATTTGAGAGTACTTTTATTAATTAATTTCCAAACTCCTTTAGGAATTAAATAATAATAATAATAGTAATAATAATAATAATAAGACTCCTCTTATGAATTTATATTTAATATTTCCAAAATATTAAATAATAAATATTGAGCTATTTAATTTATTCTATTACCATAGATTAAATTAAATATACTTAACGTATTATTACGATTATGCCATTAACTTCTTAAATAATTATTCTTCCTTTTATGGTGTGACTCTTTAAGTTCTTCATATTAAACCGGTTGTGAATAAATCAATTAGAACAATTCTAATCTTATTTAAATAAATAAATTAAAATATTAATTTATTTAAATAAATAATATTTATTCTACAATAGGGATAAGCCTCCCTAGCGATTAACGACTTTTCAGATAATATAGATTTCAACATTAAACATAAAAGAACTTTTGAGTAAATAGTTCCCGTACAATTCAATCCTTCCACAATACAATGTCCCAATTAAATATAAGACATAAAATTACTGTCAAGTCTTATTTTATTTAATTATATGTATTTCGATCCTTAAATGCACAACACCAAATAATGCAAATTAGAAAATCCTTTCTAATTTCATTCTACCTCGGCCAAGGACTATTGAGTTGTCATTTATTGAATCACATAGGACATTTCTCTTTTTTTTAACTAGAAGTGGTAGATTCTTTATTGATCATACATTATCTCCATGTACAACTTATTATACCTAAGAATACCCTTTGATATACCCTAAGGGTATTAAGGAATAAGTCAAAGTATAACTCAGCACACACAAGATACTATGATGATCTCAAGTCCAAGGATCACTTGTACTACTATCACTATAGAAATTCCTATTGACAGGCAAATAAAACTCCATTAGGTAGCGAGCCACGTTCAGTGAACTTATTCTCTAATAAGCACCTACATACTTACTTTTGTGTCTCCACACAAATGATCATGAGACCAATCATCCTCATCTAATGAGCAAGCAACGTATGTACCAATCTATCCGGATTCACTAATCCCTAATTTAGTAATCCAACGATTGAGAACTATTTTAGTTTTAAACTTTCTAAGAATTTAGATCTGATTAGAATGATCATCATTATTCTAAAATCAGTACTTAAAACTATGGGTTTATCACATATTATAAAATAGCATCATGTAGATAATTAAAAGCCTTTAATAAATTAATACTTTTTATTAATAAATGAATAAGATTGTTACAAAGTATATGCTTTATCATCAAACATGATTGGATTGTGTGCATACTACTTTCAGACTTGACTTCACTGCATGACAAAATTGGGCTAGGTGACCTTCTCTTTATAACATGCTTTGGATTGCATCGTGCAGTTTGGACTGATGTGTCCCTCCCCTCCGCATTTGAAGCATACGATCGATGGTCGTTCTCCTTCCTTGAAAATGGTTGCTGGTGCTGCTGTCTTTCCATCTTTGTTGAACCTTCTCTTCTTGAAATTTTCACTTCTATTGTCTTGGCCATGATTACCACCGAAGTGGTTACCATTTCTGGCATGTTGATTCCCTCCACGTTTGTTATCACAGCTTCGATGACTGCTACCACTGATATTATCATTTTGTCAGCTACTCTCTCTTGGTTGGGTTGACTCATTATCGTGCTCCAATAACAGAGCCCTATTTACAACATCTGAATACAAATATAGTTTGTGAGAAATGAGATATTAGCGTATTTTGGGTTTCAAATATCGCAGAAATATTCGCGTCATTCTCTCCACATTATCAACCAAATGGGATGCAAACTGGGACAACTCGGTAAACTTAGCCTCGTACTGCGATACGGTCATATTGTTTTACTCCAGCTTGATGAACTCTACCTCCTTCATGTGACGAATACTTTCGAGAAAGTACTTGTCATTGGAAAATTCTTGAAACTTCTCCCAAGACATCTTGAGTGTGGTAGGCTGAGTACGTTTTACAGATTCCCACCAGTAATCTGCCTCTCCTCGTAACATGAAGGTGGTAAAGGGAACCTTTTACTCCTCGGAGCATCCCAAGACATCAAATATCTTGGTGATCTGCTTTATCCATGTCTCTGCCTTAAGTGGTTCTGGCTTTCCCAAAAACTTCGGTGGTCCCAGCTCTTTGAACTACTTAGCGGTGAGCATCCGAGAGTTACCAGTGTTTCCACCTGTATTTTGAACATGAGTCTCTCTCGCCTGATGTTGCATGAATGGCATAAAGCTTCTGAACATCCCATCGTTCATTATTTGGTCGGTGTTGTTGCTTACCTGAGGATTATTACCTTCTTGATGCATATTATCCTGGATATTGATATGTGGTGACTCAATGGTCTTCTGTGCTCCATTACTTATCTCAACATTTTAAGATGTCATTTTTAAATACTGCCACAAAATAAGGGTTAATTGACATACCACATAATACCCCTATATTCTGGCCGGCCAATTAAATAACAAATAAGCTTAGGTAGGTCATACTAGCGAAGGATTTACCCATCTCTCCCCTCCTAGTTCTAGTCTTATATCTCAGCTAGGGATCATCACCCAAAATAAGTATACATCACCTATTCTGAGTCGCCAAATACATGGTACAAAATTTAAATACAAACTTAATTTATACAATACGACAAAAGCATAGCTGAGAGTTTTTACATGAATATTATCTCATAGACAAAATCCAAACTCAAATGGAGTTCTCAATACATTTATTATCACACTGTTTTATAGAATAGTGAGGACTACTATAGCCACCATCCTGGACCATCACTCCATTCCCCGACTCGTCCCAGCTATATTCTCATTTCCTGAAGAGAACAATGAAAGCAAAGGGTGAGCTCAACTAGCCCAGTAAGAAATATTATGACTAAGATAATGCAGAATAAAATATCGTTAGCCTTCAACAGTGTTAAACTGATAAAATACAATAAACAACAAGTTTAACTGTAGCGGAACAAACAATCCATTAGAAGAGTCAAGTAGAGCATGATATCTACTATCTTCTATGATTTAAAAAGGTTATCATCAATTTTATCGCTGAGACTCATCATAATAAATAATCCACATCACTGAATTATTCATGCACTACGGGCCAAGGATATTCATTAGTATCACATCCACGAATTATCCATGCACTACGGGCCAAGGATAATAGTGTTATCACCAATGATCATGATCATGCCAACAACTGTCCATCAATGCACTACGGGCCAATGAATACTTATATCACATCATTTGTAACATTACAGGTCATGATTATACCGAATGATCCCTGGCCATAATCATTCCAATCAATAGTCCATCTATGCACTACGGGGCCAAAGATGACTTTCATCACAATATAAGCATGAGAATGATGACAATGATATAAGAATTCAATTAAATGAGAGCAATGATAAATTTTAAAGATTTATAATTTAATTTATCTAGGATTTAATAATGTCCAAATTGTCAACATGATACTGCTTTGTGGAGTAAAATTCAAGAATAATATTGTATAAAAAATGATTTGGACCGAAAAGAAATTAATTTTTGTCATGAATAGTATCTCGGGTGAATAGTACTTGAGTGAATAGTACTCTATGAATAGTACTTCGAGAATAGTACCCTGTAAATAGTATCCCGACATGAAAAGATAAAAAATTCTCAAGAATGTTCAGAATAATATTTTCTTGAAAAAAATACTTGATGAAGCACAAATTTCAAGGATATTCTACTAATTTAACGGAGTATAGAAGTAATACTTTAACAAAATAAGTGTAGAATTCAGATTCTGAAACGAAATAATATTACTTACATACTACAGAGTATGGAAGAAAATATTATTTCTTACGAATATTGAACAAAAATAATATCCCTTACCTTAAAAAAGAGAGTACTTCTGACTGGTAGGGCGGAGATATTCTTGAAGAAACTTATACTATTTTCTACCCTCAAAGCTTTCTTAAACTCTAAAGAAATACGCTCAATATTATAGAAGAAGAATTCTCTAATTCTGGTGTGATTTTAAATTTTAAAATAAGCATCCTATTTATAGGGGAATGGAAGGATACTATTTGTATGCACAGTAAAGGAAAAAAAATCACAGATTGCACAGTGCATTTCACGGACGAATTATAAAATTCACATGATTTACTATGCAGACACTATGCAAACAGTATGCATAATAAAATATAATATATTCTATTTTTCATATAAAATAAAACTTATTATAATAATAATACACTCCCTCCCACCTACGGCATCACCAAATCCCACCATTACCCACATTATATATATATATATATATATATATATATATATATATATATATATATATATATATATATATATATATAAGTAAAACAAAACTGATATAACTTTCTACTGATAATTTTGAAAAATGGGTAAGTGGGAGTTCATTTAATAAGCCAAATTTTTAACAAATACTTCATAAAAATCCCCTCTATTTATCTCAATTCACTTGGCTTCACAAAATATTTTTTTAAACAACAATTATTCATCAATAATATAACTTGCAATATTAACAATTAGATCATTCCCAGGAAAGAGGGGCTTTCCGATAAGGATTTCTCCCTATTGGCACCCAATTAGGTGACCAAATCCCTTTCTCTGACAGAACTTTCTAGACATTGTCAATAATGTAAATAATAATATGAATAACTTTGTCGTCTCAATTATTGATTTAATAATATAAAATATTGTGACAATAATTGAATCAATAACGTGAGATACTATGCATCAATTACTATAGCAATAATTGAGTATAACTGAGTGACTTCTCACGTAAGCATCAATAATCAATATCGTGTGGTACTATGTAACCACGTATATTACTGTACTTTTATCACCGATTATTTCAACAGTTAACGGTAAAACTCTCGCTGTTAATTTTATAAAAAGATATTTCTGTCGTTTTTTAACTCTGACAATAATTCTGTTGTGGGGTCCACCAATGATTGTGTCGTCGTACGAATATTCCCCGATAAAACGAATATTCCCCGACCAATCAAATATTTTATAACAACTTACTTACTTTGCAAAATTTATAAATATTACCCACAACTATAACATTCTAACAAATTCACACCATAATATTCAAAAATGATATTTAGAGAAAAATTTATTTTTATTCATAAAAGTTGGGGTCTTACAGTATCTTTGATTATTGATGCTTACGTGAGAAGTCACTCAGTTTATTTCAATTATTGCCACAATAATTCCTGCATAGTATCTCACGTTATTGATTCAATTATTATCACAATATTTTATATTATTAAATCAATAATTGAGACGACACAGTTGTTCATATTATTATTTACATTATTTACGATGCCTAGAAAGTTCTGTCGAGAAAAGGGGTTTGGTCAGTTAACTACGCGCTAATAAGGAGAAATCCTTATCGGAAAGCCCCCTTGTAAGACCCCAACTTTTATGAATAAAGAATAATTTTCTCGAAGTATATTTTTGAATATTATGGTGTGGATTTGATATAATGTTATAGTTGTGGGTAATATTTATAAATTTTGTAAAGTAAGCAAGTGGTTATATAATATTCGATTGGTCAGGGAATATTCGTTTTAACAGAGAATAATCGTACGACGGAACAATCATTGGTGGACTCCACAACGGAAGTAGTAGTTAGAAAACGACAGATTTATCTTTTTATAAAAATAACGGTGAAAATATTACCGTTAAAACTGTTGAACTACCCGGTAGTAAAAGTACAGTAATAGGTGTGGTTGCATAGTAGCACACGATATTAATTATTGATACTTACGTGAGAAGTCACTTGGTTATACTAAATTAGTGCTACAGTAATTGCTGCATCATATCTCTCATATTATTGATTCAATTATTGTCACAGTATCATCTGTATAATATGTTATTATTATATGCAATATTGACAATGTCTAGAAGTTCTGTCAAGGAGAGGTTTGGTCACCTAATTACGCGTCAATAAGGAGAAATCCTTATCGAAAAGCCCCCACTTTCTTGGGAACGACCTGATTGTTAAATATTGCGAGTTATAATATTAATGATGAATAAGTTCGTGTTGATTAAAGATAAAATTGATAGCTCCATTGTATTGAAATTATTAGTGTTAGTGGAAATTAACATTTATTTCGATATTAATTGATGTCTGGAAGTTATACTGACCAATCGGGTAATTAATCAGATAAATGAGCAATCAATTACTATTAATTCACATGATTATAACTATTTGTTCACATATGTGTACTATTGATTCACATTCTTGTACTATTAGGAGACACTACAAAAAATGGGGATTCAGCAACAACCGATTTTCGTTACTAAAGATGTCAAATTTTATTGCTAAAGGGCTTTGGCAACGACTTTACTGTCGTTGCGTCTTTCGTTGCGCAATGAGCGTTGCTAATTGTTCCGCAACGAACGTATTTTTTTCGTTGCCTGTAACGACCCCAAAATCTATACAATTTAAATCCCGACTTCGGTATTTAACCATACATTCAACCTCTAAATAATACATCATTATTCGATGTTAAACTTAATAAAATTGCGGAATATTTAAAACTTTTATACATTTCCTTCTTTCTTGTCCTGAATCACAACCATTACATTACATCTCTTTGATTCAATCTTATATCATGAATCGTTACAACAAAATGACTATACAAAGTCTTACATCATAACTAAATATCTATATACATTGGATAGCTCAACTTACAATTCAACAACATGTTACGTTCAAAATATGAAATACATTTCTCATAAAACATAAGTAATCTTCGTGAATATAGATCTCTATAACTCACATAGCACGTATCTTTACCTTAAAATCTTGACCTGCAAAAAGTGGTTATTTGCAAGAGTGAGCTCGACAGCCCAGCAAAGTCAAACAGTTTTCATGCATCACATAGCACATAATAACATGCTCGATATGCATCTCATTAAAGTAACATGGCATACATGCTTTTAATTCACATAGCAAATATAAAGATTGAGTTCCTTACTCAATTATCATTACTTAGCCAAAACAATGCAGTCATATATTGACTTTAACATTTCATGATTTCAACATGCATAACATATCATGCAATTTAAAACAGTTCATCAAGTCCACGTAAAAATAGGAACCGAAAGACTTGCCTTGATCGTTGTTTACCAATAATAGCTTAACAGCTTACAGTTATCTGCACTTCACGTGCCTTCACTTGCTTTTAGAAAAACCATTCACTGAGAATCGCTACTCTGAACTAACTTTTGAAATCTCAGTCCTTTGTCAAATGCTCTCTCTGAAATTTCTCAGACTCTTTTCTTTCCTTAAACACTTCCATTTTTCCTTTGTCAGACTTAACCAAATACAATATACGTAACACAACATAAAACTAATGCAGACGTTTTTTTAAAAAAAAAAACTGACATTATAATAATTGACCCTAATCAATTATCAGTTATAAAATTATTATATATATTATTTATATTTTATTTATATAATTTATATTTAATAAATCAAATTTAAAAATCCAAAAGCCATAAGGCTCCGTTTGGCAAAACTCTTTAAAATTAAAGACTTAATATATTTAAGCCTTGTTTGGCAAAATAAATTAAAACTACTTTAATTTATTTTAATAACCACTTATAATATAGTTATTTGTCACACTTCTAATTAATTAAGTTTTCATACTTAATTTAATTAATTCTAATAACAATTCATTGCATAATATAATAATTTATTTAATCATTATAAATTCTCTAACTTAATTATTAAATTAAATTCAATTACTATTTCAAAATAATTACTTTCCTTAACTCATTAGTTATTTATTAAATAAATAAATAATCAAATCACATCAAATCAATTAAATAAATACTTATTCAACGATAAACACAACCATTAAATATTTATATAATTCAATAAATATTTAAATATTTTAATAAAAATCTGGATTGTTACATCATTCCCTCCTTACAAGGATTCTGTCCTCAGAATCACAACTCAAGCCACTCATTCGTTACAATCTTCCCTACTTACAAAGATTCTGTCCCCAGAATCGAAGACACAAATTACGCAAATGACTTAGAGAAATATTTTATCATTTTATCTAAATATAGATTTTATATTTCCTACTACATTCATTACCTAACAAATTCTAGGTTTCATTTCATAACTTTCATTTGAACTCAATTATATTTTGAATATTATATATCTTTTAACCCATTCATTTCCTTTTCTATGGATCGTTATCATAAACACTCGGGAATTGCTATCATAAACACTCGGGATATTACATTCACTCTTTCCTCTAAGAATTTCGTCCTCGAAATTTTATTTATTAATTTTTATTCATTCATTCTATCAAAGTAGATTTTTTTTTACGTCACTACTTCATTCATTCATTGGTTTCTATAATCACTTTCTTTCCACAAACATCATTCTACAATTATTAAACTTTTCGATTAAAAATTTCATATTATTCTTTGATAACTCATCTACTTCTCACTTCAAAATCTCTTTTCTCATTTAATCAACATATTCATCATTCAGTGTCGTATTCTATGACTCACTTCTTTCTAAGGAATATCATCCTTACCACATTCACCTTTTAGAATACCAAGAATCTTCCACAATTGCTCAATAATTGGGAAGCGATATGAATAACAGGAATTTAAAAGATTCCAAATCATGCTGAGGGTCATAAGACTACGAACTATATCCACAGTTGCAAGTAATCTTTCAACTTCAACTTTAACAGTCATAAGACTATAAGGACCCCCGTACTTAGGGTGTTAAGCCCTTCGTACGATGTAGTGTGCACAAACATTTAAACGCTATGCGTATGTCCATAGTTATAAGTAATCTTTCAACTTAAACTTTAACAGTCAGAAGACTATAGGGACTCCTCGTAGTTAGGGTGATCAGCCCTTCGTACAATGTGTTGTGCACAAACATCTCAACGCCTCCGCGTAATCCCCTATAAAAGGGTTGTTCATCTCAGCTTTTCAACATCTGAATCCGCACCAAAACAATTTGGTTTGACATAACTTCTCAAGAAACTCTTGAATTTCATGAACATCTTTCAATATTCGTCTAGCTGAATCAAATAGCATAGACTTCTATAACAATTCAGACGTCAATCGAAATATATATATATATATATATATATATATATATATATATATATATTCTCATATCTTAAAGAAATCTCAAAAATCTTTTTATGATGTCATGATACCGCACTGTATTTACAGTCCGTTGAGGATTCTGTCATTTGGTGACTTTATCATACTACATCATACCATAGTGGGCTGACGATCCTTAGATCACATCCAACACTAGGTAATACTGCATTGATGACTCCATCGTTTTTATCATCTTTGCACCAGGTTACATGATGCATTAATGATATAAAATACATTTTGATATATTACAAATTATTTTTGTCTAGCCGAAGTAATTAGCATAGACATACGAATAATAGTATTTGTTGTTAAAACTCATTGGTTCCATCATTTGATCCAATATTTTTCAAGAAAATAAAAGTGTAAACATCAGCACGAAGTCAATAAATTTCGAAAGTCTAGCATAGCTAGTAGATTTAGAATACCTATGCTTCCACCATTAACTCCACTTTCTATAATGATCCATTGCTTAATAGGTCTATCTATTCCTATCATCCTCAAAACTCCATTCACACTTAATTATACCCTAGTTCATCAAACTTACCACACGTTATGAGTTCAGGAACTTGCCACAATCATATGAGTTTAAGAACTTATCCTAGTCAGACCATGGACGTCCATTCGCTGAGGGGTTCAAAAACATACCATATAATTATGAGTCACGAACCTACCATAAGTATGAGTTTTAAGAACTCGCACTTAACCTTATAATATTCTCTAACTATACCCTACCTATCTGTTATACACATGAGAAAAGAATCACCTTCTCAACAGGCATATAGAAAATAGCGCGACACAAACATTCCAATGATTATCAATGTGACAAACTTAGTGCAAGCACAAAACCCTCGCCCATACAAAGATTTATACAACTCAGCCATCACAGGAGTCCTCAATTGAAATCCCACTTAACTCTATTTTGCTCTTAACTTGCTCTTTGCTCGATACGAATTCCTCGTATCACATCATCTATAACTCCTCATGAGTTATCTCGTACTATTTCATAGTACACCATCTTCATAGCATTAAGCTATAATCATTCAAACATTACAGACCATCTTTCTTTTATAACTTAAATATATCACGTCGTGACCTTATTCTATAATCATCTTTCTTAAAATTCTTTTGTTAACTCGTGATCGTTTTGTTTTACGATCCTCATTCTTTCTCTTTTTCATCATTTACGACATTATTCGTTATCTTGGCTATTAGAGTTAGGAACTCCCATTTCTTATCTTTATATCTTCAAGATTCTTCTTTGAATCTTCTTGTTTATATAACAATTCTTCCTTTAAGAATTCTAACTTCATTTACATCGCTTAACATTTCATTCGAGTTCTACACTTTCATCATACACGTCCATTCTCTACACTTGGTACACATCGAGTCTCTAACAGTTTCAGTATGGTACGCTGAGTGGTTTCCCACAAACAACCAACAAACTAGGTTTCGAGTTGCTAGTTCGTATATACCTCCGCTCTATGAAGGAATCGTTTAGCCTAGATACCATACATCAACTACTAAAGAGTACAATTGTGTGACGCCCCCAAAATTAGGTATACATCACCCATCTTGGGTCGTCAGATACATAGTACAGAATACAAATACAACTGATTAATACAACTGTCGTGTACAATACGACAAAACATAAACTGTGAGTTTGAATACAAATATTATCTTCTAGAGAGTATTCATACTCAAAAGGAGTCCTCATTACATTTATTAACACACCATTACATAGAATAGTGAGGACTACTAACTAATACTATCATTCAGACCATCACTCCGTTCCCCGACTTGCCCCAGCTACGTTCTCATTTCCTGAAGAGAACAGTGAAAGAAAGGGTGAGCTCAACTAGCCCAGTAAGAAATATTATGACTAAGATAATGCAGAATAAATTATCATTAGCCTTCAACAATGTTAAACTGATAAAATATAATAGACATCAAGTTTAACTGCAGTGGAACAAGCAATCCATTAAAAGAGTCAAGTAGAAAATAAACTCTACTATCTTTTATGATTTAAAAGATTTTCCAACACTGTGATCGCTGGGACTCAGCTTAATAAAATAATCCACATCATCGAATCACCCCTGCACTACGGCCAAGGATATTCGTATATTCATTAATGGTCATGATCATGCCAACAACTGTCCATCAATGCACTACGGGCCAATGAGGACTTTTACCACATCATTTGTAACATTACGGTCATGATTACACCGAATAATCCCTGGTCATAATCATACCAAGTCCATCTATGCACTACAGGCCACAGATGACTTTCAACATTTTATAAACATGAGGATGATGACAATGATATAAGAATTCAATAAAACAAGTTCAAGAATTAATTTATCCAAGAATTAACAACGTCCAAATTGTCAACATGATACTACTTTGTGGAGTAAAATTCAAGAATGCTTAGAAGAATATTTTCATGAAAAGATACTGGATGGAACGCAATTATCAAGGATATTCCACAAATTTCATGGAGTATAGAAGTCAAAACTTAACCAACTGAGTACAATAAAGAATGGAATAACAAAAGAAATCACCATGCATGCGATAGACCGCACAGACAGGTTATTCCAACAGAATAATAAATAATGGAACCAGGTCCGGCGTAAACGCACAGACAGGATATTCCGACAGAATAATAAATAATGGAACCAGGTCCGGTGTAAAACACACAGACAGGATGTTCCAACAGAATAATAACAAGACGGAACCAGGTCCGGTGTAAAACACACAGACAGGATGTTCCAACAGAATAATAATAAAAACGGAACCAGGTCCGGTGTAAAACACACAGACAGGATGTTCCAACAGAATAATAGAAGAATGTCACCAAGTATAGGGTAGACCGCGTATACAGGTTATTCCAACAGAATAATAAGAAATGGAATAACAACAGTTCTCTTCATGAATAAGAAAGAATAACACCCCTTACCGTTTTAAAGACGAGCTGAAATAAGGAAGTAGTTAAGTAGCAGAATACTCTTCTTCTCTCTCTCTCTATAGTTTCTCTCTATAGTTTCTCTCTCTAGAGTTCAGTGAATTCGTAAGAAATAATGAAGGAATGAGCTGCTATTTATAGAAAAATAGAATGCATAGTAACTAATCCATGAACGGTCCAGATTGATTACTTTAATCTGACGGTCCATATTTAAAAAAAATCTTTTAAATAAAATATAATATATTCTATTTATAGAATAACTTTAATAAAGTATTCTGTTTTATATAAAAAGATGTTTCTGTTTTATTACGTTAATAATACGAATAAAACAAAACGTCATTATCGCTAAATAATTCATATTATTAACTGACAATAATTGAATCAACTGAGTGACTTCTCACATAAGCATTAATAATCAATACCGTGTGCTACTATGCAACCACACGTATTACTGTACTTTTACTACCGAGTAGTTCAACAGTAACAATGGTAAAATTTCCTTAATAAAATATTTTTGTCGTTTTCTCAATCCGACAATAATTCCGTTGTGGGGTCCACCAATGATTGTGCCGTCGTACGAATATTCCACGACAAAAAGAATATTCCCCGACCAAACGAATATTTTATAACAACTTGCTTACTTTGCAAAATTTATAAATATTACCCACAACTATAACATTATATCAAATTAACTCCATAATATTCAAAAATGATATTTATAGAAAATTCATCTTTATTTATAAAAGTTGGGGTCTTACAACCTCCCCTTCTTATGAAATTTCGCCCTCGAAATTAGGGTACGTACCTGGTATGTCGAAGAGGTAAGGATACCTTGATTTCATTTCAGATTCTAACTCCCAAGTCATTTCCTCAACATCGTGGTTTCTCCACAAAACTTTGACTTGAGGTATAACCTTGGAGCGTAGAATATGTTCCTTCTTATCCAAGATTTGAACAGGAACTTCTTCATACGTCAAATCCTCCGCTATTTCGTCCGGTTCTAACTCAATAATGTGGTTCGGGTCTTCCACATATTTGCGTAACATGGATATGTGAAAAACGTTATGAACACGAGACATACTTGGCGGTAAAGCGAGTCTATAAGCCACAGTTCCTACTCGATCGAGGATTAAAAATGGACCGATGAATCGAGGATTTAGCTTTCCTCTCTTTCCAAATCTCGTAACTCCTTTCCATGGAGCAACACGTAAGAACACATGATCTCCTACATCAAATTCCACGTCCTTTCGATGAAGATCAGCATAACTCTTTTGTCGATCTTGTGAGGTTTTTATACGTTGTCGGATCGTTTGAATCTTTTCTGTAGTCATACGTACCAACTCCGGTCCCAACAACGTTGCTTCACCCACCTCATCCCAGCATACTGGAGAACGACATTTTCTTCCATACAATGCTTCGAATGGAGCCATGCCAATACTTGCTTGATAACTGTTGTTGTAGGAAAACTCCACCAATGGTAAGAACTTGTCCCAACTTCCCTTGAAGTCAAAGACACAGAGTCTTAATAAATCTTCTAGAGTTTGAATAGTCCTCTCTGATTGTCCGTCCGTCTGAGGATGATATGCCGAACTAAATCGTAAATCCGTGCCCATAGCTTTTTGTAAACTAACCCAAAATCGTGAAGTGAATCTTGGGTCTCGGTCAGAAACTATGGATACTGGCATACCATGCAGTCTTACAATCTCGTTTATGTACATACGAGCAAGACGTTCAAGTGTATAAGTTTCTCGTATCGGTAAGAAATGAGCAGACTTGGTCAATCTATCAACAATGACCCAAATCGCATCAATACCTTGAGAAACCTTAGGAAGACCGGTAACGAAATCCATGGTAATGTGCTCCCACTTCCATTCTGGAATTTCAAGTGGTTGCAATGGACCTTTTGGTACTTGATGCTCCGCTTTGACTCGTTGACAAGTTAGACACCTTGAGATAAACAACGCTATCTCTCTCTTCATATTGCTCCACCAAAATGTATGACGAAGATCATGATACATTTTGGTACTTCCAGGATGGATTGCAAACGGTGTGTTGTGCGCCTCCATCATGATTTCATACTTTAAATCAGGGTTGTTAGGAACACAAAGTCTGGAGTTGACTCGAAGTATTCCTTCTTCATCGATTCTTGCTTCCGGCATAGCACCTTCTTGCACTTTCTTCCTCATACGCATCAGCTCCAGGTCTGTAGCTTGAGCAGCTTTAACTTTATCGATTAAAGTCGGTTCTACTCGTATATTCGCCATCATCACATGGGTCCCTGGAGTCTTTAACTCTATCTCCATCCTTTGCAAGTCACACAAAATGGGCCTTTGCGTTGTTAATATTGCACTTGTACTTGCATATGATCTTCTACTCAATGCGTCAGCTACCACGTTCGCTTTTCCAGGATGGTATTGAATGGTATGATCATAATCTTTCAACAGTTCAAGCCAACGTCGTTGTCGCATGTTGAGTTCCTTTTGAGTGAAGAAATATTTGAGGCTTTTATGATCCGTAAAGATCTCCACCTTCTCCCCATACAAGTAATGCCTCCAAATTTTAAGTGCAAAGACAACAGCTGCCAACTCTAGATCATGAGTAGGATAATTCCTCTCATATTCCTTGAGTTGTCTTGATGCATAGGCTATGACTTTTCCATGTTGCATGAGAACGCATCCCAACCCTTTGCTCGAAGCATCACTGTAGATGACAAATCCCTCCGAGCCAGATGGTATTGTTAGAACAGGTGCTGAAATGAGTCTCCTCTTGAGTTCTTGAAAACTCTGCTCACATTCTTCGCTCCAACCAAACTTTGTATCTTTCCGAGTCAGCTGAGTTAATGGAGTAGCGATTCGAGAAAATCCTTCCACGAATCTCCGATAATAACCAGCTAAACCAAGAAAGCTACGTACCTCGGTCACTGATTTAGGTTGCTCCCAGCTTTGAATAGCTTCAATCTTTGCCGGGTCAACCGATATTCCACGACTTGATACTACGTGCCCAAGGAATGCTACCTCCTCCAGCCAGAACTCGCATTTCTTCAACTTGGCATAAAGCTTGTATTCACGAAGCTTTTGGAGTACCAGCCTCAAGTGTTGCTCATGATCTTCACGGCTTTTGGAATAAACAAGGATGTCATCAATAAAGACGACCACAAAGTGATCCAAATATTCCTTGAATACCCTGTTCATCATATCCATGAAGGCAGCAGGAGCATTAGTCAATCCAAAAGACATAACTAAGAATTCATAATGCCCATACCGAGTTCTGAAGGCAGTCTTTGGAATATCCTCAGTTCTAACCTTCAGCTGATGATATCCAGAACGAAGATCGATCTTTGAAAAGAATTGTGCTCCTTGCAACTGGTCAAACAGGTCATCAATACGTGGCAATGGGTACCTATTTTTGATGGTGACATGATTCAACTCCCGATAATCAATACAAAGTCGCATACTTCCATCTTTCTTCTTCACGAATAGAACAGGAGCACCCCAAGGAGAAGTACTAGGACGAATAAAGCCAATGTCTAACAATTCCTGCAGTTGGATCTTTAACTCCTGAAGTTCAATAGGAGCCATTCGATATGGGGCTTTGGAAATGGGTTTTGTACCGGGTTCAAGGTCGATACAAAATTCAATTTCACGCTCTGGGGGTAGGCCAGGAAGTTCTTCGGGAAATACGTCAGGAAATTTATTAACAACAGAAATATCATTCAAAGCTGACGTATTTTTGTTTAGATCTGTGACATGAGCTAAGAAAGCTTGACATCCGTTTTTCAATAAACGAATAGCTTTATGGCTTGAGATGACAGCGATTGATTTTAATGGTTTGGTTGCTTGAATTCGCATAATAGGTCGATTAGGAATATGAAAGCTAACAACCTTACGAAAACAATCAATTTTTGCATGATGAGTAGTTAACCAATCAATCCCTAGAATCACGTCAAATGCAAGTATTTTTAATGAAATAAGATCGACAGGTAATGTGTGGGTACCAACTTGAACCAAACAAGACTTATAAACCGTGGATGTAATGAAGGTTTCTCCCAATGGAGTTTCAACTGCTAAGTCAAAGTCTAATTTCTCCGGAATCAAATTTAATCGATGAGCGCAAGTAGGAGAAATAAAAGAATGGGTAGAACCGGTATCAAATAAAGTATAGACTTCGTTAGAGTTTATGATAAGCTTACCCGTGATGACCTCATTCGGGTTCCTTGCTCTCTGGGAGTTCACAACAAACGCTCTCCCTTGCACAATCGGTTTTGACTTTTCTGGGACGGCCTTTGGTGCCTCCATCCTAGCTGAATTTGTCTTCGGTAAACGACAAAATCGGGCTAAATGACCTTCTCTTCCACAATTATAACATGCTTTGGACGGCATCGCGCAGTTTGGACTGATGTGCCCCTCCCCTCCGCATTTGAAACATATGATAGGTGGTCGTTCTCCTTCCTTAACGACAGGTGCTGGTGCTGACGTCTTTCCATCATTGTTGAATCTCCTCTTCTTGAAATGCCCATTCTTATTGTTTTGGCCCTGATTACCACCGAAGTGGTTACCATTTCTGGCCTGTTGATTCCCTCCACGCTTGTTGTCACCGCTTCGATGACTGCTTTCACTGGTATTATCATTTTGCCGGCTGCTCTCCTTTGGTTGCGTTGTCTCGTTATCGCGCTCCACCAACTGAGCCCTATTTACAACATCTGAATACAAACACAATTTATGAGAAACAAGATGTTGACGTATCTCCGGCTTCAAAACCTCTTAAAAACATCCGCGTCATTCTTTCTTCATTATCCACCAGGTGGGACGCAAACCGGGATAACTCCGCAAATTTTGCCTCGTACTGCGACACGGTCATATTATTCTGCTCCAATTTGATGAACTCCACCTCCTTCATGTGACGAATACTCTCGGGAAAGTATTTGTCGTTAAACAGCTCTTGGAACTTCTCCCAAGACATCTTCAGTGCGGCAGGTTGAGTACGCTTTATCGATTCCCACCAGTAATCTGCCTCTCCTCGCAACATAAAGGCGGCAAAGGGAACCTTTTGCTCCTCGGAGCAACCCAAGACATCAAATATCTTGGTGATCTGCTTTATCCATGTTTCCGCTATAAGTGGTTTTGGCTCTCCCTTAAACTCTGGTGGTCCCAGCTCCTTGAACTGTTTAGCGGTGACCGTCCGAGAGTTTTCAGTGTTTCCACCTATATTTTGGGCAGGAGCCGCTCTCGCCTGCTGTTGCATGAACTGCATAAAGTTTTTAAACATTCCATCATTCATCATCTGGTCAGTGTTGTTGTTTGCATGAGGATTGTCACCTTCCTGATGCACATTATCCTGATTATTGATATGTGGTGAATCAACAGTCGTCTGTGCTCCATTGTTATTCTCAACATTCTCAGATGCCATTTTCAGATACTGTCACAAAATAAAAATTAATTGATATGTCATATATTATCCTTATATTATGACCGACCAATTAAATACCATGCAAATAAACTTAGGTAGGTCATACTAGCGAAGGAATTCCCCGTCTCTCCCCTCTTAGTTCTATTCTCACATCTTAGCCAGGGATCATATCCCTAAGCTCTGATACCAACTGTGACGCCACCAAAATTAGGTATACATCACCCATCTTGGGTCGTCAGATACATAGTACAGAATACAAATACAACTGATTAATACAACTGTCGTGTACAATACGACAAAACATAAACTGTGAGTTTGAATACAAATATTATCTTCTAGAGAGTATTCATACTCAAAAGGAGTCCTCATTACATTTATTAACACACCATTACATAGAATAGTGAGGACTACTAACTAATACTATCATTCGGACCATCACTCCGTTCCCCGACTTGCCCCAGCTACGTCCTGAAGAGAACAGTGAAAGAAAGGGTGAGCTCAACTAGCCCAGTAAGAAATATTATGACTAAGATAATGCAGAATAAATTATCATTAGCCTTCAACAATGTTAAACTGATAAAATATAATAGACATCAAGTTTAACTGCAGCGGAACAAGCAATCCATTAAAAGAGTCAAGTAGAAAATAAACTCTACTATCTTTTATGATTTAAAAGATTTTCCAACACTGTGATCGCTGGGACTCAGCTTAATAAAATAATCCACATCATCGAATCACCCCTGCACTACGGCCAAGGATATTCGTATATTCATTAATGGTCATGATCATGCCAACAACTGTCCATCAATGCACTACGGGCCAATGAGGACTTTTACCACATCATTTGTAACATTACGGTCATGATTACACCGAATAATCCCTGGTCATAATCATACCAAGTCCATCTATGCACTACAGGCCACAGATGACTTTCAACATTTTATAAACATGAGGATGATGACAATGATATAAGAATTCAATAAAACAAGTTCAAGAATTAATTTATCCAAGAATTAACAACGTCCAAATTGTCAACATGATACTACTTTGTGGAGTAAAATTCAAGAATGCTTAGAAGAATATTTTCATGAAAAGATACTGGATGGAACGCAATTATCAAGGATATTCCACAAATTTCATGGAGTATAGAAGTCAAAACTTAACCAACTGAGTACAATAAAGAATGGAATAACAAAAGAAATCACCATGCATGCGATAGACCGCACAGACAGGTTATTCCAACAGAATAATAAATAATGGAACCAGGTCCGGCGTAAACGCACAGACAGGATATTCCGACAGAATAATAAATACTGGAACCAGGTCCGGTGTAAAACACACAGACAGGATGTTCCAACAGAATAATAACAAGACGGAACCAGGTCCGGTGTAAAACACACAGACAGGATGTTCCAACAGAATAATAATAAAAACGGAACCAGGTCCGGTGTAAAACACACAGACAGGATGTTCCAACAGAATAATAGAAGAATGTCACCAAGTATAGGGTAGACCGCGTATACAGGTTATTCCAACAGAATAATAAGAAATGGAATAACAACAGTTCTCTTCATGAATAAGAAAGAATAACACCCCTTACCGTTTTAAAGACGAGCTGAAATAAGGAAGTAGTTAAGTAGCAGAATACTCTTCTTCTCTCTCTCTATAGTTTCTCTCTCTAGAGTTCAGTGAATTCGTAAGAAATAATGAAGGAATGAGCTGCTATTTATAGAAAAATAGAATGCATAGTAACTAATCCATGAACGGTCCAGATTGATTACTTTAATCTGACGGTCCATATTTAAAGAAAAATCTTTTAAATAAAATATAATATATTCTATTTATAGAATAACTTTAATAAAGTATTCTGTTTTATATAAAAAGATGTTTCTGTTTTATTACGTTAATAATACGAATAAAACAAAACGTCATTATCGCTAAATAATTCATATTATTAACTGACAATAATTGAATCAACTGAGTGACTTCTCACATAAGCATTAATAATCAATACCGTGTGCTACTATGCAACCACACGTATTACTGTACTTTTACTACCGAGTAGTTCAACAGTAACAATGGTAAAATTTCCGCCGTTATTTTTAATAAAATATTTTTGTCGTTTTCTCAATCCGACAATAATTCCGTTGTGGGGTCCACCAATGATTGTGCCGTCGTACGAATATTTCACGACAAAAAGAATATTCCCCGACCAAACGAATATTTTATAACAACTTGCTTACTTTGCAAAATTTATAAATATTACCCACAACTATAACATTATATCAAATTAACTCCATAATATTCAAAAATGATATTTATAGAAAATTCATCTTTATTTATAAAAGTTGGGGTCTTACAAATTGCACCATACTTAGATATAACTCTCTTTTCTTAACTTCTTTATCATTCTCTTTTTATAGACATTGTCTATTTATTATCACCTTACATCCTTATTATTGGAGTTGGGTAACCCCACATTCATATTCCTGATAACTCTGCGAGATTCTTCTTTGAATCCTTTTACGCAAGTTTTAATCCTATATTGTTCAAACTCTATTTGAGCTTATTCATTCTTTATTTTCACCTCTCTTCTCTAAGGTTATTGCCTACGGTACTCCTACCTAAGGTTTATAACCTACAGCTCTGATACCAATTGTAACGACCCCAAAATCTATACAATTTAAATCCCGACTTCGGTCGTTAACCATACATTCAACCTCTAAATAATACATCATTATTCGATGTTAAACTTAATAAAATTACGGAATATTTAAAACTTTTATACATTTCCTTCTTTCTTGCCCTGAATCGCAACCATTACATTACATCTCTTTGATTCAATCTTATATCATGAATCGTTACAACAAAATGACTATACAAAGTCTTACATCATAACTAAATATCCATATACATTGGATAGCTCAACTTACAATTCAACAACATGTTACGTTCAAAATATGAAATACATTTCTCATAAAACATAAGTAATCTTCGTGAATATAGATCTCTATAACTCATATAGCACGTATCTTTACTTTAAAATCTTGACCTGCAAAAGTGGTTATTTGTAAGAGTAAGCTCGACAGCCCAGCAAAGTCAAATAGTTTTCATGCATCACATAGCACATAATAACATGCTCGATATACATCTCATTAAAGTAACATGGCATACATGTTTTTAATTCACATAGCAAATATAAAGATTGAGTTCCTTACTCAATTATCATTACTTAGCCAAAACAATACAGTCATATATTGACTTTAACATTTCATGATTTCAACATGCATAACATATCATGCAATTTAAAACAGTTCATCAAGTCCACGTAAAAATAGGAACCAAAAGACTTGCCTTGATCGTTGTTTACCAATAATAGCTTAACAGCTTACAGTTATCTGCACTTCACGTGCCCTTCACTTGCTTTTAGAAAAACCATTCACTGAGAATCGCTACTCTGAACTAACTTTTGAAATCTCAGTCCTTTGTCAAATGCTCTCTCTGAAATTTCTCAGACTCTTTTCTTTCCTTAAACACTTCCCTTTTTCCTTTGTCAGACTTAACCAAATACAATATACGTAACACAACATAAAACTAATGCAGACGTTTTTTTTAAAAAAAAACTGACATTATAATAATTGACCCTAATCAATTATCAGTTATAAAATTATTATATATATTATTTATATTTTATTTATATAATTTATATTTAATAAATCAAATTTAAAAATCAAAAGCCATAAGGCTCCGTTTGGCAAAACTATTTAAAATTAAAGACTTAATATATTTAAGTCTTGTTTGGCAAAATAAATTAAAACTACTTTAATTTATTTTAATAACCACTTATAATATAGTTATTTGTCACACTTCTAATTAATTAAGTTTTCATACTTAATTTAATTAATTCTAATAACAATTCATTGCATAATATAATAATTTATTTAATCATTATAAATTCTCTAACTTAATTATTAAATTAAATTAGATTACTATTTCAAAATAATTACTTTCCTGAACTCATTAATTATTTATTAAACAAATAAATAATCAAATCACATCAAATCAATTAAACAAATACTTATTCAACGATAAACACAACCATTAAATATTTATATAATTCAATAAATATTTAAATATTTTAATAAAAATCTGGATTGTTACATTGCCAAATGTAATACATTTTGCAACGAAATTTTGCTTTCGTACAGAGACATCGATCCTTTAGCAACAAAATGTATTGTTGTAGAATAATTAAAATTTCGTTGCTAAAGACCCCATTTCGTTGCAAAAGACTGCTAATTGGCAACGAAAGGAACTCTTTTTTTTTTGCAACGACCATGCATTTTCGTTGTAATTGATACCATTTTGCAACGACATCTTTCGTTGCAGTAAATTATGAAAATTGTTACCTAAACTTGCTTTCGTTGCGGAATGTAAACTTTTTAGTAACAATTTTCGTTGCTGATTATATTATTTGGCAACGACATTATGCTGAATTAGCAACGAAAATATTTGTTGCGGGTTATTTTTCAATAGCAATGAAAGTCGTCGATTAGCAACGACATTATATGTTGTCGTTTCTTTATATGTGCAACAAAAGTTGATATGATTTGCAACAATAAAAAATATTGCCTTTTATTTTAGTATTAGCAACAATATCCTCTCCATTGTTATTAGGTTAATTTTTCGTTGCCAAATATTATATTTTTAATGTCATTAGTAAAGAAAATTTGTTGCTAAATGTATAAAAAATTGTTGCTATATTAAAACTTGTTCAATACTTTGGTAACGAATTATATTGTTGCCAAATCAAAATTTGACATTCTGGCTGGCTCAATGTCCCCATAGCAAATAATGGCAAAAACATAAAAAACTAAAATATTATTAACTTAATAAAATTATTCACTACATAATCATTTATTATCTTTACAATTAACCATATAAAGCTACCACAGTTCTTCAATCAAAGTATATATCTATATATATAGAGTACACTTCATAATTTTGTCCCTTGTCTTCCGTAAACGTAGCACGAAAATTTGATACCCAGTATTGTAAGGCAGGTCGTAGAAGCAGTCTTCCTGCACATATTATTATTGTTATTATTATTATTACTGTTGTTATTATTATTATTATTATTATTATTATTAGTACTATTATTATTATTATTATTATTATTATTATTATTATTTATTATTATTATTATTGTTATTGTTATTATTATTATTATTATTATTATTATTATTATTATTATTATTATTATTATTATTATTATTATTATTATTATTATTATTATTATATTATTTAAGGCAACATGTTAATAGTCATTGCAAAAAGTTGTATAAAATATGCAATGAAAATAAAAATTATTGCCAATGAATGTGGTCCATATTAGACAACGAAATATAGCAACAAAAAAACTTTCGTTGCCCACGATGAGGAGAAATCAAGTGGTTAGAAATTTTACAACGAATTTCTAACGAATTTTGTTTCCAAATTTTGCAACTACTTATGAATTTCGTTGCAAAAAGTGAAAGTCTGACACAATCTGCAACGAATGACAAGTTTCGTTGCTAAACATACACTTTTAGCAATGACTTATAAAGTCGTTGCCTGAAAAATCATTGCTAAAGCCCTATTTTTAGCAACAAAAAAACTTTCGTTGCCCACGATGACGGGAAATTAAGTGGCCAAATATTTTGCAACGAATTTCTAACGATAGTTTTTTCCGCCAATGAATTAGCAACGAAATTTTGCAACGACTTATAAATTTCATTGTAAAAAGTGAAAGCCTGACACAATCTGCAACGAATGACAAATTTTATTGTTAAACATATACTTTTAGTAACGACTTATAAAGTCGTTGCCCGAAAAATCGTTGCTAAAGGCCCATTTTTTTGTAGTGGGAGGTGGTGCAAGATTGATAATACTTACATGACTAAGTTAAAAATGGAGGTATAGATGGAGGTACTATATTGTAATTCATATTTTCACATGTCTAGAACTATTGATTCACATGATTTACTATTGATGCATATTATTTACTATTAGGAGAGGTGGTGCAAGTTTGATAATACTTGCAGGACTAAATTAAAAATGAAGAAAAAGTAGAAGGTATTATACTATAATATTTCGAGCCCCAAAACGTGCAATTATCGAAACTATATTTCCCTATAAATAGAAGCTCATTCTTTCTTTATTTCTCACCAATTAACAAAAGCTATAGAGCAATTATTATAGAGAGAAAGAAGAAGAGAAGTCTGCTACCTCACTATTACAGTATCCAATTTTTTTCTAAGGTAAGGGGTATTATTCCTTCGTACTCATGAAGAGAGTTATTTTCTTTCAATACTCATAAGGGTTGTTATTCCATTCTTTATTATTATGTTGGAATAACTTGTCTATGCGAAGTACTACATACATGGTGAAATTCTTCTGTTATTCCATTCTTTATTATTCTGTTGGATAACCTGTTTGTGCGGTTTATCGTATACCTAGTGAATTCTGTTGTTATTCCATTCTTTATTATTCTGTTGGAATATCCTGTCTGTGCGAATTATGCATGACATGGTTCCCTTCTTTATTATTCTGTTGGAATATCCAGTCTGTGCGGATTACGCATGACCTGGTTCCATTCTTTATTATTCTGTTGGAATAACCTGTCTGTGCGGTCTATCGCATGCCTGGTGAATTCTTTTGTTATTCCATTCTTTATTATTCTGTTGGAATAACCTATCTGTGTGGACTACCGCATGCATGGTGAATGATCCTTCATATTCATTCCTTATTAAATTATGGAAATGATTTGTCTACGTGGATTACCGCATGGCGGACGAAAATCTATTTACAGTTTCATATATTCTATTATACTCAGTTGGTTAAAATTTTAGATTTTATACTCTATGAAATTAGTAGAATATCCTGGATATTTGCGCTTCATCCAGTATCTTTTCATGAAAATATTCTTCTGAATATTCTTGAATTTTACTCCACAAAGTAGTATCATGTTGACAATTTGAACGTTATTGATTTCTGGATAAATTAGATTATAAATCTTTAAAATTTATCTTGAACTTGTTTTATTGAATTATTATGTCATTGTCATCATCCTCATGCTTATATTGTGATAAAAGTCATCTTTGGCTTACGTGCATAGATGGACTTGGTATGATTATGACCAGGGATTATTCGGTATAATCATGACCGTAATGTAACGAATGATGTTGTAAAAGTCCTCATTGGCCTGTAGTTCATTGATGGACAGTTGTTGGTATGATTATAACCAAGGATTATTCGGTATAATCATGACCATTGATGATTACATGAATATCCTTGGCCGTTGTGCGGGGATGATTCGATTTTATTTATTAAGCTGAATCTCAGCGATAAAGTTGATGAAAAGCTTTTTTAATCATAGAAGATAGTAAATTTTATGCTCTACTTGACTCTTCTAATGGATTGCTTGTTCCGCTGCAGTTAAACTTGTTGTCTATTATATTCTATCAGTTTAACATTGTTGAGGACTAATGATAATTTATTCTGTATTATCTTAGTCATAATATTTCTTATTGGGCTAGTTGAGCTCACCTTTTTGCTTTCATTGTTCTCTTTAGGAAATGAGAACGTATCCGAGACTAGTCGGGAAATGGAGTGATGGTCCGAGATGGTGTCATAGTAGTCCTCACTATTCTATAAAATAGTGTGATAATAAATGTAATGAGTACTCCATTAAGTGTGAATATTGTCTAGATGACAATATTTGTATTAAAACGCATAGCATATGTTTTGTCGTATTTTACACGATAGTTGTATAATTAAGTTTTTATTTATATTTTATACCATGTATTTGGCGACTCAAGATGGATGATGTATACCTGTTTTGGGGGCGTCACACTCCTCTTTCTTGGGAATGATCTGGTTGTTAATATTGTGAGTTATAATATTAATGATGAATATTATTAAAAATGTATTTTGTGAAGCCAAGTGAATTGAGATAATTAGAGGGGATTTTTATGAAGTATTTGTTGTAAATTTGGTTTATTACTTGGACCCCAACTTACTTATTTTTCAAAACTGTCGGTAGAAGTTATCTCAGTTTTGTTATATATATATATATATATATATATATATATATATATATATATATATATATATATATATATATATATATATAATAATAATATTAAGTTTTATTTTTTTATGAAAAATAGAATATATTATATTTTATTATGCATAGTGTCTGTATAGTAATTGCATAGTAAAAATCAGAAAAATCGGACGAATTTTTCTGCGCGCCCGTGATATGTCACTGTGCAATCCGTGAATAAAATTTCTAAATAGTATCTAACCATTCTCCTATAAATAGGATGCTTAGTTTAGAATTGAAAATCACACCAGAATCAGAGAATTCTTCTTCTATAATATTGAGCGTATTTCTTTTGAGTTTAAGGAAGCTTTGAGTATAGAAAATAGTATAAGTTTTCTTCAAGAATATCCCCGCTCTACCAGTCAGAAATACTTTCCTTTTAAGGTAAGGGGTATTATTTATTCATATTCAAAAGAGATATTATTTTTCGTATTCGTAAGAATATTATTTTCGTTCAATATTCGTAAGGGATATTGTCTTCGTTCAATATTCGAAAGAGATATTATTTTCGTTCAATATTCATAAGGGATATTATTTTTATTCAATATCCATAAGAAATAATATTTTCTTTCATACTCTGTAGTATGTAAGTAATATTATTTCATTTCAGATTTTGAATTCTACACTTATTTTGTTAAATATTTTCTCTATACTCCTTGAAATTAGTAGAATATCCTTAAAATTTGCGCTTCATCTAGTATCGTTTCACAAGAATATTTTTCTGAACATTCTTGTTAAATTTTAAGCTTTACATGCCGGAGTACTATTCATGGGTACTATTCATACATACAACACTATTCATACGTACGACACTATTCTTACGTACGGTACTATTTATATGTACAACACTATTCATAAAGTACTATTCACGAGGTACTATTCACTTGAATACTATTCACTCGGGGTACTATTCACGATAAAAAATTGATTCTTTTCTGTCCAAATTATTTTTGATACTTGAATATTATTTTTGAAATTTATTCCACAAAGCTGTTATCATGTTGACAATTTGGACATTTCAAAACTCTGGATAAATTTAAAGTCTTTAATATTTATCCTTGATTTCGTTTAATATAATTCTTATATCATTTTCATCATCCTCATGCTTATATTGTGATAAAAGTCATCTTTGGCCCGTAGTGCATAGATGGATTATTGATTGCTATGATTATGACCAGAGATTATTCGGTATAATCATGACCTGTAATGTTACAAATGATGTGATAAAAGTCCTCATTGGCCCGTAGTGCATTGATGGACAGTTGTTGGTATGATCATGACCATGCAATTTCTTCGACCAAGGGTGCAAAGATGAATTGTTGTTTGACATAATCATGACCATTGGTGATAACACGAATATCCTTGGCCCGTAGTGCATGGATAATTCGTGGATGTTGTGACGCCCCCAAATCCGGGTATCTTCCAACCCGACAGATGGTGCTACACGGTGCTACATTTCACACATACATTAAATTGAAATAACACAAAAGAGTGAATATGTCTTCTATATATTCCAAAATAATATTCCATTCCCAGGTTTTTATAACCAGTACATAGGTTCTTTGTCATAATATCAAATAATTACAACATTCGAACTATACTATTATAAGACAGCTCATTGGTCTGCCTTAGCCTTCCCTTTATATCTACTAGGTCCTTCAAGTCATTCGGTCTTAGCTGCATTCATATGGTTCAAGCAAGAGTGAGCATAATTAGCTCAGTAAATATGACAATTTCATTAAACAACAGGCTTGAGTCATATGAATCAAATATCTTTGATAACTAAAGCAATAGTTATGAAGTACTATCGAGAATTCAAAATAGCACTTCTCTTTTCTTAAAAACATTTCACAACGAACAACATTCGTTTAAACATAAATTTTGGTCCAAGACCTTGAGCATTCCATACTTTCTTTGAAAAGAACAACTTGGCACTAAGTCCGTAAGTCTGGTATATCTTACGAGCACGTCTAGGTGATTAGCCTATAGTACTCTATATTGTACAACATTTCTTCTTTAAATGTATTTACGTTCAAGTTTTGGCAACCTCACGTACTTGTCGTTTGACGACAAAACATTTGTTTACTCATACTCAGTCTTTCTTTGAAATCCATACCAAAACAGTTTGGTAAAAGATAGCAACATTGACAATAATTCGATATATTATAAGGAAATCCATCAGTCTAACCGAAGGAATTGACTTTGACCTCATCATATATCAATTCATGTGCAAGATACATGAATCACAAAGCTTGTCCAAAATGAACATAGACAAGGGTTAGAACACTTGCCTTCAGCGTCTTCTACAGTTAATACACTTTTCCTTTGAATCTTAAAGGTTTCTACAATACATAATTACATAACATGCCACATTAGGACATAAACAATCATGTATGGTCACTAATGTATCTTACCCTTCTTCTCAATCTAATCATTCCTTAGATTGTTTAACATTGATTACGGTTTATCGCATTACTTCTTATTTAAGTTCAAGTAATCATTCGTCAACCTTTAGTTGTAATTCTTATGGTTGTTACCATCATTAAGGATGTTACTTCAAGTTAATTAAAGTTATAATTCACCTTCAATCAACTGATATTTCTTTTACATTCATGTGCTTTCTTTACTGTGCTTTAACTAGTGTTGGTGCTGCGCCGCCAACTTCCTATATAAAGTTCGCGCTGCGGCGCGACTTCCCAGTATGCATGCCCTATCCTTGGCGCTGCGGCGCCCCTCCTAGTACTTGTGGCCACGTTGCGGCGCCATTTCCTAGTACCTGAGGGTCTGGCCTGGCGCTGCGGCCCCGACTTCACCTCCTTGGGCCGCGCTGCAGCGCCGACCCTGAACCTCAGATAATTTTTACAGTTTTCTTCTTCTGTGAAATTTTTGGGCTCATAACTTATTCATTTTAAGTCCGAATTGGCTCGTTCAAAAGTCGTTAACTCAAAAATCACGTGAACTATGATTTCATTAGAAAATATTATGTTTTTGAATCCGTTAACACAAAATTCACCGTTAAGTTCTTTAATACGAATTCGATAAACGTTCGTGTTGACTTATGTTATACTCCATCCTAAATGTTTTGATGATGGCCATATTATTCCTCTAATCATGCTATTATGAAATTTCAGGAAAAGAAATGGCATTATAGGAATATTGAGGAGGAAACTATAAAGACTCGAGATCTTTGAAGGATGAAGGGCCTTTTTGAGTCCTAGGAAATATATGCAAGATCTTAGCATTAATTACTTTCCGATACACGACTTTAGGGCATGTGCATTTCATATATACATAATTATATATCCAGAATTTAACAAATATACTAAATGTTGTTAGAATGATTTGTTAGACAGATTTGCTAATATCATGGGGTAATAGTTTAAAAGTAATTGATTTACCTCGTGGTTCATAAATCAAGGAATCTATTTCTGGTTAATCAATAAGGTAACTTAATGTAAATAGTTGGTTAAATAAATACCATGAATCATGCTTCATATAAATGCTTAATTTAAGGGAAGTAATTGGACTGTCTCTAAACCACTTGCTTGATAAACTCGATATGGTAATAATTTTAGACATGTTGGTTTTAAAGACTGCATAAGATGGTAATATGATTGCATGATATTAATTCGGTAATTGACATATAGCAAATCTATGTATGACAAGATGGGATATAA
The DNA here is from genome assembly GCA_016801055.1 of Panax notoginseng. Taxonomy (NCBI): domain Eukaryota; kingdom Viridiplantae; phylum Streptophyta; class Magnoliopsida; order Apiales; family Araliaceae; genus Panax; species Panax notoginseng. The sequence continues at coordinate 193,898,662 of CM029017.1, forward strand.
TATAGGAGACATAAAAGATATGGTGTCATGTGATATGCACTCAATCAGGCATAATCTCCTCGCTAATCACTGATATATCACTATATCTCTACTGATCATGACAGTGTCCTATGTTAGTATATAACTGGAAGGAGTCTTGATCATTGGCACAATATCTGGATGTTACTCTAAAATTACATGATTTGTGCACTTTGTCCCAAACGGTCATATTACCAATTGGCACTAAGCAACGATAACTTATCATAGTTGACTATAAAAGAACTGAACCTAATGATAAGAATAAGCAAGAAATACATACTGAAGTGATTTATTGCTTGATCATTAGACCTCTATTGTGTAATTTATATTTTCTCATACAAATCAATATTTTCTAAATTGTGATCCGGTTTGGATTATTGTATTATTACAATCAAGTTTGTAAGCATAGGTGCTTGAGGGTGCATAGGTGCACAAGGAGCAAAGGTGCTCAAGTTGTTGGAACTTGTATTGTAATTGGAAGAGTTTTAATAAAAGTGAGCCTCCAATACTAGTTGGTATTGGACGTGGATTAGGCTACTATTATAGAGGGTAGTAGTTGAACCACGTAAAAATTTCGGTGTTTATGTAATTGCATTTTGTGTTATATTATTTTGTTAACTATCCAGCAGCTTGCATTCAATATCCATAAATATTACCAAACTAATTTAGCAAATTGTTTTTCCCATAATCATATTCTGAAAAAGGTTAAGTCTCGGATTTATACATCTTGGAAAGTGTTACATAAATTTAACACCTTGTCTTAACATTTCTATTTATAAAGATATAGAATCTAGCTTGCTGCATTGAATATCCAAAGGAATTTTTAGTTAATTAAAAGTTGGACATAGTTTGCTCCTACACTTATTCAACCCCCCTTCCAAGTGTGCCTACTTAAATTTCAGTTTGTGAACGTTCATAGCTCGTTTCTTCGTTCTAAGTCGAAATTTGACCATTTTTGAGTCCGCAACTCCTGTGACAACCCGAGAATTTAGAGAATTTTTAAAATTTTTATTATTTGATTTAAGGTTCAAAATTAGAACCTAGACAGAAAATTAGTATATGCGTTTGATATTTTTAAGAAGAAATTTTGAGGATTTCAAAATTCTGGAAAGGATTTAAGTGAATTATTCAGGATTAAGGGAATACGTGAATATGTTTTGTGTATATGGGTACATTATGTCGTTAAGGGTCAAAGATTGACCAGATAAATTTTATTTGTGACAAACCCTATTATATTTAGAACGTCAACGTTTAGTTAGAAAATTCTTATGATTTATATGAAACCCTAATTTGGGAACCCTAATACTATATATAAAACCCTAAGGGTTAAAAGTTTTGTGAGTAATGAATATGAACATTATGTGATGGTTTATATTTATTTATTATATAAACAAATAAAAGAAACTAGTGTGATCCTAATTATATATTAGGAATGAAAAATTTATATAACTTAAGGGTTATGAGATAAGAGAATTATGATATATAGAATATATACAAATTCCAAGAGATTTATTTTATACATCTCTATTAATTAATTTCATAACCTAATTATAGCAAGTCTAATAGGGTTAATATTGCTAAGGATGGCAAGTAATTTAAACTAGCCCAATAATTTATTTAAACATTGGACTTATAGATAATATGATTGTTAAGCTAGCCCAATATTAAATTTAGTGGGCAAGTATGCTAGTAGCACAAGTATTTAATTGTGGAGGCCCAAGTTCATGTTAATTAGTAAGCCAAACTAGTTAATTAAAAGCCCCAAAAGAATTAAAAGAGTGGCCTAACCTTTAGCCCAAGTAGGAGTGAACATGTTGGACATTAAGCAAGTTAATTAAAGCATAGAATGAAACCAATCTTAGACAAAAATTGGCCACATGGCCGGATAAGATAGAGAGAAAATGAGGGGGGAATGGATGTAATCATGATACTTATCTACCACTAGCCCATGTGTCCCCTATTTATTTGACCAACACTTATGTTTATTCTTGCAAGCAACATTAAATGATTGAGTGGGAGAGTGAAAAGCTAGAGATATTGGGAGATAACCATTAGATATACAAAATATATCTACATATTTTACTAACTCACAAAACCCATTCTCTTTCTCTTTCATCTCACTTTCTAGTTAGCTATTAAAATCAAATAGAAAGAGAGAGAGAGAGAGCCATATTTCGGCAGCCCCAAAGAGAGAAGAGAAGATAAGTTTTGATCTTCAAGCTAACTAAGATCATCATCTACTTTGAAAGATTAAGAAGGGCTAGCAAGATATTAAGGTATTAAACAACATTTAGCTAGTTATTCTTGTTGTTTTAAATCAAAACATGGAGTTATGTTCTTGATCTTCAAAACTCTAGATCTACATGATCTAGAGTGTGTTATGTGTGGATCTATCCATCTTGTGTGTTAAAAGTTGGATCTAAAGTATGAAATGGAAACTAGTTTTTCAGAGGGTGGAAAACTCTAATTTTTCTTAGCCTCGATTGTGTTAATCTTGTGTTTGATGATTATTTGATGAAATAAATCATGTATCATGGTAGAATCATGGGTATATGAAGTATTAGTAGGTATTATGATGAGTGATGTTGGTTATTTTGTGAGAACATGAAAGTTTTCTTAGAACTCACAAAGAGTTAAAAATCAGATTTTTGTGAAAACGAAACATGAAATTCAAACGACCATATCTCCTATTGTATTTCGAATTTTTGAGTGTGGTCAAGTCCTAGAGTTAGATCTATAAGTTTTCTAACATCTCCAAGTGGAATCACTGAAAAAAGGAGTTGTAGATTTCTGTATGGACTATTTTTAGCAAAGGACTCCAAAACTGCAAAACGCCATTTAGCTTCTGCCCTAAAATTTAAAATGGAAATTTCGGCCACTTAAATTGCCAGAAAAATTCCGGCCTTTTGGGACAATAAAATATATAGTATTAAGTACCTCCTGTCCAAAAATGAGCTAATTCCGACTTAAAATGACCAAGTTATGACAATTTCAATTTCTGTGATTTTCTGACGAAAATGGCTATAACCGGAGTTTTATAACTCTAATAGCCACGAAATTTAAACTGGAGTGTCACGTTAACATGTAAAAGATTGTGTCAAGAGATGAGAATTTCTGGACTTAAGCACGAGGTAGCTAATTTCTTAAGAAATTAACTAAAAATGATTTTTGAAAAATACTAAAGGAAGTTAGAAAATTATGAAAAAAAATACTTTTTGTGTATGAAATATATGTATATGTGTTTGGGAAAAGGATAGAAAAATAATAAATTGATTTGGTATTTTCGTGATAAAGATATGGAATCCAGCTTGCTGAATTAAAAAATCTGATGAATCTAGCTTGCTGGATTGAAAAATAGTTTACTGTTTTGAAAATGTGTTGAATCCAGCTTGCTGGATTGCAATCTAGTAACTGGTTGTGAAATCCAATTTGCTGGATTGCAGTTTAGTTTACTGGATTGGCCATCTAGAGACTGGATATGGAATCCAGCTTGCTGGATTCCAAATCTGGGTTGCTGGATTGGTATTTAACTTTTGTGTTCAAGAAAAACTTACAATATATGAGATTAAAGTATTTAAATCATATAACTATGATAGTAATGTTTTAAAAATTATGATAAATAGTAATAATTATTTAAAAATTATTACAAGTCTGTGAAAAATATTTCGACTGTTAACAAAGTTATCTAAGATAATTGTTAAGTGTTAAGTCAGAGTTTAATTGAACTTAAACTCGAAGAATTGACCAACTAGACCGTCAGGACGTTAGAACTTTGTCGAACTCAAGTCAGACTGCAATAGTTTGACTTGACATCGAGTCTTATGTGTGTTATAGACTGATCGGGTTATATGTTATGTGTTTAGGTTATTCTATGTTTATATATATAGTAATATTATATTGTGATGATATTATTCTAATATTGGAGATCTATATTACTAATATTAGGTCTTCGGATAAAGCGATATAAATTGCGTAGCGGTAATCAACGGTTCAGGCAAGTTTGTTTTTACTTAACTCTATTAAGAGTGTTTCATTCGGATAAGCTTATGGTTAATCATTGCTGATTGCCATGAATTGTACTCTGTACATATTGCATGTATAAGTCAGGTATGAAAGGCTGATCACCTTCATTACCCTTCGGTTCAGAAATATTTGTTCAGGTTATATACTTGTTCAGTCATAAACTTGTTCTTGCTAGTTCACAATTATATTGTTGAATTATAGCCAACTTATTATTCAAACTCTTCAATCATGATATATCATTATATTGTTGTACTTAAACTTGCTGGGTAACTTTCATGCTCACCCTTATTATATCATGATAAAACATTACAGATTAAGGCGAATGCGTCGGATACAAGGAAAGGTTAAAGACAGTTCCAGCGTTAGGATATGTGTGCAGCTAAAGTGTATAAGTATTATATGTTAATAATGTTATATGTTAGAAAAGTTATGAATGTGATTAAGTTAAGGTTACTTGACCTTGGGGAAAAGTATGTAAGTTTAATGTATAAATAATTTATGTTTATATCTTCCGCAAATAGAAATAGTCGTATAGAATGATCGAACCGGATCCAAGGTGATTTAGGACCTGGATTCGGGGCCCTCACAACTCCAAAATGTAAACTTATACTATTCTCCATCGAAAATCAACGTTTCCGAGTTCAATGGTGACTTTTGACTTCCATTCTGAGAATTTAATGATTTCAACGATTATCGTCTAATCTCGTAAATTTTGCTATAACTTCATTACTTAAGATTTTTACATCGTTCCAAATGGATTCATTCCATTAACACAATATATAACATCTAAGCCTACAAATAATGGTTTTAAACTTGTCCATCAACAACAAAATTATAATTCTTTAATGTTCTTCATTATTCATAACTTTTAGGATTATGATTCACTTACACATGGTTTATTAAGGTTTTCTTCAATTAATAACCATCCTTATACACCTTATGAAGCATGCACCACCAATACTCACTTCTCTATCAAAACTATGATGAAGAGATGGAGATTAATGGTTAAACGTTTATTACCTTTGAAGTTCTTAGCTTGGTTCTTTTTCTTCCTTCACTTGGACTATCAAAGACTAATTCTTCTCACTTTTGTCTCTCAATATGCTTAGCTCTAAGATGTTGGTGAAAAATAAACAACCAACAAATGAGATAACACCTCTTCTATTTATAGAATTTACAAAGTGAGGGCATAAGGGTCATCATGCCATCCCACCTCCTTACTATTCCTATCTTGGTCACCAAGTAAATCACTTTACTTGGTAACCAAGATGGCTGGCCATGTGCTCCATGGGTCCCACATGGGTTGCCCCATGGGTTTTTCTTATCTGGTAACCCATCGGTTCGATCCACAGATCTGGTTCTTGATTTGGGCTTAGGTTTTAATAACTTTGGGCTTAACATTATTAACCATTGGGCCTTAACAAGTTTGCACTTGGGCTTGCCCAATTCCTACACAAATTCTATAAGTCCATTACTATTGGCTTAAAGCTTATAATGTATAATCTACGTATTCTTCTCGTATACTAGTTTGTATAATCATTCATCATATACAATATACTATCTTTCAAATATACTTGTATAATATTTCGTATCATACTCGTATTCATTGCTTCGTATAATACTTTCGTATCATACGATCATTATTTACTCAATATTTACTTTCCCTAACATTCTCGAACTTAGTACACAGGCGAAAAACTACGTTTGTCATACTTGAACTATTATTACATAATCCATCCTTCCTTACTATTTTATCATTACGTATTTCTCGGAAGTTTAAAAATAATTCCCGAGCAGATATTGATGAATAGTGTTTATCAGAAAATTTCTCGAAAATCTTTTATTTTCGTCTTAAAAATTCAAATACTTTAATTCCTTCACGTAGCCAGAATACTACGACATTACGACTCTTTTAGGTTATAGAACAACCTTCATTTTGTTAACTCATTATAATATAATTTTATTCATTAATTAATCAAATAAAATTATTTTACAAATAATCCAATTTTTCTCTGTCGTTACATTCACCCCTCCTCTTATAAGGATTCTGTCCCCAGAATCTCACTTAAAAATATTAAATAAACAACAGAGGGTAATTCTTCTTCATCTATTCTTCAAGTTCCCACGTTGCTTCTTTGGCATCGTGGTTCTTCCATAACACCTTTACTGAAGGTATAACTTTGTTTATCAAGACTTGCTCTTTTCTATCAACGATTTGAATAGACATTTCTTTATACGTCAAGTCCTTCTCAATTTGAATAGGCGCATACTCTATTACGTGCTTATAATCTGGCTTATAAGGATGTAACACAGATACATGAAACACATTATGTATTCGCTCTAAGTCTGGAGGTAATGCTATCATATAAGCTACCTCTCCTACCCTTTTTAATACCTCAAAAGGTCCTATAAACCTTGGACTTAACTTTCCCTTCTTTCCAAAGCATATCTTTCCTTTATAGGGAGATACCTTTAGAAATACATATGAGCCTACCTCAAACTCTCTGTTCACTCGATGCAAATCCGCAAACTTCTTCTGTCTGTCTTGAGCTGCTACCAAACGTATTTGTATCAGCTTAACTATATCCGCTGTTTGCTGCACCAATTTAGGTCCTCGCATTCGGCGTTCTCCTACTTCATCCCAACATAATGGTGTTCTGCACTTCCTTCCGTATAAAACTTCGTAAGGCGACATGCATATGCTCGCATGATAATTGTTGTTATACGCAAACTCTACTAACGGTAGATGATCATCCTAACTACCTTTGAAATCCATAACGCAAGATCTTAGCATATCTTCTAGCGTTTGAATTGTCCTTTCACTCTGCCCATCTGTTTGTGGATGATAAATTGTACTTAACTTCAACCGCGTTCCCATTTGTTCTTGCAGACTTCTCCAAAAGTTTGATGTGAATCATGGATCACGATCTGACACTATCGAAACTGTTACTCCATGTCTGGAAATAATTTCCTTAACATAAAGTTTAGCTAACTGATCTAAGTTATACTTGACCCTTATTGGTAAAAAGTAAGTCGACTTCGTCAACCGGTCCACTATTTCCCAAATAGCATCGTACCCTTTCTGTGTAATCGAAAGTCCCACCACAAAATCCATCGTGATATGCTCCCACTTCCACTCCAGAATCTCCAATGACTGTAACTAGTCAGTTGGTCGTTGATGTTCGACCTTAACTTTCTGACAAGTTAATCACCTACTCACATATTCTGCTATCTCTCTCTTCATGTTCGACCACCAAAAACTCTATCGAAGGTCTTGATACATCTTAATGCTACCAGGATGAATCGAGTACCTCGAACTATGAGCTTTTTGTAACACTTCCTCCTTTAATTCTATCTCATTCAGAACCTAAATTCTTCCTTCAAATCTTTATAATCCCTCATTATTAAGACTATACTTTATCTCTTTTTCATCTGCTATGTAAGACCCCAACTTCTTTGAATAAAGATTAAATTTTCTTGAAATATATTTTTGAATATTATGGTGTGGATATGATATAATGTTATAGTTGTGGGTAATATTTACAAATTTTGCAAAGTAAGCAAGTTGTTATAAAATATTCGATTAGTCGGGGAATATTCGTTTTAACAGGGAATATTCGTATGACGGCACAATCATTGGTGGAACCCATGATAAGTGGGTTTTATACCTACTTATTGGATATCAATTCACGAGAACTATGCCCATCTCAAGTACATTTCAGAATATTTTTAGTTTTATTTAGTGTTATTTTGCATTGCATATAATGAGAACTCCTATGTTGTGAAAATGCAGAAATGGCATAGCTCGACGATGGTAAATGGCAATGAGGCTAATGGAGGCATGGCACAAGGAACAAGTGGAGATCAGGAATGGAACTTTGAGGAAGAAACAAGTGACAAGTAGTGGAGAAACATGAATCAGCAACAAAGCACAAATTGCAGACTGCAGGAGTCGCGCGGCCGTGTGGCTGTATAGGCTAAAACTTGCGCACCCACGCCAACACCCGGACAGAACTAATCTTGCTTATGCGCGCCCGCGCCATGATAACGAAGGGACCGCGCGCGACGTTGACTGCAACTACTGACTTTATTTTAAATTGGAAATTGGAAGCGTAACCTAGGGGGAGTTCGATTAGGTCTTATATATTAGACTTATTATCAGGAATAAAAGGGGATTCCAACCCTTATGGCAGAGAGGAGCTATCGTTCTTTCTTTCAATAATACAATATAGTAGATTAGTGTAGTTACTTTCGAGTGTGATTAGATCGAAGACTTGAAGCAATTGGAAAGTATTGAAGATTCAATCTTGGATCATGAGAACAGATTTACACTATAATTCCTTAGTTTTATTCTCTCTTTGATTCCTAACTGTATCTTATGATGTTATTCAATATGTGGATGATAGTGTTAATTCAGATATGATTTAAATTCTATTCTGAGATTGCAATGGATTCTATGGATTAGTTAATTCTGATATGCTTTATTGTTAGTCTTATTGATTGCTATGGGATTGTCTATTAAGATTCATGCTTATTTGCTTAGTTGATTGGCCATCAATTACTGTGATAACCCATATGAACTTGAAAGACGAAGTATGGGTTTAGATTTGATCTTGATAGTTTGTGATTGTATGTTCTACATTGTGATGGGATGTATGATTTGTGCTTAGGATAGACATATACCGAGGCATCGCTCGTAGTCAATTGAGAACTTGGGCTTAAACCCTAATTATTTATAAATCACATAGACATATAGTGGTTTAGGTAATTTGGGTGTTCATGTGTATTCTTTCACCTGGGGATTATATTTGATATAGGTATGGTACATTGAGATATGACTGTACTTTACTTTCATGTTCTCGACTAGCAATCCAGTGCAAGTAATTTGGCTTAATAGGGAGTGTGTTGATTTAAATGATTCAATAGATGAAATTGTAATCTCAGGTCTTCATTATCTAGTCTTACTCTAGGAATAGTTAGGTTTATTTAATTTCATAGTTTAAATATAAAAATCAAATCATTCGTTTAAATAAGACTAAAATGGTTATGGGCTAGTGCTTGGTGAACTTTATTAGGTAATTCTCTGTGGGAACGATACTTTACTTACTCTTTATTACTTGTTGACCGTGTATACTTGCACACATATATTGATCGGTAAAACGACTAACAACCCACAACGGAAGTATTGTTGTATTTAGAAAACGACAGAATTATCTTTTTATAAAAATAACGGCAAAAGTTTTACCATTAAACTGTTGAACTACCCGGTAGTAAAAGTACAGTAATACGCGTGGTTGCATAGTAGCACACGGCATTGATTATTGATGCTTACGTGAGAAGTCACTCAGTTATACTCAATTATTACTACAGTAATTGCTGCATCATATCTCTCATATTATTGATTCAATTGTTGTCACAGTATCATCTGCATAATATGTTATATTATTAAATCAATAATTGAGATGACAAAGTTATTCATATTATTATTTGCAATATTGACAATGTCTAGAAGTTCTATCAAGGAGAGGTTTGGTCACCTAATTGCGCACCAATAAGGAAAAATCTTTATCGGAAAGCCCCTTCTTTCCTGGGAACGACCTGGTTGTTAAATACCGTGAGTTATAATATTAATGATGAATAAGTTCGTATTGATTAAAGATAAAATTGATATTTCCATTGTATTGGGATTATTAGTGTTAGTGAAAATCGACATCTATTTCGATAATAATGGATGTTTGGAAGTTATATTAACTAATCGGGTAATTAATCGGATAAATGAGCAATTAATTGCTATTAATTCACATGATTATAACTATGTGTTCACATGTGTGTACTATTGATTCACATGTATGTACTATTAGGGGAGGTGGTGCAAGATTGATAATACATGCATGACTAAATTAAAAATAGAGGTATAGATGGAGGTACTATACTGTAATTCGTATTTTCACATGTATAGAACTATTAATTCACATGATTGAACTATTGATTCACATGATGTACTATTAGGGGAGGTGGTGCAAGTTTGATAATACTTGTTGGACTAAATTAAAAATGAAAAAAAAGATGAAGGTATTATACTATAATATTTTGAGCCTCAAAACGTGCAATTATCGAAACTATATTTTTTTATAAATAGAAGCTCATTCTTCCTTCATTCTCACCAATTCACTAAGACTCACAAGAGAAATTATAGAGAAAGAAGCTATAGAGAGAGAAGCTATAGGGAGAAAGAAGAACAGTAGTCTGCTACTTTACTACTCCAGTATCCAGTCTTCTTCTGAGGTAAGGGATATTATTTATTTCATATTCTAAAGAGATATTATTTCATATTCGTATGAATATTATTTTCGTTCAATATTCATAAAGAATATTATCTTCGTTCAATATTCTTAGGAATATTATCTTCGTTAAATATTCGTTGGAATATTATTCAACAGTTGTAAAGGATATTATATTTTTCAGTATTCATAGAAATAATATTTTCTTCATATTCCTGATTATAACCTCATTCTATTAAAGTATTGCTTCTAGACTCCATAAAATTAGTAGAATATCCTTGATATTTGCGCTTCATCCAGTATCTTTTCATGAAAATATTATTCTGAGCTTTCTTGATAATTATTGATCTTTTCATGACGGAGTACTATTCATGACTTACTATTCACTCAAATATTATTCACTCGGGTATTCGGGGCACTTTTTATGTCGGAGTACTATTCACGAGTTGCTATCCACGGGTTACTATTCACCCGAATATTATTCACTCGGGTATTTGGGGTACTTTTCATGTCGGGACACTATTCACGAGATACTATTCTCGAAGTACTATTCATATGATACTATTCACGGGGTACTATTTATCCGAAAAATATATTTCTTTTCTGTCCAAATTATTTTTGGTACATGAATATTATTCTTGAATTTTACTCTACAAAGCAGTATCATGTTGACAATTTGGATATTTTTAAACTCTGGATAAATTTAAAATCTTTAATATTTATCCTTGATTTCGTTTGATTTGATTTCGTTTGATTATTGCTTATATCATTGTCATCATCCTCATGCTTATATTGTGATGAAAGTCATCTTTGGCTTACGTGCATAGATGGACTGTTGATTGGTATGATTATGAACAAGGATCATTCGGTATAATCATGACCCGTAATGTTACAAATGATGTGGTAAAAGTCCTCATTGGCCCGTAGTGCATTGATGGACAATTGTTGGTATGATTATGACCAGGGATCATTCGGTATAATCATGACCATTGGTGATTACATGAATATCCTTAGCCCGTAGTACAAGGATGATTCGATGATGTGGTTTATTTATTAAGCTGAGTCTCAGCGATAAATTTGATGAAAAACTTTTTAAAAAATAGAAGATAGTAGATATCATGCTCTACTTGACTCTTCTAATGGATAGCTTGTTCCGCTGCAGTTGTTGATATAAAACTTGTTGTCTATTATATTCTATCAGTTGTTATACTGTTGAAGGCTAAGGATAATTTATTCTGCATTATCTTAGTCATAATATTTCTTACTGGGCTAGTTGAGCTCATCCTTTTCTTTCATTGTTCTCTTCAGGAAATGAGAATAGAATTGGGACGAGTCGGGGAATGGAGTGATGGTCCAAGATAAGTGGCTTTAGTAGTCCTCACTATTCTGTGAAATAGTGTGATAATAATTGTAATGAGGACTTCATTGAGTGTGGATATTGTCTAGAAGACAATATTCGTTTTAAAAACTAAGCTATATTTTGTCATATTTTTACACGACAGTTGTATTAAAGAAGTTTGTATTTGATTTATGTAGTGTGGTATATGGCGACTCAAGATGGGTGATGTATACCTACTTTGGGGGCGTCACATGCTAGCCGCTTCTTCATCTAATTACACTCATCATTTCTAAGTTGTACTTCCTTGACTCTCTCTACAATGGTAGATCGAATATCCGTTGTAAACAATCTCTATCCCGACTCACTCGGTAACCTCACCTCTAACTCCAGTCTAGCCATCTCTGTTATTAACTCAGTTTGAGCCGTTAACAAAGACAACTTTTCCCGACCCTTCTTACTTAAGGCACTAGCCACTACATTGGCTTTTTCTGGGTGATACAGGATATCGCAGTCGTAATTCTTTATCAACTCCAGCCATCTCCTTTGTCTCATATTCAAATATTTTTGTGTGAAGATATATTTTAGAGTCTTATGGTCCGTGTATATCTCATATTTCTCTCCGTAAAGATAATGCCTCCATATCTTTACGGCAAACACTACCGCGGCCAGTTCCAGATCATGAGTAGGACAAACTTTTTCATAATCTTTCAACTGCTGTGATGCATACGCAATGACATTGTCATGTTGCATGAGCACGCAACCAAGTTCTCTATGCGAAGCATCGCTATAAACTACAAAATTTCCTGTATCATCAGGTAAAGACAATACAGGTGCTTCACTTAACCTTTTCTTTAGCTCTTGAAAATTGTCTTCACACTTCTCAATCCACACGTACTTCACTTTCTTACTTGTTAAATTAGTCAACGGAGTAAATATCTTAGAAAAATCTTGGATAAATCTTCGATAGTATCCCGCTAATCCTAGGAAACTCCGTACCTCACTTGACATTTTCGGTTGTTCCCAACTAATCATTGCTTGCACCTTCGTTGGGTCTACTAAAATCCCCTCCTTATCAATAACATGTCCTAAAAACTGTACCCTTTCTAGCCAAAATTCACACTAAGTGAATTTGCATATAGCTTCTCCTTCTTTAGTGTCTCCAACACTATTCTTAGGTGTTCAGCGTGATCTTCTAGCTTCTTAGAATAGACTAGAATATCATCGATAAACACTACGACAAACTTATCCAAATAATGTTTGAACACTCTGTTCATCATATCCATAAAAGCAGCTGGTGCATTTGTAAACCCAAATGACATCACCAAAAACTCGTAATGGCCATAACGAGTTCTGAATATTGTCTTAGGTACATCCTCCTAACTAACCTTCAACTGATGATACCCCGTTCGCAAATCTATCTTAGAAAAATACTTTGCCCCTTTCAACTGATCAAATAGATCATCGATCCTAGACAATGGGTATTTATTCTTTATCGTTAATTTGTTCAACTCTCGGTAGTCGATACAAAGTCTCAAAGATCTGTCCTTCTTCTTCACAAATAGTACCGGTGCTCCCCACGGCGAAACACTCGGTTGAATGTACTTTCTATCTATCAGTTCTTGTAATTGAACCATCAAATCCTTCATCTCTACTAGCGCCATGCGATACGGTGCTCTTGACACTGGTGCCGCTCCTGGCACAATATTTATTACGAATTCATTCTTCCTATCTGGTGGATGACCTGGCAATTCGCTTGGAAATACATCCACGAATTCTTTGACTACAGGTATTTGTTCCATCGTTGCTCCCACTCTCTAGGTATCAACAACATGACACAAATAACCTACACGTCCCTTCCTCAACAGTTTCCTAGTTTGTGTCATGGTAAGACAACATGAACGTCTCGGCGATTTATTACCGTAAAATACTATATGAGGTTGTCTCAACGTTCTAATGTTTACACATTTCTTTTGGCAATCTATAATTGCGCCATGGTTAAACAACCAATCCATCCCAAGAATTACATAGAATTCTCCCAACTTTATCGATATCAAATCTACCAATAATTTACAACCTCGTATATCTACATAACAACGCCTATGAATATTTTTAACTTGAATTTTTTCTTCATTGGCTACCTTGATATTCAAAGGTATAGGTAATCTTTTGGGAAGTAATCCTAATCGTTTAGCAAAATCACATGCTATAAAAGAACAAGTAGCACCTGAATCAAACAACACATAAGCATTTATATCATTGATTGGGATAATACCTGTCACTACATCCCCTGATGTAACTGCACCGTCATATTAAAGGTGCGGGCCATCGGCCTACTCATCTAAGCTGGACCACTAATAGCTAACTTACCACTATTAGTGCCCTTATTCCCATCTGTCCCTTTCTTTGGGCAATTCTTTGCTATGTGATCAGTTGATCCACATACGAAATATCCGTGGTTCTTTTTCATACTTGAACAGTTAGGCAAAATGTGCCCCTCTTGTCCACAGTTGTAACACACCGACTTCCCCTTGAGATAGACTCCTAAATGAGTCTTCCCACAGTTCTTGCACGTCTCCATCCTCTTCTTAGGATCTCCTTATTTTACTCTGGTATTCCCAGAGTTAAAACCCTTTCTTTTCTGGCCATTGCCACTCTCGCTGGCCCCCTCGATTTTCACTCCCCCTTCTACTTTATTCGTATTCTTCTTCTCCCAGTGATATTGGCTTAAAGCCTCATTACCACCCTCGGTGATTATCGCCTTCTCCAAAATGGTTCCAAAGGAAATACTTTGAAACACTGATATCTGGCTATAGAGCCTGGTTTTCAAGCCCTGCTCGAATCTTCTAGCCTTCCTCACCTCCGTGTCCACCTGATGTGGAGCAAATCTCGCCAGTTCATTGAACTTGGCAGCATATTGGGGAATAGTCATTTCCCCTTATTTTAATTCTAGGAACCTCACCTCCATCCTCCCCTGCATACTCGTGGGAAAGTAGTTCTCGAAGAAGATCTCCTTAAACCGTGTCCATGTTAAATTTTCTATCTCAACCCTAGCCTGGTTTGCCTCCCACCAGAAGTTGGCCTCTCCCCTCATCATGTAGGTAGCAAAAGCAACCTTTTGCCCCTCATCAACATTTGCAACAACAAATTCCTTTTCGATCTCCTTCACCCAAGTCTGGGCTTTTATAGGGTCCGTATTTCCTTTGAACTCCGACGGACCTACACTCTTAAAATCCTTAAACGTAATAGCCCGTCCTACTGCAGGATTTACGGGTATATTCGCCCCAGTTCTATTAAAAGCAATCGTTAATAAATTAACGAACTCTTGCATCGGGTTAACCTGTCCCCCTTCCGGTTGATTCACGTTTGCCTCTTGATTTCGTTGTCTTCTTCTTAGCGGCATCTTTCTGTTAAAATAAATAACACTTCATTATTACTTCCTTCTTGTTAATTAGCTATTATTCATTATTAAATAATAACTCATACTCATTGCACAACATGTTTCCATATAAGGCTTATATTGATATGTTCTTTCTTGTAGTATAATACTACATCATTCATCATTACACAGCCTTAGCTGATTACATTACTTTCCCGCCATTGATTTCCAAAAATTAGAATTTACAAAAGAATACTCTTTGATTATACAAAAGAGGGTTTTACGTCACTACTTAGATACAACATATTTACATATCTAACTCTACTCTAATTACTAATTATATTACATTTGCCTTATGGCATTATCGTAGTTTGCTTTGGCAAGACCGGCTATCACATCTCGACTGATAGTATGTCGGGTCTGCCCTACCTCCACAGGATACTCAGCCACTTGCTGCTAAAAGTCCCCGTGAGAACTACTATGTATATAGGATATTTTACTAACCTTCTACTTCTTGGTCTTTAGCTCCTGTCTGAGCTCAAAGACCTCGTGTTTTAGCTCATGGACCTTGTCCTTGGCTAACACATTCTCATCATGCTCCTCTTCCCACATCATTTCCATGCTCTTCTTGTCCTCCAAGATGTCATGGATTTCTTCCTTTAGCTCCCTCACCTCTTTCCCTAATTGGATATTTCTATCCAACACTGTCATGAACAACGCCTTTATTGACTTCCCCGGAGTAATCTCTTCTGTAGGTGCTACCGTATTAAACGACACCAGCTCCACCTCCTCCTCTAACATGCCATCAAACAAAGATATGAAGTCTAAGTTTTCTGAGTCTTTTGACTCAGTCACCACTACTTTTGGCAACTCAGCTATAGGTGTCGGTAAGATCTCTACTTGATTCACAGACTCCTCACTAACGACATGTTTATCGAGATACATTACGTTATCTCCTGACATCTACAACAAAAAAATTAGTTTGATTAGTAAACATCATTAGTATAATAAAAACATATATCACATTTAATGTATTTTTAGGGTTAACTTCATCTTTTACTTCTTTAACTTTTCTTAAGGTTATGACTTAAGGTTCTTTTTTTTCCCCTTAAGTTTTATAGCCTATTGCTTTGATACCAACCTGTGACGCCCCCAAATCCGGGTATCTTCCAACCCGACAGATGGTGCTACACGGTGCTACAGTTCACACATACATTTAATTAAAATAACTCGAAAGAGTGAATATGTCTTCTATATATTCCAAAATAATATTCCCTTTCCCAGGTTCTTTATAACCAGTACATAGGTTCTTTGTCATAATATCAAATAATTACAACATTCGAACTATACTATTATAAGACAGCTCATTAGTCTGCCTTAGCTGTCCTTTTATCTCTACTAGGTCCTTCAGGTCGTTCGGTCTTAGCTGCATTCATATGGTTTAAGCAAGAGTGAGCATAACTAGCTTAGCAAGTATGAAAATTTCATTAAACAACAGGCTTGAGTCATATGAATTATATATCTTCGATAACTGAAGAAATAGGTATGAAGTACTATCGAGAATTCAAAATAGCACTCCTCTTTTCTTTAAAACATTTCACAACGAACAAAATTCGTTTAAACATATATTTTGGTCTAATACCTTGAGCATTCCATACTTTCATTGAAAAGGACAACCCAACACTAAGTCCGTAAGTCCGGTATATCTTACGAGCACGTCTAGATGATCAGCCTATAGTACTTTATGTTATACAACACTTCTTCTTTAAACGTATTTACGTTCAAGTTTTGGCAACCTCACGTGCCTGTCATTTGACGACAAAACATTTGTTTACTCATACTCAATCTTTCTTTGAAATCCATACCAAAACAGTTTGGAAAAAGATAGCAACATTGACAATAATTCGATAGATTATAAGGAAATCCATCAAACACATTAAGTCTAGCCGAAGGAATTGGCTTCGACCTCATCACACATTAATTCATGCGTAAGATACATGAATCACAAAGCTTGTCCAGAATGAACATAGACAAGGGTTAGAACACTTTTCTTCAGCGTCTTCTACAGTTAATACACTTTTCCTTTGAATCTTTAAGGTTTCTACAATATATAATTACATAACATACCACATTAGGCCATAAACAATCATGTATGGTCACTAATGTATCTTACCCTTCTTCTCAATCTAATCGTTCCTTAGATTGTTTAACATTGGTTACGGTTTATCGCATTACTTCTTATTTATGTTCAAGTAATCTTTTGTCAACCGTTAGTTGTAATTCTTAAGGTTGTTACCATCATTAAGGATGTTAATTCAAGTTAATTAAAGTTATAATTCACCTTCAATCAACTGATATTTCTTTTACATTCATGTGCTTTCTTTATTGTGCCTTAACTAGTGCTGGCGTTGCGACGCCAACTTCCTATATAAAGTTTGCGCTGCGCCGCGACTTCCCAGTATGCATGCCCCATCCTTAGCGTTGCGGCGCCACTTCCCAGTACCTGAGGGTCTGGCCTGGCGCTGCGGCGCCGGCTTCACCTCCTTGGACCGCGCTGTAGTGTCGGCCCTGAGCCTTAGATAATTTTGACAGTTTTCTTCTTCTTTGAAATTTTAGGGCTCATAACTTATTCATTTTAAGTCTGAATTGGCTCGTTCAAAAGCTGTTAGCTCATAAATCACGTGAACTATGATTTCATTAGAAAATATTATGTTTTCGAATCTGTTAACATGGAATTCACTGTTAAGTTCTTTAATACGAATTCGATAAACGTTCGTGAACGTTCATAGCTCGTTTCTTCGTTCTAAGTCGAAATTTGACCATTTTTGAGTTCGCAACTCCAAAATGCAAACTTAGACTATTCTCCATCGAAAACCAACATTTTCGAGTTCAATGGTGACTTTTGACTTCCATTCCGAGAATTTAACGATTTCAACGATTATCATCTAATCTCGTAAATTTCGTCATAACTTCGTTACTTAAGATTTTTACATCGTTCCAAATAGATTCATTCCATTAACACAACATATAACATCTCAGCCTACAAATGATGGTTTTAAACTTGTCCATCAATAACAAAATTACAATTCTTCAATGTTCTTCATTATTCATAACTTTTAGGATTATGATTCACTTACACATGGTTTATTAAGGTTTACTTCCATTAATAACCATCCTTATACACTTTATGAAGCATGCACCACCAATACTCACTTCTCTATCAAAACTATGATGAAGAGATGGAGATTAATGGTTAAAGGTTTATTACCTTTGATGTTCTTAGCTTGGTTCTTCTTCTTCCTTCACTTGTATTATCAAAGACTAATTCTTCTCACTTTTCTCTCTCAATATGCTTAGCTCTAAGATGTTGGTGGAAAATAAACAACCAATAAATGAGCTAACACCTCTTCTATTTATAGAATTTATAAAGTGAGGGCATAAGGGTCATCATGCCATCCCACCTCCTTACTATTCCTATCTTGGTCACCAAGATGGCTAGCCATGTGCTCCATGGGGCCCACATGGGTTTCCCCATGGGTTTTTCTTATCTGGTAACCCATCGGTTCGATCCACGGATCCAGTTCTTAGTTTGGGTTTAGGTTTTTAATAACTTTGGGCTTAACATTATTAACCATTGGGCCTTAACAAGTTTGCACTTGGGCTTGCCCAATTCCTACACAAATTATATAAGTCCATTACTATTGGCTTAAAGCTTATAACGTATAATCTACGTATTCTTCTCGTATACTAGTTCATATAATCATTCATCATATACGATATATTGTAATGCCCCCAAAATCGGGACTATTTTCCTTCCCGATCTTGTGCGTTAATGTTATCATGTTCTAGGTTTAAAACATTATTCAATGTTAAAATAGCTAAAAATGCGGAATAAATTTTTTCTTTCTTTCTTTCCATTCATTCACCCCCTGAATCGCAACCTTTACAATTCTTCTTTACTAGAATCATATTTATTATATGATTTATTTAGCCTGAGTAGATATTAATATATATACAATTCATTCTTTCAAGCATATCCCCTTTTTAGAACAAATAATCTTTATCTATCTAATAATTCAAAAATTTACACATCTGTGATTTACACATGAAAATACTATCAAATGATTCAACACAATCTCAATTAAATCACTAGTCTTCTTTTCATGCGCTCCTAATCACGATAGATCGTATCATATCTTTAACCTACAAATTAAGCAAGATTGAGCATGACGGCCCAGCAAGTCTAACAGTCTATCATGCATCATGTAGCACATAGATTTCACATTCAATTCATGCATTTATATTCTTGGTCTTCAAGCATATTACAAATGCATTATCACATTTATGTCCTGCTGGTAGCAACATACATACCATAGCATACTACACATGTCTTGTACATGTCATTTATTGCACATATGTATTGAGTTCCCCGACTCAATTCAATAATTAGTTATAATTTGACCTTCATCATTCATAAAGCAAGTAATGCAGTTCATAGGTAACATACTTATAAACATAAATCATGCTAACAATTATCTATAGCAATTATAAGTCCACATAAATAAATTGAGAAATTTGCCTGCACCGGGGTTTTACCATTGCACCAACTTCTGTGTTCCTTGCACAACCTACATTGTATGTGGAATTGATAACAAAACACGTAATTTCAGTTATCATGGTGGTAGTTTAGATTTCTATATTTGAGATATTGTATACATTTTTCAAATACCTCATCCATGTTTTCTCATTAGTCATTTTTCACTTTGATGGGGTTTGACATGCTTATATCATGCAATAGGAATGACTTTAAAGTTATCATTTACATCTTATTCAGGATTTAGAATATAAAGGGTTCATGTGCTCTTGAGTTCACTAGTTTTGGTCAATTCTTGCAAATTTCACTTTTATCCACTTTAGTTCATTCCAACACTTGAATTATATCTAGTTAAGACTATTTCTAGCATTCCTTTAGGTTTACCAAGCATAGATTGGGTTTTGACCCTTTAAACCTAGCTTTTTCAAGCTTTTACACAATAACTTCACAAGTTCTTGTATATATTAGCATTCCAACACTTGGAATAGCCTAGCATAACTCTAACTCACTTGTCTAAGGTGTCCAAATTGAGTTCTAAGTAGAATAGAAAATTCTCAAAATTTCATACTTAGACAAATTTGCAAAACTGCAGTTTTAGTGATTTTCCATTCTAGTTTGGTAATTTTTTTAAACTCCTTGGTTAAGATAAGAGCTTAACCACTTGGCCCTAATTCTAGACCATGCTACAAGGTATTTTAATCAAGGTTTAGTTTTCTTGTTCATGCCCATTAAGCTTCCCAAAACAGGGCTCAAACTTAGCCATTTTCTCACTTTTTTTACAACAACACTATTTTTGAACTTTTTCAAAAAATTTCCATTTCTGGCCACTAGGATAGTCTAGACATATATATTTAAGTTACTTAAGGTTACTTTTAGCATCACCACACTTTATTTAATCATCTAGCTCATTTTGACTTATCAAAGCTCACTTTAGGCTTGAAAAAGATATCTTAAATTGGTTTTCTTGCTAGCTTTAGTCATGGCCATGTTTGGGAATCATTGCTAGCATGTATGGGAAACTTTGTATCTGCTCATAACAGTCCTTTAAGGTCAGGTACTATGAATTGTCCAAAAAAGTCCATTTTTATCTTTAAAATGTAGTTTTTAACAAGTCTCATGCTCAAAATGGGTTAGGATTGGTTCCTTTAGTTTGTGTAGCTTTCTTATGTCCTATTATGACTATTGAAACTTGCCTACATGGTCCAGAAATGGTATTTCTTCTTTTAGGTGCTAATTGCTATTTAAAGCTTACTTTTATGGATTTTTAAGCATGACATTGCACAATACACCTTGTAAACTTTAACTAACTTAGGGAACCATTTTTACATGTTATCTATAGGCAATGTATGTACTCCTCACTGTCTAACAACACCAGTCACACAAGTTGGCCATAATAGTCCCTTATAGGCACAATTTTGGCTACCAAATCTCCAACAGTCCACAATAGAACACATATGGTCTTTAAGCATTCCTATAAACCTTAAATCACCATGAAAACTCATAAGCACATACTCTAGCATGTTTGAAAACTGAGTTCAATCTTTCCATACCCAAAACAGCCTTTATCTAAGCATTATAAGCATGAATTAGCATCATTTCACCAAAATAGTTCCAAACAATCAAGTATATGCATTATTATAACATGAGCCTACTATATACCATATGTTTAAGGTTTAAAATATCTAAATGTAAAATCTCTAGCTTTAGTTCAAAATAGAACTTAAAAATGCCCAATCATAATAGTTTTTAACTTTTTTCCAGCTTTACCCTCTCTCGCTAAAACAGTCATAACTTTTTCGCTTCAAAACATTTTTGAGTGATTCTTGAGCCCACGCGATTCAATAACCTTTTCCAAATTCTGTACCCATAATTCCAGAAAATCCACGCAAGGGGCTGGTAATAATCTGATTTCCAGATTTTGGACAGATTCGCCACGGCCACTATAGAATGCCATAACTCCCTCCTCCGAAGTCAGAATTAGTCCATTCTAGAGGCTACGAATAGCTGGGATTGCACACTACAAGGCCCCAAAAAATTATAGTTTTCCAGCAAGTCTAACTAGCCAAAACAGTTAACCCAAAGCAGCCTGACACACTAATCTTCACCCAAACTTCATTTGTTTCACAAAATAGTTTTTAAACTTAGTTTAACTTGTCCAATCTATTTAATTAATTAAAATAGTGTATACCTACGTAGCCTTAGCCTCAGCTTCGTTTAATTCTTCATTTTAACAAAAAAACAGTCCTTAGGGGACTTTTAACGAACACGTGGTGCGTGTTATTTCAAAACGCAGATTTCATAGCTATTCGCTTATGTTCTAACCCAATTTGCTCCACCTTATTACTCCACACAACCAATCCTATACTCCTTGGCTCTAACTTCAGTCCACAATAACCAATGCACAAATAAAACCGTTTACATAAACTAAGTTTACTAACTTTTCAAAGTTTTCTTTTGTAATATATCAATATGCAATATATCTATTTTCATTGATAATCCATATGATCATAGCCCATCTTACAGTTAAATTAATTTAGCCACATGAGTTATTAACTATTTTTGCTTCAACAACTAACTAACTTCATAGTAGTATAATAAAGATAATTTGATTACCTTCCTTACTTGGTTTTAGTGTTTGATTCTTGGCTACACTTTCTTGAGTAGCTGATCTTAGAATGGAATTTCAAATTGGGAAGAAAGAGCTTGGGTGGACTTGGATGGCACAACATGGGTGGAAGAGGGAAGTGATCGGGGCGTAAAAAAGTTTTTAGAGGGAAGAGAAGAGCCAAGGCTTTATAGAGGTCTAAAACTTGATAAGCAAATAAAGTCCTTGCTCTTTACCAGCCTTTTGGCCTTTAAATCCTTAATGTCTATATATAAACCTATATTTACAACAACACAGATACCATAATATCAATAACAACACTATATAGCAGCCTTTTTTTGTTACCTCATGTTCGTTTTATCACATCATAACCTTGAATACTAACCAACTAATCACAATTTGCATATGCAACTCTTTAAGCATGCTTGATACATTAATGTTCCTATATATGTTATTAGATAACCTCTTAGCCTTTACATCACAATTAGTATACATAGAACCATATCAGTTTTCATCTTAGCAATTTATCAAGCATATAGGGTGCAGTCTTTATATACACATATGGTACATATCTTCTTAGCTCATTGACCCCAGCTTTATGGCTTAAAACAACCACAAGAACAGCACAACAACATAACAGTTCCAACACAGCATTAAAACAGTCATCATATAAACTAATTCAATTTAACAACCATAGCAAGTTATCTAGCCACCAACAGCCCACTTTGTTATCAACAATGAAACGGGAAAAGAATGGAAAGAGGTTAAATTGGCTTACCTTGCTAGCTTCTAAAATTTAGGTAGTTTAATTTCCTTCCTTTCCAGCTGGAAACTCTGTAGCAAAATACAACCCAATTTCTTCTTGAATGGCTGACGAGGATGAGGGTGAGGGGCTGCCTTTAATGGCTGGGCTATCTCCTCATTCTGGCAGTCCTATTAGCCTCTAGTTGGCCTCTACTCAGCCACCCTACCTAGCTGCAAACACTCATTCCTAGTCTAGTTTACCTTGGCCCCTATAGGACCTGTCAGCTATTTGGCCCCTACAAGTCTAATATAGATTAACCTAGCATCTAACTAACTGCTAACTAACTAACTGACTGCTCTATGGGAACTAACTATGTTATCTGTTAACTTGTTACTTGAATAAAAACTCAGCTTATTTCATTTCACCCATGTGGGCTACTGGAATGGACAATGAAAGGGAGACTGGATATAGCTTTATTTTGGGCTTAGTACAACTACCCTTAACACTTTAAGAAATTAAAATGCTTGCACACAAACATGAAAAATTAAGTTGGCCCAATATTTAAATGTGGACACTTACACATATTAATATATGTAAATTTATCTACCACACTTATTTAGGCTAGCATATTTAATTAGCACACATTATTAAAAATAATGGTTCCATGTAATTTAATTAACCTATTTGAGTACTCATTATTTTCCTTCTTTACTACCAAATAATACTGTTAATGAAATCAATTATATTATAATATAATTATTTCATTAGCCACATCGGTAGTTTTATGCCGAGAGTATATCATAACTCAGCCATGTTGGCTTTCCTTTTCATTTTGATATTGAAATATCATTTTAATTAGGTATGATATTCTTCTCTTCCTTTAATAAATTGCCCCTACAATTTCTAAATATATAATACCAATATATTTATTAAGCATAAGCATCACATATTGCATAGTTCATACCCACTTATGTAATATAATATCATTCAACATATTATCTAATAAGAATTTTATTTATTTAATTCTTATTTTAATATTACCCAAAATTTGGGTTATCACATTCTTTTCTGTCCCCGGAATCACAATACCGAATCATTCTTAATCGGTTTATATCTTATTCTTTCTCGTAACCTTATCGTTGAATTATTTCAACATACCATTTCCTTAAATTTTTCTTTAAAATAAATCATCTATTTTCACTCTAGGTTTTAAACTTTAACCTTTAATTTAATCATTTAAAATCTTCTAAATTTTCGGGTTGTCACATATACTATCTTTCCAATATGCTTGTATAATACTTCGTATCATACTCGTATTCATTGCTACGTATAATACTTTCATATCGTACGATCATTATTTACTCAATCTTTACTTTCCCTAACATTCTCGAACTAAGTACGCAGGCAAAAAACTACGTTTATCATACTTGAATTATTATTACATAATCCATCCTTCCTTATTATTCTATCATTACGTATTTATCAGAAGTTTAAAAATAATTCCTGAGCAGATATTGATGAATAGTGTTTTTCAAAAAATTTCTCGGAAAGCTTTTATTTTCATCTTAAAAATTCAAATACTTTAATTCCTGCACGTAGTCAGAATACTACGACATTACGACTCTTTTAGGTTATAGAACAACCTTCATTTTGTTAACTCATTAAAATATAATTTTATTCATTAATTAATCAAATAAAATTATTTTACAAATAATCCGATTTTTCTTGGTCGTTACAGATGTGATACTAATGAATATCCTTGGCCCATAGTGCATGGATAATTCGATGATGTGGATTATTTATTAAGCTAAGTCTCAGCGACAAAATTGATGATGGAGTTTTAAATCATAGAAGATAGTAGATATCATGCTCTACTTGACTCTTCTAATGGATTGTTTATTCCGTTGTAGTTTTTGATATAAAACTTGTTGTCTATTGTATTCTATCAGTTGTTATACTATTGAAGACTAAGGATAATTTATTCTACATTATCTTAGTTATAATATTCTTTACTGGACTAGTTGAGCTCACCCTTTTCTTTCATTGTTCTCTTCAGGAAATAAGAATATAGTTGGGACTAGTCAGGGAATGGAGTGATGGTCCAAGATGATTTCTATAGTAGTCCTCACTATTCTATAAAATAGTGTGATAATAATTGTAAGTAGGACTTATTTGAGTTTGAATATTGTCTAGGAGACAATATTTGTATTAAAACTCACAGCTTATATTTTGTTGTATTCTGCACGACACTTAACAGTTGTATAAATTAAGTTTGTATTTGAATTCTGTACCATGTATTTGGTGACTCAGAATGGGTGATGTATACCTATTTTGGGGGCGTCACACCCTACATATGAATAAGTCTTTTAAACATGTCATATCCTGCTAAGTACATGCAAAGGAATTTTGTGGGCCTTCATCTCTAATAAATCACACGAATTCCTAGCAACCTAAATCTAATTCCACATGGATATCAGCCCACGGTTTTAGCAACTTGCAAAGGAGTGATAAAATAAAAATTAGCAAATGAGATCCATGCAAATCACTTGGCCATGCAAAAATTCGAATGCGACATGGAAATCATTCACGCGACAAGAATGCAATCCGAAGGCGACAAGGAGTTTAACCACATGGCAAATTGTGGAATTTAATTCTAATTTCAAATCTAATTTTATGGATTAGAAAATTAGTTTTTACAATTCTATTGTAATTAGGATTTCTTTTAGACTAAGATTTTTATGGAAACTAGTTATGATTTATAATTCCTTTTAGGATTTGGATTTCTACTTTCCATTGGATTTAGGACTTGTCTAGCACTATAAATAGAGGATGATAGTCAGGGTTTTATTCATTCAACTGTCAACTATCATCTATTGGAGTGAAGACTCAAGAGCATGTCAGGCTAGTTCTTTTCATTCAGTTCTAAAGGGAGGTGGAACCTTGTTACAAGTAATTGATTAATTGAGTATTATTATTTATTCCTTCTTGTGTGAAATTTCTTCTGATAATCTGTTTTCATTGATTGTATGCTAATTGATCTAATTAATTTGATATGGCCAAATGAATTAGTTTGATCATTATCATATGCTAGATTAAGATTTGTATTACGTGTAATTGATATATGTCTTCATCATAAGTAGAAACTTGGTAATACTAATTGTGGACAAGCTTTTGTGTATTGCTAACATTATCAGAAAACAAGTTAAACAAATCGAGCTTATGTGTTTATTGATTGGATTAGACTAATTCTCTATTTCTTAATGCTTCTATCATATTAAATCTAGAGAGCATATTCTAGGTTGTATGCTAATTAGAATCTGGTAGAGAGTTTGTTTCATACAGTGATAATCTAAGGAGAATTTCGGATAGTAGAGCTTATTGTTATATAGGGCTAATAGTTTTATTGAAGGAAAAATAATAATAACTTGATTAATTGATTGTTGTACTTGGTAAAACTGAACTGTATAACTGAAGTTTTTACATATTTGGTTAACTTCATCATTAATTCTTGTTCTCTTAGTTTAAAAACAGTTTTCAAAAACCCTATCTTTATTATCTCTTAAAATAATAGAATAAATATAAAACAAATTACTCTCTGTGGGATCGATCCTTGCTTACTAATGTGCTAATTTTTTGAATTTGTAAAGTGAAAGTGAGGTTAATTTAGTGGTGTAAATGACAACTCCCAAATTTTGGCGCCATTGCCGGAGAGTAATTTCTCGTTTTGTTTTTATTCTATTATTTGTTTTGTTCTTGTTTTATGATTCGATCTTCTCAGGCTACTATATTAGATTTTGATCCAGAGATTAAGAAAACTTGAAGGAGGCTAAAGAAGGAAAAACTTAAAGTTCAACAGTCTTCTGCAGATATAGACGAGGCTACTGCATCATCACCAGGCCTCAACTTAGCTTTAGAATTATTATCCAACAAATCATCCAACGAATCCGATAAAGAAGAAGAGATGGCGATTCAAAACAATAATAGAACTCTTAGGGAGTTGGCAACTCCTAATTTAAATCAGCAACCTCTGTGCGTTGAATATCCTAATTTAGATGCTGCATTTGAACTTAAATCAGGACTAATCCGTTTACTGCCTACTTTTAGTGGTATTACAGGTGAGGACCCCTATAAACATATGAAGGAATTTCATGTGGTGTGCTCCACTATGAAACCACGCGGAATCCCTGAAGATCAAATCAAGCTGAGAGTATTCCCATTCTCCCTAGCAGATTTGGCAAAGGATTGGTTGTACTACCTACCCTCAGGTTCAATAAAGTCTTGGAATAATATGAAGCAGTTGTTCTTGGAGAGATACTTTCCAGCCTCAAGAGTAGCCAACATAAGGAAAGAGATCTGTGGGATTAGACAATTCAGTGGGGAGACACTATACGAGTATTGGGAAAGATTCAAAAAGCTTTGTTCCAGCTGTCCACCGCGTCAAATAGATGAACAACACCTGATCCAGTATTTCTACGAAGGGTTGGTACCAATGGATAGAAGCATGATCGATGCAGCTAGCGGAGGAGCAGTAGTTGACAAGACCCCAGAGGATGCAAGGAATTTAATTACAAACATGGCAGCAAACTTGCAACAATATGGCACTAGAACAAATCATGCACCAGTAAAGGTAAGCGAGGTAAGAACTTGTGATTATGGTCAACAAATTTTTGAATTAACTGCTATGGTTAGACAATTAGTTACAAGTCAACTGTCAGTTACAAAGGTTTATGGAATCTATCTACAACCCAATCACAATACAGATGAATGCCCAAAATTACAAGATGATGAGACTGTGCAACAAGCTAATGCAATGGGAAATTATCAGTCACAACCTCAGAGAAAGTATGATCCGTACTTAAACACTTATAACCCAGAATGGAGGGATCATCTAAATCTAAGTTATGGGAACAAGCAAGCGGCACCACCTGCATTTCCACCTAGGCAGCAGGGCTTTCAACCAGCCCAAACTCAATATCAACCGAAGCAAGCAGTCCATGCACCTACTGGAACATCATTGGAGGATATGTTTAAAGAATTCATGAATCAGACACAATAGTCCCAGCAGAGACAAAAACTTCGGTTCAAGATTTGAGGAACTAAGTAGGACAACAGGCTACAACTATGGGGATATTGGAATCCAGAGGCTCGGGAAAATTACCATCTCAAACGGTTGTCAACCCAAGGGAGAATACAAGTTGGATACACCACCGACCCCCGTAGAGTTTAAGGATGAAGAAGCTAAGGAGGAAACAGAAAAATCCAAGGTACAACCTAACCCTCCTAATCAGCTTAAAATCATTCCTCTTCCTTTTCCTCCCAGAAATTCTAAAACCTCAAAGAAAGATGAAAAAGAAAAAGAAAAAGAAATTTTGGAAACTTTTAGAAAAGTAGAAGTGAACATCCTTCTTCATGATGCAATTAAACAAGTGCCACGGTATGCTAAATTTTTAAAAGAATTATGCACCAATAAAAGAAAATTGCAAAATGATGAAAGAGTCACAGTTGGAGAAAATATATCTGTTGTTCTTTAAAGAAAAATGCCTCCAAAATGTAAAGATCCAAGAATGTTCACAATTCCATGCAAAATAGGAAACACCAAATTTGAAAAAGCCATGCTAGATTTAGGAGCTTCAATTAATGTTATGCCTTTATCTGTTTATGCTTCCTTAAATCTAGGCACTTTGAAAAATACTGGTGTGATTATCCAATTGGCAGATCGTACTAACACTTACCCCCGAGGGGTAATTAAAGATGTCTTAGTGTAGGTGAACGAACTAATCCTTTCAGCAGATTTTTACATTGTGGATATGGAAGATGATACATCACCAAACCCTTCCCACATCTTGTTAGGAAGACCATTCCTAAAAAAAGTAAGAACCATGATTGATGTGCACAATGGGACCTTGACAATGGAGAAAAGATTCAGTTTAACATCTACGATGCCAGGAGGTACCCTAGTGATATAGGACAAGTTTTTGCTATCGATGTGAGAGACTCTTTAGTACATAGAGCCTTTGAGCAAATGCATCGGGATAGCTTGGAGGTAGTTATCACCAACTGTATGGATATGGACAAGGAAGATGAAAT
Organism: Panax notoginseng; assembly: GCA_016801055.1. Classification (NCBI taxonomy): domain Eukaryota; kingdom Viridiplantae; phylum Streptophyta; class Magnoliopsida; order Apiales; family Araliaceae; genus Panax; species Panax notoginseng. The sequence goes on from CM029017.1 coordinate 193,927,730, forward strand.
TAAGCAAACTTAGGAATTGGAGGAAATTGTGGCGGCACTACACTCATTGCCGAAATTCTTAGAGAAGTCAGCAGTACATTCTATTCAATTTCCTATTTCTTATCAAAAGTTATTACCTTCTGTTGTACAAGCCCCAACTCTAGAATTGAAATAATTACTTGCTCATTTGAAATATGCATATTTGGGGACTAATGACACTTTACCCTTAATTATTGCAAGTAATCTAACCAAGGTGCATAAAGAAAAATTGTTGAGAGTCCTAAGGGACCATGTTATTATTTTTGGTTGGCCAATAGTAGATATCAGGGGTATTAGTCCTGCTATGTGCATGCATCGAATATTGTTAGAGGATGGAGCTAAGCCTACAAGAGATGCGCAAAGGAGATTGAATCCAACCATGATGGAGGTGGTGAAAAAAGAGGTGCTCAAATTGCTTGATGCCAGTATCATCTATCCTATCTCTGATTGTCAATGGGTGAGTCCAGTGCAGGTAGTTCCAAAGAAATCTAGAATAATTATTGTCAAGAACGATGATAATGAGTTGGTGCCCACATGAATGCAAACAGGGTGGAGAGTGTGTGTATAAATTATTGAAAATTGAATGTTGTAACAAGAAAAGATCATTTTTCTCTTCTTTTTATTGATCAAATATTGGAGAGATTAGCTAGGCATACTTATTATTATTTTCTAGATGGTTTTTCAAGATAACACCAGATTGTGATTGCACTCGAGGACCAAGAGAAGACCACATTTACATGTCCCTTTGGTACTTTTGCCTACCGACGGATGTCTTTTGGACTGTGTAATGCCCAGGTACTTTTCAGCGATGCATGGTAAGCATTTTTTTGGATCTTTTAGAAGAATGCATCGAGGTTTTTATGGATAATTTCACAATTCATGGTGATTCTTTGGATACATGCTTAGATAATTTAAATCGTGTTCTAGATAGATGCATGGAAACTAATCTTATTCTAAATTGGGAAAAATGTCATTTCATGGTAGAATAGGGAATAGTACTTGGTCATGTTGTATCATCTAAAGGTCTTAAAGTTGATAAAGCTAAGATAGATGTTATATCTGCTTTGCCTTACCCAGTCAACGTGTTGGAGATTCACTCTTTTCTTGGTCATGCAGGATTTTATCGAAGATTTATCAAGGACTTCTCGAAGATTGCATTACCCTTATGTAAGTTACTGCAAAAGGATGTGCACTTTCAGTTTGATGATGAATGCAAGGAGGCTTTTGACACTTTAAAGAAATTATTAACTTCTGCTCCTGTTATTCAACCGCCAAATTGGAAGTTTCCATTTGAGATCATGTGTGACGTAAATAACTATACAGTGGGGGCATTTTTGGGACAAAGGATTGACAAAGCCATTCATGCCATCTACTATGCTTCTAGGACTTTGAATGAGGCTCAGATAAACTATTCAACAATTGAAAAAGAACTTTTATCTGTGGTTTTTGCTTTAGATAAATTTTGATCATATTTGCTTGGTACTAAAGTTATAGTTTATTCTGACCATGCTGCTCTCAGGTATTTGCTCACTAAGAAGGATTCTAAACCAAGGATTATTTGATGGATTCTACTACTATAAGAATTTGACTTAGAGATCAAGGATAAGAAAGGTGCGAACAACTTAGTAGCGGATCACTTGAGTAGACTATTGAGAGATGAAGAGGAGCTACCATTGCATGATTTTTTACCGGATGGGCAGTTACTTTCCATCCATGCTGAGATTCCCTGGTATGCAGATATAGTGAATTATTTGGTAGGTGCATATTTTCCTAAAGAATTTTCCAAATCCCAAAAGGAAAAGTTAAAAAGTGATGCTAGACACAATGTTTGGGATGATCCATACTTATGGAAATTTTGTACTGACCATATAGTTAGACGGTGTGTGCCTAATCGTGAATTTCAATCTATTCTTTCCTTTTGTCATTCTCATGCTTGTGGAGGACATTTTGGTCCAAAAAGAACTGCTAATAAAGTTTTGGAAAGTGGTTTTTATTATCCATCGCTTTTTAAAGATTCCTATCTGTTTTGTAAAACATGTGTCAATTGCCAAAGGACGGGAAATATTTCTCAACAAAATTAAATGCCCCAAAATCCTATATTAGTTGTTAAGATTTTTGATGTTTAGGGTATAGATTTTATGGGACCTTTTCCTTCATCCTTTGGAAATTTATATATTCTTTTGGCTGTTGATTATGTCTCAAAATGGGTGGAAGCTAAAGCCACTAAGACTGACGATTCTAAAGTTGTTGTAGATTTTGTTAGGACTAACATATTTGTCAGGTTTGGAACACCATGAGCTATATTAATGATCGCGGAACCCACATTTGCAATAAGGTGTTAGCGGCTTTGTTCAAGAAATACATTGTTCTGCACAAGGTTTCTACATCCTATCCTTCGTAGAGTAATGGTCAAGCTGAGGTGTCTAACCGAGAGATCAAATCCATTTTGGAGAAGTCAACCCAAGCAGAAAGGATTGGAGTCTAAGATTAGATGATGCACTTTGGGACTATAAAACTGCGTACAAAACACCTATTGGGATGTCACCATACAGGATTATGTTTGGAAAACCATACCATTTACCTGTTGAGTTGGAGCATAGGGATTTTTGGGCAATCAAGCAGTGCAACATAAGTTTGGAGGCTGCTGAAGTACACAGGAAATTGCAGTTACAAGAGTTTGAAGAATTGAGGAATGAAGCCTATGAAAGTTCAAAGATTTACAAGGAAAAGACTAAAGCTTTTCATGATAAGCAGATTGTGCGAAAAACTTTATTGTGGGATAAAAAGTTTTGCTATATCATTCTCGGCTTAAGTTATTTCCAGGTAAATTGAGATCTAGATGGGTTGGTCCTTTTGTTAGTACTAATGTGTTTCCTCATGGTACAGTTGAGATTCAAAGCCCGAGCACAAGCAAGATCTTTAAGGTAAATGGACATAGATTAAAGCCTTTCTATGAGGGGCATCAGGTGGAAAATATTGAGATGGTGGAGCTAGACGATCCGATCTATAAATGCTGAGAAGAGAGGCATGTTGTCGAGCTAAAGACAATAAACAAGGGCAGCTGCTTGGGAGGAAACCCAAGAACTCATATTTGATCTTTCTATCCCTTTATTTTATTTTATTTTAAATTTTTTTAGTTGCATATTAGCTAGTAGTTCTTTCTTCTTTGCATGATTTTCTTACATTGGGGACAATGTAAGGTTTGAGTATGGGGGGGAGATTTAGGTTTTATTTAGGAATAATAATCCAATTTGATGGGAAGTTAAAAAAATATAAAAAAAAATTGAAAACTAGGGTTCCATGGTTCTTTTTGGCTACGTGTTTAAAAGGTTAAAGTCAAAAATTGAGAATTAATACTAAATTTTAGAATCTATTTAATGCTTAGTTGGTTAATGAATGATGAAGACTAAGCCATGATCCATAGTAACTGATTTAAATTGAATTTGTGATACATGAGTACTTGAATATGAAAAGCATGTTTATTTGGCTAAGTTATTTGTGGAGTTATTTATGTGCACTGATTTCATGACTTAGAACTGTTTAACTTACTTATGTTGTTGCAGAACCATGTGAAAAAATGATGAATGAAAAAAAAAGAAAAAAAAGAGAAGGAAAAAAATGAAAATTAAAAATCTACTTCAATGTCCATTGTGCGAAATAACTGGGTATCCAAGCTCAGAAAGCATCGATATTCACGCTAAAAAGTGTGATGGATAAAAGCAGCTTGGCTAGTCAATTTTTGTGGCCTCTGTTACTTGAATAAGTAATCCCTAGGGGTGTCTTTACACCTAGCACCCTAAGATCATCTGATTTGGGAGTTGTTAGTGGAAAGTTCACTAATAGGTAACTCTGAAAAGACTAAGAAAAAGAGACATTGCACATGTCAAGAAAAGAAAAAATACGAGAAAAACATGAAAATACATTCACCTGTGCCAAAGAGAAGGTTCTATGAAAAAATTTAAAAAGTAAGGAAAAATTTGTTCATGGTTATGAGTCAGTGTGCACGGTTTTTTCTTCATGGTAACTAAGTTGAGTAAGTATGAAGATTTTGGGAAAGTTACTTATGTGGATATAGTTTGATTTAATGAAATTCATTGGTGAAATGGTAAGGTTGGTAATTGTGAGTTGACTGATAAGGCATTGATTAGATTTCTGCAAAGTTAGTGTTGATAGTCATGATTTGTACCTTGAAACCTTTTGACATAATGGTTGAATAGAATTTTTTTGGAAATCAAACTTTTGGTTTACACGAGGACGTGTAAAAAGATAAGTGTGGGGAAATTTGATGAGTATGAAATATATTATATTTTTATCCCTTAATGCTTAATCTTTTATATTTATTTTGTGTATAAATATACTTATTATTTTTATATTTTTATTTTAGGTACAATTGATGGGCTCCATGACTTTGGAAATAATTTGAAGACAAATTGAGCATTATTGGATCAAGGGAGCTAAAATTCAAATGGGTCACATATTATTTAATGGAGAAATATCAAGTATATTTATCATGTGGGCTTTTTAATATAATATCATGCAAATCAAGTATATGGATATCCTGAATTCCTGATTCAATAAGCAAGCATTCTTTAATTGCAAGTAAAGGTGGGCCCTATATTTGAATAAGTCTTTTAAACATATCATATCCTGCTAAGTACATGCAAAGAAATTTTGCGGGCCTTCATCTCTAATAAATCACACAAATTCCTAGCAACCTAAATCTAATTTCAAATGGATATCAGCCCACGGTTTTAGCAGCTTGCAAAGGAGTGATAAAACAAATATTAGCAAACGAGATCCATGCAAATCACTTGGTCATGTGGAAATCCAAATGCAACATGGAAATCATTCACGCGGCAAGAACGCAATCCGAAGGCGGAAAGGAGTTTAACCACACGACAATTATGGAATTTAATTTCAATTTCAAATCTAATTTTGTGGATTCTAGAAAATTAGTTTTTACAATTCTATTGTAATTATGATTTCTTTTAGACTAAGATTTATATGGAAACTAGTTATGATTTGTAATTCCTTTTAGGATTTGGATTTCTATTTTCCATTGGATTTAGGACTTGTCTAGCACTATAAATAGAGGATAATAGTCAGGGTTTTATTCATTCAACTGTCAACTATCATCCATTGGAGTGAAGACTCAAGAGCATGTCAGGCTAGTTCTTTTCATTCAATTCTAAAAGGAGGTGGAACCTTGTTACAAGTAATTGATTAATTAAGTATTATTATTTATACCTTCTTGTGTGAAATTTCTTCTGATAATCTGTTTTCATTGATTGCATGCTAATTGATCTAATTAATTTTGTGAAGCCCCCAAAACAGGTATACATCACCCATCTTGAGTCGCCAAATACATGGTACAAAATTCAAATACAACTTAATTATACAACAGTCATGTAAAATACGACAAAACATAGCAGAGAGTTTAAACAAGAATATTGTCATCTAGACAATATCCACACTCAATGGTATCCTCATTACAATTATTATCACATTATTCCATAGAATAGTGAGGACTACTAAAGCCATTTATCCTGGATCATCACTCCATTCCCCGGCTCGTCCCAGCTATATTCTCATTTCTGAAGAGAACAATGAAAGAAAGGGTGAGCTCAACTAGCCCAGTAAGAAATATTATGACTAAGATAATACAGAATAAATTATCCTTAGCCTTCAACAGTATGACAACGGATAGAATACAATAGACAATAAGTTTTAGATCAACAACTGCAGTGAAAATAAGCAATCCATTAGAAAAGTCAAGTAGAGCATAAAATCTACTATCTTCTATGATTAAAAGTCTATCGTTAATATTTCATTCATGTAATACTTATCAACAATTCTTTATTATACCCAAGACAAAGAGAACTTTCATCACTTATCTTTACCTGAACCACCAAAGATTTTAGTTAAATTCACAATTCGTGTTTATAATAATGTGAATCAACAGTTCCTCCTTACCACAAAGGCTTAATATAACGTTTACTCAATATCCTTACCCCAAAGGCTAAAGATATTCAAATATAATAACAATGATCATACCAATCAGTTGTCTATTTTTGCATTACGGGGCAAAGATATTCAACTATAAAACCAATGGTCATGATCATACCAATCAATTGTCTGTCAGTGCACTACGGCCAAAGACATTCAACTGTTAACTAATGGTCATGATCCTGCCAATCACATCATCGAATTATCCATGCACTACGGGCCAAGGATATTCGTTATTATCACCAGTGGTCATGATCATGTCATACACCTGTCCATCTTTGCACTACGGGCCAAAGCTATCAATCAACAGTTTGTCTTGCACGTAAGCTAAAGATATACAACTGTAAAATCAATAATCAACAGTCCATCTTTACACGTAAGCCAAAAATATACAACTGTAAAACCAATAATCAACAGTCCATCTTTGCACATAAGACAAAGATGACTTTCATCATAATATAAGCATGAGGATGATGACAATGATATGAACATTAATCAAACGAAATCAAGGATACATATTAAAACTTTAAATTTATCCAGAGTTTAAAATTATCCAAATTATCATCATGATACTGCTTTGTGGAGTAAAATTTAAGAATAATATTCATGTATCAAAAATAATTTGAACATAAAAGAAATATATCTTTCGGGTGAATAGTACCCCATGAATAGTACCCTATGAAAAGTACTTTGTGAATAGTACCCCGGCATGAAAAGTGTACCAAATACCCGAGTGAATAATACTAGAGTAAATAGTAACTGGGTGAATAGTAACTCGTGAATAGTAATTTGTAAATAAAATACCAAATAAAATGATATTTTTTGACGAGTACAAAAGAAATGATATCTCATACGAGTATAATAGAACATACGAAACTGTAAATGGATTTTCACCCGCCATGCGGTAATCCACGTAGACAGATCATTTTCACAATTTAATAAGGAATGAGTACAAATGATCATTCACCATGCATACGGTAGTTCACACAGACAGGTTATTCCAACATAATAATAAATAATGGAATAACAAAAAAATTCACCAGGCATGCGATAGACCGCACAGACAGGTTATTCTAACAGAATAATAAAGGATGGAACCAGGTCATGCGTAATCTGCATAGACAGGATATTCCAACAGAATAATAAAGAATGGAATAACAGAAAAATTTACCGTGTATGCGGTACTTCGCATAGACAGATTATTCCAACATAATAATAAAGAATGGAATAACAACCCTTACGAGTATTGAAAGAAAATAACTTTCTTCATGAATACGAAAGAATAATACCCCTTACCTTAGAAGAAAATTAGATACTGGAATAGTGAGGTAGAAGAATTCTCTTCTTCTTTCTCTCTATAGTAATTGCTCTTGTGAGACTTAGTGAATTGGTGAGAAATGAAGGAAGAATGAGCTTCTATTTATAGAAAAATATAGTTTCAATAATTGCACATTTTGGGGCTCGAAATATTACAGTATAATACCTTTCTCTTTTTCTTCATTTTTAATTTAGTCCTGCAAGTATTATCAAACTTGCACCACCTCCCCTAATAGTAAATCATGTGACTCAATAGTTCTAAACATGTGAAAAAATTAATTATAGTATAGTACCTTCATATATACCTCCATTTTTAATTTAGTCATACAAGAATTATCAATCTTGCACTAACTCCCCTAATAGTAAATCATGTGAATTAATAGTATACACATGTGAACACATAGTTATAAGCATGTGAATTAATAGCAATTAATTGCTCATTTATTCGATTAATTACCCGATTGGTCAATATAACTTTCAGACATCAATTATTATTGAAATAAATATCGATTTTCACTAACACTAATAATTCCAACACAATGGAACAATCAATTTCATCGTTAATCAATACGAACTTATTCATTATTAATATTATAACTCACAATATTTAACAACCAGGTCGTTCCCAAGAAAGAGGGGGCTTTCCGATAAGGATTTCTCCCTATTAGCGCGCAATTAGATTATCTAACCTCTCCTTGACAGAACTTCCAGACATTGTCAATATTGTAAATAATAATATAAATAACTTTGTCGTCTCAATTATTGATTTAATAATATAACAAATTATACAGATGATACTGTGACAATAATTGAATCAATAATATGAGAGATATGATGCAGCAATTACTGTAGCAATAATTGAGTATAACTGAGTGACTTCTTACGTGAGTATCCATAATCAATCTCGTGTGCTACTATGCAACAACGCGTATTATTGTACTTTTACTACCGGGTAGTTCAATAGTTTTAACGGTAACACTTTCGCCATTATTTTTATAAAAAGATAATTCTGTCGTTTTCTTACTACGACAATACTTCCGTTGTGGGGTCCACCAATGATTGTACCGTCGTACGAATATTCCCTGTTAAAACGAATATTCCCCGACCAATCGAATATTCCCCGACACAACGAATATTTTATATCAACTTGCTTACTTTGTAAATTTTCAAATGTCACCCTTAACTTTAAAATTTTATCAATTTAACTATTTACCAAAATAGAAAAATTGAATACTTTAATTTCATAAAATTCGGGGTCTTACAATCTTCCCTCCTTATGAAATTTTGCCCTCAAAATTTACGTACCTAGTAGTTTGAAGAGATGAGAATACCTTACTTTCTTTTTGGATTGTACCTTCCCGGTTATTTCCTCTCTATCATGATTTTTTCATTTCTCATCTTATGTATTTCAGATATCATTCTAGAATATAGTTTCAAAATAAGGGTTAATTGACATGCCACATATTATCTCTATATTCTGACGGACCAATTAAATAACAAATAAACTTAAGTAGGTCATACTAGCGAAGGAATTACCCGTCTCTCCCTTCCTAGTTCTAGCCTTATATCTTAGCCAGGGATCATATCCCTAAGCTTTGATACCAACTGTGACGCCCCCAAAACAGGTATACATCACACATCTTGAGTCGCCAAATACATGGTATAAAATTCAAATACAACTTAATTATACAACAGTCGTGTAAAATACGACAAAACATAGCTGAGAGTTTAAACAAGAATATTATCATCTAGACAATATCCACACTCAATGGTGTCCTCATTGCAATTATTATCACATTATTCCGTAGAATAGTGAGGACTACTAAAGCAGTTTATCCTGGATCATCACTCCATTCTCCGACTCGTCCCAGCTATATTCTCATTTCCTGAAGAGAACAATAAAAGAAAGAGTGAGCTCAACAAGCCCAGTAAGAAATATTATGACTAAGATAATGCAGAATAAATTATCATTAGCCTTCAACAGTATAATAATTGATAGAATACAATAGACAATAAATTTTAGATCAACAACTGCAGCAGAAATAAGCAATCCATTAGAAGAGTCAAGTAGAGCGTAAAATCTACTATCTTCTATTATTAAAAGTCCATCGTTAATATTTCATTCCTGTAATATACTTATCAACAGTTCTTTATTATACCCAAGACAAAGAGAACTTTCATCACTTATCTTCACCTGAACCACCAAAGATTTTAGTTAAATTCACAATTCGTGTTTATAATAATGTGAATCAACAGTTCCTCCTTACCACAAAGGCTTAATAGAACGTTTACTCAATATCCTTATCCCAAAGGCTAAAGATATTTAAATGTAATAACAATGATCGTACTAATCAGTTGTCTATCTTTGCACTATGGGCCAAAGATATTCAACTATAAAACCAATGGTCATGATCATACCAATCAATTGTCATTCAGTGCACTACGGCCAAAGACATTCAGCTGTTAACTAATGGTCATGATTCTGCCAATCACATTATCGAATTATCCATACACTACAGGCCAAGGATATTCGTTATTATCACCAGTGATCATGATCATGTCATACACCTGTCCATCTTTGCACTACGGGCCAAACCTATCAATCAACAGTTCGTCTTTGCACGTAAGCCAAAGATATACAACTGTAAAATCAATAATCAACAGTTCATCTTTACACGTAAGCCAAAGATATACAACTGTAAAATCAATAATCAATAGTCCATCTTTGCACATAAGACAAAGATGACTTTCATCACAATATAAGCATGAGGATGATGACAATGATATGAACATTAATCAAACGAAATTAAGGATAAATATTAAAGGCTTTAAATTTATCCAGAGTTTAAAAATATCCAAATTATCAGCATGATACTGCTTTGTGGAGTAAAATTCAAGAATAATATTCATGTATCAAAAATAATTTGAACATAAAAGAAATATATCTTTCGGGTGAATAGTATCCCATTAATAGTACCCTGTGAATAGTATTTCATGAATAGTACCCTGGCATAAAAAGTGTCCTAAATACCCGAGTGAATAATACTAGAGTGAATAGTAACTGGGTGAATAGTAACCCATAAATAGTAATTCGTAAATAAAATATCAAATAAAATGATATTTTATGAAGAGTACAAAAGAAATGATATCTCATACGAGTATAATAGAATATACGAAACTGCAAATAGATTTTCACCAGCCATGCGGTAATCCACGTAGATAGATCATTTCCATAATTTAATAAGGAATGAATACAAAGGATCATTCACCATGTATGCGGTAGTCCACACAGACAGGTTATTTCAACAGAATAATAAAGAATGGAATAACAAAATAATTCACCAGGCATGCGATAGACCGCACAGACAGGTTATTCCAACAGAATAGTAAAAAATGGAACCAGGTCATGCATAATCCGCACAGACAGGATATTCCAACAGAATAATAAAGAATAGAATAACAGAAGAATTTCACCATGTATGCGGTACTTCGCATAGACAGGTTATTCCAACATAATAATAAAGAATGGAATGACAACCCTTATGAGTATTGAAAGAAAATAACTTTCTTCATGAATACGAAAGAATAATACCCCTTACCTTAGAAGAAAACTGGATACTGGAATAGTGAGGTAATAGACTTCTCTTCTTCTTTCTTCTCTATAATTTCTCTCTATAATAATTGCTCTTGTGAGACTTAGTGAATTGGTGAGAAATGAAGGAAGAATGAGCCTCTATTTATAAGAAAATATAGTTTCAATAATTACATATTTTGGGGCTCGAAATATTACAGTATAATACCTTCCTCTTTTTTTTCATTTTCAATTTAGTCCTGCAAGTATTATCAAACTTGCACCACCTCCCCTAATAGTAAATCATGTGAATCAATAGTAAATCATGTGACTCAATAGTTCTAAACATGTGAAAAAATTAATTATAGTATAGTACATTCATCTATACCTCCATTTTTAATTTAGTCATGCAAGAATTATCAATCTTGCACCAACTCCCCTAATAGTAAATTATGTGAATCAATAGTACACACATGTGAATATATAGTTATAAGCATGTGAATTAATAGCAATTAATTGCTTATTTATCCGATTAATTACCCGATTGGTCAATATAACTTCCAGACATCAATTATTATCGAAATAAATGTCGATTTTCACTAAAACTAATAATTCCAACACAATGGAACAATCAATTTTATCTTTAATCAACACGAACTTCTTCATCATTAATATTATAACTCATAATATTTAACAACCAAGTCGTTCCCAGGAAAGAGGAGGCTTTCTGATAAGGATTTCTCCCTATTGGCGCGCAATTAGATTATCTAACCTCTCTTTGACAGAATTTCAAAACATTGTCAATATTGTAAATAATAATATGAATAACTTTGTCGTCTCAATTATTGATTTAATAATATAATAAATTATACAGATGATACCGTGACAATACTTTAATCAATAATATGAGAGATATGATGCAGCAATTACTGTAGCAATAATTGAGTATAACTGAGTGACTTCTTACGTGAGCATCAATAATCAATACCATGTGCTACTATGTAACCACGCGTATTACTGTACTTTTACTATCGGGTAGTTCAACAGTTTTAACGGTAACACTTTCGCCGTTATTTTTATAAAAAGATAATTCTGTCGTTTTCTTACTACGACAATACTTTTGTTGTGGGGTCCACCAATGATTATGTCGTCATACAAATATTCCCTGTTAAAACGAATATTTCCTGACCAATCGAACATTTCCAACACAACGAATATTTTTTATCAACTTGCTTACATTGTAAAATTTTCAAATGTCACCCTTAACTTTAAAATTTTATCAATTTAACTATTTACCAAAATAAAAAAATTGAATACTTTAATTTCATAAAATTCGAGGTCTTACCAATTTGATATGGCCAAATGAATTAGTTTGATCATTATCATATGCTAGATTAAGATTTGTATTACGTGTAATTGTTATATGTCTTTATCATAAGTAGCAACTTGGTAATACTAATTGTGGACAAGCTTTTGTGTATTGCTAAGATTATTAAAAAATAAGTTAAACAAATGGAGCTTATGTGTTTGTTACTTGGATTAGCCTAATTCTCTATTGTTTAATGCTTCTATTATATTAAATCTAGAGAGCTTATTCTAGGTTGTATGCTAGTTAGAATCTAGTGGAGAGCTTGTTTCATACAGTGAAAATCTAAGGAAAATTTTGGATAGCAGAGCTTATTGTTATCTAGGGCTAATAGTTTCATTGAAGGGAAAATAATAATAACTTGATTAATTGATTGTTGTACTTGGTGAAACTGAACTGTATAACTGAAGTTTTTACATATTTGGTTAACTTCATCATTAATTCTTGTTCTCTTAGTTTAAAAATAGTTTTCAAAAACCCTATCTTTATTATCTCTTAAAATAATAGAATAAATAGAAAACAAATTACTTTATGTGGGGTCGATCCTTTCTTACTAATATGCTAATTATTTGAATTTGTAAAGTGAAAGTGAGGTTAATTTAGGAGTGTAAACGACAGCTCCCAGTCACCTAGTTCGATTTTGTCATGTATAGAAGTCAAGTCCAGTTGGGATGGTAACACCAAATGCTGTCCCAGACAAGTCAAAGTCGGTAGTTCAAGGGAGAGCGTTTGTCGTGACCTCCCAAAAAGCGAGGAACCCGAACTAAGTTTTCACGGGTAAGCTAATCATAAACTCCTGCGAAGTCTATACCTTATTTGATACCGGTTCTACCCTTTTCTTTTATTTCACCTACTTGCGCTCAAAGTTTAAATTTGACTCCAGAGAAATTAGACTTTGACTTATCTATTGAAACTCTATTGGGAGAAACCTTCATTACATCCACTGTTTATAAATCTTGTTTGATTTAAATCGGCACCCTAACATTACCTGTTGATCTCATCTCTTTGAAAATACTTGCATTTGATGTGATTTTAGGGATTGATTGGTTAACTACTCATCATGCTAAAATTGATTATTTTTTTAAGGTTGTTAGTTTTCATATTCCTAACCAACCTATTATGCGAATTCAAGCAACCAAACCACTAAAGTCAACACTGTCATATCAAGCCATAAAGCCATTCATTTATTGAAAAATGGATGTCAAGCTTTCTTAGCTCATGTCATGGATTTAAACAAAAATACGTTACATTTGAATGATATTTCTATTGTTAATAAATTTCCTGACGTATTCCCTGAAGAACTTCCTGGCCTAATCCCAGAGTGTGAAATCGAATTTAATATTGACCTTGAACCCGGTACAAAACCCATTTCCAAAACTACATATCGAATGGCTCCTATTGAACTTCAGGAGTTAAAAACTCAACTGCATGAATTGTTAGACATCAGTTTCATTCATCCTAGTACGTCTCCTTGGGGTTCTCCTGTTCTATTCGTAAAGAAGAAAGATAAGAATATGTGACTTTTCACTGACTATCGGGAGTTGAATCAAGTCACCGTCAAAAATAGGTACTCGTTGCCTCGCATTGATGACCTGTTTGACCAGCTACGAGGTGCCAAATTCTTTTCAAAGATCGATCTTAGTTTTGGATATCATAAGTTAAAGATTAAAACTAATAACATTCCAAAGACTACTTTCAGAACTCGGTACGGGCATTACGAATTTCTAGTCATGTCTTTTAGATTGACTAATGCTCTTGCTGCCTTCATAGATATGATGAACAGATTATTCAAGGAATATTGGGATCATTTTGTGGTTGTCTTTATTGATGACATCCTAATATACTCCAAAAGCCATGCATTTAATGAGCAACACTTGAGGTTTATACTCCAAAAGCTTTGTGAAAACAAGTTATACGCCAAGTTGAAGAAATGTGAGTTCTGGCTTGAGAAAATAGCATTCCTTGGGCACATGATATCGAATCATGGAATATCAGTTGATCCGGCAAATATTGAAGCAATACATCCGGCAAACATTGCTTCCATGAGGTGGGTGAAGCAATGTTGTTGGGACCAGAATTGGTACGCATGACTAAGAAAAAGATTCAAATGCTCTGGCAACGTATACAAACCTCACAAGATCGACAAAAGAGTTATGTTGATCTTCATCAAATGGACGTCAAATTCAATGTTGGAGATCATGTATTATTACGTGTTACTCCATGGAAAGGAGTTACAAGATTTGGAAAGAGGGGAAAGCTCAATCCTCGATTCATTGGTCCATTTGAAATCCTCAATCAAGTAGGAACTGTGGCCTATAGACTCGCCTTACCGCCAAGTATGTCTCATGTTCATAACGTTTTTCACTTATCTATGTTACGTAAATATGTGGAAGACCCAAACCATATTATTAAATTAGAACCAGATGAGATAGTGAAAGATTTAATGTATGAAGAGGTACATGTTAAAATCTTTGATAAGAAGGAACATATTCTACGCTCAAAGGTTATACCTCAAGTCAAAAATTTGTGGAGAAACCACGATATTGAGGAAATACCCTGGGAGTTAGAATCTAAAATAAAAATAAGGTATCCTCACATTTTCGACATACTAGGTACGTACACCAATTTCGAAGACGAAATTTCATAAGAAGTGGAGGTTGTAAGATCCCAACTTTTATGAATAAAGATTTAATTTTCTCTAAATATTATTTTGAATAATAAGGTGTGGATTTGATATAATGTTATAGTTGTGGGTAATATTGACAAATTTTGCAAAGTAAGCAAGTTGTCATAAAATATTCGTTTGGTCGGGGAATATTCGTTTTATCAGGGAATATTCGTACGACGACACAATCATTGGTGGACCCCACAACGAAATTACTGTCGGAGTTAGAAAGCGACAGAAATAACTTTTTATAAAAATAACAGCAAAACTTTTACCGTTAACTATTGAAATACCTGGTGATAAAAGTACAGTAATACGTGTGGGTGCACTGTACTACTGTACTTTTATCATCGAATATTTCAACAGTTAACGGTAAAATTTTTGCCATTATTTTTATAAAAAGTTATTTATGTCATTTTCTCACTCCGACAGTAATTTTGTTGTGGGGTCTACCAATGATTGCGTCGTTGTATGAATATTTCCTGATAACATGAATATTCCCCGACCAATTGAATATTTTATAACAACTTACTTACTTTGCAAAATATATAAATATTACCCAGAACTATAACATTATATCAAATTCACACCTTAATATTAAAAATATATTTCGAGAAAATTAAATCTTTATTCATAAAATTTGGGGTCTTACAACCTCCCCTTCTTATGAAATTTCGTCCTCGAAATTAACGTACGTACCTGGTATGTCAAAGAGGTGAGGATACCTCGTTTTTATTTTAGATTCTAACTCTTGAGGTATAACCTTTGAGCGTAGAATATGTTTCTTTTTATCCAAGATTTTAATAGGTATCTCCTCAAACGTTAAATCTTCTGCTATCTCGTCTAGGTCTAATTCAATAATGTGGTTTAGGACGTCCACATATTTACGTAACATTGATACGTGAAAAATGTTATTAACACGCGACATACTTGGCGATAAAGCGAGTCTATAGGCTACAGTTCCTACTCAATCGAGGATTTTAAATAGACTAATAAAATCAAGGATTAAGATTTCCTCTCTTCGTCGATTCTTGCTTCTAGAATAACGCCTTCTTGTACTTTCTTTTTCATATTCATCAGCTCTGGGTGTGTAGCTTGAGCGACTTTAACTTTATCGATTAAAGTCGATTCTACTCGTATATTTGACATCATTACGTGGGTCCCTAGAGTCTTTAACTCTATCTCCATCATTTGTAAGTTATATGAAATAGATCTTTGTGTTAACAACGTCGCACTCATAACTGCATACAATCTTCTACTCAACGCATCAGCTACCACGTTTGCTTTTCTAGGATGGTATTGAATGGTATGGACGTAATCCTTCAACAGCTCGAGCCAACGTCCTTGGCGCATGTTACGTTTGTTTTGGGTGAAGAAATATTTGAGGGTTTTGTATCGGGTTCAATGTCGATACAAAATTTGATTTCACGCACTGGGGGTAGGCTAGGAAGTCTTCAGGGAATACGTCAGAAAATTTATTAACGCTAGAAATATCATTCAAAACTGTGACTCTCATCCAAGACTTGGATAATACCTTACATTGATACCTATCAACTTGCCACGTTATTCACGACGTCCCCTACGAAAAGTCTGGCTTCGGTGCATCCCACACAAGGAAGTCACCAGTGAAAGGCACGGGCCTCTTTACTTATGGCTTAATATGACAGTAATTAACTTTAGTGGTTTGGTTGCTTGAATTCGTATAACAGGTTGGTTAGGAATATGAAAACTAACAACCTTATGAAAACAATCAATTTTAGCATGATGACTAGTTAACCAGTCAATTCCTAAAATCACATCAAAAGTAAATATTTTTAAAGAGATAAGATTAACAGGTAACGTGACGGTATCGATCTGAATCAAACAAGATTTATAAACAGTGGATGTAATGAAGGTTTCTCCCAACAGAGTTTCAATAGATAAGTCAAAGTCTAATTTCTCCGAAGTAAAATTTAAACGTTGAGCGCAAGTAGGAGAAATAAAAGAATGGGTAGAACCGGTATCTAACAAGGTATAAACTTCGCAAGAGTTTATGATTAGCTTACCCGTGATAACTTCGTTTAGGTTCCTCGACAAACGCTCTCACTTAAACTACCGACTTTAACTTGTCTGGGACATCCTTTGGCGTCACTATCCCAGCCGGACTTGGCTTCACTACACGGCAAAATCGAGCTAGGTGACCTTCTCTTTCGCAATTAAAACATACTTTGGGTTGTTGCGTACAGTTTGGACTGATGTGTCCCTCATGTCCGCATTTGAAACATACGACCGGTTGTCGTTCTTCTTCCTTTGAAACAGGTGATGGTTCTGCTGTCGACGTCATTCCGTCATTGTTGAATCTTCTCTTATTAAATTTGTTCCCACCTAGTTCACCTTTCCTATTATCTTGGCCATGATTACCATCGAAGTGGTTACAATTTTTGGCATGATAATTTCCTCCAGGATGGTTATCATTATTCCAATAGTCGTTGCCACCGGTACAATTATTATCGTGTTGTTGGTCGTTGCCTTTTGGTTGGGCTGACTCATAATCGCGTTCTAATAACTAACCCCTATTCACAACATATGAATATAAATAAAGTTTGTGAGAAATGAGGTATTGACGTATATTTGGTTTCAAACCTTGCAGAAATATTCTCGTCATTCGCTCCTCATTATCAAATAAATGGGATGCAAACTGGGAAACTCGCGAAACTTAGTCTCGTACTGTGACACGGTCATATTATTTTGTTCCAACTTGATGAATTCCATCTCCTTCATGTGACGAATACTTTCGAGAAAGTACGTGTCATTGAACAATTCTTCAAACTTCTCCCAAGACATCTTTAGTGTGGCAGGTTGAGTACGTGTTACAGATTCCTACCAGTAATCTGCTTCTTCACGCAGCATAAAGGTGGCGAAGGGAACCTTTTGCTCCTCTGAGCATTCCAAGACATCAAATATCTTGGTGATCTACTTTATCCATGTCTCCGCCTTAAGTGGTTCTGGCTTTCCCAAAAACTCTGGTAGTCCCAGCTCTTTGAACTGCTTAACGGTGACCAGCCGTGAGTTACCAGTGTTTCCACCTGCATTTTGAACAGAAGTCTCTCTCGTTTGGTTTTACATAAATTCTAGAAAGTTCATGAACATACTGTCGTTCGTCATTTGGTCGGTGTTGTTGTTTACAGGAGGATTATTGCCTTCTTGATGCACATTATCCTGGTTATTGATCGTCGGTGACTCAACGGTCTCATGTGCTGCATTACTTATCTCAACATTTTTAGATGTCATTTTCAAACACTGCCACAAAACAATGGTTAATTGACAAGCCACATATTATCCTTATATTCTGACCGACCCATAAATAACAATTTAAGCTTAGGTAAGTCATACTAGCGAAAGATTTACCCATCTCACCTCTCCTAGTTCTAGCCTCACATCTTAGCTAGGGATCATATTACCAACTGAGACGCCCCCAAAATAGGCATACATCACCCATTCTGAGTCGTTAAATACATGGTACATAACTTAAATACAAACTTAATTAATACAACTGTCATGCAAAATACGACAACACAATAGCTGAGTTTTAACACGAATATTGTATCCTAGACAATATCCAAACTCAAATTCAATCCTCATTACAATTATTATAACACTATTTTATAGAATAGTGAGGACTACTATGGCAACCATCTCGGACCGTCACTCCATTCCCCGACTAGTCCCAGCTATATTCTCATTTTCAGAAAAGAACAGTGAAAGAAAAGGGTGATCTAAACTAACTCAGTAAGAAATATTGTGACTAAGATAATGCAGAATAAATTATCGTTAGCCTTTAACAATATAACAACTGATAGAATACAATAGTCAACAAGTTTTATATCAACAACTGCAGCGGAAATAACAATCTATTAGAAGAGTCAAGTAGAGCATAATATCTACTATCTTTTATAATTTAAAAGTTTATCATCAATTTATCGCTGAGACTCAGCTTAATAAATAATCCACATCACTGAATTATCCATGCACTATGGGCCAAGGATATTCGTGTTTTCACCAATGTTCATGATCATGCCAAACAACAATTCATCTTTGCACCCTTGGCCGAAGAGAACGCATGGTTATTATCATACCAACATCTGTCCATCAATGCACTACAGGCCAATGAGGACTTTTATCACAATATAAGCATGAGGATGATGACAATGATATAAGAATTCAATTAAATGAGAGCAAGGATAAATTTTAAAGATTTTATAATTTAATTTATCTAGAATTTAAGAATATCTAAATTGTCAACATGATACTGATTTGTGGAGTAAAATTCAAGAATAATATTGTATCAAAAATGATTTAGACTGAAAAAAAATTAATTTTTGTCATGAATAGTACTTCGGGTGAATAGTATCATGTGAATAGTACTTCGAGAACAGTGCCACGTAAATAGTAACCCGGCATGAAAAGATCAAAAATTATCAAGAATGCTCAGAATAATATTTTCATGAAAAGATACTAGATGAAACGCAAATTTCAAGGATATTCTACTAATTTCACGGAGTATAGAAGCAATATTTAACAAAATGAGTGTAGAATTCAGAATCTAAAACGAAATAACATCGCTTACATACTACAGAGTATGGAAGAAAATATTATTTCTTACGAATATTGAACAAAAATAATATCCCTTACAACTATTGAACGAAAATAATATTCCTTACGAATATTGAACGAAGATAATATTCCTTACGAATATAAAATAAAGAAAATATTTTTTGTGAATATTGAACGAAATAAAATTTCTTACGAATACGAAAAATAATATCGTAAGCGAATATGAAATAAATAATACCCTTACCAATAAAAGAGAGCAATTTCGACTGGTATAGCGGATATATTCTTGAAAAAAACTTTTACTATTTTTTACACTCAAAGCTTCCTTAAACTCAAAAGTAATACGCTCAATATTATAGAAGAATAATTCTCTGATTCTGGTGTTATTTTCTTTTCTAAATTGAGCATCCTATTTATAGGAGAATGGCAGGATACTATTTGGATGCACAGTAAAGAAAAAATCACGGACTGCACAGTGGGAGTTCACGGATTTCGACTAAAATTTCTGATTTTACTATACAGTCACTATGTAAACATTATGCAGATACTATACAAACACTGTGCATAATAAAATATAATATTCTCTATTTTTCATAAAAAAAAATAAAAATAATATATATATATATATATATATATATATATATATATATATATATATATATATATATATTTGAATAACTTTCTACCGATTATTTTGAACAATGGGTAAATGTGGATCCAAATAATAAACAAAATTTACCACAAACACTTCATAAAAATTTCCTCGATATTTTTAACAATATTTATTCATCAATAATATAACTTGCAATATTAACCACCAGATTATTCCCAGGAAAGAGGAGACTTTCCGATAAGAATTTCTCCCTATTGGCGCGTAATTAGGTGACCAAACCCTTTCCTTGACAGAACTTTCTAGATATTGTCAATAATGCAAATAATAATATGAATAACTTGTCATCTCAATTACTGATTTAATGATATAAAATATTATGCAGATGATAATATAACAATAATTAAATCAATAATGTGAGATACCATGCAGCAATTACTGTAGCAATAATTGAATAAAACTGAGTGACTTCTCACGTAAGCATCAAAAATTAATATTGTGTGCTACTATGCAATCATTCGTATTATTGTACTTTTATCACTGGATATTTCAATAGTTAACGATAAAAAATTTGTCGTTATTTTTATAAAAAGTTATTTCTGTCGTTTTCTCACTCCGACAGTAATTCCATTATGGGGTCCACCAATGATTGCATCGTTATACGAATATTCCCTGATAAAATGAATATTTCCCGACCAATCAAATATTTTATAATAATTTACTTACTTTGCAAAATTTATAAATAATACCCACAACTATAACATTATATCAAATTCACACCTTAATATTAAAAAAATATTTTGAAAAAATTAAATCTTTATTCATAAAATTTGGGGTCTTACAGATGGACTATTGATTGGTATAATTATGACCAAAAATTCTGTATCGGTATAATCATGACCTGTAATGTTACAGACAAATGATGTGGTAAAAAGTCTTCATTGGCCCGTAGTGCATTGATGGACAGTTATTTGGCATGATCATGACCATTAGTGATAATAACGAATATCATTGGCCCGTAGTGCATGAATAATTCGTGAATGTGATAACGAATATCATTGGCCCATAGTGCATGGATAATTTGGTGATGTGGATTATTTATTGATATGTGTTACAGAGATAAAATATTGATGATGAACTTTTAAATCATAGAAGATAATATATATCATGCTCTACTTGATTCTTCTAATGGATTGCTTGTTCCGATACAGTTAAACTTGTTGTCTATTGTATTCTATCAATTTTTATACTGTTGAAGGCTAAGGATAATTTATTCTGCATTATCTTAGTTATAATATATTATTTACTGGGCTAGTTGAGCTCACCCTTTTCTTTCATTGTTCTATTCAAGAAATAAAAATATAGCTGAGACTAGTCGGGAAATGGAGTACTGATGGTCGAAGATGGTGGCTATAGTAGTCCTTACTATTCTATGAAATAGTGTGATAATAATTGTAATAAGGACTTCATTTGAGTTTGGATATTGTCTGCAAGACAATATTCGTGTTAAAACTCTCAACTTATGTTTTGTTGTATTTTAGACGACAGTTGATAGTTGTATAAATTAAGTTTGTATTTAAATTTTATACAATGTATTTGGCGACTCAGAATGGGTTGTGTATACCTATTTTAGGGGAGTTGCAGTAAATATTTATTAAAAATTTTATATAAATAGAGGGGTTTGTCATTAGGCGTTTGTTGCAAGTTGATTTATTATTCCATGGAGAGATGTACTAATTTCTAGACCTTCGGTTGTGATTTTAATAGTAAATCAATCTGGACCGTCGGTGGTGGTTTTAATAGTAAATTAATCTTGACTGCATGTGGTGGTTTTAATAGTAAATCAATCTGGACCGTCGGCGGTGGTTTTAATAGTAAATCAATCTGGACCATCGGTTATAGTTTTAATAGTAAATCAATATAGACCGTCCATTTTAATATTAAATCAATCTGGACCGTCCGTGAATCAGTTACTATTTAGTCCATTCTCCTATAAATAGAAGCTTAATTCTTCTTTCATTCTCACCAATTCACTAAGACTCACAAGAGAAACGGTAGAGAGAGAAACTATAGGGAGAAAGAAGAAGAGTATTCTGCTACTTTACTATTGCAGTATCCAATCTTTTACTAAGGTAAGGGGTATTATTTTTTCGTATTCGTAAGGGATATTTTTTTTGTATTCATTCCTTAATTTATGGGAATAACATGTCTACGTGGATTAACGCATGCATGGTGAATAACCCTTCGTACTCATTTTTTATTTGTGGAAAAGATCTGTCTACGTGGATCATCACATGACGGGTGAAAAATCCATTTGCAATTTCGTATATTATTTCTTTTCGTATTCATAAATCTAAACTTATTATGGCAAGTATTGCTTCTATAATTCCTAAAATTAGTAATATCCTTGAGTTTTGCACTTCATCTAGTATCATTTCATTGGAATATTGGTCTAAACTTTCTTATTTTAATATTTTTATTTGGGTTACTATTCACTCGAATACTATTCACTCGGGGATTCGGGGTACTTTGCATGATGGGGTACTATTTATTTAGTACTATTCATTCGGGTACTATTCACGACAAAAGTGATTTATTTTCTGTCTAAATTATTTTTGATACATGAATATCTATTTATTCGGCGTACTTTACATGATGGGGTACTATTTATTTGGTACTATTCACTCGGGTTTTATGAATAAAGATTAAAAATTTTCTCTAAATATTATTTTGAATATTATGGTGTGGATTTGATATAATGTTATAGTTGTGAGTAATATTTATAAAGTTTGCAAAGTAAGCAAATTGTTATAAAATATTCGTTTGGACGGAGAATATTCGTTTAGTCAGGGAATTTTCGTACGATGGCACAATCATTGGTGGACCCCACAACGGAATAACTGTCGGAGTTAGAAAACGACAGAAATATCTTTTTATAAAATTAAAGGCGAAAGTTTTACAATTAACTGTTAAAATACCTGATGATAAAAGTACAGTAATATGCGTAGTTGCATAGTAGCACACGATATTGTATAGTATCTTTGATTATTGATGCTTACGTGAGAATTCACTCAATTTTATTCAATTATTACCACAGTAATTGATGCATAGTATCTCATATTATTGATTCATTTATTGTCATAGTATCATCTGCACAATAATTAAATTATTAAATTAATAATTGAAACGATAAAAGTATTCATATTATTATTTATATTATTGGCAATGTCTAGAAAGTTCTGTCGAGGAAAAGGGTTTAGTCACCTAATTGTGCGCCAATAAGGAGAAGTCTTTATCGGAAAGCCCCCTCTTTATTGGGAATGATCTGGTTGTTAATATTGTAAGTTATAAATGATGAATAAATTTTATTAAAAATGTGTTTTGTGAAGCCAAGTGAATTGAGATAATTAGATGGGGTATTTATGAAGTATTTTTATAAATTTAGCTTATTATATGAACTCCCACTTACCCATTTTTTAAAATTGTCGATATAAAGTTATATCAATTTTGTTTTATATATATATATATATATATATATATATATATATATATATATATATATATATATATATATGTTGGTCACGGGGGGGAACTTGGTCGGGAGGGAATTATTATTATTATTATTATTATTATTATTATTATTATTATTATTATTATTATTATTATTATATATTATATATTATATAAGTTTTGTTTTTTTATGTAAAGTAGAATATATTATATTTTATTTGATTGCATAGTACTGCATAATGTTGCATAGTGCAGCATAGTAAAATTAATTTTTTTTTTAAGTTTCAGCCAATTACAGCGCCTGTGAACTTCTACAGTGCAGTCCGTGATTTTATTTTCTAAATAGTATTCAACCATTCTCCTATAAATAGGATGCTTAGTTTAGAATTAAAAATCACACCAGAATAAGAGAATTCTTCTTCTATAATATTGAGCGTATTTCTTTAGAGTTTAAGAAAGCTTTGAGTATAGAAAGCAGTGCAAGTTTTCTTCAAAAATATTCCCGCCATACCATTCAGAAATACTCTCCTTTTAAGGTAAGGGATATTATTTTTGTTCAATATTTATAAGAAATAATATTTTTTTCCATACTCTGTAGTATGTAAGTAATATTATTTTATTTCATATTCCAAATTCTATACTTATTTTGTTAAGTATTGCTTCTATACTCTTTGAAATTAGTAGAATATCCTTGGAATTTGTGCTTCATCTAGTATCTTTTCACACGAATATTTTTCTAAACATTCTTGTTAAATTTTGATTTCTTCATGTCGGGGTACTATTTATAGGGTATTATTCATGAAGTACTATTCACGGGGTACTATTCACCCAGGGCACTATTCATGATAAAAATTAATTTCTTTTCTGTTCAAATTATTTTTGACACAATATTATTCTTGAATTTTACTCCACAAAGCAGTATCATATTGACAATTTAGACATTCTTAAACTTTGGATAAATTAATTTATAAATCTTTAAAATTTATCCCTGCTCTTACTTAATTGAATTTTTTTATCATTGTCATCATCCTCATGCTTATATTGTGATAAAAGTCATCTTTGGCCCTAGTGCATAGATGGACTATTGATTGGTATGATTATGACTATGTATCGGCATAACCATAACCTGTAATGTTACAAATGATGTAATAAAAGTCCTCATTAGCCCGTACTGCATTTATGGACAGTTGTTGGCATGATCATAACCACTTGTGATACTAATGAATATCATTGGCCCGTAGTGCATTGATAATTCGTGGATGTGATAATAATGAATATTCTTAGCCCGTAGTGCATGGATAATTCGATGATATGGATTATTTATTAAGCTGTGTTACAGCTATAAAACAATGATGATGAACTTTTAAATCATAGAAGATAGTAGATATTATGCTCTACTTGACTCTTCTAATGGATTGTTTGTTCCACTGCAGTTAAACTTGTTGTCTATTGTATTCTATCGGTTTAACTCTGTTGAAGGCTAATGATAAGTGGGTTTTATACCTACTTATTGGATATCAATTCACGCGAACTATGTCCATCTCAAGTATATTTTAGTGTGTTTTTAGTTGCATTTCATGTTATTTTGCATTGCATGTACTGAGAACTCCTTTGGTGTAAAAGTGCAGGATATGACATAAGTTGGCGATGGTGAGTGGCATGTGATCAATGAAGGCACAACATGAGGATAAAGTGGAGCAAGGAGACTATGTAACGACCCAAAAATTCATACAATTTAATTCTCGACTTCGATCGTTAATAACACATTCAACCTCTAATTTTATATCATTAAACGATAACACAACCATTGAAATTTGCGGAATAATTAAAATTTTCTATTACAAACTATCCTTGTTCCCAAAACCTTCAATCTTTACATCTAAATATCTCAGACTCATTTTAATACTACAATAGTTTACATTCGCAAAATAATATTACAATTCAACATTAATACATTATTCGAAATATTAGACATGGTTTACAAGAATAACAACTTAGCTAGGATATTAAATCTTCATATATAACTTTTGATCCATAACAATTAAGTAGCACATAGCGTTACCTCCAATTCTTGAATATGCAAAAATGGTTATTTGCAAGAATGAGCTCGACAGCTCAGCAAAATCTAACAGTTTTCATGCATCACGTAGCACATAATAACATGCTCAACATACAAGAATAATGATAAACAAACATAGCATACATGTTTAGTTCACATAACAACTATAAAGATTGAGTTCCTTACTCAATCAACATTCATAGTTCAATCATCATAGTCATAGATTGACTTTCACATTTCATACTTTTGACATATATAATACACCATACACTAAAATTTTAAAGCAGATCATCATCAAGTTCACATAGCAAAAAGGAACTGAAAGACTTGCCTTTACCGGCGTTTTACCAACACCCTAATACTTCGCGTCCTTGCACAACCTACACTGTATGCGAGATTGATAATAAATAAAATCAATACTCAATCTCATGGTCAAATTTATTCTAAGACCTTACTTTATCTTATTATCCTTTATAATATCTTTATAGACATCACCACACATGCTAGACTATCTCACTTGTAGTTTAATGTACGTATATCACACCATTTTATTTTTACCAATTTGGTTTCAAAAATGCATATTCAACACATTGTTTACATGTTTAATTTTCTTTCATAAATCAAAAATTACCCTTTTCGATTTCTTTCCATTATTATTCTTGTATTATCATTTTTTTCATACTTAGATATCCAATATTAGCCATTAGTTAGACACTTTGTATACCAAAGTTTAGAAACACTATTACTTTAAGGCATTTTATCGAGCACGTTATGTGCACATATTAACTAATCTCAACTCTTGATCTTAAATGGTTAATTATGCATAGAATATGATAACACATATATATATTCATTACATACGTCAAAACATATTTTTAATCATCAAAATATACCATTACCCAAAATCTTAATTCAAACATAATTATAAAACTTCATCTTCACAATTTTTTTAACAAAACGTTGTTTTCATTTTTAACGTATCTCCTTCGTTACATGTCCATTTTTGTTCCATCTTATATAGAATTAATCCTTACTCAGTGTACTACAACCTCATCCAGGCCTTAAAGTCAGACCCTTATCCATCTAAACCAGATTCTGCAATTCATCAACTAGTGTAGAAAATTTCATTTTCTGGACATCCTTACTAAACAATTTATTTAGGACATGATCCGGTCCATAAAATGGCTCAATCTCGCGAGTCTAGCTAGTAAACGTCCATATCTACAACTTTGCAGTTTTAAGTTTCTTCAGATTCAAAACACACGAATTTATATGAATTTTTCAAAGTCAGAAACCGTAACAGTTTTGATTTTCTGGACAGATTATTTTCCCTTCGGACCAGCCTTACTAAAACAGACATTGCGAAAAATCTACAAAGAGTTTTCATGTGATTCCACTTTCAGAATATAGCTTACTTCCATATCTTCGATTTGATATAAGGCTCATTTTCTAACTCATTATACCCAAAGAGATATGAATTTCACAAGATATGTCCACAATTACTCAAAACCTACGAATTTTGTTCTTCAAATTTACTTTCCATTTCATTTTCTTTCTTGAATCCTCTTGTTTAATTCTTGATAATCCAAGATTAAACCAATACAAACAAGATTAAGCATGATCTATTACCCTAGAACATAAATCTACCCAAAAATCAAAGATTAAATAAGAGTTTAGAAGTTACCTTCTTCTAACTTTTTCTTCTTCTTCTTCTAGCTCATCTCAATTCCTCTATCTCTCTAGATTTCTCAATACAACTTTTATATAACCATTATCCTACATTTGAAGAACATAAAATATAATTAAAATAAAGAATTTAGATTATAGTCTTATTAGTATGAATTTAAGAGAGAGATGAAGATGATGATGATGGGGCTTGTTTTGTCTTCTCAAAGCTTTCCCTTCTTCTTCTTTTTCTTCCTTTTTCTTCATATTCTTCTTCTCCTACAACTCCCTCTAACTCTCTTCTTCTTTCTTTGGTTTATTTTCTAAAACTAACATACTAACTTGTAGTATATACATATAATATACAATTCTAGTAATATATAATATATGTAACTCCTAGTAATTATTAGATATACTAATTACTAGTTAATACATAGGTTACACCAATTTGAACTTAAAAAACCTAAAACCATGTTTGACAAATACTCATTATTTTAATTAATCAATAGCTTAACATCAATCAATCTCATCAAATTGTCACATAATTATATTTACTTGTTAATTATAATTTTGTGTAACAATCACCACATAACTCATCTAATTTAATTACCTCAATTAAATTAGAACTATAACATAAAATTATTATATTAATTAAATTAAATACTAAATATTCATTTAATTAATCTGCTACACTTAATTACCTTACTCTATAATCAAAACAAAATTTATTTATTTAACTCAATAAATAATTCAATTAAATATTTATATATATTAAAAATTAATATATAACATTCTCTTCACATCAATTCACATATTCTACAATATATGACATACACATACTCACACCCAACATATCTCATAAATAATAATTTTATTTATAAAATTCTCATTTATAAATTCTAAAAATCTGGGATGTCACAGACTAAGCATGGGTGGACAGAAGAATGAACAGCATGAAAGGAATGAGCAGCAGAACAAATCAGTAGTAGCAGCAGAACCAGAATTCAAGTTGCAGAAGTCGCGCGGCTACATAGGTCAACACACGCGCACCGGCGCGATCATTCGGATTACACAGACTTGACACATGCGCGCCCACGTGAGAAATACTAAGGAGGAGCTCGCGGCCGCGCGCGATGACTGATGCTGCTGAGTTGTTTTATTTTAATTTTTAATTTTAAGGGTTGGAATTAATTAAAAACAATTCTGACTGGTGTCAGACGCATCATTGAGTAGTTTTACGTGTTTTTTATATTGGAAACTAGAGTTTACACTTTGAGAGACTTCCAACGTAGAACCAAGCATAATCTCTATATTCTCTACTTCTTCTTTGGATTTTCAATCACTGTGGAAAACTATTGTTCTTTGTTGGATTTTAATGTGGAATTGAACGTTACTATAGGATTATAATCAGCAATTGGGTTTGATCGATTCTATCCCTTATCTTTCAATTATTTGTTTATTGTCCATGTATTGCTTTGATCCCATAATGACTTTTGGTTCAGTCATGAGCTAAACTCCATTATGGGATTCTAACGGATTTTAATATATAGTTTAGTTGCATGCTTGGCTGCTGGACTATTTTATATATCATAAGGAATTTCTATCATGGTTGGTTTGCATGCATGAATGCTTGATCACCATTCATTTTCAGTACTTGTATGGAATTGAAAGATAACATGCGAGTATGGATTGTAATCATGATAGCATGCGTATATGGGACTGTTTTGCATAGCTTTGTATTTCGTGAACTAGATAGACATATACTGTTTCACCGTATGAGTTAAATTAAGGGCTTGTGCTTAAATTCAATATGGTTGCAATTTCACATAGACATATAGTGATTTTGGTTATATTGATGATTACATGGTGTCTATCGCATGTGGATACTGTGTAAGTAGGTCATAGTACATTGAAAAATGGCTATGTCTATATTAGTGTCCTTGGCTACTTTCCTGTGGTATGTGAACAATTCTTACGTGATGGTGGTAATTATATGAATTATTAAATGAAGTTAGGATCCCATTATTTCCAGATTTGATTCATTACCTTATTATTCTTGATTTAGTCATTATTTGCAATTAGAGTAATTCACAATTATAATCATTAGTTTAAGCATATAAAATATAGTGATTTAATTGATGCATAGTGGTTTAAATTAGACAACTTTTCCTATGGATTGATACTCGACTTACTCTGTATTACTTGTTGACGCATGTATACTTGCATGAGTTAGAGCTCTTTTGTTATAGCTAAAAAAGAGGCAACAAGTTTTTGGCGCCGTTGCCGGGGAAAGGCGTTTAAATTTTTATTATTCATTAGTTTTAAGCTATATTGTATGACTTAGATAAATCTAATCTTATCTCATTTCCATTTTTGTTTTTGTTTTCGTTTCAGGAACTTGTATAAATTTTTATGCGCACGCGGTCATCCAACCCCGACTTAACACCTGCTCAGGACAACATAAACGGGAGAGGTTGGAAAGCAAGTGTTCGTAGAAATTTACAAGCACAGTTAGAGGGTACTACATCTAATATGGCAGCCGAGGAACAAAGAATAGAGCAAAGAGAAGAGCACCGGGCTCTAAGAGATTATTCCATGCCGAACATTAATGGGCTACAATCAAGCATAGTCAGACCGGCGATAGCAGCAGATACTTTCGGGATTAAACTGGGCACTATTCAGATGGTGCAGAATTCGGTACAGTTTGGGGGTGCTGCTACAGATGATCCGAATGAACACCTGTTAAGCTTTATTGAAATTTGTGATACGTTCAGATATAACGGGGTGACAAAAGATGCAATCAGACTTAGGTTGTTTCCATTTTTATTGAGGGATAAAGCGAGAAGTTGGCTTCATTCTTTGCCAGTAGGATCTATAACTACATGGGAGGACTTAGCACAGAAGTTCTTAGCCAAGTTTTTCCCAATGGCTAAGACAGCAAAAATGAGGATAGCAATATCTCAGTTCGAGCAACAACAGGATGAATCCTTATATGAAGCTTGGGAAAGATATAAAGAGATGTTACGAAAGTGTCTACACTACGGTATGCCTGACTAGATGGTGATCAACACGTTTTATAACGAATTGGGATGGTAGTCGAGACCTATTGTAGATGCAGCTGCCGAAGGGGCATTATGGGCAAAGAGCTATGAGGAAGCCTATAACCTCATCGAAACAATAGCAGCGAATGATTTTCAGAATCCTACATCTTGGATGCCACAGCCCAAAGTTTCAGGTTTGTTGGAAGTGGATGCTATCACGCAGTTGTCAACACAGATGGAAGCCATGGCGAAGAAAATAGATACATTAACAGAGGGTAAGGGGAAGATAGTTGCATTTGTATGTGAGATCTGTGCGGGGTCACACTCGACAGATCAATGTGCTATCAGCTCAGAGTCGGTACAGTATGTGAGCAATTACAGAAAAGACCAAGGTCAGTTTTAGAACACATACAACCCCAACAACTGTAATCATCCGAACTTCAGTTGGTCAAATAATTAAGGAAATCAGCAGAATCAGTTTCAGTCGACTAATCAGTTTCAGTCACAGCCAGCGCAGCCACAGTTTACACCAAAACCACAGTTTCCATCGGGATTTTCTCAACAACAACATCACACTCCATCTGCACCTCCGCAAGAAAAGAAATCATAAATAGAGGAGATGATGTTGAAGTACATGGCAAACACTGAGGTTATGATCAAAAGCCAAGTAGTGGCTATTAAAAATTTAGAAACTCAGATGGGGCAAATGGCAAGCATGTTTAACAACAGGCCCCAGGGTTCATTGCCAAGTAATACAGAGACAAATCCACGAAGAGACAGGAAGGAACAGTGCCAAGCTATCACATTGAGGTCTGGGAAAAATATTGCAGACACTGAAATTCGCGCGCCCGCGCCCACTTGTACTAAGGAGGCCACGCGGCCGCGCGAGGCAGAGAAAGCAACTGCTGAGAAAGAAAATCTGGAAAATTCTGAGGTTCAGCATGAAGAGAAAGATAAAGCAAGGTCAGCTGAGAAGCCTATGAGTTCAATACCACCAATTCACCCTCAGGTACCGTATCCATAGAGACTGAATAAGTAGAGGGAAGATAAACATTTTAGCAAATTCTTGGAGGTATTTAAAAAGCTACAGATCAACATACCTTTCGCCGAGGCATTGGAATAAATGCGAAGTTATGCAAAGTTCATGAAGGGTATATTGTCAAGGAAGAGGAGATTAGACGAGTTTGAGACAGTAGCCTTGATAGAGGAGTGCAGTGCAGTGCTTCAGCAGAAGTTACCTCCGAAACTGAAGGATTCGGGCAGTTTCACAATTCCATGCACTATCGAAAAGATGAATTTTGATAAATGTTTGTGTGATCTTTGGGCAAGTATCAATCTGATGCCCTTGTCATTGTTTAATCAGTTGGGATTATCGGCTCCAAGGCCGATAAACATTTCGTTGCAGTTAGCTGACAGATCCATCACATATCCACGGGGAATTGTTAAAGATGTATTGGTGAAAGTGGACAAATTTATCTTTCCAGCTGACTTCATCATTTTGGATTACGAGGAAGATAAAAATATACCAATCATACTGGGGAGACCATTCTTAGCCACAGGAAAGACTTTGATTAATGTGCAAAAAGGGGAACTCACTATGCGTGTTCATGATCAAGAGGTCACCTTTAATGTCTTCAAAGCCTTGAAGTTTCTAGTAGATGAAGAGGAATGTTTCCTGGTTGATTTGGTAGATCAGGTCATAAATGATGAAGTACAGAGTCTAGTGGATGATGAACCTTTGAGGAGTGTAATTATTGAAAATTCAGATTTGGAGGATGAGGAACTTGATGAACTTGTGCAATATCTGGATACCACTCCACAAGTCAGAAAATTTAGAACACTTGTCGAGCCATTGACAAAAGCTGGAGAATCCTCAGTAAAATTAAAGCCATCTCTTGAGACACCTCCATAACTTGAATTAAAACCACTTCCAGAACATCTCAAGTACGCATTTTTAAATAAAGATTCAACGCTACTTGTGATTATTTCTTCTACACTAACATCTTTTCAGGAAGAAAAACTGCTATGAGTGCTTTGAGAGTTCAAATCAGCTATTGGATGGACCATAGCAGATATCAAAGGGATCAGCCCTTCGTTTTGTATGCATAAGATCCTAATGGAAGACGGGAGTAAGCCGTCGGTTAAGCAGCAAAGAAGACTTAATCCGATAATGAAAGAAGTGGTTAAGAAAGAGGTACTGAAATGGCTAGATGCAGGCATAATCTATCCAATCTCAAACAGCTCATGGGTGAGCCCAGTGCAGTGTGTACCGAAAAAGGGTGGCATGACCGTAGTGACTAATGAGAATAATGAGTTGATTCCAACACGAACAGTGGCAGGGTGGAGAGTCTGCATAGACTACCGCAGGCTCAACAAAGCTACAAGGAAAGATCATTTTTCACTCCCATTCATTAATCAGATGTTGGACAGATTAGCAGGTCATGAGTATTATTGCCTTCTGGACGGATATTCTGGCTATAATCAAATTATGATAGCTCCAGAAGACCAGGAAAAGACAACCTTCACATGTCCTTACTACACTTTCACTTTCAGAATGATGTCCTTCGGGTTGTACAATGCTCCAGCCACCTTTCAGAGATGCATGATGGCTATTTTTTAAGATATGGTGGAGCAGAATGTGGAAGTATTTATGGATAACTTCTCAGTCTTTGGGGACTCGTTTGATCTATGTCTGGAGAATTTAGTGATGGTTTTGAAGAGGTGTGTTGAGACAATTTAGTGCTAAACTGGGAAAAGTGCCATTTTATGGTACAAGAAGGAATCATACTGGGACACAAAGTTTCGAAGAAGGGACTCGAAGTGGATAGGGAAAAGCTGGAAACTATTGAAAACTTGCCACTACCTACTTCAGTAAAAGGTGTTCACAATTTTTTGGGACATGCAGGTTTCTACCGCAGATTCATCAAGGACTTCTCTAAGATAACTAAACCACTATGAAGTTTTTTGGAGAAGGATGCACAGTTTAACTTTGATGAGGCTTGCGTGTCGGCATTTGAACACTTAAAAGGGAAACTAACTTCAGCACCAGTGATTACCGCACCAGATTGGGATTTGCCATTTGAGCTGATGTGTGATGCCAGTGATTACGCCGTAGGGGCTGTTTTGGGGCAGAGGAAAGAGAAGATTTTTCATGTGATTTATTATGCCAGCAAGACCCTTACAGATGCACAGTTGAACTACACCACCACAGAAAAAGAGTTATTGGCAGTGGTGTATGCCTTTGATAAATTTTGAGCATATCTGATTGGCACAAATGTGATTGTGTACACGGATCACGCGGCAACTCGACATTTAGTGGCAAAGAAGGATGCAAAGCCCCATTTAATCAGATGGATTTTATTACTGCAGGAATTTGATTTGGAAATGAAGGATAAAAAGGGCACTGAAAACCAAGTGGCGGACCACTTATCGAGATTAGAGAATCCAGAGAGGAAGGTAGACGATAAAGTTATGATCAATGAATCCTTTATAGATGAGCAGTTATTTATGGTGAAAGAGGAAGTGCCATGGTTCGCAGACTTCGCGAATTATTTGGTGAGTAAGACGGTACCTTCTAACTTGGTGGGTTATCAAAAGAAAAAATTTTGCATGATGTCAAATGGTATATATGGGATGAGCCTTATTTGTTTAAACAGTGTTCTGATCAAATGATAAGAAGGTGCATTCCGTATAGCGAGATCGAGGGGATTTTGCAGGATTGTCATTCTTCGGTGTATGGCGATCACTATGGGGGAGAGCGAATAGCGGCTAGAGTACTACAAGCAGGATTCTAGTGGTCGACAATTTTCAAGGATGCCTACAGTTTTGTCCAGCGGTGTGATAGATGTCAGAGAGTGGGAAACATCTCAAAAAGAAATGAAATGCCATTGAATACTATCCTCGAAGTAGAAATTTTTGATGTGTGGGGGATTAATTTTATGGGACCATTTGTTTCTTCCTACGGTAACCTCTACATCTTGCTCGCAGTGGATTATGTCTCGAAATGGGTAGAAGTGGCAGCTCTTCCGACAAATGATGCCAAGGTAGTCCTCAGGTTTTTACACAGGAGTATCTTCACTAGGTTTGGGACTCCAAGGGCCATCATCAGTGACAAAGGTAGTCATTTCTGCAACAGGAAGTTTACAGCTTTGTTGGCTAAGTATGGGGTTAACCATCGCATTGCTACAGCTTATCACCCACAAATGAATGGCCAAGCTGAAGTGTCGAATCAAGAAATAAAAAGAATCCTTGAAAAGGTTGTGAATCCTACGAGGAAGGATTGGTCGTTAAAGTTGGATGATGCAGTTTGGGTCTATAGGACTGCATACAAAACTCTGTTGGGCATGTCACCTTTTCAGCTTATGTATGGAAAAGCTTGTCACCTTCCTATGGAGCTAGAGCATAAGGCATATTGGGCAATTCGAAAGCTCAATTTTGATTTGAAAGCTGCAGGGGAGAAACGCCTACTCCAACTCAATGAGTTGGATGAATTCATATTACAGGCATATGAGAATTCAAAACTGTACAAGGAGAAGGTGAAAAATGGCATGACCGAAAGATCATTGATAGAACATTCGAACCGGGACAAAGGGTTTTGCTTTATCACTCCAGACTTAAACTTTTTCCCGGGAAGCTGAAATCGAGATGGTCAGGGCCATTTACAGTGAAAACTGTAATTCCACATAGTGCAATTGAAGTATTTGATAAGTTTCCGGACAAGCCGTTCAAAGTGAACGGGCAGAGATTGAAGCACTATTTTGGTGGTAAGGTGGACAGACAGAAAGTCACCTCAATTCTTTCTTCAACATGAGATTCAGAGATAGTCAAGCTAATTGACTATAACTTAGCGCTTGATGGGAGGTAACCCATTATTTCTAGCTCTATTTTCTCTTTATTTATTTAGTTAGGTTGCTTTAGTTAGTTCATCTTTATTTCATTTTTGATCGTTTATATGTTTTGCATAATTGAGTGGGTAGCTGAATTTGCATTGAGGGGTGTTTGAAGTAGGATAGAGTTTATTTGGTCATTCATGTTTGCTCATTAATTCATTCCTTAACAGTGTGAATTAATGTCTATGTAGGTCTCTCCAATTGAAATCATCACTGATATGCAGTGTGGGAGTTAATACTGGCAGTATAGTAACTAGAGCTGCACAGGACTAGGCTTAAGAAGTCGCGCGCCCGCGCCCCAAAGTCAGTAGCCCAAGTGGTGACAACGGCATAGGCGGTCCAACCAAGCACCTCAATGCCCATTATTCGCACACCCGCGTACGAACCTCAGTGAAAACTAGTGCGGCCGCGCGCGACAACGGACCATGAAAAATTTTTAAGTGTTAAAAAAACAGATGTTGTGGCGTATTTGGACTCTCACGTGACATAACACAGAAACCTCACCTCTCAGCAGTGACAACTTGAGCCTTAACTCTCCTCTCCATTACGCGATTGTTGTTTCAGTATTTCCACCCACGAGTACACCCACGTCTCATAAGGGCAATACAACTCTAGGGTTTCTGCTTGGGTTGTGCAGCAACGAGTTTGGGGGTACTCTCATCAGCAGCTCTTATTCATTATCAAGCAAATCATCTGTATTCTCTCTATCATCTGTAAATGTGTCCAAAAAGAGCACGCTCCATCTCCATCTCTTCATCATCAGCATCTTCCTCTAGTAACCGAGAAGAGGATGTCGTGGACCATAAGAAATTTATCAGTTTGGAAGCCCAGCAAGAATATTATCGAATCGTGGCCAAATCGTTTGTGAAGGAACGAGGGTTTAAACCTGAGAAGCAAGACGGCCAACTATTGAATATAATATACGAAAGAGGCTGGGCTGGCTTGGCTGCAACTCCTATGCCTATTCCCATGGGGGTCGTTTGAGAGTTCTACGCGAATGCTAAGGACATAAAAGGAGGGATAACGCTGGTTCGAGGAGTACAAGTGGATTTTTGACCTCCAGCGATCAGAGCAGTCTTTAGAATAATTGACGTACCACCGACTAGGTCTGCTAATTGGGTAGAAGGTGCGCATTTAGAAACGAATCTGGAACTCGTGATTGCTGAATTGTGCATTTCGGACACCAAATGGAATTATAAGGCAGGGACGACTGAGCCAAAATCTTTTTCAGCGTCCGCCTTGAATCAATATGTCAAAGCGTGGAATCTGTTTATCTGTGCCAAATTAGTTCCGTCAGCTCACCAACATAAAATAACCACTGAGCGGGCTATCATTTTGTGGGGCATCATCAAAGGCAAGTATATTGACGTTAGCCACCTAATTCATCAAAACATGCTGCATTATTTATGGGGGAGCACTACTGGGAGTATTCCACACGCGTCTGTGGCAACAATGCTTTGTACCCAACAAGGAGTCCTGTGGAATAACGAGCAGCTGCAGAACCCGAGCCACGACATCACTCATGCAACTATTGCCAAGTTCAAGGATTGGACGGGTGGTGAACCGCATCCAAGAAGATTAGGATTTATTATCCAACCCACTTTCCCAGAGCCACCACAGCAGCCCTCTCAGATAGATGAGGAAGGCCCGTCAACCCAAGTTCCCTTTGCTACTGGGGATCGACAGCTCTGAAGGTTGGAACGAAAAGTCGACGCCATGTACGACAATTTTTTAGCGTTTGTAATGGGGTTGACGACATCATTGGCAAAGGCTTTTACACAGCAAGGGATAAGGCTAGAGTGGCCTCAGTTTGGGATAACTGTGCCATATCCACCACCAGATTCACCACCCAAAGAGGGTGGTGCGGCTGATCATTAGGGGAGTTTTCTTTAACCCTTTACCTTCATTCACTGGGACATTGAATATTATAAGTTTGGGGGTATTGGGGTAGTATTATAGTTGCATATAGTATCTGCATGTTTATTTTAAATTTTATATGTTTATGTGTCAGATAAAATTTGCAGAAAATTTTTAAGTTTTAGTTATTATTACTTGTGTTAGTATATTTTTAATTTGCATGTCTCACAGTTCTAGCTTTATGGAAATTTTGTCTAGCCGATGATGATAGTGAATTTTGAAGGATTTTTGAGTATTTTGGATAACATGAGCTGAGATATAATGTTTTACACAATGAAATTCATGTTGATGTTTAGATGCTTTTGGTTTGCACGGACGTGTTCACAATCACTTGTAGGTATAAGAATTATGTGTTGCATTGCTCGATAGAAAATGTAGTTTTAAAAAGGGAAATATGTGAAAAGTGAACTTAGACTGTTTAAAACATTAATTTTCAAACTTTGGGAAAACATGGGTATGCTATGTATAAAAAAATAGCAATAACGTGGCTAGTCTTATTTCGGGGCCCTAGCTACTTGAGTAAGTACGCCCGTAGGAGTGTCTTAACACCTAGCGCCCTAAGGTCTTTCATGGTTTGGGAGCCGTTAGTTGAAAGCTCGCTAAGGGGTAGCAGTGTTTGCCTAATGGAATAAGGCATTGCACAGTCATATGAAAAAAAAAAAGAAAAAAAGAAAAAGAAAAGAAAAATAGCAATAAACACCGCGGGAAAGAGCGAAAATCGCCCTTGTGAGTAGCAATAAAGCAGTTAAGCCCATTGTTGAACCTTAGTTTTCTTTGATATGTTGGAACAATCTTTGTTGCATAAGTATGCATGAGTCTTGATTTAGACTGTAATTTTCTGTTGTGAGCAGTTTAGCATGTGAATTCTTTGCTTAAATCAAGTTTTGGTGAACAAAACACACACACAGCATCTCTATAGCGTATGTGAATTATCTGAGTGTATGATATTATGCCTATAGTTCAGTTTGAATTTATGTTCTTGAATCTGGATAATTCGCTGAGGCATTTTGGACTGAAATTCATAATTCGCTGAGGCATTTTGGACTGAAATTCTGTAATAGCTGGAACAATGTGAGACTAGTTGCATCATAATTTAGTTGCATAGCATGTAGTTGCATTTTTAGTGTTTTATGTGTATGCATTGCTTCAGAGCAAGCAACAGTTCAAGTTTGGGGGTATTTGATATGTGGGTTTTATACCTACTTATTGGATATCAATTCACACGAACTATGTCCATCTCAAGTATATTTTAATGTGTTTTTAGTTGCATTTCATGTTATTTTGCATTGCATGTACTGAGAACTCCTTTGGTGTAAAAGTACAGGATATGACATAAGTTGGCGATGGTGAGTGGCATGTGATCAATGAAGGCACAACATGAGGATAAAGTGGAGCAAGGGGACTAAGCATGGGTGGACAGAAGAATGAACAGCATGAAAGGAATGAGCAGCAGAACAAATCAGTAGTAGCAGCAGAACCAGAATTCAAGTTTCAGAAGCCGCGCGGCTACACAGGTCAACACAAGCGTGCCCGCGCGATCATTCGGATTACACAGACTTGACACTGATGTTGCTGAGCTGTTTTATTTAAATTTTTAATTTTAAGGGTTGGAATTAATTAAAAAAAAACAATTCTGACTGGTGTCAGACGCATCATTGAGTAGTTTTACGTGTTTTTTATATTAGAAACTATGGTTTACACTTTGAGAGACTTCCAACGTAGAACCAAGCATAATCTCTATATTCTCTACTTCTTCTTTGGATTTTCAATCGCTGTGGAAAACTATTGTTCTTTGTTGGATTTTAATGTGGAATTGAACGTTACTATTGGATTATAATCAGCAATTGGGTTTGATCGATTTTATCCCTTGTCTTGCAATTGTTTGTTTATTGTCCATGTATTGCTTTGATCCCATAATGGCTTTTGGT
This sequence comes from Panax notoginseng, assembly GCA_016801055.1. NCBI lineage: Eukaryota > Viridiplantae > Streptophyta > Magnoliopsida > Apiales > Araliaceae > Panax > Panax notoginseng. The sequence goes on from CM029017.1 coordinate 193,966,885, forward strand.
TCAGTCATGAGCTAAACTCCATTATCGGATTCTAACGGATTTTAATATATAGTTTAGTTGCATGCTTGACTGCTGGACAATTTTACATATCATAAGGAATTTTTATCATGGTTGGTTTGCATGCATGAATGCTTGATCACCATTCGTTTTCAGTACTTGTATGGAATTGAAAGATAACATGGGAGTATGGATTGTAATCATGATAGCATACGTATATGGGGCTGTTTTGCATAGCTTTGTATTTCGTGAACCAGATAGACATATACTGTTTCACCGTATGAGTTAAAATAAGGGCTTGTGCTTAAATTCAATATGGTTGCAATTTCACATAGACATATAGTGATTTTGGTTATATTGATGATTACATGGTGTCTATCGCATGTGGATACTGTGTAAGTAGGTCATAGTACATTAAAAAATGGATATGTCTATATTAGTGTCCTTGGCTACTTTCCTGTGGTATGTGAACAATTCTTACGTGATGGTGGTAATTAGATGAATTATTAAATGAAGTTAGAATCTCATTATTTCCAGATTTGATTCATTACCTTATTATTCTTGATTTAGTCGTTATTTGCAATTAGAGTAATTCACAATTATAATCAATAGTTTAAGCATATAAAATATAGTAATTTAATTGATGCATAGTGGTTTAAATTAGACAACTTTTCCTGTGGATCGATACTCAACTTACTCTGTATTACTTGTTGACGCATGTATACTTGCATGAGTTAGAGCTCTTTTGTTATAGCTAAAAAAGAGACAACAGCTAACGATAATTTATTCTGCATTATCTTAGTCATAATATTCTTTACTGTGCTAGTTGAGCTCACCATTTGCTTTCATTGTTCTCTTCAGGAAATGAGAATGTAGTCCTCATTATTATATAAAATAGTGTGATAATAATTGTAATGAGGAGTCCATTTGAGTTTGGATATTGTCTACGAGACAATATTCGTGTTAAAATTCATAGCTACGTTTTGTCGTATTGAATAATTAAGTTTGTATTTAAAATTCTGTACCATGTATTTGGCTACTCAGAATGGGTTATGTATACCTATTTTGGGGGCGTCATAATTGTATTGTCGTATTTTACACGACAGTTGTATAAAGGAAGTTTGTATTTAAATTATGTACCATGTATTTGGCGACTCAAAATGGGTTGTATAGACCTATTCTAGGGGCATCACAATTAAATCAATAATTGAGACGACACAGTTATTCATATTATTATTTGCATTATTGACAATGTCTAGAAAGTTCTGTCGAGGAAAGGGGTTAGGTTATTTAATTGCACGCCAATAAGGAGACTTCCTTATTGGAAAGCCCTCTCTTTCATGGAAATGAACTGGTTGTCAATATTCTGAGTTATAATATTAATGATGAATAATTGTTAAAAGATTAAAAATGTGTTGATTTATGATAAATGATTTGTGATAAATATTTATTCAATTTTTGATATAAATAGAGGGGTTTGCAATGAAGTATTTGTTGTAAGTTTGGCTTATTACATGGACCCCCACTTACTCATTTTTCAAAGTCATCGCTAAAAAGTTGTCTCAGTTTTGTTTTATTATTATTATAATAGTAATAAAATTGAAAAAAAATTATATAAAATAGAATACTTTTTATATTATATATAAAGTTATTTGTTTTATTAGATAATAAATAGAATATATTATATTTTATATAAAGTTTTTGTTTTATTAGAATATTTTATTAACCAGTGATGAATAGTAAAAATCAAATTTTCGTCGAATTCTGCGCCCATAAAAATTTTATTGTGCGCCCGTAATTATTTTCTTAAATAGTGTCATGCCAATCTCCAATAACTAGGATGCTTAGTTAAGAAATGAAAATCACACCAGAATCAGAAAAATTCTTCTTCTATAATTTTGTGCGTATTTCTTTCTAGTATAAGAATACTTTGAGTGTTGCTAATAGTGAAAGATTTCCTCAAGAATATCTCCGTTATACCAGTCAGAATTAGTTTCCTACTAAGGTAAGGGGTACTATTTATTTCATATTCGTAAGATATATTATTTTTTGTATTCGTAAGGAATATTATATTCGTTCAATATTCGTAAGGACTATTATTTTCGTTCAATATTCGTAAGAGATATTATCTTCGTTCAATATTCGTAAGAAATATTATTTTCGTTCAATATTCATAAGGGATATTATTTTTGTTCAATATTCGTAAGAAATATTATTTTCTTCCAAACTCTATAGTATGTAAGTAATATTATTTCGTTTCATATTCCTAAATCTACACTTATTTTGATAAGTATTGCTTCTATAATCCCTGAAATTAGTAGAATATCCTTGAATTTTGTACTTCATCTAGTATCGTTTCACTGGAATATTGGTCTGATCATATTTGTTAAATTTCAATATTTTCATGTCGAGTTACTATTTATGGGTACTATTCACGACAAAATTGGTTTCTTTTCTGTCCAAATTTTTTTTGATACATGAATATTATTCTTAAATCTTACTCCACAATTAGTTATCGTGTTGATAATTTAGACATTTTTAAACTCTGGATAAATTGAATTATAAATCTCTAATACTTATCTTTGAACTCACTTGATTAATTCCTTATATCATTGTCATCATCCTCATGCTTATATTATGGTTAAAGTCATCTTTGGCCCATAGTGCATAGATGGACTGTTGATTGGTATGATTATGACCAGGAATTGTGTATTAGTATAATCATAACCTGTAATGTTACAGACAAATGATGTGGTGAAAGTCATGCATAGATGGACAGTTGTTTGACATGATCATGACCACTAGTGATACTAACGAATAACATTGGCCCGTAGTGCATGGATAATTCGTTGATGTGAAATATTTATTAATTGTTGTTACATGAATAAAATATTGATAATGGACTTTTAAATCATAGAAGATAGTAGACTTTACACTCTATTTGACTCTTCTAATAGATTGCTTATTCCGCTGCAGTTGTTCATCTAAAACTTGTTGTCTATTATATTCTATCAAAATTTTTCCTTATTAAGGACTAAGGATAATTTGTTCTACATTATCTTAGTCATAATATTCTTTATTGGGCTAGTTGAGCTCACCCTTTTTCTTTTGGTTCCATTGTTTTCTTAGGATGCGAGAATGTAACTGAGACATGTCGGGGAGTGGAGAAATGGTCCAAGATGGTTATTATAGTATTCATCACTATTTTGTAAAATAGTGTGACAATATTTATAATAAGGACTTTATTTGAGTTTGGATATTGTCTACGAGACAATATTTGTCTAGAAACTCAGCTATTGTGTTGTCGTATTTTGCACAACAGTTATATAAATGAAGTTGAATTTGAATTCTGTACCATGTATTTGGTGACTCAGAATGGGTTGTGGGCGTCACAAAGAATGTTTGTACGATGATGCAATAATTGGTGGACCCCACAACAGAATAACTGTCGAATATAGGAAGCGACAAAAATAACTTTTTGTAAAAATAACGACAAAACTTTTACCGTTAACCTATTAAAATACCCGGTGATAAATGTACAGTAATATGCGTTGTTGCATAGTAGCACACGATATTGCACAGTATCTCTGATTATTGATGCTTACATATGAAGTCACTTAGTTTTATTCAATAATTGTCACAGTAGTTGCTGCATAGTATCTCATATTCTTGATTCCATTATTGTCACAATAATATATGCACAATATTTTATATTATTAAATCAATAATTAACACGACACAGTTATTCATATTATTATTTACGTTATTGACAATGTCTAGAAAGTTCTGCCGAGGAAAGTGGTTATGTTATTCAATTGCGCGCCAATAAGGAGAAAATCTTATCGAAAAGCCCCCTCTTTTCTGGGAACGATCCGGTTGTCAATATTGTGAATTATAATATTAATGATGAATAATTATTGATAAAAATATTTCCATTGTATTGGAAATATTAATGTTAGTGAAAATTAACATTTAATTCGATAATAATTGATTTCTGGATGTTAAATTAATCAAACGGACAATTAATCGAATAAATGAGAAATTAATTATTATTGCTTTACATGCAAAGAACTATTGGTTCACATTCAAGGATTTATTAGTTTACATGCAAGTACTATTAGGGGATGTTATGCAAGATGTATAATACTTGATGGACTAAATTAAAAATAGAGGCAAAGATGAACGTACTAAAGTATAATTAACCTTGTAATTTGCCACCTTTTCCTAGCTTAAAAATATTCCTCCGTCCATTCATTATTTACTACCATTTTTGAAGAGCAAAGTTATAATCACAAGCTATAGTCAGAGAAACTATAGAGAGAGAAAGAAGAAGAGTATTCTACTACTACACTATTGCAGTATCCAATCTCCTACTAAGGTAAGGGGTATTATTTCTTTCGTATTCGTAAAGGATGTTATTTTTTTTATACTCATAAGGGTTGTCATTTCATTCCTTATTAATTTTTGGGAATAACCTGTCTACGAGGATTACCGCATGCCTGATGAATAACCCTTCGTATTCATTCCTTATTAATCTGTGGGAATAACCTGTCTACGCTGACTACGGCATGCCTGGTGAATAACCTTTCGTATTCATTCTTTATTAACTTGGGAAAATGATCTGTCTACGTGAATTATCGCATGACTGTTGAAAATCTATTTGCAGTTTCTTGTATTATTTTATTTCATATTCCTAAATTTAAACTTACTATTGCTTCTATAATTCCTAAAATGATTAGAAATTCCTTGAGGTTTGTGCTTCATTTAATATTATTTCACTAGAATATTGGTCTCAACTCTCTTATTAAAATTTTAATCTTTTCATGTCAAGGTACTATTCATACGGTACTATTCATGGGTATTATTCATACGGTACTATTTATGAGTACTATTCACAATGGAATTTAATTTTCTTTTCTGTCCAAATTATTTTTGATACATGAATATCATTCTTGAATTTTACTCCACAATTGGTAATCATGTTGACAATTTGGACATTCTTGAACTCTAGATAAATTAAATTATAAATCTCTAATATTTATCCTTGATCTCACTTGATTAATTCTTTATATCATTGTCATCATCCTCATGCTTATATTGTGCTGAAAGTCATCTTTGGCTCGTAGTGCATAGATGGACTGTTGATTGATATAATTATGATCAAGAATTGTGTATTGGTATAATCATGACCTTTAATGTTACAGATAAAGGTTTGTGGTGAAAGTCCTCTTTGACCCGTAGTGCATAGATGGACAGATATTTGATATGATCATGACCACTGGTGATACAAACGTTTATCTGTGGCCCGTAGTGCATAGATAATTCGTTGATTAGAAATAATTATTGATTGGCGTTACAGGGATAAAATATTGATGATGGACTTTTAAATCATAGAAGATAGTAGATATCATGCTCTAATTGACTCTTCTAATGGATTGATATTTTCACTGTAGTTGTTGATCTAAAACTTGTTATCTATTGTATTCTATCATATTTTTCTCTGTTGAGAACTAATGATGTTATACATTATCTTAGTCATAATATTCTTTACTGGGCTAGTTGAGCTCACCATTTTCCTTTTGGTTCCATTGTTCTTCTCAGGAGGCGAGAATATAGTTGAGACTAGTCAGGGAGTGGAGTAATGGTCCAGGATTGTTATTATAATAGTCCTCACTATTTTATAAAATAGTGTGACAATAATTGTAATGAGAACTTTATTTGAGTTTGAATATTGTATACGAGACAATATTTGTATTGAAACTCACAACTTATGTTTTGTCATATTTTACACAACAATTAATAGTTGTATAAATGAAGTTTGTATTTGAATTTTGTACCATGTATTTGGCGACTCAGAATGGGTTGTGTGGACCTATTTTGGGGGCGTCACAGTTTCGGTAATGTTAACTATTATGATATTATCATTTCTAATTTAATTATTATCTCCTAAAATCACTACTTTATGATATTATCATTACTAAGCTATTATCATTACTCTTCGTAATTTAATTTGGTAATAAAATTCTTATATTTTATATTTTTCTTTCTTAATGAGCAAATTTGAAAATAAGTGATGACCAATTGAAGAGTTATACTCTTTCTGAAATTGAAAAGCTACTGCAAAGTAATGGGAAAACTTTGCGAGATTACCCTACACTGCCTTTTCCAAGTTCAATAATTATTGAAGAGGGGCAAAATAGATTTATTCAAGATGAACTTTGTTATGATAGGATAAGCTTGGCAAGAGAGTATAAAACTCAGCTTTCCAGTTTAAATAATGAGCAAATGAACATTTATCAAACCATCATGAATGTTGTAAATAAGGTGAACGAATATGTGATGTCTTTATGGTCAGGTGATAAAGTAACATATCTAAGCTGGGACATTATTCTGATGTTTTCCCTTTCGTTTGGATGTTAGAATTCTTGTGCAAGTAAGCGTATATGAGACATAGACTCTTCAAAATGCATCAAGTACCTGTGTTAGATATTTGAGGCTTGGTTAGGTTAGTGTAATGTGTAACAGACTTCAAATATGTCACTAACAATCACATCAATATAACAACTCGATGAGATTGTGCATTACACTTTCTAAATATTTGTTAGTGCTTTAGAATGAAAGAGGTACCCATTTTTAACCTTATTGGTTACATTATAGACATTTTTATCAATAAATTAATATATATATATATATATATATATATATATATATATATATACACACACACACACACATACACACACAACTGTTATATACACACACACACACACTGTTATATAATGTCTTGAGGTTTAGTGATCAGATTAATTCTATACTTGGATATGTATTTGCGTACAAAACGGTTACTCAACTCTATGTAACATATGCTACCAAAATTTAATCATCGCACAACAATCTATCATCTTCTTATTATATTTTAATTTATTAATTGTATGTATAAATTTATTATTAATAAAATAAATAATCCCGCCACAATGCACATATTTATATCCAATTAATTATAAATTTGTCACTATATGCTACTATTAGTCTATTAGGGGATGTACCAATCATTAGCTAAAATTTGGATCGTTCTTGTGTATAACAGACGGTAAATATTTATGGTTCTTGTGTATAACGGAGGTAAAAGATCTATTTGTCCTAATATTAATCATACCAAGTATTTGATACGGATCAGTCATGTATATATATAATTATAAACATTGTTTGAAAGCAAGAATTTAGCACTTACCAAGCAGACCTTTGTAAGGAAACGGCAAGACAGATAGAGTTAATTTAGAAGAAATTAGAGAATAGAGAGCAGAATTTGTATTGAGAGGAGGGAGCTAGAGAGGAGAAAAGGAGAGAACAGTATTAGAGAGAGGAAAAAAGAGATGTAGTATTTCATTCATAATGTAAACTTGAGATAGATTGCCTACATATTCCCTTCATCAACAAAAGGAATGAAATGGAAAATGATTGAGCAAGGAACTGAGCACATGGCCACATGCCTCCTGCATTCCTAGCAACAAATCTAACTGACTCAACAAATAAGGACAATAATATCCAACTTAACAGCAGCTAAAAGACTAAAATACCCTTGCTACTTAACTAACTCATTAAACTCAATTTATGCTTAAACTAATCCGAATCTTAAGCTGCCAACCTTGTTCCTTACATTCCTCTCCCCTTAAAAAAGGCCCTTGTCCTCAAGGGTTGAATTAAGGAAACTTGTTGTGTAACTGGTTCCAATCCTCCCAAGTAGCTTCAAAGGGAAAGGAATTTGCCCATTGAACCAAGAACTTCACTTCAGCTACATTATTCCTCTTAATTATCCTTCTCTCTAAGATAGCAATAGGCTCCACTGCAGTTTCTGTCGCTGAATGCGGAGGAGGAAGTACAGGTGAGGCAGTGCATTGAGACCCAATCTTTTTCTTGAGCAGAGAGACATGAAAAACTAGATGTATCTTGGAATAGTTCGGTAATTGAAGTTTGTATGCCACCGATCCTAGTCTCTCTTCCACTCAAAAAGGACCATAATACTTAGGAGCCATTTTTCCATGTTTTAACTATGTCAGTGAAGTTTGTGTATAAGGTTTAACTTTGAGATAAACCATATCACCTGGAACAAAGGATCTCTCTGTCATGTGTTTGTCAGCATAGCCCTTTATTCTTGACTGTGCTTCCACTAAGTGTTGCCTCATCAACTGCAGTAACTAGGACCTTTCCTTATAAAACTGTTTGGTGGTTGGATCTTGTACCTGTCCAAACTGATGGAAATTAAGGTGTGGTGGTTTATACTCATAGAGCATTTCAAAAGGAGTTGCTTGTAATCCGGTGTGGAAGTGAGAGTTATACCACCATTCAGCTAGGGGCAACCAAGAATTCCACTTTTGGGTTGTTGAGTCACCATACATCTAAGGTAGCATTCGAGGACCTGATTAACTCTTTCAGTCTGTCCATCGGTTTGGGGGTAGTAAGCTGAACTCATCTGCAGTTTGGTGCCCACCATTTTGAAGAGGGATTGCCAAAATAGACTAATGAATACCTTATCTCTATCAGAGACTATAGTGGTAGGTAGCCCATGTAACTTATAAATGTGTAAGAGGAAGCCTTGAGCCAACTGTGCAGCAGAAAAAGGGTGCCTCAAAGCAATGAAGTGCCCATATTTGGTAAGTCTATCTATTACCACCCAAATCACTGTTATACCTTCTGAACTAGGTATACCCTCAATGAAATCCATGGAGATATCGGCCCAAGGTGTTTCTGGGATGGGAAGGGGTTGCAGCAGCCCTGGGTATGCCAGAGTCTCATGCTTTTGTTGCTGGCATACATCACATTCCTTCACAAAATTGGTGACATCTAGCCTCAATGAAGGCCACCATAGAAACTTGCTTATTCTTTCATAAGTACCTCTGATGCCTGAGTGTCCACCAATAGGTGAACTATGAAATTCAATTAAAAATTTTGTTCTTAACTCTAGGTCTGAACCAACCACTAATTTATTTTGAAACTTAAGTCTGCCATTGATAAAGGAGTAGCCTGGGAGGGTGTCTGGTTTAAGTTGCAGTTGGGTGATGATCTCTTTCATTCCATCATCCTTGTCCCATAACTGTGATATCTCTTGCATCCAAGTAGGAAAGATTGTAGTAATACTACTGTAGTTTTCTCCAGTACCTTGAATGATGGCTAGACAATGGCTTTGTATTGATGATTCCTCCATTTTTTGAGAGAGGTTGTCAGCTACTGTATTCTCCTTACCCCTTTTGTATGCTATTTCATAATCAAGCCCCATCAATTTAGTTATCCACTTTTGTTGGTTGGTGGTTGTAATCCTTTGATCTGACAAGTATTTGAGACTGTGGTGGTCAGTCTTAATGTACACCTTGTTTTCCTGTAAGTAGTGTCTCCACTTATTAACAGCATACACCACTGCCATTAGCTCCTTTTCATTGGTAGACCATCCCAGATGTTGGGGTGCTATTGCCTTACTCAAATAAGCTATAGGTCTTCCCTTATGTATCAATATTGCCCTAATGCCAAAATGAGAGGCATTAGTTTCCAGAATAAAGGGCTCATTGAAATTGGGCATTGCTAAGACTGGGGCTTATGTCATGGCTTCTTTCAATTCCTTGAAGGTTGTAGCTGCTTTATCACTCCAAGCAAATTTATCTTTTTTAAGCAGGTCAGTTAGAGGATTACTGATAAGCCCATAATTCCTTATAAACTTCCTATAGTAACTAGTGAGACCCAAAAATCCTCTCAACCCTTTTATGTGAACTGGTGAAGGCCAATTAAGCATGCAGCAAATCTTGTCTTGGTCAGTAGAAACACCTTCAGAATTGATCACATGACCTAAATATTGAACATGTTATATACCAAAAACACACTTACTCTTTTTGGCAAACAAGGAATGGTCCTTCAGTAGTTGTAAAGTCAACCTCAAATGCTCAAAGTTCTCCTTATAGCTGCTACTATAAACCAACATATCATCAAAAAACACTAGCACAAACTTCCTTAGGTATGGCTGAAATACCTCATTCATCAAAGATTGGAAAGTGGCTGGTGCATTAGTGAGCCCAAAAGGCATAACCATAAATTCAAAATGATCATTATGGGTTCTAAAGGCTATTTTTGGTATGTCTTCTTTGTTGACTCTGATTTGGTGATACTAGATCCAATTTTGAGAACCACTTTGAGCCATGTAATTCATCAAGCAACTCATCAATTGTTGGTATAGGGAATTTATCCTTCACAGTCATAGCATTCAGGGCCCTATAATCTATACACATCCTCTAAGTGCCATCATGTTTTTTAACTAGGAGTACTGGAAAAGCATAAGGGGTGTTGCTTGGCTGAATGACTCCATTCTGCAGCATTTTTTTGACAATCTTCTCTATTTCCCCTTTTTGAACATATGGGTATCTGTAAGGCCTAAGGCTAACTGGTTGGCTTCCTTCTTTCAATGGAATGTGATGATCTTGAGTTCTATTTGGGGGCAATTCTATTGGCTCTTGGAAAACTACTGAGAATTCTTGCAACAGATTTTCCAGTTGAGGTTGGTGTTTAGTAGTAATATGACTTTCATTACCTTTACTATCCACTTGTTTCTCTATAGTGATGCCTTGATCCCCCATTTCCAGTCCTAGCTCTTCATTAGCTTCCTGATACATTCCAAACAAGTAACCAAAATACCCATGAGATGTAGATTTCAGCACTTTTTTAAACTCACCAGATTCAAGGTAGTGTATGGTTGGGGTGACTTGATCATATTCACCCTGCAATACTATAGCTTTCCCTTCCCTTTCAAGACTTAGCTGCAAGTTGTGGAAATTAAAGGTGAATGGATTGAAGGATTGTAACCACTAAACCCCCAAGATTGCATCTATCCCTCCTAGTGGTAGTATTCTGAAATCTGTTTTGGATTCCTCCCCTTGTATGGACCAAGGAATTCCTGGTTAGTGCTGATGACTAGAGACCTTGAACCCATCTGCCACAGTCACATTGGTAACATTGGTATCCTTTACTGCAGCCTTAATCCTTTTAGCTGCCTAAGGGTCTAGAAAATTATTAGTGCTGCCACTATCTACTAAAATCCTCAGAAACCTTCCCTGAGATATCCCAAGTAATCTGATAGTATTGTTAGTACTGTGTCCTGAGAGGGCATGCAATGTGATTTGGGTCTCTTGCTCTTCACATTCTGTAGTTGGACCTCTTATTTCATCCTCCTCACAAGGTTCAGCCTCCTCAAGTTCCAGACCATTAGAAGGAAGCAACATGAATAGTTGTGGTTTCTTACATATGTGGCCTTGTACAAAAGGTTCATCACATGAAAAGCATAACCTCTTCCTTCTCTTTTCATCAATCTGTTCCCTAGTCAATCCTCTCACAGGTATGGTTCTCACAGCATTTCCATTTCCCATATCAACAGGTTTGGGTTGGGGCATGATTACAGGTCTAGAATAAGTGGTGTTCATAGTGGGCTTATTCATCATCCTACTCCTTTTGAGCCAAGCTTCCAATTTAACTTCTTCCACCCTAGACAATTTGATCATGTCCTTGAGAGTTTTTAGTTTCAGCTCCTAAACTCCCAACTGAATTTCCAATTTTATACCCCCCATGAAGCAGTCCATAAAAAACTTCTCATTAAGGATTGGGTTCCTTGCTAAAGCCCAACCCCTTAGTTCTTCAAAAAAAATTTTGTAATCATCCACTGTTCCAGTTTGTTGTAATTTCTTCAATTCCCCTATGGGGTTGTCACTGGCTTCTGGACTGAATCTAGCCACTATTTCATCTATTAACCCATTCCAAGTTAGCTCTGGCCCTTCATGCACAAATCCTGACTACCACTGTTCAGCCTCCCCTTCCAAACTCAAGGTAGTTAAGTACACCTTTTGAGTTTCAGCCACCACATGATGCGAGAATAACTTGTTACACTTCCTGATCCATGATCTAGGGTTTTCACCATTGAATTTTGGAAACTCAAACTTAACAATTCTAAATATGTCATCATACTTATCTGGCTTGGGAGTTGGCTCATACTAGCCTAGAATTGAACCTGAAGGTGAAGATGAGGAAACTGGCTGAGTAGGGTCCTTCTGGTGCACTCGTTGAACTAGGAGTGCCTCAAAGTTCTTCAACATCTACTCAAGTTTCGTATCAAACCCTTGCTGCAAAGTAGAAACTGAGTTCTGCAACTGTGTCTGCAGCTGTTGTATGTTCGAATTTTGCTCCTGCATCTGAGACTCTAAACTACTCAATCGTTGGTTGTTGGTGGCCATAGGTGCAGATTCGAAGGCTTTGATACCAATTGTAAGGAAACGGCAAGACATATAGAGTTAATTTGGAAGAAATTAGAGAACAGAGAGCAGAATTTGGATTGAGAGGAGGGAGCTAGAGAGGAGAAAAGGAGAGAACAGTATTAGAGAGAGGAAAAAAGAGATCTAGTATTTCATTCATAACGTAAAATTGAGATAGACTGCCTACATATTCCCTTCATCAGCAAAAGGAATGAAATGGAAAATGACTGAGCAAGGAACTGAGCACATGACCACATGCCTCCTGCATTCCTAGCAACAAATCTAATCGACTCAACAAATAAGGACAATAATATCCAGCTTAACAGCAGCTAAAAGACTAAAATACCCTTGCTACTTAACTAACTCATTAAACTCAATTTATGCTTAAACTAATTTGAATCTTGAGCTGCCAGCCTTATTCCTTACAACCTTTTCCCCCACCATAAACTATTTAAATCTTCCTAGGAAAATCTGAACAAACTTCAATTTTCATGAGAACTGCAAAGTTGTCTACTTTAGGCCACCAAAGCCAAGAACTTTTTCTGTTTCAAATCTCAAATGCTTTATCTTCATCAACAAAACCTAAAGAGCTTCACAAAATTCATTCACTATTAATAGTCTCCGGACTTGATCAAACTGCCTTCTTTTCTGGGAAACTCATAAGCAAATACGCCCAATTCAAAGACTCGCTCGCTTCTTTATCTATTTTTCGCCAAATTTCACCTGCAAAAAATGTTTACCAATGGAATACGATTATTCGAGCAATGACCCATAATGGGAGTTACTCTGATGCTTTGAGTTTTTATTTCCAAATGTTGAAGATGAAAATTCAACCAGATACATATACATTCCCATCCGTTATCAATGCGTGTGCCGGATTATTGGATTTTGATATGGGTAATTTTGTATATGATCATGTCGTGGAAATGGGTTTTGGCTCGGATTTGTATATTGGTAATGCTTTGATTGATATGTATGCAAGATTTAATGAGTTGGATAGGGCGCTTAAGGTATTTGAAGAAATGCCGCACACAGATATTGTGTCTTGGAATAGTTTGATTTCAGGGTATTGTTCAAATGGATATTGGAAGGAAGCATTGGTGATATTTCAGCAATTAAGAATGGCTGGTATGGTGCCGGATTTTGTTACTGTGTCAAGTGTTTTACCTGCTTGTGGCTGGTTAGTCGCCTTTGACGATGGTGAAGTAGTTCATGGATTTGTAGAAAAGATTGGGATGAAAGTAGATACAATTATAAGCAATGGTCTTCTTTCTATGTATTTTAAGTTTGATAAGTTAGCAGATTGTCGAAGAATTTTTGATGAAATGGTGGTTAGAGACACAGTTACTTGGAATACTATGATTTGTGGTTACTCTCAATCAGGCTTGTATGAAGAGTCAATTAAGCTGTTTCAGGATATGTTGTCTAAATTCGAGCCAGATTTGTTAACAATCACATCTGTAGTCCGTGCCTGTAGTCACATTGGGGACTTGAAATCTGGTAGATATATTCATGAGTACATGAGTGGGAATGGATACATTTGTGATACTACATCCTGTAATATTCTCATTAATATGTATGCCAAGTGTGGTGATATATTGAATGCACGGAAAATTTTTGACGGAATGGAGTACAGGGATTTAGTGTCATGGAATTCCTTGATCAACGGTTTTTTTAAAAATGGATGTTATCTCGAAGCGATGAAAGTTTTTAATATGCTGAGAATGGAGTTAAAACCAGACTTTGTAACTTACGTGACACTTCTTTCTATGTCTACTCAATTGATGAACATAGATCAGGCGAAGGAAATCCATTCTGATATTACAAAACTGGGATATGATTCATGTTTAGCTATAGGAAATGCTCTTGTTGACACATATGCTAAATGCGGTAAAATAGAGGATTCACTGAAACATTTTGAGAACATGAAATATCGAGATATCATAACTTGGAATTCCATCATTTCTGCATGTGCTAGTTCTGAGGAGTATGATATAGGGTTCAGATTGATCACTCAAATGAGAATGGAGGGGATGATGCCAGATGTGGCTACCATGTTAGGTTTGTTGCCTATATGTTCCCTACTTTCCATGAAGAGACAAGGGAAGGAGATTCATGGCTGTATTTTGAGGTTAGGATTTCAGTCAGATGTCCCGATCGGGAATTCACTGATAGAGATGTACTCAAAATGTGGTTGTTTGAAGAGTTCACTTATAGTATTCGAGCATATGGAAACCAAAGACGTAGTGACATGGACCGCATTGATATCTGCATATGGGATATATGGTGAAGGCAGGAAAGCTCTAAGTGCTTTTAAGCAGATGAAGGCAAAAGGTGTTGTTCCTGATCATATTCTATTTGTTTGTGTCATTTATGCATGTAGCCATTCTGGTTTGGTGGAAGAAGGCCGGGCTTGCTTTGATCAGATGAAGAAAGACTATAACATTGAGCCTCAGATTGAAAATTATGGTTCTGTAGTTGATCTTCTATCACGATCAGGCTTGTTAGCCGAAGCTGAGGAGTTTATTCTTTCCATGCCATTTAAACCAGATGCAAGTATATGGGGAGCTTTGCTTAGTGCTTGTCGAGCAAGCGGAGACATCATAATTGCCGAACGTGTGTCGGAACGTATAATTGAATTGAATTCAGATAATACCGGGTATTATGTTTTAGTGTCAAATGTATATGCAACCTTAGGGAAGTGGGATCAAGTAAGAATGATTAGAAAATCCTTGAAATCTAGAGGACTGAAAAAAGACCCTGGTTGTAGCTGGGTGGAGATACGCAACAAGGTATATGTTTTTGGCACTGGAGACAGGCTCTTTGAACAATATGAAGAGGTCAATAAGTTTCTAGAGTTCCTTTATGGTTTAATGACTAAGGAAGGGTATGTTGCCAATTTAAAATTTGTTTTTCATGATGTGGATGATGATGAGAAAAGAGAAATGCTTTGCGGGCATAGTGAAAGGATTGCCATTGCATTTGGACTGTTGAATACAAGTCCAGGTACTCCTTTGCAGATAATGAAGAATCTGCGGGTTTGTGGGGATTGCCACACTTTCACCAAGTACATATCAAAGATTGTGCAGCGAGAATTATTAGTTAGAGATGCCAATCGCTTCCATTTGTTCAAGGATGGAACCTGTAGTTGTAGAGATCTCTGGTGAGTGTTGATGATTCTTTTCTCATGTTTACTTGATTGACGAAAATTGACTGGTGTGGAAGAGTCAAGGTGCTCTTTATGAATCCTAAAATTGGTGACGGATGCCAGGCTGGCTCGATGCTACTCTCTCTTTCTCTGTTTGGTGGATCTAAGCTCATAGTTAGTTCAACAAATTGATTTGTTATTTTTTGTTGAAGATAAGTCATCATCATCGATGTGCAAGTTAACCTAAATCATGGGAATTCAGTGTTCGACCAATCATCTGGTAAAAATTATAAATTTTTCTGTCTCTTTGTTTAAAGATTTCTGATCATTCAGGGAGTGAAATACTGTTACTTATCTTTCCTCTATTGTCTTTTAGGAATCATTTTATAATGTAACTTTCTTTTAATTATATTTTGGAGCTCAGTTTAAGTTAGATGGGAATTTTAGTAAATCTGACAAGGGAATATGAGACAACTTATGATGTATTTTCTCTGCAGGGTGTTACTCACGTTGATCTCTATAGGTCAATCTGGCACGGCCATATTAACTGGATTTAATATGCTTTCAAAAGGTAAACTTTGATTGCTTCATTTCTGTTTCAGTACTGCCATAACTTTACGTACTTCTAGCAGCATCTTTAAACGTTGTTTCATTTTGATTTTCTCTGTTTTTTAGTTACTCCATTTTAATGGAGGGAAGATAATAAGTTATAATTTTTCCATCTCATAAAAAGTTATATATTTCTCTACTTTATACATACATTGTAGGTTTTGGAAAGAAATTATATGCCAATTGCTTGGAATACAACACTCTACTGTTAAGCAAAATGAAGGATTCTCAAAAAAAAAATTTCTTTCTTTCTAAATAAGTTATCAAACCTTCTCTAGAACGTGATTAATTTGCATATGATTTTAATGAAAACTTATGATTTCTAAAAATTCTCTGCAAAAAAAGTAAAATAAAAAGTAATTGCAAAATTCTTAGGAAACATGAAAAGTAACATATCCTTCCATCTTGCTAAAAATTTTTAATGTGATTTCCTATTACAAGTAAGTAATTCTATGGCTTGATTCATATTTGATAAAGAGTACGAAGATTAACAAATCCTGAATGGGGAATTTTATGCCATTAATGTTCTTTTGGAACCCTGTTTAGTAGGTACTCTAGGGAAGTTAATGTGATTTCAACCCAAATCACGCACAAGGTGAAATCCATCCATGCCAACGTTACTTCCATAAAGAATGCACGCCACTTCCAAACACCCCCCTAAGCTACTTCGTGATAGATTGGGAAGTGGAACTAATGTCCCCTTATATAGTTGATGCAAGATGAGGTAACCTTTAATCTATGTCCACCATGAAATTCCTATTTTAGTCTCGTTTTGAGCGAGTGTAGCTGCTCATAAATCTCAGATTTTAGTTATTTGATTTTGATTGATAAAACTTATCCCATGAGGTATTCTTAATCAGGAAACTAAAGAAAGTTAGTTCTATATTTTGCTCATCAATGTTCTTACTCAATTTCTCATTTGGAAGAACTGTTTATCAATGGAAAGAGAAGTATAACGCGCTGCCAAGTTACGGTGTTCCTTTAGAAATTGACGTTTCTATAACACTACTATAACATTTGTGTCAGGTAATGAAGTAATTCAAGATATGGTCTCAAATGATGGTCTTATTTCTTCTAGTAGAGATAAAATAGATGTATTGAATATTGTTATATTATTACAAAGAGCACTAAAGCCTTATATATTGGTTACAAGTTGACTAGTCAAGTATGTGTGAGCACCAAGTATGTGTGGGTATCAAACATACTTAGTGACCAAGAAATAATAATAATATACTCTAATACCCCCTCAAGTTGGAAGTCTTATATCACGACTCACAACTTGTTACATAACAAAATAAAAGACTCAAAATCAACTACGAAGGACTCTATGCCTAATAATAATATACTCTAATACTCCTCTTCAAGTTAGAAGTCTTACATCCCAACTTACAATTAATTACATAACATAATCTTAAAAATAAAAGAGTCAAACGAACTAGGAAAATTGAACCCCTCTTCAATTTGCATAGAAAAAAGATTAATTTTTTTACATCCAAAGTTAGATTTCTCATTATATAACTTCACACATCCACTTTCCAAGGATATCATGTACTGGAAATAATGGAGAATACTCGTCTCCCATAAAAAATGTGAAGGACTCTTTATCCTTCAAAAACAACTACGAAGGACTCCTTTCCTTCCTCAACAACGAAGGACTCTAGCCTCCCAAAAAATCGAAGGACACACTCCTTCCTAAAATCTCGGCCCTATGCAATCCTTACTTTTCAATCAACCATCCATTTACATATTCAAGGAGAAAAATAACTACGAAGGACAAACCATTTTTGTTTCACCACAAAAACAAACAACGACCATGGTTTTTTATTTTGTTTTCTCTAAACGAATAAAAGAAAGAAGAAAAGATCCTTGCCGCCCGGCTATGTGCTGTCGTCAACAGAAGCAAGACTTCTAGTTGGCCTTCCAAGATCAAACTTTCTTTGATATCATATTAGAGATAAAATAGATGTATTGAATATTGTTGTTATATTATTACAAAGAGTACTAAAGCCTTATATATAGGCTACTAGTTGAGTAGTGGCACAGCATACTTAGTAATAATAATAATAATAATAATAAAAATAATAATAATAATAATAATAATAATAATAATAATTTTACTCTAATACTTGTCATATCCACCAAACAAGTTGATTATATCTTGGAGTCAATTTTTCAGAAGGCAGGTTAAAATGTTCTGGTGAGTGGAACAAGTAACTGACAGTTGAGAAATTTTTGATCACTCGTATAGAAAAGCTTGACCAAGCTCTTTAATAAATTATTGTATACAAAGTGCAGTGAATTAGATCTAGTATTTACTTAACCAAGGGGAAGTTTATGCATTTAATTGCAGCTATTGAAAAGCCTAATTAATTTCTCAACAAAGATAATTCTAGCTTGTTTCGAGCTGGTCAGCTTTGATGATTCATTTTTGATGTAATTCCTGCAAGGTATGCCTCACGTATGATTTGATACTTTGTGATTAGCTTGTCTCGAGCTGGCCAGCTTTCTTTGATTACTGGAACGTCTAAGAAGTTCTCCATCCATTTTGATAACAGCGGGAATTTCTCTTCCTCAATCAATTTATTGCCGGCTACTTCCTCTATGACACTAATCAGATTGGCCATCCAACCAAATACTAGATCTAGGAACCCAATTGTCTCTCCGCTGAAAAAATTCTTTCCCTGAAGTAGTTCTTCTACATATTTCAGGTTTTCTGAGACCAGAACACTAGCTTCTTCTTGCTCCTTCTCCTGTGTAAGAAAAACCTGGCGTACTGATGGCAAAAGCTAATTTTGAAAAAGAAAGAGTAGTCAAAGTTAGATCCAATGGTGCTACATGAGCTAATAGAGTACAGATGTTACTTGCTGGACTTGAGGGCAAGTTTGGATATCTTTCCTGAGTCCTGTTTCAAACTCTGTTCTTCAGTAAACTTTTTTTTTTTTGTGAATGTTTGTATTTTGTTGAAACGGAGAAAATTAGAAACAGGGGTCTTTGAATTAGGGTCCTTAAAGACAGAAACAGAAAACCATATACACCAAATATATACTTGTTCTAATCAAAATTCAGTTTCAGGTGTATTTATCAGCACATGTACAAGACCAGTTGGTTATTGTACCTTTTCATCATTGAAGCTTGCCCAAAAACGTCCTCTGGCTTTCTCATATGGATCTTCAGGGAAAAGGGGATTTTCCTTCCATGTATCTTCGACGTACTCGAGGATGACAAGTGATTCAGAGATCGGTTTCCCATTGTGCACAAGCACCGGAACTTTCTTGTAAACAGGATTATACTGGATGAGTGAAGGGCTCTTGTTGGCAATATCTTCAAATATGGCATCAAATTCTATGCTCTTAAGCTTCAGTGCCCAAACTATCCTCAAGGCAAATGGACTTGACCATGTCCTGTAAAGCTTCACTTCTTCCGCCATATTGTTTTGATTGCCAAACTATGTAGCTATGGTTATTTATATACACATTATGTTCTTATCTATATGTGCATCTATATAAACATGTACGTATTTTCTGTATATCATTTATTCCAAGGACCATGTCATGGATTGCGTATTATGGTGGTTGTTTGTAGTCCTTGGACAAGTGTGTTTTGGCTTATCAGGAAGGAAAATTTAGTATTAGGGGAAATGTGGTCCTGCATCAGGTTGGGTTAAAGTTAAAAGAGTAGGTAGGCCTCTTGCTCAGGTGATACAAACCGCTGCTTTTTAGTTTAGAAGGATAATATTGTTGAGAAGTGCATTACATTCTTTACTACTGCCTGAGGAGAGTAGCATCGTTCTCTAGTTAAAAGAATTGGAGAAGGAAAAGTCAAGTTTGGTATTGTATGAAAATGATGAATGATGTGAAATGCTGATTTTTCTCTAGTCAAAACAGAGTATATATCAAGTAGGTTCTAACTATAATTTAATTTTTGACTTATAAGTTAAATTGATGCCGAACGCTTTTACTTATAAGTTATAATTTAAAACAACTTATAAGTCAACTTATATTTAAATTTATAAATTATTTTAAAATGAGTCATTCTCGAATGAGCTCTTAAAGTGGACCTTAAAATGGGTCTAGAGTAAGTGTATCTAGAATCCTTATCATATAAAGACTCTTTCTCTCTCTCCCTCTCCCCCTCTCCCCCTCTCCGCCATCAATTTCCTCATATAAAGTACCATTAAGGAACTAAAAGTCTACAAGGATGCCAAATGACAGCTATTTTCAGCTATGGCTTTGACATTCCTTCCGCGCTGGTACTGTCTATTCTATGCATTAGCCAAGGCCATAGGGCCTTGTTTCTGCCGGCATGGTTTTCACAACCGGTTGAACCGGATATATGTCCGGTCTGATTTGACCCCGTTTAATTGATTTGATCAAAAACCGATTGACCCAGTTGACCACCAGTTAATTGACCGGTGTTTCATCCGGTAAACTGGTTAATTGACCCAGTGAACCCGTTTTTAAATATTTTTTAATTTTTTTAATATTTAAATTAACCAATTTTAATAATATTGTAACTCAGCTTTATTATGTTTTAGTTTATAAAAAATGAGATTTTTTAAAATTTTATTAATTACTAATAATTTATATTTTTATGACGTCACCGGTTCAATAGCAATTCAACCATCGGTTGAACCAATGACACATTAGAGAATTATACTGTGGCTGATTTTTCTTTACTTTTATATTTCTCCTGAAACATTTTTAGTTTATTACTTTACTTTTATGGTTTTCTTTTTATCTTCTAGACCTAGTATTGCGTGAAATGTGCAATAGTAATGTATCTAGAGGCTGTAATAGTTAGAAATTAGAAATGTTGTATGGTTTGATGCTTAAGTTGCTCGTTCATGCATGATTCCACCATTGTTAAATTGAAAGGCCAAACCCCCTTTAGTAATCAAACATTTACGAACAGTACATGAGCACACACAAACTTTGCTTTGCCACAAAATTCTTTGATCTTAAAATATATGAACTCACATTAGGCACAATAAAAGCTCCACAAGTTTGTTTGTTTATTTAGATGCAGCCGGCCGCTGCAAGGAATGCCTTGTGCATGGCTTGGAACTTGGCGATTAAAATATCTCAAGGTGGCCAGCTTTCTTTGATTACTGGAACATCTGAAAAGTCCTGCATCCATTTCGATAACAATGGGAATTCCTCTTCCCTGATAAATTTTTGACCGGTTATTTCTTCCATGACTCTAGGCAGATTGGCCATCCAGCCAAATACAAGATCTAGGGTTCCAATTGTCTCTCCGCCGAAGAATTTCTTCCCCTTGAGCTGTGCTTCTACATAGTTCAGGTTTTCCATGGCCTGCACCTTAGCTTCCTCTTTCTCCTTGCCCTGTCTAAGAGCATCTTGAAACATTGATGTCAAAACCTACATAAAAAATATGTCAAAGCTTGATGCATAGCTAGATTTGATGTTACTTGTAGCACTTACGTTTAGTTTGGATATCATTCATTCATTTCAGGTTATATTGCTGGACATAGGTAGAACACCAGTTGGTGGGTATACCTTTTCATCGCCGATTTTCGCCCAAAAACGTGTTGTGGCTCTCTGAAAAGGATCTTGAGATAAAAGGGGAGTTTCTTTCCATGTTTGGTCGATGTACTCGAGGATTACAAACGATTCACAGATGGGTTTTCCATTGTGCACAAACACCGGAACTTTCTTGTGAACAGGATTATACTGGAGGAGTAAATCGCTCTTGTTCGGAAAATCTTCCATTATGGTTTCAAAGTCAATGCCTTTAAGCTTCAGTGCCCAAACAATCCTCAAAGCAAATGGACTTGTCCATGTCCTGAAAAGCTTCACTTCTTCTGCCATATTGTTTTGATAGCCAAACTGTGTTAGCCATGGGATCTATGTATACACTTTTTTCTTTTTTTTTTTAGGATAATACGCTTTTTAGTCACTGTACTAGGATCCGATTTTTATTGTGGTTACTGGAATTTTTTTGTTACAATCGCGTAACTGTACTCTAAAATAATTACCAGATGGTAATTACTTACGATTTTCGTTCGAAAAAACAGACGGAATGCTACTGTGCATATTGGCCCGTTATTTTTACTGACGTGGAGGGCAGAAATGCAATGAGGTGGTTAAGTGGCATGTATGTGTAATAATAATAACCATAATTCCAAAACTATTAGCAATTGAGCTGAATAATTCCAAAACTAATAATAATAATAATTTCAAAATAATAATAATAATTTTAAATTTTAAATTTTTTTTAAAAATTATATAAATTATAAAAATATTTTTATATGAATAATCGTGCTAATTGTCTCTGCATAGATTTAGTTGGTTCAAAATAATAATAATAATAATAATAATTTCAAAATAATAATAATAATAACAATAATAATAATAAATTTTAAATAATTATTATGATTATTATAAATATTTTTATTATTATTATTTAAAAATTATTATTATTACTATTATTATTATGATTATTATTATTATTATTAATATTTGTATTATTATTATTTAAAAATTATTATTATTACTATTATTATTTTGAAAATATTATTATTATTATTATTATTATTATTATTATTAGTTGATCTGATACTGTTGCTGAAACCTGTCCACATGGCAAAACTCATCCACATCAGAAAAAAAAAGGAGTTTTATGCACAGACAGCTTTTCTGTCCGTTTTTTTGGATGGAAATCATAAGTAATAACCATTTGGTAATTATTTTAGAGTATAGTTATGCGATTGTTATCCCGCTTTTTTTATAATACACTATTAATATTTGTAATTTTTTTAAATAGAACTTTTTTATGAAACGGAGAGAGTAGAAGCAGGCCATGGAATTTTGCTCGAGAAAAAGACAGCTTGGATTCTTAGTGGTGTTTGTTGTGTTTTGGCATCTCTGGGAGCCGGACACTTCCATGATAGATGCTCGATCAAAATTAATTATAACGGGTCGGGTCTATCTGCTTTTATCTTTTGTCCTAAAGCTAATAAAGTCGATTTTTTTTAAATCCGGAATTGTAGTATGATTGTAGATGGGTTTTGCAAAGTCTGCTCCTCTTTGTGAGTTTCTAAGAGGTATTGTTTTGTTTGTATTGTATCGCAAGGGTGTTTGTATGGTTTATGTTGTGTGTTTTTTTGGGCTTTTTATCTAAGTTTCAGAAGTCGTTCGGCAACGACTTATTTTAAAATGAGATAAAGTTAAAATATAAGTTAAGTAAAAGCATTTAGCGTCTAATTGACTTATAAGTCAAAAATTAATTTAAAATAAATTATGAAGGTGTTCTGCTCATAATGATTTATAAGTTAAAATCAAATGTAAATATTATTAAAAATGACATTAATAAAAAAGCTACCAAAATAGACATTACATTTGGTCAAACTAACTTATTTTATAATGACTTATAAGTCATTTTAAAATAAGTTACAAATATTTGCTTATTTTTTTGACTTAAAAATCAACTTATAAGTAGAAAAATAAGTCATTGTCAAACAGAGGATATAGTGGCAAATGACTTATAAGTTGGTTTGACGACTGTTTGGCAACGACTTATTTTAAAAATGACTTGAAGTTAAATATAAGTTGACTTATTAGTTGTTTTAAGTTGTGACTTATAAGTAAAAGTATTAGGCATCAATCTGATTTATAAGTCAAAAATTAAGTTAAAACAATTTATGAAGGTGTTCGGCTCATAATGACTTATAAGTTAAAAGTAAATGTAAATAAAAAGGACATTAATAAAAAGAGGAGAAAAATAGATATTATATTTGGTCAAACTAATTTATTTTAAAATGACTTATAAGTCATTTTAAAATAAGTTACATATACTTGCTTATTTTTTTTGACTTAAAAATTAACTTATTAAGTAGAAAAATAAGTCATTGCCAAATAGAGGATATAGTGGCAAATGACTTATAAGTTGGTTTGACGACCGTTCAGCAACGACTTATTTTAAAATGACTTGAAGTTAAATATACGTGGACTTATAAGTTGTTTTAAGTTGTAACTTATAAGTAAACGTGCTCGGCATTAATTGGGCTTATAAGTTAAAATAAGTTATGAATATGTTCGGCTCATAATGAGTTATAAGTTAAAATCAAATGTAAAAATTATTAAAAATGACATTAATAAAAAGAGGAGCAAAATAGACATTACATTTGGTCAAACTAACTTATTTTAAAATGACTTACAAGTCATTTTAAAATAAGTTACAAATAATTGTTTTTTTTTTTACTTAAAAATCAACTTATAAGTAGAAAAATAAGTCATTGCCAAACAAGGGAATAGAAAAATAAGTCAGCAATTAAATATTTTTAACTCGAATTCAAGGGTGCTTTGCCTTTAATACAAGAACTATAACAATTTAGCTGCAGCTGCAAGGTATGCGTCGCGCATGGTTTGAAACTTGGTGATTAGTTTGTCTCGGGATGGCCAGCTTTGTTTGATTACTGGAACATTTGAAAAGTTGTGTATCCATTTCCATAACAATGGGAATTTTTCTCGATTAATCAAATTTTGACCAGTTATTTCGTCCAGGATACTGAGCAGATTAGCCATCCAGCCAAGTACAAGATCTAGGAATCCAATTTTCTCTCCACCAAAGAATTTCTTTCCCTCAAGTTTTTCTTCTAAATATTTCAGGTTTTCCATGGCCGGAGCTCTTGCTTTCTCTTGCTCCTTTCCCTGATTAAGGAAAACTTCACGTACTGATTGCCACAACTACACTTGAGAAAGAAAAAACAGTTAAAACTTTGTTTCAAAACTGTACTGATTGAGAACGAACACATGTTCATGTCAGAAGTAGGCGAGAAATATCCTCACCAGTCACCAACCACCATGGTAACTCGACACGTGAGTGTCAGGTCACATAACTTCAACCATGATCCACTCCTATAAATAGAGCCTCTTGTACAAGAAGAAAGGTATTCACCATCTCTCTCTCTAAACTCTTTAACCTCCAGTGTTAACATAACTTTCACTGTGCAAGCTAATTTACTCTCTCACCGGAGGCTTTTTCCTAAACCGTTAGGTCATCGGTTTGTTACTCATGCAGGCCAAAGTCCACTGGACAAAAAAGGAGCCTTAACACTAATTCGAGTTGGCTAGTGGTTATGTTGGAACTTGTGACTCATAACATAAAAGTTATTGAAAAAGGCTAGTGCGGAGCGGAGCGAGGGACCGGAGTTTCTGCAGGTATGGCGCGCGGCGCGCTGGAGCAAGACCATGTGTGGCTTGGGGCGCGCCAGGATCGGTGCAGTTTCTGCACAGGTGGCGCAGGGCGCCAGTGATAGCTTAGGAACGGCACGGGCCGCGCCGGTCGGCGGTCTGACGTTTAGTGGTCTGTTTTTGGGAAGACATTATGGGTAATTGAGACATAATGTGAAGTAGAGTTAAAATAGGATTAGTGACTATAAATATTATCTATTGTAAAGCCCTATGTAACTAAGGAATCATTAATAAAACAACAAGCCGCTTGTGGAGTACCCAAATTGGGGAACTACGTAAATCTGTATGTGTTAATTCTTAATTCTTTATTGTCGTGTGGGTGTGTGATCCTAAATTTAATTGATTACCTGTTCATCACCAAATTTCGCCCAAAAACGTGCCTCGGCTTTCTCAGATGGATCTTTTGGAAAAAGGGGAGGAGTTTCTTTCCATGTTTCTTCAATGTACTCCAGGATTACAAATGATTCAGAGACAGGTTTCCCATTGTGCACAAGAACCGGAACTTTCTTGTGAACAGGATTATACTGGAGGAGTAAAGGGCTCTTGTTGGCAAGATCTTCATATATGGTATCAAATTCTATGCCTTTAAGCTTTAGTGCCCAAACTATCCTTAAGGAAAATGGACTTGACCATGTCCTGTACAGCTTCACTTCTTCTGCCATATTGGCTTCAGCATGGCCTAACATTGATGGCTACCATTCTTTATATAGTACTCCTTCACTTCCACCTAATTAAAGAGTTTCATTTGCCATTTTTCTCCCAAAAAAAAAAGTCCCAATGCTTAAAATTACGCAATGCCGTTAAGTTTACTATTACAATTATATTATCATGTCATTACTACTAAACTAAACGCTCAATAATTAGGAGTAAATACGGAGAAAAACATATATCCTAAAAAAATTGCAAATTTTGTAAGGAGAGTTATTTTTATTGGACGGAATTACTATTTTGATTTATTTTCGGCATTGCATTATTATTTATATAATTTCTTCCAAGGAATATTATGGCAGGTTTTTTTTTTTTTTATACAGCAGGCCAGGGAATTATGCTAACATTGGTTACTAGGTTAGTGTTTGTAGTCTATGAACAAATCTGTATTGGTATATTGGGAGACGGCTTATTTGGTCGGCTCTAGAATCAAGTAAAGTTTTTTAAGTATAGTCACCTTCTTGGTTTATTCTCTGTCCTGAATTAAGTGTAAAGATCAAAATGACATAGTTTAAGAAATGAAATTTTGGCCACCATTAATAATTTTTAGCTTAGAAAGATAATCCAGTTGAGAAGTATAATGTTCTATGTATTTTTTGGCATTACTAAATATCAAATGAACTTCATGTTAGAATTTGAGCTAAATTTGAAGTGGCTTTCATTAATCAGTTGAAGTGAATTCACATATCAATGTGTTCTATTCATAACTAGATTAAAATTAAGTATTTGAAAACTCAAATTTATGAGATAATGAATAAGAAATTAATTCACAAAGATCACCCTTGGAAATGATAATAAATACGAAATTAAGTCTCACATCGGTTAAAAACTAAAGTTTGAATAGTACAATAAAGTTACTTTTGGGTATGGACCCCAAGGGGCACACCACTTTTGTGGAGAGGAGAGGACTTAGGTGCTGTTTGTTTACATCTGATTGCCTCTTAATGGACTGTCTCTTATTCGCTAAAAGGCATGATGTTGTTTATTTTGTTTTTTGTTACCTCTGAATGCCTCTTAATCGGTAAGACAGAAAATGAAATCTTTATAATTAAGAGGTACCTCTTAATGAAATTTTTTTGATAATTTTTTTTATATAATATATTCAACAATATTATGCACTCATTTTTATTAAATTAAATATTTAAAATTATTAAATAAAATTTTACCCTTTAAAATGGTAAAATAGTGTCATTAAGAGACAACTTACTTTTTTGTTATCAAACAATTTTTTAGATTCAGACTTCATAACCATTCAGATGATCTAATTTATTAAGACATCATAATCATTCAGATCTTAATTTCCAAATTTATCAAACACAACCTTAGCCAAGGTTTAGTTTAAACTCGCGCCCTCGATCGGCTGGGCCCGAGACTTGAGGCTCTGGGTCATTGTATATATTTTTTGGGCAAAATTTATTTAAAATTTTGTTTTATTTTAGTTCTATTATCAAAAAATTGTGTCTTTGGAATAATTTTATTTATCATACTACATCGTTTTGAGAAGCGTCATTTGCCCTAACTAAAGCGTATTGTGTCGTTTTGAGAAGTGCATGCTTTAAGCACCCTTTCTGCCAAGCCTAAAATTACGTCGTTTTTTGTCTGAACGGACGCGTTTTTTCTGCCAAACCCAAAAACTACATTGTTTTTGACTAAACGTGTCTTTTCAAAGTGTTGTGTCTCGTCTGATGGGTCACTAAACTCTCCTATAAATAACCTAGGGGAGGCTGCCTTTTGATTCATTCAATTCACAAGTATTCAAGCATTATCAGTCATTCAAGTTTTCATCTTTTCATAAGTAATTCATAGTCATTTTTGAGATAGAGTTCTGAGTATATATTTTATTTGGTTCGTTGAGTATGCTATTTGTAGTGCTGCTATAACATACGTTGTTATTGTATCTTGGAAGACAAATGTTATTAATTTTGAACACTATAAGAAGAGCATAATTGTCTTAAGGATATAGTACTAAATACTAACATTGACATATTAAATTTACTACGTTGCAACTTTACTTTATTACTCCCTCCGTCCCAAATTAATTGCTCAATTTTGACTTTTTAAAGTCAAATTGACCATTTTTAAAACTAATCTTTTTACTACTTTTGCTAAAATATAGGTGAAGAGATTATAACCAAAAGAAAGTATATACAATTTATTACTAATTCCAATTTTTATAATTTTAGAAATATATTTATATATGCTTAATTATTAATTCTAAAAATAGTCAATTTGACTTAAAAAAGTCAAAACTGAATAATTAATTTGGGACGGAGGGAGTACAAGATAAGTCTTATATATATATATATATATATATATATATATATATATATATATATATATATATATATATATATATATATATATATAGCCTTTGTCCATTCAATTTTCCTAACACTTCAAAGAAAAAAGTGCTAGTGAAAGTAAAGAACACTAGAGCATTCTCTAGAAAATGATTTGCAAACTTTTATCTGCGGTAACATTTGTGCACCAAATGTGTTGTAACTAAAAAAAGGTACGTGAATTCTACTATGTGCGTGGGTCATTTTTCGAAATTAGTGATGGATTTTTCAACTGAGTTGAAAATGAGTACTAGTGAAAATATGAAAAATGTTACTTCAGCATCGAGTTTGTTACACAACTTGGTACCAATGCGATCTTGTTTTAAAATTAAAGTTTTATACACAAGTAATGTGAGAATTATGACACATTACTAATGAAGTATTGGGAAAAAATCACCTTCAAAATACAATTGTCTTTTATAAATTAAATGACAAAAATATCAGTACATGTCAAACAGATTAAATTTACAGTTTCACCAAAATAATAACTGTTACAAGAAATAATGAGATGAAAAATAGCGAGGTACAAGACACCAATTACGTGAAAAGCCCTCTAAAACTAAGCTAAAAATTATGGGACAATATCCGAAAAATTTATTATAATAAACTGAGAGAATACAAATATATCTTAATTTAAGTACAAACTCAAATTACTTCACCACAATAACCTTGTGATAGAACCCAAACAAAAACACCTATTTATTTGATCGTTCTTTCTTTCTGTTTTTCTATACTTTAGAAGAAGCTTTACCCTACATTTTGTTCTCTTTTACTCTCGGATTGCTTACCCTCCTCCCTTGCAAATAATGCTAATATATATGCAAAATGAGTTAGTGTTCATTTAATGGTCATGGAGACAAGCATGATGGAAGTAACTAACTTTGTCTCCTCAAAAACGGGGCTCCCACTAACTTTGTTTTACTATCTTTGTCTCATTAACTTTATCTCCATAATAATGGGTGAAAATCCAACAATCTCCCCCTCCGAACCCATGAGATGATGTGTTCACCATGACGTCACTTGAAGTCGATTCTTGTGTCAAACGCAACTCTTGAAAAAATCGTTTCAAACATAACATTTCATTGCCAACTCAATGGTTGACAAAACAACACACTTCTGCAACTTGGATTGCCGTAACACAACTCGTCCTGTAAAAGTAAACAAATACTTCGAAGTAGACTTATTCTCTTCGAAACATGTCATGTCTGCTTCTGTATAACCTTCTGAGACTGAATTTGCACACTTAACCACAACTCCTCACTTGGAGCTAATCTCAACAAAGCCTTGACTCAACTCAAGCTTCTTAAAATTTTCAATTTTCTTCATGCCCGAATTTATATCATCGGCATGATGTATCTCAATGAGAAGATATAACTCAAACTTGACAGATTTTTGTTTGCCAAATTCCTTCACAACCGCTTTGTACCCTAGCTACAAGTTATCACTTACCTTTTTCACTTTTGGTACCCATTTAAAGCGAAGAACTTTCTTCTCGTGGTTCTCATGTAATATTTTTCTTCCATCTTACATAGCTTTATCCCACATCTTTTTTCGCCTAACTCTCACATGTTTAACACCTTCCACATGCGCCTGCATGTGTAAAGAGCACCTACCTTCTTTTCTCTAGTCACCAATATAGACCTTTTTGTGAGCTTCCACTGACCATCACCAAAGGAACTACTATAACCATTCTCATCAAGCTTACCAATAGACATCAAACTAAGGCGGATACCATAAACATGTTTGACTTCTCTAAGCATCAACTTGCAACCACTGTTAGTTTCCAAACTAATCTCCAATGCCGATAATCTTGGATGCACTAACATTTCTCTTCCGTACATAACTAAAATCACCACTAGTGTAGGATGTGAAGATATCACCTCGCGAAATTGCATGGAACGAAGTACCCGAATCAATAACTCATTCATTAACTTGGCACTTGAGTTTACCATCACTAACAATGGTTACATCAACGTCGGATAGATACACAATCGAGTCCTTATATTCGTCTTTTTCCTTAGACATATCCTTCTTTAAAAATCTATACTCCCGTCTTATATGACCATGGTCTCTGGCAGGCAGTGAAAAAAATTATCTCTTTTTCTCTCAACCTTTTCTTGGATTTGTCTTCTTTAGGAGAGCTCTTTTCTCTGTTTTTGTCGCTACTCTGCGTGACAAAAACTTATGTTTGTGCCTCAAAATTCACACCTTGCTCCTTTCGTCTTGTCTCCTCATTATGAAGACTATCATTAACCATCTACATGGTCATTTTCTTTTCTAGAGCTGAATTGCTTAAATACACCACCAAAATCTCTCAAATGTTTGGCAACGAACTGAGAAGCAAAAGAGCCTGAATCTCATCATCAAAATTCAACTTCATGATGGACAACTGGTTCACCAAACCTTGAAACTCACTCATATGCTCCGACACACTACTCCCGTCTTTGTATTTCAGGTTCAAAATTTTTTGAATCACAAAAGTTTTATTTTGTGCATTCTTCTTTTCATACATAGACTCTAATGTTATCCATAGAGTATGAGCATTCGTCTCCTGCGAAACATGGTGTAACACACATTGATCAATCCACTGTCGGATGTGATAAATAGTCTTCATATTCATTTTATTTCAATCAGCCTCAGATTTATCCGTGGGCTTCTTTCCCTTAAGCTCCAACATATCATACAAATCTTTATAGTAAATAATATCCTCCATTCTGGGCTTCCAGATCGAAAAATTTGAAAAGGTCAATTTAATCATGGCTCTGACTAATTCCTCCATACAATTTATCAAAAAGCAACTGAGCAGGTAACCTTTGTTTTAATACCACTTGTTGGGAAAAAATTACCTTCCAAATGCTGTTGTCTTTGATAAATTAAATGACAAAAATATCAGAACATGTCAAACAAATTAAATTTGCAGTTCCACCAAAATAATAATTGTTGCAGAAAATAATGAGATAAAAAATTGCGAGGTACAAGACACTAAGATTTTACGTGGAAAACTCTCTAAAATTAAGAGATAAAAATCACGGAACGGTCTCTGAAAAATTTACTATAATAAACTGAGAAGACAAAAATATCTTAATTTGAGTACAAACTCAAATTAATTCACCATTATAACCTGTGATAAAACCCAAATAAAAACACCAATTTGTTTAATCTTTCTTTTTCTCTATTTTTCTAAGCTTTAGCAGAAAGCAGAAGCTTACTCTACCTCTTGTTCTCTCTTAGTCTCGGATTGCTTACCCTCCTCCCTTGCAAATAATGTTAATATATATGCAGACGGAGTCGGTGTTCATTTAATGGTCAAGGAGACAAGCATGATAGAAGTTACTAACTTTGACTCCTCGATAATGGGGCTCCACTAACTTTGTTTTACTATCTTTGTCTCCTTAATAATGGGTCAAGACCCAACATGAACATTACTCCCTCCGTCCCAAGATAAAAATTTCGGTGAACTTTTTACGCATATTAAAAAAAGAAATAAAATGATAAAATTATCTATAATAATATCATTAATTATTTTCATTATAATTGAGAGAGTGACTTTCTAGCTTTTCAATTCAAAATATTTTTAGCACATAACTAATTATACTTATTAAATATAGAGAGAGAATTAGAATAAGAAAAGTATGAGATATTTAATGTTACGAGTATAATAGGAAAAAATTTATAAAAGTTTGGTTATTAAAAGAAAATGAATATTTAACATGGAATTGCCCAAAATAGTAATAAGGACTTTTATCATGCGATGGATAGAATATTATTCTTATTTTAATAACTTATCATAATCTTTTAACACCGCTACTGTATACACTGCTGTCAGTGTATCAAATTTTAAGGAATTATTTTATACCCAGCTCCTTTGGTCCATCTCAAGCTTGAGGACTAGTATAACATTCCATACACTGTTTAGTTGTAATGGGCGCTTTATAATAATCCCATCCAAACTGACTTTGAACACCACCAGATAAAGTACAATCCAATATAGATTGTAGAGCCTAAAACTCATGACAAAATAAATTTGTCCCACCAGCCCGTATTACCGAGTTTCATTTCAAATGCAACGTTCTAATTCACAGAATATACATAATACAAGTCAACAACTTCATTTTGTCGATTAATTTACAGGTATTTCCTTTCTTTAATTTTTAGTTCTTTGTAAGTTTCATACTATTGCATTAGCTGTGAATAATGATATTTCTCATAAGTAGAAAACTATTGGGTCTGTAGTG
Organism: Panax notoginseng; assembly: GCA_016801055.1. NCBI lineage: Eukaryota > Viridiplantae > Streptophyta > Magnoliopsida > Apiales > Araliaceae > Panax > Panax notoginseng. The sequence goes on from CM029017.1 coordinate 193,999,411, forward strand.
GGAGCAAAATTTCATGATTATGCATGTGAAATGCAAGTTTAATGCATTAATAGCTTTTAATAGAAATTGTTCTAGTTTTCAAGGTAAGAGTTATAAACTCAATTCATTGTATCAATGGAATACAAAGATTACAAGCTGTTTCAAGTGTGGTGACATTGAAACTGCAGTCCAGTTGTTTGATAAAATTCCCCACAAGAATGTTGTGACTTGGAACTGTATGATATCTGGGTATGTTAGGAATGGGAAGATTCGTGAGGCCCTCGAGGTATTCGTTGCAATGCCACATAGAAATGTTGTGTCTTGGACTGCGATGTTAACTGGGTACGCAAGGTGTGGGAATTTAGAAGAGGCCCGGAGTTTGTTTAATGCTATAAATAATAAAAATGTAGTGTGTTGGAATTCGATGATATCAGGGTATGTATCTTGTGGAAGGATAGGCGAAGCAAGGGAATTGTTTGATGCAATGCCGGTTAAAAATGATGTGACATGGACAAGTATTATTGAAGGGTATTTCTGCCAAGGGCTTGTAACTGAGGCTGAAATGTTGTTTGAGCAGGCTCCTGTGAAGAGTGTTTCTCTTTTTAATGCTATGTTGTCTGGTTATGCTGAAAAGGGAGATGTTGATGCTTCGTACAACTTATTCATGGGGATGCCTCAGCGTGATGTGGCCTCATGGACGAGTGTGATTAATTGTTTTTTGAGCGCTGGGGAGTTGGAGAAAGCAAGGGGCTTGTTTGATGAGATGCCTAAAAAGGATCTGGTGGTTTGGACAGTGATGATTAGGGGTTATTTGCATAACAATCAGATTGAAGAGGCTCGAAAATTATTTAATGAAATGCCTCATCGAGATATTGTTGCATGGAACTCAATGATTGGGGGTTATGTACAAAATAGAAGGATGGAAGATGCTCTTGAGCTGTTCATGGAGATGCCAATACGAGATATAGTGTCATGGAATTCAATTCTGCGGGGATATGTGCAACAAAATGATATGGTCTTGGCTCACAAATTCTTTGAGGAGATTCCCCGAAAGGATGAAATTTCATGGAATACAATGATTTCTGGATATCAATGTGAGGAAGCTTTAGTTTTGTATGTCCAGATGTTGCAAACTGGACTCAAACCTGATCAAGGCACATTTGCCAGTGTAATGTCATCCTGTGGCGCCCTTGCTGTACATGGTTTGGGAAGAGCGGTGCACAATTTTGTAATCAAGATTGGTTACGAAAATCATACATTGGTAATAAGTTCAATAATATCAATGTATTCAAAATGTGGGTTTATGAATGATGCTTCTTTAGTGTTTGGAAGGATGATAAATAAGGATACGGTAACTTGGAATGCCATTATTACGGCACAAGCGTATCATGGCTCCGCTGTTGAATCCCTGAAGCTCTTTCAATATATGATTCAGGCTGGATTTATACCAGATCATGTGACCTTTCTTGGTCTCTTGGTTGCTTGTGCTCATTCAGGATTAGTCGATGAGAGTTGGCATTACTTTAGGTCTATGGAGAGAGACTGGAAGCTGATTCCGAAGGCAGAACACTACGCTTGCATGATTGATCTTCTTGGAAGATCAGGATTACTCGCGGAAGCTTATGAATTAGTTAAACAATTGCCTGAGGATCTCCTAGCATATTCTTGGGAAACATTACTAAGTTATTGTAGAGTCCATAACAATTTTGAAATAGGTGAATGTGTAATGCAAAAGCTATTTGGTATCAAAACTTTAAATACAGGAATGAGTGTGCTTTTTTCAAATATGTATGTTGAAAGAGGAATGTGGAATGATGCAGCAAATATCAGAACATCGCTAAAACATCATGGATTGACGAAAGAGTTGGCCTGTAGTTGGATTGAAATGAAGGGTCAGGTCTATAAGTTTGTGTGCAAGGACAAGTCTGATCCCCAAATGGAGAACATAAAGAAAGAGTTGGAGTCTCTCTCCATAATCATGGCGGAGTTTGGTCCAATAATGCACCGGTGAGTGATGACAAAATGTATTCTCCGTGTTAGATGTTCATAAAGATAGTTCAATAGATTCAAAATATGTAAACAATGTAGAAGTTGAAGAAAGTATTACCTGAGCTAACCTATGGTTGTGAATGAATTGGGCATCTTGCAGTTACATTTCCAGTAAAGATTTTCACATGATTATGTATAGAAGTGGCAGAATTTTGCCTTCAAGGAGATCTATTCATTCTTGTGTTTATATATATTTAAGCTCATTTATTTAAGAGCGAAGTCATGGCACTATTGAAATATATATCACCTTTAGTGTAGAAGGATTGGTTTGTTTGTTAAGTTCTTTAACATCTAGGATTGGCATGCTTTATATGACTAACCTAGGTCCGAATTTCAGAGACAGCATGAAAGTGCAATTGTTTTGCTCTATAATAGATTGACCAGGTTGTTTTAGGAAAAAATGATCTGAATATATAGATAAGAATTGAAACGGGTAATCTTTACCCTATAAGGTGTTTATTGTCCCCTATTAAAATTGGTTTCGCTAAAGATTCAAACAATATACCTTCCTACAAGATTTTAGATATATTATGATATATAGCAAATTCACAGAAAATCTCACTAATACTACTTTGCAAGAGTTGTAGTTTTTTGAGGAAAAAAGAAGTGAAGAAGATCGAAAATGACTGTTACCATATCCTTATATCAGTTTTCAACAAACTAAAACTGATAAATGTAAATTATGCATTCATAATAATCATCATTTTAACTTTAACAGTATAAGGAAAATAATATATATTTCGACAAATATTTGACGAAGTTGGATTGCAATTAACGTGGAAGTGTATGCGAAAAGATAAAATAAATTAAAGTGAGACTCTTCTCGTAATGTATAGCAGAACTCGTCATATAATTAAGCCAATAAAAATTCAAAGAGTAATTTAAGGTGCACAACTCGTCCTAAAATTAAAGATAAGTTCATGACTTGGGCGAAACTCCTAGTGACGATTTGCACGTGCGCCTAAAGTGTCATTGCGACTTTGCAACGCGAACTCGGCTTCGATGAAAGTTGCGGGCGGGTGGTGTTTTGCAGCACGTCATTGGGACCATTTACAAGCCTTCCCTTTAGTAGAACAAGTAAATAATAGTATTTTTTTCTCTCCAACGTGAGACTAAAGAAAATAAATTTTTCAACCAACATAATACCTTCTCAAATTCCCAATTTAGGCTTAATTTTCAAATTCCCAATTTAGGCTTAATTAAGTCATATGACTCCTACTTGAATCAAATAACATATGTATGCATGCATGTATATATAGATTTAGCAAGTCCAAGCTACACATTTATTCTTCATATAATTAACAAGACAAACGAGTGAAAGACAAAGCCTATTAAACCCTTACATTCCTGTCTCTTTTCTTACTAAATAATACAGTTAATTTTCAATATGTTAACTTACATGTAATTAAAATCATAACCTTCATTACATCTATCTTTTGTGACAAATTAATTTCTCAGATCATCTCCCATTTTTCCAGTGCATATCATTGAAATTACCGCTCATTTTCCTTTTATCGTATATTCATCAACATATAGGGAGATCAACTAATAATTAGCCTGATCATAAGGCACATATATATATATATATAAAGAAACATATATTTTTATATGTTAAAATAATATTTTTACGCAAGTCTCTCACATGGAGAAGATGAGACCCACCCATTATTCATGTGAGATGAAAATATTGATTTTTTTATATAGAAATATCAGTTTCGTATATATAAACGAAGATAAATACCACATACATGTCAAGAAGATATTCCCGACGATGTTAACGGCATTTAAATTTCTTTTTCGGAGTTAACGGACTCTTCTCCTCCTCCATCTTGTCCCAAATTCTTGTCACCTTCCATAACCACCACCTCCCCAAAATGCACGTGCGGAGCGGGACCGCCGGTGGAAATATTGTTATTGTTCTTGGTTGACTGACCGGCCGATACAGTCCGATTCATGGCGGAGTTGGTGCTAACGGCACGTGGCGCGGCTCGCTTTGACGACTGACGGTCCTCGATTCGTGTGCCCCGGCAACAACACGCTTTAATGCAGGTGTAGATGTAGGTGAGGAACCAGAAGATCCACGGGGAGCCTATTAAGAGCAATGCAACAATGGGGTACCAAGGTTGGGAGTTTTCGGGTAGGTATACGTATAGAATAAGGAATACACCACCAGCAATTACAAATAGGCAGAAGAGGGCAGAGATAAGAGGAACCCTAATATCTCCTTCCCTTCCCTCCTCCATTTGTGATCCCAAAATGACTGTCCCTATCTAAGAAGATTTAATTTGAATGGGGTGAAGAAATTCAAGAATTTAGCTCTATATTTTCCAAGAAACCAATAATATGGTGGACGGATCCAAAACAAAGAAATAAAAGGAGAGCGTTTAATGCGGGTGCATGGTACGTAGTTTATATAGTTACCATAAACTATAATATATATATATATATATATATATATATATATATAGTGAGAGAGAGAGAGAGAGAGTGATCCACAATGTAAATATTTGCTTACGGGTTGTTTAGTTGGACAGAATCATTTTGGGACGAATGAAATGGAATGATAGTTGCAATCAGAATGGAACATTTCATTCATGTGTTTTCTGTAAGTTACTAGAAAATTGTATGCAAATGGGATGAAATAGATGAAATGACCAAAATAACCATGATTATATATATATATATATATATATATATATATATATATATATTTGTGTATTTGTGTGTATATACGGTCTGGATCTTAAGTTTACCCATTGTCCGGCAGTATATGTTGTCTGTCGCTAAAAGTTAAGACGACGGTTCTATATATAGCGACGGATCGAATTGTCTTTTGGTCCGTCGCTAAAGTGGGATATGCAAGGTATGTTAGATAAGGGATAATCTTAAGATCCGGACCGTGTGTATATATACATACACATTAATAGTTGTACATATATACTTTGTATACGGGTTATGATTCATATTAAAAGTTGGATGGGAGTCTCTATTATTTAACTCATCTATCTATGACCGTTTAAAAAAAAACAAATGATTTAAGATTTATCTCGTGCACACAATAATTGTGCGAATGAGATATACCATTCACACAACTATTATTTAGATGAGATATATTTAATTACTTATGAATATATAATAATATATAGTTATTAATAAATATATAACTATATTTTATATATTAAAATCTTATATATAATATATTTAAATATATACTATAACGTATCTATGAAGATCCAATATGTTGTGTATTGAAGCGTTGGTTGTCTTCTTTTCTTTTCTTTTTTTCTGTTGAAGGTTATTATAGTCCCGTGCCTTTAATTTTTTTTCCATTCCATTAGCCAACTAGTTTTTTTCCATTCCATTAGCGAACTAGTCACAATTCCTAACCGGTTTCTTTATATAAGTATACAACAAATAGAAAGTAATTACAAGAAAAGTGCATCAATTAAATAATTACAAAAAGAGTGTAATTAGGATCCATATTATAAAAAATAGTACAATTCACATTAATAAAGAAACCTAAAATCAAGGACAAATAACTATTATAATTAATAATTCAAATTCAAATATTTGGATCTAACAACAAAAACAAATTTAAATTCAAATTTAAATCTTCATCTCTCTCACATACACTTTGAAATAATAGTCCGCCGCTACATCTCACATACTCCGCCGCGAATATCCGTTGTCCAAAACGCCAATGAGAATAAGAAAAACATTCGCCCTACAAAAAATTTAAAAATAAATAGATGTAACTTTTAATGTTCTGAAAAAAAATTTATAACTATTTTGTTACTCATAATAAAATGGTTACATTTGTATGAATGGTTGGCTACCAACTGCATCACATTCAAACAAAATTTGTAATTTAATAAAATTGAATTGGTTACCTTGGTTTAAAGGTTTGGCTACCAACTGCACAATGAAAAAATTGCAGGTGTGGATGTGAATTAGTTACTTTGGTATGAAGGTTTTGTTACCTTGGTACGAAGGTTTGCTTACCTTGATCTGAAGATTTGGTAACCGAAAAAATTTAAAGTGTGGAGGTTGCTTGGTTACTTTGATATGACAGTTTAGTTACCTTATTATAAAAGTTTGGTTACCATCATCCAGTATTCATATCTACCGTCACTACCACCTGAATCTTCACTCGAAGAAAAGGGATTATCGAGTGGTCGGATATTCCATTTTGGTTCATAAGCTTCTGAATCTTTGGGCTTGGTTCTTTGATCTCCGAGACATTGCTCTGGGTCTCCATCACGATGACTTGTGAGAAGAAAACTGAACCAGGAGCGTGATTCACAAAAAGTCTGAGCAGACTTGCAAAAGAGCTTCTCTTTCCTCGAATTCTTCTATCTCCGGCAAATTTGAAGGTAATCACGAAAACCATATTTATGCTGCCCATTTTATCCCATTTTGGCCACTTGCAAGAGATTTCCATGAAAAGAGGTAAAATTATATATATATATATATATATATATATATATATATATATATATATATATATATATATATATATATAATACGTTGAATGAAGAAGAAGGGTGATCTAACTGCAGTTGTTATAGATGAGGAGAGAGAGAAGAAGTCATGGGTATAACTAATCCCTAAATTAAGGAATTCTAATTAAATACTAATTCCTTAAATTAAGGAATCCTAATTTCACTACTATTGTAAATAAATATGGAAGTATATTAGTTGTGTAATGATTTTATGAGTGCATTATTGCTGTAATTATTTTTAAAAATGCAATAGAATATGTAATTGATCCTTCCTAACCCTCCCACCCATCCTCCACTCCCCCACCCCTAGGCATGCACAACAGACCGACCTGGTCTGATCTGGTCTGGGCCTGTCAAGTCTTGGGCTTTGACCAAGCCAGGCCATATTGTTGACTTTTGGCCTCCAGGGCAGGCCTTGGTCGCTGGATTGTGATCTGGTTAGGCCTGCAGGCCAGGACAGGTCAGTCCCAAGTCCAGGCCAGGCCCAGGACCAAGGCCAGGCTAGGCAAGGCCAAATCCAGGACCAAGGCCAGGCCTAGCCCAAGGTCTTGGCTAGTTTTTTTTTTTTAATGTTACATATTAAATATTAAAAATATAAATTATAAAATATAAATTAATAAATTTTGTAAAAATGATGCAAGATTTTTTAGATTTATTTTATTTTAACATTCTACTACACACTAATATAAGTTAAATGATTAGAACAAAAATAAATATATTCATCTTAAATTACATAAAAATGCAATTTAAATGTAACTGGAATATAAAACAAATTGATTTCTTAAATATATGTCTAGTTGTCTACTATGCACTTCGTAGAAAATATTGTAGATTACACTTTTATTTTTTGAATATAAAATTAATTTCCATTTAATTTTCTTATAGTACTAGGATCGATTGGACATATATTTTGTAAAATTTAAACACACACATATATCTTTTCATTTATGGTCATTAAACTCTTACATAGTTATATCTCAAGTATTAATTTCAGTTAGTTTTTTAATTGCTTTGTGGAATTTTTATTTAAATTGGTACAACAAAATACCTAAAAAATAACCAAAATTATAAATCCCCCAAGAATTTAGCATATCCAAATTAATGAAGAACATGAGTATTTATAAGAAACTAACTTATTATTAATATTTAATATTAAAAATTAGTTTATTGATGTATTAATTAATGTTAATATTTAACATTAAAGTAACAAAGAATATTAATAAATTTTAGTATTTACAATAAATTAACTTATTATTAATATTTAATCAACTAAGCAACTAATTTATTATTAATATTAAATATACTAACTAGTTATATTCATTAAAGATATATATTAATTAAATGTATCTACAAGAAATCAAGAATGAATAATTAAAATTTTAAATTTTTATTGACGTATTAATTAAACTAATGTATTATAATTTATAAATTACAATAATGAATAAGTAAAAATTTATACTTTATTGATGAATAATTATAAATTTAAAGTTCAAAAATTACAAATAATTAGATAAAAAATCATATAAAGTCTCAGGTCAGGCCAAACCTCATGCCAAGCCCAGTCAGGCCAGGCCTCATGTCAGGCCAGGCCAGGCCAGGCCAGATTTTTATCTAAAAATAGCGACATTTTCAAGCCTTCCAGGCCAGGCCTGACCGGGCCAGGCCTTGACCAAGTCGGGCTTTGACCGTGCCGGGCCCAGGTTGGACCAACTCAGGCCGCAGGCCTTGAGCCTTTTGTGCATCCCTACCCTCCCCCAATGCCCACGCCCCCACCCCACCCCACCCCTCCCCCCCCCCCAACCCCAACTCCAACCCCCCTAAGAATGGTAATTCCAATATACAATTTAATGGATATTCCGATGGAATTAATGGCCATTCTGACCATTTTTGGCTACCAAACATCATAATGAAATACTCGGTTGGAATTAGCATTCCATTCCGCAAATGATTCCGAAAAACCAAACTCCACCTTAGACTGTACTAGGGTGGGAATTAAAATTTAATTTAATTAGTAAAATGGAATTTACTGCATTGTTTGCCTATAGGCCCTTATCAAAAAAAATAATATTACTATCACATAAAAAAACTCACATACACACATGCTTATTTGTGGGCTCTACATGTCAAGCGGGGGCCCACAGTATGCATGTGTATGTATGTGAGCATTATGTGAGTCTTTTTTATGTAATAGTAACATTGTTGTATCAGAAAATGGGGAATATAGGTAATTAATGTTGTTGTGTCCAAGGGATAAATATTTTGCCACAAACACAGATTCTTAACAAAACTCTATACAATATTTAAAAATTTAACTATAAATATTAACTCACCCACACATACGTGCATACAGACAAACATAAATACACACACACACACACGCGCGCATATATATATATATATATATATATATATATATATATATATATATATATATATATATATATATATGGGGAATGATCCATAGCTTACGTTAGCTATGGGTACTATTCCAGTTAACCCATGATCTCCTACCATCCAATAGAAGATCAAAGGACTGGGTTAGGGCCGGCCGCTACTCCCTCTAATGGCCAGTCAAATTTTTTTATGTTGACCGCTACTCCCGCAACCAGTCAAATTAGCCGCTAGAGTGACCGCTAGAGGGAGTATCGGCCAACATAAAAGAATTTGGCTTAATATGGGACTTAAAATAATTATAATTTAAATTAAAAAAAATATAGCTAATTAATACTCTACTAGCTAATATGGATACATAATTTATTTGAGTATGAATATAATATAAACTCAATCACTATTTCTTATATGGATGATCAATAATATTAATTAATAAAATAAGGAGGTATAAGGATAGTTTCTAATTATCGCCTTATAATTATTAATTATAAATAAGAAATACGGATTGAGTTTATATTATATTCCTACTTAAACAAATTACGTATTTAACTACTACTCCCAAATTACCTAATTAAGTATTATTTCTTATATTAGTCTACTACTCGTTTTATACTTTTTTATATTTGTGAACCAATTAGGGACTAGAGTATTAATTAGCTATATTTTTTAAATTTAAATTATAATTTAAGTCCTTGATTAAGCCAAATTCTTTTATGTTGGCTGTGACGCCCCCAAAATAGGTCCATACAACCCATTCTGAGTCGCCAAATACATGATACAGAAATAACTACAACTTCTTATTACAATTATTGTGTAAAATACGACAACATATAAACTGTGAGTTTAAATACAAATATTGTCTTCTAGACAATATCCACAATCAAATAAGTCCTCATTACAATTATTGATACACTATTTTATAAAATAGTGAGGACTGCTAAAATAACTGTCTGGACCCATCACTCCACACCCCGACTAATTTCTGCTATATTCTCGCCTCCTGTTTAGAAACATGGAACAAAAAGAAAAAGGGTGAGCTCAACTAGCCCAGTAAAGAATATTATGACTAAGATAATGAACAATAAATTATCGTTAGCCTTCAACAAACCAGATAAAATATAATGGACAACAAGTTTTAGATCAATATTCGCAGCGAAAAATAACAATTCATTAGAAGAGTTAAGTAGAGAATGAAGTCTACTATCTTCTATGATTTACAAGTTCATCATCAATATTTTATCCCTATAATATCAATCAATATACATCTTGAACCAAATATTCATCTTTACTTTACGGGCCAAAGATATTCATTTGTATCACCAGTTGGTCATGTTTATCTCAACACATGTTCATCTTTGCACTACGGGCCAAAGATATTCATCAGGTAATCATTCATCTTTGCACTACATGCCAAAGATATTCAGTTATATCATCATTTAGGACTGAGAATGATAAAAAATATTTTAAAGAAACGAATTCAGTGAGATAAAAGGACAAAGATTAGGGATTCGTACTTTAGATAATTCAAGTTCAAAAGTACTCCATACTAAACCATAGTGGAGTAAAATCTAAAAATGAAGATCAAAATATGGATACAATCAAAAAAAGTAACCATAATAGATATATTGGACAAAGTAGAGAAAATTTTATTTTTCTGTGAATAGTGCCGTATTTGTGAATAGTGTCGTATACGTAAATAGTAATCCCGACACGAAAAGGTAAAAATTCGACAAGAAAAATCATACTAATATTTCGATATAATAACATTGAAAGAAATAACATCATTTACGAAGAAAGTAACATCCCTTACCTCAAAAAATAGTACTTCTGCCTGAAATATCGGATATAACGCTGAATAAAATTTGCACTGAATAGCAACTCTCAAATTATCTAAATACTCACAAAATACGCTTGATAATATAGAGAGATAAAACTTCTTATTCTGGTATGATTTTCAATTCTAACTAAGCACCCTATTTATAGGAAAATACTTAGAACGCCAAATAAGATTAAATTAATAAAATAATATTTTATCAAAATTTTTAAGCAAGCCAGTTTTGATCAAATTTCAGCACACCGCAATGGGGCCCACCCAAAAATTAGATTTTCCACACAAACCAAAAGTGGGGCCCACCATATTTTTAATAAAAATATTTATTTTTAAAACTTCAATAATTCATAATAAATAGCTCTTTTATTAGAAAAATTCAAATCTCATGTCTTCCATAGGAAATTTAATTCTCTACGACTTTGTAGAAGAAAGTTTTCCCAAATTCTAATCAAAAAATGTCCGAAATTCACATACGGATGATTTTTAATACCTTAATTCTGACAAAATACTGATAAAACACCTCAACATTAATTCCTTCATTTATATCCACATAAAAATAATATTTCCCTATCATATAAATTAATAATTAATTATTCACAAATAATATTACAGAATCACAATTATGACAACCAGGTCGTTCCCAAGAAAGAGGGGGCTTTCCGATAAGAATTTCTCCTTCCTGACGTGCAATTAGGTGACCAAAAACTCCTTTCCTAAACAGAACTTCCTTAGACATTGCCAATAATGCTATCTAATAATATTATTCAAATAATATGAATTATTGATCTGATAATAGAAAATAATGTGCAGTGACAATTATTGAAACAACAATAATATAAAATATCAATGTAGCAATTATTACATCAATAAAATAAAATATTGAATAGTAATTACTGTAACAATTATTGAGTAGTGTCTTCTTACGTAAGAATCAGTAATTCAAAAAAATACTGTGCAATACCGTGTGCTACTGTGCAACCACGCGTATTATTGTATTTTAACCACTAGGTATTCCAACAGTGTTAATGGTAACAACTACGTCGTTATTTATAAAAACTCAAACTTGTCATTTTTTTCATCCGACTATTTTCTGTTATGGGACCCACAAATGGCTGCGCCGTCGTATGAATATTCTCCGACAGTAAGAATATTCCACGACCAAACGAATATTCCCTGACAATAATGAATATTTTATAATCACTTGCTTATTTTGTAAAATTTGCACATTTCACCCATAACCAAAGCATTATATCAAATTAACACCTTATTATTCAAAATAATAATTAGAGGAAAAATGATTTTATTTATAAAAAGTTAGGGTCTTACAACCTCCCCTTCTTATGAAATTTCGTCCTCGAAATTGACGTACGTACCTGATATTTCGAAAAAGTGAAGATACCTCGTTTTCATTTTCGATTCCAACTCCCAAGTCATTTCCTCAATAGCATGGTTCCTCCACAAAACTTTGACTTGTGGTATAACCTTTGTGCGTAGGGCATGCTCCTTCCTATCTAAGATCTTGACAGGTACCTCCTCGTACGTTAAATCTTCGGTTGTCTCGTCTGGTTCTAATTCAATAATGTGATTTGGGTCTTTCACATATTTACGAAGCACAGATATGTGAAACACATTATGAACACGAGATATGCTTGGAGGTAATGCGAGTCTTTAGGCTACATTTCCTATTCGGTCAAAAATCTCAAATGGACCAACAAATCGTGGATTGAACTTTTCTATCTTCCCAAATCTTGTAACTCCCTTGCATGGAGCAACACGTAATAATACATGATCCCCAATATTAAATTCCACGTCCTTTCGATGAAGATCTGCATAACTCTTTTGTCGATCCTGTGCCGTTTGTATACGTTGTCGGATCGTTTGGATCTTCTCTGTAGTCATACGTACCAACTCTGGTCCCAACAATGTTGTTTCTCCCACCTCATCCTAACATACTGGAGAGCGACACTTAAGTCCATACAATGCTTCGAGTGGAGCCACACCTATACTTTCCTGATAACTATTGTTGTAGGAGAATTTTACCAATGGCAGGTACTTATTCCAACTCCCTTTGAAATCTAGGACACAAAGTCTTAATAGATCTTCAAGAGTTTGAATAGTCCTTTCCGATTGCCCGTCTGTTTGAGGATGGTATGCCGAACTGAATCGTAAATCCGTGCCCATAGCTTTCTGCAAACTAACCCAAAATCGTGAAGTGAATCTTGGGTCACGATCCGAAACTATGGATATTGGCATGCCATGCAATCTCACAATCTCATTCACGTACATACGAGAAAGACGTTCAAGGGAATAAGTCTCTCGTATCGGCAAGAAATGAGCAGACTTGGTTAATCTATCAACAATAACTCAAATCGCATCTATGCCTTGAGAAACCTTGGGAAGACCCATAACAAAATTCATGGTAATGTGTTCCCACTTCTATTTTGGAATCTCAAGTGGTTGCAATGGACCCTTTGGCACTTGATGCTCTGCCATTATACGTCGTTGACAAGTTAAACACCTCAATATAAACTCCGCGATCTCTCTCTTCATAATACTCCACCAAAATGTATGTCGAAGATCATGATATATTTTGGTACTCCCAGGATGGATTGTAAACGGTGTGTTGTGTGCCTCCATCATGATTCTATGCTTCAAGTCAGAATCGTTAAGAACATAAAGTCTGGAGTTGACTCGAAGTATTCCTTCTTCGTCGATTCTTGCTTCTGGAATAGCACCTTCCTGCACTTTCTTCTTCATATGCATCAGCTCCAGGTCCGTAGCTTTAGCAGCTTTAACTTTATTGATTAAAGTCGGTTCTACTAGTATATTTGATATCATCACGTGTGTCTCCGGGGTCTTTAACTCTATCTCCATCATTTTCAAGTCATACCAAATGGGTCTTTACGTTGACAATATCGCACTCGTACCCGCATATGATCTTCTACTCAATGCGTCAGCAACCACGTTTGTTTTTCTAGGATGGTATTTGATGGTATGATCGTAATCTTTCAACAGCTCGAGCCAACGTCGTTGCCTCATGTTGAGTTTCTTTTGGGTGAAAAAATATTTGAGCCTTTTATGATCCGTATAAATCTCTACTTTCTCACCATACAGGTAGTGTCTCCAGATTTTCAACGCGAAAACGACTGTTGCCAACTCTAGATCATGAGTAGGATAATTCCTCTCATATTCTTTAAGTTATCGCGAGGCATAGGCTATGACTTTCTCATGTTGCATGAGAACACATCCTAACCCTTTGGCCGAAGCATCGCTGTAGATAACAAATCCATCCGAACCAGATGGTATTGTCAGAATAGGTACCAAAATGAGTCTCCTCTTGAGCTCTTGGAAACTCTTCTCACATTCCTCGCTCCATACGAATTTTGTATCTTATCGAGTCAGTTGAGTTAACGGAGTAGCGATTCGAGAAAACCCTTCCACGAATCTCCGATAGTAACCAGCTAAGCCCAGAAAGCTACGTACTTCGGTCACTGACTTCGATTGCTCCCAACTTTGTATTGCTTCAATCTTCGTCGGGTCAACAGATACTCCATGTTTTGATACCACGTGCCCAAGGAATGCTACTTTCTCAAGCCAGAACTCGCATTTTTTTAGCTTGGCATATAGCTTATTATCACAAAGCTTTTGAAGTGCCAGCTTCAAATGGTGCTCATGATCTTCACGGCTTTTAGAATAGATGAGGATGTCATCAATAAAGACGACAACGAACTAATCCAAATATTCCTTGAGCACACGGTTCATCATTTCCATGAAAGCAGCAGGAGCATTAGTCAATCCAAAAGACATGACTAAAAATTCATAATGCTCGTACCGACTTCTGAAGGCAGTCTTCGGAATATCCTCAGTTTTAATCTTCAGCTGATGATATCCAGAACGAAGCTCGATCTTTGAAAAGAATTGTGCTTCTTACAACTGGTTGAACAAGTCATCAATGCGAGGTAGCGGATACCTATTCTTGATGGTGACATGGTTCAATTCCCAGTAGTCAATACAAAGTCGCATACTCCCGTCTTTTTTCTTTACGAATAAAACAGGAGCACCCCAAGGAGATGTACTACGACGAATGAAACCGATATCTAACAACTCCTGTTGTTGAACCTTTAACTCCTGAAGTTCAATAGGAGCCATTCGATATGGGGTTTTAAAAATGGGTTTTGTATCAGGTTCAAGGTCAATAAAGAATTCAACTTAACGTTATGGGGGTAGACCGGGAAGTTCTTCAGAAAATACGTCAGGAAATTCACTAACAACAGAAATATTATTCAAATCTGACGTATTTTTGTTCAAGTCCATGACATGGGCTAAGAAAGCTTAACATCTGTTTTTCAATAAACGAATGGCTTTATGGCTTGATATGACAGTGATTGACTTTAATGGCTTGGTTGCTTGAATTCGCATAACAGATTGGTTAGGAATATGAAAACTAACAACTTTACGAAAATAATCAATTTTAGCATGATGAGTGGTTAACCAATCAACCCCTAAAATCACATCAAATGCAACTATTTTCAACGAAATAAGATCGACAGGTAATGTGATGGCTCCTACTTGAATCAAGCAAGATTTATAAACAGTGAATGTAATGAAAGTTTCTCCTAATGGAGTCTCAACAGATAAGTAAAAGTCTAATTTCTTCGGAGTCAAGTTCAAACGTTGAGCACAAACAGGAGAGATAAAAGAATGGGTAGAACCAATATCTAGTAAGGTATAAACTTCACAAGAGTTTATGATTAGCTTACCCGTGATCACCTCGTTCGGGTTCTTCGCGTTTGTTTTGGGCAGTCACGACAAACGCTCTTCCAGGAACTACTAATTTTGACTTGTCCGGGACAGCCTTTAGAGTCACCATCCCCGTTGGACTTGGTTTCGCTACAGGATAATCTCTAGCTATATGACCTTCCTTTCCACAGTTATTGTAAGACCCCAACTTTTATAAATAAAGATGAATTTTCTATAAATATCATTTTTGAATATTATGGAGTTAATTTAATATAATGTTATAGTTGTGGGTAATATTTATAAATTTTACAAAGTACGCAAGTTGTTATATAATATTCGATTGGTCGGGGAATATTCGTTTTAACAGGGAATATTCGTACAACGGCACAATCATTGGTGGACCCCACAACAGAATTATTGTCGGATTGAGAAAACAACAAAAATATTTTATTAAAAATAACGGCGGAAGTTTTACCATTGATACTGTTGAACTACTCGGTAGTAAAAGTACAGTAATACGTGTGGTTGCATAGTAGCACACGGTATTGATTATTAATGCTTATGTGAGAAGTCACTCAGTTTGATTCAATTATTGTCAGTTAATAATATGAATTATTTAGCGATAATGAAGTTTTGTTTTATTCGTATTATTAACATAATAAAACAGAAACATCTTTTTATATAAAATAAAATACTTTATTAAAGTTATTCTATAAATAGAATATATTATATTTTATTTAAAAGATTTTTCTTTAAATATGGACCATCAGATTAAAGTAATCAATATGGACCGTTCATGGATTAGTTACTATGCAGTCCATTTTTCTATAAATAGCAGCTCATTCCTTCATTATTTCTTACGAATTCACTAAACTCTAGACAGAGAAACTATAGAGAGAAACTATAGAGAGAGAGAAGAAAAGTATTCTGATACTTAACTATTTCTTTATTTCAGTTCTTCTTTAAAACGGTAAGGGGTGTTATTCTTTCTTATTCATGAAGAGAACTGTTGTTATTCAATTTCTTATTATTCTGTTGGAATAACCTGTATACGCAGTCTACCCTATACTTGGTGACATTCTTCTATTATTCTGTTGAAACATCCTGTCTGTGTGTTTTACACCAGACCTGGTTCCGTCTTTATTATTATTCTGTTGGAACATCCTGTCTGTGTGTTTTACACCGGACCTGGTTCCGTCTTTATTATTATTCTGTTGTTGGAACATCCTGTCTGTGTGTTTTACACCGGACCTGGTTCCGTCTTTATTATTATTCTGTTGGAATATCCTGTCTGTGTGTTTTACGCCGGACCTGGTTCCATTATTTATTATTCTGTTGGAATAACCTGTCTGTGCGGTCTATCGCATGCATGGTGATTTCTTTTGTTATTCCATTCTTTATTATACTCAGTTGGTTAAAGTTTCGACTTCTATACTCCATGAAATTAGTGGAATATCTTTGATATTTGCGCTTCATCTAGTATCTTTTCATGAAAATATTTTTCTAGGAATTCTTGAATTTTACTCCACAAAGCAAGTATCATATTGACAATTTAGACGTTGTTAATTCTTGGATAAATTAATTCTTGAACTTGTTTTGTTGAATTCTTATATCATTGTCATCATCCTCATGTTTATAAAATATTGAAAGTCATCTGTAGCCTGTAGTGCATAGATGGACTTGGTATGATTATGACCAGGGATTATTCGGTATAATCATGACCGTAATATTACAAATGATGTGGTAAAAGTCCTCATTGGCCCGTAGTGCATTGATGGACAGTTGTTGGCATGATCATGACCATTAATGAATACACAAATATTCTTGGCCCGTAGTGCATGGATAATTATGGTCGTGATACTAAAGAATATCCTTGACCGTAGTGCAGGGGTGATTCGATGATGTGAATTATTTTGTTAAGCTGAGTCCCAGCGATAACAGTGTTGAAAAACTTTTTAAATCATAGAAGATAGTAGATTTTATTCTCTACTTGACTCTTTTAATGGATTGCTTATTCCACTGCAGTTAAACTTGATGTTCGTTATATTTTATCAGTTTAACACTGAGAAGGCTAATGATAATTTATTCTGCATTATCTTAGTCATAATATTTCTTACTGGGCTAGTTGAGCTCACCCTTTCTTTCACTGTTCTCTTCAGGAAATGAGAATATAGCTGGGACGAGTCGGGGAACGGAGTGATGGACCAAATGATAGTATTAGTAGTCCTCACTATTCTGTTAAATAGTGTGATAATAATTGTAATGAGGACTCCTTTTGAGTTTATATAGTCTCTAGTAGACAATAATTGTATTCAAACTCACAGTTATGTTTTGTCGTATTGTAAACGACAGTTGTATTTGTATTCTGTACCATGTATCTGACAACCCAAGATGGGTGATGTATACCTAATTTTGGGGGCGTCACAGTTATAACATATATTGGATTGTTGTGGGCAGTTTGGACTGATATGTTCCTCTTTTCCGCATTTATAACATACGATCGATGGTCGTTCTTCTCCCCTGGAAACAGTTGGTGTTGATGTCTTCACGTTGTCATTGTTGTACCTTCTCTTTTTGAAATCTCCCCCCGGCTCGCTTCTTCTACTATCATGGCCATAATTACCACCAGAATGGTTACCACTTTTGTCCGGATGTTTTCCTCCCCACTGGTTGTCATTGCTCCGATGACTGCTGCCACCGGTATGAACCTGGTTATGGTCCCTCGGTTGAACATACTCATTATCTCACTCTAATAATTGAGCCATGTTCACAACATCTGAATATAGAGAAAATTTGTGAGAAATAAGATATTGCCGAATTTCAGGTTTTAGACCTCTCAGAAACATCCGCTTCATACGTTATTCATTCTCTACCAAATGAGGTGCAAACCTAGATAACTCTGCGAACTTAGTCTTGTACTGGGACACAGTCATGTTATTTTGTTCCAATCTGATAAACTCTACCTCCTTCATATAAAGAATACTTTCAGGAAAGTACTTGTCATTGAACAGTTTCTGAAACGTTTCCCAAGACATATTGAGTGCAGCTGGCTGGGTATGCTTCACAGACTCTCACCAGTAGTCTGCCTCAATACGGAACATAAAGGTGGCGAATGGAACCTTCTAGTCCTCCGTTCATCCCAAGACATCAAATATCTTAGTAATTTGCTTAACCCATGTTTCCGCCTCGATCGGATCCGGCTTTCCCAAAAATTCTGGTGGTCCCAACTCTTTGAACTGCTTGGATGTGACAAGCCTTGCGTTGCTATCATTTCCATCCGTATTCTGTACACGAGTCTCTCTCGTCTAATTTTGCATGAACTGCAAAAAGCTTCTAAACATCCCATCATTCATCGTTTGTTCGGTAGTGTTGTTTACAGGAGGAATATTGTCTTCCTATTGCACGTTCCCCTGGTTGGTGATTAAAGGTGTCTCTACGATCTCGTTCACTCCATTGTTAACATTTTTAGCTGCCATTCTCAAATACTACCACAAAACAAGGGTTAATTAAAGAAAATGTTATATCACATAATACCCCTATATTCTGACCGACCAACAAATAAGCTTAGGTAGGACACACTAGCGAAAGATTTACTCGTATCTCCCCTCCTAGTTCTATTCTCCGATATCTGCCAGAGACCATATCCCTAAGCTCTGATACAAATTGTGATGCCCCCAAAATATGTCCATACAACCCATTCTGAGTCGTCAAATATATGGTACAGAAACAACTACAACTTCTTATTACAATTATCGTGTAAAATACGACAACATATAAACTGTGAGTTTAAATACAAATATTGTCTTATAGACAATATCTACACTCAAATAAGTCCTCATTATAATTATTGATACACTATTTTATAAAATAGTGACGACTGCTAAAACAACCGTCTAGACCTATCACTCCACACCCCGACTAGTTCCCGCTATATTCTCGCCTCCTGAGATTAAATATGGAACAAAAAGGAAAATGGTGAGCTCAACTAGCCTAGTAAAGAATATTATGACTAAGATAATGAACAACAAATTAGCGTTAGCCTTCAACAAATCAGATATAATATAATGGACAACAAGTTTTAGATCAATATTCGTAGTGAAAAATAACAATTCATTAGAAATGTTAAGTAGATAATGAAGTCTACTATCTTTTATGATTTACAAGTCCATCATCAATATTTTATCCCTATAGCATCAATCAATATACATCTTGAACCAAATATTCATCTTTTGCTTTACGGGCCAAATATATTCATTTGTATCACCAATTGGTCATGTTCATCTCAACAACTGTTCATCTTTGCACTACGGGCCAAAAGATATTCATCAGGTAATCATTCATCTTTGCATTACAGGCCAAAGATATTCAGTTATATCATCATTTAGGACTGAGGATGATAAAAAATATTTTAAAGAAACGAATCCAGTGAAATAAAAGGACAAAGATTAGGGATTCATACTTTAGATAATCCAAGTTCAAAAATACTTCATACTAAATCATAGTGGAGTAAAATTCAAGAATGAAGATCAAACTATGGATACAATCAAAGATAGTAACCATAATAGATATCTTGGATAAAAAAGAGAAAATTTTATTTTTCTGTGAATAGTGTCGTATTTATGAATAGTGCCGTATACGTGAATAATAACCCCGACACGAAAAGGTAAAAAATTCACAAGAAAAATCATACTAATATTTCGATATAAAAATATTGAAAGAAATAACATCATTTACGAAGAAAATAACATCCCTTACCTCAAAAGAACAGTACTTCTGCTTGAAATATCGGATATAACGCTTAAGAAAACTTGCACTGAATAGCAACTCTCAAATTATCTAAATACTCATAAAATACGCTCGATAATATAGAGAGAGAAAACTTATGATTCTGGTGTGATTTTCAATTCTAACTAAGCACCCTATTTATAGAAAAATACTTAGAACACCAAAACAGACTAAATTAATAAAATAATAGTTTATCAAAATTTTCAAGCACGCCACTTTTGATCAAATTTTAGCACACCACAGTGGGGCCCACCCAAAAATCAGATTTTCCACACTAACTAAAAGTGGGGCCCACTATGTTTTTAATAAAAATATTTATTTTCAAAACTTCAATAATTCATAATAAATAGCTCTTTTATTAGAAAAATTCAAATCTCTTATCTATTCCATAGGAAATTTAATTCTCTATAACTTTGTAGAAGAAAATTTTTCCAAATCTCAATCAAAAAATGTCCGAAATCCACATACGAATGATTTTTAATACATTCATTCCGACAAAATACTGATAAAACACCTCAACATTAATTCCTTCATTTATATCCACATAAAAATATATATTTTCTTATCATATAAATCAATAATTAATTATTCACAAATAATATTACAGAATCACAATTATGACAACCAGGTTGTTCCCAGGAAAGAGAGGGCTTTCCGATAAGAATTTCTCCATACTGACGTGCAATTAGGTGACCAAACTCATTTTCTAGACAGAACTTCCTTAGACATTGTCAATAATGCTATCTAATAATATTATTCAAATAATATGAATTATTGATCTGATAATGAAAAATATTGTGCAGTGACAATTAATAAAACAACAATAATATAAAATATCAACGTAGCAATTATTGAATAAATAAAATAAAATATTGAACATTAATTACTGTAACAATTATTGAGTAGTGCCTTCTTACGTAAAAATCAATAATTCAAAAAAATAATGTGCAATACCGTGTGCTACTGTGCAACCACGCGTATTACTTTATTTTAACCACCGGGTATTCCAACAGTGTTAACGGTAACAACTACGCAGTTATTTGTAAAAACTCAAACTTGTCATTTTTTTTATCCGACCGTTTTTCGTTATGGGCCCGCAAATGGTTGCGCCGTCGTACGAATATTCTTCGACAGCAAGAATATTCCCCGACCAAACGAATATTCCCCGACAACAATGAATATTTTATAACTACTTGCTTATTTTATAAAATTTACACATTTCACCCATAACCAAAGTATTATATCAAATTAACACCTTATTATTCAAAATATTAATTAGAGGAAATTCAATTTTATTTATAAAAAGTTGGGGTCTTACATTAGCCGCTATTCCCTCTATCGGCTAGTCAAAACGGTCGCGTTTTAACTGGCCGCTAGAGGGAGTAGCAGCCAACATAAAAAAATTTTAGCGACCGGCCCCAACGCAGCCCTTAGATCTTCCATTGGACGACAGGAGATGAGTTAACTAGAATATTGTCCATAGCTAACGCAAACTATGGATCATTCCCCTATATATATATATATATATATATATATATATATATATATATATATATGTGTGTGTGTGTGTGTGTGTGTGTGGAAAAAATATATATATACAAGTTGTGTAGTATACGGTCGCCTGTGGTGACCGGTGAACTGTCGTTATAGTTCAAAAAAACTGTCACCATAGACGATCGCTATATATACATATAGCCATATATATATAGATAAGAGTGAAGAAGGATCAAGAGCACCCCTTATCTAGCACTCCTCCTTAAATAACACTCATTTATTAAAACTAAGTCGTTTTGAAGATTTTTTTTAATAATCAAGTGGAGCTACAAGTAACATTTTTGTAAATAAAAGGAAAGCAAGTAGGACCACTTTCTTTTAAAAATCTCCAAAACCATATAATTTTAATTAAGTAATACTATTTAAAGAGGAGTGCTAAATAAAAGAAGCGCTCTTCGACAACAGAAGATATAAAATTTGTTTTCAAAATATTCCAGTATAATCATTATATTCACCAAAATAAATATTTACACAAAAGGATAGTAAGTTACTCTTCTATGTGGAATCTTATTCAATTCTCAACACTGCAGTAATCCCATATAATTACAAAGGAAATAATCCATATCAAATACTTGAAAAACAAGTCAAATACAATCAATAACATCCAAATTAACAAATAACAGCTGAAATTTTAAACAAAATAATTGTCATCTGTTTGTTACTAATTAGTAACGGATGAACAGTAGTAGTAGATTATTAGTGGCGACATCCCTACAAATGGTAGAGAATGATGGATGATATGGATGTTATTTGCTCTATTGTAAATACATGCTATGAATTATTGCTATAATTACAAACATATCACAGCTAGAATATTCAACAATTATAGCATACATGAATGTCGATATAAAATTTTATCATCATAGCAACAAATTCAATATTTATTCAAAGTATCTGCCAAATTATAATCTAATAGGGTGAAATATTTGGTTTATGTTATATACAATGTGGCATAACCCAAAAGGAACAAAGAACTGAACTAGTCTTTCACTCAATTGCCTGAGTTGAGTTTTGGAACAGCACAACTGCAAGGGTCACAAGAGAGGCATACACCGAATTGGGTAACTTTTGCACCACTTTCCCTACATGGGGAATGCCCTCGGTTGACCTCTTAGTAAGTAAAGCAATTGTTGGTGCCACAGCCAAAGTGATAATCAGTCCCTGACTAACAGTGACAAATGTATCAGCTGTCAAGTGTTTAATAAATTTTACAAACTCGTCGCGGTTCAGTTCTCCATCAAGGTTGATATCGCAATCCTGCATAGGACAAACCATTCTGCATATCTCAGAGCCGTGAAGAACTATATATAGACATGAAGATTAGGAAAGGTCTGCTGCACACAAAATTATGTCAAAAATGGAACACATAAAATCATAAGTTGGGGGGATGGAGATTAGGAAAGGTATGTTGCACGCAAAATTATGTCAAAAATGAAACACATAAAATCATAAGTTGCACCAAAGCCCTCAAATTATAGTGGTTATACTCCACATCAGTAGAAGGCAGGCAGGGAGGGAGGGAGGGAGGGAGGGAGGGAGGGGGAGGGGGGGATGGAACTAGTTCTCCATTTGTTCCAAGGATAAGATATGTAACAATATATGCAAATCTACAAACAGAGAGACCAAAAACAAGAAGGGAGAATTACTTCAAAATAAGCTCCGGCCAACCATAAAGCCATTGTATAGGAAATCCTGGATTTCGACCAGGATATATTATTAAACCGGAGGCTAGTGGAAATTAGCAAGGAACCTCAAGATATTCTTAATTATCCACTAGTCCAAGTTTTAAAGAACCAAATTACCAATTCCTAAACTTTGGAGTGAATGAAACTTGAATCTAATCACCGGTGAGAATGAAGCCTGAATCCAACCCCGGTTGATTGTAGATTTTCCTCTAGGCTCTACCAACTTTGGAAATACTAAGGAGCTTCTGGTCTTACCTTATAATCTAACATGCATAGTGACTGGGGAAATACATCCCAGCCATTGCGGTAGCTGCATCCTAATCCCACCCAAAAAACATCTCCTTCAAAATTCCCTTCCAACATGCAAAAGGGAACTTCTGCAGATCATTCAAAATTTTATTTCTTATCCATCAACCCAGTTCCCATTATTTATGTTCAACCCAACTTTCATCTTTTGTGCACATGAATTTCAACTTTGGTACAAAAACAACTCAATATCAAATGAAATGCATGAAAAGGTGGATTCAGTTAATGTTATCCAACCATACTAACGTATGTCCCTAGTGCTAAACAATGAGGAGCTTTTGACCCTTATCAGGCCACTACATGATATAGTACAAAGAGCATAACGCCTCCTTTACCGTGCAGATGCAAGCTGAGAATCTTGAGGCCCACTGACTAGAAAGAGAAAAGGAGGTGAGAAGTCTTACATATACATTTTTCTGTCAGATGAGCTTCAAATATAAGAAAACTGTCTAAGGATTACTTGAGAGAGAAAAATGTGTGTCCTGACTTTACGTTCACTAAGACAATGCGAAGAATTTCCCTTGTTTATTCAGTCAGCCCTTATTTTAGTGTTAGGTGAGTCGAACTAGCCAAAAACTACTAGTGCTCAAAAACTTTCCTGTATATCATTGGATAAGTAGATGCTATTTTGAATACATATACACATACTTACAAATAAACTTATATTAGCTCCTTTGAATCATCATAATTTAAATCAGAACAAAAGAAAAATCAAAGTTTTCCTTTTTAAACGAAGAAAAAACTTTAGGTAACTGATTCTAGAGAAAGTGACCATCACATAGCTTCACATGGTGGAATTAACTCCCAAATCATAATTACACACCTCATTAAGCACTGGACCTTTCATTAACACTTAAAAAGGATAAAAAAAAAGTACACTACAAAATGGCATAGAGCAGAACCCAATAGATTACCGTTCTTGGTAACCATGAAGCAGACAACCTCACTATATCAACTCTCTAACCATTGTAAATTAATAGGAAAAGTAAAGATCAACAGATGAATACGCGCAGGAGAGAAAAGGTTATCACAAGCATCAAGAGAATGCTAACAAGTTAAGAGTGGAAAAAAACAGTTTGAAGGTAAATCAACTAAATGATTACCATATACAATAGCTCTCCATTTTTCATTCTCAAATTACTAATTACCGATAGTTCTTAAGAAACTCTGGTATGTTAATAAACCAAAAAGTACAAAGTTATTTTGTTCCATCATTTGCTAATTTCTTTCACAACATAGATTACTGACCAAGGTTATGGACATGAAACAATATATTAGACAATCATAACATACCAGTATCAAAGATCTGACTTTCTCTTTTGACGGGGGGTCAAAATGTGGCCCAGGTAAGCGCTTGTTAATATCACTACAACAGAAACATTTATTTGTAATAATAATATTATCTCTGTGAATATAAAGTATTTTAGGAAAAATATCACAAGAAGTTTACTAGAATTGAAGAACCTAGGTCTAAATAGGTAGAACACATACTTGTACACAAGTAACACAGCAATGTATAGATCTTCAAATGTCAAATTAGCTCGTCCAGATTCATTCTTGAAATGATCAAAAACCTTATCCGTTATCTTTTGTATTTGTTTTTGTCTCCACTGCTTGCCTGTGCATGATGTTAACAAATCAAATATGTATGAAGGAATTACATGAGCTTCTCTAAGTACATAGTCATGGATTAGATTAGCAGAAAACAATTAACATTCAACAAAGTGCAAATAAAAAACAGAATTCATTAGTTATAGCACAGAGGTAGCGCTGGTTATGTGAACTACAAGTCAAGAGCTAAGAAGAAATTCCAATATTTATTATGTTTAAGTTGGGAGAAATTGATGTAATTAGGGGGTTTTATTTAATATTTGAGGATTTAGGGTAATGGGAGTTTAAATTAAGTATTTAGGGTATTCCAGTCTTTTTTTTGGTGTCCTAGTGCTTTTCTTGATGCCCAATTTAGATCTCTTTATATATCTATGCAATACCAAAGTTCAATTATTACTCGTACTAGTGATTATCAAAACTTTGAGTGAGTTATGTTATCTTTAAATTGTCTGCGGGCGTGAGTGATCTCTGCAAGATGATATCAAAACACTTGTGGTATTGGCCGATTTCTTTGCGGAGATAGGCATAAAATATCTTTTTCATAATTCAATTTTGTCCTGCATTATTTTTGTATAAAAATGAACCTTGGGAATTTTTCCGAGTCAAAACTGTCTTTTTCATCACTTCACATTTTTCAATATGTTGTCCTGCATCAGCTGGAGTGCCTAAAGTTCTTTTTTTCCTCTCTCTCTCTCTCTCTCCCCCTACTAAGTATAGAATCAGAGTAGTTTCAAGAGCATACTATTCAAATGAAAAGGATCATCCCATATACATAGAGGTGGGACCACGAGAGGACTAATCCAATAAGGAAATTGAAGGTTCTTGTCTTCTAAGAAGCACAGATGTATCAAATAGTTCATATAGCAGTGTTCTCAGAGTTTGTATATATATATACATATATAGAGAGAGAGAGAGACAGACAGAGAGACAGAAAGACAGAACATTTCCTTTTTTTCCAAATCAATTACTGATTTTAGATGAAATTACAACATCTTCCCGACATTCTTTGACAATATATTGCAAGAATACTCTTAAAATTGAAGTCATATTTGTACAACTGTGGTTATTATACATCTAAGGCTTATGCTCACCAGAGATGCCGATTTATCGGTCTAGCTAGTCAAGTTTGGTTGATTAAGGAATCAGGCTACTTAACCATAGAAGATAAAACTCAAAGAAACTAGAATAAAAGTTTTCCCTTTCAATAAGGTACACCCCCAAGCGTGTAAATGGCTACTGTGCCATAACTATCTAAGATCTAACTTGATTGCTAAAAAATCTGAGATCTAACTAAATTTTACAAGAAATGGGAAAATGGGTACTCAATAACTTCTCCATGATTAAGCCAATCAGCTACGTTAAGATCCACTGATTTGTTTTACCAAAATACTCTTTTGAATGTAATTACCTGTAAAAGATCATGCTTTATAGCTCGAATTAAACATGTTTCAAATACTATATGCACTTGTCATTCATCAGACTATTGATTGATTGGTAAAAGAATTACTATCAAAATATGAACATGAAACTTTCACAGAATCAAGAAATTGGGTTTACAGAAAGAAAATTGGATTCGGATTTCAGATTTGAGTACCTTGGATTTTGTCTAAGACTTGTCCCATGTCTGTGGAGCACCTGGTACTTCAGCAATTTGGTACAAGATACTACCTCTATGAGAGAAAAGACAAGATTAGATTAGATAAAATTTTGAATGGATGTGATTGATTTGGTTGAGGAAACGTGTATTTAGGATCTACAATCACTATTTTTTTTAGTAGTCCATGTAATTCTGTAATTAAGACCTAGAGGGGTGAATATCTATAAATACCTAAATGTAGACTATAATCGACGGACTAATTCTGTCGATATCAGTATATGTTATTCGTGTGTTACAATTGAACAGTTAATACATGTCTGTATTGGTATATATTCTTAGTATATTATAATGGAACAATTAATACGTCTGTTTTAATATAATTTTGATCACGAGTTAAACCAAATTCTGCATATTAAAGCATATAACAGAAAATAATAAAACAGTAAATCGCGCCAAGATTTTTACGTGGTTCAACCATTATCCTCTAATCTAATGGCCTAATCCATTTCTAATATCAAACGGTATTGAAGACTCTTTTTATTAAATTTTAATATATAATTAAGTACAAATAAAAAGAATTCCATGTTCAAAATAGTTTCACACTGATGGACACCACTACCCCTTTGTTCCTCTACAACTTTTTTCACGACTGAGACCTTTGCACCACTACAACCTTGAAAGCTCTCTAAGAACAGATCATATCTACTACTAGATAGACCAAGCCACACACACGACTTACACTCAGAATTTAATATAAAGGATATTAGAATACAATGGACTCTTGATTATCAGCTAAAAATAATTAATAAACAATACAATCATTAGCTCTTGATAATCTCTGTACTGATATTGATATAAGCTTCAAGTCCCTGTTCCTGTTTTAGCATAGAAGGAGAATATATAATGTGAGTAGCAACGGCTAAAAAAACGGCTATAAAATTGTTAGCTAAAAATTTTTTGACCCGTTTGGAAGGATCCATGATTTCAGCAGCTTTGTATTAATAAATAGATATAAGATAATCTTCAACAACTATATGGGTTTCCAAAGTAAACTAAATTACTTGATACTTCTTCTGTCCCTAATTATTTGACGTTTTAGATGTGAACACAAGAATTAAGATAATGATTGAAAAATATTAAATATAGTACTCAATTGTCTATAATACCCATAAATTTTTTGTTAGAATAAGGAGAGAGAAAGTTTAAAGTATCAAAAAAATTGGCAGAGTAATGAGGGATAATTTTGAAAAAATTGTCAATAATTCTCCTAGATTTGAACAAATGTCAAATAATTAGGGATAAATAAAAAATTCTAAAACTCCAAATAATTAGGTATGGAGGGAGTAAAAGGAAAGAAATAAACAATTTGGATAACGGATATAATATAAATTCTAAATCAACAACCAGTCCAAGCAAAAACTGCAATAGCTAAAATAAAGCTTTCCACTTAATTCAAGTAGTTTGTTTTACTCAAAGGAAATAAGAGATTCAATATATATATGGTAACAATAAAAGAAGTCCAACGAATATAATATACCAACTATAAAATTGTTAGCTCAATCTCAACAACTTGGACTTAAAGGCTAACGGAGTATAATATAATCTTCACAATATCCATGTATATTTGAAAATAAACTAAATAACTTAATCTCACGGAAAGAATAAATCAGATCAGCCTAGACAGCACCTTAATTCAAGGAGAAGAAGATGTTATTTGATAAGATTTGTTTTTATACCAACTCTATAAAAACAGATCTTTATATGACTCCTTTTCATTATAAAACTTGTAATATAATTATTCATAAATAAATAAACATTTCCAATTAGAACATGTCTAAAAGTTAAACACATGTGAGTTATGAGAACTGTTGGAAACAGAACAATATTAACAAGAAGAACTGAAGAGTAAATTTGGAACAACTTATCTTGTAGACGACAAAAATCGAGGCGTAGCGAAGCTACTATCCTAAAAAGTGATTTCGCCCCCACTGGTAATAAGTTCAGGTACAAATGGGCTGCCGGCGGTTACTCTCCAAGATTCAATGACGAAGCCTCCGATTGTGTATATTCACAGAAGGAGACTTTGGACTTGTCTATGTGGATTGCCTATAATAATAACATAGTAGTATGAAGATGATATGTATGTATTGTTAACTGTGTATTCTCTAAAGAACAATTGGTATTTATATAAGGGAGAAAAAGAACGTTGGGTGTAAGACCCCAACTTATTATTAAATAAAATTAAATTTCTTCCATTTATTATTTTAAAATAGTAAGGGTTGATTTGATTAATGTGTTTAGTTATGGGTAAAATGCGCAAATATTTCAAATAAGCAAGTGGTTATAAAATATTCATTTTTGTCTGTGAATATTCGTTTGGTCGTGAAATATTCTTGCTGTCGGGAAATATTCGTACGACGCCGCAGCCTTGTGTGGGCCCCATAACGGAAAGCGATTGGATGAAAAAATGACAAGTATAAGTTGTTTATAAATAACGACGTAGTTGTTACCGTTAATACTGTTAGAATACCCGGTGGTTAAAACACAGTAGCACACGGTATTGTATCAATTATTGATTCTTACGTAAGAAGGCACTACTCAATAATTGCTACGGTAATTACTGTTTAATATTTTATTTTATTAATTCAATAATTGTTATGTTGATATTTTATAATATTGTTATTTCAATAATTGTCACTACACAGTATTTTCTATTATCAGATTAATAATTCATATTATTTGAATAATATTATTAGATAGCATTATTGACAATGTCTAGAAAGTTCTGTCTAAGGAGAGGTTTGGTCATTTAATTGCGCGCCAGTAAGGAGAAATCCTTATTGGAAAGCCCCCTCTTTCCTGGGAACGGCCTGATTGTCATTATTGTAATTTTGTAATATTATTTGTGAATAATTAATTATTAATTTATATGATAAAGAAATATTTATTTGATGTGGATATAAATAATGGATTTATTTATGTGGTTATAAATGAAGGAATTAATGTTGAGGTGTTTTATCAGTATTTTGTCGGATTGAAGGTATTAAAAGATCAAATCAGTATTCTTAAAGCTCTATTTCGTGAGTTATAATTTTAATCCGACCGTTGGATCGTTGTGATTTTTGGATATGTTATACATATATAAGTTGAGTATATATCCATAAATTTTGAACTGTTAAAAATGAACGAATGATTTGTTATGAATTTTAAAATGTGTTGAAAATAATCCGTTTGTGGATTTTGGATATTTTCTGTCTAGAATTTGAAAAAACTTAAAGCTATAAAGTTGTAGAGAATTCAATTTCGTGTGGAATGGACATAAAATTCATATTTTTCTGATAAACGGACTATTTTCTATGAATTACTAAAGTTTTAGAAAAAAAAATAATTTTTATCAAAATTGGGTGGAACCCACTTTTGTTAAAAACATGTGGACTGCTGAGATTTTTCAAGAATGGCATGCTAGATGATCTGATATTGCATACGTAGAAGAAAATAAAATAAATATTATTATTTTATTAATTTAGTCTCCTATGGCGTTCTAGCATTTTCCTATAAATAGGCGCTTAGGTTAGAATTGAAAATCACACTAGAAACAAGTTTTCTTTCTCTCTATATTATCGAGCGTATTTTAGTGAGTATTTAGATACTTTGAGAGTTGCTATTCAGTGCAACCTTCCTTCGGCTTTACATCCGATATTCCGATCAGAAGTACTGCTATTTTGAGGTAAGAGATGTTATTTTCTTCTTAAATGATATTATTTTTTTTAATATCATTATGTCGAAATATTGGTTTGAACTTTTTATCAAATTTAAAATTTTTTGTGTCGGAGTTACTATTTACGTATACGGCACTATTCACGAATACGACACTATTCACCGAAAAATAAAATTTTCTCTTTTTTTATCCAAGATGTCTATTATGGTTACTATCTTTGATTGTATCCATGTTTTGATCTTTATTTTTGAATTCTGCTTAACAATTGGTTATTATGGAGTATTATTGAACTTGGATAAACTGTAGTACGAATCCTTAATATTTATTCTTTTGTCTTACTGGATTCATTTTTTTAAGATATTTTTCATTATCCTCGGTCCTAAATGATGATATTACTGAATATCTTTGGCCTGTAGTGCAAAAATGAATGATTAACTGATGAATATCTTTGGCCCGTAGTGCAAAGATGAGCAGCTGTTTAGATGAATATGACCAACTGGTGATACAAATGAATATCTTTGGCCCGTAGTGCAAAGATGAATATTTGATTCAAGATGTATATTGATTGATGTTACAGGGATAAAATATTGATGATGAACTCTTAAATTCATAGATGTTAGTAGATTTCATTCTCTACTTAACTCTTCTAATGAATTATTGTTCCCGCTACAGTTGTTGATCTAAAACTTGTTGTCTATTATATTCTATCAGATTTTTCCCTATTGAAGACTAATGATAATTTGTTGTATATTATCTTAGTCATAATATTCTTTACTGGGCTAGTTGAGCTCACCCTTTTTATTTTTTGTTCTATTTTTCTTCTCAGGAGGTGAGAATATAGCAGGAATTAGCCGGGGTATGGAGTGATGGTTCAGGATAGTTGTTTTAGTAGTCCTCACTATTTTGTAAAATAGTGTCTCAATAATTGTAACGAGGACTCCTTTTGAGTTTGAATACTGTCTATTAGACAATATTTTATTTAAACTCACAGTGTTGTGTTGTCGTATTTTGCACGATAATTGTATTAATAAAGTTGTATTTATTTCTGTACCATGTATTTGGCGACTCAGAATAGGTGATGTATACCTATTTTGGGGGCGTCACATTGGGAATAAGGTAAAAGAAATTGTGTGCGTGCACCCGCGAGGGCAATAATAAAAAGAAATTAGGGATTTTAGCAAAATAATGGGATTTTAGATATTAGGGATTTCATTTATTTTAGGCAAAAAGAAAGGTAAAAGAAATTGCGTGAGTTATCATACAAAACGATGTTATTTTGTGTATTTAAATACACTCCCTCATGTATTTATTTTTTGGTATTATTGAAACATTACATATTCAGATGGATGAATAGGAACCCATAAACATGGGTGGCTGGCGAGCACACCACTAAACTAGGGGTGAAAATGATCCCAAGTTGATTTGAACACCCTAATATATACTCAAGCTCGACTCATATTAAAAAATTTATGTTCAGGTTCGACTCGAATTTAAACCGATAATTTCCAAGGTTGCTCAAGTTCGACTCGATGAATTACTCGATTATGAAAATTTAGAAACACTTCAATTTTATTTATATATAAAAATACATGTGTTACAAAAATTACAATGATAAATTTACAATATTAATTATGTTATGATACAATTTCTAGTAACATCATTACATCAAGGCAATAACTTTAAACAGAAGCAATTCAGCTGGACTCTACTAATATTAGGCCAGCAATGAAAATATGGAAATCTCGTGCATGCACATCCCCCTCTCTTTATTTCCAACAGTATTTGCAAGAGTTGTTTATACTTTATACATTTATCCAATCTTTAAATATTTACAGAAAGTAACTAGTTGAGTGGAGGTTCAACCATGAAAACCATAGTCTAAAACAAGAATGAAGAGAGAGAATAAGAGAAGTAATTTACAAGGATCATCAACATATCTTCTAATAAGTCTAATTCATTCTTCTTCACCAGTTTTTGAAGATGTATCATCCATTTGCAATATAGGGAAAGTCAAAAACCCGTATGTAATGCCTGTAAATGCTGCTTCATAATGGATCCTACAAAAGTGTAATATTACAGCACTTAAAAACCATTAATAACTTTATATTCTCAACTTAAACAAGTTTGCGAATTTATATCTTTGTTATGATTGTGGTGAATGCAATTGAATTCATTTTATCTACTGAGCTTGTGCCTCAGTGCTTTCACTTTTACACAAACCAATTTCGAATGATTTGATCAGTTAAGTAACCAGTCATTAATTGGTCTGAAGTTGCTCAGTACACAGCTGAGCGTAGTAGCAATCATTTCCTTCTGAAACATGCTTTTAGTGGCAACCTTTCCAAGTACATCTTGGTTTATAATTTGACAAATTAGCCAAGCTCCAATGATGGAACCACTACCATGAAGTTCTAAGAGCATTCACAACAGTTTTCTCAATAGACTCTCTATCCCCACATTTGAAAAATATATCAATAAATCAATATCCAACAGTTTTTTTATACTTATATAATTCTCTATTTTAATCCCTATATATGATTTGAATCCTCAGGGTGAGGGAATCAAAACAGCGTTCCCTATTTATGTAAAATGACATTTCACACCCTATTTATTATAATTTTATGTTGGTTAAAGGATCTTATCTCACTTAATTGCTGATTTGGGTATGCCTATCAAATTCAGTCATTTTTATTTTTTTAAACAGAGGATTTAGAGAAGAAAGAGAACTATAAAAAAATTAAAAATCAGTCAAATTTTGATTTTGATCATTTAAAAAAAAAAATATTACTACTAATTATAAATTTTATTATTTTATAATTAAAATAATGTTGTTTTAGTTCTCATAAACACATAATGATCGTTGCACATTTTGATTTCTAGCAATATCTATTTTTAAATTAAAATAATTGTAATTTTTGAATTCAAACAACAATTACTTTTAAATAAAAAATAGTTACAAACATTCAAAACATGATTTGACTGTTAGAACTTTCAAATTTTAACTTTTAAATTTTAAATTTCAAAATTTAATATTTAAGGAATTAATATAAGGAACATGTTGGGTACATAGTGAAAAAATTGAATCTCTATCCTACAGAATGACCCAATAGCACTGCAGAATAAGGATAGAGATAAGGAAACTGTTGTGAATGCTCTAAGAGAACAATAACAAACAAAAACAGAACCATTATTATAATGAGAATTCCAAAGACCAAAATGTCTCAAGTGCATGACAGCAAATCTCAAATTAACAATTGACAAATATATATATATATATATATATATATATATATATATATCAAAGCCAACATATTCCTCTATATTGTTTAACCTAAAATTGTGGCCAAAACAGCCTAACTTTTAACTTTATTTGCAGCCCTCGAATGTAGAAAGGAAACCATTAAGTTCATGTGATTATTACTAAGAAATTGTAAAACACACTTATTTGCTAATAAAGAACATGTTATATATAGAGTTTAACTGAAGTTGCATATCTAGTCGGCAAACTCTTCAAGATTTATGCTTATAAAATAGAATACCACAGTGGAGTTCAAAAGTTGAAAAAATATATCTATTATGCAATTACTACAAATATCAACAAAACAAAATTATATATCACCAAAATCATATATCTTGCATTCTTGTGACTTTTGTTATGAGTATACACAAATAGATTATCCAATTTGCACTTATTTATGTAATGCCCCCAAATCCGGGTCCCTTGAACCTCAAACCTAGTACATTACTATACAACCTTCTTATGAATATTTATAACCTTTATTCATAAAATAATGAATACAACCTCATTTTGATACCAATAAATACATTAATTCCTTCTATTTTCAGAATCCGTAACCTTCACAGCCTGGTGTTACACTTTTAAATCATATTGATTTAAATTATACATTTCCAGTTATAAATAATATTTTTCACTTGGATATATTAATTTTAAGTATCCATGAACTCACAACTACACTTAACTATTCTTCTATACAATGTTCTTTGACTATGCAATTATAATATGTCATATAAACGTTATCTAGCATAGCTAGAGCTATACAAACAACTTCAATAAGTACTTATTCCTTTTTCCTTTGTCTATCCCAAATCCTTTGATCTGCTCTAGTTTAGCTGAAAATAATTATTTATAGCAAGGGCGAGTAACTACGTTTCCCAGCAGGTTTAACAGTTATTAGTTATCACATAACACATTTTAAACATTTTAAACATAACTTAAATTATTCATGCTTCATAGTTTATACATAATTCATATTTTTCGTACATTGCATTTATTCAGGCATCATAATGTTCCTACTCAGCAATTATACACGTTTCATGCTTATCATATACCTCATAACCTGAATATAGTAAGTTTCCATAACTCAATCCACATCAATCATTAACTTGATTCAATAGATTTATATCATAGTATAGCACATAATGCACATCTCAATTTATTCACAAGTACATATAATACATGGACTATGTACACATTACAATTAACAAGTTCACATATAAAAACAAGTTCTGAAAAACTTGCATGCACCGGCATTTTACCATTACACTAACATGTCGTGTTCCTCTGCATGACCTACACATTATGTGAGATTGATAATAAACACAATCAATACTTGATCTCATGGTTAACTTTACTTTAATAACCTACTTTAACTTATATTGTCCTTGTACCACTTTTATATTCAACTTTGTTATTTATATAACTCAACTTTATTTCCCTTTCCATCGCTACATGTGCTTGTTTATCGCACTTGTAGTTTTTTGTGTGTGTATCACACCACTACAGCATACCATATTTGGTTAAACATTATGTATCTAAGTTCCTTAGACTTAGATTAGGCATATAGCTTTCGTTCATCACTTTGTGATCATACACACATGGTATACATTGCATAGCTAATTCTTATACATTCTCAAATATACTCATTTTGGTCCAATCATAACATGATACAAATCATTAGTCATTATACACTTCAAATATCATCTTAGGTTATGCTGTGACATTTCTAGGAATCAAATCCTATTATTCCATCATAGTGAACATATGATTTTCTAGGATACTTTGGGGATTTTTTTATGAATCTTTGTAATGAGCTTTAGACTTCCAAATTTGAACAAACTTTTAGACCACACATCATAGTATTTAATTTCATAGTTAGTCAACTGAAACAACCTCTTAAGGCTTCTTAAGATAGTGCCTCAAAATTGGTATTTTACATTTCCACTCTACTACCCACTGCAGCAGAAGTTAATTTTTAGGTCACTTTGAAGATGCTTTTGGACTTTATGAGTTAGCCCATTTGATCTTTTGTTTGTGCAAATATTTAGATCATATATCATATTATTTTTCCATGAGTTTGATTTCTTAAATTCAGTTATGAAAGTTAACCAAAACTGGGCACAAACTAGTGTGTTTACCCATTTTTACTCTATTATCTGTACTCTACTATTTTCACTCAACAATTTTTAGAGTTCACTCTACGATTTTTACTCTACGATTTTCAGAGTTCACTCTACGATTTTTAGAGATCACTCTACTATCTGCAGAGCCACTCTATTACTCAACTGTTGCAAAATTGAGTTTACTGCCTACTTTGATGATTTGTTAGAATTTCTTGGTTAAGTTTTTGGCTCTACCATCTGGCCCTACTTCTAGACCATATACCAAGGTGTGAGACCCCAAATTTTATGAATAAAGATTTAAATTTTTCGAAATATTTTTTTTGAATATTATGGTGTGGATTTGATATAATGTTATAGTTGTGGGTAATATTTATAAATTTTACAAAGTATGCAAGTTGTTGTATTATATTCGATTGGTCGGGGAATATTCATTTTAACAGGGAATATTCGTATGACGACACAATCATTGGTGGACCCCACAACAGAATTATTGTCGGATTGAGAAAACGACAAAAATATTTTATTGAAAATAACGGCAGAAGTTTTACCATTAATACTGTTGAACTACTCGGTAGTAAAAGTACAATAATACGCGTGGTTGCATAGTAACACACGGTATTGATTATTGATACTTACGTGATACGTCACTTAATTTTGTTTTATTGGTATTATCAATGTAATAAAACAGAAAAGCTTTTTTATATAAAACAGAATACTTTTATAAAGTTATTCGTTTTATTAGGCTAATAGTAAAATCTTTTTATATAAAACAGAATATTTTTATAAAGTTATCTGTTTTATTAGATAATAATTAAAATATATTATATTTTATTATGCATAGTATTTGCATAGTGCCTGCATATTGTTTGCATAGTAAAATCTTTTATAAAGTTATTCGTTTTATTAGATTATAAATAGAATATATTATATTTTATTTAAAAGATTTTGCTTTAAATATGGACCGTCAGATTAAAGTAAATCAATCTAGACCGTTCATGAGTTAGTTACTATGCAATCCATTTTTCTATAAATAGAAGCTCATTCCTTCATTATTTTCTTACGAATTCACTGAAACTCTAGAGAGAGAAATTATAGAGAGAGAGGAGAAAAGTATTCTGCTACTTCACTACTCCGATATTAACTTTCTTTTACGGTAAGTGGTATTATTTGTTGTACTCGTAAATGGTATTCTTTCTTTCTTATTCATGAAGAGAACTTCTGTTATTCCAT
Source organism: Panax notoginseng (assembly GCA_016801055.1). Taxonomy (NCBI): domain Eukaryota; kingdom Viridiplantae; phylum Streptophyta; class Magnoliopsida; order Apiales; family Araliaceae; genus Panax; species Panax notoginseng. Next base: position 194,036,810 of record CM029017.1, read on the forward strand.
TCTTTATTATTCTGTTGGAATAACCTATATACGCTGGCTACCCTATACTTGGTGAAATTCTTCTGTTATTACATTATTTATTATTCTGTCGGAATATCCTGTCTGTGCTTTACGCCGGACCTGGTTCCATTATTTATTATTCTGTCAGAATATCCTGTCTATGCTTTACGCCGGACCTGGTTCCATTATTTATTATTTTGTCGGAATATCCTGTCTGTGCGTTTACGCCGGACCTGATTCTATTATTTATTATTCTGTCGGAATATCCTGTTGGTGTATTTATGCATGACCTGGTTCCACTATTTATTTTTCTGTTGGAATAACCTGTCTGTGCGGTCTATCGCATGCTTGGTGAATTATTTTGTTATTCCATTCTTTATTACACTCAGTTGGTTAAAGTTTTGGCTTTTATACTCCATGAAATTAGTGGAATATCTTTGATATTTGCGCTTCATCCAGTATCTTTTCATGAAAATATTCTTCTGAGCATTCTTGAATTTTACTCTACAAAGCAGCATCATGTTGACAATTTGGACGTTGTTGGTTCCTGGATAAATTAATTCTTGAACTTGTTTTATTGAATTCTTATATTATTGTCATCATCCTCATGTTTATATTCTGTTGAAAGTCATCTATGACCTGTAGTGCATAGATGAACTTGGTATGATTATGACCAGGGATTATTACAAATGATGTGGTAAAAGTCCTCATTGGCCCGTAGTGCATTGATGGACAGTGGTTGGCATAATCATGACCATTAATGAATACACAAATATTCTTGGCCCGTAGTGCATGGATAATTGTGGTCGTGATACTAAAGAATATCCTTGGCCGTAGTGCAGGGGTGATTCGATGATGTGGATTATTTATTAAGCTGAGTCCCAGCGATAAAAGTCATGAAAAACTTTTTAAATCATAGAAGATAGTAGATTTTATTCTCTACTTAACTCTTCTAATGGGTTGCTTGTTCCGCTGCAGTTAAACTTGATGTTTGTTATATTGTATCAGTTTAGCACTGTTTAAGGCCAATTATTATGTACCATGTATCTGACGACTCAAGATGGGTGATGTATACCTATTTTTGGGGGCGTCACACAAGGTATTTTAATAAGGGTTTAGGTTTCTCATTCATAATAGTTAGGCCTACTTTGTGACGCCCCAAAATAGGTATACATCACCCATTCTGAGTCGTCAAATACATGGTACAGAATTTAAATACAAACATAATTTATACAACTGTTAAGTGTCGTGTAGAATACGACAAAACATAAGCTGTGAGTTTTAATACAAATATTGTCTCCTAAACAATATTTAAACTCAAAATAAATTCCCATTATAATTATTATCACATTATTTTATAGAATAATGATGACTACTATAGCAACCATCTCGGACTGTCACTCCATTCCCTGACTAGTCCTAACTATATTATCATTTCTTGAATAGAACAGTGAAAGAAAATGGTGAGTTCAACTAGCCCTGTAAAGAATATTATGACTAAGATAATGCAGAATAAATTATCGTTAGCCTTCAACAATGTTAAACTGATAGAATACAATAAACAACAAGTTTAACTGCAGCGGAACAAGCAATCCATTAGAAGAGTCAGGTAGAGCATGATATCTACTATCTTCTATGATTTAAAAAGTTTATCATCAATTTTATCGATGAGACTCAGTTTAATAAATAATCCACATCACTGAATTATCCATGCACTACGGGTCAATGATATTCATTAGTATCACGTCTACGAATTATCCATGCACTTACAGGTCATGAATATTCGTGTTATCACCAATGGTCATGATCATGCCAAATAACAATTTATTTTTACACCATTGGTTGAAGAAAATTCATGGTCATAATTATACCAACAACCGTCGCTGAGACTCAGCTCAATAAATAATCCATATCACTTGTAACATTACAGGTCATGATTATACCGAATAATCCCTAGTCATAATCATACCAATCAACAGTTCATCTATATATGCATTACGGGCCAAAGATGACTTTCATCACAATATAAGCATGAGGATGATGACAATGATATAAGAATTTAATTAAATGAGAGTAAGGAAAAATATTAAAAATTTATAATTTAATTTATCAAAAATTCAGTAATATCCAAATTATCAACATGATACTGCTTTGTAGAGTAAAATTCAAGAATAATATTGTATCAAAAATAATTTAGTCAAAAAAAAATTAATTTTTGTCATTAATAGTACCCCGGGTGAATAGTATCCAAGTGAATAATACCCCGTAAATAGTACTCGAGTGAATAGTAACCCGAATGAATAGTACCCCGAGTGAATAATATCCGAGTGAATAGTACCCGAGTGAATAGTATCCCGACATAAATAGTATCCCGCCATTTATTAAGAAAGTTCAGACCAATAGTGAAAATACTAGATGAAGCACAAACTATTAAGAATATTCCACTTCTAAATAGAACTAATTGTATAAATAGAGATAACAAATATTTTAATATCATTTTATACTTCTTCTCTCCCATAAAAAAAATCTCATTTATTATATTTATAAATATTAAGGAGATATTTTTTATGTTTATTTTTAAATAATAAATTTTTTAATTTTATTATTTGTTGAAAATTATAAATTGTTAGTTTAGTAATAATGACTGGATAGGAAAACGACAATAAACAATTTTAAAATCAAAATTGTTATTTTATATTATTGTTAATAGAATTTTTTTTATGAAATATGACATTTTCTTGTAATAGACTTTGTATGATATAATAATTCAACTTCAACAATGCCTTTTATTTCAAATTAGGTTGTGACATGGTCAAAATATTTTAATATTATTTAATATCGTACTCATTTCATTTAAAATATAATATCTTTATTGATATTTTAACAATTAATATAAATTGTAAAATATATTAAAAATATACAAAAGTAACATCTTAATTTATAAAAATCTATCACTTATTTCATAGAGTCTTTAAAAATAATTTTAAAAATTATTAAAATTCATAGACTAATCTGTGACTTACGAAAAGTATTTAAAAGTTTTTATTAATATACCCTCTTAAGTTGAGTTTCTCAACTCTGGTAAAACCTAAACCCCATTTTTGTTTCTCTCTCCAGCTACCACAGTTGCCAGTTGCACAACCAGTCCGCCACCGCTCTTCGCTTCAAGTTAGTTGTCATTCCAATCTTTTTTGTCCCCCTCTGTCTTAAATCTCTTACTTTTTCCTTTTTTAATTCCCAATTTATGATTTCTAATATTGTCAGTAGGCTAGTAACTATTCCTGACGGAGTTTATGCTTGCAAGTGAACTGTAGAGCAATGGAGCATTTTCTCTATCATTTTGTCACGGGTTTGGTATTTTAAAGTGGTTTTCCTCCATTTCTTGGTGTTTAATTATGGTTACAAGCACCATTTTAGGTTTGTGTTTGTTGAAGTGGAACCTTTTTGTAGACGGAGTTATTACCTCATAATCTAAGGGGAATCTGTGTTAACCCATTAATTTTTTGGTTCCCAAACTAGATTATTCATCTTCTATGTTCTTTTCTACATTTTAAGTGGTGGTTGTGTATTGTATGCTTTTCTTGCTTCTATAATTTTTTGACCTACACCGCCCTTCTCCTTTCCTATATTGATAATGTTTTGCTAGAGGACATCATGTTTTTCCGACTAATTCGAGTGCTTTGTCAGTTAGACTTGACAAATAGTATACCATATAAGTTGCATTAAGTGGATGGATGTCTATAGATTTTAATCTGAAGCACATGCTATATATGTGCCAAGCATTTTACTATTGTTTAAAGCAATAACCCACTACCCATATGAAAACTGTTTGTAGTTATCAGAAAGATAAATAAATGTTGTTTGCTTTGTTTTCATTTATATAACCTTTGAAAAATTGTAATCGCATAAACCAACTAACTCATATACTCGTCTTCTCTCACATCCCAGCTTTGTTTTCTTTCTTTCTACATTTTCTCAGGTTGCATTTGTTTGTGAGAAATAAATTTTCGTGATGATGGGTAACCTTCACTTTGATGATATTATTAAGGTTGATCGTCTGGACGTAGATGGTAAAAAATATGATAAAGGTAGAGTTGTTATCACCATCTACTATTGATCATTTGAGCTTAAGTCTTGTTGTTTACTGTTGTGTGCATATATAAATGCTTGCAATCTCTACCAGAAACATCGAGAGATTTGCTCCATGAGTTTGTCCTTGTGTGCATGTATCTGTCTCTCCTCCATCCCCCTCTTCTTCGTCTTGTATCTCATGTCAAATTGTCGAACTAAAACTTCATTACTTGAAAATGCTTTGAATGGTCAGGTACACATGATATTAAGTTTTCCCTTTAAAAGAAGGAACTTAGTTAATCATATGCAAATTATCCTGCTTAGAAGTTTTGTAACGATGAGATCTAATTCTTCACTATAAGGCCAATGGCCATTAAAGAAATATTGTATTAAGTTAGGGACCTAGAAATAGGAGTTTGTAGAAATAGCTAGCACATGGGTGGCAGTATCCCTATGAGGCATTTTAGCATTTTTGTTTAGGCTAGTAGCTCTTTTACTAGAAAACATGTAAGATGTGAAAATTATGAACTTGAATAGTATGAACCGGGTGATGACTTAGACATTCTCTTATACTTCTCCATATTCACTTTGTATCTGTCTCTATATTCTCTCTATATCTATCTAACTTATTCTTCAGGTCTCTCTTACAAACCCTAATTATGCCTTTATATCTATTCTCTCCAAGTCTCAATTTTCTATTAATTGCACACTTATTCCTGCAATAGTCAACATTTTTCTCCATGTGGCACTCATTTTGGGACTTCCAAGCTCATAGTAGACCAGGAATCCAGATATGATTTTACCGTATTTACATAGATAGACTTAAAACTCATATTATAGTGTCTTTAAATCCAGAGCACAAAGCAAGCCTTCATATCCTTGTTAAGTGTGGTGTTAACCTCAAGGAGTACGGTAGAAGCCTTTTCTTATTTTCCAAGGCAATTAAGAGTAGGCTGATATTATTTTTGCTGTTTGATCTGCATAGTGGCTTTCTTTTCGTGGACTACATCTTTTGGAGTGATTTTTATCCAAAGTAACTTTTAGAAGGGAGCGCTTCGGCTCGCGAGCAGGTTTTCCATTGAGGAAGGGACAGTAGTGAGTAGACCATTTGCTTCTTATCTTTGAGGCAGTGAAGAGCTTATGGACAGCTGTATTTTTGCTCTGTGGTATTTCTTGGGTGGTGATGAGAAAGAGACAGAACTTGGTGCCTCACCTGCATAGTGTTTGGTAGAGGCTTTGGAAGGAATGAAGTGGACAGTATTTTGAAGGCACTAAAATATCTCTTGTGCATATTCAGTTTCCTTTTCTTAGCTTTATCTTCTTCTGGCTTAATAAAGTATTTATGGTTTTTGTTGTGCATTTTATAGATATTTGGGAGAGTTTGCTTTACAAGCCTAGTTTAGGTATTCATTTTCTTGAGTCTCATTTGTATAGGTGAGACTTTAGTTTTCTTGGGATAAGTGTGCCTTTTATTTCCCCTATGCTTTGTATACTGTGTGTACTTGGATTTGAACTCTTTGTCTCTCTTATGGTTAGATTTATTTACTTGGCCAAAAAAAGGAGTCTCTAATAGGGACATGGCTTCAACTTCTACCACTGGTAGCTGGCTATTCCTTCCACAGTCAGTAATGAGGAAAATATCTTGTTTCTTCTTTTCCATGAATACTGTAGTTAGTGGTTGGCTGCAGAGTGCTCCAATATGAACACTGTTTCCATTTTTTTATGTACTTATTTGATTTTCTAGTGTTTTTTGCAAATCACTTGGGATGGAAGATAAGCCTCTCTTTTTAATGGGACTTTTTACATGCTAATTATGGTGATTCTTTGCATATAATAATTTTTTCATTAATTCAGTCTGGCAGCTCTAAAGGGGTTTCTAGAAAGATGTACCTCTATAGGAAAAAAAATTATATTCTTTACATGGTTGATGGAATTCTCATATCTCTTTGTTTGTGCTCAATTATCCTATTGCTTCTCCAGCTAACAATTTCGTGTACGTGTTTCTCAGTTTCTCGCATAGAAGCACGGTGCGAAGAATCGGACATGAACCTACAACTAGACGTGAACACGGAATTATATCCTATTCGTGTTGGGGATAAGTTTAGGACGGTATTGGCTGAAACTCTAAATGAGGACGGATCAACTGTTACGAGCTATTTTCCTGAGGTAATTTAATTGTTGTTATTTTAATTCACCTTGTTTCTGGGGCTATAGATGATTGTAGAACCTGGACCACTTCTCTTCTTCGATGTTGATTATCAGTTTATCTTTACAACAGATTTGAGAATTTGATTTCTTTATAAAACTAATATAGTATTATGCATTTAAACTTTTCTGACAGTAAAATTCCCTAGCACTTATTATCATTCTTGGAACGAAATGGGTTTTTATGACTTGTTGGTGCTTTACGTGGTACGAAACAATGCAGTCTCTTAGTTACTTAACATTGGAGATGTTTTACCTCGTGCATAACTAAGATACAACGTAGCTGAAAACAGTTTACTTGATGGAGTAATTTAGACGAAAAATGCTCAATTCTCTGGTTTGCACTGATGAAAATGCATTTATAGTGATATATGATTATTAGGTAGGAATGTAGGAAAGTGGAAGGAACTCATGATATATATGCCATTAAATCAAAATTATTACCACGGGTTTTTGCTCTAATGATAAAGTCCTATAGATACCTTTCTGAAAATAATAATAATAATAATAATATTCCTCAAAACATTTAGAAACATATATTCAGGACATGTGTGTGGCATGCTACTGCTTTATGAGTGGCTTTTCAGATCTTGAAGGATTAGCTTTACCCTTGAATTGAATTTTACTCTAATTTCAGGGCAAGCAGAAATCACTTGCAGACAAATTTGAGTACGTCATGCATGGGCTGTTATATAAGATATCAGAGGACAAATCTGGGCCTGATCTTGAAGCGTATGTATAAATTACATCTATATCTGTGCACATTTATGTCTAATATGATTATTTTGCTGCATTAGATTGGATGGGTACGCTCCCAGATTTCTTGTATTTTGGCTATGGGTATTACTTTAAAAACATTTTGTGGCGGGTAATTCCCCAAAATGTACCCTTGTCCAATTCTAGTGTTTCACTCGATTCAGATAAAAGAACACCAATATTGTTTACTTTTTTATTTACAACAATGTTTGGTGAAATATAAATGTTTCTGAGGGCTTTCTTTGTTAATGTTTCTCTTCCAGATAATTGCCGGGTTTCTTGATTTGTTTTTTCCCTTTTGCCTTTAGGGTGGTATATATTTCATTTGGAGGACTTCAACTGGCTCTGAAGGGGGACGCAACCAAGATGGGTAAATTTAAGGTTGATCAAAAGCTGTTTCTTCTTATGAGGAAGGTTTGAAACCCTATATAATTTCAGGACATAAATCTGCCTTTGCAAATACCTTAGCTTGCTCACTTGTCAATTTGAACCTGACAATGTGAAAGGTTATCTTTTGACTTCCTGTTTGCCTGTAAGAACTGGTTATGACCATCAAGATTTGGTTGGGATGACAATATATGATGTTATGACATTATCAGAGTTCTTTTACAATTTCCAGAAGAGAAAAGTTCGGCTTCTTTGGTTCATTGTAGCCACTTGGAATAGGCAACAAGAGTTCTTGCACATATTTAGTGATTTTTTTTTTATAAAAAAAGGTGTTTTTTTGCATACAATGGTTGAAAGTTTAAGGTTGGAGGATGCCTGCCTTTAACAAACAACAGAGTTCCATATTTAGCATTAACTGCGAGCTGGCTGACCTCGAGAAGGGGTTATATGTTATATGGTCTGAATCTTAAACTCACCCCCCTTATAACGACGGATCGGGTGACGATTCGGTCCGTTGTTATATTTGAACTGTCGTCTTAGTTTTTAGCGATAATATACAACGACGGACCGAATCGTCGTCCGATTCGTTGCTAAAGGGGGTATGCAAGGTGAGTGAGTTTAAAATCCGGACCTATATGTTATATATTCATTACACTTGGACTATTTTGTGCAATACTCCATTAAATTTTTAAAAACTACAATTAACATACTAAACTAATTAAAATTGTGAAATTGGACAATGACATGTAAACGAGTCAAAAGTCTTAAATCTCTTACTCTTGTTTTAATTTCAAGTCATACAAATAATATATCAAAATTTTTGTATCACAAATTTCACAAAAGGAAGTCAAAGATCAAGCATGAATGAACATGAATTTATTGTCAATGAATGATTTAGGCATTCAGAAAAATTTATTAGAGACTTATGATTGCTCACAACATATTTAAATAGTAGAAATAAATTTTCCATCAAAACTACATAACCTTTTCTATTCATCTATAAACAAGTTGCATCCTTCGGTCTGGACTTTGCATCACTTCGATGATATCTCACAATATGAGTATATTTTAAAATTACCAACTATACTATATCCACGCAAATATCTTGATCTTGCTTATTTTATGGACCAACTCTGTTATCCGGATGAGATTGTAGAGATTGAGGATGGAACACACACACACACACACATATAATAATAATAATAATAATAATAATAATAATAATAATAATAAAGAATATATTTAAAAGCATGTCATTCTTCTTTTTTTCTTCTTTTTACTTTGACAGAATTGTCCGATTAACAAGCAAATTTATTGCCCTGTTTAAACAATTAACAAGCAAAATTGAGGAAGAAATGAAGATAAAACTAAATAAATGCCCATAATCACTCTATCTTGGATGCACTCTTTTCTTCTTGACATGGCAGTTGGAATCCTGCATGGTCATTATGCACCCAAATTTCCTCTTCATTTCTTTCCATAATCCAGCTTTCTCCTTGGGTACTACCCTGCTGCAGCAACCCCCCTGAATATCATTCCTCATCATACAACATTGTCTCTCCAATTGCATGACTTTGCAACTCATTTTCTCCATCTCTGTCCTCACTTGTTCCTCACTACTAACACCAGCCCCCCTTGTAATCATCTCTTCCTCCAACATCAGCCCATCATCAGAAGTTTGTACCTCTCTGGCTATGATGTTTTTCATCTGCAACTGTTGCACAAACAGCACCTGAACCACAACCCTTAATGGCAATCGCCCATTGGTTGCAGCCTGCGCACAAGCTTCTGGGGACATCTTGTTCAAGTCCAAAACCCTGCATACCTCTTCTTTTTCGGATTCTGTTAAATGTGTGTGCTTGTCTAAATACATACTTATTGCCCCGTAAATACCATCAGAGCTTCTTTGTGTTTCTACTGATGCTGCCACGGCCATATCTGCAAGTGATATAAATGTGCTCTTTTTAAGATCTCTGTCACTAGCAACTTCTGCCAAAAAATCTTCCACAAGTTCTGCCACTTTGATTATTGAAGTAGTTTCTGGACTCGAGTAATTGCAGTAGAAATGCTTCAATATCCTTCTAACACATTCAGTGTCATACTGTTCTTCTTTAGCATAGCCTAAACAAGGTATTAGGAGATCCTTAACAGTTGCCTGATCTAATTGCTTTCCTATTCTGACCTCAAATCCATTTCTACATTCAGGGCTGGCTTCCAAATTTATAGCAAATCGGAGCATTTCAAACAAAAACGTGCACGAAAGAAGCCCTATTTCATGTGGCAAAAGTCTCTCCACTGCTTCAATGGCTTCTCTTTGAGAGTTAATTGCACTAAATGACCACTTATCCTCCTCGCCTACACTGCTGGAAAAAACCCATTTTTTTACATATACACAAAGAGTTGCGGCTACATACTCTGATGAAACTTGGTACTGAACCATTGCACGAATTAAGGGCTCATATATCTGAACACTGAGGTTTGTTAAATCTTCCGATTGCCAATCAAACTCAAAAAGCCGCCTCCTTGCATTCGGTCTATAAACATTTTCATTCTCCACGCCACCATCATCATCATCCTCAGATGTTAAATTCTTTATTGGTGGTTCACCGAGAAGGCCTGGATTAGCCACTACTTTTGTGATTATTGAGTCAGCTAAGGCATCAACTAGGCCAAGATGCAGTGCTTGTTGAAAAATATGTTCTGTAGTTTTTAGTGCCCTTACAGATTTGTTCCAACAAGGAATAACATCCTGTCCGAAAAATGTAATTGCCTTCTCCAATAGGTTGTTGGGGCTGTGGACTTCTGTCATTCCTAGGTAATCGGCCAGGCAACAGACGCGAATGACATTTTCAGTCGATAAACTGACTTCAAATCCATAGCAAAATCTTGCTATGAGCTCAAAGGTTTTCGGGTCAGCAGGGATGTCTCTGAGTAAATGAGAAATGTCTTCTTGAGGATTCTCTTTGAGCAGTTCAGCTAGTTTAGCTGATCTTGAAATCATAACCTTCTGCACATGTGAAAGAACAAAAATTTTTAAAAACAAAAAATGAAAGTCATTTAAAAAAAAAGATTGTGATATTTTTAGCGCAATGCACAACTTTTGATGCACAATATAACGTCACACTGCATACGTTGCGCCGAAAATATCACTAGAATGCTTTATTTTTTTTCTGAGTTCTTACCCTGTCCAATGTAAAGGGTTCCCCACATACGCGAAGATGGACATCTTTTGAAGATTTATAGTTTGGCATCCTAGAACATACAAAAACAAAAGGTTAAAGCATTTGCTAGAGTAAGCATCAGAAAAAGATTGAAGGACAGACAGGTACCTGGATGATGATCCTATGCACTTTCTATTGGCCATATTAATCTATATCTTCTCTGGGAGATGTAGATTTAAGCTTCAGCAATGACTGTAAATTTCTTAACTGATAGTAGTTTGTTACTGCTCAATTTTGACCTGCAAAATAGCATTAAAGTTAATCAAATCAGGTCTATTGCCTGGCATTTTACCTATCATTATTATAGCTACTAGTCCATATTTTAGGGCATCAGTTTATCTAGTATTCATACCACCACTGTTCATATATAAAAGGTATCTTAATGAGATAGATGATCAGAGTTACCCAGTGACGGTACACTTAATGCTGAAAACAAAGTTTGAACATGTTGGTAATTAATTATTGTAAAACAAATGAGTTTGAAAAGAAGACCATGTATAACAATAGGTAGCTTGAGGAGAATTTATACATACTATTTCCGTTCCAAAATGAGAGTCTCATTTTAATAGTCTACAGTTTGATACTTTAATACGGGAGTAGTTAACATGAAGTTAACTTTGATCAATTCACCGTTACAATGTCGACACACAGGCGGGAAATGATCTCTCTTCATGGTAACCGGATCCCTTGAATACTAATTGCCGGCTAGTGTCACAACTTGCATATAATGAAATTATGAACACTAGTTTTGAAAATAAATAAAAATTAATCTTGGGAAAACAGAGGTATTAATACCAATTACATTTATAAATATATTAGTAGCAAATAGCAACTATCCTAATCAATACTTCTCTATCATAATGAATAAGTTAAGGGAAAAAGGGTTTTGTGTAAAATTTAAACTACATCTAAAACTAATGTCAAGAAATTCAACAATCAATTAGGCTACACTTTGTGTTACTAATATCAAAAATCTCACCGGCCAACTAGACTACATTATGTGTTCATCCACCAAATTTACCGAAGTCTTGTGATAAAAAAAAAAGAAAAAAGAAAAAATCACCACCTAATTTGGTTACATTAATACTGATCAGTGAAGAATTCACCAACCAACTAGACTACACAAGATGGAAGTGAGGAGAGGAACTTACTTCTTGGTTACAAACCAGCATTGAAGATTCAAAGAAAGCATCAATTTACTTCTTGGTTACAAACCAGCATTGAGACTCTGGTCGTTCATTTGAAATGGAGAGGATCCTTAATCGTAATTTTAATCTCTCTCTCATATTTATTTGTTAGACGGTAAGAGTTGTTTGGAGTTGTCAACGTTCAGCCTTAAGAAGTGGGAGTTTCTGTTTCTTTGGTAAAACAGATTTTTTCAAGGATTCTTCCTGATAAGGGACTCCTTTTAAGCTCCATAACAAGTCAAATATCGGGTGTGCCCCACTTAAAAAACTAAAACCCCTGAAAAAACTCACCGTTGCTTATTTACTCATTTCGTTTGCTACTCTTTTAAACTTTTAACTCAAACAGGCAAGCCATATATATATATATATATATATATATATATATATATATATATATATATATATATATATATGTTATATATGAGAAATGATATATATATCTTACCATTATGTATGGATTTTTTTTTATTGTAGTTAATTAAATAAATATGAGTGGTTTCATGTAGCTGGACACTCTCTCTCTGTATATATTTAATTTACAATATCTGTAGTTTGATACAGCCAATAACATATATATAGTCCATTTCAATCTCAACCCCTTATTTTACAAACCATGCTACCCTTAGCGACAGACCGGTTGACGGTTCGATCCGTTGTTATAAACAACGTATAGTGACGGACCGAACCGTCACCCGGTCCGTCGCTAAAAAGAGTACGCAAGGTATGTAGGATCAAGGGCATAGGGGTATGCCCTGATCCTTTTCGTGTGTATATATATATATATATATATATATATGTTTGTACGTGTATGTTTATTGTATTCTGTTGCAAAGATCAACTCTTTTGTTGGTTATGTAAGTATCTAAATGTAATTGTCCATTAATGTAAAGCCCATAACCTATTTTCACGTATTTGGTGGACCGTTAGATACAGCCAATGTTAGATGTGAATCATATATATATATATATATATATATATATGTTTGTACGTGTATGTTTCTTGTATTCAGTTGCAATGATCAACTAAATTTTGTTGGTTATGTAAATATCTAAAAGTAATGGTCCAATAATGTAAAGCCCATAACCTGTTTGATAAAATTCGTACAAGAGTCTTCTATTAACAAAGAAACCGAACTTATCCATCTTTTCATCCGTTCATCTTGATCTTGGTTGATATTGATTTCGAGTCTCTATTTAGGAATTTTTAGTTTCTCAAGCCATTTTACATGATACATTTGGTTGAACTCTTTTGGTGATAAGCATGTTGATATTCATGAATCATTACCAAATTCTACCTTAACAGAAATTTTTTTTTTTGGTCTAATCATTACTCGGGAATTAAGCAAGTTCTTTCGGTTTTTGGAATCAAAATGACAATGAAAACTTAACCAGTGTTTTTATTTTATATTAATCTTTGGAAAATTAAGTACAATTTACAATATCTGTAGTTATATAACTTGTATATATATATATTTGAAGATAGGCCAATCAATCTTCTTTTTTTGAAAGCTTATTTACTAATAAAACTTGTTATATTCTTTATCATTAAACTCACTATCTCACATTTGATTGGTGAAGTGGTCAAAAATGGCCAAGAGTTTGGGTAGAAATAGAGGGCAGGTTTTATCTTTGTGTTGCCAAATATTGAGGAGCCTCAACTCACCCCATTTATCTCTGAACTTGGCTGCATGACTGTCCAAGAAAGCTGAGGTTTGTGCCATTTTCATGCTGGCTTCTGAGGAGCGATCCCTCCACAATGTTGATGATCTTATTGATGCAGCTGAGTACTCTCTGTCCAAAATATATACAGTGAAATTTAGTTTTCGGTCACCATTATTCTTTGTGTATGTTGCCTTGAACTAGAATCTTGTATGATGATTTACTTTTTGACAAGTGAAATTGCTGTTAATTGCCCGCCGTATTTTAATTTAGGACACCCAGAGGATTACCAAGATTTTGCAAAATCCTCAATATTTTATTTAGTTCATCATGAGGTATATAATGACACTCTTCAACTGATACAATGGATATAACATCGTCTTTGTTCAGTAATGAAGATTACATTAGCACACCAGTTGAGATGAGACCCCAGGGATGGGAGAAATGGCAGAGGTCTTGAGAGCTGTTTCCACTCCATGTACTTTGGGGTAAGCACACCTATGGAGGATTGAGCTCAATTTAAAGCCTACGATGCTGTTAATTAAACCTCTTTTCAGTCTAGTCATGGGCTGAAACCTCCTCCTACCTAAGACCTCGAAACAATCATTTTCTTATGGGGAAAACTATATATAAATCTTTGGCCTCTCCCCTCACCCACGGAAAAAAGTGTGATATACTTGTTGAGAGTGATTCTCATCTAGTTTATGTTTGTTAGAAGTAGAACGCGATCTATTGGATCCTTGCGGAGAGAAAAGATTTGTTGAGAAATCAAACTCACACACATACATGACTAAGATAAACACAAGCACACTACTGTATGATAAACAAAATAATAACACAGGAATTTTATTTGGAAACCCAACTGGGAAAAAATCACGGGGAGAGCAGAAATCCACTTTGAAAATAATATGAAGAATTACAAGCTTTCAACTTAGAAATAAACTAATTGTTTATTTCTTTCTTCCTCTCTAGCTCTTTAATGCTCAAACTTGAGCTTTCTCTTTCTAACTCTCTTTGCTTCTGTAAGCTTGGTGCGATTATCTTACAAAACAAGTGCTCTATTTATAGTGGATGTTTGGGAAACATAGGACACACCAAATTTGACCATGAGAATCAAATGGGTTGGAAGATGAGTTGTGATATGAAGAAAATGAGTTGGAAAGCTAGTAAGTGGGTAGATAATATTTGCCAACTTTCAACAAGATTGTAGTTACTCGTTGGCCCGAACTAAGGAATCCTTAGATATGATGTAAAATGGATCTGATTCAGTCAAAATCTATTGACAAATTGTACCAAATTTCTATAGCTCTGCACAAACTTCTGGTTGTGTGAATGTCGGTGCTCTTAGATAACGTGAACAAAAACTGATGAGCAATACAAAAATGTGAATCGAGTAAATATTTTCTCGTAGTTTAGGATATACTTCTATCCGTCCGTTCCCCAACAACCCAACTAAACTTGATTTCGTCTTTAACGATAACATTAGAAATTATAAGTTCTTAAAATTTAAGACCATTATTAACTTTATAAAATATATTTTTTATAAAATATATTTTACAATTCAAAATATGGCATAGATTTATATGATTTTAGTCAAATACAATGAATATATTGTAAAAAATATAATACGTACTACTATTTATAAAATTTATTGTTTCTTGTTAATGAAACTTAATTTATATCAATTTTGAGTTTGTTTAAAAAAATATCAAATTAACTTTCAAAAATCTAATTGTAATTTGAAATGGATAGAGTGATTTTTACCACCTAAATAAATAGAACAAGAAGCAAATAGAAATATTTATTTTACCATAGGGTAACTAACATAACTACCTTTCCCCCATTGGACTTTTTTATCTCATATATGCTCACTGCTGAGTCTTTATCCATTCAAAATTCAGAAAATGGAAAAATTCATGACTTATTCTCCTTCATCTTCAATAGCAAATCCACATACCACTAATACCCCAGAATTCTCTATTCTTCACAAGCTCCAATCTTGCAAATCCATACAAGAACTCAAACAAATCCACTCGTTTTACATCAAAACAAGTACAGTACCCCTCCAATCCCAACAACTCATTTTCACCAAATTCATATCTATCTGTTCTATTTCATCTTCTTGTTGTGACCTCAGTTATGCATACTCTCTGTTTGCGAAATTACCCAATCCAGATATTAGTGTATACAATGCCATTATAAGATGTTTTTCGAGTTCAAAGAAAGGTAATGATTCATTGACTGCTCTCATAGTTTTTATTGAATTACTTGTAAAAGGCTTAGTTCCTGATAATTACTCATACCCTTTTGTTATCAAGGCATGTACGCAATTGCGTGCGCTGAGAGAAGGTGAAGAGGTTCATGCACATGTGATTAAAAATGGGTTAGTCTCAAATTTTTATGTTATGAACAACTTGATGAGGATGTATGCGGTTTGTGGTGTTATTGACGAAGTTAGGAAGGTGTTCGATGAAAGTCCTAAATGGGATTTGGCTTCATGGACAACGTTGATTCAAGGTTATGTGCAAATGGGATATTGGAAAGAAGGGATAGAGGTATTTTTTGAGATGTGTGAAGGAAATTTTAGAGGTGATGAAATGACAATGGTGGTAGTGCTTTCTGCGTGTGCAAAATTAGGAGATTTGAGTTTGGGGAGGAAAATGCACAACTATATGCATGATCATAATATGAATTTTGATGTGTTTGTTGGAAATGCATTGGTTGATATGTACTTGAAATGTGGGGGTGCTGATTTTGCTCGTAAGGTCTTTAATGAGATGCCTGTGAAAAATGTGGTTTCTTGGAATTCCATGATATCGGGTTTGGCTCAACAAGGAGAGTTTAGGGAAGCCTTGACTCTGTTCAGGAAGATGCAGAGCAGTGGTGTCAAACCCGATAATGTTACTTTAGTTGGTGTGCTTAACTCGTGTGCTAATTTAGGGGGACTTGAGCTGGGGAAATGGGTTCATGCATACATTGACAAAAATCATATTCAGGCTGAGGGTTTTCTAGGGAATGCACTTATAGACATGTATGCAAAGTGCGGAAGCATTGATAAAGCCTTTAGAGTGTTCAAGGGCATAAAGTACAGAGATGTATATACTTGTACAACCATGATTGTTGGGTTAGCCATGAATGGGCAAGGAGAAAGGGCACTTGAAATCTTCTCAGAGATGCCTAAAATGGGCATTGAACCAAATGATGTGACATATGTTGGTGTTCTCATGGCATGTAGCCATGTGGGACTTGTGGAAGATGGGCGTAAGCATTTTGCCAACATGTTGAAGGTGTACAACCTTAAACCTCAAATAGAGCATTATAGCTGCATGGTGGACCTTTTAGGTCGTGCAGGGTTTATTAGTGAAGCAGAGGAGTTCATTCGAGAAATGCCAATTGAGCCTGATGCCTTTGTCTGGGGAGCATTACTAGGAGCTTGCAGGATCCATGGAAATGTTGAGCTTGGGAAAAGTGTAATGGAAAGACTTGAAAGAATAGAGTCTGAGAGAGGTAGTGCTTATATACTCATGTCGAATATATATTCCTCTTCAAATAGATGGTGGGAAGCATTAAAATTGAGAAAGATAATGAAAGAGTGGAACATGAAGAAGAGTCCTGGGTGTAGTTTAATTGAACTGGATGGTGTGGTTTATGAATTTAGGAAAGGCGATAATGCACACCCAAAGGCTAAAGAGATATACACGTTACTCAACGAAATGAGTAGTCATTTGAGAAATCTTGCACACTTGAGACATAGTGACATTTTTTGAATTGGGGTAGATGAGAGAAGTTAAGTGAATATGACAGTTACTGTTAAACTGGTCTGTACAGTTGGCTGGTAAGTGATGAAAACTTTAGAGATTCATAAAATCTAGCAATAGTAATACACTTCCAAAAGCTAGATCATGTTACATGTTGATTGATGAACTGAAGAGTTACTTGATCAAAAATAGAGCACTTCACCTTGTAATGCATGGTTAACCAGGAATGATGATCGACTGGGTATGTGGAACCAAATTGGGTACGAGGAGCATTAACTTTAGTAGAATGCACAAGGTTATTAGTTCTCGTACAACATTTCAGAACAATAGTACATTGTACGCGGAGCGCAGGGCAATAAGAGATCCATGATAACCCTCTTAATGGAATTGGGGTTATAATTAAGTTGAATCATTCTCTGCAACAAGGCAGTTGCTCACAGCATTATCTGTAATATTTTCTGCTAAATATTGAAAACTTGCTTGTAAATTTTACAATATGAGGAGTTTGTAAGTCATGGACAATCATGCCATATTTGTTATTGCCAAATATATTAAACTATGAAGGTAGTCTTGCTTGGAAATTTTACAATATGCCTTCCATTCTTAAACTTCACAGTTTCTTGAACTTGTGATCTATTGGTATGACCAAATGACCAGTGAAAGTTACTCTTAGAATGTGGAATTACCTTATTTATCAAATCAGCAAGATTTTGAGTTCTGAGTTAGCATGTACATTCTTTAATTTGCCATACTCAATTGTCACTCTACCATAATATGAAATTATTATGTTATTTTTTATAATTATACTACCTCCGTTCCTAAAAGATTGTCGTTTAAGGTTTTTGCACATGAATTAAGAAAGTATCATTTACCAAGTAAAATTTGTTTGAAATTCCGTCACTACCCCTTTTTGGGAAGTTGAAAACTATTAATACAAGGAAGATAATTTCTTGGGACAATGAGAGAAGGTAGGGGTAATATAGGAAAGTAAATAATTTATTCTCCGACAAACTTTTTAGAACAAATTTTTTTTTCTAAAACGACGATAGGAGGGAGTATTTTATAGTCCAATCTGTATCTTGCTGAAATCAAGTTATGAGAAATGCTGCTTTTCAAGGGGTACAAGGTGATTATGTGGACCTCCTGCAGATGGTTTAGTTTTGTGCCTACAAAACTGATTATTTGGACTTAACTAACAAATTCAAAATATATAAAATTTGAAAATTGATATTTCCATGTGAAAATATGATTCTTCCTGGCACGATGTTAATTTCACTCACTGTCATATTTTCATTTTCAAAATATCAGTTTCCTAAATTTTTTTACATGTCCAGTATAATTTCTCTCTCGACAAACTTGTGACTACTCTCACACGTTGAACCAATCAAATAGTGGGTGAGCTAGCAAGCAAACCGCTTGGTGGTCTAATAAAATCTTGGGTGTTGAGAAGCATGTCTCGCATTTCCCAACCTCCACAAGGGAAACCGATTCAAATTACACCTGAAAAAGAGCATGAGAAACTTCCAACCAACACATTAATACAATAAAATGTCAATATTAGCCTCTATTATTTTACCCTTTTCAAATTTATGTGTGTTTTTTTTTTATTTTATTTTATAAAAATGATGTGTTTAGACAGTTTAGATTTTCTCTTTTTGAAAAATAATGTGGTAAAAATGAGGTCCAAAACATGCTAGAATATATTGAAATCCAAAATGAGTTCATGGCAAACTTAGCTAAAATTGGTCAGTGCAAACGGGTGGGTACTTTTTTACTTAGAATTCTACATCATTGAAACACATGGACTTCATCCAAACACTAAAAAGCCATCCAAGGGAAAACAAACAGAAATGGTTATAAAAATAAAAAAGGAAAAAGAAAGTACTCCCTCTGTTCCTAAAAGATTGTCGTTTAAAGTTAATGCATACAGATTAAGGAATATAATTAATACATAACAAAAATATTATACTACCCTTATTAATTATCTCAACCAATTATTATATTCCCAATGTTTTTTATTCAATTCAACCAATTACTTCTTATTCAACCAATTACTACTTGGATTATAACATTGAATTGAATAAGAATCATTGGGAAGGGAAGAAAGCTTTAAATAGGAAAAAGCTTTAAATAAGGGTAAAGTAGGAAAAAAAAATAGCTAATGTGTATTGATAAATTCAAAACGACAATCTTTTTGGAACAAAAATTACTTTCTAAAACGACAACCTTTTAAAAACGGAGGGAGTAATAAACAAACAGAAGAGTAATTAATTTATAGTACTACTGTTTTGTATTGTTTTTGTATTTATACCCAAGGGAAACAGAAAGTTGCTGAGAATATTGGCATTGGTTTTACTTGAAGTGTATATATTGTCTATACAGTTACTTGTTATATGAGACAATGGAAATCAAGCAGCAGTAAAGTACTACTATAAGAAATCAGATAGAATACGGAAGACTATGAGTTGTGGGGCCCACTGATGGAAATCTCAGTAACAAACTTAAAATAAACAATAAAAATGCAAGTCATATTTTATGATATTGGTTCCCCTCCCGAACCTGCCCTGCCTATATATCCATTCCCAAAACACCATTCTTGCTCCCATTTTTCTGATGGTATTCAATCTGGGTTCTACTTGAAAAAAAAGTACAATCTTTTAGACACTTACAAAAAGGAGCTAGTTCACATTTTTTCATTAAAAGGTTAGACTTTCAATCATTTTGTTTCAAATGCTATAGAACCCATTATTTTTTTGGAATTTTTTTAGCCATCAATTTATATACTGCTTAAAGATCATGTACTTGACCCATTTTCCACTTTTGTTTCTTTTTTAACTCTTGCAGAGACAAAAACCCACAAAAATAGGAGGGAGACAAGCATGATTGTGAATCAAGAAATGTATGAAGAAGGCAGTGCTTGCTTTGATCCAATCCCTATGAAAGATCAAACACTTGGTGATCAAGAACAAGGACTCTCTTATCCCCAACAAGATGCTGCCACTGCAGCGGTGGCAGCCGCCAATGGGGCTGTGGCTGCTGCCATGGAATTAGAGCTTCAACAGCAAATGGGTTTTGAGATTGATCACAATTGTTACAATCCAAACAATAATATGGAAGCCCATTTGATGCAACACCCAAGTTTGTCAAGTTGGGAAACTCATCATCAAGAAATGAACTATAATCATTACCACCAAATTCAAGAAATGCATAACAATAATACCAATAGATATCCCCAAAGCTTCATGAATACTGATTCTTGTTCATTGACAGAAACTGATCCATATCCACCAACACAAGACTTCCTCAATCTTTTCCACTTACCTAGATGCTCATCTTCATTGCTCCCAAATTCCTCAATCTCCTTCGTAAATCCCACCCAAAAATTAGGCTTTCATGGGGATTTTGCGAACACTTCAGGTTCAAGTGTTTTATATGATCCAATGTTCCATTTGAACCTTCCTCCTCTGCCTCCCTTGTTTAGGGAAGTGTTTGATCAGTCTTTACCACAAAAGTATAACTTTCCAGGGACAATAACCGGTTCATTGTCTGGTGGAGTGGAGGAAATTGAAAGAAGTGGAGAGTTTGACAATGAGGTTTTGGAGTTCAGTAAGGGCATGAATTGTTTGGCTAAAGAGAGGGAAGGTAAGGATACCAAACACTTTGCTACTGAGAGGCAAAGGAGAGTGCATTTGAATGATAAGTTCAATGTTTTGAAGGAATTGGTTCCCAATCCCACCAAGGTATATTCTATGTTTTTGTGTGTGAAAATTTGATATTGCAAGTACTTCAACTCATTTCAGCCTTTGTTTAATCTGATTGATTATACTATTGTTTTATAGGTATACTTCTGTTTTCATTTTTGGTTATCATCAATTCAATATCTCTGTTTCTGATTTTTGTAGATTATTCCATCCGTTCCAAAATCAGATATACATTTTCTATTTTTGTCTGTTTTGAAATTAGAGATACAGTTCTAATTTCATACCATAAATTAGAAGTGTCATGAATTTCTTAATTAATATACCATTACTTATACACTAGGCTGATTTAGTACTATCATGTTATCACTACTACATTTTTAACTAATGTTAGTGAGGGATATGTTTTGAAGAATAAAGTATTCCTAAAAAATCATCCTTTCAGAAATATATCTCTAATTTTGTAATGAAGGAAGTATTTTTCATGTGTTTGATGTTTTATAATTTTTCATTGTTTGTGCTGAGTGCAACCCAAAGCCTGATAGAGCTTCAATTGTGGGGGATGCAATTGAATACATTAAAGAGCTTCAGAGAACAGTGAATGAGCTCAAAGTTCTGGTGGAGAAGAAGAGATATAGCAGGGAGAGGTTCAAAAGGCACAAGGCAGAAGATGATTCTGTGTTGGAAGTTGAGATCACCAACATGAAGCCTCATGGTGATCCAGACCAGCCCTATAATGGGTCATTACTGAGAAGCTCTTGGCTTCAAAGAAAGTCCAAGAACACTGAGGTTGATGTTCGGATCATCGACGATGAAGTGACCATTAAAATGGTTCAGCAAAAGAGAATCAACTGTTTGTTGTTTGTATCAAAAGTCCTTGATGAGCTTCAGTTGGATCTCCAGCATGTTGCCGGCGGCCTCGTTGGGGATTTTTACAGTTTTCTGTTCAACTCAAAGGTACTAATGGAGCTAATTTCTTTTTAATTTTCTCGAATTTGATCATATGGCAATAAAGTAATGTCGGGTTTTAATCATTTTTCAGATATATGAAGGTTCTTCAGTGTATGCAAGTGCAATAGCTAACAAGCTCATTGATGTTGTGGATAGACAGTATGTAGCCTCCCAACCAAGTAATAGTTACTAGGTAGGAGTTTAAAATTACATGTTCCTTTTAGCTATTAAAGATTTTGAGTGCTGATAGGTGAGTAGAAAAAATCTGTATAGTTTTCATGTTACAGATGTATGATGCTTCCTAAGGTTGTGGAAAGACTGCACGGCGCATTCCAGTTCCTACTAGCTATTAAGGTTTATAGAATTGGGTAGGCCTTTTATTCCTTGAATGATCACTGCTTAGTGAGTATACAAGTATATTAATGATGAATGGAATAGCATAAATGAATATGGTGCAACAACTATATTACTCTTAAGTTTGAATTTTGTATGGTTGTGACATTTTGAACTGATATATTATAGTATACGGAGATTATATTAGAGGATTATTTGATTGTAGTATTAATTATTGTTATACAGTTATATTGATAATCTGTTAAAGTTGCAAAAGACAAATACCTGGTCAACAATTTTCACTATATATATCTTCTGTGTTTCTATATTTGGGGAGGCAAGAGTACCTGCAGGCATTCTTACTTGCACAGAATAATGTATAAATATGAATGGACATGTTTATTTCCCCAGTTGGAGTTGCTTCTGGGATATCTTCTCTCTCTCTCTCTCTTATACATGCATGGATAATGATTCATATATAAGCCCCTATTATCCAACTCATCTCTGACCGTTTGAAAAAAGACCGAATGATCTAAGATTTATTTTATTCGCACAAAAGTTGTGCTAATGGGATATACTATCCGCACAATTATTATGCGGCTGGGAACCCATAAATTATATTCCATCCGCATAACTATTGTGCGAATGAGATATTCCATCCGCATAATTGTTGTGCAAATAGGGTCTACCATCCACATAACAGTTAAGCTGAATGACACTTCTATCCCTCCAAGTTGCCATTCACTTTCAAAATCGTCCCTAAAATTCATTTTTCGTCAATTAGGTTATTAAATTGACATTTTTTTAGCATTTTTTCTCTTTTTCCCGAATTGACCGCAACCCAACCCATTTATTTTTTGGTTTTCTTAACATGGGGATAAATGATTTTTTGGTCACTCTACTTTAGATTAACTTACAAATGAGTCACTAATTTTTTTCTTCTTACAGTCAACTCACTAAACTTTTTTTTACTTACAAACCGTTACAAAAACTGTTAAGTCCTTTGACTTTAACATAATTTAACACATCATTTGTAAGACCTCAACTTTTATGAATAAAAATTTAATTTTTTCGAAATATCTTTTTGAATAATAAGGTGTGGATTTGATATAACGTTATAGTTGTGGGTAATATTTATAAATTTTGTAAAGTAAGCAAGTTGTCATAAAATATTCGTTTTTTCGGGGAATATTCATTTTATCAGGGAATATTCGTACGACGACACAATCATTGGTGAACCTCACAACGGAATTATTGTCGGAGTTAGAAAACGACATAAATAACTTTTTATAAAAATAACGGCAAAAGTTTTACCGTTAACTGTTGAAATACCCGATGATAAAAGTACAGTAATACGCGTAGTTGCATAGTAGCACACGGTATTGTACAATATCTTTAATTATTGATGCTTACGTGAGAAGTCACTCAGTTTTATTCAATTATTGCCACAGTAATTGCTGTATAGTATCTCACATTATTGATTCAATTATTGTCACAGTATCATCTGCACAATATTTTATATTATTAAATCAATAATTGAGACGACAAAGTTATTCATATTATTATTTGCATTATCGACGATGTCTAGAAAGTCCTGTTGAGGAAAGGGGTTTGGTCACCTAATTGCGCACCAATAAGGAGATGTCCTTATCGAAAAGTCCCATCTTTCTTGAAAATGATCTAGTTGTTAATATTGTGAGTTATAAATGATGAATAAATATTATTAAAATTGTGTTTTGTAAAGCTAAGTGAATTGAGATAAATAGAGGGGTATTTTATGAAGTATTTGTTGAAAATTTTGCTTATTACATGGACCCCCACTTACTCATTTTTTAAAATAATCGGTAAAAAATTATAAAGTATGTTAATATATATATATATATATAGAGAGAGAGAGAGAGAGGTCGGATCCTGTCCGGGAGCCCGAACAGGTTTAAAATTCGGAACTTTTTTTTTTGCTTTTTTTTAAAACAACTAAAAAAAATACATGTTTTGTTATATGTATCCAAATCACACTCAAAATACTGTATTATGTAAAAATTCAAGTTTCATAAAATATTAAATTATTTTTAGTTGTTTTAAAAAAAAGGAAAAAAAAAAGGTCCGGATTTTCTCCCGTCCAGGAGTCCAGACCTGATCAATTCTCTCTCTCTCTCTCTATATATATATATGTATATATGTTTTGTTTTTTTATGAAAAATAGAATATATTATATTTTATTATGCATAATACTGCATAGTATTGCATAGTACTGTATAGTGTGTGCATATTGCAGCATAGTAAAATCAAAATTTTTAAACGAATTTGTTTGCTAAATTCGTCCGTGATTATGTTTACTGTGCGTTCGTGATTTTATTTAATAAATAGTATCATGTCATTCTCTTATAAATAGGATGCTTAGTTTAGAAATGAAAATTATACCAGAATCAGAGAATTCTTCTTCTATAATATTGAGCATATTTCTTTAGAGTTTAAGAAAACTTTGAGTGTAAAAAACAGTACAAATTTTCTTCAAGAATATTTCCGTCATACCAGTCAAAAATACTCTCATTTTAAGGTAAGATGTGACGCCCCCAAAATAGGTATACATCACCCATCTTGAGTAGCCAAATACATGGTACAAAATTCAAATACAACTTAATAATACAACTGTCGTGTAAAATACGACAAAACATAAAGTGAGAGTTTTAAAACTAATATTGTCTTCTATACAGTATTCAACTCAAATGGAGTCCTCGATACAATTTTTATTACACTATTTTATAGAATAGTGAGTACTACTAATGCTATCATTTGGACCGTCACTCCGTTCCCCGACTAGTCCCGGCTACGTTCTCATTTCCTGAAGAGGACAATGTAAGCAAAAGGGTGAGCTCAACTAGCCGAATAAGAAATATTATGACTAAGATAATGCAGAATAATTTATCGTTAGCCTTTAACAGTGTTAAACTGATAAAATATAACAAACATCAAGTTTAACTGCAGCGGAACAAGCAATCCATTAGAAGAGTCAAGTAGAGAATAAAATTTACTATCTTCTATAATTTAAAAGGTTTTTCATCACTTTTATCGCTGAGACTCAGCTTAATAAATAATCCACATCATTCCTGCACTACGGCCAAAGATATTCATTAGTATCACGACCACAAATTATCCATATACTATGGGCCAAAGATATTCGTGTATTCATCAATGGTCATGATCATACCAACAATTGTCCATCAATGCACTACGGGCCAATGAGGACTTTTATCATATTATTTGTAACATTACGGTCATGATTATACTGAATAATTCCTAGTCATAATCATACCAAGTCCATCTATATATTACAGGCCACAGATGACTTTTAACATAATATAAACATGAGGATGATGACAATGATATAAGAATTCAATAAAACAAGTTCAAGGATAAATTTTAAAAGATTTATAATTTAATTTATCCAAAAACCAATAACGTCCAAATTGTCAACATGATACTGCTTTGTGGAGTAAAATTCAAGAATAATATTGTACCAAAAATGATTTAGATCGAAAACGAATCAATTTTTTTTATCATAAATAGTATCCCGGATGAATAGTACTCGAGTGAATAGTACCCCGTGAATAGTACTTCGGGAATAGTAATCCCGTGAATAGTACTTCGGCATGAAAAAGTTAAAACTTATCAAGAATATTCAGAATAATATTTTCATGAAAAGATATTGGATGAAGCGCAAATATCAATGATATTCTACTAATTTCATGGAGTATAGAAGCCAAAATTTTAACAAATGAGTATAGAATTCGAAATCTGAAACGAAATAATATTACTTACATACTACAGAGTATGGAAGAAAATATTATTTCAAGCGAATATTGAACAAAAATAACATCCCTTACGAATACGAAAGAAATAATACTCCTTACCTTAGTAGGAGATTGGATACTGAAATAATGTAGTAATAGAATACTCTTATTCTTTCTCTCTGATTCTTTCTCTATAGAATTCTCTTGTGAGTCGTAGTGAATTGGTGAGAATGAAAGAAGAAATAAGCTTCTATTTATAGAAGATTTCTAGTTTAGCCCTTGCAATGTGAAGAGGCAAGTGGCTTGACGACTGATGATGTGAAAAGAAAAGTGGTTTGAAGCCTGCAATGTGAAACAACAAGTGGTTTGACGCCTGTAATGTGAAACGACAATTGGTCGACGCCTGTAATGTGAAACGACAATTTGTTCGATGCCTGTAATGTGAAATGACAATTGGTTCGACGCCTGTAATATG